>OY979730.1:7107299-8469931 GCA_963855995.1 Muricea muricata
AAAAGCTTTAAAGTTCGCCGGGTTTTCAGACACGTTTGCATTGACTATGGTTTGATGAAGTCAAAGAAGCAACGACATTAACATTTTACGGTCCTCGAAAACCTATCACTGTATGTGCCGATGCCAGTGGCTTTGGAATTAGAGCTGCTAACTTGCAAGAAGAGGTCATTCGGTAAAAACCAATTGCTTTTGCATCGCGAACACTCTTGCCTGCAGAGAGTCGATATGCTCCGGTCGAAAAGGAGTGTCTAGCCTCTGGGCGTGTGAGAATATTGGCAGGTACCTCCGAGGTCTACCAGTTCAAGTTGCTTAGTGATCATAAGCCACCGGTACTATTAATCAGTGGATCCGCCCTTAACGCCCTTCCTATAAGATATCAACGATTGTTGATGAGAATGATGACATGTAATCCGAAGCAGAGCACGTACCCGGAAACAGTTGGTTGTCACCAAAGAAGGGTGACAAAGAAGATAAGCGGTCGAAGAAGGTTAAATGTGCGTTAGTGAAGTCACGCGCTCTTGGCAAGAATCGGATGTTCGTGTTGACGAGATCAGAGAAGTGGCTGACAAAGACTTGGTGATACGAGAAGCCATGAAATTTACAGTTGATGGTTAACCAGGTCTAGCGATACGTGATCCTCATGCTCTGTATTCTGTTCGTCTCCGTGGCGGAAGGTCTCTTGGTGTATGATGGGAGAATCGTTATTTCGAGCGCTTTGAAGTCGGAAATTCTGGAATTCGCCATAGTCATCCGGGAATTACAAAGAGCAACGAAAGAGGCAAAGAAGGTGTTTGATGGTTTGGTACTGGTAACTTGCGAAGGAACAGGCAAGCGAGCAATTTCGCGGACATTACGCGAGACTTTTAAGGAATTTTCAGCTCGTTTAGTCATGGATTTGTTATGGGTTATTTTCACCAATTAGTTTTCAATTTTTCGGCCTAATTGGAGCAATCGCAAATATCGGTTATATAACACACTGCACTGCGGTAAAGTGCTTCGTCCCGGAATCGAGTTTTGGCACAATGATATGCCAGGTTTACAGCCATGGTCATTTTACCCTAAAACAGTTGCAATCATCTCTAGTAAATGAAACGCATACTTAACAAATAGATTACATTTTGCCGTTGTCTGGTGAGTTATAGATACACGGTATGACGTCATAATGTGGTAAGAACAAAAAATTGGCCCACGAGCCGCCTATTTTGCCAAAATAAGCTTTGTAGTGCGACGAAACGACTTTAGCACGCCATATGATCTATACAAAATAAAGCACGCCATTTGGCTGTCGATAATTCTAAAATTGCTATGATTGGCTTGTCGCTGAAATGGCGTCAGCGTGTGTCTGTCCTAATAGATCACAGTTCTCGACCAATGAAAATCCAGAATGAACTCTGATTATTATATGAAAGCTCCCTACAAGACATATTTGCGCACATATGACCTCAGGACATTAAATTACTTATCTCTATACTCACTTCTATTCTCTGGATGCGGTCTTGTTCGTTTTGAATCGTCTAAAGCAACAAAAACAAAAAATAGAACATTTAGTTCAAAACTAACATACATAAATATATAGACATTCCATCTCTTCTGAACTGCTGCTGAACATTCATGCAAGAAGAACAGGGTGCCATTGGTGGTCAAGTTCGTGATACAGTAAGGAAAAACGAGATAACTCACATTTTGCAACTCAGATATTTGCATCTGACTTCTATTCACCATTGCTGTGTACTTTTGCTTTTCCTAAACAAATAAATACTAATTCGACACATATACCTAACACAATTTCCACGCGCAGAAGCACGACATGACGTGGTACAAAGTACTGAATCTTCATTAGATTATTTAGATGAGGTACAATACCAGTTTTTCCTTCAACTTGGAGTAATTAACAAATGCAACCTGATATATTACACAAAATTATCATTGTCATTGTCATCATCGCTATCATTATTATTATTATTGTTGTTGTTGTTGTTTTCATTATTATTGTCATTATTTTTATTACTTTTACCATGTCCATTTCACTCGGTTTTAAACTGGTTATGCCTGACATCATGCAACTACACTTGCGAGTCTAGGACCTTTCTCAGGGTTCTTGACGTTCGTAACAATCCGTATGTAATTTATCACTATCACTATCACTATCACTATCACTATCACTATTACTATAACTATTATTGTCAGTATCGTTACCCCTATCATCAGTATCACAATCATTATTATCTCTACACAAATTGTTGAATTGATAATCACAATTTTACACTCGTGTTTCTTGGTCATAGAATATGCTTGCCTATTCTAATACGGCCGCTTTGCAACCCGCGCGAAGCGTCCGTGGTTTTTTAAACCCCTCCAGGGGGTTAAAAAGATGACACTTCGCTCAGGTTGCAAAGCGGCCGTAATAGAACAGGCAAGCTGCATGGCAGAGCAATGGTAATAGTCAAGCATAGAAGAGTGGAATCACAATTTCAAGCTATTTGTCTGGTGTGCAATCGTGCAAATTCGGGAGGGGTTTATTGGTCCAAAATTTTAACGCAAGTCGCTTCAACTACGCTTCTATTGTTTTTGGAGCCAATTGCGGCCGCGTGAGCAGATTATCAAAGCCCACAACACCCGAGCGGGCAAAGCGACCGCAATAGAAAACGGCCTTTACGCGATCCAAATGCCCGAAACTATAAAAATACTGTATACCGGATAAAGAACATAAAGGACATTTTGAGGAGAGTAAGCAATAACTTATTCATGTACATCTTAATAATCAGTGGCCTAATATGGATCCCAGTATACTCCTAAATTTACCTGAAATATGGGGAAAATAATGCACCACTCGACCAGATCTAGTACCTGATATGACAGTGACTGCCGAAACAACCACAAAGTAACACAGATTTTCATGCTCTTCTTGAAAGTTAATTCAATGCTAACATTGCATCTGCGTTTAGGGAGGATGAACCAATTCATTTTGGTCCTCTTGATCTTATATTTCAGAACACGAATAAATCAGTTTATATCTGTAAAGTTCTCAAAGGTTGCAATAAGAGTAAGACAATCTAAGCATAACCAAGAAAGTTTGGCAAAATAGCTATCACTTCTCGCCACAATTCATCCAACAAAATATGTCTTCTGAAGACGAATTATTATAAAAATACACAGTCTGAACTAAAATTAAACTCCACCCGCACGATTTTCTCGAAAATCTTTAAAAAGTGTTTATAAGTTCTATTTAATAAATTTTGACTCAGTTCTTAATTCGCGTACGGTTATTACCATGCACTGTTGTCACTTGCGTGAAACATTTGACTTCCTATTTTCAATCAGGTAGCATGCAAGGTAAGTATAACCCAATAAACATCCTTAATATGACGCAGCTAGACCGGGGGGGGGGCACTTAAACGTGAATGTGAGACTAGCACAGTTAACGACTTTTATCCTAAAGCCTCCTTTTACACGACCAAATATTCTTTAACAAATTTCATGTGCCAAATTTTTTTTTCACAATGTAAATTGGGAATTTTTGTCAAATTTGTCGAAAATTCCTAATTTACATGTTCATGAAACATTTGACAAATGAAATATGTCAAAGAAATTTTGGTCGTGTAACAGGGGCTTAAGTTTCTGGCCAAAGCTTACGATAATCTTGTAGCACAATACAACTTACCCTAGACAACTCTTGCTGTAATTTTTTGCATTCTTTTTCTTTCTTACGAAGCACCATGGCATTACCACGATTACTTTCTCTCTTAGATATATCTTTTCTATTCATGATTTCCGCCAATTTATTAATTGCTTCAATCTTCATCATTCTCTCTCTCTCAAGCTCTTTACGAAACTTGTCGGAGACCGTCTCCTTCTCCTTTTCGTCGTTTTTTGCCTTTTCAAACTCTGTAATTTGGGAAAAGGAAATTATACTTTAGGCTGAGATTACTGAGCTGACAAAGTTTGTAAGCGGCACAAGCGATATAACTACTCTGAGCAACTAATAAATGCTCTTAGCACATGCTCAACATCATTTGTTTGTACAGACAGATTTTTTGCGCAAGACAGCATTTGGATTACATTGCAATTTGCTCTTACAAGCTGTATCAATTACAAGTAAGTTTGCTGGGAATTTTTCCGTTGTCAGCAGTAAGTAACACGGAGGGTCGAAAAACCAACGTTCAAAGTACGAAAACGAAGATACTACGGTCTCGGCACACCCACCCACACCCATTTAGTGCACAAACCCATCACCATCCCTTGTGCGAACCCTCCCACGACATAATTTCGTAAGGAACTAATATGCGCGGGCGTCATTTGGCAAGAAAAAAACGGTCGAGTGGTAAAGTATTACAATTGGAACTACTCTACCGTAATTAGTTTAGTGTATATGGTGGAAACCTTGGAATACAACACGTATAGTTGGGCATAACAACTTTCTAGTGTCTCTGCTCTAATCAAGCAAACAGCGATACATTGAGATCCCTCTAGTTAAAGCATAAGAGTAGGGCGATTGTTAGCAATTGTAAGTATGAGATACAAACCATCAGATATTTTCTTAATTTGTCTGTTTAAATCATCCCTTTCCGAGATCGAATCTTCAATTTTCTTCTCACAAGTTTGAGCCGCTTCTTCCAGCTACAGGCGAAAAAATATCAAATCAGTTCGGAAAATCACTTTCATAACATATTATTGCGGGCTCCATTTTCAGCTGGCGGCCATTTTGTTGGGAGAAATCAAGATAAAATAATTTTATAATCCCTCTCATAATAAAGCATTCCCTCACAAGTGATTGGTTCTTACCCCATTCACTCAGATTTTGAAGCAACGGGTATTTTTTGGATTTTAATTTTAGTTTTTACAAAATAATATAGCATGTAGCAATAACAAAGGCCCACCACCAACCTCTGACATAGATGTTGGTATTGATGTAGTGGTAGTAGAACGTATACACTAAGAATTCATTAGCGCCAATATGAGTATTAAAAAGAACTTCTAAAATAACTAAGAAAGCAACAAAGCCTTGCAAATTTTCATGTATACCTTGCTCGATTCTTGAGATATTTTGGCTGAAACAGGCTAGCTGTCCGCCATCTTGGACATTCAAGAATATGCATGGTAGGTCGCGCTATGTTTTATTACTGACAAGTTGTGATTGAAATGAATCAGAACTTGATATTTGAAATCACATATTGAGTCAAGTTAATGACGAATACTATGACTGAATCAAACTTAAATTTTTAGTGGCCAATGTTCTTTAGGTTTTATGCCCTTCAGTTTTCAGACAAAACTTAGAAGTGATTAATTCCCTTCATGGACTCGGTTAAGGTTAGGCGTATAACTGTTGGCCCGTATCACTTCTAAAACAACAGTTCTAAATGAAAACATACCTGTGTTATCCTTGATAACTTTTCTGATACTTCAGTTTTATGTCTAGCTAGAGAGTCTTTGAGTTCTAATTCCAGCATCGTTTTTTCTTTTTCCAAATCAGAATACTAGAACATTGAAAAACAAAAGGTTCAATTAAAATTCAAAACTTAGATAGGTGTAGAACAAACTGACGGTGTGTGGTAGTGTGCATGCAAAATGTAGGTTTTCATTTTCACCCCACTTATACTTCTTAACTTCGCGAAACGCCTCAATATACGATTTTTTTATTTAGATAGTTTGGGAGCTTATTATGTAAAATAAACTGAAAAATTTAAAGAAGAACTTTAAAACTTTAAAACCCAGGGGTGTGTGTCTTTCACAACAAAATAATACGGCTCGCGCACGAAACTTTAGTGCTTAAAAGCAATTTCGGTTTGGTAGGTGGATAATATGTCGGGTGCTGTATTAATTGCTGTTTAAAATTACAGAAAATTTGCTCGAGTGCAAGCCGTTAAAAACGTCACGCAAAGCTTTTATGCATTTACCTAATTTGCATACAACTCCCAAGAGAGATTTAATTAAAATTAGAACCTTTCTTAAGAAAAACAATTCTTATTTAGAAAAATACAAGTTCGCGTGGCGTTTTCAAGGAGTTAGACTCGAACAAATCTCTTGAAATTTTGAACAGCAATAAAACACCTATCATCACACTTTATACCTACCGACACGAAATTTACTTAAAGCCTTCCAATTACGTGCGCAATGTACACACCCCCCGGTTATAAACATTTCAATTTCTACAACATAAATCCCCAAGCAATGTATATGAATAAACACCGCTTCGCGACGTTGAGAGCGATTTCAAATTATGTATTTATACACCTATACGCATATACTAACCCCATCTTCAGCTATTTGTCTGGCAAGTTGCTCCGATTCAGCTTTGGTTGTTGTCAGTTCTAACTGTGCTGACAGACTTTCTCTATAAGAAGACAATTATACAATCTTTAATTTTAGACACGCAGTATGGTAGGTAGGCATATCAGTGCTGTAAGATTAAAAAATACGCGATAGTAGTTTTCCAAAGTAAAATATAAAATGTAAACTATTCCCATAGAAATAATAGATATAGAATGCGTACTCCTATCTCTTCTGAGTAAAAATCTTCACAAAATGGCGGATTTATAAGGGCCATAGATATAGTAGACCTAGATTGCTGACGTATACCTAGCGCGCGTGACCCCCAATAGAAGAATCCAAGATGGCGTCGCAACCGGGCAAAAAAACTAGGAATAGTATTACGAAAAACAGGTTTTTGGGCTTTTTTGATCGTTTAACTGCTGCGAATCACGTTCAACTGGACTTTTTTGAAAATAAGTCCCTATTGCGGAGGTTTTGAACCTGAAATGAGACGAGTGGGCTAGATTCTTACAAAATTATCGTTCGCTGAAGATTCCAAGGAGTGGACGTTTTGACCGGTTCCGTTAGTTTGCGTGGATTATTGCACTTTTAACACTTCGAATCACGATCGATCGCGTATATTTAGGAAACGATGTTTATTATCGATGTTTTAGTTGTGAACAGGAAAGCGTTTGCCGAATTTTATGAAAAATATCGTGGGTTAATTTCCTCAGTATCAACAGCTATTATGACTGCACATTCACCCCAGCTAGGAGGTAGAATTTAGTTTGTTTGTTTGCTGATTATGGTTTTTAAAATTTATGAGAAATGATTGTTTGTGTAGAATCTGCTGACAAAGTAGCACAAATGTAACAACAAATGATTTAAATAAGTATAAAAGAAACCCATGTTTCCAATTGGTTTCTATTGATTTATGATTATTGATATCAATACATATAATTTGTGTAAATCTGAGAAGCTAAGCATAGTTTTAGAGACTCATGATATTATTAAAGTGTACGTGAACATGCTTGGGGCTTGATAACATGCATGAATAAAATTAACATTTAATATAATTGAAGAAAAGATCTGTTAAAATGTTAAATGACCAGGTTTTGTGTCATCAAAACTCAGAAAGTGTCTGGTATTATAAATTATAGATGTACAGCTTAATAAAGTTCAAAATACATATTGCTGGTTGCCAATGTGCTTCTGATTTTGCTCAAAATCAATTACAATATTGAAATCTGCACATGAAAATCTCACCATTTGTCAACAAGCTGTGCCTGTAACAAATGTGTTGCAAAGATGAAAACAAGTTGTGAAATGCTGTAATTTTATAAAGCTCCTGTAAGCTTGTTAACAAGACATTTATAAATGCTTGTAAATGTGTGGGAATGTAAACACAGTTTTTGCAAAACAGTCTATTATAAAATCAGATATTCTTTAGGATTGCTACAGAGATAATTAAGCAATATAACTTGCTACAGAGATAATTAAGCAATATAACTTGCTACAGAGATAATTAAGCAATATAACTTGCTACAGAGATAATTAAGTAATATTGACTTCTGCCTATAGGTATCAATTTTCATTTGTACTAAATATGACATCTCTGCAAGCCCAAAGCAGAACTCTGCATGTCCATTATTAGCTTATCCCAACTTAAAGTCAATCATGCTGCCTCCTGCAAAACTTGTAGTGTACCAGTACTGAAGGACTTTACGCAGATGTTCAATTTCACATTTAATACTAAGCAAAAATCAAAATAACACTCAAAATCAAAATCACTAGAAGTAGTAATTTGCAAAAAAGTTAAATTTTCTACAAGAACATACTAAACAACCAGTTGTCTACTCCAGAAGTCTTTAACGAACGATATTTGATATATGATAAACATCGTTTTCTAAATATATGCGATCGGTCGTGATTCGAAGTGTTAAAAGTCCAATAATCCACGCAAACTAACGAAACCGGTCAAACGTCCACTCCTTGAAATCTTTATCGAACGATAATTTCGTAAGAATCTAGCCCACTCTTCTCATTTTGCGCTCAAAACCTCCGCAATAGTGATCTATTTTCAAAAAAGTCCAGTTGAAGGTGATTCGCAGCAGTTAAACGATCAAAAAAGCTCAAAAACCTGTTTTTTGTAATACAATTCCTAATGTTTTTGCCCGGTTGCGACGCCATCTTGGATTCTTCTATTGGGGGTCACGCGCGCTAGGTATACGTCAGCAATCTAGGTCTACTATATCTATGATAAGGGCATTTTGGCTAGTCCCAGACTCTTACGCAGAGAATTTCGCGCGGTTGCGAGGAGTGCGATTGTTTTTTTTGTCAGGCAAAGTTTACAGAAAGATAAAAATTCGTGACTTTGCATGGAAAAATGGTTCAAAAAAACTTTTAAACAAAGGAAAGCGAATTTTATGAGTTTTTTACGAGAAAGGATTAGTCCTGAGCAGATAATACAAAGAAATTGGAGTTACAAAATACAAGTTTTCAAGATTGCTGCAAAAGTCGAAAAAGATAAAACTTAAAAACAGAGTCAGAGGATGAAAAACAGTCTCAACAGGTGTGTTTTAGCGTTTTAAAATACATATATACGAAAACAGTTACGATGATTGACAGTTACAAAGAACGAAATGGTTACCTTTGTTGGTTTTTGTCTATGTTTCTTAATAATATGTTTAAAAGGCATGCAATTTGGGAATGACAATTTCAAGTAATCGATATTTGCTCATACAAATACATTTTACACTCAACATAATAGTTTACTATAGTTTAAATAGCTGCTGTTTTTTGAAACGGAAACTTAAAGATATATTATTAAGCTTCAAAAGTCAATGAAAAAACGATTATTTGGCCACTTTGGCTTTGTTTATAGCGAAATTTTCAGTCATGCTTCGGGAATGCAAAATGTTTCAAAATTAAATCATGTTTACGCAAAACTACAACAGTTTTTTGTTTTAAATACACGACTATATGAAGAACTATTTTTATTTCATTTTGTTTCTTCAAGAGCACTATATTCTAAGGGGCTGTTCATATGAGCCGGGCTAGCCCGGCTAACCGGGCTGACTCGATTATTTCGCGTCCTATGGTGGCTTAAATACTCAGGAGAACTAAGGTTAAAAGGCATAGCCGTCTTAAGCAACATGAAACCTTGCCAGCAAGCTAAATAAAACGTTATGTTGTTGAAAAGTAAAGATTTTCGTGACTTAAATCAGCCCGGTTAGCCGGGCTAGCCCGGCTCATATGAACAGCCCCTAAACTGTAAATGTGATACTATTTAAGTGATTTATTTATGATGAACTTTGTATATACACTCTGCCGAGTTCAACTCCTGGTCAAATTCAATATGGCGGATTTAAAAGGGCACTTGCGAAAAAAAGTGGAGACATGATTCGTGACCGAGTACGCATTCTATATCTATTATTTCTATGACTATTCCCCGCCTCCCAAATTTACTGCATAAACCACACGATCAGCACTGTTTTATGGAATGTGAATGAATTTAAAATAATATGAATGGTCACAGGAGCGACAATTACTAGGAAGATGGCGAATGTGGGACAAGTTTTTCACGGCAGTTACACATCTGTTCTTAATTTGTGGCATTACTAGGATTGACCTGAACCCGAGTTTACGAACAGAAAGTTTTGCAACGTGGGTGATTTCACAAAACTGAACTTATATATACAGCAAGTCCTTGCCTGTCTTCTTGTAGATTACTTAATTCTTGTTTTAATTCTTCTATTTTCTTGATTTTCTCCTCAATTTCATCCTTGAGTTCCTTTACCTGACTTTTATACAAAGTCTGAAACAAGAAGAGGTCACTATTTCAATAGTTATAGTTCTCGCTAAACCCTCCATTCAAGGAATTTTCCTGCAGACACAAAAGATGAAGTCATTTCGGGGTTTTGCTGCGACGTGGGCAAGCTCTCTTTTTATTTTTCAATTGTGCATTCTATGCATTCAACAAACTGCAATATACCGAGCCGGGCGCACACAACGGGGTTTTGATCCGCCGCGACTTTTGACGATCGTTGCGTGTGCGGCATTTTTTAAACGACTGTAATCGGGCAATATCTGAACAGCTTGATGTAGCCCGATTAAAATCGGCAGAACCGTCGGCTCATGTCCCGCGGGCTTAAGCAGCAGGGGTATGAACACTCTGCAGGAAATACTAACCGAGAAATACTGTTCAGCCTCAAGTTGATCTTGCAGTTCCTTCATCTGCAAATCATCCATAGCGCTCGAGCTAAACAAAGTTGAACTCATTGATCAACAGAGAGTTTGAAAAAAAGTTTAACGTTGTGCGTTCGTTTTTTAACCTTTTTAATTTTGAATATGATTCTTCTAAACTTTTCTTTTCCTCGCGCATATCGGTCAAATCCTAAAAAACATTGTTTATTAATTTGAAGAGCGAGAATTTATAGACACTCATTTGGCCTTTATTTTAAGCTATTCGTTTTAAGATGCTATGCAAAACGTTTGCATAGATTACGCTGGAGGACGAGCTCTCTATAGGCTTTATTTCCAAAGATACAATGGTTTTTATTGGGTTTTTTAATCGCTAGATGTGTTGAAGATTTACGCAATTACGGGATATCTTACCTTTTTTTTGATTTAAGTACTAGCCAAGAAGAGTTTCAAACAGTACGAGACAACATTGTGTAAGTATTGTACACAAATTACGTACTAAGGATAAGGAGATCTTAATAAAACAATTGCATATCGCGAGAGTTCTCGTCTTAACGAAATTCAGAACAACAGGAAACCCATCTACTTTGCAAATAACCTTTTTTGTCTATGGATCTTGTTGAATGGTTGATATATGTATAAAATATCACCTGCAAAATACAGCAGGTAAGTACAGAGAAAGTCATATTGAGTGTTTCTCGCAAATACACTGAAGATGACTTTCTGTACGATACTACTCTGTGATAAAAAAGTATATGAGTTTCAACGTATTTTCCTGATCATAGAAAAATGAGAAAGTTAAATATCCGACATGATTATACGTTAACCTATTCAATGGTACTTTATATCGGTATACGACATTCTGAAATACGACATACTGTTGCGTTTTTGCAAGGATTTGGACGTCATCAACAACAAAATAAAAAAAGTCGGAATACGGCTTTTCACGGAGTAATTCCCACTCTCATTAACTTATCTAGGGAACTCATATAATACTATAATACTCGGTATTTTAGGTGGTGGTATTAATGCTCGGTATTTTAGGTGATTTCGTGACAGTATAATGTACATACAGTAGGTCCAATGCAGCGATTTCCTCAGCATAAAATTTCAATTCTTACCTTCAAGAGTTGCTTTTCTTTCGTATTTAGCTCAGCCACTTGATCCATAAGCTGCTTGTTTTCGCCTTGGAGACCAGTGCGTTTCAACACCTCATTATCATGTTGAGTTTCTAATGTTTTCACCTGGTTTTAAAACAATTTATTGCTAGTTAGGTGAGTTCTCAGTTATGCCAGTAAACTCAAACAATAATTAAGGATATTTTTTGTTTCTGGTAATCTCTCAACGCTTACGTAAACAAACGCATGCGCATAGCAGTATAGTAGTTAATAATGCCTTTTTGTATTACCTTCGTCAAAACTGCCTCATGGTCTTGCTCAAGCCGCTCCAATTTTTGTCTTACATCTTTATAATCGACAGTTAATACTTGGATTGTTCGCTGCGCTTCTGAAAGCTCCGCATCCAACTTCAATTTCGTCTCACGTTCTTTTTGAAGAGTTTGGACTGTATAAAATATATATGTATACAATATATACAATGAACATATATGTATATGAATATATATATATATACATATATATATATATATATATATATATATATATATATATATATATATATATATATATATATATATATATATATATATATATATATATGTATATATATATATATATATATATATATATTCACAATAGTAATTTCAGGGTAACTTCACAATGTAAGTATTTCTATGCACTATATATTCCGCATAATTTCCTATAGTTATCGAGTGCAAGTTCAAATCCCGCTTGGGTCGAATAATTAGATAGATATCACAGCATGATACTTCCGTGTAAGCTCTTCGTATAGTAAGTTGCTACAGAACAGTAACGCCCTCAATCTGTTAGTTTGGTAAATAAAAACCACAGAAGACTCACAAGCTTTATCGTGTTCGTGTCTTTCCTGCTCTTTCTTCTCATCCAGAGTCATTGACAAACGTTTCTTTTCTGCCTGGAAACTGTTGATTTGAGCCTTATATTCTGCGATGGCTTGGTCGAATTTCTGCGTTTCAGAAATCTTCGCGTACTCGATATTCGCTTTTTCCTGAAAAGGCATGAAATATTGTCTCCAGGTTTAAAGTGGCATGTTTACCGACGCTCCAGTGTTAGAAGACAGTACAATACAATTGCTAGTAGGTAAGAAAAGATGCATAGTACCAACCTTCTCTAGTCCAACGATATCTTGTTCGAGTTTTTTCTGCATCAATGTTGCCTCAGCGAGTTTATTTCTTAATGATTCATTCTCGCGTTTCACTTCCATATGTTGCGCTGCAAACATAAAGTGTTGGAATTAGTATCCCTCGCCGCGGGCTGGTTTGTGTGTAGACAGAGTATCACATATTGATTTCTTTACGGATAAAAGCTGTATATGCGTGCGCTGAATATTATTTTAGGGTATTGAAAATGAATACTTGCAAGCTCTCAGTAAAATGTAGTACTATTTTTAAATACCTTCGAGCTCCATCTTTTGAGAATCTGTTTGCTTTTTTGTACTCAGCTCACTTTGCAATGAAGCTTGTACGCGAATTAATTCTTTTTCTAATGCCCCCTACGCGACAAGAAGTAAATTTGCTTTTAGCCAATTATCAACAACAATAAATGATTATGATAATAAATTATTAATTATGATAATAAATTATTATTATTTTGTAAAGTGTACATTGAAAAGTTGCTGATAAAAGCAGGAAAGTTGTATTCGTACTGCATGGAGGGCTGTCAACACGCGAGATCTCGGTACACAGATAAACATTCGTCTTACGTGAACGCAACGTGACCTTTAATGTTACTTTTTTAAATAAAGCAAGATCTCGCATGTAAGCTTGTCGAAATGTTATGCGCTAACCGAGAAAACGTTTGCTCGGAATATGAACAGTCCTTACTGGTTGTTATCATCCTAGAGAAGGAAGTGCTCAATCGGAGAATTAAGAATTGACTGGCAGTTACTATTCTCGTACCCAGGCGCCGTACGTAATTTCAAATATATTATACACACTTATACAACGTGTCTACAGACAAATCACATGGTTAAAATCACTGGATGTCATTAAAGCATAAAGTTCGCTTATACGCGATGTTATTAACATGCGGTGCACACAGAACTGAAAATGCGAGTTAATGCAGTGTATAGTTTACACTTTACCTTCGCTTCGGCTGTCAGTCGGTGTTTGTCTTGAAGTTCTTTAAATGAATGTTCTAATATTGCATATTGCTGAAACATTGAAAATACAATAAACCTGAGTTTTAAAAAGGTAACGCGATGACGGGCCGGTCAGAACCTAAGCAAAAACGTGGCAGTACCTACGCTTTACTTGGCCAACAGAAATATAGTAAATTCTCTTTGCTGATCAGTATCGACATGCAAGCAAATTTTTACACGGATCGTGACAGTTTTCACGAAAATTCGCACACAATTTTAACAGTAGTTGTGCAACAGTGGACCCCGCAGATCTAAGCGACCTGCATAGTTCTCTTAGTGCAATTTCTTATAAAGAACTAGTGAGCTGGAGCAAGACAACCAAGTACACGAAGACACAAGTTTTTCTTGTTATTCTAACAATTTTCTCGTTGAATGATTACTGACCATAGCATTATTTAAAGTTGCATGAAAAGGGTAAAGATTTTAAATCTGGATGATATTAGCACATTTGGATAAAATCATTACCTCTCTGTTATTTAAGGTGCATTTTGAACTCAAAGCTCACTTACTTTATTTAGATCTCCGTAGTTCTTCCGAATCTTTGACCCAGCATCTGTCTCGATTTGCAACTTTTCTCGAAGGTCAGAAACCTGTAAAGCACGATGGTACTTAGTCAGCAATAATCACTATATCCATGTACCACGTAAGGGCCTGGGTAAAACGAGGATGCATGGGTTGGGGTTCCACAAAACAAAAGATACATGTCACTTACGGTTTTCTCGAGCTGACCAGATTTCGTTTGAACGTTCTGAAGCGTTAACGCAATTTCCGCCTTTGCTCCGTGATCTGTATCCAAACGACTCTGAAGATCTTGTACTTTATTTTCAGACTGAAATATTGTGGAAATAAATAAACACCACACAACAATCAACACCACAATCCGCTACCAACATGCAGGGTGTATAAAAAACTGAACAAATATGAAATCGCTCTCCACATCGCGAAACGCCTCATTGTATGAATTTTTTATTGAAATAGATTGTTTGGGTGCTTATTAATGTAGAAAAAGAACTTATAAATGTAGAATAAAACTTTTCTTAGGAAAGACAATTCTTATTTAGAAAAACACAAGTTCGCATGGCGTTTTCAAGGACTTAAACACGAGAAAATCTCTTGAAATTTTGAATAGCAATAAAACACCTAATATCTACCGACACAAAATTACTTTTAAGCCTTCCAATTTCGTGCGCAAACCATTTTTAACGTGTTCGAATACACGTTCACTCCCTGGGTTGTAAACATTAAATTTTCAGAATTTTTCGTTCATTTTACAACAGAAGTACCCAAGCAATCTATGCTTATAAAAAAACCTTTTATTTCAAGCCGCTTCGCGACGTTTAGTTTTTTTATACATCCTGTATGACCAGTACGTGTGATGTTGTGATCACCATTCTTGCCTTCTAAGCGGCAGGGCTAGCGTTTATACCCTGGTTGGACCTCTACTCAAGGTCTTCAAATAACTTAGAGGGCAAGGGCTGCCTTCTAGGGTAAAGGTTTTATTGGAACAAGTTCCTGATAGAAATAATATAAAAAACATATTATATATAATTATAAGAAAATTAAGATAACTATAAAAAAACAAATTATATTTCATGAGGAATTTAGTAATTTGGCTAATTATTTTTTTAACAAGTGCCAGTACTTTTTCGAGTTTACAGATCACCGACAGGTTTTTCTTTAAAATCAGTAAATGCATACGCAAATCAATCGTGATTCCTCGTTAAAACCGCAAGTACCTTTGATGCCATATATTAATTGGGGAACAGCCTATTCGTAAATCTGCTAATTGGGTTGATGGGCAACCAATGTCAATGTTGGGGGACAGAATAAATGGGCACTTGCAACTTTGGGGGAGGTTATTTTATTTACACTTGATAGCTGTAGCGGTTACACAAAAAACTATTGTAGTCAGTCAGTCGGTGAATGTGATCAAATTGTTAAAAATTGTGGCCAAATTAACCCACAGTTAATTAACCACAGACATAAACTCACCGCAAAGTAATTTCACGTTAAACAGGTAATTTTCAGTGCAAATAGTTAGATATGTTGATAGTATTGCAAAAATACTAACTAATGCAAGGTGCTTTTAACAATTTAACTACACACTAATAGGTTTGCCTTTCTCGGCAAAATTATATTTTCCCAGTTATGTCCCGAATAGTTCAATATTTGCATTAAATTACCTTCCTTTTCGCTTCAGATTCGAACTCGCATCGCCTTTGTGCCTTGAAAACAATAATATTGATAGTGAACAAATTTTCGCTATTCATCTGAATTAATATAATTGCCTCGTACAAAAAGTACAAAATAATTGCGTGCCACTATACGCAGTTAATTATATATTCATATTACGGGAACCACTGAGTATTTTGATAAAATACAAAACAATAGATACTCCGAAGATCGATAATATATTGAAAATATATTTCGATGTTTCTACTACACTATAGCCATCATCAGGAAATGAATGATGATGATATCACATATACGTACAATTATATAGTGAAGTAACAAGATATGATTAGTTAAAAATTAATAGATATTTAGAAGCTTTAGTTCCATGGTTAAGTGACGGTTTCAATCTATTTATAGCAATAGACTCTTGAAAAAGTATAAGAGACCAGTGATTTGATTTGTCAATTATTTTAGTGTTAGTAAATACTAAATCTGCTGGTGAGCATTTTATATTACTATCTTCTTCTCCTTAAGTCCTTATGACGAAGATAGTAATATAAAATGCTCACTAACAGATTTAATATTTACTAACACTAAAATAATCGACAAATCAAATCACTGGTCTCTAATACTTTTTCAAGAGTCTATTGCTATAAATAGATTGAAACCGTCACTTAACCATGGAACTAAAGCTTCTAAAGATCGATTAATTTTTAACTAATCATATCTTGTTACTTCACTATATAATTGTACGTATATGTAATATCATCATCATTCATTTCCTGATGATGACTATAGTTCAGTCGAAACGTCGAAACAAATTTTCAATATATTATGGATCTTCGGAGTACCTATTGTTTTGTATATATTCATATACTTGTCCCGTTTTAAGGGTTGTTTGTACTTTTAGCCTTTTTGTATTATACAATTTTCGAGGCTATTTACAAGATAAAAATAGTCGCTGAAACGTTCAGCAATATTGTTCAGGAAAATACTGTACGAATAGAAGTTGAATCAGTGTCCCTAGGTCTTATTTTGTCAACGGCACTACACAGCTTTTGTTCCTTAAATTAAAAATTGACGAAAATTTTTTGGGTTGGTATGAAAGTTGAAAAAAAAATATGAATAAATGTGTGCATATTGAATTTTTACCAAGATATTAAATTTCCTGAATATTTGAGAATTGAATTGGATATGAATTCTAACATTCAATTAAATGCATTTTTATTCTATATTAAATGACATACGGATTAAATAAAATAAATAAAACGTCACTGAATATTCCTACAAATAAGCAGGCATATGTCAACTCGGTGTGCTTGCGAGTGATAGTTCGCATAGAAAAAAATATTTCAGTTCTAAAGGCTGTTTTCCACTAGGCCAAATTTTCCGCGCGCAGCGCAATTTTTCTTTGTTTTTGAGCTCGCAGGCAGGACTAATCAAAAAAAGACAAAAAAAAAATTGCGCTGCGCGCGGTAAATTCCGCCCTGTGGAAAACAGCCTTAAGATATGCTCACGGCCTATATGCAAATTCACTTTTTTGTATTCACCAGAAACAGAAAATCGCCAACCGAATCAATGCGGAATTAAATACTTCATTAGAACACATTCACAGGTGAGCAGCATTACTCCTGCACTATAAGGTCTTAAAACCAATCTCGCCCGTGATTGGTTGATTTAGCTTCTCCCTAGCGACGGGGTAGCAACCGCGAAAATTAAATATTGAAATCTTTTTTACATTGTCATTTTTAACTTTTAAAGCTTGTTTTTGCTACGAAATATAACATATGTTTGTCAATATTTTTGAAAATTCGCTTAAAGGCAAATAACGAACAGTCTTGGTTTGTTTTATGTTTGTTTTTCAATGGCGGAAGCAGTAGAAACCGTCACATTAAGTGGCATCCTAAATTTCTTCAATGAAGACCAAAAAAGTGTGGAAAAAGGGGAACAAAAGTTTAAGTGTGGTTTTGTTTTGGACGTAAAACTAAGAAAACACACGATAAATGCAATGATACGCACGTCTACGAAGGATAAAAGTTATACGGTTTGTTTAGAAGTAAATGGAGATGGTAATATTTTACGTGGTAGTTGCGATTGTCCAAGGGAAAAGTGGATACGCTCGCATATGGCCGCTGCAGCAATCCATGCAAACAAAAATGGATTTTCGAAAACAGACCTCCCAAACACATGGATAAAAAGACCAAAAACCGAAGCAAAAAAAGATGTGAAAACAATGGAGTTTTTTCCAAGCAAGAAACCACGTTACGAAGCACCACCAAGAGCTGTGTCTGAACAAGACCGATTATTTTTATTTGAAAAGCTATCCAATGCGCCATCTCACTGTCCTATGAAATGGATAATTTCACCTGAACCAGTACTACCAGCAAGCAAAGTTTTGGACAATATACGACCTGCACTTATTGAGGACATCCTTGTGGACTTCATTACAGACAAACAAGTATTTATTAATAAGTGTAAGGTTTCTGCAGAACAAATTTCGTGGTTGGCTGAGGAGACTAAAGAACAAAGAAACTGTGAAATGTGGGGAAGATATCGAAGGCTCCGTCTTACTGGCAGTAATTTTGGAGATGTACTAGGTGCAATCGCACGGCATTTAACCTCTATACAGTAAATCATACCCACCATCGTTGTTTGAAAAACTTAAGGGAAAGTATTGCTTTGGAACGAAAGATTCGATTATGTGGGGGCAAATGCTCGAGGATCATGCAATTCAACAGTACATAGAAAAAACTGGCAACGATGTTGAAAAAGCTGGCCCCTGCTCATTTTCTTGTGGCTATTTAGGAAGCACGCCTGACGGGACAATTAATTCAACAAAGGTTCCTGACAAAGAAGTCAGTGGTGGATCTAGCGTAAGTCAAAATAAATTACCACAGCTCATTCTAGGATATATTTACATTATAAAATACCTTCAAAGCAACTTCATTGGTTAGATTTTATTCTTTTGAAATTCATAACCTATGACATTGTTATAAAGTTATTTTGAATGTGAAATTGAGCTGCTATAATTTATTTTGAATTACCCTGGATCCGCCACTGAAAGGAGTGCTTGAAGTAAAGTGCCCCTGGAAACACAGAAACAATACTATCAATGAAATGGTTCATGCAGAACTGGGAGTAAAAAAGTCAACTAAAGCCTTTTATCTTAAAAAAAATCTCACCTCAATGAACATAACTATTGGCATCAAGTTCAAGGGGAGATGGCTCCATCAAACACAGAGCGGGCTCATTTTGTCATTTGGACAATGAAAGAACTAAAAATTGTATCAGTACAGCTAGACCCCAAATGGGTTGCAACCAATTTGCCCAAATTACAAAATTTTTATGTGAATGAACTATTACCACATTTTTACAGCAGGGAAGAATGAATCTGAACAGCAAAGAGGACACATAGTCAAAATTGCTTGGAAACGAAATATGCATGGTACACCTTTGTACATATCATTCAACATGAATCTATTTCTTGAGAGAAAAAAATGCCACATACTCATGCACTCTTCAACATAGAAACAGGAAACCTTATTTACAATCACTAGAAACTGTATAACCAACCATATTTGACAGGCACAATATCTTTCAACTAAAGGAGTATTGTACGCATGCAGTTGCCATGGAACAATGCCTCTCAAGATGATTTTGTTATGATATACTGTAATAATAAATAATCACAAAAAACTACTGTGCAATTAATATATTTTTTATTATATATCTAAACAACCTTTGCACTTTCTTGAAGATAATGGATAATTTATGGCAGCTCTAATTATCCAATACTCCAGCTATGATTGGATTTTGAAAATTAACTAATGCTCCGCAAACTTGTACACTTTTGTCAACATGAGGCCGAAGTGGGGCAGTTATTATACCTCTAAGATCTTGAAATTTTTTAGTCCCTCAATTGCCCTTTCAACATGAATTCTACATCTTGAGACTTGTGTTGAAAAAACTGCTTCTTGTTTGGTAAACTGACTTTACCACTCAAAAATGCTGGCAAGTTAAGAAAGACATTTTTGGGCAGCAAGTCATGAATCAGGAAACCTTTGTCAGCTAGGATAAGATCCCCAGCCTATAAATACATAGTATAATAATTAAAGTTATCAAGATGTTAATTTGCTTGATAATTAAATTTAATTAGTGAAATTGTGAAATAAAAGGGGTACAGTAAGTTATTTATATTAAATATAAAATATACAGTGGTAGTTTATTTACTAAACAAATCTGTGAAAAAACCCCATATTTACATACCTTGAGATGTGATATTTATCATTTATATACCCGCAGCGAGGGGGATTCAGTGAAATATCATCACTGAAATATCATCACTGAAGGAAATATTTCACCGAATCCCCCGAGCGGAGGGTCTATAAATGATATATTATACCGAAAATCAAAAACTTCCGTAAGAATAAACTTTTAAGTTCTTCAAGTTGAACATACCTTCGTAAATATCATGCTCTAAAATACAAAATAGCCAGTTCTTTGTTTATTTTTATAACGAAAAGTACAGAAAATTCCTTTTAATTTTTTAAATATTTGTGTTTTCAACGTCCTTGTCCTCCAAAATACTTTATAATTCTTCGTGAAGTTCATCAAACTTTTCGCACATTCCGCCATTTTGTTTACGAAAACTTGCCAGTTTGTGCTTGCGTGTACAAGCGTTGCCATGACAGCGTGAGATATTAACTGTATCTCACTTTAAAAGTAAGATTCAGTGGTATCTCACTTTAAAAGTGAGATACAGTGACAAAATCACCTCATGGCGTGGTAGAAATACGATATTTTGATTGGAGAATTTGAATTTGAGGTATAATATTATCTTTGATTCATCAGTAATCATTTTGTCACTAGCACTTCCAAAAAAATCCTCGCTAATAAATGTGATAGTACCATTAGGACCAACACCAATGAGGTATTTTGCAGAAAGGTAATGTTTGTAGCTGCTGAAGGACTGCCCTGCTGCTTCAAGATCTTTCCGTGGTGTTTCAATTGGGAACTCTGTGCAGTCAATAATCACACGACAGCTTGCAATATCACCAAATGAATCTGGCAAACTAGCCTTATTCTTTTCCAGTGAAGAGATCTTGCACATGCAGCCAACAAAAAATATTTCATGGCATGCATGCAAGTAAGTAAGAAAATTGTTTTGTATTGTGGTAATGCTGACTGGAATATCTTGTAGCAAAATCAAAATATGGGAGATCTAATCTTAGTTTCATGATAAAAATAAGTAATTCATCTTCCACAGTTATTGATGTCACAGTTTTTCCAGTCCAATATTTTAATGGAAAAAAAATGTTTGATCGTTTCACAAATTATCTTAGATACAGCGGGTTCTAAAGTTGTGTAGCTCTTGAGTTGGTCAACAGACAAATTTTCAAACCTGAAAAGTTGTTGCTGTAAGCGCTTTGTTTCCTCTTGTGCCTGCAGGCATTGATTTCTAGCGCCTTCTTCTCCAGTGCCTTCTTCAATTTGAATGAACAGATCATTGAACGAATTTTATTACAAGACACTCTTTCACTGGTTTGAATCTCAATGGTTTGACTTTCATTCGTGTTCTTCCATCGAACATTTGTGGTACATGTTCACGCTTTGACAGATGTGCGCAAATTTCGATGAGATATCCTTTCATCTATTTCATCTCCACGCAAGTTCCAAGAAGGAATACTACCAGGTTTTATGATAGCTTTCCTATATTCAGGGGGTGCATCTTTGCTTGGCAGTCTAAAGTCCTCGTCAATAAAATGGTAAGAACACACACACACGAGTAATCGCTTGGCTCGAAGCTTTCCCTGCGTATTCGCTTCATCCAAGCGGCTCGTAGCTTGGCGTCTTTCGGGTAAAGATGAAAGCTTCTATTTGGAGTGTGTTCGGACGTAGCTTTGCACTTATAAACGGAACAACACTTCGGCATTTTGTCTTTCTCAACTTTTTTGCACAGAAGAAAGAACATAATTTCGCGGTTGCTACCCCGTCGCTAGGGAGAAGCTAAATCAACCAATCACGGGCGAGATTGGTTTAAGACCGCATGGCGCCGGAATGAATTTATATTCAAAATGGCGACCAAAGTAATTAGTATGCAAGACGTCATCAAAAGGGTGCGGTATAGCGGCGGAAGTAATTCGTATTCAAAATAGCGACACCCCAGTTGGCAGCGAAAGTAATTAGTAAACATGTTTACGTGTGCTAATTTTAAAAATGACGTCATAATGCTAACATAAGAACTAACGCGAGATTTGTGTTAGAACTAGCGTGAGATTGATGTAAAAGTAAAACCCAGTGCACATTGATTGAACACAGAAATAAGTTTTAAAATAATGTATTTCAACAATTCATATTGTGAGTGAATAATAATCATGAACTAAATAAAACTGACTCTAGAAATGACTAGAGACTAATGGACCGATTGCATTATGGGCAAAATTTTGAAAACAGTTTAAATACGAAAATTTATTACCACAGCATTGAAGAGGATCCTAAAATTAGTAAAATTGCAAAGTCTGGTTGCGAAACGTTGTAAAATGTGGAAAATGTAAGCCTGTGAAGGTTGCAAATTTTGTATATTTTTGTATTACGCACGGAAAATCGATACCAACATCGAGAAAACGGTATCAATTTTCAGTGCGTAATACAAAAGTATACAAAATTCGCAAACTTTGTAGGGCTATATTTTCCTCATTTTACAACATTTCGCGACCAAACTTTGCAATTTTACTAATTTTAGGATGCTCTTCAATGCTGTGGTAATAAATTGTCCCACTTCAACATTTTTTCAAAATTCTGTCCATAATGCAATCGGTCCATTCAAAATGTTCAGTGATGTTCAATGCAATAACCACGTCCATATCTCCTCCACATGATATTTATCTTCGTGAAACTGTAACTCCCCCCCCCCCTTCCCGAATCACAGAACGTTTTTTGACACAGCTCGCAACAAATATGACGTGCAAACACACAAGAATTCAATTTTGTTGAGCTGCGAAATGGCCATCCAAAGACATCGCATTCGTAAGGTTATATTCCGCTGTGTGTTCTGTAGAGGACATCATAATTGCTTTTATCTGAATAGGCTTTTCCACAAACCGAGCATTGGAATGGTTTTTCACCCGTATGAAGTCTGCAGTGTTTGTTTAGATTTGTATAGTCGTTGGTTACTTTACGGTAGGTTTGGCATTCGTAAAGCACTTTCCGGTGTCTGATGCTGGTCGTCGGTTGATCAATTCGAAACTTCGTTTTATTTCTGCAAACAGGAGGCGTGTTGTTTCTTAGTCTTGGAATTTCTTTGTATAACAATGTTTCGCTCGTATTGAATAAACTGTCAGATGATGATGACGTCTCACTGCCGACCACGGATTCCATTTGGTATTGATAATGGATGAGCAGGAAGACGACGCTTTAACAAGACGTAACGAAACACAGGGACGCAAACCAAGATACAACAGATAACTATGAAGAACACAGGAAGCAGGATAGCCAGTAGCACATGACTCGGTTTACCGGAGGAGGAAACCACGGTAAGGGTGGATAATGAGAAGACTAAAGAGGTAGTGAAATTGTGCGATGTTTCAGAGGTGATAGGTAGAGAAGTTGCGAGTGCAGAGGACTCGCAGTCGCTATAGATTATGATTATTGTGGCGCGAACACAGTTTACTGGGTTTTGGCGGAAATTAACCAATTTTACATTTGGGAACTCCGCCGAAAATTCCGTGATGTTAAATGCGGAGGTGTTGCTACGGCTCAAGTCCATCGACCTCACATTCACTCAACTGCCAGTGTTTCTTGGAAATGTTTCCAAATACTCACCTGAACAATCCTAATAGATTGATATCTTTTAAAACTACAAACAGGAAAGGCACCGTGAAGAAAATGAAGGACAAAGACGCCATCATAAGTGTTAATACCAACCGAACTTCTTCTAAATATGAGAACCTTTCCCGCGAAAATTTTAATTTAACTACCTACGAACGGCGTCAACGTCCCAACGGAATGACAGGAAGACTAAATTTGAGATATACAAAGGACAGATATGTGACATAAACAGCGCTGAGGAAGGGCTGTTGTGTGCCATGTATGCATCCTATAACTTTAAAAGACAGTGATCATTTAGCACTGAAAAATGTAGGGCTTAACCTTTTCATTGTTTGGAAAGTAAGACCCCACACTCTGGTGCGTTATTTTATTCAACAGCCCAGACTCCATGGCAATCCAGAACTACTATGGACCGTTTTTCTTGGCATTTGAACGCACTTGTACGTTAAAGAAGTGAGAAACTTAACACACCAAAGGAAACATCTTCCGATTCATGTTGTCTGACTTAACTGCTCTCGTGCACTGTTGTAATGTATGCTCTGTCGGAAACCTTAGCCGCAAAGCTATGCAAAAGTGTGACAAAGTAAGCTGTCTGATGCTGCGTCATAAGCGCACACCACACCTGTTGTTTTACTGAATCTTAATTATCTAATTTTCCTATGCAAAAAATGTGGGAAAAATATCCGTGTAATAACTAAATCAGTACGAAAAGATGTGATAAAGAATGACCTTGGAGGCTTTATTGGAGTTAAGCGCAAACAAAGTAAAACAAGGAAATTTCTCGTAACAGGAATCGACGAAAATGTGAAGGAAAGCCAAATTCTATCTTTTCGTTAACAACGAAATGCAATTCCAACCTATATTTCCATTTTCGACGCAGAGGAACAATTTCATCCAAGATCCACGTTCCCATGGTCGTCAGTTCCCTGCTTCAAGAGGACAATTTCTGGCCTAAATATGTAACGTGCAAGCCGGGAAAATCAGGAGAAAATAAAAGGAATGCTACAGAGCAGAAAATAAACGTGACCCACAACGGGAACTATTCGACATATGTATATAATGGCTCATGCAAATACCAAAAATTTATCGAATATCCCAGTTATAATAAATACACGTTTGAATCGTACTAAAAACTACTGCCCAAGACGAGCTAATACCAGTAATCTGACGTATGTTCAATGTGCAAACAAAAAAAAAGAACTGTTTTGTGCCAATTAAATTATGTTTATTAAATACAAGATCCACAAATAAGAAAGAGCTCATTCTCAAGGATTTCACGGCTGAGAACGATATTGATATATTCGCAGTAACTGAGACATGGTTGCGTGACGATAATGCTTTTTTTCCGTTGCTGAAGTCTGTCCTAAAGGGGGGGGGGCTGCTAAAGGAAAATATTCTAATGAAAACACAGCCTCAGAGGCAATTCACGTCCTTCAAATATATAGATGTAACAGTGAATTGCTCAAATAGTAGTACCAGAATGGCTATTATCTAAAGACCACCACCTTCGAGGAAAAATCAACTAAACAACACTCTATTTTCTGAAGAATTTAGCAAACTTATGAAACAATTAATAATTCTACAAGGCAATTTGCTAACAGTGGGTGACTGCAATTACCATGTGGACAACACTACCGACCCGGAGACCATAAAATTCAACAAAATATTAGAAATGTTTAACCTGCACAGAGTTGCAAAAAAGCCACGGGTGTGCGGCTATCACCCGTGAGGAAGGTTTGAAAAATGGGCAGTGAATGAGGAAGGTTTCAAGTCAACACACTACATAGTGTATCCTAAACACTAATTACATAACAAAAAAATAATAGATGATGATCTGTTGCAGAAATCATGCCTTCTTTCACAAAAAAACCCAGTGTTTCATTCTCAAGATTCATTCTGATCTTCAGTTTCGAAAGCCCAACTTTACAACATCTTGTGGAAGGTTTGCAAACTTTGAAAATTTTGCTCGGAGGAAGGTTGAACGCTTTTTGCAACTCTGAACCTGCAACAACATGTGAATGGCTTAACTCACAAGAAGAGACACACCACCCTAGATTTGATAATGACGAGGATTAGTGACCGACTGGTTACTAACATTGAAATACATGACCCTATGTTGTCCGACCATTTAGCGGTAAGTTGTACGTTACAGCTAGAGAAACCACCACTTGAACGTGTGGAAATCCAGTATCGCGGGGTAAGGAACATAGACATGGATACTTTTAATGACGACCTTAGAAATTCGAATCTTAGAAGAGACGCTGAGCTACCTGTCATTATCGATCAGTACGAAAAGACTTCGAAAGAAACCTTAGAGAAGCATGCTCCTTTAAAACGAAGAACTATTACCCTTCCACAATCAGCGGCTTGGTATAATGAGAAAATCTGTAAAGCCAAAAGACACCGTAGGAGACTCGAGCGTCGTTGGTGATCATCTAGAGACCATGTATCATTAGAGAGATGTACGTTAAACAGTGTCAGATTGTGAAAGATATCATCAAAGATTACTCCTCTGCCATCTCCAATAACAAATATAATCAGAAAGTGTTATTTAACACAGTTGACAAACTGCTTCATAGAAAACCAAAGAAGCGTTACCCAACTGCATCATCGAAAAGTGAACTGGTAAATAATTTTGGAGACTTCTTTTGTAGCAAGATAGCTGTGTTACGTAACGAGTTGACAGACAGAACTATCAATAACAACCAGCCGAACCCAGTTCTAGTGCTGGAACCGCCGATACAATGCGAGTCGAGAGAATTTCAAACGGTTACGGAGCAAGAAGTCGGAAATATTGTTGACAAAATTAGTAAAAAATCTTGTGAGCTTGACCGTACACCTGCAACAATTCTTAAACGCTGCAAAGAAACTCTACTGACCACGTTTGCTAACATTATTAACATGTCACTTGAAACTGGACGCATGCCTGTACAATTTAAAAAAGCCGTGTTAAAACCTAAGCTGAAGAAAAACACTAATTTGGAGCTCGAAGAATATTCCAATTTCAGACCGATTTCAAGTCTCAAATCTCTAAGATAATCGAGAAAGCTGTTGCTACACAACTAACTCATGGGGGCACTTGATTAATAATAACTTGGAAGAACCTTTCCAATCTGCATTTCATAGTACAGAGAGAGCCCTGTTAAGGGTTCAGAACGACATTTTTATGGCCATTGACAACAAGAAATGTGTAGCTCCACTGTTGTTGGATATGTCTGCAGCGCTCGACACAGACCACCATGAAATTCTGTTGGAGTGAAAGTCAAAACGGTTTGGAATCAAAGACAAAGTTCTAAAGTGTTTCGATCCTACCTTCAAAATAGGACGCAAACTGTGATGATTGATAGTGTTAAGTCAATGTCTAAAGATCTAAATTGGGGAGGATCAGTTTTGGGCCGCATTTTATACTTGTTGTACACCTCGCCCGTTGGGGGTATTATTAGACGTTATTAACTTGATTTTCACTTCTACGTTGATGATTCGCAACTTATAACTTGAACCAACTAGATGAAAAACCGTGTTAGAAAGATCGATTCGTGGATGGTTAGTAATAAACTAAAGCTAAATGGAGACAAGACAGAATTGTTAATGTCCACCGCCCATGTCCTCCTATAGATCATATAGATGTATCCAATTTCAAAATCCAACCATCTGAATATTGCCTTAATATTCGACAGACATATGCCTGTTGATCAACATGTGCCTAATGTCTGCAAAGCATGTTTCTTCCATTTGCGCAATAAAGCAAAAATAAGAGATTATCTATCCACAGATGATACTGAAATTCGGCTCATGCACTTATTACTTACAAACTGGATAGTTGTAACTCATTATCATATGGGTTGCCAAAATTCATGATAGATCGACTACAAAATGTACCAAACAGCGCGGCACGTTTGATAACGAGAAATAAAAAATTTGATCACGTTATGCATGTTACGAAGGAGCTGCACTGGCTTTCTACCAACCAACGTATCGTTTACAAGATACTTCTCATTACCTACAAGGCCCTAAAAGGTCTTGCACCAAGTTACAGCCGCTCAAATCAACAATGAATCTGCGTTCATCGATGAAAGGATTTCTATCGGTACCTCCCATAAAATTGGTCAAGATCATTTTCATTGATGTAAATATAGCAATTTAAAAATTTCTTAAGTGCTTACACGGAGAACCTTGTGCTTACTCAACAACCCAAAAAGGATCTTTCTGGTTCTGCAATCAAAACCGTAGCTGCAACTTCTTTTGCCCGGAAGACGAAACTTACTAATACGACAAAGCCGCAGTTGCTTGGAAATTTACTAAACAACCATATCCTCGCTGCGAGAAGCATGGTAGACTCGTGGTCAAAGATTTAATGAAACTTAGCTGCGGTCGACCATTCTTCGTATGCTCCGATCAATCGTATCCTTGTTCCTTTCGGACTTCGGGTGATGTGCGACCCATAACAAAACCAGAATGCTGTCATGGATTTCAGTGCGTATCCGCAAAGTCAAAAAAGAAGGCATCAACAAAGATCTTTTATTCTTTTGCTGTGTTCAGGAAGATTCATGCAAATACTTCGAATGGTGCCTGAAGAGCCTTATTACGATGCTACAATTCTTCCGCCCAATGATCAACCAAAATGAAAAGCAGGAAGAAGAATACCTAACGAAAGATTTTATCAACGATCTCACTAGTTTGATCTGAACAGTCATATACTGTAATTTGAACAATCAGTTTTTTCGAACAGTCATTTAAAACATTTGTTTCATTTAAAACATTTGTTTTCTTAGTTATTGTGAAAACCATATTGTTAAAAACTCATTTGTTGTAAAAACTTTATAATATACATTTCAAAACACAAATTTTGCGTTTCTTCTCTGTCATTCACCCTATTGCGATGACGTCACTCTACTTCCGGCATCACCATCTTGCATACTAATCACCGCCAAAAGTGCCGCCATCCTGCATACTAATTACTTTCGCCGCCATTTCAAATACTAATTACTTCCAGCGCCATAGTATAAGAGTAATGCTGCTCAGGTCATCGCAGTGTGGAAACCAAGCTTAACACTAATATTGCATACATGGGGCTTTGCTACCACATAAATCTATCTTACCTCTCGCAGATCATGTTTATACAGCGCAGCATTTCTTTCCAGTTCTCTGTTGGATGTCTCCGCCTTCTTTCTTGTTTCCACCTATGCAAAAGGCAATAATTTTTCAATTCGCACATTTTGTGCATGCAGAGAATACAAGCAACAATATTTTATAGTTAACCTCCGTCTCCAATTCTTTAGAAATCTTCTCTAGTTTTGCCGTGATGGTTCTAAAAGAACGTACAAATTATATGTTATCCTATATGTTACACATAAAGGCCACTTCGTACCAAATGTATAATATATCCCTATATGGGCCCGAAAATATTTGTTTAATTTGGTTTCCTACTGTGCTGGATTAGTTCTACAGCTCTGAATGTGAATAAAGTGGTGAGTCTGTATAGTTACGACGAGCAAGTTGGATCACGGACTATTGATGAAACACCCAGGGCCGGTTGTATAAAACTCTATCACTTTTTTAATCACCGTTTTGTACGTCAATATAAGTACAAAATACATGGTTCTGATTGGTTGACGTTTCTACTAACCATAAATAACCATTATACATTGATACATTATACAAAAACACTACACTGGCTTTTCCGCCATTATTCTGACCAGCCAATTGCATAAAAATAGGGGACATGTTCCACTAGTGAGTGGCATTACTGTTTACTCCTTACACTGTGCTCCCTACAACCCACCCCTGAACCATATATCTATTATGTATAGGCGAATACCGAGGAGGAATTTATGTGGATATACGACGTAAATCTCGACTTTCGAGGTATTTAACATTTCATTTTTGAGGAGGTTTTCTAGTAGAATCTTTCGACTTTAAACAACTTAAGTCGACATTTTCCCACAAGTTTCATCTACTTATTTATTCAAGGTGAATAACCTGGATATAACCCGCAGTACATCAAAGAAAACCGACTAAATCAATAACTAAGCAATGATATGACTCATGATACTAACGAGGCATGAGAGTACGTGATAATAGCGAAACGTGTTGATTCGTGACACGCATCTGAGGAAGTTCGTTCGCAGTTTTTTTGAATGCTTTGTACATTCAAACATGACAAAAATGACTGGTATCATATACAAGACTCTTAAATAGTTTATTTATTCTTCTGATAGTCTTCTAGAAATATATGTTTTAAACGCACAGACTAAATTAAACACGCCCAATAAAAACTCTGTACTATAGCCAAAAAATGGGTGTTTGCGTATAACTCCTTGCGCATAAAAACCTACTTTTATAAACAAACAAAAAATACAAAACATCGTCCCAATTATCGGCAATGATTGAGGAAAACAAGGACAATAAGGCATATTTATATGCTATGGCACGTATTCAATCTGGACCGGCTACACGCAAATATGATGTTTACAGACCTATTTGAATATTTACAAGAAGAAATTCGCATGAATTTGTCTTCTATTGTTTTCAAAGAATCCTCGATATTTTCTATTTCTAAAAAAAATTAGATTGTCTCCGAGCGAGCAATTTGAAAATAATACATCCGCTCCATTTTTCACGATGCGCTCTAGAAATTGATACGGTTTCTGCCAGGCGCTTCCGAACGCACAAATGATTTCGCGCGAGCATAACTCACGCGCGCGACGCAAAGCCGTGGTGCATTAAAGCGCCGGGAACGATAAAGCATTCGCAACCGGTCTGTATCTGATTTATTAGGTAAAATTAACATTTGACTACTATTTGAGCGAGGACTATTTTCGTAAAAGGTCGTGCAATTTTGAAAACGTGCGTAAAATTAAACAAGACTTACTTGAGATTATTTTCTGCCTCGTTTTTTACAGACTTCTCTTTGGCCAACTGTTGTTCGAGAGCGTCCATCTTTTTTCGGATGTGATCTGGAGTGAAATGCTTGAAACCACCAGTACAGTTTTCTGATATCTAAGAGGAAATTTCTCTTTAAGTGGACTCCTGAAATTCATTCCAGGATGTAAAAGACTCGTAATAATATACAAGGAAAGGTTTACTGTGATTGGTTTAATTAAGTGCAGTTAAATCCAAACACCAGTACAAAATCGTCACAGTGCACACATTTGTAATGGCTGTGCAAATAATCTGCAATCACCAAGAACGATCAAATATAAGATGAGACGACGGTATAAAGGTATAAATTTTTCAAGACGTTACAACATTGACCAAATCATTTATGCCTTGTATGCCTTGTATGCAATTTACCAGTCTTAATATTTTGCCATTAGTTTCGTAACAAAGTTTAATTGCGATTTTGAATAATTGCCATGCAATACCCAGCATAAAAAGAGCACGAATGGAACCAAGATTTGGAACTTACAACGTGTTAGCCTTCTTATTTCCTAAGGTAGATTGCGTACGTTCAAATGACAATCGCTTAAATGACCATCGCACAGCGCATATCGCCATGCTGTGGTCATACCAATCTCGTACATAGATCCCGCTATCTACTTGGTTTAGGAACGAAGGGCTCTGGCATAATCCATTTCTTTCTTTCACTTGAATGGTCCTCGTATTTTTTTGAGGTAACCAATCAGAATAAAGTTGAGACTAAAATAATTGCTTTGTTTACTTCCAGCACATGCGCAGTAATACCTGATCTGGATTATGCCCGAGCTCTTCAGAGCGCCTCAGTCAAGAGGATCGCGGGCTCTGTGTACGAGATTGTGACCATATATTGTGACAAAATATGGGTAATATTGTGCGGGGGTTTTTGCGTAAATATTTTGGACGGGGAAATGACAGAGCGAACACTTAAGAGATATAACATTTGTTCGAACATTAGCTTATTTAAAACATCGACTAAATGTTCGATATTGTATGAAACCGTAATACCTCCCCCCGGATTGTTTATTCTTATTCTATAGTATTCATGTCATAATGAATTATTGAGTTGGCCTAAATTTTGAAAAACAACAACAATCCTTCTTAACGTTTTTTTATCGCTACACATAACATGTCACTCAACGATGGCACACAACGGTTGCACACACTACAGACCTGCCCTGCAATGCAGCGACTGCGAACACCATAATCCTGCGATAAACAATCAGTCAAACTACATATATCAAGGTAAGAGCACATGGCCAGAAGTCATCGACGCAATATATCAGGCTTCATTGGTAATTTTCGTATAACATTGGTGGAAGGGGGTTCACGAAACCAGTTTTTTTGGTAATAATGTCAAGTCAACTACGCTTTTTGCTTCATAATTCTGACTGGCAGGAGACAAAACTGTACTATGATTACTGCACTGCGCAATTTTAAGGATTTTTTAGTCAAGCTATATTTCAACCGGATCGGTAAAATTCATATCAGTCAGGAAGTAAACAATTAATTAATTCCAAGATTTCTGGCGGTGCAATAAAAAGTATAATGCCTGTTCAAACGTGAAAAATTTGAACAAAGTCAAACTCTGTTCACTATTAACATGGTGTTGAATCGAGGCCAACATGATGGCTACGTTGCTACAAAGTTTAAAATACCAGAAAAGAAAAGAGCAGGTAAAAGTCAGAAATCATAAACGATTTAGAAAGCTTTGTTTCAAAAAGTTTCCAAAAAAAGTAATAGAAAATTTTATCAGAACATATATTGTCAGTAACATGTAATCCCAAAATATTTTCTGATGTTACACAGTATGTTAGGGATTTATTTACTTTCCCTGTCGAATCTTCTACTTGTGATTAAGAATGTCACAACATGCAGTTTCCTAAATCTACTTTCTATCTTTTTAACCCGCTCTTTTCAATTTTCTCGTACAGCCTTGCTATATCGATGTATAATGGTAACTTACTACAGAATCTGAAGGTTTCCTTCCTGGACCTGCTTTTCCTTTACCGATTGCATATCTAGAACACGCAGATTCGTCTCACATTACCTTTCAAGCTTTCCAAATTATTATGCCTGTTTTTCACTAGGCGAATTTATTCGTAAAATTGGTTAGCGGCAAAATTCGCCGCAATCAAGTAGGAAACGTTCTTACTTTTGTCCTGTTCGTGCGAACAAATTCGCCAAATGGAAAACGGGCTTTAGGACGTGCCTAGATGAAAGCCGCGGGCTGGGGCACCATAGAAATAATAGATATAGAATGCGTACTCCAATCTTTTCTCAGTAAAAATTTTGTCTCCACAAAATGGCGGATTTATAAGGGCATTTTGGCTAGTCCCAGACTCTTACGCAGAGAATTTCGTGCGGTTGCGAGGAGTGCGATTGTTTTTTTTTGTCAAGCAAAGTTTACAGAAAGATAAAAATTCGTGACTTTACAGGAAAAATGGTTCATAAAAACTTTTAAACAAAGGAAAGCGAATTTTATGAGTTTTTTACAAGAAAGGATTAGTCCTGAGCAGATAATACAAAGAAATTGGAGTTACAAAATACAAGTTTTCAAGATTGCTGCAAAAGCCGAAAAAGATAAAACTCAAAAACAGAGTCAGAGGATGAAAAACAATCTCAACAGGTGTGTTTTAGCGTTTTAAAATACATATATATGAAAACAGTTACGATGATTGATAGTTACATAGAACGAAATGGTTACCTTTGTTGGTTTTTGTCGGTGTTTCTTAAGAAAATATATTTAAAAGGCATGCAATTTGGCAATGACAATTTCAAGTAATCCATATTTGCTCATACAATTACATTTTACACTCAACGTAATAGATAACTATAGTTTACATAGCTGCTGTTTTTTGAAACGGAAACTTAAAGATATATTATTAAGCTTCAAAAGTCAATGGGAAAGCGATTATTTGGCCACTTTGGCTTTGTTTATAGCGAAATTTTCAGTCATGCTTCAGGAATGCAAATTAAATCATGTTTACGCAAAACTACAACAGTTTTTTGTGTTAAATACACGACTATATGAAGAACTATCTTTATTTCATTTTGTTTCTTCAAGAGCACTATATTCTAAACTGTAAATGTGATACTATTTAAGTGATTTATTTATGATGAACTTTGTATATACACTCTGCAGTTCAACTCCTGGTCAAATTCAATATGGCGGATTTAAAAGGGCACTTGCGAAAAAAAGTGGAGACATGATTCGTGACCGAGTACGCATTCTATATCTATTATTTCTATGTGGGGCACTTAACGAAAGGTTCAACAAACAAGATGTGCCATTCTTCGACGATATTTAACAGCGCATCTTATGAACTTTCAACCAGACAAGAGGGTCATCGTGTTTGTGAGAGTGTTTATATGGGAAAATTTTCATCCCGGTAAGCAAGATCTCGCCTCCTCCAAACCACTTCACCATATGGAACTATACCTGTACTAAGAGCACAGCTCGGTGACATCTCACTTACCAGGCTGTCTTAAGCGGGCAAGCCTAAAAAGCCAGCTCGGCTTCCATACAAACAACTCTCATAACATCCAAAAGAGTTCATGCGCAAAATAAACTGCATGCACCTTTATCTAAAAAGTCTAATAAGATTGAAACGCAAAGACCAGGTCAAACCGTTGCAACATTGTTGTGTTGACGTGTTGCGAGCGTTTTAGCACTTTGTTGTACAATGATGTATGGTGTTGCAAATGATTTTACTTCGTTAAATTTTAGCGCAACAAGCATTCGTGTTTTGAACCTTTGACAGCGAGTATATCATGTTGCACTAATAATGTTGGGTTCGTTTCGCCACGATAACGCAAAAAGTCGGTCGTATCCTAACCAACAACGTTGCAGCACGATTTGACTAAGGCTTAAATTGTAAAGGACTTACTCATAGTCACACGAATATGTGAAGCCGATGAAAGGTAAGTTATTCCCAGCAAAAGCCTAAAGTACAACCAATAACATAAAGTTAACATCAAGCACAACTGCAACATAAAATAAACATTATGCGAGCAGATACTAATGCCATAACTTTGTTACCGGGTCTTTGTTTAGAGTAACAAATACCGTGAAAAATCGGTAACAATTGTCGCCGCTTATGAGTTACAAAAAAGCTCTTTAAAGTTTTTTTAAGCCATGAGCTTTTCAAAGCTCCAAGGGGGCGACAATTTTTCTTGAGTCTAGTGGGATCGATACCATAAACAATGTGCGTGCACAGCATTGAGTGATTTAATAAAGTAGATAATAGCATTACATGTGACAAGTTTGCGATTAATCAAATGTCAAAATTCGTAGATTAATTTTGCATACACTTAACTGAACATATAGCTACAACCTATTTGATTAAAACGAAATTGGTGACCGCAACACAAAAAGATTAATATTCACCCCCCCCCCCCCCCCCTCTAATAATGGCGATGGCTAAAGAGGATGGACAAGAGGTAGGTTTTCAATATAGCGGCTGCTTTTCAAGATTCTAAGAACAAGACATTTATACCATTTTTAAATTGAGGTTACGTACGGGGGGTCACGATGAGGTTTGGCTGTTTAGGAATCTTATAAATGCCTGGTTGTTAATTCGCTCTCGTTTTAAAAATCTTAAAAAACAATCGACATGTTGAACACCTACCTCACATCCACCCATTTAGCCATGGTCCTCTAACTATAGCCTTTTTTACGGTGTTGACAATCAAATATACTATCGCATTTCAAGTCAAGAGGTGCAGTCAGAATACATAAAAAAAAACAGAAGAGGGGCGGGAACTTTTCCGAGTTCACATTGAGGTATATAAACCAGGCTCTTAGCCAAAGAGCGTTCAGAGTTTACAAGTGCAATATTATGAATAGTATTCTACAATTTTATGATATTTAGAACCAGCGGTAGTCTCTGGCTGCTCGTAGCTTGAGATTTTAAATCGGCTTACAAATGCTGGATTACACAAATTCCGAAATCCTGTTGGATTTGAAACCATCTGGAGGTCGACTAACAGAGATTCACACAACCTACTGTATGCGTTTGCAATGCAATACGAGTGAAGCAAACGTGAACGGGACAAAGTGAAACATATCCCTCAGCGGGCTCAAACTACGACACACAAGTTCTAATGGTAAACCACTGGAAGCAAAAAAACTGTGCGGTCGCGACTACGCAGAATGGACAATTTGCATTACAAAAGTAGAAATGTGGGATCGGTTTGGCATAACCCTAGAGATAGGAATAAACGAGTGGCTGGTTAAGCGGATAAGTGTATTATTGCTTGCTTTTGAAAATAATGATTTCTGTTTCTAGTGATGGACAATTTGCATAATAGACTCAAGGTCGATCTAGGCAGAAAGAAGAAAATCTTTATCTTTACCTACTACGAATATATATATACAACATTGGCAAACTTCGCAGGGCTACATTTTTCATATTTTAGAATATTTTGGAACAAAACTTTGGAACAAAACATTGAAAGTCTACTCAATCTTAAGCTCCTCTTTCTAACTGTAGTAAAAGATTTCGTTCCCCTTGCCTAGTTCGACCTTAAGTCTATTATGCAAAAGTCCATTGATAGAAACAGAAACCACTAAACTGAGCAAGCAATGATACACTTATCTGCTTAACCAGCCGTCCGTTTATTCCTACTCCCAGGCGATGCCAAACCGATCCCACATTCTTACCTTTGTAACAGCGAAGGTTTCTTCTCCACCTTCAGGATCAGCAATCTCATCAAAATTAGTCGTATCGATTTCAGAATCAAGTTCAGGCACTACTGGAGCCACCACTAATAAAAAAAAACAGAGATTTAATCTAAACCGTCAAAACACTGGAAAACCAATTTAAAGGAAAAAGGAACATGATATTTGTCTTAATTTAGTAGAAACACTGTCGAAATACATACATTATCGTATCAAAAAGAAAAAGTGAATCAATTGAGGACTTATCTTAGTTCACGCTGTCAATATTTCCTACCTGGAGTATTGAAGGGAGATATAGGGAGGGGCGAACGTTGCCTGAGATTGCACCTCGTGCGGCAAAATTAGACATCCAATGGTTTTGCCAACACAGGGAGTTAGCTACAGTCAAAAATATCGCATTTAACGCGGTTTCCCAGTTACACTTTCCGAATTTGAGTCAGCCAAGAAAGAGTAAATGTGAATTTTCAATAAAAATCTGTTTTCACATCTGATAACAGACCAACACGCAGTAACAGTATCTTTCACAGGAGTTAATCAGGCAATACTATATTATCAATATTCGTTCAAACTTGTTGGGTTAACATACAGTTATTTTGTAAAATATAATGCCCAACTGTAGTCACGCCTTGACCAAAATATTTTAACAACGCTGCATGGTACGCTATTATATTTCCTCAATATTGCTTTTAAAATGTCGGGAAGGAGACACAACCATACATGTACAAGAATCAGAAGTGATCATGTCGCCAAACCCAAAAAGATGAACATGGAACCATTAGACATTCAGACTAAATTTCCCAATTTCAGTTAAACGTTTGTTTTACTTATGGCTAATACCCTGCAACATTGTAGCAAACTAGGAAATTGAAATAAACATAGCACATACTGTCTCTAATGTTCTCCCATGTCCACTGATCATTTTTAAAAAACCTCTGTTTCCTGATCTCATCGACTCCTTTTTGACCAATTCGTACCGTTCTAATAAGAAAGAAAACACAGTTCTGCAGGTTGCTAAGAGCAGCGGTCTACAAATCGAAAGGTGCAAGTTCTAAGGATTGGCATTATTTCAGTTATGTTTCAGTCAGGGAGGTTGGCAACATATTGCTTTTAGCAACGGAATATTCACTACAGTCGCTGAGCCTAAGGCGAACAATTCTTAGATACTGCAGCGTACCTGTCACAGAGAAAAGCCTGTATTAGATTCTTAGCACCTGGAGATATTTCAATATCAACTGGAAACTGAAGAGAGTTCTTATGGTCCATAATTTTACCTGGAAAACAAAGAGTAAATTATCGGATGATTATAACACGTTACACACGTGAAACGCCAGGAATGTTAATACTTACTGTAGGTACCAACTAAGGAGTCGGCATAAAATGGAGTATCGCCTAAATATAGTTTAACAAAAATTACTGAACGTTAACTAGCACATTACGCAGACAGGTTCATGCAGCCCTGAACAGATACGAAATCAACTAATATTGCCCTATCGATAAAAAGAGCAGTATTTGGCATTTCGTAAAGGGCAACATTATGTTACATTGCTGTTGTTGTTGAGTTAAAAAGCATTTTTAAAAACCAACACATAATAACACACTACTTACAAATTCTTTAGATGAAACACTCACTCGTCTGTTATTTAGAAACTGAGAAAGACCGCCAGCAGCCGCCCTCAGTTACAGATGTCGGTAAAAATACGAACCAATAAGGAATGGTTTGGCATATTTAAATTACCGAAAAATTAAATTGTTAGAAATTAACATTTCTCCACGATAATACCGCCCGCCGCCGGGCATTAAATATTAAAGCATCACTTGTAGTTTCTCCTTTCACGTATGTGAATAAATATATGAACAAACTAAAGCACAAAATACAAAATAAACAGAAAGGCCACTCAAGTCGGAACCTTTGAAGTTTGTGTCCCCACGCATGTCGCATTACCCATGTTCATTAGGCAGGTTCTGGCGAGTCAAAGGATCAACAGTCTCCGCTTCTGGTCCAGCTTTTTGCCGCAAAACAAAGGGAAGTGAGCAGTCGTTAAGTCAGATCATTGTTTTAACAAAACCAAAACAATCACGTGACATAATGAGTACTCGCTTTAAGTTTGTCTTGCCATAAAATTCGAGCTAGAAGCGGACATTCTTGATCCTTGTAAAGAAACGCTAAGCTAGCTGTTCCGCCATTATTCTGGCCAGCCAATAGACCTTCAACCTTTTAGACGAAATTTTGAAAAAAATTGAAATAGGAAAAAATATTACCACAGGTTGAAAGAGCATCCTAAACTTAGTAAAACTGCAAAGTTTGGTTGTAAAATGTTCTAAACTATCGAAAATATAGCCTTGCGAAGTTAACAAATTTTCTGCAGTTTTGTATCATCCGTGAGAAATGAATACCCAAGGGTATCAACTGGGTATTATTTTCCACCTGTAATACAAATGTATACAAAATTTGCCAAATTCGCAAGGCTATATTTTCTATAGTATACAACGTTTTACAACCAAACTTTGCAATTTTACTGAGTTAAGGATGCTCTTTCAAGCTGTGGTAATATTTCTACCTGTTTCAAAATTCCGTCTAACAGGTTAAAGGTCCATTGCATAAAAATAGTGGCTCTACTGTTCTGTACTAATATTCGCTGAACTGTTGACTATATAAAGTATCGGACAAATACTAGATTGCTTTTGCAATGGTATATGATTCATTCAATCACATCAGCCAGAAGCCATCTCCGGCTCTTACAACAAATGTACACCAGGCTTAAAGATTTGATTTCAAAACTGTAAAAGTAAAATTTATAATTAAGAAATACTTCGGAATTTTGCGCACGATTAATACGTACAAATTCACTTTTTATTTACTATGTGCACAGGCGGTCTTTCTCATTCCGCCGCCCGGCCCAAAGACTGCCTGCTGGTAAGCTACCTTCCTTGCTATGGTACGGCACCTTACCCACAAGCATTTCATAAAGAAACACTCCAACAGACCACCAGTCACATTCTCTCCCATAATATCCTTCACCTCCTTGAGATTTCAGTACCTAAAATAATCATGTATGAAGAACTGGGGATCCAAGGAGGGTTCAAAAGTTAGCTAATTGTACGTGCAAGAAACTGACAGCATTCAGAGGTTTACATGCAACTTGAATATTATCGATTTCAGCTTATTGTTCAATGCATATATTTATACAGCGTACTTGGTTTTTGTACTGTTCTGGTGACCCGGCCATTCGTGCACTGATGCATAGAAATAGCGAATTTAAATAACTCTTCTCGGCTTCAATTTCGGCAAAGTATGATTTCCACTCGAGATTCCCGCTTAGAAATGATGCAACATTGCGCCTACCTCCTCCGTAGGCGTTTCGTTTCGGAAGGGCTGTTAGCGGGCTGTGCGCGTCACACATGCGAGAAATCTGATCTGAAATTTCGCGAAGAAACGCCTTCGGATTCGCCGTTCGACGCACGCCTGGTTACATTGCTCCCGACGTTTATATGTCAATCTGCGTCGTCATTCACTTGACGTCCTCGTTTATGTGGTTGTTCATATCATAAACTCATAAAGTAATCATCGAAAAGGCGAGATCTATGTAACCAGGCCTGCGCTGAACGTCAAAACCGAAATTTGCAGAGTGCACATAACACTGAAATGCGTAGTAAAATAATATACAAATCGTAATTGTTTGAGGGGTTTTACTAAGGCAGAGAATAATCGCATGGGCACTGCATTTGTCTCAGCAAAACGTAGAACATCCACATGCATCATTGGGTAATAAATACTAGAATAATAATGGTAACCATCTGCCATCTTGAAAAGATTATTAGCATAATTGGAAGGATTAATCAGCTGGCGCTTATACGCTTGTGTTACTCTTAAAGAAAACGCCTGCGATAGAGACGACCGAAATAAAACACCAACTTTATTCCTGGGGTAACGAAGCAAATTTTGCATTACCCAAAAATATTTAACAGTAAATTACTACTGCGATCTTATCCTGTCAAAATAAAGGCTTCGAATTACGCTTTTGTTTCCGCGTAGCAGATGCATTGCTATGGTCTTGTTGGTTGTAGCTTTAACTAAACAGAGGTATTTATTCAACATACCTCAGGAGAGATATAATCTGGTGTCCCAACTGCTGTATCCGACCTGACCATGCCATCCTAAAATAGTACCAGGGTTATTAAGGTTCATTATATACAGGATATTACGCGATTGCGCAAAGATTTGATTATTTTCGTGTGGTGAAAACAATATTTTACGAACGAGCGCTGCGAGCAAGATTTTCTGAACGAGAGAAGATAATATTCATATTTTCAAGCTACCGTGTAATGTTCTTTATATTATATGGTCAAAAGTCGGAACAAACTAAGAGAGAACACATAAATTCCACGGGAAAACACACGCGTTTTTCACGGTTACATATTTTTTCATATTCACACTAGTTAAATATTTAAAATAGAGTGTTTTAGTTTACGGTAAAACAAACATCACCATATATAAATTTATGAAATGAAGCATGACGATGGTCTGCGTGATGGGGGGAGGCGTGGTAGGGATTTACATCCGACACAACAAGCGACAGGTATTTATCCCGCTCAATAATTCCTTTGATGACTCATAAGTTTTCTTTCTTCAAGCTTTCAAACGCTTCCTTGACTGCTGTCAACTCAGTGGGTCTGGTGTGCCTGCTGTCTTTCACGTCATCGATCAGAGAGTCAATTTCCTATTCACATTTTCGACACAGGTCATTGGTTTAAGTTTAAAATAGTCTGAATTAGGAATGCTATGGTCTTTATGAGAATATTGAAAGGCTTTTGTGCTAATTAAAATCTCAGATACTACATTATTCGAGGCTTTTGTGCTAATTAGAGTCTCAGATATTACATTATCCGCTTATTTTTATTTGTCGCCTGATTCGCTAGGTTGCTCCAGACATCATCGAAGCTTCATTGGAAGCATCTATTTCGTTACTATTTGTAGGCAACCTGTCCATATTGATGTCTTCTGATTTTGTTCTGCAACCTCGTGAAAGCGAGCGCAAAGCTGTTGCTTATAGCTTCAAATCCTTTTCATTGAACTTTTAAAGCTCTTACACACGCAGAGCTTTACATCGCCACCTGGCGACGACCACTTTCCATCCAAGTCCAGCTCGTTCTTTACAAACTTCCTCAGCTTAGCCTGGTCACCTCTTATTTGACTTTGTGCGTTTTCAACGAACAAGTAGCCGTAATCACTGATAGAGATTTCCCACTGGAGTAAAAATTTATCACAGCGCTAATTCAGCTTTGTTGTTGTTTTTGTAGTCCGCTGGAAGACTGTTGTCTTTGTTCCATATTCTGATCATTACAAAGAGATTCAGAAATTCCTTTGTGGGCAAACAAATTCTCTATGGACAATTCAGTGTTCAAGGTGTAAAACGGTACACATGCATCTGATCACATCCGACACCAAAACTGCCCCCGCTCCTTCCCCCTCTTTGGATGGCAGACTCTCTCTCAATGAGGGGAGCTCGTGGGAGTATGAAACTTTTCTTAATAACAAACCCGAGAAACGAAACACAGGAATGCAATGAGTGCAGTTTTAGTACACTCAACACTCAACTACGTCGAGCAATACATTACATGGTGTGCAGCCTGAAGTGTTCAGTGCTGATTGTGTAATCTCTCATACAATATGCACTTTACTCATTTCAACAGACCTTAGAAGTGCTTACGTCACGCGGTTTTCAATGCATATAAACACAAGATAATTTTTTCCCACATGTTTCCCACATTGCATTGCAACTCATTGTTTAACTCTGGCGTGACGTAAGGACCTCTAACGTCTGATGCTATTATTTATCGTTTAATTTTTCAACCGGAAAGTATCTGAATAAAAGTATAGAAAATCGTAATAAAGTCTTGGGGCTTAATACGACAAAGTTCTGTCCCTTAATTTTGTACATTTACTAAAATGAAGCATAGAGTTAAAGTTATATAATTCTTACCCGTGAACAAACTTTTTTTCTTTCCAGTGTGCGATGGCATCCACATACCGAGCAAAACTGAGGCATTTAATTTGTTTGGCAAACAAACAAAAACACAGAGCTGAAATAAAACTATATTTGGAAGCGGGGAATGCCTCAGTTAAATCATTAGGAAAGCAGCTGGTCAGTGGTAATTCGCATGGAGATGCCATCAGCAAAGACCAAAATCCGCCATGTTTTTGGCTTTACTTTTATTAGCGAGCACTCTCTCCAGTAATATTATAGGTCAGTGATCATACCTTGTCCATTTTCATACAGGTTCCAAAATCAGCCAGCTTGACATGACCTTTGTTGTCCAGCAACATATTGTCTGGTTTAACATCTCTGAAGAAGACATGAAAAATTAGTCCATACATTAATGCGTAAATTGGTTCTAGTTTACAGTAACAGGCACCCGATGATACTGCAATCACGGTTGTGAGATATCAAAGGTGGGCCTGAAAAAATGTAATTGATCAATTCTTCTCAATATAAACAAACCAACAATGCCGTCGTAAAGGAAATAGACCTTAAACCGGTTTTCCACCAGGCGAATTTGTCAGCGACTCAAAGCAAAAACAGAAAGTAAAAAACCGTGACTGGTTAGTGAAAAAGTTGTGACAAAAGAAATTCGTTGATCTGTATAATACTGGATCGCGCATTCAGTGACATCTAGTGAAGCAACGAAAATGACGAATTTGGAGTACCAAGATCGATCAGCATTTCCACAATGTAAATAAACTTTCTTATTTTAAGGAAATTTACGGAAAATGAAAACTCTGCTTAAAAGATTACTCTTACACCCGCAAAGAATGTGATCCAGTATTATACAAATTAATGGTCCAATCACGTTTCTGAATGTTTCGCTTGCTTCGAGAGCGAGAACAAATTCGCCTAGTGGAAAACAGGTTTATACACAATGACGTCCCTCATGTGCGCAAGGAATGCTGCTCTGTGGAGTCACCGCCTGAAAAATGACGGAAAAGAGGGGAAAAACAATTCACACAATAATTGTGCAGCCCTTTGCCGTCCTTTGAGTCCTGCGCATGTCGCTCAAGGCTTCAAAGCACTCAGTAATGCAAAAAGCCGGTTAAAAGCGAACTTTTCTCTGAGCAAATTGAAGTTAGAACTTTACTCGGAAAGGTACCCTCAACGGCAACAACAAAAGTTTACCAAAATCATTACTGTCTCTAGCTTACCACCTTCGACCCGCCACTTTTACTGCTTAGTAAGCAAATTGATTTTATTTTCCGGTTTCCCGCCTTTTCCTTGGCGACGACAACAAAGACTATAATTCCATGCGTTCATTACAACGAATGACGTCTACGTAAGGTCTATTGGCAACATGTAATCTAGCTTTATCTAGCTTTAAAAAACCAGCCTTGTAGGTAATTACTCTAAATTCGCCCGGTTTCTGTCTTTTCTGTGTCGAAAGTTGGGGCTACCGCTCATTCGTGATACCGTTGTCATTGCCGTGTGGACTGACATCAACACATCGTTTAAAGTATTAGTGTCACACCATAGTATCGCGGGCTTTTGTTATTTTTTTAATAAATTTCATCTCATCTAAAATCAACAAATACTGCTCAGATTACCGTGTTTAGTATGTTTTCAATAAGAATATGTTAAAAACAACAAGGATTCGCGGAGGATGGTTAAAATATACGACAGATTACAAAAACACTTTGGATTGTTACTGGCCTGCAAAATGGTCGCCAGCAGAAAATTGAGCCCGCAATACTACGGTGTCATACTGATCCTTTAAGCTCATTTCCTAGCAGAAAATGTGAACAAAACACGCATTTGAACATCTATACTCCGTGCAAACATTCTCCCACAAATGTCTCTAAACGACACATTCTATCGCGAAGCACTTCCGTATGTGACGAGTTAAAAACGCCGTTTAAACTCTTTCTAGTAGAATATCTCAACAAGACAAATTATATAGTGTAAACAACACGCTAAATAACGCTACGGTTGGCCCCCCGTTATCACTGTTTATTGCTAGTGTGTTTACACTTTGAGGGAGTGGTTTGCCGTAGCGTAACAATATACGCTAAGCGTTTACCACTATGCTTAGCAATCCTGATAAAAATGGTCCAGGGGGGGGTTGTACGAAAGGTGAATAGCGCTATCCGCCGGATAGTGATTTTTTGCAACTTCATATTTTCAAGTTAAAGTCACTTTATGTCTGTTGCGAAGTCAATATTCTTAGTGACATTGCTTTTCATACCTTTTTGCGGCAAAAATCACTATCCGGTGGATAGCACTATCTAGCTTTCGTACAACCGACCCCAGTACACCACGGTACACTTGCCGTAGCGTTGTAGTGTAAAATCATGATCTGCAATAACACGTCTTCTCTGTCAATTGATGTAAATTTGCAACAGGTTTATGCGCATTGCTGGAAATTTTCAAAAACGGCATGACTACTGTAGCAGAGCTGTAGCTTTGTTCACATCAGTTATAACGTCATACTGCAAACGGAACAACTATTGATTATGAATTAGTAATCTCGTAAATGCTAATGGCATTTACCTTTTATCTACCAATTTACCTTTGTCGAAGAGGTGCATTAATTTTGAAAACACATTGTCCATATTGGAGCACACTCTCAACTTATAATCCGACAATCGCCTTATTCTTAAATCAGATTATAGTATATCTGACCTGTGTATAAAGCCCATCGTATGTATAGCATCTAAAGCAAGAACAACTTCAGCAGTATAAAATCTTGCCCAAGATTCAGGAACATCATAATTGCTCATCAAATTCACCAAATCACCACCTATACACCACCCAAACAAGTTAAATGGAATAACATGCTTATAATAACTGAATGCAGGGTGCATAAGAGACTTAATCATGCAAATCTGAAATTACATTCTACTTCATTAAGGTGGCTCAATAAAGTAATTCTCAGAAACACATTAAACACAGATGGCATGCGCCAAATTTAATGTTACTGTATATACACAAATCGTGCGTGTATTACGTAGATATTATGTTTACAACAAATCGTTAGGTAAAACATCGAATATTGTATGTCATGTGAGATTATGACACCACAACTGAATGTGCTACATCTCTTTATTTGGCACGGTGACCTATATTCAAATTTTGCATACAAATTGTAACACAACAATCTTGCAGAAAAAATTAAAAAATTCTATAATCCCAAAAAAGCCACTTTAAGCACCGGTACGAAGGTTTTATTATTGTGGTTTAAGTATCATAACTGGAAAATTGACAAATTTAACATTTCAAAATCAGGAAGGTTATTTCCTGGATTGAAAAGGACTTGCATATGAAAATTTCATACCAGCACTTAAAAGGAACTTTCAGTTTGAATACTTCGTCTTATTTAGAAAAATACAACTTCGCACGGAGATTTGAAGAACTGACACTAAATTTGAACAGCAATAAAACTGAAGACAGTAAAATTTCCTAACAATCAACAAATAACTAGGAATACATGCATGCAGCAACCCCTCGCCACTAACTAAGAGCATGCAACTATATTTTCGGAATTACATGAAGTACTAAGATAGGTTGTTGTCATAGCAACACGGCAATTGTTAATCTTTCTGTGTATTTTTTTCAAAATGACAAAATATCAGTTTTTAATCCTTGTTTTATTGACAATTTTTTTAAATGGCACAACATTTGTCATCAGTATGTTATTACGCCTAATGTAAGCTTAAATTTGGTATAAAATACAACCTATTAATTACATTAGTAATAAGAAAACAGTCTTGCATTTACAAAACATAAACTTACTCTGGAATTTAAACAGTGAATAGACTGGATGAGTACGGCTACGCCGGCCTTTATAAAGCATTAAAACACAAGTATAAATGGAAATTTTACAGTTTACCGTACCGTAGTCAGTACTCTACGAATTACGAAATACATACGCCATCAAAACATTATAAAAGAACGAGAAACTGATCACGTCATCGCACACTGACGTTATTTGGGTACGGTAAAGTGTAAAGTACCCGTATAAATACGCATTATCAACAAACTTGCCTTGTGTTTCACGCCATAGTCAATTCTTGGCGCTTCTCTGTATTTTCCCCGAATTAATCTCTCTTCAAGAGTCTTGTGGCAGTCGTTTTCGTCTTATTTCTCGCCTTTTTGGATGCCTTAGGTGTTTGCTACTCCTGATAGTCCGCCATATTCCTGAGATCAGAAATGACCACCCTTCGTTGGTTGTGAAAGTTGCCAAATCTTTTTGCAAAAATACGAAATATTGTAGTGCAATATAGTCCGCCATATTTTTGAGATCAGTGATGACCACCCATTCCCACTCACCGCCACCCTTGAACCACGCGCCCGCGATATTTGATGAACTTCAGACTTCGCTAAGTACTTCGCTATGCTTTCCTTTTCCCTGGTGTAAATAGCCGTGCGGAATTAGTACCCTCGCACGGCGCTTCGCGCCGTTGGCTCGGGGATTACATTTGAGCATTCAAATTCCGTGTGAAGCCATTTTTAATCTCTGCCGCAAAAATACACACCCACTTGGGTCTTAGAAATTCAGGTTTCAGATTTTTTCCACGGCCTTAATTGAAGACATGAAACTGCAGTGTATAAGATATTGGGAGAAACTCATGATTTTTTTATACTTTCTTAAAATATTAGTTAGAAAACATAGCTTTGCATCTACCATACCTGCACAGTAATCCATTACCATGTACAGATACTTAGCGTCTTGAAATGCAAAATGTAACTGTAAAGAAAACATTGCGAATGATCAGATTGTATTACTAAACTGGTTTTGTTTTTGCATATGATAAAATCAGGCCTTAAAAATACGCGTACGAACGCACGATTGAATAGCTTGGCGTACGAACGTACGATTGAATAGCTTGGCGTACGAACGTACGATTGTATAGCTTGGCGTACGAACGTACGATTGTATAGCTTGGCGTACGAACGTACGATTGTATAGCTTGGTGTACGCCGAAATTCTAAGAAGCATACGATCTCGTACTCTAGCACTTACTACAGACGAGAGATTAGATGGCTTCGTTTTCGTATTCGAACATAGGATACAATTAGCTTAGAAAATCGTGGGTCAACATCGATGAATCGTACGCCAGTTTAGTTAAGAGCGTACGCTTTCGTAAGGCTTTTTTGAGGATTTTTAAGGTCTGTAAAATATGTGTTGATCATGTTGAGAGCGTGCAAAGAAAGGAATGAAGCATAGGGGAATCTGCATAGAATCTCCAATTTAAGATTCTTATCTGCTGGACCGCTTGTGTAAAAGTTAGTTCACAAATAATTCGACTAAATTTTGACCTAAGCTTGGCAAGAACGAAAACCAAGCATAACATACACCGTGTTTAAAGTTATTACGCAAAAACATATGATTCATTATATATTGCATCATTCTGGGAATGTTGGCACGTCAAAAAAAATTTTACCATAGGAAGGATAAAAGAAGTAAAATTAATTGCAGGCTACGTAACTTTAGTCACGACTGTGTCTTTATATTGAGATTTTTCAAACAAGCAGTAAATAAAGTTGTTGAACTGCAGTTTCCCCTGTGACATATCGAAGGGGAAAAGACGTTTTTTTACAAGAGAAATATCTAAAGACGTGACAAAATTAACTACAACCAAAGTTCTTCAACATGATGACTGAAAAATCATGAGACATGTGACAACCAGTCAAATGGGACATAATTAGCACGCTTAGCCACAATGCAGGAAGGCGAACGATCGTCAACTGAGGTAAATCTATAGACAGATTCTAAAAATTCTACTAGCACCAACCAAACAGATCTTTGAAGTTTGTAATATGTCAAATTTACGTCGGGCAAGTTGTTCCAATGTTATAACAGAAACCACAACCACCCAGACGTATAAGATAAGGCCACCTCTTAGCCAAAAGCAAAAGCCTAAAACACTGAAAATAGTGAGAAAGCACAAGAAAGTGGGTTTCTCCAATGCCATATTCACCCAAGACCAGCGAACGCCGTTCTATGCTGCATGGACCAGATGAGCGTGCTAATCTGCTTCACATCATTGTCTTCCATTTACAGTACGCCATCAATAGGGTTGTATTAGTGATATTCGGTCTTTTCCCGTACCTGTTGTGGTGTTTTCATAGCATTGTCTATGAATTTCTTAGGATAACCATTCATTTTTAAAACACTTCTCAAATGTTCAAGTTCTCCTTCAATGTTGTCCACCTCACAAATTGTTTTCGCTCGGTTAATAAGTGTCTTACACACTGAGTTCTTTATGCTAGGATGGTTAAATGAATTATAGTGCAGATACCTGTCTGTGTTAATAGTTTACATCCTTCTATCAAGTTCACATTAGAAATGCAGAAGGAAGATAAAACTATACCTTTCTTAGATGTACTGTTAATTCAGGAAGATGGGTCATTAGGACAAAAGGTGTATAGAAAACCAACACACACAGACAGGTATCTGCACTATAATTCACTTCACCATCCTAGCATAAAGAACTCAGTGTGTAAGACACTTATCTACGGAGCAAAAACAATTTGTGAGGTGGGCAAGATTGAAGGAGAACTTGAACATTTGAGAAGTGTTTTAAAAATGAATGGTTATCCTAAGAAATTCATAGACAATGCTATGAAAACACGACAACAGGTACAGAAAAAGACCGAATATCAGTCCTCTGTCAGTCTACCATGTATTGGTTCAGCTTCACATAAAATCGAAAGGATTTTAAAAGAAGCTGGCATTCAGTTATACCATTCTAGTGACATTGAGGCAAAATTAGCTAGAAAGTCAAGAAGTTAATCATTAAAAACTCTGAATATCAGATGCACAAATTATTAATTAATAAGACACAAGTCTCTAAAGTGGCACCGTCCACACCAACAATACTTTAAATAAGAGTTACAGTATAAATAATGTTGTAGCTAAAGTTCAGTACCTAACCATAAAAGCACAAATGATGTTACAAATAGTGACATATCATAAACAAAGATTTCTAGCAAAAAAGGCCAAACCAAATACCATCAAGCCAAACTTTTCCTTTCTCCAAGGGTCGACCAGTAATTCGATTTTTTAACCTAGCCGATAAGGTAATTATACCATAGTAGAAATAAGACAAATACAGTAGCAAATACCTTGACAACCCAAGAACTATCACAATATGCCATAATATCTCGTTCTTCCCAAAAGAAAGCTGAATCAGACCTCTTAATCTAAAACATGTAAATAATAAGCATAAGCAGTTGAGAAGTAAATTTTTGAAACTGAATTTGCTTTGTTGCCTTTAGCCTGATTTACAGAATTGGAGATTTTTGGAAAATACTTTATATTTCTTAAATCTAACACTGTTTTGGATTGTCAGGCACATAAATCAGCAAACAATTCAAGTTTGAAAGGTTCAAAATTTAACTATTGTTTATATCTGCTAGTCTATGCTATCAATAAGCACAAGACTTGCCCCCTTTTTGACAGATTAATGAAATTGTAGGAGATAATTACTTATTCAAAAAGCTTCCACAAAAAAGTACAATAAGAGCCACCAATAATAAATTTAACATTTTGCTGTTCAAGCCAATTTACTTATGTTATTGCAATATTCTTTCTACTCAGTTCCATGTGGAATTTGGTGTACCAGACCCATCAGCACTGCCACTTTTAATGTCTAATTGTGAGTTAACAAAACTGAATCTCCTTTACTAAGCTTATTGACACTATTTTAATTAATTTTAAGATGGTGACTAAATGCCCCTTAGTGTGTTGATTTTAAGAGCAGCCAGAGGAAGCCCTTCAAAGCACTGAAAGGACAATTACAAGAAGTCTACTAGGCCACTCACATGAAGCACAACACCAACACAGGCTACAATCCTGGACAAAAATAATAGCACACCTCAAATATGAAGACATAGACTCTCTATTCTCCCAGGTTTTAAAGATATTGACTCCCCCCTTCCCCCATTCAATGTTGCACATGATTTGGGTAAATGCTAACTCGCTACCACAACATTGTGTGGGGGGAAGGGAGGTCTAAACATCATGCTTTGAAAACAGCGAAGGCATATATGTGCGTTGCTTTATATACAAGATAATGAATGTGTGATTTTTCCCTACGTGTGCCAAGGATTTTTGTCCAGGATTGTAGGCTTTAAAAGTTGTAAGGGGCAACACACAATCACATGTGCCTCCTACCGCTTGACAGAGACAAATACATTCAATCAGGAAAAATTAAATGACTAGTAACTATCTACTATGCTATCTAATACAGGCAATTTCATAAATGATAAAATACAGGATGCTGTAATGCCATTATTGACTTAGTAAAGAGTTCAGAGAGTTCTGATTTGTTTCTTATATATGTATTGTCCGTGTAATGTACAAGTACAAGGTGTGTATAATATTTGTCCACCCGTGTTGGTCAACCATATCAACAATATTGGACTCAATACCCTTCTCAACATCGCATGCTACTGAGGGCGTAAGTATCCAAGGCAGCGACATTGTCCTGGTTACCCTGATCAGAAATACATGATTAGTTTTTTGTTACTTCCTTCAATGTCTCTGAAGGGTAATCACAACATGCATTCATTGTCAAAAGTTTTTGGGACCAAAACAGTTAAATAATAAAATGATGCAAATTAGCAAACATTTTTTAGAATATTAACGCCCAATGTTAACAACTGTCAAGGAAGTAAACTTGTATATAAACGAATAGCTGCTGTCAAACATCGAAATGTTAGGATCTCTAGATTCCTATAGAAGAGCATAGATGACAGCAAGAATTGCCCAATTCCAGAATTTCCCAAATACGTAAATAACAAGACATTTACAATTATACATAGGCCTTATCTACAGACGAAAATAAACATTATCAATATTGACACACTTAAACAATTCAAAATATAATCCAAGTATCTGCGAATATATCAAACTGTAGCATTTAAAAGGTTTCCGGAATAAAAAACAGCTTAAATCACTTTTAATTTTTACAAAATTTAAATGCTTTTTACCGGTTTACACACAAACATTGTATAAAGTTGATCGCATATATTCGCTTTGGCCTATGCTGCTTGCCACATAAAAAATGCCAAAATATCGCACGAAGTTAATCTAATCAATACTTTAAAAATACTAATCAAAACTTCATACTAATCAATACTTTAAAACGTTTCACAACATTTAAAACTTCTGCACTTACCATTTCGAATTTATTTAGAAGTTTCATGGCGTACACTTTTTTAGAGTCTTTATGCCTGACCTGTCAAACACAAGATACGCCAGGTAGTGGTAAATAAACAAGACATACTTTCCATTACTTTTTAATAAATATTTGCCAAGTAAAACTGTTTATGTGCATTAGTTCTGTATCATGAAACGGGAATTAACTATCGTGTATTGTCTATTGTGTTATAAAAGAAGAATATCGAGTTGCCTTGGCTGTCCGTGTAAATGCCACTTACAACATAAATTATAGATCAAATATATCTTTAAAAACATTACCAATTGAACCTCGCCGAAAGCCCCTCGTCCAATGACTTTAACAAGATCGAAATCGCTGTGTTTCATACGATGGTCTCGTATAAATACTGATGGCTTTTCATCTATACAGAAAGAACACGTATAACGTATTGTTTAGCTTTGTATGAACTTCATTTTTGAACCCTGTTCAATAAGCCAGATTATAAATCATACATCTTGATAAAAAGCTATCCAGGTTTTTGTTCTTCCGTAGTGCTGGAAAATCGCAGTCATTTGCCAATGCTTGTATGCTGTCCTGAAAACATTATAGTGAAATATATTAAGCTACATATACTGCCTGACAACAAACCAATATACGACCAATTTCATAAAGTTAGTTTTGTGCATATTTCTAAAGGTTACTGCCACTTACAAGTAGTCCATCGATATGCAAAGGATGCCTTGGATTTCCAATGGACTTTTCAAGTTCATTTCGCCGCTGCTGCAAGTCCGTCATCGTGCAACAGGATATTTATTATACTGTATACAAAAATATAAATAATCCAACACTACCAACAAAGTGTACCAAATTTAACCCCCCATAAAAACAAGTGGGGAAAGTGATGACTACTGATTAAGTCATATTTCGCGTTAGTTTTCATGATGGTAACATATCGCAGTCTTTAAATAACACTATAATAATTCCTTGGTGTAGAAAAATGCACAGTTTTTACGTCCACTCCCTGTGAAGACATTCAGACTTTGTAAAAGGAAATTGCAGGGAGCGAAGAAGACAACCGTCACGTGATCAACGCCTTCGGTCATGCATAACAATAGACAGCGATCAGTTAAAAGTAATGCGTAATACTTCATCTTAATGTAAATAAATTGGATAAAACAATTTGGGATGATAAAAACGACTGCTAATGCTAAACGGTCACAGAAGCAGTCAATGAGCTACTGTATATATTATTATCGTTGGAGGAGCAGCTGCTTCTACGCTTGCTTCTGTAATTGAAGTGGCCGCAAATTTTCACAGCCGACAACAGTTTTGAGACACCTCGGTTTTTTTACAAATAAATTTTGGTTCAGAGTGCAAAGTTTCAAAGAAACTTTTTGTGATAAGTGGCGAAAATTAAATTAGTGCCAGTGACACAGTCAGTCAGTCAGTCCTCCACTCAGTCATAATATTGTGAAATAAGAGCTTCACTCGTATAAAAATATTGAATAATCGTATCAAATCGATCAAAGTGATACAAAATGCTTACAAATCTCAACTCTACGCTTTCTATATCTAACATGTGTTTCATCATATACAGTTTAGCTAGTGCTCTCTGCGCGTGCTCGTTCAACAGACCGGGTGGGGAACTGCAATATTTTTTCATTTTCCCGTTTAGCGTCACTCGTCTCAACAGGATATAATCTTTGCATTGCTTTTCTAGACTTTGTGAGTTTTCCAGCTTTATTAAGCGTTCTAACCGTTGCCGCTGGAACGTTTCCGAACTCCTTACCTTTCGAACCTTCTCCTTGCTTGGTTAATGATACTCCCGTAGGTGCGTTAAATACTCCGCTTCCCATCTTTTCCCAAAATGTTCAAATGTTTTCGAGATACTTATGTCTCGTCTCTTCCTTCGTTTTATATTTTGATTTCTTTTTGGTTTGGAACAGTAGGTATTGGTCTTCCTAACACTAAATGTGATGGCGTTACTGGCTCATCTCGATCTGGCTACACATAATAAAGTAAAGGTCTAGAGTTGAAGACTCCTACTACTTGTATTCTTATAATAAAGATCAATGCCCAACATAATGCTTTGAGTAAAGCCATAAAAGCAAGATTTAAAATAGAAATATTTATTATGTGACGTTCCGTCTTAACGTAAGACATCTTCAGTGAAGTGGATAATATTACATACAAAATTTTAATATATATCTAGGCTAATAGTGTTATATTTACAAGGTGTAAAATTACAAGGATCAATTAGGTACAACCAGGGAAAGATATGGATGTGCGATGGTGCATAGGACATTACAAACACATACACCATCACACGTATTATTATTATATATGATTAGTATTTACTCAAAGCATTATGTTGGGCATTGATCCTTATTATAAGAATACGTTTTCCGCCTGGCACGTCTTTTTTACTACTGTGGTCATATATGTCAGGAGTTCTTTCTAACTAAGTCTAGCGTAACGCAAGACTTTCTTCAAATATCTTTTAATACCGCTTCTGTCCACTCTCACGTAAAAGCCTTCCTACCACGGAAATTTCTACACAATATGTCTTATGTCGCCATTCTATGTCCTTGGAGGCGATAAAGTTCTGATTCCTGGGGCTTTAAACGTTTTCCCATTATCGATCTGCAATGATGAATGACAGAATTCCGCGTCTTCCAATAAATCGCTCTAAACTTCCTGTGAAAGCGTCCCTGGACGTGTTTGGAACCAAACCCAAATGTTTGGCTCTGCTGCTTACACATGTATACAAAGATATGAAAACTTTATGTATATCCTTTGATGAACTATATATGCCTTTAATTACGTGCATCGGACCTTTGTAATCGATGCAAACCTTAGAAGATGCTAATTTATTCGTTGTTTGGTCGGAACTTTGGTAATGGTGGTGCTTCTTGATTTCCAGAAGGTGAATTTTCTAATCTTCGACACTTCGTACAATTTGAAAGGATCTTTTGACGACCTTTTTGTAATCCAATATTTCTCGAGCACCATTGTGCATAACTTGGTTGCGACTTTAAAGAACAACTGATCTTGTGAAATTAAATAGTTGTTACTGGGTAAGTGGATAGAGAATTTCGTATCGTAACGAAGGCGTAATTCTTGTATTCGCCCATGACATCGTGCTTCTCTTTATCTTCGAACAAGTTTAAAGAATCCTATACTTTTCCATAGTTTGATTTTTTCGACATTGGGTTTTGAATGTCTCTAACCCATTTCATTTCTGCACCGTTAATTTCTTGATGGGTCCGATACGGGGAATTTAAAATAAAACGGATGAAAACCATAGAGTTCGTACGTAGCAATCATGAAAGGTTGCCTTGACAACTATCAATTTTTTTAAAGTCAGGAAGGATTCTATCACGCTTCTTAAAGCCTCAGACTACTTGAAATGGACGATAAATGCACTGAGAAAGATAAAAGATTCTTTAGAAACAAAAGAAGAATTTAAGAACAATTTCTACAGGGTTTGATTGATAATCTTCAAAAAGGAATGATTGATTCATCAGAAAAGATGAATCTCTATGCCCAGCAAAATGGCCAAGAGGACAAACGGTTCCATTATGGAAAGGTGAGAAAGATGTCACGTCATGGCACTTTGTTAGGGATTTAAAACGATACGACTGGCATAATTACATCGTAGTGAGAATTTTTCAACGATTCTCCAAGCATTCCTTCGCTTGTTGAAGAAAGGCCTCTCAAAGAGTTTACTCAAATTGTACAAGTAAGTGGCGCAGAAGCTGAGAGAGGATGATCGCTAATGAACCGAGAACCTAGAAGGTACCCAGTCACGTTCCAGCTTATATGTGGTCCATTTATCATCCTTAGCCTATCTGGTCAATATGTGGTCCATTTAGCATCCTTAGCCTTATCCATCCAATGAATATCAATGGCTCACCAGTTCAATTTTGGGAGGCAAGTTCAGCTGTCACACGATGGCTGGAGCGTCATGCCTTTGACTACAATCACCAAACTAGAAAAATAAAGAAGATAATTCAAGTGTTACAGATGAGCCATCAAAACGTGATCTGGTATCACGAATCATAGTTGTGTATTTGTGTTGAAATTTGACATTTGACCGTTTTATAAGTTATGACGATGGAATCATAGATGATAATGATAATCTGTGACTTGATTTAAGAACTTGCACGAAATTGCTTAAGACATACATACACATATTTGGAAAATGGGAACACGCAAATGAGATTTATCTTTTTTAGAGTGCTACTTCTTTAATATCAAAGTTCTTTTTTTTAATGGTAGTTAATTCCTTAGGAACTGGCGATAAAATCAGCAAATAAATCAAAAAAAGCAAAAGTTGACTGACATCTTTTGGTCTTTACATTCAAATATGTTGACGTTCTGGTAAGCAATATATAACAAAAATGAACTGCAAGACTTATTAATTGGTATACTAATCGTCTTAACGTGTCAATGCGCCTGCCGAAGTTGGAGAATTGCAAAACAAAATGGCGACAGTTAGAAAAGCGATTTTACTAACGCACAGGTGTTCTATTTTAGTGCTTGCGAAACATATTTACAAAAAATTTAATTCACAATCTTATGAATTCACAAGTTTTGTATCTCTACTTATCCCTACTCATTGCCTGATCGCAGGCACTGTCAAAGAACTCCTCAGTGCGCTACTAAACACGGTGTTTCCATCAACTGCAGTCAACTCATTTCTATTGCCACCTTAAAACTTGAGGCAGTTGCTATCCTGTGTCGCATCCTATATTCTATGTCACATCTCCCGAATCTAATATTAGGGACTTACAGCCGAATTAGGGACGACAACTGGTCAAAAAGTTAGGAACTTAAATTTTCTAAGGTAGTTAACACACTACCATGTCAAAAAACGGTTGGTCTACGACTACAAACAAGGAAATTTTTAAGACTTGCAACAGCGCCCAATTAATTTCAATATTTTTTCTCTTATGACAAACACTGGAACGGATTCTAATATTGATGATGACTGGTCAAGCTGAAAAATTGCTTTGTGCACTGTTTGCTATACAAGAGTTCATCCCTACCAAACATATAATTCCACGACGCTGATCCCCATGGAGCACTCAAAACATCCTCCATCTTATCCGTGAGAAAGTTATCGCTTGTTAGAGGTACCTAAGCCGAGAACTATGTAAAAGAAAAAAGCGATCCAAGGAAGCAGAGAGTCATATTTCCACTCCTTAGGCAACACCTTGGAGATTAATTCCAAACGATTTTGGTCCATTTTTAAAATTAAGTCCATTTTCGGAAGTGTACCCAAATCGGTATCGAGAACCAGTACTAATAATCCTGAAAGTAGATTTGCACATGCTAACTCGCCCCACGATATTGCATCGATGTTTAACGAGTACTTTCATTCGGTATACACTAGCATAAAGAAACAACCATTCGCAACTCAACCTGTATTCTCTTTTCCATTGTCACCTCTTTCGTCCATCGATCTCTCCATAGAACTAAGTCACTCAAAATGTCCCAGTGGAATGGAAATTAGCCAACATCATTCCAATTCGCAAGAAAGGTAACAAGAATACTGCCCAATCTCATTTTTATCCAAAATCCATCTTGATCGTTGCATACTAAACCACATATATCACTACATAGAGTCTAATACTCACTCAGCACAGTTTTGTTTCGTTAATGGTAGATTATGTGCAACAAAAGTGTTATCTATTTCAAACATCATTGTGAAGAACTTAGACAAAGGATTACAAATTAAACTGACGTAGTTTTTATAGACATTGCAAAAGCGTTCGATACAATTGACCACTCCAAGCGCGACGTTGCAAGAATTGCAAGAATTTGGTTTCTCTTGGTCTGTTCTGCTTTGGTCTAAAAATTATTTATGTGGTCGCTTGCAGCGGGTAACAATGGATTAACCCTTCCTTTCTTTTCTATTTACATTAACAACTTACCTGACCACTTATCCCTTCTCCCCTGGAGTCAGCTTGTTTGCTGATGACACCAAACTCTACAAAGCCATGCAGAACTCTTCTAATGTCTTCGTTTTACAAGAAGATATACAAAGTCTCCCAACTTGGTCAGACGAAAACAGATTATGTTTTGACATTCCTAAGCATAAAGTTTTTTCGCTCATAAGGAAGTCAAATCCCCTGGTCACTTCTTATAGCCTTGACGGTAAACAACTGACTTTGTCTAGCTAGAGTAAACAAAGGTAAATAATGTGAGATGTAAAGCTAATCAAATGCTTGGATTTATATGACGATCAACAATGCAAATATAATTTGTGACAATGGAGCAAGGAGGAACATTCGCAACAATTTTGCATATGCATCTCAAGTATGGTCTCCTCAAACAATTCAATTAATCGAGAATATCGAGAACATAAAAAAAGCAACAAAATACATTCTAAATCTTGGGTTTATCACCAATGTTTCACACACATCAAGACTACTTCAACTTAACTTACTTCCCTAGATGGCAGTGCTCAACCAATAATAACTGGTTCTGGAATAACAAGGAGCCAAACGAATAAAGATGTATTTTTGCCAAAACGTTGACCTTCCAAACTTAATTCTTATTTTATTGTAGCCTGTAAAACATGGAACATTTTAGACTGTGATCTTTGTTAAAAAGATACTGGTCTCCATTCATTCAAATTTAAACTTAAGACAAAGTACGAACACGCGCTATCTAATAACGTAATGTCTACGATTGTGACGACCCACGTACAAGTCCCTATGTGTTAAATGAATAAGGGCATGGTCGCTGGGCGGTGGTTTAATTTGTTGTTAATCAGTTGTATGTTATTTTGTTATTTGTCATGCTTTGTCGTGTTTTATCAAGTTTTGTCATGTTTTGTCATGCGTCTTGAAGGTTTTTGTTAGTTATTAGTATGAATGTGTATTAGTAGGTGTAATTATTACGGACTTTCCGTGATAGGGACACTGCGGCAAGTATCCTGGCACTACATTGTTTCATATAATAATTTATACATCACAAATTAAGTTTTATACAATTATTTATATATCACAAATTAAATTTAAATTAAAACCCGTCTGGTACAGACAGTAGCATGTTTCACGTGAAAATACGACCTTTGTACCTATAAAGCTGAAACTTGTGTTTTCAAACCAATGGAGGGCGAAAATATGTGCAATAAAAACAGCTTTTGTATTATTTATTTAATACCTTCGTTCACTTTGACACTGGATATAATAATAAATCACTTATTTAGAAGTACTGGGCCCTCGGGAAAGCAGCATGTTTTGTAATCCTAAGTCCATAGAGATTATAAAGGAATTCTTGGTTTGCAATCAATCTCTCGGGATGCGGCAGACAATGTCAGCCACCCACGACGGCTGGATCCAACAATGGAACTAATAACATATTCTCTTGTGTTATACCTCCAACATAGCCACCGTGACGTTAAATGCAAACCATCAATAGAGGCGGTATCTGGGGACGAGACGCGGGAGAAATTGAACAAATCTAATAGAGGGCACATTTAAGTTCTGGATGTATATCGCTTAAAACATACTGGGGTTTTTTTTTCAATTTTTGCTTGTCTACATGGCCATGATACACACAGATATTGACTGTAATGGAAAATAAATTGAAACCTTCTGGTCAGGGACGTCACTACTGGGGCTAATCTTATAATAAACTAGTTTTCTGGTGTTAATAAAACTGAAACGGGAAAGTTACGTTGTTGAAAGACCAGATAAATTTATATTATTTGTTAGTTTCAAGGTGAGAACATTTCTTATATAACATATATTATATGTTTAATTATTCAATCTATTCGTTTGTTCTGTTTATCATTATAGAAATAGAATAAATATCAGTAAAAGACAGCATATAATTGTTTACCAATTTATGTCAACTATATATTTGTTTTGATATTTTAATTTTCTGTATATAATATATACATTTTATTTATTAAATTAATTCATTTTTTAAATATTAAAAAAGACATTAAAGACTTAATTTAAAACGTTAGATATGCTGTAGTATTACATCATTGGACTAAGTAAAATTGTTCGTTGTTGTTTAGATTGGACAGGATTCACAGGAAACACATTTGGTAGCCTTGACTACAATATCAGATGAAGAAGAAGTAGACGATGGACAACACGTGGACACCAAATCAGACCTAGAAAGCGTGGAAGATGTCCAAACCTTTAAAACCGTATCAGATGAAGAAGACAATATTCCCCTGAATTTTCATTGTGCGCAGCTGGCAATCTAGAGCATGAAGCTGGACAGGTTGTACACCTTGGAACACGCTTGCGACAGGCTCCTTTTCTTGACGTAGATGCGTGTTTGAGTGAGATAATATCTTGTAACGTAGTAACGAGAACGGCAGTTTGAACCAAATACATATTTTAATTATTTTTGCCAACAAAAGGTATCTTATCAACCTTGGTCCTTGTCAGGCTAAGTTAGATACCTTTCCAAAGAATTTTAACATCAGAAAGTTAGAACAAAATCGGTTTTCGTCATCATGGTACAGAGAGTGTCCGTTCTTGGAGTATAGCATCTCACTGTTTTGTGTGTTCTCTATTCCATCTGACATTGATCGTCCCAAAGCGGGAAGATGCTTGAATAAAAGGCACAAGAAGATGGAATAACATGAAGGGCAGTCAGAAGAAAGACAAACAAGAAAAAATAAACAAGCACTTTAGCAGTAAATCCCATAAGTCTTTGTTGCAAGATTTTGTTAATTTCTGCCAAGGAGACCATCATATTGAGGTGTTATTCAAAAACACTTGCCCGACAAGGACTTGCGTTCTGAGGAAATGAAAATGAAGACGATGGGAACTTTTGTCGAATAGTTGGACTAATGAGTCGGCACGTTTCCTCGCTTAATAAAGGATGGATAGACTCGCGGGCAAAACGAAAGTATAAAACAACTTACATGGGTCCTGAGAGCCAAAATGAATTTATCAAGATGTTAGCCGATGAATGCACAGAAATGATAGATGCAGAGATAGGCAAAGCTCCTTTTACAGCTGTAATTACAAATACCACCCTGGATGTGCCCAATTATGACGACCAAATGGCCTTTATTGTTTGATTTGTTATGAAGAGGAAAAACCATGCGAACGTTTACTCGAGACCAAAATAGCAGTGGCGTAGCTAGAGGTCTTGCTTGTCTGAGCATGACCTAATTTTTTTCAAACCAAAGTTTTTTTTGACCATTTTTTGTACATGAAATTTAAAATGATGAAATGCTTTCGCACGTAATGTCATCCTCGAAAACAGCCCAAGCGAACCAAATTCCTCGCATTTGAGCGTTCTTTAACCTGCAAACAGGCTAAAGTTTATTTACCTAATCGCAGGTTAGAGCATGACTTTTTTTGGGTTATCATGCCTTTTTTGTCATGCTATTGCATCTAGAGCATGACTTCCTCTCTATTTTCAACGCATATCATTGGCTAGAATGCTCGCGACGCATGCGTAGTTCGTTGAACGAATCGCTCAAGTCGTGCTCAGCCGAAATAGCAGGACATTGCAAAAGCAAGGCTTTGTTATTTTATAAATATTCATAAATTATCATTTTTAATGAATATGGAAATCGACGAAGGTCGAATCTACTCAATAGCGACAGACATTGTCTTTGAGCTTTTGGAGCGATCTTTCGGTTCGCGAAGTCAAAGTGAACAGAAAGAATAATATGCGTTTTAGCTGTGCTATCTTGATGTCATGCAGATCAAAGCAAACGATGAGTCATCACTACACTTTATTATAAAAAGGCTTCAAAATGTTTGTCGAGCATACTATCAACAGTATTGCTCCGACGCGACGAAATGTCTCTTCACGGCGAACTTCGAGGGGTGATCTTTGGCGAGAATTTGGAAATGAAAACAGTTTGGATGCAGCAACGTGATTTAATCGCAAGCCAGAAACGCGACATGCGGTTCGGAACAAAGTCTGGTGTGACGGATGGTTCGTGTGGCGCTGTAAGCGCAAAGGTTGTAAAACAACTATTTCTGCCCAAGACGAGAAATAATTTTAAAATGATAGATAAATCTAGACATTGGTCATTGTTATTATATCTAGAATCAATAGCAATTAACAGACACAAGCCTACTTTGAATCACGGGACAAAAGTCTCCAAAGATCTTATAATATTTAACTAGTATATCATGTTTCTTCATTGAATGTATATATTCTGTAGTATGTAAGAAGATCATCATTTCGTTCCTGATGATGACTAAAGAATAGTCGAAACGTAGAAATAAAATTTATCATGTTGTCAATTTTCGGAGTTTCCGTTGTACTGTATTTTATCAATCAAAATACTCAGTGGTTTCCGTAAACATACTCTGAATATCGGTAGTAACATTTATCTGTAATTACTTTGACTGCTGGTAAAGGTTTTTAAATTTGTTTTGCTATTTTTTTAAATTTGTACATTCTCTATTTCAATTTTCTATTTTCATTGTCTTAATGAAATAAGATCTGTTACATTTATATTTTTGTTCATTTTTAAGCTAGCAGCAATAAGTTTCACTGCCTTATCATGAAAATATTTTAAAACTATTAACTAACTTCTTGAAAAGAAGATGGAGTGCGCGGCCAGATGTGAAAAAAGCAGTTTGGGTTGATTACAACGAGATCTTAGAAGTTTGCAAGAGATATCTCACGATAGGAAATTTGACTAAGAGAGTAGAACCAAAGCATTTGGGTTGCTGAGCAAAATAAAAGCTCCTATGTTTAATTTTTGCTCCTATGTTCATCAAGAACATAATGTTTAAAATGAAGATGATAACTGACCTTCTCCAAACGGAGGAGTTGGATGTTAACGGTGCCCTGTTGGCGATGCAAGAGACCAAAGACAGTCTTCAGGGAATTCGAAGAACTGAAAACGCCATTGATGACGAAGTCCAGGCTGCATGCCTGTTCGCAAGTCAATTCAACGTTGACGCGGAAGCTGAATTTCAAAGGATTCATTGAACACGTGTTTCACCAAGACACCTGGATCCACATCCCGAAACCAAGACCAACAATATGTCTATGACTACGTTTTGTAGGAAAGAGGTTTTCCTTTTTCTCGACACAATAGTGGAGGTGTTATCAGCGAAGATAAATGGCCTTGAGGACTCATTTAAACCATCTATAGATGTCCTTGACCCAAATCTAATTCCAACAATCTACAAGGTGGTAAAACTAGCGAATCAGTTTCCAAGCGACATTCCCGACCAAGAAGCGTTTCTAGCTGAGTTGGAGATTTTTAACGGGTATTACAACAAAGTGAAAGTGGAGAGGTGCGAAACAAAATTGACAATTCGTGATGCAGCGGAACTAGCCATGAACACAAGAACGATTTGACAACCTGATGATTCTTTTTTGCGAAAGAGATATTGCTGACAAGCTTTCGATAGAAAAGGTGGTCGATAAATGGACAACAATAAGACATCGACGAATTATTCTTTCTAGCTTGATTGTTACCATCGTCCACCTACTGATTACTGTAACTGTCTCCCGCTCTCCGAGGCATAACTGAAACTCTTAACATTTGCACACAGTTTGAACAACCTATAGGCCAATGCCATAGACGTTCGATATCCAACATTTTATTGAAAGCCTATAATTTGAATATATATCTTATTTACCGGCTACGCGGTCCGTACTGGAAAAATATTTTCCCGAGGTCTCTTGATTAGCTAAATTCGAATAATTTGTAACAACTGTGCAGACTGCAATAATTTAGTTTGGGTTAAAGTTGTTAAATCATTGAAATATCATTTTCGTAAAAATTCTGTTTCCAGTTTTACTGGAACTTGAATTACCAAGCACACCCCCCTCTCTTTAAGCATTCAGCTTCTCTTTCACGTAAGTTACGTTTTCCAAACTAAGAACTTAAAACAGTTGAAAGTTGGTCAAAATGCTCCTCAGTATTTGGTCAAAATATCAGGACATCTGCCTCCCCAATATTCCTTCGCGACGTCCCTGTTTCTAGTTTTTTTAATTTCAGGTGCAGGCAGCCAGATTTGTGTGTAAATATAGGAGTTTTTCAACCTTAGCAACCAGTTTTTGACCGGCTTTTCGCAGCTAGGTTTTGGAAAATATCTGCCAAATTATCCCCCATCTGGACACAAATTGAACTTTTTTGCCTCGAAACAGTGGTTAAAACTGTTTTATAGGTGCAACAAGATGTAGAACAACAATTTATTTAAACTTTAAAGACTTGTCAAGTGTGTTTATCTGATTTTTTCGAATACAAAAATAGCATTTTTGCTTACAAATACTCAATATTAAACATACCCAACCTAATCATGTATTCAAAACACAAAATTTAAAACGTCTTTGCCTTTGTTTTTACATAAAAACTTTGTGGGTGGGAAAAGTTTTTCTGATGTTTTCTCGATCTCTTGCTGTGAAAAGCCGACACTCTATATGGCGCCAATGCTTATTTCGATTCCGTAGACGGTCTGATCACCTTCGAGATGGTCGAGCACCTCACTGATCTCGTTCCCAGACTGCTCTAGCTCATTTAGACGAAGTTCTATTACAAATACAAATTGTTTCGACGGTTTCCACCAAGCTCGTTGTTAGCTCAGTCGTCTTGGCGTATGGTTTCTAGTAGGACAGGCGGGAGTTCGAATCTTGGCTGCAGCTCAATTATTTTTAAATACGTCAAACTTTTTTTTCTTCTTCAAATTTTTACGATTCGGGTTAGGGTTAGGTTTAAGGTGGGGGTCAGGGATTATTTATAATTATTTAAGATTTTAAAAAGCAAAATCTACGTTTCATCAGATACTCAGGCTTGCAAGCGAGATCAATGAGGTGCTAGACCATCTCGGAGGTGTCCGACGACCGTCTACAGAATCGAAATTTGCTGCGCCAATGGATACGCAACCATACATCCAGTTCTTAAATTTCACCCCTCTCCCCCCCCCGCCCATTAGCAAGCTTCAATTTGTCCCTTACATTTGACTGAACTTACCTTACGATGCCCCCTCTATTCTTTTTTCTCGATCTATGGTTTTGACCGGAACATCTCTCTTCTGCAGAGGCTTTTGAAAAACTAGCTTCTATAAATGAATGCGTTACACTGCAACCTCGATCCCACGGCCTTTTCTTGAATTGGGGAAGTGAAAAGGCCCTGGCATCGGCTGGTGTATTTTGTAATCCCATTGGCTCATTCAAACTCATTTAAGAGTATAATTTATTCATAAAATACAACTGAAGAGAGATTTAAATCATTTAAACCCTTTGCTTAGTTTGTTTATGTAGATTTAAATCACTTATTCGGCTGACTCTTAACACTCTTCGTATAAAGTCATATACGTAGAATATGTTGGAAATGGACTTTACAGACACTCAACTATTACTGCATGCTAATATAAAGTACTCAGCACGGACATTAATATTGCGGGCGTTTGTATTGCGGGCGCCTGTATAGATAAAACATACATTAAAACGTATATTTATAGTATTTCTGCTGTGTTTTATATTTCTTTGTAAAATCAACAGGTTATGGGCCCAGACATCGCCAAACTGTGAAGTGACCGTGAATAAAGTTATTATAGTGTATGTTGTATCACAATGGCCCAGGAAGACAAATTATCAATCGATAAACTCGAAGGTGCGAAGAATTGGCAAATATGGAAATATCAGATGACAGCAATTTTGGAAGCTAGAGAACTTTATGGCCATGTTGATGAAACACTTACTCACCCAAGTGCATCGGATGGCAGTTTTGGAGCGATCGCGTCGTTTGAAAAAGCTCAAAAGAAGACAAAAGCTCTCATAGTTACGTCTATTAAGTCGGATCTTATTTACCTTATAACCGAATGCAAAACACCAAAAGAAATATGGGATACGTTAAAGCAACGCTTTGAACGAGATACGGTTGCGAACAAATTATTTTTGAAGCAAAGATTCTTCTCCCTGAAAATGAACGAGTCTGATTCTTCATTCAAGCATAGTTAAACGAGGAAGAAAAACGCAAGCAAAGTAAGAGTAAAACAGGCGGTGGTGGTGGAGCTGACGATGGTGAATCTGCACTGAAACATAGAAAGTTAGATCGAAGGCCTGTCAAGTGTTACGGGTGTGGAGAAGAAGGTCATCTTATCCGAAATTGCGCGCAGAAAAAGAAGAAACAGCATAGACGAAATAAAAATCAAGGGAAATTTGATAAATCGTCAAAGTATAATGCTGCACCTGCTCGTGGGAACTCTGATAAGAATGATGATTCTTGTGACAATGTTTTTGCTGTAGGACTAAGTGTTATGAAAGGAGACGACTGCTGGATTATCGACTCAGGCGCATCTCAACACATGACTTCAAATCGTGACCTATTGATGAACTATCAAGAGTTTTCAGAGCCAGAACCAGTTGTTCTCGGGGATGGTCGATCTTTGCATGCTTTTGGGACGGGTGAAATATGCATTACAACGTTTCTTGGTCCTAAAGAGAAAGATGAACGAAAATCGACGATGGCCAAAATATTGTATATACCAAAGTTGGCCGCAAGTCTATTTAGCGCTGGAGCAGCCGCTATGAAAGAAAAAGTTGTGCAATTTGGACATACACTTTGCTGGATCAAGGACTCTCAAGGGAAGGTTGTAGCAAGAGGCCGTCTTGTTGGAAACATGTATCGTCTGGACTGCAGAATTGAAAGGCAAGAACAAGCGTCAGTTGAAGAACGATCAAGTGATAAACTAAATCTGTGGCATCAAAGGATGGCTCACTTGAACGCCGGCCACATGAAGACGATGGTTTCAAGAGAGATGTTGACAGGTGTTGATATACCTGAAACCGGAAAGCTCGACTTTTGTGAAGCCTGTGCCGAGGGAAAATCGCACCGTGCACCCTTCAAACCAGTGGGAGAAGTACAATCAAAGAAAAGATTAGAGCTTGTTCACAGATGACATTCATTGATGACTTTTCTAGATGCATAACCGTTTATCCCATTACACAGAAATCGGAAGTGTTAGACAAGTTTAAAGAATGGGAGGCAGTAGTGACAAATCAAGCTGACTGCAAAATTAAAACTTTACGGACAGATAACGGGGTGAATATATGTCTGCTGAATTTCAAAATTTCCTCAAAGAGAAAGGAATTTATCACGAAAGAACTGTACCACATTCACCACAACAGAACGGTATCGCCGAAAGAATGAACAGGACCCTTCAGGAAGCAGCTTTATCAATGATCTTACATGCAGGATTATCTAAGAATTTCTGGGCAGAAGCAGTCTGTTCAGCAGCATACATAAGGAATAGAGTTATCACAACAGCAACTGGAGTTACTCCATATGAGCGATGGTATGGTAAGAAACCGGATACTATTCAAATTTCCGTGTTTTTGGTTGCACTGCCTGTGCTCATGTACCAGATTCCTCACGTCAGTAGTTCGATCAGTGAAGATGCGATTCGTTGGCTATAGTCTTACCCAGAAGGGGTATCGATTGTGCGATGAGAACAAAAGAAAGATCTTTATCCGTCGAGATGTTATCTTCAATGAAACTGAATTCGGACGTACGAGCAGAGTACAATTGGAGGTCGAAGAAGAGAATGATGAGTGCTCTGAGGAAGAATCAGCTAAGAGGAAGTCATCTGATATTAGATGTTCAGCGCGAGAGAGAAAGCCACCAGTTTATTATCATGATGAATACGCTGGCGTCACGACAGCAAAGCATACAGCCCTCTTTGTAACAGAAGTTGAAGAGCCGACAACGTTGAAGAAAGCTCTCGAAAGTGATCATGCAGAAAATTGGAAGGCAGCTGCAGATTCGGAATATCAATCTCTACTGGAAAATGAAACCAGGGAGCTTGTCGAACTTCCACGTGGACGAAAGGCAATTACCTGCAGATGGGTATTTAAAGTAAAACATGATGAAAATGGACAGGTCGAACGGTTTAAAGGACGCCTCGTAGCGAAAGGCTGTCTTCAAAAATTCGGGGTCGAATTTGATGAAACATTTTCACCTGTTGTTCGCTTCGCATCTATCTGAGCTCTTTTGGCATTTGCTGTTTCCAGAAATATGCTTATTCATCAAATGGATGTTGTTACCGCTTTCCTATAAATGGAACACTTGACGAAGATATTTATATGGAGCAGCCAGAAGGTTATGTTGTTCCCGGAAAAGAAAATCTTGTATGCCACCTGAAGAAATCTCTCTACGGACTGAAACAGAGTCCACGATGCTGGAACAAGTCGTTCAAGGAATTCATGATGTCTCAAGGATTTCAGCAAAGTGCCGCTGATCCGTATGTCTTCATTCGGAATGTCAATGGGCAACTCGCCATAGTTGCTGTCCACGTCGACGATCTGATACTTTTAACCGAAACCGAGCAAGAAATGATCGATATGAAGGCTAGTCTCGCAGCTCGTTTTAAGATGAAAGATATGGGCAAGCTCCATTATTGTCTTGGAATAAACATCAAAACTATGGACGGTGTTTTGCAAATGAGCCAAGAGCAGTATATCAAGAAGATATTAAACAAGTACAAGTTACAAGATCGTAAACCTGTATCGACACCGATGGATGTAAATGTGAAGCTGATGAAAGATGATGGTTACAGCAAACCAGTAGATCCTGTTGCTTACCAATCCATGGTTGGAAGCCTGATCTATGCAGCAATTGCTACTAGACCCGACATCGCTCAAGCAGTTGGTACCTTAGCAAAGTTCAACTCGTTCCCCAATGAAGCACATCTTACTGCTGTCAAACGAGTATTTCGCTACCTCAAGGGAACAGTTAAACTACATCTCCAAACGAAGCAAGTGATAAAAGCAGGAAAGGATATTCTGATGCTGATTGGAAAGCGGATTCAGAAGATCGAAGATCTACGTCTGGCAACGTATTTGTAATGTCCAATGGTGCCATTAGCTGGGCGCGGCAAACCAGAAGCAACCTACGGTAGCACTATCAACTGCTGAAGCAGAATACATCGCTCTTTGCTTAGCAACTCAAGAAAGGGTATGGTTACGACAACTGAATAAAGATTTGCAAATAGATTGTTCGAGTCCAACCATTATTCACGAGGACAATCAAGGAACAATTGCAATGTCAAAGAACCCTGTTTTACATAAGCGTACAAAGCATATCGATATTAAATTCCATTTTGTTCGAGAAAAAATTCACGATAAAACAATCGAACTGAAGTATTGTTCTACACATGAAATGGCCGCCGATATTTTCACGAAGCCTTTACCACGACGACAGTTTGAAAGTCTTCGAGCAAGGCTTGGACTTTACCTTGTGTAGTAATATGCTGAGTGAGTGGGAGTGTTGGAAATGGACTTTACAGACACTCAACTATTACTGCATGCTAATATACTGTAAAGTACCGAGCACGGACATTAATATTGCGGGCGTTTGTATTGCGGGCGCTTGTGTACGTTCTTGTTCTTTTCGTATTAAAACATATATTTCTAGTATTTCTGCTGTGTTTTGGTCGTTATTTCTTTGTAAAATCAACAGAATATCCGTATGCATCATTATCGGAATTTGATGAAAGTATAGGGACAACTTCTGCATGTTATCAGCTCAAACACGGTAATCTTCTAAACAAGTTTTAACTGTATTATACCTACTAAGCACTTACTCAACCAAGTTTAACATATTACTTTATTTCATTGGGCATTGTAATGTCATATATACAGCCGAAGATGTAGAGCCGGCTATAGTCCATAGAAGGCTGCTTTTATAGGAAGTTATTTATCATAAAGCTAGCTGTAGAACGTTAAAAATTACTTCTCTGATTTATTATTTATGCAAACACGCGCAGAGACCACAGAAATTAACATATTTATACACCGAGATATTCTGGGTGTCATGTGACCAGCCGATGCCAAGGCCTTTTCCCTTCCCTAATTTAAGAAAAGGCCCTGGGATCGAGGTTGCGTTACACTGCACTTTACATGGATGGCGGGCTTGCAATACTTCTGGGCAAAGGATAGAGGAAGTATTGTGGGTCCGCCAGGTAAAGTGCACTGTAATGTATTCACTTATATTTTTTTGAAAAGCCGGAACGTAGCGCCAATTTTTGACTTGAAAATTCGAGGGGTTATTGCCACTGATTATCAACCTCGTCCCCAGGGTTATCTTTGTCGGCGCGGTGAGGAATTAGATGACCCTGGTAAAGGCTGTAAAAATCTCCAAGATTCTTGGAGATTTTGAGCATGCGCCGTCAGTGAATAATGTGGCGCTGACTCAAGTTACCACTGGCACAGAGCATGTCGCGTAACTTATTGCGATTTAAGTCACGCTGGTGGCTGGCTCACGATCCAAGACACTTCACAATTGGGACTGTATTTTTTGTTATATTTATTAAGTACAAATATTTACACTTGTTTAGTGCACGTCGTTTTTTAATGTTTGATATTATTCAGAAGTACCCAACACACTTGCGTTTCATCAATTCACTCACTTCTATGCGACTCACGCGCTCCACAATGCGAACTCAACCAACACACACAACTATATCCATACCACCTAACCCACATTCACTTTTAACCTCTATTTATACTATCAGAACAAGAATACATATTTTACTACCCACAAGTTCCTTTACGTAAATGGAACATGTTTACTGATATATTTGTTCTATTCTGTGGTTCATAATCTCACCACAATCTACCACACCATCCCAAGTCGTGGCCGTGACGTCCTTATGTGGGATTGGGTGTTACCATTACAAGGCAAAATTTATGTCCCATCACGTTTTCATGCATGCTACTATATGATTACGATGTTTTATCTATATATTTTTAACACATAACACATAAACCTTTTACGACAGAGCATTAGCGTGCAAATTTGCACAATGTATACAGAAATTTACGCTCACATAAAAACAATATTTAAAAGAACCACAAAACCAACCACAAGTTGTATATAGAAACCCCAACCTAATAAATGTGCAGAAAACAGGAAGTAATAGTATGTATAACGAAATGTCGTTAAACCAATCACATTTATTGTCACAAACCCTGGCTGGTGGAATGTGTTAACCAATGAACAAGGAGATTAGGACAGCCTTTACCAGGGTCATCTATTTCCTCACCGCGCCGACAAAGATGACCCTGGGGACGAGGTTGATGTTTTCCAGTATAGGTCAGTGCTCCAGGTGTTGTTGAGCTCAGCGGTCGCAACTAATCGGAATTGTGATTGCAATTCAGCTAATTCTGAGGTATGTAACTACATAAAATACATACGCAGTTATACGCAGTTGATTGGGGTAAAATACATGTGGTCATGTGGAGTTGATTGGGTGGGGTATGATTTTGTAGTCACAACAACGTTTTTACCAGTGGTTTTTACATGGAATGAAAAGTTTTTTAACCATATTTGGGAGAAGAGGAATGAATACTATACTACAACAAGCCGTCTCCTTTCGTGCAGTCGTCCCAATATTCTTGACTTTGAGTGTTGCTCCTCATTATTTATTTACTTGGTCATTGTGGCGTGCATTATCGTCGATATTACCCAGCACGGTGTATCGATATGTTGATGACAAGATGTATGATGTCTATCAGACTGTGGTTGTCTTCTTTCTTGAGAATTATGCAGGCACTGATGTAAGTTGCCAGTTAGTATTTTATTCAATATGCTTTCATCGTAGTAAGGCGTCAGTGAGAAACTGGCAGCTTTTGGCTACTTTTTTGGCCAATCGAGTCACTGGCGAGGTAGTGGCTCCTAGCCCCTGCTATGCCCTCAGTCTGGGCAAAGAGTAGAGACCACAAAGAGAGGCAAGTTTAGTTCCCTAAACGGAGGTTTTTCCCCCCCGTTATTAGTAGCCCATCTTTAATATTTCGGGGGGGGGTTGACTTCCTCTGTTTAGGGCACTAGCTAGGAACATGGCTCCCACCACTGATCATCATGCAAGCACCTCACGCTTTTTTGACTGAGCCTGCCTCTCTTTGTAGTCTCTACTGTTTGGTCTAGGGGATGCACCAATTTATATTATGCCACTACAGAAAGTATGGCAGTTAGACACCTAATACAAATCTTGTGAAAAGCAACCATACTTTCCAGTCTGGATATTGGGTAAACAGGGTTTATAATTGTGTCAGACTTGTTGCAACTACCTTCAAATAAGGCTGATATTATCAGCTTAGTTATTATATAATAAACTTATATATAAGCACAGTTTTGTGTAAGCACCACGTAAATTTATTACTGCAAAGCATTTAATGATAAATGCCTGAATTAATTAATAAAATGCTTTTTAATAATAAATTTACATGAACTAAACTGTGTTATATAAGTGTTGTTCCCCATATAAACTTACGAAGAACTTATATGTAATTTTAGACTTTGTATGGTGAATTTTATATTAATTTATAAACAATTTGTGACAAGGCCGTAGGAAGATGAAAAAAGTTTGGGGGGCTTTTCGAGCGCTGAAGGCGCAAGTGCTGCAAGGGGGAGCGGGGACACCCCCCAGAATTTTTTTTCTATTAGCATGCTCAAATATGTTTTTCTGCACTTTTGAGGTTAGTTTTACCATAATCATTGGATTAAGACATGTGTAGACTGTCAACCGTTAAAACGTGTATTTACTTTGAGACTCAAAGATCATTTTTAGGGGGGCTCAGCCCCCTGCCTTTGAAGTTGGGGGCTCGAGCCCCCCCCCCCTGCCCCTGTGGTTTTTACGGCCATGATTTGTAAAAACACCATGTTAATTTTAACTGATTTTAACATGAATCTGAGCTTTTGGCCTTTAGGCTCAGGCCATCATCAGAGATAACTACAACCGTGAAAACATACGCACAATATGTAAACGTCAATTGATTTAAATCCAATGTTCAAATTAGCGTGCACTAATAAATTTAATGTTAACATCAAGAATATGTTATATTAATAATTAATTATAAATAAATTATGATAATAATAAATTATTATAAAACAGCTAGTCAAATAGACATGTCCAATTGTCGTGCAGAGGTTTCCTATCTTGCGCGATTGTTTTGTTTTTATAAATCTCAACTGATTCACAAATTTGCCTATCATAGTAACTTCTCATGGGCACCAAAAGTTCCAAATCATCCTAACCTCTACAGCATAAGCTGGTTTCCAAGAGGGGTATAGATTTACTCTGAAATACATTACAAATTTATATAATACTATACACATTGGGAAAAGTCAGCAACATGGCGGTTGGTTGATCATTTGTATGGTTGCTGGCATTATTGCTATTTATATGGATAACTTATGATGTTTTTACACAAATTGTAAACAGTGATATACCCTGTCATACTTTTACTTGATCACTAATACTGATGTGGTTTCGGGTTACTATAATGTTTCCTGTGTGAATGATACATGGTCTACCTATCATGAACGTCAAGTGAGTGTTGTGCTGTCAGGTATATCCAGTGAGAATGATCAATATTCTTCAGCTTACAAGATACACTTGTTTAATATATTGACATTGAGAGAGAAAATGGGTGGCTATCTTGATGAAATTAGCATTTCACTGATGAACTTAAACTCCCACCAAATCGATTACAGCATTGACTCGTTTAATAAACATAGACAATATTTGTTAACTTCAGCTGTATATTTTTTAAAGAATGCTTCAAACTTGCATTTTAAATCTAAGACCAATTTCCTACTACAATAATTCATCTGCTACACCACAAGTCACCCAAGCTTACAAGTGATTTAACAAATTTTATGTTTTTTACACTTAATTTTGGAAATAAAATTTCTTTTGATTATACTTTAATTCTTTTATCGATTCTATACGTTTTTGCGTATTTTTGAAATAATAGCAGTGGGAAATTGCCCGTATCTTCCCTATTCCAAAAACTAATTTCTCTACAACGAATAACGACCTGCGCGGAATATCTATTTTACCTGCCCTGTCTAAAATCTATGAGAAACTGGTTTTAAGACAAATGGTACAGTTCATCGATTCGGAACACTTATTACCTTCGCACGTATCTGGCTTTCGCAAGGGGCACTCAACAACAACTGCGTTGATCAGCATTAGAGATGATATAATTAAAGCAATGCATAGAGGAGAAGTTATGATCATGGTTTTTGCCGATTTTAGTAAAGCCTTTGATGCAGTGCATTTTGACATCATAATAAGGAAGCTACATTTTATGGGTTTTTCTCAGCAATTTCTTCGCTGGATAATGAACTATTTAAAAGAAAGGCAACAGTATGTTCAAATTGATGATAAGAGATCGGAAAAACTCAATACTAATTTTAGTGTTCCACAAGGATCCATTTTGGGTCCTGTTTTATTTAATCTGTATGTTGCAGACTTAACTGACCATCTGGGAGAAGAATGCAGCTGTCATCAGTACGCACATGATACAAGGATTTACAAAAGCGTCAAAGCAAAAGACCTTCAAAAGGGTGTAACAAAAATTAGCAAATCCCTCAAGAATCTTGTGCACTGGTCTGATGGATCTAAACTTGCCATAAACAATGATAAAACCAAAACTATGTTGGTAACAACTCCTCAAATGGTCAACTATCACTCTCTTCGGACACCAGGAATTATAAATATTAGTTTAAACAACAACAGAAACCTTGAAGTGCTTGAAACTTATAAATTACTCGGAGTACACTTTGGTAACACACTTTGCTGGGAAAAACACGTTAATGGAATTGTTTCTTCGTGTTATGCTTCTCTGGCAATATAACGCAAACTGCCAAATATGGCACCTGTTCAACTACCGAAGCAGCTAGTTGAAAGCGTGATCTTATCAAATAGTCTAGATCCTGTATAGGGTTTTGTATGCGTTTCATTTCCCAGAGATAATCTCAACTGTTTTGGGGTGAAACGACCATGTCGGTCAACATGGCATATGTGCCAAAACCCGAATCCGGGACGAAAGTCCTCAAAATGATCCCGCCCGGAAACGGCAGTGTCAACATAGCTCTAAATTCAGACCAATGCAAGCAACAGCCTTTTTGAAGTTCCTATAGTGTTTAGAAGGGTGCTTATAGGGGTGGTTATTAGAAGCAAAACATTGCCTAACTATAATATATTCCAAGAAAATCATCACTCAACATGCCAGGTCAGCAGCTAATTATGCATAAAATCGCTAGCAGAAATTAAATTTTCATATTTCCAAAAAAAATTATTATAACATGTAGAACCATGTTCAAATGAATCCAATTCTTGCAGATTTCAAAAGGATTGACATTATTTTGGTGATATATAAAGCACTGTATTTCACTTACCCCCCGCAAAAACACGATTTCAGCCATATTTTCCGTCTTGTTTGCTTTTTTATCGCCGAGTAGCCGAAGTCTCATACAATTCTTGTACTTTTCCATAATCACAGATGACTAAAAAACAACTCAGCCCATTTTTGACTTGTTCTGAGACTGTGCCGTCTACTTTATCTTCGATTTTGTATCCTCGACAATTGGCCAAAATTGCCGCCATTACGAAGTGTTACCGCTTTTGTGTCCGATAAATGTGACTTCTTCGTCTTCATGTATATTTATGTTATGTAGTTCAACAATACTTTATACTATTGAATTTCTAAAGGTGATTTTGTAAACTTCTATCAAATTTCAATATAAAAATCCACCCACATAAAATCGAGTGTTTCCAAGCTTCAAAATAATTTGAAAGTCATGCGCAATCGTCACGAAAATTCCTCGTGGGCGACCATACCGGGGGGGAGTGAATACTTTCACGAATGCGTTTGCTTGTTTGTATTTGCGTATTGTTTTGTTTTATAAAAGCTTTAACTACAAGAAAATCTGACAGTTATGCATTTCCCCCATTTTTATTTTGATGGCTCTGTCAGTGCAGATACGTGCGTTTCAATTTTAAAACCTTAGTGGGCTAATAGTGGCTTAGACGCTTAGTTATTTTATACTTTGGCATAATAAAAAACGGCCCTTTAAATAAAAATGGGGGATTGCATAAGTCTGTCAGATTTTCTTGTAGTCGAAGCTTAAAAAACAAAACAGTACGCAAATGTACATGAAAATGTAATTGGTTTGCTGTAATCGAGACTCTATACTACCATTTGCATTCAATCGTTACACCGCGCCGCGAAATGAAAGTTGTTTCGAGTTTTCCAACGCGTGTTATCATTATACAACTTTACGTTTTATATTTCAAACTTCTAATTAGGGGGCGTGAACGTTTGCAACCGTCAGCAACCAGCCGAAAATAGTTCGACTGACACGTCAGTTTTATGTTACATGATCACGAAGCTGAAATTGTTCAGTTTCGAATTTTGTCGTTCAATATTAATGTATTTGCTTTACAAAGAGATGATTGAATGGTTTTCAAGACAATTTAGTGATAATTATTGCAAAAGAACGATTTAATATATATTTGTTTACGTTAGCGGTTGCTATTTATCGCGGTTCGCCGGATATAATTGCAAAAACGGTTGTAAACGTTCACGCCCCCTAATTAGAAGTTTGAAATGTAAAACGTAAAGTTGTCCAATTATAACATGCGTTGGAAAACTCGAAACAACTTTCATTTCGCGGCGCGGTGTAACGATTGAATGCAAATGGTAGTATCTATATAAAATGAAGTTTTGCATTGACATTATTGTTTACAGTTGGACGTGCATATGTGCATGCCTCGGTTACTTGATTATCGGTAGATTTTCTGTGTAAGGACAAAGTGCTAACCGGTTTGGAAGATTATTTTGGTTGATTAAGCCACAGAAGTAAGCAATATTTATGATATTTAAGTATTTGTAATCCATTGTGTTTGTAATTATGTTATTGTAACGTGTTACTTTGCAAATTATAGATTGAATATTAGAAATTATACAATTACCGAAATCAACCTTAATACGGCGGGTTAAAGTCTGGCGAACCAGTAATAATAAGAAGCGTTTACTTGGCTTGCTGTGAAAACGAGCAAACGCATTCATGAAAATATTCCCTCCCCCCGGTATGGTCGCCCACGAGGAATTTTCGTGATGTTTGCGCGTGACTTTCAAATTATTTTGAAGCTTGAAAACACTCGATTTTATGTGGGTGGATTTTTATATTGAAATTTGATAGAAGTTTACAAAATCACCTTTAGAAATTCAATAGTATAAAGTACTGTTGGATTACATAATATAAATACACATGAAGACGAAGAAGCCACATTTATCGGACACGAAAGCGGCAAGACTTCGTAATGGCGGCAATTTTGGCTGATTGTCGAGAATGCAAAATCGAAGATAAAGTAGACGGCACAGTCTCAGAACAAGTCAAAAATGGGCTGAGTTGTTGTTTAGTCATCTGTGATTATGGAACAGTACAAGAATTATACGAGACTTCGGCTACTCGGCGATAAAAAAGCAAAGAAGACGGAAAATATGGCTGAAATCGTGTTTTTGCGGGGGGTAAGTGAAATACAGTGCTTTATATATCACCAAAATAATATCAATCCTTTTGAAATCTGCAAGAATTGGATTCAATTGATCATGGTTTTTCATGTTATAATTTTTTTTAGGAAATATGAAAATTTAATTTCTGCCAGTGATTTTATGCATAATTAGCTGCTGACCTGGCATGTTGAGTGATGATTTTCTTGGAATATATTATAGTTAGGCAATGTTTTGCTTCTAATAACTACCCCTATAAGCACCCTTCTAAACACTGTAGGAACTTCAGAAAGGCTGTTGCTTGCATTGGTCTGAATTGAGAGCTACGTCGACACTGCCGTTTCAGGGCAAGGTCATTTTGAGGACTTTCGTCCCGGATTCGGGTTTTGGCACATATGCTATGTTGACCGACATGGTCATTTTACCCTAAAACAGTTGAGATTATCTCTGGGAAATGAAACGCGTACAAAACTCTATACAGGGCCTACACGAAAAATTTGACTAATGTGATGTGGTGTGACTAATGTGATTACGCCCTTCCTTCAAAGCTTTTGAAACGTCTGCAACGTGTACAATCTTCGGCTGCGTGTTTCATTACTGGAAAGTTTTCCAGAGAAGAAGACGTGTTAAAATTGTGTTGGGTTCCAATGATGGAAAGACGAGATTGGCATCTACTGATAGCAACGTTTAAGGCTCTAAACAATCAATGCTGGCCCGAATATGCAAGTTTTAAAAGATACAACCCAGGAAGATCTGGCCTTCGGTCCTGTTCACAAGACCTTTTGCAAACTCCTGTTAACAAAGACACTTTCCAATTTTCTGCAGCTAAATGTTTTAACAATCTGCCACACGCTCATAGGGCGGAGAAAAATTTTAGAACCTTTCGTAATGAGACCAAAACATTACTTTTTGAACGGGCAAAAGAAAGACTGGGAAACTTGTAAAGTTAAGCTTAATATTATATTATATTATATAATTAAATATTGCATATTGTAAATAGTTTTAGTAATTAGCTTTTAGTATTGTTGATGAAGAGCCATGTAAAATGGAATGCTGCAATAAATTCGTTATTATTATTATTATTATTATTATTTCTCTAATTAACCAACAATACAATACTGTAACATTGGCCAGTACCCTTCTTACTACAATAGCTACCAAAATTTGTCAGCTATTATTTACAGACACCTCATATCAATAGTCCAGATAATATTTTTCTCATAGTTGTTTCGCTTTCCCACGACAGTCTTTTGCATTTCTCTACATATCCATTGCAATTCTTTCTCATTTTTAAGCAATTCTTTCACATCATCCTTCAGTCTTTTCATCCCTCCTCCCAGACAACCAATAACCAGTGGTATGATTTTCACTTTATATCCGTACCGTCTTTCCCGTATTTCATAACACAGCTGCTGGTACTTTTTCACCTTCTCTTCTCGTTTTTTCACCTTTTCTTCTCTTCTCGTTTCTCTTCTCTTCTCGTTTCTCTTCTCTTCTCGTTTTTCACCTTCTTTTCTCTTTCGCTTCTTTTCTCTTCTCGTTATTATTATTATTATTATTATTATTATTATTATTATTATTATTATTATTATTATTATTATTATTATTATTATTATTATTATTATTATTATTATTTAATCGGGTGATCGTTTTCCCTTGCAGGCTTCGCCAGAGCAGATTTATGGACCTAGTGTTTAAGGCATCTTTGTGTTCTTTCTGCCTTACTTTAAAATTACGGCCTGTCTCACCAATATACACCTTTCCGCATGTATATGGAATATGGCATACCCCGGGCTTTAAGTTTTTATCCGTTTTGTCTTTATGTGTACGTAGGAGTTCGTAGATTAGACAATACCAGAAGAAGCAAGGATTTGATTAATTTTGTGTGAAGTAGTACATAGGTATGGGAGGCATATTGATGTAGAGAATTCATGTTTAATTTCATTGTTAGTGGGACTAGGTGGTGCTAAGGAAATCTTTTCCAGTGGAAAACTGTTTTGTTGTAGCTCTGTCGAAGTGGACAATTCTTGTGGTTGCGCACGAAAGGATCCGAACACAGGATTTTATGCGTCTATTCCGATTTATTCTTGCCGCATATATTAAAGATGAGATCACAGGTGAAATCAAATCCAACTTGTGAAAAGGCGGGAGACATTGCTATAGGCTATTGCGTAGCAATTAGCAGGGGCGGATCCAGGGTACGTCCAATCAGTCGCCTGACTGACGTATTTTTTGCAAAGAAATAATAATTTATTATTTCGAAATTAGGATAATTTATGTGATTATAATATGAATTTCATATCATAGTCCGGTTACGTGTTACGTGCTTCGTTTTGAGAAAGCGATATGCTTATCGAGAGCAGCGGTGAAACACCAGAATCTCGCCGAAGCGGGTGACCGACTCAGTCTCGAATTTGCTCATTTGATTGGTTTATAGACAATCTGGCTGAGTTGGGGTGGTCTGACTTATTTGTATCTTAAGGGAGTCTATATCAGTCCATATATTTTGTTATGACTGGTCAATTTGAAAATATTGACTATTTCTATTGGCTAATTTTTTGGACTGATTCACACTTATTCGCGGCTGGGGGTATCAGTCACTGAAAATTGCGAAATTCAATTCATGCAAAGGAGTCCTTTCCATGCTAATCTTATATTCGCGTATACGAAGGTTCATAGTTGACTTGAAAAGTTATTTTACGATGTCGAGTAGTGATTTGTACGCTGCTGTTCGAAATGCGATTTTTGAAAACAATATAGAAGCCCTCGAGCAGCTCAAGTTGTCTTTAAACGAGGATTATCGTGCCGTAATTCGTGCGGCATCGACAATATCGAGCGATAAAAGCTTTGAGTACGGACTTCTCAGCTGAAATATACGTGTCTCTCAAAGATCGTGGTGGTAATCCAAATAATAAAGGAAGAGTGTGTACTGCTATAAGGTATGAAAATATAACAAAATGAATAAACATGATATTAGCTGCAATATTATTCGTATGAATAATGCGAAGTTGAAATATGACACGGCAACACGCTCTAAAATATACATTTTGACTTCAAATATACATATTCGTCTGTTCGACGTGCAACTTCTTGCAATACTTTATTGGCTTATAGCGTACTTCATCATGACCCATTGCGCCTGGAAGCCTCAGGAGAAACTTGCTAACTTGAGTGTTATAATTATATTTTGTGAAGTTTGCATTTTCTGAAATATCTGCGATGAATTAATATAGTTAAGTAGCATGCACGTGTTTATTTATCGCATATTGTATGTATAACACATGCCACGATTTCTATTGAATCATTTCATGTTCTTCTTTCTTAATTTTAAATGAGGGATTTTATGTGCCTAAATGTTAAACAACTTGAGAATATAATTAATATTTTACCTAACAGTTTATAAAGCCTATTAAGTTTACATGATGCTCTTTGTAATTTGACCCTCTGTTTATATTAACTGATTTAACTCTCAAATGATGGTGCATTTTTTAGATCAGAAGCTTCAGGTAATTGCCTCTACAGTTGTGTGTCGTTGATTCTGGTAGGTGATAACAGTTGGGTACCCATTTTAAGAAAACTTACTTCAATTGAACTGTTTATTAATGCTGAATTTTGTTCTCAGCATCCATTATTTTCTACTATTGTGGAAAAGCACAGTGAATTTCACAACAGCTTAAAGAATCTTTAGCTTTGGTCTGTATCACAAGACTGTTTGGATTCAGGTTTGATGACTGAAGACCTTGTAAAAAAGGAAGCCAGTTTTTAAACTGCCATGATAAGAAATGGTCCTCATTTCTTTGTATTTTAATTCTTCTGTTATAGGGAATTAAGATATTCAAATATACTACCCAGATTCTGGGGAACTATGCCATAAACTAATGTTTAACTCTCTAATACATCCAAGAAACCCTGCCAAAGTATTTTCAGATGCTCTTCGAAGTTTATTTTGTCCTGAAGGTATTGTTGAACCTGGTGAAAGTTTTCATCCTAACCATTTTGTTCCTCTAGTTTTTTATTCCAGCAAACTTAAAAGAAAGTGTCTAAGTGCAACTAGATCAGTATTATGTCAATGTAAAATCAACACTTTTTAATTATTTTAAGATCTTGATAAGAATGCAATCATGACTTTGACCTTGGCTTCTCATCTTAGATAGATTGGTGCCCAAAACATAACAGACAATAATACTATATTGCATTATGATATTACTAATTCTTGAGAAGTTAGTACTTAGAATTTCAATGAATTACCACAATCACACAAATGTAACTTTTTTAACATGAACAGTATCATTATGTATCTGAGAATTTGTAATCAAACATTTCAGCAAGACAGATTAAAAAGTAATTTTTTAACTTGTCATCTTCCTCATACAATAATTAAGAATATATTTTAAACAACTCTATTTATCAGTTTTTGAGTCTTACTAATTAGCTGGGTGGTAAAGGGTTAGAATTGACCAAGATGGTGTGAAGCCTGAGCAACTTCACATCCATGAAATGTCCCAAATGGTAACCCGTTTCTAGCCAATCTCCTGCTGCCAGTAGCAGAGGTGTGAAGGCGAATGTCTGGCACCTTTTAACCCAGCTGCTCATCTAGGGCTGTCCACAGTGGCGTAGCTAGCCCGAAAATTTAGCGGGACTAAATCGTTAGGCTGGCTACGTTACTACTGGCTGGCTGTCCATGCTGGAATGTGCCTCCTAGGCATGCTGATGAGCTCTGATATTGAGCGAAACAGCCACGTGGTTATTCATTATATGTTTGAAAAATCCTAGATCCGCCCCTGGCAATCAGGGTTTCATCGTAAGCCTATGGGTTTTACTTGAGGTTGCGTGAGGTTCCGAACTTCATCTTTGTATAAACTCATACAAGTTCAGTGGATTCAATCAGTTCAGTAATTGATTCTTTATTCGATATTTACTTGTTCGAGGAATCACAATATTGATGTACGAGTTCGAACTACAGGGAAAATTAGCAAAATTCACTAAATACTATAATACGATATGATAAACAAAATTAGTACACTTACTATAGATTGTTCAAATACATGCAAAATAATTACAATAACATTATGATAAATGCACAAATAAATTACTATATAATTATGCCTTACTTTGGTCCCCTCTGTTCCTCAAGTTTCCATTTGCCAATCGTTTTCTCTCGTTAGCTCTCGAGTGTCTTACTCGCCCCTTCAATCTGATCGCGTCACTTATCTCTCATTAAAGCAGGCTTACTCCTCTAAGAGCATATATCACGTTTCAAACCAACAATTGTAACTTGCTCAGTAGGCAATGGAGCCATCATTTTCTCCACTGGAGGAACTCGATTCTTTCGACAAATCTCACATTGATGGATTACTCTTTGAATTGTCTGATGACCATGCATAATCCAGAATCATTGTTGGAGTGTATGAAGAGTAGTCTCAGGACTAGCATGACAAGCTTTTTTCTCATGGGGGTGAGCAGTAATCTTATCCACTGCCAGATGCTTGGCTGGGAGAATAATCTGATGCTTGGTTTCTTGCTTGGTAAATCAGCCAGACGTAATAGACTTCCTAGTCGAAATGATTGATGTTCCATCGAATTTTGGGGATAAATTTATTAGCGGACTTTTCGTGGAAGAGGATTCTTAATTTTAATACAATGCCATTCTTTTTTCTGTAGCTCTTGATACCGGTAAATCTCAGGTTTTTTAAATTGTTCAGCAGTGTATTCAAGACAAATGGTTCGTCAGGTGCACTGGTTAGACTCCTCGTGAACAGCTGAACAGCTAATAAATGCTTAACTGAATCAATTATATATCAAGCCACAGTCATATCAAGCCACTGGATATCAGTAAGCAAAGATACTCTGTGTTGTGCAAGCCAATGCTTTCAAAATATGTTCTTCAAACAACAATCACAAATGCGTAGTTCCAAAAGCGAACACTTTCTTTAGTTTGTTCTGTCGAAGTAAAATGGCGAGGAGACCTTCGTACCGTGGTTATGAAGAGGAAAGATTCGAACACGAAGTAGACAGTAGATTGCTGTGTCCTATTTGTAGTAACGTCTTGAAAGATCCAGTCCAGTGTCAAAACGAGCACTATTCCTGTCGTTCGTGTATTAAAAAGCATTTGCACGAAAACTCCGAAACATGTCCGGTGTGTCAAAACTATCTGACGGAAGAAACTTTGACCAAACCACCGAGACTATTGACGAATATGTTGGAGTGTCTTAAGATTTTTTGTGATCACGCTAATCGTGGTTGTCGAGGGTTGATCAAGCTTGAATTTCTTCATCAACATGTCAAGAGCTGTGGCTATTCACCAACACGTTCTACTAACTCGGGCTGCTCTCAAGTCTTCAACCAACACGAGAAAGAACGACACGAAAGTGAACTTTCTCCTTTTGGTATGATTGTTTGTGACGATTGTGAGGAAGAAGTGTTACGAAAGTCAAAGCGTACTTATCCTTGCATCATAATGAAAGAGGTAGACCAGTTAGTCAAAGATATGAAGGAAGTCAACGATGATGTAAAGCAAATGAAGTTGAATCAAGACGAGCCGTTTTTTCGGAATCTGGTGGTCCGATTTGACCAGCAAAATGATGTTGTTAATGATCTATGCTGCAGAGTAAATACTGCAAAGATAGAAGCTGACCGATTGGATTTATTCATAGGTAAACAGAGGATATTCGTCCTGGGAGGGGGAAATGAGAAATACAGCCTTATTTCCGTAGAGTCGTACAGCTGATCCGAGAATTCCTGGACAAAAGAATCATCGATGAATTGGGGACGATCATATGCTTCAGCATTTGTTCACGACCGGCAAATGTATGTCAGCGGCGGATCGACTAGGACCGAGCGTCTTGACAGTATTGAAAGATTGAATGTTGACGGAGAACACAAAGAATGTTCTCCGTCAACATTCAAGCTTTCAAGATGCCTGTCAAGTGTAGTGGACACAAAATGGTTTGTCACGAGAATAACGTTATTTTAACCGGCGGACGTGATGCTGACAATGTTTCAGATGGGATTTATGAAATTAAACTAAATCCTCCGCACACTTCAAGATTATTGACCAAGATGCCAGAGCCAATATATAATAATAATAATAATAATAATAATAATAATAATAATAATAATAATAATAATAATAATAATAATAATAATAATAATAATAATAATAATAATAGTAATAATAATAATAATAATAATAATAATAATAATAATAATAATGATAATAATAATAATAATAATAATAATGAAAACTTTATTGAAATATACATTTTACTTATATATGCAATTGTAAATCTCACTCTTATTAAGGTAATTTACAACTGGCTACATGAATCACATAAAACGACAAATACAAGTACTAATAGTAGGAATAATGATTTAAATGGCTATACATGCAATGTTTTTAATACTAATACTTTAAGAGTTTGGGTTCAGCCCATTCTTTATTTCTACAGCGGAAAATATAGTAAGTTCCTCTGATGGCATAGGACATTATTTTCTTTATACAGTATCGTTGATGGTTTTTAGCTAGTCCTAACGTGTCTAAAATTTCTAAAAAGGTACGGCATTCTTTGTCAAATACACCCAGACAACTAATTGATAAGTTCACAAATTTATCAGACACATAATTATCCTTCATTTCCTTAATTAAATCCTCGTATTTAGCTTTCTTTCGTTCAACGTTGTTATGCAAGTTAGTTTCAAAGCCAACGGTGAGTTCAACAATATAGAGTTTATCATCTGGGGTAAGTAAAAGTAAGTCAGGTCGATATGTGTCACCAGTGATGATTGAAGGGGTTCTAAAGCCAGGCAGATCAGCATAAATTTGAGCTGCGTATGTAGTCTGTAATGTTTCAGCTATGAAATTTAAAATCGAATCGTGTCTCCACGTAAAGCGTTGAAGGTACGACTGGCATCCAGCCACTACATGTAATAAAGTTTCAGGGCACAAACAGAAGGAACATTCTGGACTGAATGATAAACCCCATCTTGTAAGATTTTTGCGGGTAGGTAATGAGCTATTTATATAGCGGACGGTAAAGTTGAAAATGTTCCTAGGTAGTTTTGATTGAGCAGTAGACCATAGTGAGTTTAACTTTAAAAGTGAAAACTTGGCAACGTTGGAGAAGAAGGACCCCTGACAGATTAAGTGATGCTTTAGTTTATCTTCTTGAACCGAGTGAAATTCTTTAAGAACTTCCTTCGTTGAATTATAAACATCATACTGAATGTTAGTATGTTGGTTAGTAGATTTCCAGAGTTGTTTGATGGATTCATTAGGGGACGTTTTCAAAGCATTGCGCAGAACTGTCTGGCATTGGATAAATTTAACAGATACGGGCAAAACATTCAGGCCAAATTTGTTGTTGGTAAGAAAAATGTTACTTAAAGTTCCAGAAACCGGAATTTCAAGCCACTTTCGAATGTACTGATTGACAACAGAATCGATGGATTGTATTACCCAAGTTTTAGTCAGGTTTGCAACTGTAAGGTTCCAAGATAGTTTGGACAGAACGTAGCGGTTGTAAAGGAGGAGTTTATTTCTTGGATGCAGAGGAGTTTTATCGATATCAGACATCAGTTCCTCTACGACAGACGTTAATTCAGATTTATGCATGTTGTCAGTCATATCAAAGTCAAAGAATCTACCAAGATATTTAAATGATTCCCCAATTGCAATTGTAGGTATATGATGATGGTTAATGAAGAGTTTCGGTAAATATTGGACAGATTTAGTCAATAGTTTCTTGATTCCAAAGGTACTGCACTTTTCCACACGTATTAACATGTTTGAGCATTGGCACCAGATAGTAAAGCGGTTTTATAGATGCTGGTTTTCCGACTCTTGCCCCGTGATGACAGCTGCATCGTCAGCAAATTGAAACCAGTGAATTGGATTAAGGAAGTTTAATGTAAAACCAAATTGACGGTATTTATCGACCTTGATGTGTTGGATAAAGGTATTAAAGCACATGTTAAACATGTTAAATAATAATAATAATAATAATAATAATAATAATAGTTTATTATCAGGGTATCCACTAAGATGGCTCTTCATCTGATAAAAATTACATGTTAAAGAATTAACACTAACTATATTAATAACTATATGAAATTACTGTATACTAATTTTAATGTTCAGATGTATTTGTAATAATTTATAATCATAAAAATTTACAATGAAGAGACAGCACGCTCTTGAAGACAGTTTTTACAGAGAGCGCAGTATTGTTTGTAGTCCAAACAGTTTCTTATCTCTGCTGGCTAAGAATTAAATATCTTTGAAGCCTAATGCTGAAATGTATTTGTAGTCAATGGCGTGACTAACCTAGGAGCTATGGTAGATCTAAGACTTCTAGCCGGCGGCACTACTTGCAGTTTTAAATAAGCTGGCGAATTGTCAAGATAAATAGCTTTGTAAGCACATTTAAGCAGAGAGTAATCTCTGTGTTCTTTAAGAGGCAACCAGGCCAGTTTCAAAAGATCAGCTGTAGTATTTACATAGCGTCCCAGGATAAAGCTAGCAGCAACAAACTGGAGGCGTTGTAAGCGCTTGAGGAGAAAATCGGGTAATGAATAAAAAACAGTGTCGCAATAGTTTAGTTTTGAAAGAACTAATGATTCAACTAACTGTTTCCTGAGTTTAAAATCCGTAAAGTTTTTAATCTTCATCAAAATCCGAATAGTACCGTAACAACTTTTGCAAATATCTTTAACTTGCTCGTCCCATTTCAGATTCTCATGAAGATGTTCTCCAAGTAGTTTGCAGACCTCCACGTATTCTAAAATATTACGTGAAATACTAACGGGTAGACGATTTGTATCTAATCCATGAACCCGAGACATTTGGCGTGTAGACAACAACATATGTAGCTTTGCCTTACCAGGGTTAAGAGCTAGGTTGGACTCACTAGACCAGGCACTCACGATATTCAGCGAAGAGTTCAGCTCTTCTGCACTTTTATGGAGTTCAACAGGACGGGAGCTTGAGTATATGGTCATATCGTCTGCGTATTGAAAGGTAGTGACTGAGGAGGTAGACAATCTTGCAGATCAGATACGTATAGATTAAATAACATTGGCCCCAATATAGACTTTTGCGGTACACCAAAAAGCGAACAGTAACTGGGTCCGATACCCGATCATGAATTTGAGCAAAATGTGATCGCTCACTTAGATGATTAATTAATCACCGCAAAAAGGTCTTCGAAAATCCAAGAGTTGACAGTTTTGCTGTGAGGGTTTTATAATGCACCGTATCGAATGCTTTAGTGAAGTCTGCCATCACCATAAGGGTAATCTCACTTTTCTTCATTGCTTTCAACAAATCGTCGCGAATGCTCATTAGTACCGTCGCAGTTGAATGTCCCTTGCGAAAGTCAGATAGATAGCCATGGTTGTAATATTATTTACAATCAGGTTGTGATTGTAGGAGGAGGGACCACGGGCTATAGGACAGGCGCATTGCGATACTGTTTACGTACGTAAATAAGAAAATTGTAAAAATGTTATAAACCGTATTGTACTTACTCATGAATTATTTAGATCTTCAAATGATGGGAGTGTTCTAAACGTCGTGATTTCGTTCGGAAATAGTGAAATACAAATCCCTGTTCTGTTACACATCGTCGCCATATTGAATCAAGCACAATTTCCACCCCCCCTGGCAAAATAATAAGACGGCGAAGAAAAATAAGGGAAAAATAAGAGGGTAGGAACAATGTGGGCGTGCTTCGTCAGATGCTGGATGCAGTGATACTTCCATATATGGCAGAAACGTGTCCCATACTTCCATATATGGCACAAACGTCCTATAACGATTTAAATCGGTCATGTGACACGGAATTGCAAACGTTGATTCGCTCAAAAGCATAACACGCCCAGAACACGCCCACATTGTTCCTACCCTCTTATTTTCCCCTTATTTTTCTTCGCGGTCTTATTATTTTGCCGGGGGGGGATGGAAATTGTCATTGATTCAATATGGCGAGGATGTGTAACAGAACAAGGATTTGTATTTCACTATTTCCGAACGAAATCACGACGTTTAGAACACTCCTATCATTTAAATACCTAAATAACTCATGAGTAAGTACAATACGGTTTATAACATTTTAATAATTTTCTTATTTACGTACGTAAACAGTATCGCAATGCGCCTGTCCTAAAGCACGTGGAGGGACATCAAAATCCTCGCGGACAATAAAAACACTGTGTGCGTATATGACATCAACACTAACGAATGTAAAACTTTCACACCATTGCCTTTTCGTATCAGAGACATGGCTACTGTCAGTTATAAAGGTAATGTAATTTTGATCGGAGGTGTTAATGAGAAAGGCCAAACAGTAAACACAATAGTAATGTATAATTAAAAAACGGGAAACATTAAAATGTTGCCTTGTCCTAATCATAAGAGAACAGGAAGTGCTGCAGTTATCAGTGGCGATGTTGTTGTCGCCGTTTATATATATATATATATATATATATATATATATATATATATATATATATATATATATATATATATATATATATATATATATATATATATATATATATATATATATATATATATATATATATATATATACATACATATATAACTTAGCAAGTTTAAGCAAAACTTCTAACAACAGTTTAAGCAAAACTTCTTTAAAAGCTTCTAACGAACTTTTTAAATATGTACAGATGGTATATATGCATAATCCTTTACCGGCCGATAGTTTCAGCAAATATAAGACTAAAGTAATTCCGAATAAAGTGTACATAATTAGACTTTACACAATTAAATACTGTATATTTCGAGTCATTTGACTCATCTTCAGCAGAACTTTTACAAGTATGGCGTTAACTATAAGCGCGTACTATTTAAATTAAACTTAGTATGCGTCTGCAAAAATTAAGTGAGCAAATTAATTTAACGATTACGTTACATGTTCTCTGCTGTTATATTGTTCAGCGGTATTAATTAAACAACTGCAGTTCTCTGCTTGCCTTTAGTCCATTATTTAATATGAATTTGCGTCTTTTGATGTGTAATGCTTCTTTGTAGAGTAACAGATTCCAGTTATTGGATGAGTCTATGATTTTTGAGTTGGTCATTACGAAATATGTCAGTTCATTATTAGTTTTACTGTCCAAGTTTAATTTAAATAGTACGCGCTTATAGTTAACGCCATACTTGTAAAATTTCTACTGAAGATGAGTCAAATGACTCGAAATATACAGTATTTAATTGTGTAAAGTCTAATCATGCACACTTTATTCGGAATTACTTTAGTCTTGTATATATGCATGCTTATCTAATTACAGGTCAGTTAACACCTCAAGTAGTGTCACGAAAAAAATTCGTGTCAGGTTATAAAATTTTCAAGTAAATATTTCTTAGCGTTTCTACACGTGGAGACAATTTCGTTGCGTCGATTAAGCGATGCCATATCAGGTTTACAGATGATGAAATACTTCTTCCAGGTACATAAATTGCATCTCTTTGATGCATTACTGTAAGACTTAGCTCGTTTCAAAATTTTCCAGGTAATAGAGTAATTAATGTTATTGTCCTTGAGATCCCAGATGTATTTACTTAATTCAGTGGAGTTTCGCTTCTTAAGGTTATTCAATTCAATTCAATTCAAAAACATTTATTTAAACACAATATGAAAAATAGCAGCAAATTGCTGATGTGGTCGTGTGTTTTCCAGTATAGTGAAATCTATTTACATATGCTATGTTAATATATATAGTTTATATATAAATTAAATATCGTAAGAATAATAATAGTAAGAATGTATATATAAGAATATGACTAGAAAAATTTAGAAATAAATATAGTTCAGATCATTATTATTTGTGTAGGAGGTAAAATCCATTGCCTCAAGATCTTGTTGCCGTTCAACATTTTAAAATTATTATGTCGTTCCTCGTTTTTAAGATTGGTCGGTAGTTTGTTCCACTATACTGCTCCCCTAAATGTTACTGACTTATGCAGGAAGTTGGTTTCTGGTCTTGGAATAACCAACTTTTCTGATCCTCTTAAATTATTATCTTTCTTTGTAATTATATTCTGACAGAGTTGGTCTGGGGCCTCACCGTAACAACATTTGTGGACGGTGCTTAATACTCTTTGCTTATACGTACTGCTCAGTGTTTTCCAGCCAGTTTTATGCATCACTTCTTGGCTTGGTATGTCCCAATTCAACCTGTAAATTATACGTGCGGCTCTTGTGTGCGACCTTTTTAAGGTTTTGAAATGTGTTTTACTACAGTTTCCCCCAAACAAGAATGCATGGGGGATGGAAAGATTACTTTCCAGTAAAAATCTTCCAGTATATGTTTTGGAAGGAAACCCAATGGTTTTAACAAATTTAGTGTCCTGACGAATGCAAGTTTAACATTTTCTGTGTGTCCATTCCATTTCAGCTTATCATCTAAAGTCACTCCTACCATTCACCCACGTCACTAAATTACCATTTAACTGTACTGGTGGTAGAGGACCTACGAAAGTTCCGCGTTTTATGAGCATGGCTTCTGTTTTGGCTGGATGGACCGTCATTCCGTTTTTGTAACACCATTCACTCACAAGGGCTAATATGCCTCATTTAGTTTGAGGATCACTTCGTCAACTGTTTCACCTATACTAGTCAAGGTCGTAACATCAGCGTACATTTCTAATTCTTCTTCATCATGCCGTGCACAGTCCGAAAGATCATCGCAAGAGAGTGCAATAATAGTGGCCCTAGGACTGATCCTTGTGGCACCCCGTAGTCAACACTCTCTCTTTCAGAATCGCACAGTCCTATTTTAGTGAATTGGCGTCGGTCACAGAGATATTTCGTATCCACAAGAACAAATTTCCAGAGATGCCTGCCCGCTGTAACTTTAGCAGTGGTTGGTGATGAGGGACAGAGTCAAAAGCCTTCTTAAAGTCGATGAAGACAACTCCCACCACTCTGTTGCTGTCGACTGCTTTCCTCCATATCTCTGGCCTATGTAACAACAGTGCTTCCGTTGAACTATTTTTCCTGTATACCCACTGGTTTGGATTTCGTAAACCAGGATTGGTATCAATATGGTTAACTAAGATTTTGTGTACTTCCTTCTCCATTAATTGTCTTGGAGTGCACAGCATGGATAATGGTCTATAATTATATCTGTCTGTCTCGTCATCTTTTCTATATGCTGCTGCTATTCTTGCCACCTTCCACAAGCTAGGTAGGGTAGCAGTCCTTGCACTTGTTTGGAAAATATCTGTCAATGATGGAGCGATTTCTTCGGCAGCTGCTTTCAGCAAAATCGGTGGCAAGTCATCCGGACCAGGCCAGGCCAAATGAAGCTTTGTGATTGGTGTATCAAGTTTTGAATTGATTTTCTGTTAGTCCAACATATGTTTGGGTGGGACGTTTGTCAGATGTTTTCACCGTGGCTTGGTAGATAACAGATTTTGCAAGGCAGTTATTAGACATAGGACATTCACTTGGTTTCTGGCAATTGCACTTTTTCTCTTCGCTCGTCATATCTCGATGGGATAGCTTAGATTTGTTATGCCCGTCAATGATTTGCTTAAAATTGCTCATGCAGCTGTAGCTAATCTTGACGGTATTTCTGTTAAATATCTTATATGATATATGAGGTGGTTGATAAGGGATTTATTATATGGTTTTGTTGGAATGTAATGGATTGCAATTTGTTGTGATTTTGTAGAAAAGACCAAAAAACGCTTTCGCTGCTAAACGTTCAGCCGTAGTTATTTGGGTGCTTTTGGCAAAAACCGTTCCGAAAACAGCCAATCAGCTTTTCAATTGCTGTTTAAAAAAATGACGACGCAGGCGACTGGGTGACCCCAGGATAGTTTCAAAAATATTTTGACAAAAACCCGAAAAATATTTGCTTTTTTAGCCGGTTTAACAAATATTTTTGAACTTAAAACTTTCAGAGAGGGTAAAAAAACTATCATGGTTTAACATAATGTAATTTTTGAACGGTTTTTGTTTGTAATTTGCGAAGTATTCATAGTTTAGCGAACGTTGTCGTATTATTTACGCTAAAAACTTGCCAACCTTGTCATTATATTAAACCAATGAGTCGCGAGCGCCACGCGAATAAAAACACGCAGCGTTCTCTGGGCTACCTATGATAAAAGTTAAAGTTGTAACAAATATTGTTTGAGATGAAATAAATATTGCATATTGCTCTACAAAATTTTTTGTTGATTTTTTAATGTTAAAATATTACTCAGGATTCTAACTCAAAGGTTTTTCAAAAAAAAACCTAATAAACTGCGTGAATAAACTTACGTGGTGTTTCCACAAAATTTTATTTTAATTTCGTATTCACCATGCAACCATACAAGGAACTTATTAAAGGTTTTTATTAAACTTTTTATTTTGCGAACTTTCGACTTACACTATATTGTGATGCTTTATAATGTGAGTAACGTTAATTGGAGACAAGAGGCAATTCACACCCCTGCACTCCCCACCCCTGCACTCCCCCCATAAATATACCAAATCTTTCATGTGTTCACAATCCTTTATTTCCAGTTTTCATTTAAAAGCTATGGAAAGGCCTCGTATTGCACTAAGGAAATACTTGTTTTAAACTTTGCAGCTAATATTTTATGGTGATGTAATTCCATTGGATAAGAAGGAAAATGTGCTCTATATATGCAATCACCAAAGCACAGGTTAACAGTCATTTTTTATCTCACTTTGTTTCTAAATGTTTCTGAAAGAATTTTGTGATAGGTTTGCGTATTATTATTAAGTAACATTGGTAGTGTCGGTAACGCAGTTGAAACCACAGGATATATCACTGGTAGTTTTGATAGCGAATTATGCTGCGTGTGGTTTTGTTTCTGATCTACATCTCAGACTTTACCCCAAACTGTCAATAATATTTTGCTACACGCTTTATTTCAGTGGATTGGGCTGTGGTAGACATGATTGCCATCAGACAAGGAAGCATGGGATCTATACGATACATTTTAAAAGACAGTTTAAAATACTTGCCACTGTTTGGATTTTACTTCCCTCAGGTATTTTCTGGCGCAAAAAAGACAACCCTGATTTTTTTCCTTATATTTTTTCTTATGTTAGATTTTAATACGAATCATTTTATTTTAAAGCATGGTTGCATTTATGTAAAACGGAATGCATCTACTGATGTTGTCAGTATACAAAGGTATAGTTAGTAATGCACTTGTATTATTCAAACATTATTGTAGTCATTTCATTTTGTTAGACTTTTTTAATTCTCGGTCTCTAAATACGGGAGTCGAATGCAGGGGTCGCAATAGGCAAAATCGGCCAACGTTTGTACCCCAATTCACATTTTAAGATCACTCACATACCCAGTTAAATGCTATTATATAAGCACGAGTGAATAACTCGTAATCATTCGTATGCCTGCATGGTTACTTTTATCTTAATGTACTCTGTACATTAAGTACCAACCATGTGAATAATCCAAAGATGGGAATTGCGTTGCAACAGTGTGAACAAATGTTAGCCGATTGTGTCTATGGACACAAATGTCCATTGTTAACAAATCTATACACAAATGTACAAAGGGCTTCGGTGGCCTAGGGCGACGTGTGTCAACAACTTGCCTGTCGTATCTGCATGTTGTCGTGAGTTAAATTCTCGGTAAGATTTGACTCGAACCCAGTCCTCATGTCAAAATGGTGAACGCACTGTGAATCGAAAGTCGTGGCTTCCTTCGGGTACTCCGTCTTAGTCTCACCGGGAAAGTTGAGGTACTACGGGCCGTGACCTTGTGGTGTAACTAATAAAATAAAATATTGAAAAGTTATTTCTTCAAGTTTATTGTAAAAATACGATCTGACTCAGGGTTGTCAGATTACATGAATAAATTAGTGTTTAAAAAAATCATTAATATGCTAAAAACTTCAGTCTCTTTCAAATAATTTGCATGTCGAACGACAAAGATAAAAAAATACAAAAAGATTTATGATTTATGAAAGAGGGCGTAGGACCACAAAATTCATTTTTGGAACAAAAATCTTGTAAAATCTCCAGGTCTTTTCTTCCCTCGCGTAAGAGGTTGTTCAGTTGCAAGATATGTACTAATGCTACATGCAGAAGTGGCTTAACAAATTTATCCAACATTTGCTTAATGTTAATTTTAATTTTTAGGCGGTTAAGAAAATTTAAAGAGGATAAATCTTCGGTAGGTATAAATTTTACCAGAAAATATTGTTCTCTTGCAGTTGTAATGAGCCGAGTTGACAATTTGTTTTGTGTTTGATTATTTTTTCAAGATGTGGCTGGTTATATTTCCTGAGGGAACCCGATTCAAAGCCGATGTACCTGAACAGAAAAAACGGAGTCAAGAATTTGCGAAAAGCAAAGGTTTTAGATAAATACTCATTATATACAAGATTAGTCTAATTTTTTTAGTAAATAATGGTTTTCAAGCATTTTGATTGGTTGCCTGACCAGTAAATATGAGGCATTATTTACTAGTTGGCATTTTTTTCAAAATGGCCGTCAATGAGAGTCGTTTTGATGTATTATACTTTTGCCAAAATTAGCAAATGGAGAAAAATCGCATTAATATAAACTCAAAGAATACAAAGAAAGTTTGATGTTAAACTATCTTAAGGTAATAGATCGTCTGCAAATACCTTATTATATACTGTTCTTTCGAAATTAACGACGATTCCGCTGGTTTTTTGAACATTTATTTACATACAAACTGTACAACTTCACAAGTTAAATTCACAGACATCATGCATAATTTTCTAACAACAACAACATTCTCGTTACTTCATGTAACAACATTATAGTGGAACATTTCCCCCTCCCGAATTGAGAGAAATACGTCTCTCAATATAAAGAAATATAAGTAGTCTGTTAATAAGTAACCTACGTGTACGTAGGTTAGTTCATAATGTTTGTCCCTTTACATTTTTAACGGAGATATCACTGATATTGGTCGCCTCAACGTTCGCCCACGAACTTTAACATCAACCACACGTACCAATCCATCGTTTCCTTGATAAACTTGCTCAATTCTCTCAACTTTCCAATCTCGTCTGGCTATATCTGCATCGATTACGACAACAACCTCTCCTACTTTTAAATTCTTCTGTGCTGAGAACCACTTTTTTCGAGATCCGATGTGCGGTATATATTCTTTCATCCATCTTTTCCAGACGTGCGCACTAACTCTTGAATCTGTCTCCAACGATTCTTTGCATTGAATACGGTTGTGTCCACATTCTCAGGAAGAACATCTCCCCCCCCCCCCCCATTTGTCCTATGAGAAAATGGTTGGGAGTAAGTACAAGTTCGTCATTTGGATCATCGCTTATCGTTGTCAGTGGTCTGGAATTTAAAAGACTCTCGACTCCTGTAAAAATGGTTTGTAATTCTTCATCGTTGACATTCGCGTTTGGTAAAACTGCTGCAATAGCTCGTTTAGCTGACATTATCATGCTTTCAAACACTCCACCGAAGTGGGGTGCTACGGGCGGATTCCAGTAACACGTAATTCCCTTGTTCGCAGTCGCTCTCTCAATTTGCTTCTGATCTAATTGTGCTACTAATGCACGGATTTCTTTTTCGGCCGCAGCAAAGTTAGTACCATTTTCACTTAACATCTTCTTAGGCCATCCCCGTCTGGCTGTCATTCGTACCAACGCATTCATAAATCCACTTACATCCAGTGATGTAGCCATCTCTAAATAACAGTGCGTTTGAAGGCATAAAAATAGACACAGATATGAAATATCGTTTAGCTCGAACTTTTCCCCGTCCTTGTTTTGTAAAATAGGGACCTCCGTAATGGGTCGCACAGTTCTCGAAACGTCTTTCGGTCATTTCCAGACGAATACCAGGCAAGGGTGCCATCTGTTTTTGGTCGTATTCTGAATCGAATGGAACACTCAGCACAACTACTCACACAACGTTTAACCTCTTGACGAGCGTGAACAACAAGGTACTTTTCTCGTAGATGGTTTATCGTAAAGTTTACTCCCATTTCATGATGTTCAGACTCGTGATGATACTTGACTACAAGATTAGTGACATGATTTTTCTTCGGCAATATTATCGGAAATTTAACGTCTTGTGATATTGCATCAGCATTTCGTAACCTAGTATTGGATCTCATTACTCCGTTCTCGAGCATCGGATTCAACTTTAACAAAGAGCTAGTCTTTGGTACTGGTTGACCCCTGTGCAGAACTTCCATAAGTTTGTTATATTGTAGTAACACTAAGTACCGCATAGCCATAAATCGCGGGCGCAATAACATGTGCTTGGTTCGTTTCTCGTTTTGTGTGATATGAAAGGGTTATAAAATACATTGTTTATATATTTTCAATCGTTTGGAATCGTGGATAATTCATTAGCAAATATTCGTTATTACATGGCGCCCAACGTGGGGCGAACGTAAAGTTATCTTAAAGTCGCATTATTGTCGTGAAAATTCGTAAAATGGCTACTCAAAATGAAGAAAATTTGGAAAGAAATGTTGCAGTTCGAGGGGCGCATCGAGGCGTTTTGACAAGGTTAATCAAGGAAGCCGAGCAGAATTTATTGGAAGTACCCAATTCTGAGGAAGGGATAGATCGTTTGCAAACACTAAGTGAAGCAATAGAAGCGAAAGGAAAGGTGTTGGAATCGTTGGATGAAAAAGTTTTAAGCAAGATAAAAACCGATGACATTGAACGGGAGGTAAATGAGTCGTCGACGTATGCAGAGAAAATTATCGAGGTAAGACGTAAAATTAACAATTTGTTAAAGAAAATCGTGAACAAAACTTCACCGTGGGAAAAGACCCCCGAGTTGAGTCAGTCTGTTGAGAATACTGAGCCCCAATCGAATGCATCAGATGTTACGGTTCAGGTAGCAGATATTGTAGATGAAACAAACGCACAAACTAGTAATACGAGTACGCAAGCTACTAGCACAAATACGTCGCATGTTACCACCAATGGGCAAGCGGATGTTAGTTTTAACGAAAGCGTAGAGGCAGCGACAACTGAAGTACACAAAACACCAGTAAAATTGGCAAAGCCCAAATTGCCCAAATTATGTTTGCCAAAATTCAAGGGCAATGTTAAGAAATGGCATGCTTTTTGGGAATTGTTTGAATCATTAATTCACAAAAATAGTGAGATGTCTCCAATTGACAAGTTTAATTACTTGAGTACCTTACTGGAGGATGAAGCATCCCGAGCCATTCAAGGTCTGCCACTAACCAATGCCAACTACAATGTTGCCATAGAAATATTGAAAGATAGATTTGGAAAACCCCAAACCATAGTCACTGCACACATGGATGACTTGTTAAAGCTACCTTCCTTAGGCTCTAACTGTCGGGTTAAAGATCTGAGGGCAGTTTTGGATCAGTTAACCATTCACGTACGAGGACTCGAAACCCTTGGTATTAGTGCTCAGCAGTATGGCAGCTTGCTTACACCCATTGTAATGTCCAAGTTACCTTCCGATATTCGATTGTTAGTCGCACGAAAAACGAATGGTTCCCTTTTGGAGTTAAACAGTATCATAGAATTACTAAAGGTAGAAGTGGAGGCTCGCGAAGCAAGTTTTTCATTAAAAACACACGACGTTGAGAATAGAAAACCATGGGAAAGAAACCGTGTGAATGGAGGAAAGAACGTTACTGGAGCATTTTTAAACAATTCGAACAGTCAGACTGGCAATATCATATGTGTATTTTGCTCAAAGCCACATTTCTCAGCGTCCTGTGAGGAGGTCAAAGATATTGGCAAACGTAGAGAGATTATAGTGCGAGATCGTCGTTGTTTTCTGTGTTTGAAAAGAGGACACAGAGCCTCAGAATGTAATCGTTCGGTTCAATGTCGGAAATGCAAGAAACGTCACCATCAGTCCATTTGCAATGTAAACAAAACACCTGAAGACCACAGTCTTCCCAAGAATGAAAGGCCTCTTGAAAGTCAACAGGGTAATCCAGAAGGTTCTAATAATACGAACCATAATGACAATGCAAGAACTCTTTCTGCAACCAATTTTACAGAGAGATCAAGTGTTGTTCTCCAAACTGCTACAGCAATGGCTCGTGGAACATCTAACTCGATGGCTGTACCAGTTCGAATCCTATTTGACGGAGGCAGTCAGCGCAGTTATATTACAAAGGATTTAAGGGATCGACTTGGTTTAAGTCCAAAGCGTGTAGAAACCTTGAACTTAAGTACGTTCGGCGATAAAGTATACCGCAAACAAAGATGTGAATTGGTTGAGCTCGAGTTGTTCAAAGGGGATGGTGATTCTCTGAACATTTCTGCGTTGACATTTCCACAAATTTGTAGTGCCTTGCCTTCGAAAGTTGATCTTACGGACTGCCCAGCTTTTGAATCACTTGACCTAGCAAGTGATGCCAGTTGCGATAACAAGCCAATCGACATACTTATTGGATCTGATTTGTATTGGGAGTTTGTTTCTGGGAAAGTCATTCGAAACAATACTGGTCTCGTAGCTATCGAAAGTAAGTTTGGTTGGATTCTTTCTGGAACTACCGAAGGTCCAAATGTTGATACTGATGGAGTTTCGGTGTCACATCTAATTGTTACGCGAGATGTTGGAGTTTCTCAGCCGACAGATGATCTTAAGTTAAATTTACAGCGATTTTGGGAAACAGAATCAATTGGTATTTTCAAGGAACCGGAAGAGAAATCTATCAAGGAAGAAGAGGAACTGTTTCAGCTCAACATTGAACGTGAGAGTGGGAGGTATTCTGTTAATCTGCCGTGGAAAACTGATGGTCAACCATTGCCAACCCATTATGAACTGTCGAAAACGAGGCTAACATATCTACAACAGAGATTGCAGAAAAACAAGGAACTAATGAAGAAATACGATGATATTATTGAGGAGCAACTACAAGCAGGAATCGTAGAACCTGTTTCCACTGAGAATGAAAATCGCGTCAACAACCCGAAGATTCATTACTTGCCACACCATGCCGTTGTACGCGAGGATAAAACAACTACGAAAGTTCGAATAGTATTCAACGGGTCAGCGAAGTTAGACTCCGGAGACTTGTCTATTAATGAATGCCTTGAACGTGGACCGAATTTAGTCCCATCATTATTTGATATTTTGGTACGATTTAGATCGCATCCGTATGCTTTAGTTACTGATATTGAGAAGGCATTTCACATGATTTCGATTAAAGAGGAAGACCGAGACAGTCTGCGGTTTTTGTGGCTAAAGAGCGTGGAAGATGGTTTATCGGAGGTGGTGGTGTATCGTTTTTGTCGTCTCGTGTTTGGCCTGAAGCCCAGTCCTGCCATTTTAGGAGCCACAATCAAGCATCATCTATCAAAGTATTCGACAAGTGAGCCGAAAACTACTAAAGTATTAGAGAATGACCTGTATGTTGATGATTTGGCAACTGGAACCGAGTCTGAAGACAATACAATACGCCTGTACAATTCGGCAAAAGAAGTGATGACCAAGGGTGGTTTCAATCTTCGTAAGTGGAACAGTAACTCTTCTCGTGTACGAAAGTATATTGCAAATTGCGAAAATGACGGTGTTCAAGCTAATCATGCAGAAGAAGAGAGACTCAGTTATGAGCTGAACAACGAATCGTTGCATGTTGCACTTACAGAGGATGATACATCATATGCGAAAGTCTGTTTTAATCCATTAAGCAGCAATGAAAAATGCGAAGTGAAGGTTCTGGGCCTTACGTGGAATTATGTTCATGATACGTTCAAGTACAGCATACAGGATTTGGTGATTCTTGCTAGACAATTACCTTTAACAAAGCGTTCGGTGTTGAAAATGTCAGCCAGAGTTTTTGACCCTCTTGTGTTAATTACACCATTTAGTATCAATCTGAAGATTCTTTTTCAAGAGCTGTGCTCGGAAGCAACTGACTGGGATGTTGAGTTGTCAAACCCGTTTAAGAACAAGTGGGAGAAATTGATTCTACAGTTACCTGCACTTGACGATATAGCAGTAACAAGGAATTGTTTTCCAGCCCGTGATAACGGACAGGTTGTCGAATTACATGGATTTTCCGATGCGAGTACCAAAGCGTATGCTGCAGCCATATACGTTCGTGTAGTTGAAGAAGATGTCATCCATACAACGCTTCTTTGTGCGAAGTCTCGTGTTGCGCCTGTCAAAACACAAACCATTCCCCGCTTGGAGCTATTGGGAGCAGTTCTTCTGGCTCGTTTGATGGATTCAGTAATAAAGGCTTTTTCGGACAGTGTTTCAGTCGACAACGTATTTTACTGGACAGACTCGATTACTGTAGTATGCTGGATTCGAAATCAACGTCCTTGGAAGCAATATGTTATGCGACGTGTAGAAGAGATTCGTAAGCTAAGTCAAGCGTGCAAGTGGTATCATTGTCCGGGAGTTTGCAACCCAGCAGATTTGCCAACCCGGGGAGTTCAAGCCGATCAATTAGCTGAGAGCAAACTGTGGTGGACAGGACCCGATTTTCTAAAGACCCGAGAATTACCGTGTCAAAAGGTTGCAGACGAATTGTTGTTGAAGGAAGAGAGCGTCGTACAAGAAGAAATCAAAAACCCTTCCAATACTACTCACATATTCTTGACACCCCAAGAAAAAATGCCCTCATCGTGTAGAAGTTTAGATCAAGTCATGAACTGTAATGATTTTAGCAATCTCGGAAGATTGTGCCGGGTAACCTGCTACATTTATCGTTTTATACGGAATGTGAGGTGTCGGATTTCTCGTAACCATGACGCTTTACCGAAGAGTCGAGTCTTAGCGGCGGAGGAAATGATTAATGCAAGAGATTCATGGATTCGGACTGTTCAATCGAAAGTATTTGTCAAGGAATTTCAGAGTATCACCACCGGTTGTGCATCAAATTACGTAAGACAATTCGGTTTATATGCAGACGAATGTGGCGTGTTAAGGTGCAAGGGAAGAATTGGACACGCAAATCTTTCATCTGATACGGTCAATCCTGTATTACTACCTACTCATCATCACTTAACAAATTTGGTTATAAAGGAAGTTCATTCGAAAATGATGCACGGTGGAGTAGCGTCGACGTTAACCGCAATACGGGACAATTATTGGATCCCAAGAGGAAGAGAGGTTGTGAAAGGCTTTATTCGACATTGCGTTGTATGTACGAAGCATGGTGGCAAACCCTTCCCGTTGTTTACGCCACCAAGTCTGCCCGAAGTACGTGTTGACGACGGTCCGCCATGGACAAATACTGGAGTAGATTACGCTGGGCCAATGTTTGTCATCAAAAGAAATGGCTCGGAGCAGTGTTCCACCGAGAAAGCGTATCTTTGCCTATTTACATGTGCTTCGACAAGGGGAGTTCATTTAGAGCTGGTAGAAGATTGTTCTGCAGAACAGTTTCTCTTGGCTTTCCGTCGTTTCGTTGGCCGCCGAGGTCTACCTCGTGTAATAATGTCGGACAACGCGAAGAATTTTAAACGGTCCGCGAAAGAAATTACGAAAATTGGGCGATCGACCTTGGTTCAAGAACATCTAGCAAATATAGGAGTAAATTGGATGTTTATAGTGGAGAAAGCCCCATGGTGGGGTGGATTTTGGGAACGGTTGGTGAGAATAACAAAGGATTGCATAAAGAAATCCGTTGGTCGTGCACTTCTAACGTATGAACAATTAAGAACATTGTTGACGGAAGTCGAAGCTGTTGTGAATTCTCGTCCGCTGACTTATGTTTACGACGACATCGAAGGTATTTCGTATGCACTATCGCCAGCACACTTATTATACGGCAGACGGATTAGCGCAAATCCGAATCACGAGAGCTACGAAGTGATTAGTACTCACGAAAGTTTAACGAAGCGCGCCAGACACCATCGGTATCTGCTACGACAATTAACGACACGTTGGAAACACGAGTATCTGACAAGTTTACGGGAGAACGCCAGAAAGATCACTGATAAAGAACCATGTGTAAAGGTGGGGGATTTAGTGGTTTTAAAGAACGATGGAACAGCGAGATGTCTTTGGAAGATTGCGAAAGTTACGAAGTTAATCGAAAGTAAAGATGGAAAGATCAGAGCTGCAGAGATTCAAGTTTTGGGTTCGAACGAAAAACGAGGAACAATAATCTTAAGGAGGCCGTTGCACTTACTTATACCGATGGAGATTTCAGCAAAGGAGTTTGAGAATAAAGAAAGTAAGCAATCATCGTCAGCGAAGCCGGGACTCAATCCGAATGCGGTAGAATTCCAGCCTGGCAGAGTAAGGCGTGAAGCAGCCGTAACTGGTGAACTGAAAAGACGAATAATGCAGAACACTTAAACATTTATATAACGACTTTAATAGTTTCGATTTAATTGTTGATTCGTTTTCGAATCAACCCGGGGAGTGTGCAGAACTTCCATAAGTTTGTTATATTGTAGTAACACTAAGTACCGGATAGCCATAAATCGCGGGCGCAATAACATGTGCTTGGTTCGTTTCTCGTTTTGTGTGATATGAAAGGGTTATAAAATACATTGTTTATATATTTTCAATCGTTTGGAATCGTGGATAATTCATTAGCAAATATTCGTTATTACAACCCCTCTTCAAAGCAGCCATTTCTTTTGGAAAAACTATCTCTTGGGTCTGTTTAATGATTTGTTCTTCGCAAGTGACCAACTCCTTTGGTTTCAATTCTCCACTTTCTCTGTTTTCTCGTGCCGTTCTGTTATTATCAATAAATCGGTTAACCCAACCTCGAACACGCACTATGGAAAGTCCGACTTCACAATTCCGTGGTTGATTAATTCGATACCATTTGGAGTATCTTGATGGCAGGAGCCTCGATTCTGGGTCTAAGGTAGTCATCATTACTGTACTTGATTTGGTTATTGGTTCTACTGGAGTGTTACTGTTTTCAAGTCTATTCACTCGAACTTGCGACTTTAATTCTTCACCCAAATCTGGAGCAGACAATTTTCTTTTCGGCCATTTATCTTCAGTGTTTTGGAGGAATTGTGGACCACTCCACCATAACTCATCACTAGTTAACTCTCTCGTGTAGCGTGATCAGCTGGATTCTCCTTTGTCGGTACATGTCTGCATTGATTCGGACTGGAATACTCGTGTAACTCACCAACTCGATTTGCAACAAAGGGTTTATAGTCTCTACTCTGTCCTTGAATCCAACAAATGACACTCATACTATCAACCCAAAAGGTGACTGTGCTCTGTTATACACTCATAACTAAACATACTTGTCTCGACAACCGCAATCCTATTACGGCACCCATCAGTTCCAGTCGCGGAATACTAACTACCTTTAAAGGAGCCAATCGTGTCTTCGATGCGATAAGTCTAACTGTCACTCTTCCATCTACCGATTCATGTCGGCTATAAACTGCCGCTGCGTACGCCTTTTCGGAGGCATCTGTAAATGTATGTAATGTCAGTTTTGTTTCAAGCTGTTCCGGTAGCTTCAAACATCTGGGGATCTTAATCTGTTCGATTTCTTGAGCTTTGTGAAACCATTGCTTCCATTGACCTTCGAGATTACTTGGTAATGGCTCATCCCAATCTATTGCTTCTAACCATGCTTGTTGAATTATTATTTTCGCTCGGATTATATATGGCGATATGAGGCCAAACGGGTCGTATGTCATTGCTGTCTTCCTCGATACGCTACGCTTCGTGTATTCAAAATTCTCGGATGCGATGAACAGCGGAAGAAAAACACATCTTCTTCTGCGGTCCATAGCACTCCTAACGTCTTTGTTACTGGGAAAATGCATTTAGTTAAATCCGCTACCGATGCTTGATCTATTGCTGGAACTTCCTCTAGGACTTCGACTCGATTAGATAACCATTTTCTAATGTGGAATCCCGCTTTATCTCCGAGTTCTGATAACTGCTGTCGTGTTTCTTTTGCTTCTTCCATCGTAGGCAAAGATGACATTAAATCGTCCATGTAGCAATGTTTTTCCACTGCAACCGCAGCCAGAGGAAATTGACATTTATGGGTGTCCGCGTGAGTCTGCCACGTATACTGCGCACAAAATGGACAATACCGCCCGCCAAATATGAATCGTAGAAATTCATAAACTTCCGGTTTTCTTCGACTGATCTAAATCTCGCCACAAAAACCGATGTAGAGGCCTGTCCTCCGGTAATAGCAAAAGCTGATGTACATTTGGCTGATATCGCCGATCAACGCAACTAACTCTTGTCGAAATCCAACCAGAACGTCAAATACATTGCTCTGTAACTTCGGGCCGGGAAATGATTCATTGTTGAGACTGTTACCCTCAAAGGCAGCCGAACCATCGAAGACAACACGAACTTTCGTGGTTGCTCTATCCGGTTTCACCACTGGAAAATGAGGTAAAAACCACTCGGTCTCTGGCACTGATTCGTCTTGTAAAACCTTACGGATGTATTTTTTCTCAAGGTAATCTTCAATTACACCTTGGTACGCTCGTTCTAACTCGCCATCTCGAAACAACTTCTGTTCGACTGATTTGAGTCGATTCTTACTTCTTAGCCATTAATCTATTATTTGGCAACTGTGGTTGACAGTTTTTCCAGGGCACCGCAATCTCATAACCTGTCCCATCGAATCTTAACGAATTTCGAACCTTTTCCCATGCTAACTTCTCAGATGGTGTCATCTCAGCAGCTGTCGATTTTGTTATTCCAATCGATTCCAGATCCCAGAACTGTTTCACAAGCGAGTTCTGTGCCTCTTCCTTCTGCCCGTGCTCACACGACGGATAATGGGTTGGTTCAACATATGCTCGGAATGTTCGTAAATACTTTGTCGTAGATGGTCGAGACGATTCCGCTTTGTCGTCAATTCTTCCAATGGCTGTCCAACCAAGAGGGCATAAACGGGCACTGGGTTCATTTTCTTTACCTGGTACTTCTTTTACTGGGAACATTAAATGGTAATAGTTTGATCCGGGTAGTACATCTATGGTGTGACTTTGAGCAAGTTTGGGGAATGGGATTTCTCGCAGGTGATCCCATCTATCTTGTATCTTCATCCAGTTAGTAGGCTTCATTCTTCCACAAATTTTTTGTGATGTCCTTGCAACAATGACACTGTCTACTTTTCCATCCACACTCTCAATACAGATATTAACTGTTGCCGACATAAAGCTTACTTGCTGGGCATGAGCTACTTGGACTGTCACCGGTTGTTTCATTTTCTCTATTCCAAGCTGTTCAATGACATCTTCATTAACGTAAGTAGTATCACTACCTTCATCCAGAAAGCAATTTACTAATAGTCGTTTGTTTCCATTCTTCAATATTACTGGTACTGTCCAAAGGGCTATCGACTTTCCTTCATGTTTGTCAACTATTTCATACGATTTTCTCCCGTTTGTAATATCCCCCTCCGTGACGGGTGGGAGGTCTGTGACAGGTTGTCGATCCTTGGCTAGTAGTGGGTCGTTGACAGGTGGTGGGTCGTTGACAGGTGGTGGGTTGTTGATGGGTGGTGGTTTTTGGTGTGGAACTTCATGTAGCAATTGATGGTAGTTTTTGTTACATCCTGCCACTGAACAAACGCGACTTCGTTTACAATCTTTTCCGAGATGATCATCCCCTAGGCATCGATAACATAAACCAGCACGTTTAGCTGTCTCCCACTTCTTCTCACTGGACCATGCTTTAAAAATTAGGCATTTCCAAGTAGGGTGTTTTTCTCCACAAGCAACACAAACTCTTTATTTCTTATCACGATTCCCGAAACTACTTGAAGGAAACGACCTGTTTTTTCGTGCAGGTCTTTCATCACTTTTTCTATCTTCTCTTCCTCGACCGAATCCACGTTCGCTTTCTGCAGCATGCGTTTGATATTCAGCGTCCTCTCCAATCCAGCAGGTCAAGGTTTCCAGTGATTCTTCCTTCTTCTGTTCTTTAAGCCATCGATAATACTGGCAAAGAAGCATCTCCGGCACCTTCTCTAGGACAGTGTGATACAAGGTACCTGCTTTTTAATCCGCCTCCTGCTCTTTCTCTTTTAATGTGACCAAAGTACGCTCTAAAACATCAGCAAACCGTTCAAGCTCTTTCGGATTTCCTTCTGTAATCTGCCTCATCCGACGTAATTCACTCAAATGTGCCTGAACATTCCGCCTGTCTCCACCATATTTTCTCATCAGTCGTTTCTTTGCTGCTTCGTATGCAACTTCCGAGTACCCTAAGCTTTTCACCGTTTCCGCTTCTTCCCCTTCCAAACAACTTTCCAGTCGCAGCATTTTAAAATGTGGATCCATCGATGTTTGGTCAGCGCAGCTTGAAAACGCTGCAAACCATTGTTGAAACTTTAATTTGTCGCCATTAAATACAGGAATTCGAATTCTTTCTAGCTGTCGATGCGTGTCACTTTTCAGACCAGACCCCTCGCTCGGCGCACTACCACCTTCGCTCACTTCCGGTGTCCCGATTTCTTCTACATTTTTTACTGCACTTTTGTTCAAATATGTTCGAATATTACTCATTTCTCGGTCGATTTTATCGTTAAATTCTTCATATTCGTCGCCGAATTGTTTTGCGTGTTGTAATTCCTCTTTTTCTGCGCAAGCAGCCTCCAACTTTTCTAAAATACTAAGCACTTCTTGCCTTAACTGTTCGACTCATTCCAGACCATTTTTAAGCTTCGTTTTGTCGACTTGAACCTCCGATATTGCCGTAGATAACTCTGTTACTGCCTTTGTTACGTTCGCTTTAGCTACCCTTTTCGTCTTCTTTAACCCCGAAATCGTTGTTGTCATTTTGTCTAACTCCGGTTAAATCGCACTTGTAGAAAACGATAAATATTTCCGATTGTAACTATTTATACATAAACGTTCTTCGTAAAACTCCGATAAATACGATATTTCGATACGAAAACAATCCGATTGTTGGCTTTTCTTCGCTAAAATATTTCTACTATACGATCCGGCGCGTAAGGACCATTTGTTCTTTCGAAATTAACGACGATTCCACTGGTTTTTGAACATTTATTTACATACAAACTGTACAACTTCGCAAGTTAAATTCACGGACATCATGCATAATTTTCTAACAACAACAACATTGGTGTTACTTCATGTAACAACATTATAGTGGAACATATACTTTTTTCACCATTTAAAAATCACAAGTAAACTTTAGAATTTTCAGAAGTAAACTGTATTCATAAAAGACGACAGTGCATTTTATACACGTAAATTTTACTAAAGAAATTATACTAAAACAATTATTCGCCTCAACAATTGTTAATTAATATATGAATTTTCAGGGAGATTTGTTTGTTAGAGGTAAGTGGGGCTGGTGGTGTTCCTCTACATCCCTTTTGGTTTGCCAACCAACCAGCCAGCCAATACAGCTGTATTGTCAATTTACCGGACGTCTTCCAAGCTGGAAGCCCTCGGTTTCAAACCTTGTTCGGACCCCTTTACCCAAGGTCTTAGCGTAATGAAGAGAGAGATAGCTGTCTAGCTAATCTTAGCGTAATGAGGAGAGAGATAGCTGTTTAGCAAATGGTACGATTTGGTGTAAAAAATCATAGGCTGATGTTCTGTATTGACGTTGGAGTCAAATGGGAAAATAGACCTTCATATCTTTCAAATTGCTCAAATTCGTAAAATATTTGACTAATGGACTCCTTTCGAGCAAGCCTAGTCAAACAGTCAACGGTTGTCTTAATGCATAAACACTCAGGCTCTAAGTAAAGTGAGACAAATGGCCCCAATGGTCCAATGTATTTGGAAGGTCTGCATTTGACTAAACTTGGTCAAATGGTGTCTTGAGAGTTTACCCGGTAAGTAAATAAAGTGTGTCGAATGGATCGACTCGATGAACGTTATGCCGGTCGAGACCACGCATTTAACACGATTTTAGTAACAAACGTCATGGGTTTTTTTTCCATTTGAATCAAATCGTTGATATTGGACATGTATGAAGCCATGAGTAGACACGTCGGGTGGCTTCGGTGCAAAAGTATTTTCAGCACAATTAATTGTAATCGAATGAACCTTGGTTATGCTTATAGTAGTTTTGTGTGCAAGGAGTTTTAATTCCCAGAACAGGTGATGATGATGATGATGATTTTGTGTCATTTTAGGTCTTCCCCCTCTGAATCATGTTTTAACTCCGAGGACGAAAGCCACTGAGGTATAGTAAAAAAATGGAATTGATGAAAATTTTAGAACTGAACAAAATGTATTATTATTCATTGCACTATATTCCTGTATTCTCTTTGGTCAAGAGCCTGCAGATAATTATGCGTATTTCGGCGCAGACAAACTAAATCTCGTATGCGTCAAGGTCAAATTTTTGAACTTGACAAATACGACATTTATTTGTCAAGGTCAAATTTTGACCTTGATTTATTTGTCCTTGATCCTTTTGACCTTGATTTATTTGTCAAGGTCAAATTTTGACCTCGACAAATAATTGTCGTATTTGTCATGTCCATGCGGTGCCCGCGTATTTTCTCAGTGGTATCTCGCATGAATTTCAAAAGTGCCGTTATTTTTTAAAAAACAGTTAAAAAACTATTTGTTTTTTATTTGTATTCGCATCGCCGATTTTTCGTGGCGAGTGAATACTAAAAGAAGTATTGAACTCGGCTTTCGCAGGATATCAGAATCTGCGACTTCAGCTCTGGAAACACGTGTAGTGTCACGTGGTCAAGAAACTCGAAATGCGGACACTTTGCTGCAATTATTATACTTGATAAATAGGTGATCGCGCTACAATCAAAACTTTACCACTTTTTCTTTGCTAAATAAAAATAATTTGCATGTAGGTTCGTTGTTAACTACAAATATAATGTCTGTAGGACAAAATACGGATTTTAAGGCAATGAGCGTAGCCGCAATAAAGAAATATTTGCAAGAGCGTGGCGTAAGTGTAAATGGCTATCTGAAATTTGGTCTGGTTGAAATCGCAGTTGCGGTTGAAAAGATGATGTTACCCGTCGAACCCAACTTCGAAATGGTAAACGATGCACATACAAAGAAGCAAAGATTAAATATTCATGATGTTCAGATTGAGGATCCTTTTACAATGAAAACAAAGAACGATTTTATTGACTCTCCGCCGTTTGGACTCTGCGACATTTTTAACCACCTGATATATCAATATATAATCTGAATATCATGAATATTTAATCTTTGCTTCGTTGTATGTGCATCGTTTACCCTTTCAAAGTTGGGATCGACGGGTAACATCATCTTTTCAACCGCAATTGCGATTTCAACCAGACCAGGTTTCAGATAGCTATTTATCAGATAGCACTTACGCCACGCTCTTGCAAATATTTCTTTATTGCGGCTACGCTCATTGGCTTAAAATCCGTATTTTGTCCTCCAGACATTATATTTGTAGTTAACAACGAACCTACATGTATATTATGTTTATTTAGCAAAGAAACAGTTGTAAAGTTTTGATTGTAGCGCGATCACCTATTTATCAAGTATAATAATTGCAGCAAAGTGTCCGCATTTCGAGTTTTTTGACCACGTGACACTACACGTGTTGCTAGAGCTGAAGTCGCAGATTGTTCAGACCTCGGTCAAGTTATCTGCCGAAGCGAAGCTGAGGTCTGGATAAATCTTGATATCACGCTTGGCCTCATACAATAATTGTTAATTATTACAATGATGAAGGGCGTACGTGTAAATCGAAAACTCTGCTTAATATTACTACTTCAAATACCTGAAAATGGCCACACATACCTAACTCCGCAACCGAATGTTTATTAACTTTGCATTCGCTTTCTTGCTAAATATTTCAGGAAAACACACATTTTAACATACACACATACAAAACTTTGACTGACTTTTAAAATTTTCACTGATTCCTTCACGAACTCTATACAGCTCTGGTATAATAGTCTTGTCTTATAAACAGGATTTTCTAATACAGACGACGTGGCTTCGTGCACAGCGTCACTCCACCTCACGAAACGCGCTGCACGAACTGCCACCACACATTTCTATACCACATCGTGCACGACCTCAAAAAAGACCTGAAAACTTCCTACTATACTGGATGTGTTCATTTTCAGGAATTTTGCGTTCCCTGATTCAGCATTTGGCACATACGCTATGTTGTTCGTCATGGTCATTTTAACTGCTCATGCAGATTATCTGTCCTAAATAAAGTATCTGTAACCTTGAGTTGAAATCAGGATAACTTAGTCGTGAATGAATTTTGTTTTATTAGATTGCTCTTGATACATTATCGGATCATTTTGATGCTGTTTATGATCTCACAGTAGCTTATAAAGAGAAATGTGAAAGTATCGTGCCAAGAAAAAGAGCTAAGGACCTATTTGGTAAGTAAATGTAAAAAAAATACAATGAGAAAACTCAAAAGGTTTTACATATTCTATAAAAATGTCATGAAAATGATATTAATTTTAATTTTAATATTATTTTTTTAAATAATGTCATGACAAAAATGAGTTGCCCCTTCACGCAATATCTCGTCATCTCTCCATCTAAACTTATCGACATTCATCTGCTTGTGATTTTCATGGTAGATCATGAGAATTTTTCTCCCTTGACAAACCATGTCCACTCATTTAATTTTTTTCGAGAGTTTGATTGCTCAAAAACTTAAAAGCAAACTCTGGACACTCATCGACTGTTAACTTGTTTGACGAAGCTTTACTTTGCGTCCTTTTCAAGAGTTTTTCGACTGCAATGAACCGGAAGTTCACGTTCACGTTAGAAGACTGACTCCCGATCAAATACCACAGGTAATTTGATTATTAAGTTTCTAAATGCATTTACTGTATGTAAAAAACTTAACATTAATCAACGGATCAGTGCTTACAGGATACATTCCTTAACGTAGAAAGTCAACGCCACTCATTCTACTTATACATAATGCACAATTGTACATCTTAAACGCGTCAAATTTAATTATTGTCTTATATATCTTCCTTCAAAGTCAACAGAGAAATGCGCTCTGCATATATGCATTACCAGAAATTAGCGATTTCTTGGTAATTTGCATATACGACTCATACGCATTTTCAATGTTTTAGTGCAAGTATATTTATTTAGATCGGTATTTCTAAAGGCCCTGTGACACGGTGCAATTTTTGTTGCAACTTGCAACGCATTTCTACTCTTAGAAGTGAATTTGTGACAAATGTTTGGTATGTTTAAAATATGTTAGCAAACTAAATTTGAAACTTGTATTTGCCAATTTTACATCTCCCAAGAGTAGCATTGCATGGCAAGTTGCAAGAAAAATTGCATCGTGTGACTGGGCATTAAAGTGCGCAAAGTCATATGTAGAATTTACTGCTCTGTCTGTCGGCTTGGGAAGGTTGAAGCGCTGGGTTTGTCCGGGTGTATTGAACGTAGTCTCTGAAGCAATCAAGAGTTTATATAGTAATTTGTATCACGGTTATGAAAGATGTTTTCAGGCGAACATATGCGAGTACAAGAAAATAGTTGTTTTTAAATGTTGTTAATCGAGCTTAGCCATGGAAAAAAGCATTGAGCGACTTGGTAGTATTCCTGAGTAATTAGGCCGAATCTGCTCTTTGTTTTTTTATTGTTTTGGCCTTTTTTCCCTTTGTTTTCTTGACGAAACTAATGATGGTTACTACCAACCCTGATCAACAAAATAAAATATCTTCAAACGAAAGTTGTACGTTTTGAGCCACATAGCATTTATTCAGATTTATTGAAGATTTCTGTAATTAAGCTCTTCTAATGGACAAATTGCGCTAAAGACTAATTTTTGTTATTAGAAAGTACATATTAAGTTTAGTAAAATTGCGAAGTCTGGTTGCGAAATGTTGTAAAATACGGAAAACATAGCCCTGCGAAGTTGGAAAATTTGGTATACTTTCGTATTACGTGCGCAATCAGTAACTAAATTAGTTACAAATTTCGCACAGAATACAAATGCGTACATTTGTATAAAATGTGTATATTTTTCGTGTTTTACAACAATTCGCAGTCAAACTTCGCAGTTTTTCTAATTTTGATACCTTCTTTCCGGAAATTTTGTTCTTTATTCCCAAACCAAAAATTAGTCTTGAGCGCAAGTGTCCATTGGTCCAAAAGACGTCCGTAAGTACACACATTAAAAGAACTTTTGAATCATTTATTTTGAGGCGGGCCTACACTCATACATTCAGTTGTTTTTTGAACCCGAATATATGGATATTCCGCACCCCCTCAATTACTGGTCTTCCACGGTCTATGCGAAATAGCAGGCCTTTTTAGGAAATGAACAGGCTATCCGAAAAATATTTTCTCCCACAAACATTTTTGTGAAGCACGTGTTCAGTTCAGAAATTCTCATTTTCAGGGTTGTGAGGAAAGAAAACAGTGGATGTATGACGCGTTTTCCCTTAAAGACAGGTATTGTTGTCATTTTGAAGCGGATCATTAGATATCCTGTTTGCAAAAAAAAATCACGCAACTATGTGGATATATGGTCAAGATCATTTTTACACAGCGCAAGTTTTTTGATAGTATATAGTTACTCAATTTTTTGTCTCTTTGACCCCTTGGATCATTGAAATTTTGTAGTATATGCGTGTTAATCACAATGTTCAAAGTAATTTACACATTTTGTTATCATATTACTTTTCTAACCGATTTTCAATGACGTAAAAGTACAGTATAAGACGTAAGTACAGTATGGACGTATAAGACACTCCTTTCTGGCTCTTGTGTTGAAAAAAGGTGTTCCATGACACTCTGCTATCGCAAACATCTCTTATTTTCAAGGTTGCTGTCGCAGTTTTACTCAGAAGACAGTGAAGTACAAGGAAGGTTTCCGGGCCCAGATAGAAAGCATAGAATTCCGTTAGCGAGGACTTTATCCTGGACAATGTTTTGGGCGAGTATTTTAGCGCCTTTCTTAGTCACCAAGTATGGCAGGTCGTTATACCTGAAGAGCTGGCTTGTGGGTAGCGTTGGTAGCATATTGTATATGGCATTATTGTATGACAGATTGCAAAGATAGTGACATGCATCTATGTTACTACACTAGATGTTAAGATGTAGGTTTCCGTAATGGTTATATGATATGTCGCAAGGTATATAACCTATTTACAATATATCATTTCTAAGGTGGTTTTGTTCACAAACTTTATCCAGTTATTTATTCTTTATAAACTGGACATAGCGCGCAATGTATAGAAATTCCGTCTTAATCATATTCAATCATATTCAATCTCATTCAACTGCATGTGCACCACATACACAAACGTGATCAAACAAGACGTCTGCGAAGATGTTCACTCCACCTGATGAAAATAGAATTGCTAGAAGTAGCTCGCTATTGCACGCGGCAAAAAGAGCGCGCATGAGAATCCTGGGAGCGAGCGACTTCTGCCTCTTGCAAGCTTTTCAATTTTACTCTGGCGCGAAAACCAATTGAAATCATGTTGAATGTTGCGTGCTCACGAAATACCAACACAACGCCAAAAAAAACCTTTTAAATACGCCTCAAACGCATTTTTGTTGTCGCTGGTAACCCAGCTTGTCGATTCCATTATTTACACCCGTTTTAAAAACCACGCGATCGGGCCTAAAGTAGCCTGAGGCTGAGTGAAATGTCAGTCATATCGCGAAGCTCAAATCGTTTAAATTTTAGACTTTAGTGTTTTTGTCGATTGATATGCTTTGTGTTTTTCCAGAGGATACACTGATTAGCGATGAATTCTATTAAAACTTAGACAATGGTAAATTAAGCGGAGTTGTTTTTCTAGACATTCGGAAGGCATTTGACTCTGTGGATCACAAAATCTTACTATGTAAAATGAAACACAATTTGGGCTGAGAAATGACTGGTTTGCATCATATTTAGCTAACAGAGAACAAGTCTGTGATATTAATGGCAGTATTTCATCTCCGAAAATTATCAAAACTGGTGTTCCGCTGGTTTTATTCTTGGACCACTTCTTTTCTTACTCTATATAAATGATCTGCCCGATTGCCTTCATTACACCACTCCCTGTTTATATGCGGATGATACTCAGATAATTGCTTCTTCAAATGATTATGCAGAACTTATTGATAGCCTTAATTTTGATCTAAATATATCAGCGAATGGCTTGCAGAAAATAAACTACAACATCACCCCACCAAGACAAAAGTAATGATTATTGGATCATCTTATAACCTTAATGATAAGGTTTATGACTATCTCGTAATGTTAAATAGTAAAGCGATGTCCCGGACAGATTCCTTTGAGTGTGTAGGAGTGTTGATTGATGAAAAAATGAGTTGGGATTTACATGTCGAAAAGACGTGCAAAAAGGTTGGGGGTAGGATTGCTGTTATGAAACGAATTAAGCCATTTGTTCCCAATGGTATTCTGCAATCAATCTATAATGCCATGATACAACCATATTTTGATTACTGCTCCCCCTTGTGGGGAAATTGTTCTGCCTATTTGAAAGAAAAACTTCAACGATTTCAAAATCGAGCGGGAAGGATAATTTCCGGTGCTAATTATGAAATTAATTCTGCTGACGTTCTCGAATCTCTTGGGTGGCAAACATTAGAGGAAAGACGTAAACGTAACAAGTCGATATTAATGTACAGAATCTTAAATAATCGTGCTGCACCTATTTTGAAAGAGCAATTTACTAGGTGTGGCGACTTACCAGAAAATTATAATCTGAGAAGCAGAAGAACTGATTTGATTCTTCCAAACCCAAAAAGAGACTATCTTAAAAAAAGCTTTAAGTATAGTGGGGCAAAATTATGGAATAGCCTCTCCACGGAAGCAAAACTGGCCACATCCGAATATGCATTTATAACATCAATCGATAATTATACAGGGTGTCCCAAAAAAAACGGAACCCACATAAATTAATTATGCAGTCGTTAAAAATATTATTCACAAGAATGTCATTGTTATTCACAGTATTGTAATGACTTGATATTTCTGTACCTCTGGGATTTCATATTTTTGTGCAGCATATGTCAATGCAAAACAAGTTAAAAGTAATTTCTTACACCTATCCGTATTGCTAATTTTTCACTCAAAAGTGTAGTAAAAACAAAGCGACATTAACTGAGTAATAGCAACAACAAACGTAATCATGTTTCCCATAAAAGTTTTGACGAACGCGGACAAAATCAGCGTGTATGACACAGCTTTTAAAACTTTTATAAGAACCAACAAAAGTATTAATTAATCAGCCAGAATGAATATGCGTACAGCTACATATTTATTCCCCTTGTCCTTCGACATGCCCTCCGTTTCTTTGCACACAAAGTGTTGCTCGCTTGTGCATTTCTCGCATTGCATTTCTAACAATGTCAGGCTGCTGCCGTAAATCATCGACTTCGTCGATTATTCTTTGGCGAAGTGTCGCGAGATTTTCTGGTGGTGTTGTGAACACTTTATTTTTAAGGTATCCCCAGAGAAAAAAGTCGCATGGAGTTAGATCTGGTGAACGTGGAGGCCATTCGATGTCATGTTGTAACCCAATTACACGATTTGGGAATGTTGCATTCAGCCGATCTCTTACTGCGATGAGACGATGTGCTGGTGCACCATCTTGTGCCCACCAAAGTGTTTGGAATACACCATTCACATATTGGTCTCCAAATTGGCCAGTAAGTTGTGGGAATACATATTCATCTAGCATTTGGAGATAGGCAATGCCATTCACATTTCCATCAAAGAAGTACGGACCAACAATTACACCATTGCCACATAGCCCAACCCAAACAGTAAGCTTTGCACGAGAATCGTTCCGATCAAAATTGAATTCTGGCGGGTCTCCTTTCGGTGCATATCTGCGGATATTGTGCGTGTTTACTTTGCCGTTCATTATGAATCCAGCTTCATCTCCAATGACAACATTCGCCGTAAAATGAACACGTTGGCATTGTCTAATCCACCATTGAGAAAAACGCACTCGCCGTGGAAAGTCGGTTTGTAGCAACGAGTGTCTTATGTGCATTCGATAGGGGTGCCAGCGTAATTCCAATTTGGTTATCCTGTTAAAACTTGAACGCGAAATTCCCAGACCGTTACGACGAGCGCTCACATTTTCAGGATTTTCTTCAAGAAGATTTCTTACAGCGGCTACATTCTCCTCTGATCGTGCGACTCTACGTCTTCCAGAGTTACCCTTACTGCGATTATGGCTGGTGCCTGAGCTAAGGTACTTTTGCACTTTACGCCAAATTGTGCTCTTAGATGGGACATTCCGATTCGGAAATCTCGCCCTAAATGCATCTCTCACAGCAGCTATGCTTTGTGTTTGGATGTAATATTTGACAATAAGTACCCTCTGTTCGATTGTAAGTTGAGCCATTGCAAACGAACAAAATTTAACCTGTTTCTTTGTAAACGCGTAAACGTGTTTGTAAATTCTTTGCAATATCCATGGGGCTATGAAAATTGTATGTCATTGTTTAATTCTAAATGCAATTGTTTAAAATCAGTATTGTGTATTTTTTTACACCGGCTTATTTCAACCTTGGGAATCTTATTACAACATTATAGCTGGAAAAAAATGGCATTTCTTTCCTGTCTTACATTTTTGTGGTTTCTGAACAACTGTGCGGAGTTTAAGATTCAGTTCAGTGCTGTCAATGTGTGAATCATAATGCATACAACATTAATTTATGCGGGTTTCGTTTTAAGTGCATACATAATTGTTTATGTGGGTTCCGTTTTTTTTTGGGACACCCTGTATATATACGAATGTTTTGGTTGTCTTTAATAGATTAACTTGGGTCACACCTATTCTTTTGTAAATAATTTTGTAGTTAGTTTTTCAGACTTAAATAGTTAGTTTTTATTATGCCGACGCCCCTCATGGAAACCAACAGTATGTTGATGAGGCTAGCGTGGGTAAATTTGCATGTAAATAAAGGTTACATACATTACATACATACATACTGTCATATTGTTCAGAATGTATCTCAGGGACATCCGCCAGGAATGTAAGCAATGTTCAACAATTTATTATTCGCCGAAGGCGAAGTGATTATTGGTGAATATTCACCGAGACGAAGTCGATAATTTCTTTAGTAAAATTTACGTGTATAATATGCACAGTCGTCTTTTATGACTACAGTTTACTTATTATAAAGATCAATGCCCAACATAGTGCTTTGAGTAAGGCCATAAAAACAAGATTTAAAATAGAAATTATTTATTGTGACGTTTCGTCTTAACTTAAGACATCTTCAGACAAGTGGATAATATTACATACAAAGTTTAAATATATATCTATGCTAATAGTGTTGTTATATTTACAAGGTGTAAAATTACAAGGGTTAATTAAGGATATAGACGTGTGAAGGTGGATAGGACATTACAAACACACACAACATAAACGACAAATTAGAAGAGGTTAAGAGGAATAGAGTTGCCTTGAACGTTTAGATTAGGTTTGTATTTATTAATGAGGAGACTCTCGTGTATCATTAATTCGTATGAGTCTGAGGAGGAAGAAAGAATTTGAAAGTCGTCAAAGCTAGCAGGGTGCCCAGAGGCGTTTATATGGGACAGAATACTAGACATAGCTGGGTTGGTTGAATGTTTTCCCGTGATTGGAGAGATACCCAGATGTTCAGATATCCTAGTGTGTAGATGGCGCGTGGTTTGACCCACATACGACGCGGAACAGCATCGACACTTGAATAAGTATACCACACTGGATCTCAAGTATTTGGGAACTTTATCCTTGAAGGGAAAAAAGGAAGAGATTCGTCTGGAAGAACGAAAGACGAATCTAATGCCAAGTCTTAGGTCTTAGGTCTTAGGTCCTCTTTTCGCCAATATTTTCATGTCCTTCCATGAACAAAAATGGTTAAACAACTGCCCTTCTTCCTTCAAACCTCTACTCTACAGACGCTATGTTGATGACTGCTTCCTTCTTTTCCGCTCCTCAGACCACGTACCATTTTTTCTCGACTACCTTAACCAACAACACGCCAATATAACCTTTACCACTGAGACCGAACGCGATGGGAAACTACCGTTTCTCGATATTGACATATTTCGTTCCGACAGAAAGTTCGCTACATCTGTTTACCACAAACCTACGTTTACTGGTTTATTCACCAACTTTAACAGTTTTATTCCTCTTGCCTACAAACAGAACTTAGTTTCTTGTTTGATTCATCGCATTTTCAACCTTTGTTCTAGCTATGAAAATTTTCATACACAGCTTGAAGTTGTCAGAAAGTTATTTAACTCGAATGGTTTTCCCTCTCACATGTTCGACCGCATTGTTCGCCGCTTCCTCGAGCACACCTTTGACCCTAGACCACCTGTTCTGACCGCCTCTAAGAAAATAATCTATTTTTGCCTCCCATTCACAGGGATACATTCTCTACAGATACGCACTCAAATCAACCGACTCTGCAACGCTGCTTTTCCTCATCTTGGCATTAGATTCGTCTTTCGTTCTTCCAGACGAATCTCTTCCTTTTTTCCCTTCAAGAATAAAGTTCCCAAATACTTGAGATCCAGTGTGGTATACTTATTCAAGTGTCGATGCTGTTCCGCGTCGTATGTGGGTCAAACCACGCGCCATCTACACACTAGGATATCTGAACATCTGGGTATCTCTCCAATCACGGGAAAACATTCAACCAACCCAGCTATGTCTAGTATTCTGTCCCATATAAACGCCTCTGGGCACCCTGCTAGCTTTGACGACTTTCAAATTCTTTCTTCCTCCTCAGACTCATACGAATTAATGATACACGAGAGTCTCCTCATTAATAAATACAAACCTAATCTAAACGTTCAAGGCAACTCTATTCCTCTTAACCTCTTCTAATTTGTCGTTTATGTTGTGTGTGTTTGTAATGTCCTATCCACCTTCACACGTCTATATCCTTAATTAACCCTTGTAATTTTACACCTTGTAAATATAACAACACTATTAGCATAGATATATATTTAAACTTTGTATGTAATATTATCCACTTGTCTGAAGATGTCTTAAGTTAAGACGAAACGTCACAATAAATAATTTCTATTTTAAATCTTGTTTTTATGGCCTTACTCAAAGCACTATGTTGGGCATTGATCTTTATAATAAGAATACGTTTTCCGCCTGGCACGTCTCTGGCTACAGTTTACTTCTGAAAATCCCTAAGTAAAGACTAAAGTTTACTTGTAATTTTTAAATAGTGAAAAAGTATTTGATAAGGTACTTGCAGACGATCTATTACCTTAAGATAGTTTAGCATCAAAGTTTCTTTGTATTCTTTGAGTTTATATTAATGCAATTTTCTCCATTTGCTAATTTTGGCGAAAGTATAATACATAAAAACGACTCTCATTGGCGGCCATTTTGAAAAAATGCCGACCAGTAAAAAAAGCCTCATATTTACTTACTGGTCAGGCAACCAATCAAGATGCTTGAAAACCATTATTTACTAAAGAAATTATACTAATTTTGAATAATGAAATGATAAGAATACCTATTATTATATACTGAATGTCAAAGTTCATTTATTCCTGTTTCTTATTGGTTAAGAACGTATCACGTGATAGTGGAGAAATTCTACTGTCTCCCTGGCAACGTAGCTAAGCGGTGGACATTACTTTTATTCACCGGTAAATAACAAATCCACAGAGCCTCACGGCTCACGGAGCCATGTCAGGTAAAAGGTAATCCTTTTTACACATGTTTGATTGATTTGTAGTACTTTTCTTCTCTTTTGACACTCAGTATATAATAAAATACTTATTGACTGAGACCTCGGGAAAGCAGTATGTTTTGTGGACCCTCGACTGTCGATGTTTCCCTCGGCTTCGCCTCGGTCTTTGCCTTGTGGTCCACAAAACATACTGTTTCCCTCGGTCTCAGTCAATAAGTGTTAATTGTCTCGCGCATGCAAGTATGTTTAATATGGAGTTTAATTTGATGGACCTTAATAATGTTAATTAGTTACCGAAGGCGAGGTGATTACAAGCCTATATTAGAGAGTTACAGATTGACGTTTTTTGGCCTGAACGTCTAACGCTAAACCGCTAATAATCACGTGATCTATTTCCCGCCGTTTTTGTTGTCGTTTTGCTTCACGTTTTGAACGGCTGGATACGCTTCTAGAGGTAAGCCGATTACTTCAAGATATTATGGAAAAAATAATGAGCTATTGCACGTTTTCTTAGTACAAGGAATACTTATTGCTATGTTACTAAGGTATTGTTGACTTCTGAGGCAAAAAATGTAATATTTTGAGCATTTTAATTGTTGCCTTTACATATTAATCTACAGTTTGCGTTAAACATCAGTCTGGAGTGCTTTTTCACGTCAAACCGCTAACCTCTAACGGCTATTACTAAAACAAGGAATGGGGAATCGGGGAAAGGAATCAGGGAACGGGGAATGGGGAATGAGGAATGGAAAAACCCGGAATACTAAAAGGGGGAATCTCTAAAACCTGTAATACTAAAAGGGGGAATCTCTAAAACCCGGAATACTAAAAGGGGGAATCTCTAAAACCCGGAATACTAAAAGGGGGAATCTCTAAAACCCGGAATACTAAAAGGGGGAATCTCTAAAACCCGGAATACTAAAAGGGGGAATCTCTAAAACCCGGAATACTAAAAGGGGGAATCTCTAAAACCCGGAATACTAAAAGGGGGAATCCCTAAAACCCGGAATACTAAAAGGGGGAATCTCTAAAACCCGGAATACTAAAAGGGGGAATCTCTAAAACCCGGAATACTAAAAGGGGGAATCTCTAAAACCCGGAATACTAAAAGGGGGAATCTCTAAAACCCGGAATACTAAAAGGGGGAATCTCTAAAACCCGGAATACTAAAAGGGGGAATCTCTAAAACCCGGAATACTAAAAGGGGGAATCTCTAAAACCCGGAATACTAAAAGGGAGAATCTCTAAAACCCGGAATACTAAAAGGGGGAATCTCTAAAACCCGGAATACTAAAAGGGGGAATCTCTAAAACCCGGAATACTAAAAGGGGGAATCTCTAAAACCCGGAGTACTAAAAGGGGGAATCTCTAAAACCCGGAATACTAAAAGGGGGAATCTCTAAAACCCGGAATACTAAAAGCCGGAATCTCTAAAACCCGGAATACTAAAAGGGGGAATCTCTAAAACCGGAATACTAAAAGGGGGAATCTCTAAAACCCGGAATACTAAAAGCCGGAATCTCTAAAACCCGGAATACTATTTCTTAAGTTGTGTTTTAAAATCAGTAAATGTTTGACAAACTAGGGATTCAAGGATAGTGCAAAGTTTCAGAAGTCAGACAAATGTATAAAAAACTGACACAAACAGAAACAATGAATACAATACATACAGAACAATAAATCTGAAAACTGTGGTCTGCAATGACAAGGTGTATTTTTTACGCCAAATACGCCAAAGATTTCGCTGTATCTTGTTTGCTCTTTATTATTTTCGCATGAAGCTTTGCCAAAATGTAGAGAAAACTATGGCGATTCATTTAGAGTAATTTACGGAATATATGACGTAACATAGCGAAAATTTTAGTCGTATCTGCCATATATGTTTATACTATGAACATTACTCATCAGTTCATATTAAACTCGGTTTCAAAATTTGATGCTTTCCAAGGTAAAAATCCCTTTTTACGCGTTGTAAACGAACAACTAATAGTCTAGACTGAAATTCTTTCAATGCCGGTTAAAATAGTGTTCTTATTGTCATAGAAATACACTCATGTTTGCGACCCACTCCATTTGACTTCAGTTTTATCACTGAGTAAAGTCGCCCTTTTTCGTCCCAGTTACACATTAAATACCAATTTCAAAGCCTCGACCTCCTAACCTCGACCCTCTACAATTACCCAGACTCGACATCGGGTAATTATCAGTATTGATAATGCAGTTCCCTTTCGTTTCCATAGTTTTGTTGCTATCACGAAAACCAGTCCGTTCGGATAAATATTGACAATAGGTAGCTTTAGTTTCATAAATGCCGGAATTTTTAATATGCATTGCAGACTTCAGTATAGTCGCTAAAGGATATTGTAATTTCTTCCGTTAATGGTGCTACGATTTGGCCTTCGCTGGCCGTGAAAACGCAGGACTTAGATAACACTTGGTAAATCAACAAACTCTTTTATTTGTTATGTCTTGAGCTAAAGGTTCCAGTTACACGATACTGGATTACTATCAGAGTGACATCAACTTAAAAAGCTTTCCAATCTTGTTTGCTTTTTGAGCTTTTCATATTGGAAATTTTTGTTTAATTTTGCTGTGTTAAGACTTAAGTGCAAAATGCACCTTGAAAACCAAAATGTTATATCTCCGATATAATAGTTAATAATTATAATAATCAGGTAAGGCCGACTTAAGCGACTTTACTCAGTGATAAAACTGAAGTCAAATCATTTTTTGTCTAACATTTACTGATTTTAAAACACAACTTAAGAAATAGTATTCCGGGTTTGAGTTCCGTGTTTTAGAGATTCCGGCTTTTAGAGATTCCGGCTTTTAGAGATTCCGGGTTTTAGAGATTCCCGGCTTTTAGTATTCCGGGTTTTAGAGATTCCCCCTTTTAGTATTCCGGGTTTTAGAGATTCCCCCTTTTAGTATTCCGGGTTTTAGAGATTCCGGCTTTTAGTATTCCGGGTTTTAGAGATTCCCCCTTTTAGTATTCCGGGTTTTAGAGATTCCGGCTTTTAGTATTCCGGGTTTTAGAGATTCCGGCTTTTAGTATTCCGGGTTTTAGAGATTCCCCCTTTTAGTATTCCGGCTTTTAGAGATTCCCCCTTTTAGTATTCCGGGTTTTAGAGATTCCGGCTTTTAATATTCCGGGTTTTAGAGATTCCCCTTTTAGTATTCCGGGTTTTAGAGATTCCCCCTTTTAGTATTCCGGGTTTTAGAGATTCCCCCTTTTAGTATTCCGGGTTTTTCCATTCCTCATTCCCCATTCCCCGTTCCCCGATTCCTTTCCCCGATTCCCCATTCCTTGTTTTAGTAATAGCCAACCTCTAACTGCGGTTTGGGGTTTGAAGTTTAAAAACCGAACGTCAATCTGTAACTCTCTATTAACCGAGCCGAAGGCGCGGTGAATATAAGTTGCAATATTCATATACAAAAATTAATTTATTATTCAAACTAAACAATTTAAAACGTTTAACAAAGAGTATTTGTTGTTTATGTTCATGTTAAGCATGAAAAATAGTTCGTTTGAAAGGTCTGTTGAAAGATTTGGTGATTTTTAAAACATCTGCCGCTCTTTTACTTTTTTTCGTAAGTTTTAAATCGTGAAAAAAGTATTTAATGAACTAGTTGTCGACAATTTCTCCCCTTAACTAAACATCCAAATTGTTTCTGTGTTTGTGCTTTGTAGTAATTCCTTTCTCCTCCATTTGTTTTAATTTCGTCAAAATTATAAAACATCAAAACGATTTTTATTGGCGGCCATTTTGAAGGCATTATTTACTAGCTCCGCAATAAATGATGCCTTAGATTTACTAGTCAGTCAGCCAATCAAAAGCCTCAGACATTATTTACTAGAGAATTTATACTAATCCTGGATAATCTCTATGCCGCCAATGCAGCGGTCCAGTTGTTGTATACATGTCAACGGCGGCTAATATGGCGGCGAAGACAAAAAGCTCGCACTGACAGGAACTGTTATGAGAATTAAAAGATAAAATACCCTATTTTGTCTGCCTGCGATCAACTGAACTAAGATGTTCACTTTGCTCTCTGGACTATGGCGTTATATGTTTCAGAAAGATGAATACTATATCCTAATTTTAGGCTTGGATAACGTCGGGAAAACGGTAATGTGCCATTAGTGCCAATTTGCTGACAATTTCAATTCTTATTAAATAGTTTTAGCATTGTACTTCCACTGAGCCTGCTCATGTGGTGAAGGTGGCTATATCAGCTATATGGCATTCGCCATTCGTATTTTAATGGGGGATATTCTGGTTGGTTGTGAAGTGGCTGACCAAGGGTGTCTGGTGTTTTCCGACCCATTACCCAAGTGCGTAATCGTCATTTGGTGATCTAGATATTACCAACGCTGAACCTATTTTATAGAACGTTTTATAGAACAAGCCACTATTCACACTTCGTCCAACCGACCCTTGAACACTATTTACATGAACTTATGTTGCCTTATTTGATTAGCTCAATGTCACTAATATATATATATATATATATATATATATATATATATATATATATATATATATATATATATATATATATATATATATATATATATATATATATATATATAATGTTTTTAGCACATAAAAGGCATCAAGTCGGGTGAATGAAAAAAAAATTTAATGAACTAAATTAAAAATTTAAAATCACTGCTACTCCGAGTTTCACGCAAGACGATCTTCAGGCGTACTGGCATACTGCCTGAAGATCGTCTTGCGTGAAACTCGGAGTAGCAGTGATTTTAAATTTTTAATTTAGTTCCTTAATTTTTTTTTTCATTCACTCGACTTGATCCTTTTATGTTCTAAAAGCATTATATTAAAAGCTCTGCTTCTACATTGAGCACTGTTTAGACCACGAAAATATCAAAGCTATACAAAGCTTTGATGCTTGGACAAACAAACTACCAATTGACTTAGGTATGAAATGAGCATAAACCCTGACCAAGCTAGAAAATTTTGTTCGACCGAATACCATGGCAACTGAACTAGTTTGAATCTGCAGTATTTTACAACTTGGTGTGGTATACAAATTGTAGTGCTTAGTCAGAGTATAGTCAGCATAACAAGAAAGAAACAACTGAGAGGATAAAAGAGAGTTTGTGAAAAAGGCTCATTTGTCAGGAAGTTAGTTTGAGATATGAGGCACTAAACACAACAGCTTTAAGATTAACCGAGATTTGTATATTTGCATGAGTAAAGATACAATACAGTCCCTTCTAAGCATCCCTTCTGTTTTGCTTGTAGCAAACGAGACCAACAGATGTAAGCATTGCCCATCTCTATATTATCTCTTTGAATTGAAACACTGGCTTACATTTATTTACAAGCATAGCAAACCAGTGACAGATATTCAGTTAGTGAAATATATTTTGCAAATATGGCAGTGGGAACATTTGTGGGAAGGTGCAGTCAGTGTAATCTTATAGTTAAACTGCCATGAAGCCAAATTGATGCTCATATGCCCAGCTCCTTTCTTTTGTTTCTGTTGGAATAATCACGTCATCTTTGCAGTACCAGTAATGCATCAATATTTAAAGTTTTCACTTTAATTTAAACTGAGGTTACAACTTGATTTCACTTTAAATCAACTTATAACTTTAATTCAATGGTATTAGGTCCATTTTGATGTTGAATTTAAATCCTGAGTTTAGAGAATGTGAAAAGCCTGCAAAATGACATGAAGATCAAGGAAACATTGTGGCCAATAGTATGGCTTATATAATGAATCAATACGGAGTTCCTTGTTGAATATTCGACTTGCTCAGTGGAAGATTCAACTAGCTGCTTTGAATAATAATCTTTTGACTTTAATAATTGATCTAGTTGTCTGTTATTTAAAAACCACAGATGGTCGATGTCATTATTGATCTCATTCCCAGACTGCTCTGGTCTCTATTAGATGTTTTATTGTAAATACAAGTTGTGTTTAGATGGGTTCCAGCAAGCTTGTTGCTACCTCTTGGCGTGTGATTTCTAATACAACAGACGGGGGTTTAAATCCTGGCTGAGGCTTGTTTATTTTTAACATTCTTACTGAACGTTTTTCTGAACGTATTTCACTTATGATCTATAATTTCAAAACGAAAAATCTAAGTTTTATTGCGAACAATTTACACGCAGATAATTCAATTATTTAGTTCGGTGCATGTACTGCCATTTGCAACGTTCAAGGTTGAATCTTGTATACGTTTCAAACGTAGCATTTCAAATGAGTACATCCGTTTGACCAATGAAATAAACCATTTTAAAGATACAACAGCTATTATCATTATACATACAATTGTAGCTACATCGTTAGTTACGTAATATGTGATATGTGTTTGATTTTTAGTGACGTTTTTACTATTTCATGGTTTAAATTCCCATGGTTTAAATTCCCATGGTTTAAATTCAGCTACAAAATAATCAACTGTACACCATTTTGGATCGTGATAGCACGTAAGAGTAAAGTATACTCTTGCTTCCACAGTAAAAATTCATTTTTGCATACTAGGTTCATGGTATATCACTGTACAGTCAGCAATTATTGTATGTGTGCATATAATCTGTAGCACTTTTGAGTCGTATGATTTGTACTGAAACAGTTGTCGGTAAATACTGGACAAGAACACTGCATTAGAGACCATAATTATCGTAGTGTGAAAATGATTGAGTTTAATATGAGGTTTAGTAGAATTTCGAATGTGTCTGTTGTGTTGTCATCTTTGTCAGTGGGTGCTGTATAAGTTTTCAGAGGAGGTTCAGAACCATCTTGGATGATTTGCACACCTTCCCTGAAATCTCAAAAACTGGCATACTCATGATCTTTCATATATCCTACGTGCCCTTGAAGACAGTGTGTAGATATTTATTTTAAGTTAGGAGGACTTCCTCGAAGTTCTTCAAATCATCTCGGTGTTTAGAAATCGGAGGAAGTCCTCTACTTGTGTTTGAACTATCACTTAAAATACTGCTTGTCCTCAAATGCAAGCGTCAGGTCGTTACGAAAATGTTTCGTGCACTTAATTTGGATAAGACTCGCCGCCAATCCCAGGTGGCTGGATAGCTCAGTTGGTAGAGCGACAATTTAGCAATATCTTATATTAAGATACTATATTTCTAGTTTACTTAAACAACTGTAGTATGTCAATTTTTTATGTATTTTTAGACACTTTTGGAGCAAATTAAACGAAAGTTTAATGGTGACTATCGCGGGATTCCATTTGAGAAGATTACCAGCACAGTTGGATTAAATAGTATGGGATCAATTTACTCTACCCCCCCCCCGGCCTTCCCCTATTTTTTGAAGAACAAAATTTGGTGTATGAATATACACCCGCTCTACCATATGTCGAAGAATATAGATATATACCGTCACTCATTCTTTTTTATTCCAGTTACTAATAATATCATATGCTCGTATTTGGTGATATACTGGGAAAGTTGCGCGTTTCTGTCTCAAAATGAAATAAGATAAGAAAAGAAATATTAGTAAGAAAACCAAACTAGAGTTTGTCGCTAACTAATCGCTACCCTTTGGTTATAAAGTCTTTTAAACGTTTTATCAGACATTATGAACAATACTGAATCGATGAAATGTCCCAACGAAACGTCGAGAAGTTATGTTAATCAATACATAGACATAATTTAATTCACTCGAAAACATATAAAAAGTATGCATATCAGATAAAATAAAAGATGTTTCAGGGTCATTTTTCAAGATGTAAGTGTTCCCCCCCCCCCCCCAATGCATTACGGACTTAAAATTGCAAGAGTGTCGGTGTCTGTTACATATATTAGTCACAAGGTCTGTTTGTGTCTCAGTTCAACGCATTTGGGAGCTCTTCAAGAAGGTAGTGCAAATGACGTCATCCCTCAAGTATATAGGTAGCAGCGGTGCAACATGCATCAAATCAACCCTGATAAGGACAATAGACACGAGTGTCGAGACTTGGGCCGTGGATGGAATTCGTTTAAACATAACGAGAGTAGCAAGCGAAACGTGATTATTCTGCCAGGTGGTCTTGACTAACTTCACTTTTCACGCGTTTTCCCCCTCAGCTTATGGCATGTTTAACTTGTATACAGTGCAGCCACTGATGTTGCAATTTTTTAAAACATTTTAGTTGGTAAGATTGAAGTTTCTGGAGTGCGATTGTTATTTTGGGATTTAGGAGGACATGAAGACCTTCAATCACTTTGGGATAAGGTATGTGTGAAGAACATTGACTTTAACACAGTTACTGCAAATAGATCAGCGAGCGGAAGTGCTTAAATGTTGTAAATAGCGACCTTGCAAACGAAGTTACAAACAGTTCGTTGTTGTCCAACCCCGAACAAATAGCAAGTACCTCGTATGTGCATTTAGCTGTTAGTTTACCAAAACTTCCAAAGTTACAATTGCCAAAGTTTAGTGGAAAAGTAACCGAGTGGAATTCCTTTTGCGACTCATTTGATTCGGCTATTCATAGCAACCCAAATATATCCAACGTGAACAAATTCAATTACTTACAACCCTTACTTGATGGGAATGCATCACGAGCAATTAAGGGACTAACATTAACGAGTGTCAACTATGACAATGCAATCAGTATTTTGCACGAGCGGTTTGGGAAAACCCAACAGACAACAGCAGCGCACATGGACGAAATCTTAAAAATACAAGCATGTAGTAGTGGTCGCACCAGTCAGCTGCGATATGTCTACGACAAGATTAGCGTTCATGTACGCGGTCTGGTTTCTCTTGGGATTTCCTCAGAGCAGTATGGGAGCATGCTGATTCCTATTATCATGTCGAAAATCCCAAACGAAATCCGTTTAGTAATTGCAAGGAAAAATGCTGCCAAAGTATGGAATGTAGGCAAATTGTTAAACACGATTAAAATAGAAGTAGAAGCGCGAAAAGTAAGCGCGGGGTACAGTCGAGCTCACAATTGCCAACCAAGAACCCTGTTGTTCATCCGCTTCATGCGAACGGGTGGTAGATTGCGAAGATAGAAAATCTATCTTGCGAAAAGCGAAGCGTTGTTTCAACTGTCTTCGTAAAGGACACAATGCAAACAGTTGTCGAAACGAAAAAAGGTGTCTTCATTGTGTAGGAAGACATCACCAGTCTGTCTGTTCAAATAAAAAATCAGTAACGAAAAAGGAAAATAATCGAACTGAAACGAAACCGAATGACGAATCAAAAGATGAATTTTGTGGAATCACAGCACTTACTCGAGTTGGTAAGGGTAGCGTATTGTTACAAGCTGCCAGAGCGAATGCAGTAAATGGATCAACGTCAGTCCCCGTAAGAATTTTTTTCGACACCGGTAGTCAGCGGTCGTACGGGACAAACAATGTTACAAGAAAGTTAAGATTGAACCCCATTAAAAGAAAGACGTTGAATTTAAATTTGAATTTAAATACGTTCGGAAACAAAAAATAAAAGCGCCAGAGTTGCGAGCTTTTCCAGTTTCACATTCAGAAGCCGAAGAGTGGAGAGAGAGAGTTAAGAGTCATAAATTTTGCGACCATCTGTTTCCCAGTTAATTCTGAAGTGCGCGTAGAAGACTATCCACATCTTCAGGATTTAGAACTCGCGGATTTTGACCCGAATTTGAGTGACGATAAAAGCTAGTTGGCGCAGACTATTACTGGCAGTTCGTGACAGAAAAAGTAGTTCGAGGAAGAGGTGGTCCCACGGCAATAAGCAGCAAGTTAGGCTGGCTTGTATCAGGTCCTAGCCCGAAGACTTCAGCTGGTGATTGCACCATTAACAACCTATTTCTAGCAGGCGAATGTATCCATAATTCTAGAGTACAAACCAACCATGATGACGAATTAGTGAATGTTCTAAAACAGTTTTGGGAAACCGAGAGCATTGGCATCAAATCCATCGCATTCGAAAAACGAAACGAGAAGAAGTTTCTTCCAGATATCAGAATTACGGACGAACGATACGAGGTCGGACTACCCTGGAAGAGTAAATGGTCAGCAATTGACTACGATTACGATCTTTGTCACAACCGCCTTAGATTACCCCATCGCAAACTGCGGAAACAACCCGACATCATGGCAGAATACGACAAGAGAATTGAAGAGCAACTGGCGACAGGCATCGTGGAGAAAGGTTCAGAACGTGAGAAGAACAAGGAAGAAAACGGCGTTCACTATCTCACCATGGAGTCATTCATATAGGCAAGGTTACAACAAAGTTACGGGTGGGTATATGACGGTTCAGCAACAACGGATACCAGAGAACATTCGCTAAATGACTGTGTTTTCGCCGGTCCTAACTACGTCCCCCGAATATTCGATATACTCGTAAAATTTAGAAAGAACCAAATTGGCCTGGTTGCAGACATTGACAAGGCCTTTCTCTGTTTCTCATGATTGGTATATGTAAGGTTCCTTTGGCTCAAGAACCTTGAAAGTCAACATCCAGAAGTAGTAAAGCTTCGCTTCCGTTGCCTGGTGTTTTGCCTAAGACCATCCCCTGCCATCTTGGGTGCAGTCATCCACCATCACCTTTCCACGTACGAGACTAGCAAATCCGAGACAGTTCAATGTTTGTGCGAGATTCCTTATACGTCGATGACCTCGTCTCAGGTGCCGATGACAACGAGAAAGCGTGTAAGCTGTACGGTGAATCGAAAGAAATGCTGAGCAAAGATGGCTTTAACCTGAGGAAATGGCATTCAAATTCAGAAGAATTAATGAAATCAATCGATCCAGCCCAAAGGAATGCGAGCTTAAGTACAATCAATGAAGGCGTCAACGAAGACGATCTGTCATTTCCGAAGTCTTCTATCGCTTGTGAATGCGAAGTGCAAGATGGGACACAAGTTAAGATACTTGGATCGATTTGGGGCACCGGTACAGACACATTGTTATTTAATTTCGAGGACGTAATTATCGTACGCCAAATCATTGCCCAAAACCAAACGAGCCCTATTGAAGTGGTCGGCGAAAATATTCGACCCTTTAGGTGTTTTGTCTCCATTTACCATCAAATTGAAAATGTCTTTCCAGCAATTGTGACTTGCAAAAACGAGTTGGGATGAAAAGTTAGACGAGCCAATTCTAAGAATGGAACGAGCTTTCTCGGTTAAACATCGTTTCCGTCCCAAGATGTTATTTTGCAATAACGATGCAGCCGATCTCGATTCAAATCCATGGATTTAGTGATGCCTCGAAAAGGGCATATGCAACAGTCACTTACTTGAGAACTGTTTACGAAAATGGCCAGGTGGACGTAAAATTGATCGCCTTGAAGGCTAAGATTGCTCCAACCAAACCACAGACGATACCGCGTCTCGAATTGTTAGGAGCTACAATTTTGACGCGACTCGTTCACAGCATTTCTAACACCCTCTCACTCGAAGCAGATATCTTTTACTGGGTCGATTCAACCGCAGTACTTTGCTAAATAAGGAACGAGCGCTTGTGGGGGCAATACATGCAGAATCGCATCAATGAAATTCGGGAGTTGTCATCACCCAAAGGGTGGAATTTTTGTCCAGAACCTCTTTAATCTGGCAGATTTGCTATGCCGAGGAATTGCTGACCATCTTCGCAATAACGAGAATATCTGGTTCAAGGGCTTTGAATTTTTATGCAAGCGTGAAGATCAGTGGCTTATGGATCCTGTCAACGAACCAAGCATAGCGTATGATGAAGCTGTCAAATCACCCTGTCATGTAGTGCACTCATTAACCGTTGAATCAACCGAGACAGAATCGAAGAAATCAGATATCACCCCGGTTATCGACGTAGACCGTTTTGGCAATTATAAAAAGCTATTATGAGTGACAGCGTATGTGTTTAAATTTATCAACAAGTTGAAGAAAGAAAGTGTATATCGAAACCGACAGAGTCAGTAAAGCCAGCGTTTCTGAAAGGGAAAGAAATCGAATTCGCCGAGTTAGTATGGATTAAGTCCATTCAAGAATCTTCGTTTGCAAAAGAACTAGACTATTTGACACGCAACACGATGGCTGTGCCACCCCAGTACGTTCAACAGTTTGGTCTCTACAAGGACAAGAATGATATCCTACGTTGCAAGAGACGGTAGGCAATTCCACGCTGGATTTTGAAAGTAAAAATCCTATTCTGCTTCCTTCTAGGCATCGTTTTATTGAATTATTGATACGCGTCATTCACGAAAGAGTAAGGCATAATGGAATTCGAGAAACGCTGACCACAATCCGAAAAAGATACTGGATACTTCAAGGCCGAGAATTATGGCCCTTGACATACATCTAGACGACTCGGAATCCATCTCATCTACCTTGAGCCCTTCCCATCTCATCTACGGACGTCGCATTTTCAACTCGCCAAATGGTCAATGTTTCGAGATTGTAAGCACGAACAAATCCTTAACGCGGAGGCTTTGACATCAAGGCTATGCAAGACAATGGAGAACTGAGTATTTGCAATCGAAGAGAAAATTCGTACACGACATTAAATCAACAACCAAAAATAGCGGTTGACGATATTGTACAGTAATCGTTCAAAATGAGAAGACAAAGCGAAATTTTTGGAAACTTGCCAAAATCGTAGAGCTGGTACCAGGAGAAGATAGAGTGGTCTGCGCGGCAGTGATTAAAACCTGTTCCGACAATACGAATCATTCCCAGTTGTTACGTCGTTCTGTGAAACACCTTGTTCCCTTAGAAGTAAGATCCTCCCTCCCTTTTGTTTATGAATCAAATCCTGCAGAAACCCCGCGAGAAGACGTGCAGGTTTTACCGCGACCAGGTCGAACTCAGCGAGATGCTGCGATTGCCAGACAGTTACGCATTCGTGAACTCTCTGGATTGTTATAAACTTATTCTTATTAATGTTGATATTAAAGAAAGTTGTTCAGGTTATTACAAGTTGGAATATTTGTTGACTGCAAGAGTGCATGCCAACCCTGGCGACTGTGAAGAACATTGACTTTAGTGCAGTTACTGCATATAGGTCAGCGAGCGGAAGTGCTTAAAACGCTGAGGTCGACACATGTTTTGTATTGTATTTGTTGTTGTTGTTCGTACAAGATAACTGTTTACAGTTCACCGTTTTTGTGTGTTTTAATTCCGAGCAAATTGAGCGAAATCTTCGAAAGAAAAATTCTTTACAGCATGTTCAGCGCTTTTTTTGTGAAACATTTCTCTATATATCTCTCGAAAGTCTAGTAGTTGACGGTATAAACTAAATTGATTTCTTATTCGTCTTTGTTTAGTACTACGAAGAATGTCATGGTCTCATATACGTTGTCGACTCTGTTGACAAACAAAGGCTTGATGTTGCATCTAAAGTGTTTAGTAAGTATTTCTACTTTTGCTCTAGCCAACGCAAGTTTGGTTGCATTTAATATGCATGTACGATATTATCAAAACTGACATTTCGCGCCACTATTTTTAGACTGTCACCTAATTTTTAAAACGGGTGAAAATGAAAAGCATCGTCTTTCCGACTGTGAAAATTATTTCTGCTGATCAAATATCCGGCGTATTTGATACGCCTTGTATAGTAATTGAGTGCACACCATCGTTGGCATGCCCAACCTCGTCTACCGTCCTTTAGAAATGCACCAATGACTTGACGTATTGTGTTCTTTTAATAATTTTTAACGCCTTAATGTGGGATCTGTATAGGAGTTTGTACGCATTTCATTTACAAAAAAATTGTACGGTAAGTTACAGCCTTTCTAGAGCGCTTACAGTGTTCAGAATGTTTACTTTTAGGGGAGGGGGTGGTTATCAGGGTAATCTACGTAAATTTAACACCATGTAATTTACGTGAGGTTTCCGCAAAATTATACTCAGATTTTCTGTGTATAATATTTTACAGAAAAATCACCATGCGCCATGCATGAAATCACTAATATCATAGTATGGAAAACTATGCCTAATTCAATACAATTATTGTCAATTTCATCATAACATTGTTTCGTTACAACATAACGCATTGTATTTCACTTACGCCGTCTTGCCTTCTTGTGTGCTTTTATCGTTGAATCCAATTCGCTTACATATGCATAATGAAAGTAATTCAGTGTATTTTATATTCAATATACAACAAGACGTTACATCTGAACATCGTGCTCCAAGCTGGATAACAACGAGTATGAGATGAGAAGCGCATGATAAGAATAAAGCACACACAGCTACGCAGTACTTTGCTCTTTTTAACCAGTCTTCGATTCATATTTGACCAATCGATATCAACAAACAGTATGAGCGTCATCTCTCCAATACCTTGGCCTAATTTTGGGTTGCACGTTTATAGTCCCATGCTATTCAAGACCATCAATTGGGTCTCTGATGCCGCTGCTCTACAGAATGTTGTGTCACACTCCCGAGAGAGCTCGAGCAGTGACAACCTCGAATTGAATGACACCAAATGCAAAGTCTTAAGAGTTACACAAAAGCATCGTAAAATTATTTATCCATATTATCTTAGACAACACGGATATTTGCTTTAAACATAGCTTTGCTATGGATCCCGAATCTGGGCACCGCAATAACTGACCTTAACCAATCGTATGGAAAAAAGACTCGCTAGTAGATATACCTCAAACTTCAACCACAGGGACTACTGTACTTTTAGACTTCCTTCTCCATTGTGCTACTGACATGAGTTCCTAGATGTGACTACCTTCTTTAAACTAACACATGGCATCGTGACCGTTGATGACGACCCATTACAGTGTTTATCTGACAACAATAGCGGAAGAGAACCTGCAAATCTTCTGCAAATGGCACCCACCAAAGGTCATTTCTCGTCAGAACAAAGAGATTATAGGATGTACTGCCAAAGAACTTGACAAACAATAGTGGTGTTATAATATACTATAAGACAAGCAATAGGATAATTCAAAAACGAATTCCTAAACTATTATAAATTAGCAGTGCAAGTCGTTTATGTGCAACAACTCCGTTACCTATTCTCTCAAATACCGTGTTGTTATTAGAATCTGTGTCATGCAATATTTACCTACATTAACCGCGTGCATTTTTAAACAAACATTTTTGGATGAATCACCCGTCAGTGCATGTTATTCTCATTTGGGCAAGCTAAGAAACAATGTTTGAGCCATGATCAACCTAGTGGCCTGGAATCAGGCTTGTTATCTGAAAATTGAGCGAAGTTGCCTGAATCCTATTAGAATATATTGTCTCGTGTAAAGTAATCCAGGAGGTAATTGAATTCCGGATCCCTTCTTGTGAATTTCGAATCCCTGATGTTCACTTCTGGATTCCACTATTGGATTCAAACATTATTTTATTATTGTTATTATTAAAACATTATTTAAAGAAGGTTAATTTACAAGAAATGTGCCAGTTTAGCTAAACTTAATCTTCCACTGGACCTTCTAAAATTAATTATATACAGTACAAGTTACACTTACATTTACATTACATTATAAATACATTTACCTACATTAAGTTACATGATACATTACATTATAAATACATTATATTACATTGTATTGCATTTGCATTTTTTTTAAAAATAAATTATGAAAAACTAATTAAGGCTACACTTTATGAATACACTAATGATGTTCTGTACTAAGAGCACTATAAACATGTCTAGAATTAGTTCATGTGCTCTCCGCTTAAATGCAGGAAAGATACAGATTTGTAGTTGATTCCAAATTGACCAGGCATCAGGATCCTCAGATGTTTTAATTCTGAAACGATATTAAACCGTGATCTACATGAGTGACATCAGATGAACGAGAATATCGGCATTGTGAAGTCAATTAGACATTTGTCTGTCATTTTCAAGCCCCTAATTAATTGTAAACAAGTATGACTGGCCATTATCTGACTGTCTATGAGCAAATAAGTTCATGGATTACAGGATCAAATGGGTTCGAGCACCACACGCAGGCTACTGGGTTCATATCAAGATTATTTCGCGCTTTTAGCAACCTCTAGCTGTCTGAACGTCTATTTACTTTTACTTAGGATTGCTCGTAAAAGCTTATAATGTTTTCACAACGTTACTATAAAAGTATATATCCTCCTGGCTCCATTTGTCCTCACTTGTGGACAACGATCTCGTTTGTTTACTTGTGAGCTATTTTGCGCAAAAGAATACAAGCTAAATCCATGTTGCAAAAAGTGCATCCTGGTATGGGCAGCCGTTACGACCAAAAATATGACACATGTGAAATGAAGTGACATGAACACGTACGGTTGAACACAGGTGATTCATTGAGTTTAGACATGAAACAGCGTAGCTTAGTGATATGATTGGACAAGTTGCGAAGTAACCGTCTAAAGTAAAATGCTCTATCTTTATTCACTTTGCTCTGTGAATGCGTTCAAGTAAATGTGAAAGGATCCTAAGTGCAATCTTTCGATTTAATGACTCGATCGAATTCGAGAAATGACTCAACCAAATGTCAAATGATTGTGCTATACGCAAAGTGTTTCAATTCATTGTGAATTGACATGAAGCAAACAAGCAATGCCAAATGATTTGACTAAATGTCAAAAGATTCGATCATTTGAAATGGTTCGATGTATCTTAAAATGAAGCCATTCGTCAAAATATGAAATTATTCAACTTTTCCATTTGAAATGATACACTTCCTTTAATTTTGAGGAATAAATTTTATAGGAAATGTTAAGGAACTGAAAATTAATGTCTGCATGTGGATGTACAAAATTTTTGTTGTTTTCCAAGGGTACAGCATAGGGAGTGGACAGTAGGGTCACTCAGCAGTGCAAGACGGCGCCCTATCATTATGCAGTTTACTGCCACCCGCCAGTTCAGCGTTCTTATTGGCCAGAAAATGCAATGGACTGGTTGGCATAATGGTAATGAGATGCGTTATGCGTGGACACACGAACTTCAATTGAGTGGCTCTACTGTCTATTCCCTATACTGTGTCAGGGGCCAGTTGTTCAAAGATAGTTTGGTGCTAACCCTGGGTTAAAATCTAACCCACTGCTTTACTTGTGTATTTCAATCAGCGGCGAAGCGAGCCCGACAGTTGGTCATGCAAATGCAAGTGTTTCAGTGTTTATAGACCATAAAAGGATCTATTTCTAAAGAAATGAATAATGATAATGATTTAAATTTGCATAGCATGACCAAATTGTCGGGCTGGCTTCGCTACTGGTTTCAATGCAACCCTTCCCTTTAAAACATTCAAAAAGAAAACTTCGCTCGATCATGATAAGATTAATGAATAAAGTATTTTCAAGTTTACAAACAAGACGCCTGCTAAGGCGTTCACTCCACCTGCAGAGAAGAAAACTGGCACAAAATGTATTTTTTTTATCTTGTACTGCTCAGCAAACGTAAAAAGCCTGTGTAGATAAGCAATCCTTTTAAGGATTATAAGCACTTCAGAAAAACTGCATGTTACTTTTTCTTTTGGAAATTACAGCTATGTCAGCACCGCCGTTTTAGGGCGGGGTCATTTCGTCCCGGCTTCAGGTTTTGGCACATATATCATGTTGAACGCCATGGTCATTTTACTCTAAAACAGTTGAGATTAATTCTGGAAATGCATACACACTCTGACACTCCTATACATGTTGTAGACTACTTGAATCCTTCACATTTTTATGTTCATAACTCGTTGAAAAGTGCTTAAATATGTTAAGACAATCATCGTCAAGAAACCGTGATGTTTGCGGATTTTTTGCTAGGTCATGTCTTACAAAGTTCCGACCTTCAAAATGTCCCCCTTTTGGTTTTATTTAACAAGCAAGATTCTCAGGTAAGATCCCATGTTAGTTTATACGGAATAAAAAATTCTGTGTTTCAACATATGTTAGTTTTATAAACACGCGTTCATGATTTGAGCGTTAAATATGTAAACAGCATGATAATTTTATAATTCCATGTGTATGTAGACAGGAATAATCTCTCGTCGAAATTCTTAGTTAAAGTTTGTGAAAATACATATTTAAAACAATAAAAATAAGATAATGTTTAGTTTAACTTGCACACAAGAAATTGCAACTAGAATTTAGGTTGAAAATATTTGCGTGTGGAAGTATTAGTAATTATATATAATAATTAAACTTGCATATAAGTGCTTCAGATTGTAAAAACGTTTCCATAAAAAAATCAATTGAACATTAAAATGTTACAGTATCTTATGTCTCTTAATTTCACATGTGATCACTACACGTTATAGAAAAATTTTATGGAACAATTCTATTTCACACGCAATGTGGTAATATGTGGTATTTTCACATATTTGCGCGAGGGTATATTATGGCTTTTGTATCTAAACAGAATAAGCAAGATATATCGAGTGTGGAGTTTGACAGTAGTACAATAAACTGCTGTGATTTTCGCCTGAGCTATGTGAAAAAATCTTTAATTTAGGATAAATAGAAAAGAAACGCAGTCTTCTATTTAATACCTTCAAATAAAGCTGCTAGTGCATGTACTGCAGATATAAGTTTTTTTCCACCACCTGAAGCGATAAAGCAGATTTACACGTTCACACAAAGCCCTTCGTCGTGAAACTAATTCAATGCATGTAACTTTCCAAATAAGTAATAAGCAACCAGTTCCTGTTACATCGCCTTATATATACGTGCATGTGCGGGTATCAATTAATTAGGGTTTTATCAACGTAACGCACTCATAAGTAATGGCCTCTGTATTTTAGAATGCATTGTCAGAAGAGGATATTAAAGATGCATTTAAAGATGTCACTCCATATATAGGGAGACGAGATTGCACCGTACAGCCAATTTCTGCTTTGGAAGGGTAAGTTATGTTTTTTTGGATATCTCGCGTTCGTCTTCTCGTGCACCACGTCAAATGTTCAATGAACTATTTAAAGTTCGTTTTAGTAAAACATTTCCCACTCCAAGATACGTATAGAATTTTAAATTATTTTAGGGCTACATACACGGTGGGGGAGGGGTGGGGTGTGATCACTGGACGGTTCGAGCAATTCTAGAATCAGTAAATGTTTCGAAGTAGAAACTGAAAAGTGTAGTAAATTCGTCTTTTCAACTTTTTTTTATCTCTATGAGAATGACAAAAAGCATACCCTTTTTCCTCTGATAAGTAATGGCAAGAAAAAACAAAAAAGCCTTACTTTTTTTTATCAAACAGGGTACCTTTTTCAATGTTTGCCACCAAATGGCGATGCTTCGATTTTGTCACCCATTTTTGTCAATATCAAGTTTTCATTTTTGTCATCTCTTTAAAATGTCGTTATCAATGCTTTTTTGCAAATGAAACTTCCTCCGAAAAGTGGAAAAAAAGGGGTAGCGTTAACGAGCACTTACAATTGTTTGCAAACGATGAAAAAGGTTACTTCTTTTTATCAATTTGCTTTTGTGACGACAAGATGGAAAAGGGTACCCTTTTTTATCAATTTTGCTGTCACTTATAAAGGTTGACAAAGGTGCTCAGAATAAATATCCGCGGGAAAAAAAACACCCGATAAGAGTACCCCTTGCAAAATTAAATGACATTAAATACCATGCCAGCTAAAGAGCCCGATATTATAGCCGGTTTTGTTTCAAATAAAATAGCTAAAGGGAATTGTATCCAATCTCCTGAAATTCCTAAATGTTCTGAAACATCATGATGGCGTGCATGCTTGGCACAAAATTTTGAAGCATAGTAAAAGAAGAAAGAAACTGAGAAAGAATTACACTTATTCAGAAGATAGGGAAGTTTTACAACAAATTTTTTCCCCGAAGTTGGGCGATGTTTTCCCGATAGAAACATTCATTTATTCTGTTCGCTCTCAAGACATGGGATCAGCGAACTGGAAAGTCGTGAGGTAGATGATATTATTAAACAGTCGGTGCAAACGACCTAGGTACTGTCTGTAATTTTGGATTAAAAGTGCATGCATTTTGCCGCACCTAGTATTGCTGTATTTTTGTTGAAGTTTTTTTTAATTTGAATTTGAGTTTATTGTAAAATCTAAACATTGTAACCGGAAGGTTAAATTGCGTTAAGATTTACATAAAGTTTATCTATAAAATAGAGCACTATATTACAGAAGACAAGAAATTATATTTGTAACTATACTTGTTAAAAAGAGTAAAAAATTATTGTCTTAAAATTCTTTGGGGAAAGAAAGAATTCTTAAATCGTTCAGTGTGACAACGATAATCTCTAAAATGTCTGTTGTTTCTTAGTTCGTAATTAATCGCATTTCTCTTCTGGAGGTAGTCTTGAAAATAGACATTACCGAGATTGTTCTGGAAAAACTTGGTTAAGAGGGTCTCCCGACGGTTTTGTAAAGTTTCAAGGTCTAATTGATTCAATGCTTCAGCGAGGCTGTGGTTAGGCAAAATGATCCTTAAGGCACGCTTTTGAAGACTTTCTCGTCACTGATATGGTTAGGGATGTTATAATTGCCAGACTTGTACGGCGTATTCTAACACTGGTCGAATTATTGTAGTGAACACTATTTTCATTCTATTCTGGTGAACTTTTGCACGTTTCAGCAAGCGTAACATATACAATCTTGTGCCTACTTTTGTGATAATATTGTGGATATGTTTATGCCATTTCATATCATTTTGTATTGTAAGGCCCAAAATTTCTACCGAGTCGACAACTTCGACAGGCGTCCCTTCTTTGGCTAGCGGTGCAAAGGATAGTTTATCCTTTGAAAATTGAACTATTAGTTCCTTGCACTTGGAAACGTTAAGTTTCATTTTATTTCGAGTCGTCCAACTAACGACTTCGTCCACGAGAAGTTGCAACGTACTGTTAGTTTGAGGCGTTACAGTCTCACTGGCAGAGGTGTCATCCACATACTTCCACCTATCTTTCCAATCACTCAAAAGATCGTTAACCATCACTAGGAAAAGGATAGAGCCAAGGACAGTGCCTTGAGGAACCCCACCATTAACAGCTCGCCAATCAGAGACAAAACCATTTAGTTTAACACGTTGCTTTCTATTGGTTAAAAAACTTCTGACCCAATTCACTAATGTCTGTGGGACGTCCATTGTAGCCAATTTGCCAAGTAAGATGTTGCAATCAATTCGATCAAATGCTTTGGAGAAGTCAAGGACGAAAACTCTCACCGAGTTGCCAGTTCCATCGGTTTCTTGCAGAAGGTGATGAACTAAGGTTACCAAAGCATGGGTAGTCAAGGATGAATTAGTCAAGGATCCAAACTGTCGGTTGTTGATTTTATCGTTTATGGATGAAATAATCCATTTAGAAACGAAACGTTCACAGCACTTGGACAACGATTGAGTCAAAGATATCGGTCGTAACTCTTCCTTAAGGTTGCTGCCATTCTTTAATTTAGGTATAGGAATGACGTCAGCGCGTTTCCGATGACTTGGAACATACGCGCATTGGATTGATGCGTTGAAAACAGATGTTATAGGGCGAGTAAGTAGTGGTGCGTAGGATTTCAGTACCCAATTTGGGATATCATCCGGTCCAGGAGACGTAAAATGTCCAAGGATGTTAATGTACCATAGACGTCATCCTCGCTTATTATTTATTCTACTGGACAGTCGAGATGTTCGTTGGTTCGAAGAGAGGTAGGGGAAGACATTACAAAGAGGGGTATACTCTTGTATAAAACCGCAGAGCCCGCAGAGATTAATTTCTAATAGTGAAGGCATAAAAACACAAATATGTTATACTTAAAGGTTGGAAATACACCGATCTAGTCGTTCCTGTCAAGTGCCATATAGCACCTCATATTATGGAATTTTAATTCCTTTTATGCAACAAAGTTACTAAAACAGGTCGTTGGTTGATATCTGTAGTAGCTCGTCTACTGAAAACAAGTTTGATTACGAGAAACTATATAATTATACATGCACTAATGCCACATCATTGGAATGCATATGCTGGCTAATTTTATCAAGTATCCAGGTTATGTTCACGTAGTAGCAGTAATTATGTATTTTCAGTTGACTGGGAATGAAATATCCTTTATTTGTTTCACAACAACCATGTTTATAAGAGCCATGACTTGTGGTGCTTTACTTCTCTGAAATTCTTCGATCTCGTTGTTTTTTAACGTTGTAAAGCCAAAACAACTGACATTTTTTGCTCAAAACATTCTTCGTGTGCTTCTGTCTGTGTGATGTAAAAAGCAGCCCGATCCGTAACACGTAAGAGCAAAAAACCCGCAAAAACTATGATTCCGTAAAAAATCAAACAAAACAAAAATAACACGCAGGAAACATGGGAGCAACAAAGTTACTGAACAGAATAACTAAATGACAAATGAACATTCAACTTATTTTTCGACCATTCACATAGGGTCAAGGGGACCAAATTTAACTGGCCATTCTCACTAACTGTTAACAATTGGCCAAAGTGACAATTTTATAAAGGACGGGGCCAAAAAAATTGGTTGTTTGGACCAATCAGTTTTTACAGTATGTTTGCCACATGATTGGAATGTGCATGCACCCCACGCGTTTTGTGATAGGTGCATTTCAAAAGTAATAAGGTGTATTGTATTCCGAGAAAAAACGCAATAAACGTGCGCAAATCGTTTATAATCAAGTCTATCAATGTATGAACTGAGAAAGGAGCGAATTTCTTTTCTGTTACTTTTGTTAAGAAGCGATTGCTGTGATTTTGCGACTATTTTAGAACGAGACTCCGTCTTTTCCACTTTATGCCCCCTAAAGTGGAAAGGACGGAATGTGATAAAATATTGCTTTTCAACGGGCCCCACACTCCGTCTTGTTCACCATGCCTTGTTTAATGTCATTTAATGTAGCAAGGGAACTAGCAAGGGGTGTTTTTCCCGCGGCTGTTTACTCTGAGCACCCTTGTCAACCATTTTGAGTGACAGCAAAATTGATAAAAAGGGTACCCTTTTTCATCTTTTGCACCTCTAATGCTACCTCTTTTCCACTTTGCGAAGGAAGGCTTTCCATAAAATACATATGTTAGATGATAATTAACATTATACAAAGTATACTACGTTCGGACAGAAGGAGCGCGGGCTCAAACAGTAAAAATGCATGTGGTAAAAGTTTTTTTAAAATATCGTATTCGGGCGAGATTTCCCCGTGCAAATTCGTACAATAATAAAGTGTTTTAACCAGTTCGAAGTTGTTTGTTTATAAAAATGTGAACAACAAGAACCCGTGCAACAATTGGGGGCTCAGGCGGGAAGTTCTGCAGCGAAATTCGACGTATAATTTCGTGGGAATGGTATGTGTGAAACGAAGACTCGTATGACACTTTAAATTATTGTGGACAAGATAAAGATTTTTGCTGACATTTTTATGGGTTTTAAAGCTGGAACTGCGAAGAAAAAGGTACTTTATTTCATTATTTGAGTTTTGAGTGACGGCGCTGCGACAAATACGCGTGTATTATTTGGAATTTAGCCAAAATGTCTGACCCAGAAGTAGAAAATACGCTATTAGAGTTGGAATCGAAAATTTTAGCGTTGAAACTGAACGATTTATCGAACTTAGCAAATGAAATGAGGCTAGATAAATCCAGTGTCGAAGGAAAGAGCAAATTTTCAATTCTAAAATCTGTATGCAAAGAAATCGAAGAGAAAGTGGGCAACTTGGCAGAAAAAGCTAAAATCATAGAATACCTAGATAATATCAAAACGTTTCTTGGCCTACCACCCTTAGAAGAAAATACTGAAGAGCCCAAAATCATAGAGAAATCCCCTGAAGAGCAGCAAGTTTTAGAATTGCAAGAACAAATTAAAAAGCTAATGAGTAAACAGAAAGAAATCCAATCAAAAATGCGACGGGCTCCAAAGAATGAATTAAGAAGCGTTCCACCAGAAGATATTCTTAAAGTTCCATTGGCTAGTCTTGAGAAAAGCGTCTTACACAGAGATTACAAGATACAGCGTATAAACGACCGGGGCAGAAGGACAAATTGGGGTATCAACCCTTGATTTCTCAAATTGAAGCGGGCTTGAGAAAGAACTACACTGAGCTAGAATTGTTAATGCAGTGGTAAGGGCTGTACAGCCTGGCTTTCTGTTACGAGGATACTTGGAAAGTACTTCTTACCTCACCTTGCCCACACTGAGAAAAATAATCTGCTTTCATTTGCATGAAAGAAGCGCGACTGAACTGCACCAAACCTTAGCAAACATCACGCAAGAACCTAAAGAAGATCCGCAATCCTTTCTTATCCGTGCGTTTCTATTCCCCAGAAGATAATATTTGCTTCAAACGAGGCAGATAGATATCCTATGAGCATAACCTATGATGAAAGTTCAGTGCAAGAATTGTTCCTTCATGCACTAGAGACTGGTCTTATAGATGAGACCATCAGAGCAAAGATGAGACCGACCATTAAAACCCCAGGTGTGACTGACGAGGAACAGATAAAAACAATGAATATGGCAATGTCTGTGGAAACAGAAAGAATTAATAAGCTCAATTTTTCTGGTAGAACAAAATCAGCAAGAGTGTCTGCTTTGGAGATAGTCAGTGACAAAGTCAAAGACAAGAGAGAGAAAGGAAGAGTACTAGCAGCACTTAAGTCGGTCCAATCTGAGATGGAAACGATGCAGGCAGAAATGAAAACACTACGCGAAGAGGTTATCAAGGCACACAAATCAACAAACGACGCTCGTGCTAATAAACCAAAAAGTTCAGGTGGATCAAAGCGAGGATGTGCAGACTGCCAAGAAAAGGATTTGTGTGATACATGTGAACACTGTTTCCTTTGTGGTGGTTCCAACCATTTGGCAAGACACTGCAAACTCAAGTATAAGAACCAGGGAAACCGCAAAGGGTTGCTCCCGAGGGACAGGGTGTAGCCGAACCTGCAACCAAGGAAATGTCCCACCATTGTAACTGTTGTGCGACGAGAGAGACAAAGTTAAATGAATTTTGCACATGTTCTGTTTGTAAACTGGTACGTTATTGTTCTAAGGAGTGCCAAACATTGGGTCGAACATAAGGTACTATGTAACGCTATTAAGAACCTTTCAATGCCTACTAGTACATTGCCTGGGTTGGGAGACTCTGTGGATACTAACGTCTTTGTAAGCTCTCCAAAACAGAGGAATACAGTCGCGTAATCGGTGGGAGAAAAATGTCAAGTAATGTGTCAACTATAGATCCTTTAACCAGAAAACTGTCCCTCACCGACACCCAATCCCGCGTATTCAGGAGACACTTGACAACCTGGGGGGGGGGGGACCACTGGTTTAGCGTCCTACAACCAGGGATTCATGGACAGAGATAGTCAGCCTCTTACCGCCTTCATAACCCCGTGGAGGTTAGGTGAGTGATAATGTTCCCGTTCAGGTTAACAAACGCTCCAGCCAATTTCCAGAGATTTATGAAGAACTGCCTAGGAGACCTGAGGGATGAGGTGTGTATACCATACTTGGACGATGTCGTTGTATTTTCAAAAACGTTTACAGAACATGTGGCGCATTTGCAAAAAGTTCTTCAACGACTGAAAAGTCATGGTGTGAACGAAAACGAAGTTTCATTCTTAGGCCGGGTGATTTTATTACATGGGTACGGAATGGATTCAAAGGCGACGGAAGCAGTGCAAAAGCTTAAAGGAGTTCAACCTCAAACTGTTGGTGAAGTGCGCAGGATAATGGGCCTTCTCGGTGTTTACAGTCGTTCGATCGAGAACTTTTCTAAGATTGCTTGGCCATTGTTTGAACTTTTAAATGGAGACAAAAACCGAGAGAGAAACTTGAACAAAAGTAGGAAGGGTGTCAACAATCAAGCACCATCAAGATTATCTATGCAATGGAATGGTGAACATGCAAATGCCTTAAAATTCCTCATTGAATGAATCATTTCTCCACCTATAATGGCATACCCACTATACACCGATCCTTTTATCGTACATACAGATGCATCACAGGATGGACCTGGAGCCGTGCTGTACCGGAGAGAGGCAGGTCAATTACCATTTTCACTCAGGCAAGCTTGAATTCCTGGCCCTGAAATGGGCAGTGACTGAACAGTCCCTCGACTATCTATATTATTGTCCAAAGTTCAAAGTATTCACCGACAACAACCCCCTCACCTATGTTTTGACCAGGGCAAAGCTTAATGCAACGGGACTCCGGTGGGTTGGCGAACTGTCCGATTTTAATTTCGACATTAAGAATCTATCTGGTCTCAGAAATACTGATGTTGACAGTTTATAAGACTACCAGGACATTTTGAGCAATACATGTCATCTTGTACAATAACCGTATCACAGGAAGAACTGGATGCCGCTGTTACATCGGCTCGTTGTCTTGGGAATGGCGACTCAATTTGGCTCGCGTCCTTTACTACTGACGGAGAGTTGCTAGCTGATGACGAAGCATTGCGTTCTTTGAACTCCAGATGTAGTCAAATTAAAACAGTTAACATTGCTCGGGAACAAGACGACGATAAAAATGTCCGACGAATAAAGGAGATTTTACGTTCTAAGCAAACGACAATGTGACTGAGACTGCCGAGGTGAAGCGATTCCTTTTCGAAATGTCAAAGCCTGGTATCCTATACCACCGAACAGAAATTGTCCTCCCTCAGAATCATCGCCGCTGTGTGTTTAGAGAACTGCACGAAGATGTGGGCCGTCTTCCAGGTGAAAGAGTGCTATCTCTGGTCAGAGAGAGATTCTACTGGCCATACATGAGAAGAGATATCCAACATTTTGTTAATCCCGTATGTCGCAGTTTAAAGCCGAAACGCCCTAACTTTCCAACACGTGAAGCTCTCAATCCCATCCAAACGACTTCTCCCTTCCAATTAATTGCCATTGACTATGTGCATCTCGAGCGTAGTTCCAGAGGATACGAACATATCTTGGTAGTGGTAGACCATTTCGCGAGATGTGCTCAAGCTTATCCGACCAAAAACAAATCTAGTTCTACGGCTGCTGAGAAGATCTTCAATGAATTTATTCCAAGGTTCGGATTTGCAGAGAAAATCCACCACGATATGGGGAAAGAATTTGAAAATCACTTATTCAAAAGATTGGAGAAGTTATCTGGAGTGAAGCATTCCCGAACAACACCCTACCATCCACAGGGAAATGCCCAAGTGGAACGGATGAATAGAACGTTGCTTGAAATGATGCGGACGCTTCCGGAGAGTCATAAGACACATTGGAGGGATCATGTTTCCAAGCTTGTCCATGCGTACAATTGTACTCGCCTTGAAGCAACTGGATACTCCCCTTTCTACCTTCTCTTTGGTCGCTCACCACGCCTTCCTATCGATCTAGCGTTCAACGTTAAAGATCCTGACAACACAACCAACTATTCGCAATACGTTTCGAAATGGCTAGCGGCGATGAAGGAAGCCTACACCAGAGCGTCTAATCTAGCCTCACGGAATGCGAACCGTGGAAAAAAACAGTATTACAGGAAAACACGATCAACGGCGTTGGGGTAGTTGAGATCTTACTGGGAAGACGAAGTGCACATTGTTCTAGCAAGGAAAGGCCCGGAGAGCATCCTGTGTGAAGTAACATCTGAATCGAAGACAAAGAAACCTAGCACATTACATCGCAACATGTTGCTTCTCTGCGATTATTTATCGTACAAGCCAGCCGTGCCGAAAGTATCCCGAGAACAGCGTTGCCAAAAACGTCCACCTAACCATGAAGTGTCGGGCAATGACTTGTCAGCCGACGAGGAGGAATTCCCATCAGTCTCACGTCGATTAATATTGGAATCCACGGACAATATTGTCGAGAGCGAGCCATTGGCAGTTGAATGTGTACGAATTGAGCAGCAGGGAAAGGATGGAATTGAATCTGATGAGATGGTATTCGGAGCGGCGTTGACGAAACACCCGATGTTATGAAAGAACAGAATGCAGCAATGGTACTTGAAGATGTAAAGACACCTGCTCCTGTTCAAGACATTGAGGATGAAGTGATTGAAAACAATCGGCCTCCACGAAATAGACAGGCGCCACAACGACTAGCGTATTATGTACCTAGACATTCAGCATGCTGTTATTGTGGAGCTGTCATTGCACCAGTTGGCCAACGTACCTGAATTCCCATACCTCAACCAGAATGGCAACCATACCAATTCCTGGTGTCTTTTACCTACAACTACCCTTCATTTTCAGTACCTTGGTAGACCACGAAGGGAAAATTTACGCTGCTAAATTAATGTTATTGTTACAAAAGAAAGCACTGGTCTCTTTACACAGATTTTGGAAATCTGAACGTTAGCAAAGCTATCGCGGACGCTTGCCTCTAGCTGATATCCGCCATAAGTCACAAAAAAAATACCAAAAATAATATTTTTAATAAACAAAATTCTCTAGATCACAATCTTCAACTTCACCTCGTGTGTGTATTTGGAAAATCGCAGGCTCAACGTGACAAGTACTCCATGTGAGCCTAATTAAACAAAGTTATAAATAATTAACTAATAAGCCCGTTCCAGTCTTCGACACGCTCCCCCCATGAAGCTATTTTAAAAGCTACATGTCAATGAGAAGACTGTCACCGTCAACTTGTTTTTAAACAACTCAAAATTTTTAGTTTCATAGTTCAAACGACTATTAGTCCGAGTCTTGTTCGTTAGCAATTGCAACCTCTATCTTCATTTTTGCATCTTTACTTGCTTGACGTTTGGGTTAAAATTCCAGGGCTTCAACATTCAAACTTCTCTTCTCCGACCGATTGCATTTCAGCTCCAGTGGTTACAAATGCTGCGGTGTTCTTTCCAGTACTCCCTTTTCCGTTTAACCCTCGCTCCTCTTACCACTCCATCACAGCCACGATCAGTTCAACAACATTACCAAGTTTCCACCGGTTGCGATTCTTCTCCTCACTCTTTATTATGACAATTTCATCCACTACCGGTGCTCGGACTCCTCTCACTCCCTGCAACCGATGCCGTTCTCGTAGGCTCTTTATGTATTCTTTACTCCACCGTGCCGACATTGCATCCTTTACTCTAGATAAGTGTCTCCCTCGTCGTCGCAGGTTTGGCTCTTCGAGGTGATGGGATTCCAATTCGGGTAGATAGTTTGGCTGAAGAAACAGCAACGAGTTAGGAGTCAGCAATGGAAGTTGGACATCTTCAACGTAGTTCAATGGTCGGTTGTTAATGCAACTTCTACGTCAGTGATGATTTCAGCCAATTCGCTAAAAGACAACATTCCATTTCCAATTGCTTTGTAGAATGCTCCCTTGAATATACCCACTAATCTCTCATATTGTCCGCCCCACCATGGTGCTCGCGACAAGTTGAACTTCCATTCAATTTTATTCTTAGCAAGATAATCGTGCAGCTTCTCGTCATTCATCACCTTCTTCATCCATGACGCCGCTCCTTTGAAAGTACTTCCGTTATCCGAATATATTAGTCTAGGTCGACCTCGTCTCGCTACGAATTTCTTAAGACAACTCAGGAACTCTTCCATCTCTAATGTGTGTAACAGTTCGAGGTAAACACCACGCGTTAGGCTACAAGCAAACAGACAAAGATAACTTTTCTCCTCTGTTTTTCCCTTGATGATAAACTTGATCGGTCCAGCGAAGTCGACTCCCACCACTTCGTTCTCCCCGTGTTCTACTTACCGGCAACTGACCAGGCGGTGGTGCAGCGTATGCACTGACTTGAAATCGCTTACATCTCCAACAGCGTTTTCGAACTTCTTTAACCAATGTCCGTAGTCTCGGGACCCAGAACGTTTCGCGCACTCACGCCATAGTAAGAACCACTCCCCCGTGTAGCGTGTAAAGATGGGCTTCGTGGACTAGTGCATGGGTGAAAGGTGCTCCATCGGGTAAGTAAATTGGGTACTGGCCAACGATCCGTCCTCGACATTCAAGTATTCGTTGTTCATTTTCTTGCAAATTGAGCCGAACTCGATCTGTCTGAAAGCTGTCGACATTCCCGGGGTTTTGTTGAACTCTCTTGATTCACCATTCCTGCTGTTCTTCCGACTCTTTTGTAGTTAACGGTCCGAAGTTTCGACTTACTTTTGTCAGCTTCAGGTTGGATATGAACCTCTGAACCCAGGCACAGACTCTCAACACTCTCCAGACATTAGTGATATGTACTTCGATCAAAACGTCAAACGAATCTTTCTTCTCTTCGGGTTGGACGGTGCAGGCGACAATCTCCCGTTCTATCTTCTCTTCTGCTTGACTTTCGATAGTTGACTTGATAACTGGGCTTGCCGGCCAATTTTCTTGTGATGACAGCCACTCAGGACCATTTCTCCACAAAACACTAAGCTGCTTAGTCCCACGGCTCCCGAGATCAGCGGGGTTATCCTTCGTAGGTACATAGTGCCACTCGATATCTTTATGACCATTTATCTTATTCAAACGATTTGCTACGAACTGCTTGAAGGTGCCGTTACCTTGAAGCCAATACAGGACTTCCGTGCTGTCTAGCCAACAGTGAAGAGGTATCACCAAATCATTCTCTAGTGCCCTAACCCTAACCCTAACCCTAACCCTAACCCTAACCCTAACCCTAACCCTAACCCTAATCAAATTTGTCGCCATGTGAGCTCCGATCAGTTCTAATCTTGGAATAGTTAGTCCTTGCTTTGCTAACCGAGCCTTGGCCGCAACAAGAGTCTGAGTGGTCCCCGATGGCTGCTCTACCACAGCATAGACAGCAGCACAAACACCCTTGTAGCTTCATCTCCGAATGCGTGTAAACTAATGGTCGTTGCTTTCTCATGATATGGCAACAACGATCTTTGTACTGTTTCTCCAGATGGAAACGACCCCTTCCAAACCTTCCAGCGACCAGCCATTTCTCCTTCAATCTGGGTGTCCCATAACCACTTTTCATCACACACCTCCCGGTAGATCATCTTTCCTGCCACAGTGATTGGCGAAACCAGTCCGAGAGGGTCATATATTCTTGCTAATTTGCTTAGGATACCTCGCTTCGTTGTTGACAGAGACTCTTGTGGGAAAGTGACGGTTAACGTGTCTGATATCTTATCCCATGCTAAGCCTAACAACTTCGAATCACCACTCTTAACGTTTAGTTGCTGCTTCGCAAAGGTTTGACTTTCGGCTTTCTTATCCCCAACAGCATCACCGTCTCCTTCGAGCTCTTTCTCACTTGCATTCCACTTGTGCAACTTGAATGTCGCATCGCTGAGAACGTCCGTCATTTTCCTTTTCTTCTCTTGCGCTTCAGCTACAGTGGTACCACCAGACAACAGATCATCTACGTACAGATTCTTCCTTAGCTCAGCTGCGATCTCGGGTTCTCGTTTCTGCCACAGTTCTAAATGTTGATCAATCACTCCACCAAGAAGGAAAGGCGAACAAGTAAGACCAAAGAGAGCACGTGTAAATCTGTAAATTTGGATTAACTCATCACCAGGATGCTTCCAATGAAATCTGAGGGCATCGCGCTCGCAGATCTTTACACGAACTTGTAGGAATGCTTTCTCTATATCGCCGCACACTGATACCGGGTAGGATCTTTGCCGTACGAGGACACTCCAAAGTTTATTTTGAAGAGGGGGACCAGTATTTAAACAATCGTTGAGCGATGGACTGTTCGATTGCGCTCTAACTGAAGCATCATACACAAATCTAAGCTTGGTAGACTCAGCATTTGCCCTTTCAACACCTTTGTGAGGTAAATAAAACTCCTTGCCTTGAGGTATCTTCGGTGTTTGTTCAATGATGCCTTCGTTTAGTTGGCTCTGCAGGATTTGGTCATAAGCTTCATGTTTATGTGTCCGTTCAAGCTTCCGCACTAAGCTGTCCAGACGACGCAAGCTTCCCTTTTCGTTGTTGGGCAATGGAGGGTGGTTTGCTCTCCATGGTAATCCTGATTCATACCATCCATGTTCATCACGTTTCAGTTGTTCCTTGAATTCTGTGTACACGTCACCTTGATCATTCTCAGAAGTGTCCTTCAGTCCCAAGACATCCAGTCGCAATAACTGCTCGTAGTCGGTTTGGGTGAGCAACATTTGGTTATGGTCAAATTCTACTCCAGGTGACATCACGAACCATCCTAATTTCGTCAGTTCCGCAATCGGTTCTCCATCTTGGCCAATTCGTGGTTGGTGGTTGTTTTCACTCGAGCATATTCCCCCGCGCTGAGCTCGACATGAATAGGTAACTTTGGTTTTGGATCGTGGTCCACAACTTCTACACCCTGCAGATGAGAATACTTCTTGATCAATTCATCGTATCTCGGATTATCAATAGACAACAGTTCCTCTTTGTTAACTTTCACCAGATTCACATCCATATTGAAGTCACCACTCACCGAACCAGGGATGCTTGATATGTCTCAAGATGTGCCACGTGGGACCCCATCAACATGTCAACTCTCTTCTTGGTGAGATCAACTGGTCTTTTCTTAAGAAGATTAATAAGTTTTGCCGAGGCATATGAGCTGCCTGCTCCCGAGTCGATTAATGCTCTACACTCAACACCGTCCACTTTTATCTGAACAGCAGGAAAAATCCCTTCCGTATTTTGTTCGGCAGAAATCAACAAAGTTTTCCCTTTCTCTTTACCATCTGCCTCTTTCCGGTCGCAGATAGAGGTATAGTGACGTCGATCGCAATGCTTACACTTGGATCTACTTTGACATTCGCTAGCTCGATGTGCTGGACTAGTGCAGTTGTAACAGAGTCGCTTTTTCTTCAATATCTCCCGTCTTTCAGCCTGTGTTACAACCTTCGTACATTCGGGTGACTTGTGTGTTTTCTTCTACGCGAGCATTAAGTAGCTTGCCTGATGAGCGTCTTTCGATTGGATTTCGCCGTGTCCACAATCTCAACGCTTCGGTAAGTTTAACAAAATCCCAAGATTCCCATGATTCATCAGTGCGCACTAAATCACCTCGAATGGGGGTAACTTGTCTAGTGTCATTGATACATTTCCATTGACTTGTGATAGCTTTCCCAGAGTTTCTAACGACTGAACTGCATAAGTAAGTTTGTCCGTAAAGTCATGAATCTTGTTAACATTCAGATCAGGAATTGTGGGAAGATCAAATATCTGCTTCGTGTACGCTTTGATTATCTCTGACTCTTTTCTAAATCTTTCTTCCAAAACACTTTTGGCTCTGTTGTACCCCTCACTGGTAAATAGTAGTGCTTCGATGGTCTTTCGAGCTTTGGTTTCTAATAATTCCCTGAGATACGTCAGCTTTATGACTGGTTCGACTGATGTTTTATCAACGGTCTCCTTAAATTGCTCCCAGAATCTTGGCCAGTCTTGGTAGGTCCCATTGAATTTAGTGATCACCAATTTTGGAAGTTTCGCTTGAGCATTTTTCTCGGCTTTAACCGCGGTCTCATTACTGCTTTTGCTTAGTTTAGCTTCTTGCGTTGCTTTTGCCTGCTGCAACTCTGTTTGAAACTTAAGACGTGTCTCAAAAAGTTTTTGTTCGAACTCCAACTCTTGGTTCCGTATTTCCTCGCATAATCTCCAGCTATATTCATCATTCCATGTCTTTAAGCGTTTCATTTCCTGTTCCGCCTTGGCTAATTTTTCTTCAATTCCCGCATTCCATTCACCAATTTGTGCGAGGTCTTCCTTTGCCACGATCTTCGCCATCTCTTCTTCCTTCGATATTGATCAGCTTCGTCGCAATCTTCGTTCAAATATTTTGACATTTTGTATTTGCTTTCATACAGTGCTGATTACAAAATAGAACTTGTTTTAACAAATCGCATGTGTTAACAGTATAGCATAGAAATAATAGATATAGAATGCGTACTCGGTCACGAATCATGTCTCCACTTTTTTTCGCAAGTGCCCTTTTAAATCCGCCATATTGAATTTGACCAGGAGTTGAACCGCAGAGTATACATACAAAGTTCATCATAAATAAATCACTTAAATAGTATCACATTTACAGTTTAGAATATAGTGCTCTTGAAAAAACAAAATGAAATAAAGATAGTTCTTCATATAGTCGTGTATTTAACACAAAAAACTTGTGGTTTTGCGTAAACATGATTTAATTTTGAAACATTTTGCATTCCCGAAGCATGACTGAAAATTTCGATATAAGCAAAGCCAAAGTGGCCAAATAATCGTTTTTTCATTGACTTTTGAAGCTTGATAATATATCTTTAAGTTTCCGTTTCAAAAAACAGCAGCTATGTAAACTATAGTAAACTATTATGTTGAGTGTAAAATGTAATTGTATGAGCAAATATGTATCGATTACTTGAAATTGTCATTGCCAAATTGCATGCCTTTTAAATATATTATTAAGAAACACAGACAAAAACCAACAAAGGTAACCATTTCGTTCTTTGTAACTATCAATCATCGTAACTGTTTTCATATACAGCTAATTCAAAAAAGGTTGTCTGTCAAAAATTTAAAATCTGAATTACAAAATTTAAAATACAAGAGCAAAATGTATCATGGGTTCACTTCATGACTTCTGGTTAACGTTATATGGCTTACGAAGAGCGAAGTTTTGAATAATAATATAGTCATGATAGTTCTGTCTTTGCCATTTAACCTGGTGTTGTTAGTAGAATGTATGTTGTGTCTCCTATTTTGGATTTTGTAATTTAGATTTTAGATTTTTGAAGGACAACCTTTTTTGAATTAGCTATATATATGTATTTTAAAACGCTAAAACACACCTGTTGAGATTGTTTTTCATCCTCTGACTCTATTTTTAAGTTTTATCTTTTTCGACTTTTGCAGCAATCTTGAAAACTTGTATTTTGTAACTCCAATTTCTTTGTATTATCTGCTCAGGACTAATCCTTTCTCGTAAAAAGCTCATAAAATTCATTTTCCTTTGTTTAAAAGTTTTTATGAACCATTTTTCCATGTAAAGTCACGAATTTTTATCTTTCTGTAAACTTTGCTTGACAAAAAAAAACAATAGCTCTCCTCGCAACGGCGCGAAATTCTCTGCGTAAGAGTCTGGGACTAGTCAAAATGCCCTTATAAATCCGCCATTTAGTGGAGACAAAGTACGCATTCTATATCTATTATTTCTATGCAGTATAGACTCACCCCCTGTCATATGTCTGGCGATAGGAGAAGTATTGTTTGGATCGAATGAAACTATTTTATCTCGACTCAAATATTAATATTAAACTAATAAATAACTTGTAAAATGCAAAGCAAATGACCCAATGCTAGTATTTTTTTGCAGTAAGCATCGCCTCATGTGTTCAACAATAAATCATGAATCATAAAGGTGTCGTGAATTGGGTTGAGTTGCGTCCCTTGAAATTAAGCTGAAATTAACCCATGTATTATCACCAGGGTTTTTTTTTCACAGAGACGGTGTTGAAAATGGCATTGACTGGATGGTTCGCTGTGTAAAACGAAACATTTACAGACCTGCTCATACCAAGTACGAGTTAGCATAGTTCATTTACTCTCGCCAAATTTAATCAAATCGTATACGAATTCTTTCCGATAAATTTGCTGTGCATGAGGAAAGGTGATGGAAGCAATGGCATGGAGTCTTAAAAGGAGCTTCACCATTCTAAATGAAGTTTCGTCTTTTTCATATCTTAATAAGTGGCAAATATTGACATAAGATGAGTTCTATGTTGTAAACATTTTGGCTGTCATCATCCGATCAGTGGGAATCTTCAAAATATGAGCTGTAAGATGCGTTAATTGCCCAGGACAAAACTTTAAGAATAACCATTAGAAATTAGAGTTGCTCAGTTGAGGTAAATTTAATCGAATCGGATCGATCGGATACAGAATCTATGATATGTTGAATGTGCCTTATTTAGGGGAATGGTTGACAATTGGACATTGTTGATGCATAATAGCCTACTCCATATAGACTTACTACTTGGTAGTTTTATTTTAAAAATCTATGTGATGAGACTGTTGTTTCACTATGAAAATAGCATTCTGCGTATGTCCTTTTATGCATTTTACTATTTCCAATTAAGCTGAATATTATGTTGGTAGTTTGTTGGCAAGTAACCTGTGGTCAATCAGGTCGAAGGCTTTTTTATGATCAAATAGCTCCACTCTAGATGCTTCACAATGGCCATCTGTTGAGGCATTTTAGGAAATGTAGCATGTTTATAAGTGCTTGAGTGGTACTTGATCTCGGTACTGTGCCATATTGATTAGGGTCTGGCTACTACAAACGAATTGACAACATAGATATAGTCTTCTACAATCTTCGAATTAGTTGGCCCCTTAGGGCACAATGTATGCGTTTCATCGACGCAATTTTGCTTATCGTAAAATATAGTCGAAGTAGTGTTCTGTCATGCTTAGTGCATTATGTGCATATGATGTACCCATGCTGCCCGTTGAGTCCCAATCGCTACAATCCTCGCAAAAATCATACAAAGTGTATTAAAAAAAGTTTATCGTACTTTGGACTGCTCTACAGCACTTACTATTTTACATACAGGAATAATTCTTTCACAACTCGAAAGAACAGGCTTTTGAATGTCACCGTTTTTTCAAAATTTGAAGCGAAGAAATACGAATACGAACAATACGCTAGCTAGATTAAGATTAAAATTCTAAGCAGAATTTTTACCGAAACGGTGATTATTTGTGTCTAGAATGTCCAGGTTTAAATAAATTGTTGTGCATACATCAGTCTCACATTTATTTACTGCTTACCTAACTTCAATCAACGTAAAGTGGTAGTTCAAAGAAAAGTAAAGCACAGGTCAACGTGGAAAGGCAACTATAAGAGATTGTCTAGCTTTTAGGTAATAATGCATAGTTTAAAATATGAAAATTAACCCGCGAATTCAACGAATTTATTGTAGATCGCATTTCAAATTGACGAATGACACAAATTGAAAATCGTTTGAACTGATATTGAAAGCTTTCTAATTAAAACCTTGACAAACCTTTTAGATTATTGAGAATAATGTTCAAAATGGTAAAAGGTTTACTTATTTGACACAGATGTTTAGTATTTGTGTTTCAACGTCACAATAACCAAATTGGCCGTTAATTCAATATTGTAGAAAGGCCAGAGAAACCAAATAAGTTTTCTTATAGAATAACTACTAGTTGAAGTAATCTTGACAAAGATATCTCCAAGCATATATATAAGTTTGTGTTTTGACTCCTTAAAAAGCAACTACATGTATCCCTTGATTCCTACTTTTTCTTGTAAATTTCCAATATTCACTCATTAATAATTACATCGACCTAATACATATTGAAATTTTATTAGGCCGTTGTAATTATTAATGAGTATAATAAGATTGTGATTTGTTACTGCTCTACCCTATAAAGACGGCGCATGTAGGTTATTTCACGCACAAATGCAGGGATTTCTCAGCCTGTACGATTAGAATTATATCGGATTTTCTAATCTTTGAATAATATACTTATATTTATGCCATGTTCCCATGCATGCAATTTACATCCTGACTGACAAGGTATGAAAACTGACAAGTGAGCTGTGTATATTTGATAGGTAATTTGGGCAACACACCCGTGCCAGGAGAGATAAAGATTGTACAGACCAATTGATAGTGATGACCGGCGGCTAAAAGGCGAATAGCCAAAGATGTACTGATAGCTAGGAATTGCGAAATTATCTGGGACGTTACATTCGATCAATCACAGCTATCAACGCTGATTCTTAATCTTTCGCCAGATAAGATTACGAAAAGATATATTGAGGAGATTAGGAAATACGCGTTAATACCTTGAGACAACTTGTCTGCACGTATAATCAGTTTGGTTACAAATATTTTCTTAATTAACTAAAATTGATGTCTTGGAAACGGTTAGTAAATAGAGATTTTCCCAAGTGAGTAAAATTCCCTCAAGGTGACGTGGTTTTTCACCTAATTTGTGACATATTTCAATGCGTAACAGAATGAAGAACAGAAGCATAGTAATAACTATAACTTAATCTTGCGCATAGACTATAGGAGCGTGTGAACATATAATTTTATCCCTGATATTTGATTTAGTAAGAAGAGAATATATATTTGAGTCAGTAAGAACAGAAGTATGGAATTCAACTGAAACAAAACTTCGAAAGCTTATCTGTATGGAACTGGATTCGGGAGTATCGTTCATCTAAGTTTGTGAAGCATTTCAATGCGAAACAGAATTGAGAACAGAGGCATAGTAATAACTTAATTGTAACGATTGTCACTGCAACGAATCTTTCGTTATACTCCCGTGCTGAATTAGAAAAATATGAAATTTGACTTTGTATTTTCAGTGCTTCTGCCCGCTAGATATAGTTGCAAGGGTTTTATTTAACGATCTTGGAATATTTATTCTTAATATACTGGCTCGCTTCGAGGCTTGCTTCTCGGTCATCACAGATCCTATGTAAGTCGAGCACCCCGTGAACCTGTTGTGAACTATTTGTAATTTCCAGTATATAGCTCCTAATTAAGTCGTAATAAGAGAAGCCTGCAGACAAATAGAACATTCTACGTAAAACCGTACAAGCATCTCAAAATATCGCTCCTTAATTATTGTATATGCATACAATACACGTGTTTCTAGTAACAGGGGAAAATAGAACGTTTGTATGCTAGTTATTAGGTACATAGCAACTAATTTTGGCTGCGAGATTTTGGTCATGTGCCATTAACAACAGCGTGTTGAACGACTGTCATTTGTTTGCATTAATAACAAGTGTCTTAACTCACAGCTTGAAGTAAGGTTAAAATAGAAAAATGGGATAAAAATAGAATCCAAGCAAGTTTATGCTGTGTAAGTGCTTTATTTAATAATGACCCGATTTCCTTAATGTCGAATTCATGCTAATGTCTGTATGATATGCAGAAATAATTTAGGACGGCACATGATTTTAAAAGTAAATTTATACCATCTTGGTTTACATATCATTGATCTATTTTTGGATTCATTTAGCTCCAAACCACTTGGGGATCTTTTATTTGTCAAAATGCATATGACACAAACCTGGAGAGCCTAGACTATTAATAGACTTAATGAAGTAGCGACGAGGCAAAATACGAGATTTAATTAAGAGAAAATTGAGTAGAACTTTTTAATAGTTTCACTTTCTTCATACACGCTCTTATTAAGTATTTCAACTCATGTATAACAATTCTGAACAAAAAATGTCACAAAACTAGCTTTTATATTCTATTTACGCGGGACTGTTGTGTTGAGACTTGAGGAGTTAGCGTTTCAGTTTGTATTGTATACCTTACTTAACGATTATCTCTTGACCATACGTAGCTTTGCAATTCATGTAACCATGCAATATGTGTACATGTAATTCGTGGTCAGACCAATTTGCCGATTGTTTTGGTACTTATAATCTAGAATAAACTGAAAAAATAAGAAATTTAAAACTTCAATAACCGGGGGGTTCTGTCTTTTACGGCAATATAAATATGCTTTGCGCACAAAACTTAAATGCTTAAAAGTAATTTTGACTCGGTAGATGGAAAATTTGTCGGGTGTTGTATCGCTGTACAAAATTTCAAAAAATTTGCTCGAGTCTAAGCCGTTCAAAACGTCGCGCGAACTTCCATATTTTTAGCAAAATTAGCTTTGTGCATGTTTAATTTATGTTTTACTTAATTTGCATACAACTCCCAGGGGACGTTTAATTGAAATTAGAACATTTCTTCAGAAAAACGATTCTTATTGAGAAAAATATACGTTTGTACGACGTTTTGAGTGGCTTAAACTCAATCAAATTTCTTGAAATTTTGCACAGCAATAAAACACCTAACATATTTTCTACCTACCAACTCAAAATTACTTTTAAGCCTTTAAATTTCGCGCGCAAGCCATTTTTAATGTGTTTCAAAATACGCACACCCCTGGGTTTGAAACATTTAAATTTCAGAATATTTTCATTTATTCTACACCGTAAGTACCCAAGCAATGTACATTAATAAAAAACTTCATACTTACAGCCGCTTCGCGATGTTGAGAGCCGTTTCAAAATTGTCTACTTTTTTTCTATACATCCTGTATATATATATATATATATATATATATATATATATATATATATATATATATATATATATATATATATATATATATATATATATATATATATATATATATATATATATATATATATATATATATATATATATATATACATATATATATAGTAGGTGCCAAAAGTATGAGTCGAGTCGAATTTTTGTGAAGAAACAGAGATGAGATTATATCCGGAATTTTTAAGTGCTCAAACTTGCTCATTTCACGTCCTTAAACTATCTACATTAGTTATACTCAAGCATGTACATTATGCTTTACGATTGCTTCCAGCATTTTTGCGTTAAATTTTTTACCACATTTATTGGCAACAATAGTTAATTTGGTCCTATACATACATGAACATAAATGATATCTAAAGATTTTAATCAAGTTACAGGACAAATGGTTACCCGGAGTGATCTGAAAAGTTGAGTCATAGTCGATTATTGCGTCCTGAAAATAAGCATATATAATCGATTGTTATGGAAACAAGCAGAAAATGTTAGACGGAGACATCCTAAGCGATCATGGATCAGGGCCAATTGACCCTGAGTTATCACTTCTATTACGGTTTTCAATAAAGTTGGGGATATTTGTATGACAAAAAGTGTTGAATTTCTTAGAAAACATAAATACCATCAGATTCTACAAAGGCGTACTACTTACTACGAAAAGCCCATGTAGAAAATGATTTACACTTTTCTGATTTGTGTGTTTAAAGAAGATACCAAAACCAAGATAATTTAGTGCTCATGCAGTATTTCCCCATCAATCTCCTAAAGTTTATCAAATTCCAAACTATTAGCAACATTGTAAAGAAAAAGTCAAGTGGGTAACTAGGAGCCAAGACAAGCCATGGGATGTAATTGTTCCTTGTTAGAGTGATATTTCACACTGACAATAACTAAATCTATTGTGAAATCAATAGAACAAGATATTTCAAAGGGAACGATTACAGACATCAAGTACTAAAATTATGTAGTTATACTTGTTTAAATTATTTGATTTAGACAAAATACTTCGGTTGTGATTGAGAGCGGTAATGTTAGCTATATAAAATTACAAATAACAATTCAGTGTCAACTGGACTCATACTTTTGGCACCTACTGTATATATATGTATATATATTTCTCGCATTTTAACTTCTCGAATGATGATTATTTCATTGTTAGTAAGCTCTTCACTTTACGTAGGAAATTATAAACATTTGACGGTTTCATGTTCGTTATATTATGCATATTATGTACAGATGTTGAGGATGTGAAATCTTCCGAACCGTATATGCAATTTTAAAAATGACCAGGGAATTTTTGGCCATGCGCATAGTGATTGCAGCCTCTTGCTGTTATTTTTGGCAATTTCGGACATTGTATTATACATATATATATGCTCTCTCAGAGAATGGAAAACAAGACATTGAATTATGGAATGTTGTTGGGCAAGATGAGAGTGTGTTGTTTCCAGCACTGAAACCCATGCTATGCTAAAATCCACCTTTTTGGGGTCGAAAATTAATATGTAGTTCTTTCATGTTGAATTAAGATTGTGAGTAAATTGCGAAACATTTCTTTGCAAATACTCGCCGAAAATATTCATCATGCAGTATTTTATAGAGTATTTCTTGACGAAATTCCAAGTTAATTTCTCGTTGAAACCTCGCATCTATAGAGCTGGCGAAAGACAATAGTTTATTGAAATACGATCAAATTTGGGTCAAAATGTGGTCTAAGTCAATTATTCAGCCACCCAAAAATGGCACATTTTATTGCTTACTCACACAACTGAAAACGTGAGAAAGACACTGATAATTGCTCAGTTGTTACGAAGCCTGTGGTGTTTGCATTTTATTTTTAGCATTGGACTCAAATAATTTTACGTTTTGGAAGTTCTTTTTATTCATTTTTTCTCATGCAAGCCCATCGCCAGGAAGCTGTCTTACGTCATTACATCGACTACAGGGCGACTATCGACCAACTAGAAGACGCGTCCCTGTCATTTTTGTGTGTCGCGTCGGCGCGACATAACTACGAGGGAGACGCCGATTTTGCGACAGTCCTCAACGCCTACAAAATTGTCGCATATTCCTCCTCCGTAAAAGTTCGCACCCGTTTTAATGCGTAGGCAGAAAATCCGAGTAACCTCAGAGTATCGACCTTAGAATATCCCTGTTTGCCGGCTAGGTTAGGTGCAGCATATGGTCCGTGTCTAGTTTGAGGCAATCATTCTAGCTATTCAGAAACCTTCATTGAAAGGGAAGCTCTTTTGGATCCAGAGGCTTTTGTTTCCAAGCCGGGGCTAACCCAGTTTCAAAGTTTAAGCCTGCATGCACTGTTTTAGTATTCTTTGGGCAATCTTTCGTTTATCAAAACTACAGTATTCATAGCTAAATGGGAAATTTCCTTCGAAGTCTGCGTTAACCCTGCCAGGGGTTTACCTGTAACCGGCGTTTGGCCAACTGACTTTATGACCGAAAAAAACGTGGCATTCTATATTTGAACAAGAACTTTAGCGTTCAACAATTTTTATCCCTTAAACGATTTTGAGCTATAGCGTATGCATGTACGTTTTTGTTGACGAGTTCCGCAATATTCTTACTTGAATTAAAAGAACTTGTTTACCAAAATATTGGACGCATGTTTTGCGCTCTTTGACACACTTGGGAAACGACATTCCATGTCGAGATTTGCGCCCGGTGGGTGGCAGCGGTAACCGATTGACTCTTTCTAAAGTACTTTGTTTTTTGCTATACACGCGTTAGACGAGTACAAAATGCAAAAACACTCAAATTGAAAAAAATTATTAAAATACCAACAGTTAAAACAATATGAAGTAATTTACATATAATGTATATGAAATGTAATGATATATAAATGTATAATATCACAATTGCAATTATATATATACTTCAAAACTATCTGCTTAACACTAATAATAATAATAGTTTTAGCAATGTGTCAAAGCAACATTCTTCAAAATATATAAGTACTTTAGTTCGATTTAAGAAATGCCTAGTTAAGGAGATTAAACGCCAAAATTGCTTTTACTAAAACGTTTTGTTTAAGTCGCAAGTGCATCTCTTTTAACGACCGGCGTTTGGTAGTTTGCTGCCATTCCCAGACTTAAGTTTCTTATTAAAATTTCCCTTTCTTAAATCTACTTCCCGCGTATACTGAAATCTCTTTGTTTTATTTTTACCTTTGCGATCTTAATATTTGTGTTGTTCAACTGTAAAAGATATCTTATAATATAATTTATCTTTTATCATACTTTTTTTATTAATCCCATGCTGTTAACAATCAAAGAATGTTCTTGCTTTGAAAATCATCATTTGAGTTGTAAAAGGTCATTCATCATTATCGTATAATATTAAAAACTTTTGTTTTGTAGTGAAATTTTACGACTTTTAGCACTTAATTTTTACTAGTAACATTTTTAAAAACTCATTCGCCCCGTGCCTGTGGAATATATGGTATTAAAGCGAACATTCATGAGTGTGTATCTTTATTTTGTATTTTTTTTACCGTGTAAAATTTTCCAACAAATTGCTCACTTGCAAAACCTGCGTTAAATGGTTACACCTGAACATTCCATGATATGCCTCATAAATCTCCCCCAAAACAGTAGCAGTCAAGGTCGTGCAGACAGGGAAATCCTTTGTCAACAGCCCGCCAAATTTGCCGCTTTGGATTTTTTTTTGAAAAATTCCGCCAAACTACATGGAGAGCAAATTCCCATGCAATTAATGGATGCTATCAAGCAATGGCCATGCACGAGATTTTTGTTCTGCTGATTCGGCTCTTACATTTCTGTGGGAGTGTTTGAAGGGATATGGTGGAATGTGAAATGTTTGACATGTGGGCTGCGGTGTGGCTAGCGACCTTATAAGCTTACATCCTATTCAACTCGTTGCATGACGTGGATTTTGTTATATCGTAAAATGAATGATGCAACAATATGTAATTTTAAAATGCGTGAAATAACACAGATTGATAGCCGATTATCGTTGCATGAAGATCGAGCTGTGAAATTCTTTATACCGATTCCTTTTGGCTTTTGGCTCTTCCGTTGGCGGACATAAAGAAATATTTTCGAATGTGAAGTGTTTGTGGCCGCAGTGTGGGTAACCGTCCGTAGAAGCTTAAATCCTTCCATTATAATCATACAGGAAACTTATTTAAAGCTTGACCATAATTATGTCTGGTTTCTATTTTGTTAAAATCACAAAGGAAAGCACGGGTGTTGCAAGCGGTTAACGCGCTAACCCCTCTCCCTATGGACTGTAAAAATAACCCTGGTGTGCATTTCAGGATGCGTTTCCTGCGAGTTAAATTCCCGAAGTTGATCTCTCCGGGTACTCCGGTTTTCCTCCCTCACTAAAACCAACTTATGTATGTAGTAGACACTGGTGTAGGACGGGGGAGATTAATAACCTAATGAAGATCAAGCAGAAACTGACAAATTTTTTCTATTTATGACTTAGACCCTTTCCCCCTCTCCCCCCCCCCCCACGACCATGTTTGTATATTAAAATCTCGTTATAAAGTTATAATGTCATGGTACTATTTAAGAAGTAGCTCAACAGGAATTGGCACCGCTGTAGTCTCCATCGATACCAATCAAACCATATTTGCTTATATTGTCAATCCAATTTTTAAATGTCGAATATACTGTAAGAGTTAAAGTTAGAATGGTAGTATATAGTCTATATACACAGTAAGATTCTACATGCTTTTAAGATAATGCGTAGTAATTTTGCGTGCATGCGGCCATTCAATCGTAATACCAACAGCTACTTACGTCTAAGTGCCTTATTCCGAAGATAGTTGTTGTTTTAATGTGATACCATTTTACGACCGCAACTTTGCATGCCACCTAAAATATGTATGTGTGTTCAGCAACATATGTCATGAAGAGATGAACTTCTTAAAAATACAGGATGTAGCGCTTCCAATTTTAGTTTTTTCTATGTGTTCTATACATTCAGGTGGGGGGTTTTCTAGGCCCCGCTAAGAGGATCAATCACGCCATAGCTTGAATCACAAATTTAGGGAAATTATTATCGTGATTTTCATCTATATCATCACATTAATTGTTTTCATTTATGGCTTGTGATTTAGATTTTTCCGGAATTTTTGAACAAAGAAACGTTATATTGCTGTGGCATCAATAATGATAGTTGCAATTGAACTATTGAGAAATGTGTTTATAGTGCTATTTCAATCAAATATAGCGGAACTAGGACAAACCAGTGTTAAAATATCAGCATCATATTGAATGACTGCAGGTTTGCACGTAGTTCTGTTGTTTCATTCCTTTTAAAAGTTTTAAGTAGATACCTCATAAAGCGTGCGACAAACAGTCTGTTGCTCTTGCAGTCAAAAGTTTCTTTCAGTGGGTGACATTTTAACGTTTCCGATAATTAAGTGTTTAGTTTTAACTTCAGCCCATAGTTTGCTCTCAACAATTGCCGTATATGGATGGATGTCGCTCGGTTTTGTAAAGTATAAATCACATGAAATAGAAACACTTTTAAAATTGAAAGTACATTTAGTCACAAGATTGCAAACGTACTTCAATATTGAACTTACTTTTAATATCCATACTTATAATGCATATCTCACTTAATTGTCAGGGAAATTGTTCTCGGTGGAGGTCCACTATAAAGGTCACCTCTTCCTCGCCGCCTCAACCACAACAAAGCGAATGTTTAACAATTTACTATAATTTACTGTATTAGTTGTGCATATGACATTGACTGTATTTATATGTGAGTAGAGTTGTTTTATTGTTTACTAGTGTACACATTTTACTATTGCAAAGAGTGTACAACCTGTATGAGTCATCGGTAACAATAAGTGTTTGCTTGTCATGCTTTCAAGTGAGAAAATGATCTCAGTTTTATACTGTGATACAGTCTATATTCATCACGTCTTTTTTGTGTGGCGTGTTTAAATCATTAGTTAGGCTGCGGAAATATATCCATAAATCATTGGATCGTTTCGGTATCCATGCACCTTGAGATGTCTGCGATTATGACAAGGCAATGAGGTACATTGCGATGTATAGTGAGTTTATTGCACGTCCCATCCACCCCTTCTTACAGATGCTTGATATAAATTATCAATGATAATCTATTCACTGTGAAAAATTAAAAAGTCATCAAACATCCACTGGCGAACGTCGAATTTTGCTTTGACAGCGGTAAAAATCACGAGTTGCAATTACCAAAACCACACATTTCCTTTAGTTTGTCACGCGTTTGCGTCATTAAGCTTAGTTTGACGTCATAGCTGCGTTTTTACAGAGACCTCATGTCGCAAGTATTCCTGAAAAACACATAGCCTGCCATTCACTGAGTGTTAGTTTTGATTAAACATGCCCTACGCCTTGATGCTAAAAATGGCTATTCCATTATGTTTTTTGTTTGTTGACTTTCTAGTCACGCTATCAAAGTTAGCCCATGAACAAAACCAAAAATACTTTAAAAAATATTATTTATGCACAAACTTCATATGATATTTTGCTGTTTACCCCGTATCTTGTGCGAAAGATGACATACAAATTTGTTTGATCTACGAAATAAAGCGCTAAAATCACGATGGGATGTCTTCAGAGGATGGATGTTTTTATTAATTAAGTTTGCATAACTATTATTTCGTAACAACATGATTTTTTCCAATAGATTGTTATAGTGTCAATGTTGTGATAACTAGAGGTCGTGTAACAACAGAAAAGCACACATATTTATGTATATGCAAGATGGTTATATTTGAAGCTGTTCCGCATGAGGTCAAATAGGATTATGAATTTAATCCTTGATATTTGCACAGCACCTTGAGCTAAATTAAGCTAACTTTATTTATGTTCGATACAACTGTATGTTGGTATGTCTAAAATATTCTTAAGTACAATTCAAATAAGAGCCATATTACCTGATATTCACCCAGTAATTCAGTCTACAGTTCTCGTGTGATGGTAAAAGTTCGGAAATAAAGAATGGCATCGATGGCTATTTTTGCCCAAACTCGCAACAAAATTCGCAGCAAGAGAGATGTTTTCTAAAAGTAGTGGAAGGTTTAAATGCATGGCTCTATCTGCCGTCAGTTTCGTCACATGGCATTCGTGTGAGGGTTGTTTAATTCGTTGCAACGATTGCAAGAACGTTTTATTAGATGAAACATATTTTGGTAGCATATTTAAAAGGTACATGCATGCAGTAATGCAGATAATATACTCCAGAAAACTTCATTACTTCATCTATTGTCAACACAAATTGACTAAAACCGGATTTAAAAGTACGTCAAATAGAAACTATACACATGTTCATGTTTAAGTGCACGGTGTGTTCTTCTCGGCAAACTCTGACCCTCAGCCTTCGAAAAAGAGTCAATACACTTTGCTGTCATGCTGTGGTTTATGCTATTTCCTGTCAACGTCAAGTCGAATACTTGTGAAAAACTAACAACAAATTTCCTTGCGGAAATCACTTCATTTTGGCAGGAGTGTTGACATGAGAAATTACCTGAAAGGAAATGTACAAAAAGAATACACATTTGGTAATGAGCCGTTAATTAATCTCGTACCTTTGGACGACCAAGAGTAATAGAGTGTCGTTGAGAAATAATCAGAGTTGTTTGTGATGTAGTGCGAAGCCTTCACCCTCTTCTTCCAGTCGGTTTATGATTAATTATCTGAAATAATATGTAAACAGCAGAAAAGGGGAGAACAAGTAAAAATTCACATGATACCAGTGTTTTGACTATAGTCTATATATTTTAACAACTAACCTGTCTATGGTATCTCGTATGCAAGTTTTTTTTTAAATAAAGGCCAGAACGAGCTCATTTTATCGGCTCGGGCGAGGCGCGTTTTGAAAATCTGCTCGCGCGTTAGCCGAGCGGCCAAAACGATTTTAACACTAGTTCTAATTATTTATTTTCGCTCGTGGACCAAGTTCTTGTTCAAAATGTATTTTAATGAAAAAAATATGCCTATAACTTGCCTAAAGCTAAGTAAACACGTCAACCCTTGTTCAAGTAGATACAAGTTAATCCTTGACGTGTGCATTAGCTGATAAGGATAATTTAGTGGAAGCAAATGATCTTTTGATCTTTTAGTATGTCTCTATGCGATTATACTGTTAAGTGCTGTACCGATTGATTGCGTTATCTTCAGGGTTAGCCGTGGGGAAAGTCAGTCCTATAACAAAACAGTGAGTTTTATCTTCGACTGGTGAAAAGAAATATTTTATGAATGAGCGCAGCTATTTATTGAGTAAAGTTTTGTTTTCACCTCTAAAACATAAAATCCATATCTTTAAACCGCCATATTATATTCTTTTTATTTTATTAAAGGTCCGATTAGTCAGTAATATTAATTTTCGGTCGAATAAGGTATCGATAATGCAAAAAACTTTTACTATGTACATTTTCAAATAAGTATATTATGTTAAACTCCATTAGTTTGGGATTTTGGTGGGGGTTTTATTTCTTCGGCAAAAACAATGTTGTTGTCTCCTTGAACAAAGCTGAAAATTGGTTCGTGCTCACAGACGTCGCCGTTTTAAAAACATAAAATTATTGGTAAGAAATAAGCACGTGATCGATACTTTCACTGGTTAAGATATGAGAAATACCTTAATTACTCTGTGCATTTTCAGAATGAAGGGGAGTCATATATATAATAAAGCGACATTTGTGTTGAACTTTCGGCTAAAGATACGGTTAGAAATTTTGAAAAGTAAGTAGGACTTATCTCACTAGCTGTATGCCAGATAATTAACACCATACGAAACTTGCATCTCTTGGTTGGAGACTGATTGTTGTCAATTTACACCGAGGAAGAGAAATTTCATAGGTTATTTAATTATTAAGGCTCAGGTTGTTGATGATTTGGCCAACAGGGGGTGCGCGTAAATTTGAATTGAATCATATGGGGTCAATAATCTCTGCCTTGGTCTTAGTAAAATAAATGACTATATGAAAGGTTTCTATAAAAAAGTTTTCGAAGAGTTTGACCCCTGAATGGATGTGTTTTTTGTGTGCAAGATAGTTGACAATTCTAGATAGGTGTCTGCATGTGCTCACAGTTCGAGGCGGAGATTCATATTTCACTGAATGTGTGAACCTTGTGTGCTTTACTGCGGCTTTTACGACAACACTTACAATTTTCGATTTCTAAATAAAAACTTTACATTTAAATAAAACTTTTACGGCTTTACGTTCTGTATACAAATCAGTTCCGCCTGCTGATCATAACGAACGAACAGCAAAATAGGCTACAAACGTCAAGCTGGTGTTAAAGGATTTTATTAGATCGTTGTGCTAAATACCTATCTGTTTTTTCCGTAATTTTTCTGTGATCTCGATGTCACATTGTGATATTAGCATTGAGTGTTAAAACTTGATTTAACAAGGCTTTCTTAAATTGCAAAATTTAAAAGAAAAATCTTCTTTTGCTTGCATGGTATAAACTAGACTTCGAAGAATTCTTCTATGTGATTTTTCATGGCATGTTTGTTATAATTATATAAGTAATGCCTGTAGTTTATATTGGTCATGAATTTGTCTTTCCGTTGTTCCGAATCGTCTCTTGTCAAAAAGAAAAAATATTCGAGACACAAATTAATCAGCTCCGTTAGTTGGGCTAGCTTGTCTCGTGAAAACGTCCCTTTACATCAACTGGTTACAGGCAAAAGTGCAAAATACTGAAATACATTACCGGTTAAGGGAAATTTTATTCTTCTAACCAAACTTATATAGAATCGTAGAGCAACACTGCTCTAGGATTTGAATGCTTTTCTCAAAAATTACGCTTAGAGCAGCTCGTTAAACAAACGGCGGCTAATGCTAATTTAAATCAAATTAAATGTTATTGTTAGACATTAGTGAAGATTTTGAACTCATCTTCTAGCACACACGATTTAAAATTAGCCGTTTTCGCCCGGTCGTTTTAACCTTTTCAAGTTTGAAATTGATTGACACAGCAAGCAAGACGTATATCAAATATTTGTCTTCTTTTTCTTATTCTTCTTTGTTTGAACTACTCACCCAAAAAGCAAGGGGAAGCTTGCACTTCATTTTAACACTTATCAACATATAGATCAATCGTATGACTTATCTGAACTTTGTCAGCCAAATGGTTGTTGTTTCGTGTACGACACGCGAGGGGGAGTGGCCGGCCGGAAATTGACGTTCTGTAATCGGAAATGTCCCATTAAGTTTAAAGCAGGTTTATTTTTAATGCGATATATATCATCCTGCTGATTTGAACTTTGCATTGAGAGATTAGCTGATTATTATCATGTTATGACCAATCTGTGCAACCATTACGGGAGACCTTTTATACATGGGGTTTTCTGCACAAATATAATACAGTATGTCGAATATTTTATGAAAAGCACGCGTGATTACTTTATATGTACAGTTCATAGTTGCACAATGATTGGAAACAGGACATGTCCTTGTATACAAGCCGGAAATCGTCTGCACAAAATCTTCTAAATCAGGTAAAACTCCGTCCAATCCGGTTCGCTTTGTTCAGAGCTTCAAGACACAATCAAACCGCGTTTGAGGTGGGAAAGAAAGAGACAACGTCATAGTTACTGTATATACTTGGGTCTTTTAACAGTGTCTAACTTAAGTGTAGAAAGAAATTTTCTACTTAAATAATTTAAGAGTGTGAGCGTTAATAAATACACTGTGTGGGTGGAATTACTAATTTTATCCCGTGATCTTGCATAATAATGAAGGTCTTCATAAGAGTTAATATACTTACGTAATAAAGCATGATGCTATTTAAAGATCGCGAATTGAGTTACCCCATGGTTTTAAACAAAACCTGTTGTGATCGTAACAGTGAACCACTCCAGGGGTTGATATTACATGTAAAAAGCTGTCTATAGACTATAAGTATTGTTTGATTCGTACATTTCCGTTAGACCTGTCGTAAGAAGAAGCAGCGTATGGCCTCATTTATGTCTGATTTTTTTGGTTATAAATGTTTCATCGCTGCTTTGTCTGAACTGTAAAACTATTAAATTAAGATGAATTAAATTAAATTAATCGTTAATTCCTCATACATGTTAATGCTCTTAACTATGCGATTAGTACATGGAACATGTGGTGATTGTACTTCATCTAAATCAACCATAAGACTGTTATTGCAAATTTGCATGATGTGGTATTGTATTTTCCAATAATTAGATTTTGGTCAACTCACGAAACGCTTGCCCTTTTAAAAGACATTGATTCATAACCTGATCAGTTAAAAATAAATCTTTACAATATTTCGTTCTGCATGGTTGAAATAAATAGCGAAAGTTCAGTCAAGTTCATGCTGGATGTGTGTTATACTTCAACAAGGAATTTCGAATGACGCAATTAAAATACAGTTGTGTTCAGGAAGTTATGTACATAAATACTTCATTCAGTTGCTTAACCATACGATCTTTTCTTTATATCAATGGTTTTTCCGTGCAAGAATGGCGTTTCTGTCGAATTCTGAACTCTTTCCCTACAAAAATATCATAACATCTCTCGTAGTGGATTGATCATTGATGTTAGTATTAAACCGTAACATTGTAATTACAGATGTCTTGGTTGCATTTCAAAGAACGCTCTTGTTTATATAATTAGTAATTAGGAAGTTAGAAGCTAAACAATTGTTGGACTTCATAATACGTCTTAAAAGAACATTGTCTTGTTGACTAGAATAATCAGAATTACGATCTATTAATATCTATCCATATAATGTCAGGAGATTTGAACAACTTCCAGATGCATCATGCATGCCTCCACTTGAGATTGTTTTAGAACTGCTTCATCAAGCGTTATTAAATATGAGACAAACCTGCTCATTTGTATCGCTTTTGTACACTTCTCGCGCTATGCAAGATCTGGTGATCCTATTTTGCTGAATTCCTGCTTAGAAACCTGGAATATCCAGGGCATTTAATAACTTGTACATATTATTAGGTAGTTATTATAAATACCATTGGGTAGTTATTATAAATTTCGTGGCGTAATTTTTACCCTTGCCAGATGCGACTGAGCTTTTGAGTTACTCAAGATTGTATACTTGCAAAGTACTTTCAGATTTTGAATGACAATTAAGTTCACCAAGACGATATGGGAAATGACTAAATGGGCATATCCATATTTTCACACCACTTGATAGTCAACTGATGCAAGTCTGATGATATCTAATCTATTTGAATGCATTTGTTTTACCGTTATTGCGCCTCAGCTGTCATAACTGGCAGTAATGCGATAGTCCTTATTTTCCACGTGTGCGCGTCACGTGAACTGATCAATTTACTGTGTGAAATGTAATACGTTTACACAAGGTCAAGGTTTAAAACAGCTGTCAACATATACGGAAGGATTTTATGCAAACCTGCTATCTTATAAGGTTTTGACCTCGTTTTACCGGCTGCGTGGTCTAAACACTGATCGCTATAGGATATATCCCAGATTTAAAAACATGTGCTATCTTGCGTGATTTTGCCATGTACACAGCGTTACCAGACCTGGTCTGGTCCAAGATTGTCTCCACTACTCTCCAGCATGGTTATAACTTTGCTTGGAAAATTCCCCATGCAGGAATTGTAATGTTTTATGGAATATTAAATCGTCGCAAACGATATCGACGTTACATTGAACCCATTTTGTAGCCAGAGTGCTGTCGTAGTACAATAAAGTATGGGCTAACTACGGGGTCATATAACACGGTGGTTTACGGGTTAACCGCGAATATTTCGACGTTTTTCAAACAAATGCATGCTACACAAACACCACATTGCATAATATTTTAGCAGATTTTACGCTAAAACTGCATTTTAATTGATTTGTTTTGAGCTCCTACGTACAGTTGTAAATTTTAAAGGTTAACTCTGTAAACTCTACTGGATACTCTATTATAACGTAAATTTATGGAAGAGAATACTGAACATGAAGCTATAGATTATTAAATCTAATTAAGCAAAATAATCTGCTTCATTTGGATTATTTCGGGTTTTGACTGTTTTAAATCTTTTTGCTTGATTTTCATCGAAGAAAGGCTGTTGTTTACATATTTAATGAGATCTCACATGGTCTATTTCAAAAAGATGTGTTACTGTGATGATAGAGTAATGATTGCTCCGCTCGATCGTGAATTTAATAATGCATGATGACGTTTAACTTGACCTATGGCTTTGACTTGTTGGACTGTTTTTGCAGTTTAGAAGTATCGTCTGTTTAGAAGTAAAATCTTTAAGCACAGGGACCTGTTGTTCAAAGCTCGTTCAGCTTAAATGGTAGATAAGTCCAATTTCAATCATATATACACTCCCATTTTCTTGTGCAAGATTGTATTTACGTTTTAAACACATATATATATATTTCAGAAAGAAGAAGGGGCTTGACCCCGAAACGTAATAAAATTTTAGTTTTGAATTAAAAAACATTGTTGTTTTTTTTGAAGATATATATATATATATATATATATATATATATATATATATATATATATATATATATATATATATATATATATATATATATATATATATATATAACTAGATGAAACAAGATTGGTTACTTCATAGATTTATTCGCTACAAATTTGTTTCGTATGGCAAGCAACGCTTGCCACACTCTTCAGGCGATAATCGCGTTTGATGGTAATTCTTAGGAAACTTGATACTATATACAATACAAGAGGGTAATGTGATACTAGAAATTACAAAGGTCAATGCGTGCTAAGTAAGTGTTTCTTTCGGTGCCTACACGATGAAATAAGTTCGTTCCTATCGCCTGAAGAGTGTGGCAAGCGTTGCTTGCCATACGAAACAAATTTGTAGCGAATAAATCTATGAAGTAACCAATCTTGTTTCATCTAGTTATCTTGCTCTACTTCGGTATTGAGCACTCTGTTCATATGATTTTAAACATATTACTTGTCTATATATATATATATATATATATATATATATATATATATATATATATATATATATATATATATATATATATATATATATATATATATATATATATATATATATATATATATATATATATATATATATATATATATATATGTCGTGTGATAATTTCTCGTTTTCAAGAATAAAGAGTGCTCAATACAAGACACAATTGTAGAGCATATGATAATAATAATAATTTAATACAATTTTTCAATTGAATAAGTTGCTACTTTAAGTTTCATGCAACAAGCAATCTTCAGGCAACATTAGTAATGTTGCCTGAAGATTGCTTGTTGCATGAAACTTAAAGTAGCAACTTATTCAATTGAAAAATTGTATTAAATTATTATTATTATATATATATATATATATATATATATATATATATATATATATATATATATATATATATATATATATATATATATATATATATATATATATATATATATAAACGTTTACAGTTGGAAAAAGTCTGCTAATGCAAAGAGCGCTAAATGTTTAAATGAACTTTAGTGATCCTAAGCAGTACAGCTTCATTTGGAACACCTAGCAATATCTTTTTTACAACACTAGTGTTTTTTGACTTAAGATGGTTGGCTATAAAAAGCCACTTCTTAAAGTCTTTGCGCACAAAGACTTTTTGTTTAAAACAGGTTTTAAACAGTTGGTGTTAAAATATGGAGTATCTTTTATAAGATTGCAAAGTTTTAGATATTTTGGTGCAAGTACAATCAAGCGGTGGGCACTCAAAAATCACTTTACACGCTAAATTAACGCATGCGGTACTTTAATTTATGCAAAACGTTAATTATGCATAAAATGAGTTTATAATGAGACATAAAATCAATCATGTGTAATAAAATGTGCAAAAATGGCGGAAAGTCTATTTTTTAAACTGCGCGTGCTCGCATTCGCACGAACCAAATTGTATAAAACTTTGCAGGTGTGTTCAACATATTCCATACTCTTGTCGTACTAACTTGAAATTGCTTTTCAGTGATCCATCTTTGTGCGCAAGGCATTTTAAAGTGGCTTTTGACAATAAACCACCTTAAGTCAAAAATTTAATTTTGTAGAAATTCTACTCAGAATTACAATATTTTATTAAAAGCATTCAACGCTTTCGGCATTAGCAGACTTTTTCCAACTGTAAACTTTTTTTTGATACACCCTGTATACAGGGTGTATCAAAAAAAGGTAATCGAACTTTGCAGTGCTCTAGCGCGTTCATTATACAATCTATGCAGAAATCATTCTTTCGCAGGCGGATAGACCAGGCTTTTAGCTTTCGATTGTCATCCTTTTTGTGAAATTTGAAGAAAGATTGGGCAAATACGAATAAAATGAAAATAGCCGGTCGAAATCGCATATTTACGCCGCTCTAATTTGCGTAAACTGCATTTAACAAAGACATGAAAAGCAAGTTGATTTAGTGCTTATTTGCTTCAGCCTTAATCTCCTTTCCTTACTCTAATTGCAAACTTATGGGGCCATTTTAAAGAAAAAAATGAAGTAGACAGCCAGCAGCCAGGACAAGTTTTGAGATAAAATCATTCCTTGTTAAAAACAAATTACACCTGTTTTAATCCATAATTTACGATGAAATAAATGCAAAAAAACAGCACAAAATATTTTAATAGCAATGATTTAATAGGGCAGAAAATAGTACAATTATAGTTTACTTAACTTGATTCCATAGAATGAAGATTTCTAGTTTTTTTGCGGAGCCACAATGTTGAAAAAATGACAAAAAATGGGTAAATATCAACTGGACTCAGACTTTTGACCCCCACCGCACACCCCACACATACTTTATATATACTTTATATATACTTTATATATACTTTATATATACTTTATATATACTTTATATATACTTTATATGTATACTTTATATGTATACTTTATATATACTTTATATGTATACTTTATATATACTTTATATATACTTTATATATACTTTATATATACTTTATATGTATACTTTATATATACTTTATATATACTTTATATATACTTTATATATATTTTATATGTATACTTTATATATATATATACTGTATTAAGAACTTGTTAACCGAGTCGTAGGTCTGTACGGAAAAGTATTGCCTGAGGTTTTTCGTACGATAAAAACCGAAGGCAATACTTTCCCGCACAGACCGGGCAAATAATGTCAATAAGGGATTTATTGTATGGCTTTGTTGGATTGCAATTTGTTGTGACTTTCTAGGGAGGGATTTTCGTCCTCATTATACGGCATAATAAGTTTTAATTTCCTTTAAAATTTTATTTGTGCAATGTTTACACGAGTGGGCAAGATGAATTTCTTGAGAGAGCAAGATGACTTTCTTGAGCGGGCAAGATGACCTTTTCCAGACCGCTAATCAACCAATCAGCGTGCGTCATTTGTCTCAGCTATATAATAAATATATATATAGTAATAAATATTTTGGCAGCGGTTTCAGCTTATTACGTTATTAATTAACATCTTCCCCATAGCTACCGATTTATTTCTGTAATCAGGCAATGATTTTGTCCTGTATACTGTCACTGTGACTTTCCCGGCAAAAACCCAAAGCTACATTTGTAAATTAGTAAATGAAAGCCTCTATACTCGCACGTTCGTGTCGTTATTTTATATTTTTTGCGAAACGATTGCCTCGCCTTTGGACTAATATCCGCACCGGCAATTAGTCAGAAAATTGCTTGCCCGCTGCTGGGAATGAAAATTTCGGAACGTTTGCTTCTCATCAAAGTTTAATAAACTACAAAACGGGAAATTTTGCAAACTGTGCAGTCAAGAGCAAGTTTCCAAGGTCAATGCTAAATACGTACATGCATGATGTCTTATACAAATAACAAGTTTAAATTTGCATGTTTATTAAATCTCTCTGTATCACTATTTTATGAACTTATGACACAATTTCTCGCCCGTGAAGTATATGACGTTGTAAATATTATATTCGCCCGGATAATTTCCCTCTCAATTTTCCTGTCACTTAGTGGCTAAACAATTGCTTATCTTGGACTATCTCCCAAATAACTGCGTATGTATATGTTCCTTCTAGTCTTTTTCTGTTTATTCCAGCGTAACCCTAATATTTTAAATCTTTCTGATATTTTTTAAGCTGATCAATTAACGCCGCAAGATGTATGCTTAACAAACATTGAACCTAATCTGACATTTTCTCACACACACTGTATGATACAGCTAGCAACATCAGGTTTAAGCCTAAAAGGATTATATTTTCTCAGTTGATTAACCAACTTAAGCAGAAATGAAAGCAAATTTGATAAAACCTGCATCATGGAGGAAGAGCGTGCTTCATTTGCATGTGGCGGAATATCACTGAGTATTTTTTCTCAAAAACTTCTTACTCAATTTTTTGTTTTCTCAGTCAATTACTTATTTATATTAACATTTCAGTTATTTTAAAACTTTTTTTGAATCAACAAAGTCATTCGTTCATAAATTTGAGTATTTTACTGCATGCGGAAAAGAGAGGGTCACTGACTCGCTGCCACTGTGGTTACATATCCTTTTGATTGACTTTTTCGCTTTTTGAACTGTCATGTGATTTGTTGTGTTTAGGCAACGCTTTTGATCACCACGGTAAATATTTGATTGCCATAATTGCTCCAAGTCAACCCACGGGGGTGGACTGAAGAATCCGAAAGAAACAGGTCAAGCACCGCTTGCGGAAAGTCTAAAATGTTTACCACAATTGCCTTTGCAATGTTTGTTCGCAGAAGTGCCAAGAGAAATGGGCAATTCTAGTGAACGTATTTTGCGAGCACATAAGGTCACGTCAGTGATCGTTTGGGCGCTTGGCGGTCTAGAATTTTCTGGTGCTGGCTCTTCTTACGGGCGATGTCCAAAATTCAATTTGTTTTGTCCCATATTTATCGAGTTCGATTTAAAACAACTGCTTTTCTTCTTTTAAACGAAATAACTGATATTATTCTTTTAAAAATTTACGGCAGTTTTATGCAAAACGTGTATTGATGAGATACGATCGACTTTAAAAAAAAATGTAAACGTAAGCGTGCAGAGGATCACTGACATGAATTCCTATTCGCGAATGTACCGGACACACAAGATTTAATCGACGCATATAGGAAATCTACCCACTGGCACTGGAACTGAACTTTCCTATATCATGCAAACATCCTATGCTAGGCCATGGCCTGGGATGGGTCTGACGGATGATGTAATCATAATAAATCAAATATTTACCGTAGTGATAAATTGCGTTGTCAAACAAAAGTAGTGACAACTAAAGTATTTTGAATGAAATTACAAACATTTCTTTAAGCTGCTTGAGCGTCGCAATTCAGTCAATATCTGTAGTTGAAGCGTATATTCAATAACTTAATGTAGCGACGATAATCGGAGTTATGAATGATTAACGTTACGAATTGCTGAGTACCAGGACTATTTCAGACGTCGAACTTCTCATGTGCCGAACCTAATGTAAATAAACTAAATCAAAGGGCTATTTGCATTAGATTCATTTGCATAAGATTCGGCGCATGAAAAGTTCGACGTCTGAAACAGGCCTCACTTAGGTAGACTTCAGCAGGCGTTTCACCGCCCAGCGATGGTTCCGTCGAATTGTTGGCAATTGTTTTTCAAACACATACAGATATGTTTCATAATTGTTTCACCACCCGCCTTAAAAATACAACGGAAGGGAGTTTAGGAAGTGAACTCATTCAAAACGTAAACGATTAGCTGCAACTTCAATTAAGAGTAAAATTTCATACATTCAGCAAGTTAGGGGATTGGTAATCTCATACCACATTATCAGTAATACGAAGCAAATATGCCAATATATGTGTACAATACGTTTTAAGTGTTGTGTAACTTATAAAAATAGTTCAGTAAATAAAACATGTTTTTGAAAAAGACCCAAACATTCCTCTTATGCAAATATGTGGGTCACGATGTTTTATGTTTGTGTGTTCGTTTCTTAACACACCTCGTGAAAGAATTTACTGACACGCGAAGTCCCATGGTTGTTTGCGTTGAAATCCCTCACTATATATAAACATTATACATTCATCAATAGATTATTGGAATGCGAATATCCTTATATTCCACCGCTAGCGCCCACTCATTGCCACTGGCAAGTCAGAATATCGATAAACAGCGCCATCTTAATGACATTTTTTTCTATATATATCTTTACTCCAAAAGGGCTCTTTCAAAGTGCGCAAAAGTATTTTTATGAGCCGGCGACAAATTTTGGCAGAAATATCACGAATCCCGTCTCGAAGGGCCAAATGCCATGCATGTTTCCGCATAAATTGCGAGTAAGGATTTGAAGAATGAGAATGTCCGGTTTATTGTAAATAATGTAGGCTTGTGAACTTTTAAAATTTAGGTCTTGGCAAAGTAACGATTCAGATAATTGTAAGATAGTAAAAACTCATCCGTGAATTCACTTTATATTCCACCATAGATAAAGTCAAAATCTTCATAACATTTCAGCCTTTTACACAATAATTTCAATATATTCTATCAAGTCCAACTTAATTCAGATGAAAACTTTGGACTGTTTTTGATCGTGAAAGTTTCTTTTACCAGCATCTAAAACGTCGACGCAAAATATTCTTAATGGAAATTGTGCTTATACAACATTCCGTCTTTTTAAACTTGTCATCGTAAATAGCGAACGTCCTCGGCGAACGTTTAGGTGAACACATTTCGTTAGACAAGGCGGACTATACTAATAATACTATAGTTTTACGCTTATAGTCGGATGACTCTGTGTAGCAGCTTTGCCTGGTGTTAGACCGGATTAAAATTGTCTGGTCGCTTACACACAGTACAAATGGGTCATAAATATGTGGGGTTGGCGCCAATGTATATAAAGTATTGAATTTTGTCATAGTCAGTTAAATTCAAGGTGTTAAATAGGATTTGTGTTTGTGCACATTTCAAGACAGTTTATGAGGATCATCTGTTTGAGTTTCTGCCAGTGGTTCCAACACAAACGAGAGCAGCTTAATTAACAGAGTTCATTTGGCTTTTGATCCTAAAGTAAATGAGTCTGTTTGTATCACGCAACTAAGATATCGCGCGTGAAATTTCTAAGCCTCCTGGCCTTTAACGTGCTACAGTTATTTAAAAAATTTAGCCTGTCCTGGGATTTGCTTGAACTGGTGTAAGAATGATGAAGATGATTGCATATTTAACAGTGTGCAGTGTCGATGTGCTACAACAATATCAGAATCATATACACTGCTCGGCACTGCAAAAAGCCATTTAAAATAAGAAAATGACTGTTGGCTTTGTGTTGTATTTATTAAAGTTCAACGAAATCTTGTTGCTGCACTTACTATATGTAGAACTTTCGAGTGTAGATTTCACATATAGCTAAAGGGAATCTGCCGTTGATACATAGCCAGACGAAAGTCTCACATTTAATTGTGATAATGCTATCAGCCAATATATGTAATCGTCAGTACAACCGACTTGCGTGTAAAAATGTTGACAAATTGTATATAAATATATAATATGTGTAAATGTGTTTGTGTTAAATCGAGTTGGTGATCTGAGTGCAGCGTGTATGATATGTATCATGCAATAATTAGACTAATGACTCTACTGTAACCACATGCAAATAAAGATCAAAAATTTAACTAACCTTAAATTAGCCATAATCAAGATTCAAGTATACAAGCTCTATCTCATACCGAGATATTAAACATTAGTCCGGTAACGTAGTATCTTGCAAGTCATATGACTCAACATGAAGAAAATTAGATAAACTATATATAGCACAAGTATTGATAATAGATCAAAGATTGAGTTGTTTTAACTAGCCTAGGTTTGCACCGTTGACATGCAGCGCTACCAATTAACCCCATATTCCCGTTCTCACAAACTCCAAAAATACACAGTCATAAACTAGACCGGACACGGTCATTTGTCGTGAGATACTAGCTCAAGGGTGTTGAAAGTATGAGGAAGTCAGGGCCGTCAAACTGACGCGATTTTTAATTCACATGCGAGCGAACATTTCGAAGCCGTGTTGTTGGCCTTACTTCCGCGCCCTAATTTACGGCGTCGAAGAGATCGCCTGTCGCTGGTTACTCTACTTAGCTGTCCATAATTACCCACAGTGTTTCAACACAAAAACACGCCCCCAAACCGCGAGCGTCTTCCAAGTTTTTACAAAAAAATTAACAAGGAATGTATGCGTTGCCTTTTGTTATGAGCGCCGCCTTGTCCCGCCTATGAGGGAATTCGCGTGCTTCCCTGAGAAAATATTCCTTTCGGATATAAACGAAATGCTGAAATTCGCATTCAAGCGACCCCGATAACTTTACACCCTGTGCATTTGTATACTTATTACTTAACTTTTGTAATTCGATAGCAACTACGGAGCTTGTCGACAGAGAGAGTCGCAATGGAGCCTTCATACGTCACGGATTGATATGTGCCGCAGTGGCCAATCAGCGCGCAAGGAATTGCTGTCGCTGTGCCAACAAATTTGCGAGGGCTGGATCCATAAATCCCAGTGCTTTGACCCACGACATAAACATTATACCAAGATCTTCATCGAATGCGGAAGGTAGAAGAGCACGATAGCTCACGTTTACAGTCTATACCCAACAAAATGTCGAAGGCAATGGAGCTAATGTCCCTTGCTGGGTTTTATTCAGATATCTGGCAAAATCAAAGTAATTCGATACTGCAATCAGAGAAGAAAAATATGAATTTGAATAAACTCGTAAAGCAATGGTCTGATTGCTCGCCGAATACATCAGTCGAGCCGCTTGCAGAACAAAAGATCAAATCAGAATTTAAACTGCGAAACAGTATGGATGTACAGCGAGGAAGGCTCGGCGGTACAAAGCGCTGGTCTGATCAACTCGGATCAGCTCAGGTCGCTCGGGATGTCGGTGATTCCCTTGCAAACAGCGAGCCGCTGCAACCCGATCAAGACGAGAAAGGCGAGCACATTCGGCGGCCCATGAACAGTTTTATGATTTGGAGTCAACACGAAAGGCGCCGTCTTGCAGAGGAAAATCCAGACCTTCATAACGCCGAGCTGAGCAAAATCCTTGGTCAAAACTGGAAATCGCTTACAACCGAGCAAAAGCAACCTTATCTCGCTGAAGCTGAGCGACTCCGAGTTAAACATATCCAGGACTATCCAAGCTATAAGTACAAACCTAAACGTCGCAAGCATCCTAAACGCGTCGTGAAAAAGGCTATGGTTAAAACACCGGCGAGCTCGAATGTTGCAAGCAAACCAATGTTACAAAATTTACCTTTATCCAATGTGCAACATAGCAATGATAACCCTTGCAAATCAGCCAGCGGAACGGGCCCTAAACCGTCAAATAATCTACCCTTATGCCTTCCACTGACTCCAGAACCGAGTCCAAACATTCAAAAAGAAAGCACGGTGTTTAATTTCGACGTACCGAAACACGAGCCGAAGCGTATGACATGTGAGTATAGCTTACCAGCCACTCCGCCGACATGCAGCCAAGCGAATGACGATGAATCTTACCAATTTGCCTCACTAGACTTTCTCAATACCGAAGACTTTAACTTACAAAATTATATTCTCGGAGTGGACATGTCCGTGTTGGATCGAGACGAGTTTAATCAGTACTTGGGCTGAGATTAAGGCCGCTCACCCCAAGGGAACTTAATTTAATAATGAAACATTTATACTGGCTTTTGCAGTACATAATATATTCTAAGAGACTGCAACGTGCGAGTGTAATATAGATTATTATCCATGCACCCGGCGCACGGCAGTTGTCCGCGAACAAAACAACGGAACATTCGAGAAGTTGAAGTATGATACAAACGTCGTCGATGTATTGGTGTGATCAAAGCGCAAATGTAAATAGGATATTTTCAAAGTGTAAATAGTTTGGGCTATATTTTATATATTCGCATCGTTCGTAATCATGCAACGTGGTTTTATATAAACGAACAGTTTTATCGAACAGTCTGCCGGTTTGTGTAATATCAGTATATATTAGTAGTTCTAAGTTGGTTGACTTTGATAGTTTTACCGTAAATGTATGCGCTTGTTGAGCGAGCTGCTGCAAGGAGAACAAAATCTTTCGTGTAAGATTATTTTTGTACTGTATATATCTACAAACGGCATCCGCTTTTATCATATAATGAGAAAGCGTTTGGTATTCAAGTATGTACATAGTTTAGTTTAAAACTGGGGTTTTTATTGTCACTTTAAATTGTCATTTTTTACCAAATAAATCTTATTTAAAGTAAATTTATACCAAATTTTATCCAGCCTCTATGTTTGCTGTGATATAGCGGTCGTAAATAAGAGCAAGGATTAAATTACCCCCTAGGTTTTGTTTTGACCCTCAAGGCTGCAAGATTATGCATGTAACTAAGCTTATGTCATGATTTGCTTCTATGATACAGCTGTTTCCTTGTCAAGATTAACGGAGCTTTTAGAAGGTTATTTGTTCGTGATATCCGGCAGAGAAAATGATAAAATTCGGTTTAGCAGGCGTGCTGAGTTGCGGTTTTGAGTCACGGAAAACGGCAAGATAGAAGGCAAACTATATCTACCGCTGCGAATACGCAAAGGAATACGTCAATTTTGTAATAGGAAATGATCCGTTTCTTCCGCATCGCACGGCCGTATCATTTTTGTGGAAGCCTTTTTACGCACGAATTTTGCTTTAAATGACCTGTTGGTTAGGAAAGGTAGTTGGGAAGGGAACTCGTGACACAAATAATAATGATAAAGCGTTTGTTTATTTTGTAACTTTGAATGTAGATGATTTCACCAAAGTATGCTTCGCTCTGATTGGTCAAGTACACAATTGATTATTGTTTCACACAATGCGATTGTTTTAGATACACGTCAGTGGATATTGCATTGGGTTTATGCTCCTCCAACAACTTGCATCCCCGGTGCGCGGGATTAATTGTTCGATGTTTGAATTTTAAAGCCATGTTTGTGCTAATTTACGGGCTTGAGTGTATATGATGCGAATACCAGAGTACAATAATTATAAAGTTCGATATTTGAATATGATCACAATTGCAATTGGCAGAATAAAATAAGCTCTAAGTTTAAGATTTCGAGGCGCACGCAAAGAGCTTTCACACGAACATATTACAAGTTTATATTATAAGTTTGTACTTGAGCCCTGCGTGACAGCTAGCATGCGAATGTTCGCTTGAGAGTCTAGTCCTGCGGTCAAACGAGGGTAGGTCGAATAGTGTTGTTCCTGGTCGGAACAAGAGTTGCTGTTCTCCATCACGTATGATCTTCCCTCGGAATTATACAGAACTCTTTGAATACACCTAAAACTGACAAATGCATTAGATCTCTATACTTAGTCATCCGATATACAGCGTGTTACAATTAATCGAGGCTGGAAGGTGATAATTGAGTTCGCAAACTAGAGTTTGCAAGCTATGCCTGTACTTCTCTTGTTTCTCTTGATGACTTGAACGTGAACAAGTCACTTTTGTTGACTCTTGTTCATCTCAAAAGCTGCATGATAAAGGTTGACGAGACTGCATTCATCAAATACAAACTGTGGTTGAGTTTGGTTTCCGAAGCATAAATCTGAGTTTAGCTATAAGGCCATCGTGGAGATAAACTCCACTTGGAAATTGAAATTTAAACAAACTCGCTGTTCCACTGGTTCAAATTAGACTTGGACCTTAAATTGTCACTGCATGACAGTACAGCTATGACAGTGCAACAATATCCTTTGCTATCTTCCTCCTGTTGCTATCTTGGTGGTTCAAATGCACGGCAAAGCGCTGCATGAATAATTTAGACTACTGAGTGAACTGTGTGTTAACTCGATCACATGATGTGTTTGCGTTAAAATGACACACTAACCGCAATATTAGACTGTTATGTAAAAGACAAACAAACAACTCGACCACAAAATCATGTTTACAGCCATTTTGGGTTAATTTTCGTTCTCTCTAATTAATTAACGTCACGGTGGACTAAACATAAGCTTGCTTGAGGACAACTTTGTTTATTGTTTTTCTCGACTTGCCGGGACTTGAACGGATGCTACGATACACGCCTGTTGTATGAGTGTAAATATGTATGTATCACACCGTTTAATCTTGATTGTGATCTGTCGATGTATAAAGAAACTAATCTCGCTTAAATCGGTTGTGGTAATTTTGGTCACCAGTGATTGTATTACAAATTTGGTATTGAATTAAGTTACGCTTTACATGCCGTTTATTATGCAAAAACGTCGAGATTTTTATAGCTTTCCATTTAAAATTTATGATTGGGTTTTATTTTCTGGGCTAGTTGTAGGCAATTCTCGAAACGGTTACCTCATCCATTTGGTATCTTCAAGCCTAACCTGTTTATACTTCACACAAAAGTCATTTGTAGCTCGTCCTTTTTATATAATGCGCGCATAATCAAGCCGTATTAATTTTATTAATTCATTTTTACAGTTATTTCAGTTCCATATGTTTAACTAAATATGTATATACGCATCGAAATTTTTATGAAAATTCATATGAAGTTGTTGTGTGTTATCTTATGAGCAATTTCTTCCCCAGCAAAAATTTACATATGTAGTTGTAAATGAAGAGGAACTTGTATTGCGCGCATATTTTACACGTGCAATGTATCGTAACTTTATATATTGAGTGGGATTATTCAGATCAGTTTTAGTTCCTGTTCAATAATTTAATAACCTTCAATGGCCTTCAGACGTGATAATTGTCTGGTTCAAACTCTGCAGTCACCCACAAATTTGATACGTTTGATATTTTAAATTCAGAAATTCATTACTTATATAATCCCGTTAATTTTATGAAAATTCTTTTGATGCGAGAAAGCTTTTGATAGGAATTAACAATATTATGTCCCCTATCTTTTTATCTCGCCCCCGAAAAAAAACATGCATGTAATTCATATCGCGTGAACAGCCCGTGTACATGTCTTCCTGGTTACAAAATGGAGATATTATTTTAGTGTGGCGGTATTGTTAGCGGTGACCATAGAGCATGTTTTAACCATAGAGTTTGACCATAGAGTCTTTTTATTAGCTTGAGTCGAGTCAGCTGGAGTCAACGACTCGTCCCAGACTCAACTTGTCGGCGACTGATTACACAACTGTTGAATAAAAGTAAACGGGCGTATTAATATTGCTGTCACCTCCAGCGACATTGTGGGAAGTGTGTTCTAGGCGACATACAGCATAGTGGGGGAACTATATATACGCGTTCTTAAGCCAATTCCAAGGAATGGGGTATAGCAACTATAGTAAAATTTTTATATTTCACTAGCTAGCAATTTCCAAGACATTGAACGAATCCTGCAAACTGTTCCAGGATAATAAAGACTGAAACCAAGTTCTTAAGAAAAAATAAATTTTTTGACTGCGTATTGTAGTGAGCAAAAGCTTTTTCACGCCAATAATTTACTTCGAATCGGTGTTAGAAAATGTAAAGAAGTTATGAATCTAATAATCAGAAAATGTAAAGAAGTTATGAATCTAATAAAACTTTCATATGTATAAGCCTGGTTCACACTTGTAGTAAGGATCGGAGATGACTTCCTCTGGCCGATGTGACTCAGTAAATTACAAAAGAAACTAATATTGTTTGTTTTTTGTACTTGAAATAGACGTGGCTGGCTTTCGCCGTATGTGAGATAGCATGTGTCTAGCTTTACTCTCGGTGATAACTGCTACCTGTCGCACACTCATTGATCAATACCCAGCATATGCAGGATTCAAAATAAATTTGTCATCCATAGAAGTTTACATATTTTAGCAGCGCTTTGTAATAGCACTAGACAATGTAGTTTCTGAAATCAAGTACTGATGTCGACCGTGATACTGTGTAAGACAAGGTTTCGTTTTATAACCTTTACAAACATTAATGACAAATTATACATTGGAAACTGAAATTTGAAAAAACTCCAGTATTTGTTTGTAATCAGACGAGGTGAGTTTTTACATAAATTGAAAAAGATTTAACGCTTCGCTCACATCAGTTCTACTGTACGCATCTTTTCACATATTTTCCTTTTATATTTTCCTATTATTTCTCTTATTCTCAAACTGGTTGTGAGTGATATAACGTTACTAAAGTATGTACCGGATATGTTGGTCTGTCTAGAAACTCAGGTCACGTTCGCAAATCACGTCCCAACTGGGGCTCATGTGTAACAATCTTGTTGATTAAAGCGCCTCTGTTGAGTTCTTTAAGATGAAAACACGACCAGGTAAAAATATTGCCGGGTTGTGCCAAAAAAATGCCTCAGCAGCGATCCACGGGTACGGGATCACTGCAGGGTGATTTTTCCAACTAAAGGGGCTGCATGCATATGGTTGTCAGCCAATCTGTGCTACCTCTGAGTTAAGGTTTAACGCTGGGCACTAATATAGTATTAACCAACCATTCCCGATTATTTCAAAACTACAGAAACCAAAACTGCTATAGACAAGATTTCTGAAGAAATATTTCCAGGCTTAAAATTGGAAATTTTTCTTTTGTCAAGGCTTTGGACTCTTTCAATTTGTAGGTATATAAATGTTCAATAAAATTCACTGGGACTTCTCAAAATACATCTTTAGGTTGGACTCGACAAATATTCGAAGACATAACTAAAATATATACTAGGCCGAGGATATTTGGCAACCAGAACTTCCCGTAACGTTACAAGAATGGTCATTTTATTACTGATTTCCGTAGTCGAAAACTTCCTGTTTCAAAATGGGACGCGAGCATCAACAGCGGATCTGATGAGGCAATTTATACAATCCTGGGTCAATGCAAAGCAAAATGACTTAGATATTTTAGGAAGCAACATCATTTAATGCTTTCATTTATTAACGTCCTCGATACTTATATTTTAGAGCTCTTATACGCTCTTGTCAAGTTTGAGCTTTTAGACTGCTCTGACCTTGAACCTTTTGCGTTCCAACGTGTTCATTCGTAAGTAGATGCTGCTGCAGAAACTGCAAAGTTACAGTCGCACGGCTTTCACCTTAATACACCGGCCTCACACGGCTTCTAAATATATTACTAATCTAAATGTGACCTCCATTGACCACCGTCTACTGCATGCGGCATGTATGGGAAGACTTACTTACAGACCCCAGTATACTACAGTACATAGCGCGAAGAAATAGCGGCATCGCTCGAGGCATCGTTATTGATAAAATTGACAATTCTGCCTCTGACATAAAATTGATCATAGGACGTGTGAAAGTCGGCTTTGTTTGATTTTTACCTCAGGTCGGTATTTAAAAACAGTGGACAATATCGTTAAAGTATTCAATGCAGAACCAATATATTATTGCCAAGTGCATGTGTCACCTAGGTTGACCAACCGTGGCTGACATGTTCTAACACATTTGACTCTTGTCTTCAAGTGTCTTTTGTAAATCATGCATAATTTTTTATATATTAAATGTTCTCGTCGTTTTGCACTTGAAATTTAACAAACATTCATTTCAAATAAGGTTTAGTCGCGTCCGCTTGTTAACTGGTTGTACATTAGTCCTTAACTTTTATCTCTGTATACTGAGTGTCAATTCTTTCTGAAAGGTCCAGTGTTTATTACAAGAGAGCGGCTATGAATTATCTAAGTTTACTCATGTTGAGTTGCTCTATGTGCTGTAATACCCTATTGTGCATGGCTGTAGGTTACAAATGAATAAAGCACATTTTCTTGAATGTATATTATTCCAATTATTTACTTTATGTTCTATACACACTACTGACAATTTGCTCGTCTCAATCTGGCTTACCAAATTACACTAAATTAAGTTTTTTGAACCGCAGTTAGTTTGAGACACACTTGTGTCATATTAGGATTGTATATGATCTATATTCTTGAGAACTTCGTCATGTTAAACACAGCCATTAGGCGGGACTATGAGAGGTCTGTCAAACGCAACCCAATATCGAAACACAATGACTGCTGTAGTTTTTTGCGACAACAGAAACTCATTTTACTAAATTTGGGGGGCATAGTTTCGTAGATAACTCAGTGTTGAGTCCTTGTTGTTATAGTAACAGATTCTAGAATGAAACGAAAACCAACAAAAAGCAAAAATCCGATATATCAGGCTTAATTTAGGCTTTTATCGATTGTGCTAGTAAAGGAGCACAATATGCAGTAGCAGTGCCCTGTTGGGTTTTATTGCTGGGTTTTCAATTGTGGTATTGAAAAATACAAAAGTATATTTTGCGAAATCAAAGTGGTAAAAAAAACTACGCTGGTAAAAAAGACTACGCTAGTACAATCGATGAAATCAAGCTCCCTATGCCAACGATGCTGCGCCCACACGCTATTGTGTAAAAGCTATAGTCTGCATGAGCGGTTCCGTATATTCAGTGTATATTATCAAATGTTCTTCACCCACTCAGCTAGGTCTGCATTAATTATTAGTCTAGCTCCCCGCCTAAATCCTTTCATGCTTTCAAAATGGTATACTTTGTTAGGCTGGAGTCATTTTATTGTTTGAGATCACCTGCGGTTTTAATCAAACACACTTTATGTGCAGCATATTGTGGTCTATATACCGACATTTGTCACATAAAGAGTGTGAAAGTATTTTATAATTTAAATGTGTAGTAATTTTTTGAACTTTAAAATACATATTTAAAAAAAAATGGCCACAAAAATTCTACCCAGGGCCTGCGTTCACCAATTTTACATATTGCATACTCTCATATTCAGATTACTTTCATTTGCTGGTATGGGTAAAAGCTTGGCTGTGCTTATGAATTCCGACAGTGACATTTTACTCCGACTGTGACATTCTATTCTATCCAATAGCTTGCTCTCATTTTGCTTCAAATGTTTGGGTGATTATGAATGTTGTTAGAGTTGATCTTCCTGATGAGAAGAGTCCTTAAGTGTAAGAGTTCCTTAAGTGTAAAAGAAATGGAAGTATCAAACGTTCATGCAATTACATTAATATTTAAAAATTTTCGATTAGTTCTTGTCTGTAATTACTGATTTTCGCTGTCAGCCCAATTGTCGGTAACATTTTAATGTCTGAGGCAAGTCCTTCACACCTTCACGCCATCCCCGGCATTTGTAGCCATTATACAATCAGTGGGAAGCCTTTATTCAATTTTGTGAAGGCCACCTTGAGTAGAAAGAATTCGGTTACATTATTATGAAAATATTTCCAATGACTAATTGCCTTTCTTTTAACCCTGCATTGCCAAGCGAGTATATGGAGGTACGTTTGTTCTTTTTATAACCGTGATGTTACATCACAAACATTTGGCTTAAGCCCCACGTTTTATGCAAATCAAAGCAAATAAAAATTTTGTTAATTCCGTATGAAAACTTTATATCAACTTTGATTAGTGGTTGAGTTTGACTGATTTGTTAACAGAAATAAAGCGATAGAATTAAGGAATAAAGAATACATTTATCATCGCAATGTATTTTATACTTACGTGCTGGAATGTCACAATTCAAGGACTCGCCACATGGAATGAGGCAGTTATAGTGGCACAAAATTAAAAAGTTAAGAATGTTTGATTAAGTGGAGGAATAAGTTATGATTCCCAATTCTGTTTTACAACAGTCTGCTATTAGACTTCTCTTGTCAATACCTATATATGCTTGAATAATGGAATCGAAATCTATTACATCAGAATCATAATTTAAAAACTTTGACACTCGCACAAGGTGTACTCAAGTGCTGATGCAATATTTTTGCTCATTGATGGCAAAATTTGAAATGTGTCGTTTTTACCCGTCTTCGTCCCATCATATACGCCATATGTATTAAGAATCGTGTACGACACAATTGCTACTAGCAGATGCCAGCTCTTGGGATGTTGGGATGCAGTTTGCTAGAGCATTCACCATATTAATATAGCAGCACATAACTTCTAGAAGAAACAGATTACAACTGCATGCCAAATCAATCCCATGCTGGCCAGATACATCGGTGGCACCACTTCGTGCTATTACTGTTGATGGGAAGCATGCACTTTTGTGAAGCTTTGTTTTTTTTTATTTGTCCACCACGCTTTGTGTGAGCTACTAATACACTTTACATGAGCAATGTACAATTTTAATTGTTCGGAACTAAACATTATTTTATTGGTGCACTGATGTACGATAGCTGCAGTTGTATAGCAGCCCTCGAGCAACAAAGATGCAGCTCCTATATAGCAACAGGGTAGAAATGGGTTCTATAGTAAGTCAGTAAATACTTCAGTGACTCAGCTTTGTCAAAAAAATAACTCCGTTTAATATAGCAGAAACTTCAAGCTAAAAAAGAAATGAAACTATTAAAAATATATGATAAATTTTTTCATGATAATTCTTCTATGAGCACATTATCGCCGTTGCTATCACCTTCCTAAGGAGTGAGTAAGGACCAGGTTGAGAAGCGCATATGCTCTCAAGCTTTATTTATCAACCAGAATTTGTGTTGAATGTGATATGAGCCACGTTGAATAACATAAAACCTTTGCCTTGATTTTCTCGGCTTGAACAACATCTATAAGTTATCTTCATTAATAAACTAACAAGATGGATATAAGTTAAAAATAGGTTGTTTTTGAAGCCATTAAAAATACTCGAAGGTCGTATTTTATCGGATATAAAATGCTCGACGTAAGATTGACACACCTACTTGTGTTTGATTGCGAGCTAGTATTTTAAATAGTTTTAAAAACGATCCATTTTATATCCATCTTCTCAGCGAAAGAATTTTCAATATAAATGTTGTATAAGCCGAGAAATTTGAGGCAAATTACGTTTTGTGAAAATCCACGTGTGTTTTATCACATTTTAAGACTACTTCACGGCTATGATTTCCTTTGTGTTTTGCTCATGAATTTCACCAATAATTGAAATACTTATAATACATTACGCCCCAGGAATCTAAATCTGACAGGTAATATAGAGCCACACAGGGAATTCTAACTTGTCACCATCACACAAAATTTTAGACTTGGCAACGAATCATTTCATATTACATTCAAAAAACTCTTCTGCTATCGAATTTAAAGTAACCGATGCTAGTGTACGCCTGTACGAGTCACTGTGGTCAAAGTTGAAAACAAACATGTTTTTATTTTGTCTGAACTTCCATATCAACTATACAATAAACAATATAAAAAACAATACTTTGTTACTAATCTTATTATATTAACTGATTACTTGCCTTTGGCATCCTGCACGTTAAAACACGTTTCAGTTGAATCATAAATTGACAATTTTTTGAGAGATTTCCTATCTATTGCTCCAGTGTACAAATAATGGTCAGCATAGGCGGTTGTGTTCAACTATCTCATGGATAAAAGATCCATAAAGAATTTAGCCATGTTGGATAATTAATTATGTTTATGCCGAATTAAACTTTCCAGATTACATCACAAGCATGCTCTGTAAACCCCATTGAGTAAACCCATGCAAATTAATGTATATCAGATACAAACCCTGTAACAGAACTGAATACCACGGCCGCTCGTATTGTGAACTTTGGCATATTACATCGATACATTGTACTTGACTGCAACGACGTGTAAAACCCAAATACTACGATATTGCTACGATATTCCACTTACCGTACGTGGAATGCAGTTATTACTGTATCCTTCACAGTCGCGAGGCCAGCCCGACAATTTGGTCATGCTATGCGATTATTATCATTATTCATTTCTTTAGAAATGGTCTATAAACACTGAAAAATTTGCATTTGCATGACCAAATGTCGGGCTCGCTTCGCCTCTGATCCTTTATGTTGTTTAGAGGTATATTACCCCTTGTCTGACAGTGAGGAAACGAAGTGAAACTAGTGTATAGCTCTATCAATGATAACCAGTTCGTCTTTTCACGTTCTAACAATTCATATTTCTTAGTGCTACACTATTGTTATAGAAAAAAACTGTAGTACCTCGAAACAAGCTGTAGTGTTTGCGCGATGGAAGTAAACAGGAAGTACTCTTCTATTTGACAACACACACTTGTACAAAATTTTTACTCACTGCAAAAGAACAATGGCATGATGACAGACCGTTTGAAGGTTTTCGTAAAGTCAATAAATCTTCAGTGGTGTTGACAAATCATTTGCAATCATTCACATGATTTTAAATCGATCTCCGGATACGCCTGTCAACATTTAGCAGTATGACTCGCCTAAAAAAATCTCCGGTTCTGAACTGGTGAAACCAGATTATCGCTTCTTAAGTGTTCGCTATTTTTATTTTATAAATTAACATTCGTGATCCAGGTCAAGGGTTCATTTCAGCTTATTGCCATAATTGAAGATTTTTTATCAGCTCTAATTAATCAATTTTCTGTTGATAATATAAATCGTGTGACTGTTGAAAGTATAATGCCAATAGTAAAAGCTCTAATACTTCTTATATGTAAATGTGGGAATTTGTGCTATTTCACGTGATTGAAGTATATACGAGTGAACCCTATATTAGACTGGAGCGACAACGTGGCTGTCATTTTGTCAACTAGTAAACATACCGAAGGCTTTGTGTCAGGAAATAGAAATTCAAGTAAATATACCACATGAGAGTGTATAGACCAATATCACAATGATAATGTATATATTGGTGAGACACAGTGGCGGATCTAGCGTAAGTCAAAATAAATTACCACAGCTCATTCTAGGATATATTTACATTTTAAAATACCTTCAAAGCAACTTCATTGGTTAGATTTTATTCTTTTGAAATTCATAACCTATGACATTGTTATAAAGTTATTTTGAATTTAAAATTGAGCTGCTATAATTTATTTTGACTTACCCTGGATTCGCCACTGGTGAGACAAAGTTGTTTTTTCTCTCCCTCACTAATGTGTTGTGAACAGATAGCCTTGCAGAAACGCTTAATTGTTTGTCATGACACAAGCGCAGACCGTGGGGAGGGGCTTGGATTTGGGACGAACAATAACTATATGTATCTTTGCATGAAATTTTCCAAAAGGAAGATTTTCATGTCCAAATATAATCATTGTGCCATGATTCAGTACAATAGAGAAGAAGAGCTTGATAAATCCCCCCATTTACGCAAGGGAAACTTATAAGAGACGGATCTGTACATATGCTACATTTGAATCATTAGAAGGTTTTATTCCTGTCGTACTTACTGAGTTGATAAAAAATCATTGAAATTTCGGCTGTTTATATGCAATATTCTATGGGGTTAAAATCAGAAAAACCTTATTTTCAACACAAGAAATTTAGCTAGAAATTCCCCATCTCGTATTTTCAGGCGTTTTTGTATGTGCGAATGCAAATGTATTCTTTGTCGTCTACGTGCATGATGTAAGTTGTAACTTTAACTGTTAGCTTGTGGCCAATCACCGAATGCATAAATTAAATTGAGCGAATGGAGGAGAATGTAGCTAACTTTAAGATGACGTAATGCTTAATGATCACTGACTATTTTGAATGTTTTAACAGGAGTGACACTTCCACTTTCCAATATGGCGACTGAAGTCATGAGACTAGTAAACGTTGATTGAATATAAAGACTGTTCGGGTAATTTATCACTCATTATCAGCGACTTATATAACAGATTGTTATACTTTTATTAAAAGATATTTTTATGTACAGTAGATGACTGCATTTAATTAGCCGATAACTTTTTACAAAAAACGAATTACAGAGCAAAATATAGTAAACAGTTCTGGTAAGGTACGGTAATTGTACGTGATAAATGAATCATCACTGAATAGCCGGCAAAGTCATTCATTTTTAAAACAACATCATTCTCACACCGACCCTTTATTTAAGAAATTTATCTTTTTAAAATTTGATAACATTAATTAAGAGGTTTACAGCTGGGTCAGTCTATATTTTGCTGGAAGTGTTATTCTACTAGATTATTTAAAAATGTGGTTACTCTTGATGCTGATAAATATGATTATATAGTGTGTAACGAAGGAGTCCACATAGTATAAGTTTTAATATATATTTTCACCTTAATTAAATACGTTTTTCTTGATTTATGCATATATTGTATACAGTACTATCGAATCAAATTCCAATTATTCAGTCAATAATATTTCCCTAATTTGGTTTTCTGGCTTGTTCTCACGATAAGACATTTGAGAATAATTGATTCAAAATTCGCACTCGCAGACACAAGCATGTATGTATACCTATGTATTTAATGTCTTTCCCACTCTTTTTTATGGGCTTGAACGAAGATTTTTGAACAAAGCCGAAATTCTAGTCATTTCTTGTGCAAATAGTTGCTAAGTTGTATTTAAATTGAAATCTCAGATTTACGCAAAACTGCATGGCCTGTCTGCTTTCAGCCTATTTTTGCTTTAAAGATGCAACAAAGGCAGTGCATAAGTAACGATCGCGCATGCAGTTATTTAAGTTTTTTAGGAACACTAGCAAATACACACAAGTCATGTGATAGATGCAGACATGCAGTCAAGTTATGCTACCCAAAAGCACATTAAAAGTCACACTATTGCCAACGGCAACGTAACATCTTCCTGGGGGTCAAAATGGCGGCCGTATTAACATTTGTGATAGTAAAGCCAATATAAAATCAATATATTGTTTGACTATAGTTTCGTGTCAAGGCTTGCATCCTTATGTCTTGTCATATTTATATAAAAAATTGAGAAAATATCTTATATCCTTGCTTTTAGTATTGATGTGTGTACGCTTCGAACGACATTTCCCGGGGAGTTCATGCACTCTTTATGTATAAGGTCCAATGAATAGAAAAATAGGCTTGAAGCTCGGCATATTATACTTCATTACATTCAGCGGATATATGAATTCACACTAGTTAGTTAATGCATTAATTTTGTTTTGCGGTATAGTTTCACAAATAACTGAATATCTTTTAAGGCAAAAAATGGATGGATACAATGCTACAAGCGAAGATTTCTGGCTTTGAAAGATTTTTTTTAATTGAAGTGCATTTTCATCTTTTTATTATATGCAAGACAAAATGAAATAATTTAAGTGAACACTATGAACCAGCCGCCATCTTTAATTATCAATTGTTGCCACAGTTAAACAATAAACATGTTCTTCTCGCGCTAAGAGTGTGCATATTGTACTTTTTGTATGCTTATATAGCCTTGATTTGTAGCCTAGAATGATCGCGGGTAAGAATGAAAAGTTATAAGAAATGAGGGCCTCTATTTTGAGACTGTATACGGTTGAATAGTAAAGTTCACAAAGTAAACATTCCGCAACTAAAGAATTCTGGATTGGTTTCGAGATATGGAAAATTTTAGAGAAATTTAAGATTGTGCCCATCTTATGGTAGTTTCCGGGAATGCATTGGAAGCCTAACGTACACGTATTAAGTGAAAAAACTCCCTATATATGTTTGAAAGTTCCTACTTATAATGGTTACGGAATATATGGCTGATAATTAATTTACAGAGTATAGAGTATATTTTGTTGTCTTAAATAATAGGTAATTCAATCATATTTCGTTTTAAGCTAAACTACAGGAATCATGCACAGTTAAGCTGACCAAACTGGTTTGATTGAATAATATTTGATGTAGCTACTAAACAAGAAATTTGAACCAGATTGAGACAGGTTGCATATATGGAAACTATATGGAAATATAACATCGTCGTCGTGCACATGTCGAAAATATATGCAAACCCAAAAATATTATTATTAGAATTGCTTAAGTAACAGAAGCAAATCTCGTGATTATAAGAAGTGTTAATAAACGGAAACAGTACATTAAACTGCGTTTTGATAGGAACTGTCAATTGACAATTGGGCACTTGGCGTGATTTACATCACGGGGTCATCCACATGATTCTGTGGTGATTCCCCTCTGAACGCAAACATTTCCATATACGGTTTGAAATCTTGTGTTATAAAAGATGTTTGTGTAGAGGAATCCCCACGTGTACAAAACACATGACATTATCCCGTTAAGAATTATTATGAGACTATAAGTCGACATGTATCCTAGGTCTGTGCCAAAAACCAGTACAAACCCAATAATGGCATATCCGGGCTTGAAAGGTTAACCTTTCAAATTTGCGAGATCTCGTTGTTCTAGCAACATTTTTATGATGATTACTATAGAGATGGGCGAGGTTGTATATATTCCACTTGCATACAACTCAAAACATATCAATTTTTTCTATATTCTAATGACCAAGCGGTAGTTTTTTCATTTTCACTTTATTAAAATTTCACAGCACATGCCAACTGCATGCTAAAGACCGCTGTGGGTAATACTATATATAACTAAATGCAAATCTTTATTAAAGACATGAGTTATTTGAGAACTCTGCCACGGTCATGCTTAAAGCTTGTACTTATCCAGAATATTAATGTGCAAATAATGGCGTCAAACTAAACTAAATTTACGCTGACGATAGCAAATAATGATACTATCGATAACAAATAATGATACTATCATACTATTATATAAAATGAATAGCAAATAATGATACTATCATACTATTATATAAAATGAAATACTACAGTAGAGATTGACAATATGACAGAGTAGAACAGGGTATATAGTTTTAGTGGAGAAATGTACATTAGTACAAAGTCTATAAAGCCTGTTTCTATCATCACATATGATCGTTAACATGTCGCAGAATAGACTGTATAACCACTCTGCCTCTGGTTCAAATTTTTGAGATGTCATCGGGATATATGAGCTCAAGCGGTATTGTTTTGTTTTAAATGGCTATGACACAAAGAGAACTCGATAAACATGTTAAATCGAATGATTAGATTGATAAAGCTGCAGTTAGGATAGAAACTTGCGGATCTCAGTTACCATATCAAAGGTAAAGAACCTTCGGAACTTTCCTGTAAACTGAAAAGATATGTGCATGTCGCTCATCACAAATGAACGCTAATCAACATTTTGATGACCGTCCAATTCAGAAGTATTCACACGTATATTCTTTCATGAATAAGAAACAAATGAAATCTCTCAATAAATAGATTCGATATCACAATCGTGCTGAACGCTATACATAGCTACATTTTAAGATACATTATAATTATGTATAATTATGACAACAATACGACGACATCATGAGAAATAAGGCTCTTGCAACAGTGACCAATACAGTGACCCTCACTGGCGTGCCCCACAATGACTTTGTTATTGCCAGTTGGTGATTTTCAAAACATGACTTTTGTTAGTTTATTTTCACAGGGTGATCAACGACCGATCACATTAAAAGGTTGTAAGGCAAAACATTTCAATTATAATATTGAATTTTGTAACTAACGTGTGTACATATATTTGAACTTCTGTCATACATCATGTAAAATTACAACGCATTAATTCAGTTTTATCAAATGCAAAGCGATATTTTAGTAGGAAACCGACGTTGCCAGTGTCCACAGTGCACACGAAAGATATTAGGTATAGAATCTTTCGCTACCTGAAACGATATATAAACTATGAGGGGATTCGACGTTTACTAAAGCGAAGGTCCTTGCCGGGAGTTAAAAGTGGGGGTCGTGTTTTTTTCCCGACCCCCCTCCCCCACTACAAACTTCCAAACGAATGCCTTTCGCCCCGAAATTAACGTAGAATTCTGTTTATATTATTTCGGTAGTAAAAGATTCCATATTTTTGGCAGAAGTTGTTTACCATAAGCGATGAAGATAGCTCATGTGTATGCAATAAATTAATATACTTGTTGGGGACACATTTGCATTAAAAGATTGTAACGATAAGCCGTTGCCAAATTGCATTGTTCATATGTAGTTGATTAGATAGAAGTCCGTATTTTATCAACTTGATCAATATTTTTTGTGTATGCATGATTAATTGCTTCATATGTGCATCACATCGCATGCACGAGGGAATTAGCTTTGCCGGTGCCTACATTACTCTACAACTTCTAAGATAAACGAATAGCATGCGTGCATGTCGGATATTACTCGGCAATAGACTCCATATTAAATTGAAACAATAGCTTGGTTGACATCATGACGTTTCACTTGAACTTGACGTTTAAGTGCCAGTCTCTTTCTATTGTTCTTGACAGCGCGGTTGAAAGCATTTCGCCAGGAATGTACAGAGATTTATCTTTTCACTTTGGTTTGAAAATTGTTGTTGTGGTTTATCAACTCATAACCGAGCTTGTATATTCTGGGCCGGATAAAAAACTGTTTACGATATTCCATATAGTAAATGTGCGCCATCTAAGCCCATCTTGACTTCACCCTAACGGGTCATGTGACGGGTCTTTTTACCTGGAGTTATTGTTCTAAAGCATTAAGAAGGGTATTCTAATCGGTCGATTATAACCGGTCAACACAGCAATGTAATAATAATGAAACAGTTTGAAATTGCCCGATTTCAATCAGCTGATAGATTATTTGATAAATTTTAGATTTCTCGACAGGAAAAGAATTTTTTAACCCCTTTCGGGATAAAATGTCCTTGCAGTTCACTAGAATTCTCTCGTTTTTCTCGACTAGGGAAAGGCATTGTCTATTGCCGATATTCTCATTAACCGATATTCTCTTAGGCCATGAAAATGCAGATAGAATGCTATTGAATTGTTCGCAGATTAGAGATGCAATTGTACAGTAATGCATTGCTTGATTTCCTGACAATCTTAACAGTAATCCCTTGAAGTTTCAAGTCACTAGATACTACCTAATGAATTGACTTCCAGCTAGTCCAGCATTTATCGACAAGGATCTGTCTATATGGTCGAGATTTGCAGGGACGTGAGAGCTAGGATGATTTGATACAGTAAAACACTAAGTCGCGGTTCAAATTGATCAAAACTGTATCACAATCGTCATACACCTTATTCTTACGTATATAGCCATCAATCACTGAATGTATTTCTAGTGAATTAAACTGGTATAGATCACATGCACAGAAACGAGCCAACAATGCACAAATTACGATTAAGTTCGAACGAAATTTCCTAAAGGAAATGACAATTGTAAATTGTCTGCGTTTCAAGTGTATTTAAAATCTTTTATATCCCTCGCCGCCAGGGTACGCGCCACGCTGTAACTAAATATATACGTAGTTGACCATGAGGTATAGACACAATAGCTGAACGTGTGTATGGGCGGATATTTGGCAGTAAAAAAAACGGAACAGATCGACCTCATTTTCGACAAATTGGGAAAATAAAGTTCCCTCGTGACTATGAGATATCACGCTTGACCATGAATGATTCCAATTTTGGCTTCAAATGTCAAACCCAACCCTTTCTTGTCAGTAAATTGGATAAGCTCTTTGCTTCCATTCATATTGTCTAATTGAACCTGATTTGGCAGCAGTTATTATTTAATTAGTTTCGGAGTGAAGTTTGGAAGTGTACCAAATTGATCGGTCATTATAAGGAAGTATGCCCTTAACAGATGTCAGCTACTGCATTAATTCCATACTGGCTAATGTACCAATAGCGAGTGTGACCCTTTGATATAAATTTCAAGGAACTGGTTAGTGCTATCGTTATTAAAAATAATGGATCTTGTTATCTGAGATACTTTAGGTTTTAGCCGCTGAAGGAGCCAGTGCATGTTTTGTGACCGGGTAACAAAACTAATCCTTAATGTGGATATGGTATTTATTTAATTAACTATTAAAAATGGCATGTATATTATTGATTAATCCCTACAGAGTCTTTTACATAGTGTCTTTTCAACGCTAATCCGTCTGAATTTTGAGGCAAGAGAGCTCTAGCTGTATGTCGTTACAATACAAAAATTATAAACATTAGTCGTTACTATAATACGGTACTTGTCGGCGATACTTGTAGGACCCTGAAATGTTTAATTAGCTGACTGCTGATTTTTCATTAATTTTATATACTGAACTATTATTTTGTAAAGTTCAATATGTCATGTTCAATCATGGACTTGGCAATGATTCGTTTGTTGATTAGTAAGCTCTTATTGAGTATCGCTGTTGCCCAGAAACGATGCATGTGATATTTAGTTCTAAGTAATTCATATATTAGAATAATAGCATTGAATAGATATAATTCTTGAATTAAACTTCTTGCAATAAAGTGCCCACCCTGCAGGATTATAGCTGTTGAATTACGGCAAGGTCAAGAACAGCTTCGTATGGAACGTTTTTGCATATGTTTTGTCTTTTGATCAACCTTATATTTCTCTGCCTATCCAGTCCTCAGTATAACAAAACACTTGCTATTTCTATCTTTGCCAAGTTTTCTATTTGTAAGCCTGCAAAGTCGTATTTTTCTGATAAATTTATTCTTTTTTAATTTTTTGGAAAAAGTCCTTTTGCAAAAAGGCACCCGACTGCTTATAGTAGTTCCATATTTCATTACTTATAGAATGTATGGTCACCTTTTGATAAAGAATAAAAATATTGTTCAAATTTAAGTTTAAAAGGTTTAAGTTGTTAAATATCAAGGCAAATTATAATCAAGAATATCTAAATTAGACAGACAGAATACTGTGCAAAACTTCCAAGTGTGTTTCTCATAGCTTGACTCGTAACCTTGTTTTGTCGCTTAGGGATACAGACTGAGTTGCATTAATTGGGATTTGGGGGGAATATTCGTTCGAAACACAAACAAGTATCCAGCCTGTTGTAACCACATTTCTATTTAGTCTGTTGGCATACACTATTTCTTACTGTCCCATGTTACATCTATTTTCTGTAACGGTACATCATAAACATAAAACAGCCCTTGCAAGCTTGACATAATTAAAACTGAGCATAAAACCAGACTAACAAATATAACAAGTGCATAGGCAGGCCAACTAAACACTGATATAGTTTCGTAGTATAAAGTTCGTAAATGGCTATCCAAGATATAGAGTCGTATAGTATGAGGTACATAAAAGGGTGTGTAGTGAGATTTATAGAAAAAATGTACGTAATAAAAAAGGATATCATCACATTACAATATACACTAATACTAATGTCCTTTAGCGCGTGCATATACACATTCAAGATAATATTGCACTGCTGGCTACGCGATGTAAATAATGGTTCAGGTTTATAAGAGTCACTCATGGCTGTAATGGTCTTCTGAGTGCTTCAAGGGTATCTAGTTGAATGAGATATATTAGCATGGCATTTTCAGTTGAAAACATAGCTTCGAATATCAGCAAGGCATTTTGGTGTAAACAGAAATGAGTCGAAGAAGCAATATTGAAAAGCTCGTGAGTGACTTTTAGCAACACTTAGCTGTTTTAGACAATGCCCTTTGGCAACTTGTTAACGGCAAAATATAAGTTTGGGAGCCCGAAATGTATTGAGGTTTATTAATAAAAATGACGTTTATACTGAAGATAGTGTCAATCATTTAGCATGCTTTGATGGCATCATGTAAACTACACGGTCAATATACAGTTATCAATCATGTTATTCGAGTTATTATGTCATGCAGTTTCAGAAAAAGTATTGGGTCGAATGTCGATAACGATAAACACAGTATGTTTCCAGAGCAGATGGTCTTTGTAATTTTTTTATGATTTTGAGACAAAAGAAAATTCAACTTTTATATTTAGTTCTGTTAATGTGTGATTAACATTTGGTGATCCTGCTAGGAGGTTAAAATTTAGAAGGACACAGTGGAAATGGTGAAGAGAATATGCCCTTCGCGTTTTAGGGGTGGAACACGTCGTTGGGTTTCTTGTTGGGTGCAACGGAAGTGGATTTTTTCATAAATGCGAGTTAGAAATAGGCATAGGTGAAGGTTTTGAAACATGCATAATTATATAAAATACCTTGATGATGGCCTTCTAGTTTGGAGTAGCTTTTTGGGGGTTAGATGCATGGAGCTGAAGCCATTTTTCGTGCGACAGAACACACAGACCTAACAGCGCAACAACACAACAGTCCGACAGCGCCAACACTTCAACAAACACAACTGCCCAAAAACCCAACAGAAGACTATCATCTAGGTATGCTTTATAATTTTACACGTTCCAAAATGCTTGCGCATGTGTATTTCTAACTTGCATTCATGGCAAAATCCACTTCCGTTGGGCACAACAAGAAACCCGACAAAATGTATTTCACCCCTAAAACGCAACTTGACTATATGGTCCGCAAATTGTTTGTAGACCCCAGCCCCTTCTCACTAAAATCTAATGATCTAAATACGCGACCAGCTTGTACAATTAATCAATGAGAAAACAACCGGGAAAACAAAACTGACATAGATTAAACGTTACTTACAAAAAGCATACATTATTAATAAAGAAGGAAATAACAAAACTGAAATGGAAAATTGTGAGGAGTATCGTGGAGGACTAAGGCAATATTTACCAAAATTTGATGAAATTTTACTATTAATTGTTTACTACTCTTGCCCACACATTGTGCGAGAATCACTCAGTTCTGTTCATTACCACAACTTTAATTTGGTGACCATTTTCCTGATTTGTTAACAATTATATGCAAAGCATAGTTAGGATAAATTTGACGGGAAAAATTGGGCTCGACGGTTTATTACGTTACTGTCAGTACAGTTCGTTCAAAACAGCGTCAATGTAAACAGTAACCAGCATGCACAACGTAGTTATAATATTTTATACAAACATCATTCTTAAAAGTTAGACAGAAAGGGTTCTCCAATCCATTCAAACGAAGTTCAGTCACATGGCGGAAAATTATGTGGCAGAGCATGGCGCATTATCATGCATAAAAAAAGTTTTGGCTATACGAAGCTGCTGTTCTTGTGACATGAGGTAAGACACTAAAAGTCATCAATGATCAACCCTAAAACATTTCATTCTCGAGCACTTCTATCGTGCGCCCCTCATGGTTTGAGTGATTGGACAACCACTCTTTGTGTAATTCGACATTGAAAAAATTATTCTAACTTCTGAAACTCTTGTTGGCCAAGTAGTTAAGTTTACATTGACGCTGTTTTTAACGAACTAGTCAAACAGTAACGTAATATTTTGACGTTTCTTCTATCCTTTCACATGTAATTATGGAGCAGTAAGGGCAACAATTCAAAAACTCAGGGAAATTTCTGTCAAAGCACTGACTTTGACTGTGACAATACGTACTGTACAATACGCCGGTGACTGTGTCGCTGTGGCACCTTGTGTCAACACACGAGAATCTGGCGGATCTTTGTCAGGCAGATAAAGTCCGTCGAAACTGATGAAAGACGCGAATAAAGTTAAAAGTCGTCCAGACTATTTGTAGAGCGAAAAATGCCACGGTGTGAAGGTAGCGGAGTCGCGTAAGCTGATAATGACCATTAATACCGAAAGCAATGAATACACCAGCCACGAGTGTAGAGGGAATAACAAAACTGATTTCGAGATGAGCGAAATAACATGTTGAAATGAGTGACCTAAATAACACAATAATAGCTACAGGGAAAAATGCATCACCGAACGCTAACACCAAAAAATTTATAACAGTGCGAGATATGCTGAGAAGTCGTACGTTGGAAATGGGAAGATACTTAAAGAAAATTAATTGGTCTGTAGTGTGTGGGCCCTTAAGCACTTGTGAAAATATGTGGACAAGTTTTCGTGAACTGGTTCATTCTAGGCTAGATATTATTATGCCATGCAGAGAAACAAATTCGCATCCATCCAACTGACGCCCCATGCATAAACCAGAAACTTAAATCTCCTATCCTCAGTAACAAAAAGCTTCTCACATGCATGGAGTGTATTCACCTCAATTCAAATACTAGCGGAACCGTGTCAATAGAGAACGAAAAGTTTGCAGGGCGAAGTATTGCGAATCTCACATTAAACAGCTACAAGAAGGAGCCTCGAGAAATTGGTGGAGTGATGTTAAGCAGCTGAGTGGCATGAAGTCTGCAGATGTACGTAAATTTATCAGATCAGATCAGGTCAATGTTGAAGGATTTAGGACCCTCAATCCGCAGGAACAAGCTAACATCATTAATACTGCTTTTCTAGCACCCTTGGATGAATATAAATTATTAAAACCCCTCGATCACCTTCCGTTAGAACTTGCCAATCTCCATGGAGGTCATTGAAAAACGTTTACAACAACCTCTAGCAAAATTAAATCCTAACAAGGTGTCTGGGCCATGTTGCCCACCAGATGTTTCGCCTTTACAGAAGAAAAACCCAGTAAACACATTGAAAAAAGATATAAGACCAATCTCCCTAACTGCCTGTGTCTCTAAAGTAGCAGAGAAATTTATTGTTGAGGATTATGTAAAACCAGCAATTTTAAACGTAATCGATCGCAGTCAATATGGAGCGATACCAAATTCATCAACTACCATGGCGTTAATTAGCATGTTACATCACTGGCGTATCAATACTGATGGTAATGGGTCAACAATAAGAACAATATTATTTGATTACCGTAAGTCATTCGATTTCATCGACCACGGCGTCCTTGTTAACAAAATGGGTAATTTGAACATACCTCGAAGCATTAGGACCATGGTTATTTATTTTAATGATCCTAGACCTAGATAGCAACTCTCCATACATATGGAAATTTGTGGACGGTACTAAAGCATCTGAAATACTCGCAAAAGGCAGCGTTTGTATAGCCCAGAATATAGCTGATCATGTTATGCAGTTCAAAACAATTACATCCAGTTAAATGTAAAGAACAGAGAATTTCTTTTAGTCGTGAACCTGTTGTCCAGTGGCGTAGCCAGCGTCAATAATTGGAGGGGCGAATATTCATATATTTGTGTTCACAGACCTTAAAAACAATCGATTTCAAAACAAATTAATGATGCAAAACATGATACATGAATATTCGCCCCTCCAATTATCGACGCTGGCTACGCCACTGCTGTTGTGACAGTTAAGGCCTGGACCAAGTGACAGTTAATGGCAAAGAAATTGAACTCGTTGATAGTGCTAAATTATTGGGAGTGACAATAAGTAGTAATCTAACTTGGAATGCCCACATAAAAGAGGTAATTAAAAAAGCCAGAAAAAGGATGTATTATTTGGTTAAGTTGAAAAGAGCTAGGCTACCAGTCGAAGATCCCGTGTTATTCTATACATCCTGATTTCCTGCGTGCGATCACGGTGCGATCAGTTATGGATTATGCTGTACCAGCCTTCTATCACGCCCTTTCGCAATACTTAAACAACGACTTAATACGCCTGGAAAAAAAGAGCGATTTCAATTATAAATCCTCATGTGCACTACCTTGCAGCAGAAGTTTTGAACATGAAACTTGCAGAAGAACATCACAATTTTTTGTGCAAAAACTTTTTTGACAAAATTGTAAATAATGCAAACCACAAACATGCTGACTTGCTTCCAAAGAAACTGAAATGAACATAAATTTAACTTACCCAGTTTAAGACTAACCGTACAAGAAATTCGTTTGTGATCGCGATGTCGTCGAAGATGTAAAGTGAATATCAGTTGTGACCATTAGTTAGACCCTGTTATTTATAATTTTTAAATTATGCATTTTTTAATTTACGCAACTCAGCCATTGGCTGCGAAGTAATTTAAAATAAACTTTATTAAAAAAAAAAGAAATATGCGCAATCCAGATCAGCGGATACAGATAAAGAGTACTTACGAGTGATCAGATCAAAAATGTGGAAGAATAGATGATACGGTTAACCAGCAGAGTTTTCATGCAGGCCAATTTGGAATGTTTGAATTTAAGAAGACGCCGTCTCGACCAAAGATTTACCTATGTTTCAGGCACTGCGCCTTCTATAAGACTATACACTAGGCCATTCATTATCATCCAAGGATTTATATATCGGTAGAAGAGATAGTAGGCGTATTCAATCGTTTGACGGTTCGTACTTTCCATTTGGAAATTGCGTGGGGCACAGCCTCGTACCCAGGTCATTTTGTTTACATATTGGGGTGGGGCTGGCATGTATGCTGACTTGAATTAATGTCGCAAGGAAAAAAAAACACGCGAAAGATGTAGGTTCTTTCATTAGCTGGAACGATAAAAGCACATTTAGAGCCTTCACTCAGAAACGCAGAATGATATTTTTATCGTTTTAAGTTGTTTTAGTGTTGGTATTTTTACATCAGTTTGTGTTAACAATTTTCTCGCACCCACAAACACTTGTGCAGAACAAGCCTGCCTTCTTGCAATTACATCGACAAGTTGTACAACCAGTGCGAATATTTCAGCGCACGCTTTTGGGATCAGATCTTGGATCATCAAAACAGGTCGTAATTTTGTTATCATCTGTTTTTTCCATCCCATCGTTACAGGATCTAGAGGTAGGGGCTCCAAACAGTGCGTTTGTTTCCAACCAAGCGTCTGATAGTTATCATGTAACGTGTGCAGAGAAAATGCATCACTTGTTGGTGGTAATTTTGTTAATACGCCTTCTCCTATCGACGAAAGTAGTTCGTGATGGTCAAGGAAAATCTTCCATGCAGACGTTTTGGAGTGTTTGTATATAAAAGACGTTGTGTTACAGTCAGTTAAGACATAGAAAGAAAGCAGGGCTTCGGTAGATCCCACCGGAAGATTCTCGTAGATAGCCGTAATGTTGTAGCGGCCAGACATCATCCAAAGGTTAGTGCACGAAATGTGTGGAGCATGTGCGATCAGAAGCAACAAAACATCAGTGTCTCTCGCCGATACAACAATGGTGTCGACACTACTCTTGGTGCAGTGGAGCATCATACGTGCGTCTGCTTCCTCGTGTGCTACATCGAATAGACTTGCATCGATTAACTCTCCCAATCGATTGGGGACTGTACTTCCCTCTCATCTAGGAACCCTGCACCAGTTACAATAATTTTGCCTGGGGGGTGCATTGACAACAATGTGCTCTGAAAGGAACCTGGACAGATCCGACTTGTTATCTGGTAATGCAAGGAAGTTCTGCTAATTTTGAGGAAGTTGGACACTACCGTTTTCAAGAACCCGTCGGATCGGACGTGTCGTTTTTGTGCGCCTTTGTCTTGTTTTATTGAGTCGTCAACATAGCAGTCAAATACGACGAGTATCTCCTGATCCCCGTCTGGCATGATTAAAATAATCGTATCTGAAGAACTATGGCATCGTCAAGCAAAAACTGTGCATGTGCAGGCCCAGCATCCATCACTTTGAGCACGTGTGAACATTACCAGGATTGACACCATCTCCATGTCAGTGGCGGATCCAGCGCAGGTCAAAATAAATTATAGCAGCCCAATTTTAAATTCAAAATAACTTTATAACAATGTCATTGGTTATGAATTTCCAAAGAATAAAATCTTACCAATGAAATTGCTTTGAAGGTGTTTTAAAATGTAAATATATCTAAGAATGGGCTGTAGTAATTTATTTTGACCTACGCTAGATCCGCCACTGCTCCATGTAACCCCACCAAAACTGGAAATTAACATTCCCTTCAGATTTCTGTTTACAAAAACAGGATGTTAGGAAAAAAAAGGATGTTATCAGCTGATTCTGTAGAAGATGCAAAAGCTGATACGTCTTGATAAAAATTTGAGTAAGATGTTAACAGTGGAGGTAGCATGGCAACTTCCACAATGCCTGCAAAGTGATCTTGTGAGTACGCATTGCTCTTTTGTACCTCTTTCCATTCATAACCTGATCCGATACGTTTGATCCAATGAGTCCACTTTCAACCCATGCTTCTACGAAACCCGAGGAGTTGATGTGGTTTTCAATCGCCTTGAGAAAACACATAGATGTGTGAAGACCACCCATTTGTATCACAAGCTTGTCTTTGTATTCAGAGATTGCGCAGTTCAATTCTACTAGCTTACAATATACATGCTTTTGTGCAGACGCAGCTGCAATATACATTATACATGCACGTTTTCACCTCTGTGTTGAGCGTATTTATGTGCAGGAGCCTGGAGGATTGGCATGTACCCCACTGTTGTCACATCTTGTTCATTGGTAGACAGTAAGTGGTTAAATTTTGTCCACTCAATCTTCATTTCAGTTTTTTGTCGCAACACGTTGAAAGCGACGTCAGTTGCTTGAGTCGTACGTACTACATCGTTACCATCTTCAATAACATTCTTCTCAGTTTCTTCCTTGAAAACACTGTTAAACATCTTTTTACCACCACTGGATAAACTGCATTCATTGACTCTGTTACATTTAAAGAGCGCTTAGTCGATGACTGCACTGCAGGTTTTCAAGCAACATGTCCGTCTCTGCCGTAGAGATCTCATATATACTAGACAGTGCATCTGTATATCAAAAAGTGAAGCCAAAAATCTCAGCAGTATCCCCTCATAACAATAGGCGGCGGCCATATTGGTCGTTTCCACTCATCAAAAAAATGCTACAGAAAACACTATACTTTTCTGCATTTGTGTATTGAATACTTTTTAGCTGCATAAAAGAAAATTTATTGTCAACTTTTTCCATTTCCGCAATACAAAATACCCAAATTATCATGCTCCGTGTCGACTCTGTGGGAACGACCAGCGCCTGCGATCTGGCTTCAATTTTCGCTTGCCGACAGCGCGGGATGCACTATCTAGTGTACATGAGATATCTATGGTCTCTGCTCTCCGCTGCCATGCAGCAATTTGAGTGGCATGAAACCTGTTTTTCCATCTAGTGTCTCATCCAGAATGTCGATATTATCGGCAGAAAAATAAACGAATTTTCCCCGAACCAAATTTGGTAGTATTACGCTACCAGTATGTGGATCAGAAGAATCTAAAACGCTCTCAGCTATGCCATTGTCAACCTGAAGAATTTGATCATAATTCAAAATATGACCAGCTTGATTGAAAAGTCTGACCATTTTCAATGTAATAATGTGAACCAAAGATAAGAAAATATCCTCGTGTGGTGCGTATGCATGCATTGTAAGCATTTCATCTGTTTCATTGGCCAATTGTGATAGAGCAAGATTAACATATTGAGTCAGTATAAGCAAACTTCCTCGCTCAGACCGGATACAATATATTACATCTGCGAATATCAGCAGCAGTTTCTCTTTAAACGTCGATTTTCGGCTTGAAAATGAGCTAGGAATTCCGATTTGTGTCTTTTCCGCCAGCGTGATGTATCATTCCCGTACATCGCTTAATTTGATCTCATGACCCTCTTCACACAACCAAACTAATCCTACATCAGTTTCCGTTGCTTCGCGCTTTGCTTTTTCTGCATAACGGTTGAGTGCACTTAGACAAGATAGATGATATTTTGCTTCTGCTGCTATAAAAATCAGTCACGCCACTCAAACGCATTCTAACGTTATAGTTAAATCGTGCATTTTGGATAATTTCGCTCATTTTGAAAGTTACTACAGACGACATTCGTTCTCTTGAGTGATTCATTTTGGTAAAATATACACTGTTCTCAATTCACTTTTTTAACATGATTTCGTGTTTTACAAGGACTGGTTGATGTGTCTATTTCAATTCTGTATCTTCGCTTCTGAACAATTTAAGTACAAAATAGCGATATGAAATAAAACTTTTGAATTTTTATTTCAAGCACTATTATCAATGTTTGAATAACAAACGTCGTTTGAATTAGTAATTTTTGAATTAGTAAGGGACTTGTCAGAAATTAACAGGGGGGGAGGGGGTGGAAACGTGAGGAGGGTCATAGCTTTTTAAGATCCTAAAAAAGGGAGGGTGAGGATAAAATGAGCTACTTTTAAGGGGAGGGTCATTCCAATTTATTCTTATGCTTGTACAGTTGTTAGTACACAGTATAAATAGATTAGAAAAAACAAGACGCCTGCTAAGGCGTTCACTCCGCCTGCCAAAACGAAAATGGGCACAAGGCTGTAACTAGAGCGTTTATTGGGGGTGGGTTACATTCAGTTATTTGTGTTCTGCCCAACGAACTCCTTTTTAAATCAGTTATCATTAGGGTACCTTCCAAGGCATTTTAAGACATAGCTAGCACATCCTATGTAATCACTAAGATAACCAAAGATCAATGTCTCAGCGACTTGCCAGCCACTCTGTCCAGAGTCCTAGTAAGATTGCATTTTTTAGAATTTAATTTAAACTAAAGACTTTCATAGTACATAATTATATTAAACAAGATTCTTTTGTCATAATACCACCTACATATGGCTGTTTTATTTTTGGGTAGTTGTAGGGAAAGAAAATTTCACTAAAAGTGTATACAATACGTAAATATATTAACCTGATAGCATCATTTAAATCAATTCTGCAGCACACTACCTGAAGTCTCCACAATATAATTTGTTGGGAACTTTATACTGACATATGTATTTCTGGAATTGGAATGTTAAGTGTCTCTTACCTTTTATAAATGTATGAGATCCCACAAGCAAACAAATCATTTTGCACGAAATATCAGCATCTCAACATAATGATAGGTTGATAGGTATAGAAAACCGAGGAAAGAAATCACAACAAATACTTCGTGATTAGGATTAGGAACACATTTCCTAGACTCACTCCTTAATCATGGAATGATGGAGTCTATCAAAATTTGCCGTTTTACAACATTTCTGGAGCAACGTTTTGATAAAGAACCTTCCTGTCACTTTTTGTTAACTATTACATGTTAAAAATTGTGTTCTATATATGGATATTTCAGTAGAATTTGCACTTGATTCTTGTGTAGAATTTTCTAAATTTCCTTAAAAGTGGAAGGAAACACAAGAGAAAATGACGGAAACACGCTCTCAAAACTTCACCGCGATATATCGCTAGTCCGAAGCGTCGGCGTAGCTCTTTGAAAATTTTAACATTTCTACCCCCGGCTTTACTTTCGCGGTAAAAAAATTGAGTTTCCACCAGGCCAATCAGGGAGCTTTTTCTTGTGACGTAAGACAGGCAGCCGGCAACGCGCATAGTTTTAGGAAAATCAACTAAAATTTTGATGACTTTTCGCGAATTTCGTCGGGTAAAAAATGTTGAATTGACACAAAAATACAACGTACATGCTTTTCAGTTATGTCTTCTCCATATGTGTATGTTTTTAAATGAATATCGAAGTCTTTTTACAGATTTTTTTGTGGTTTAAATTTTGTACGAGTGTTCAAATTTGTATTTACTTGCCAACCTTTGTGTTAATATCTACATTATGTAAATGCAGTGTTGCCAGATGAAATCTCAAAATATTCATGCATGCTCACGCCAAAAGTTCACAAAAAGTTCATGTCCCTAAATTTTAAGATCGGAACTCGTCGGAATTTATCGGAGATCGTCTGAAAATGTTGGAACTTATCAACATGTCCAAAAATCCTTCACAGACTATGTTTAAATGCGAAATAAATTGCGAAAGAATTCTTTTTTAAAGTTGTATTTAAAAAACAGGAGTGTCATTAGGCTATATTTTTATGCAAGCAAATCCATTATCATCGCTACTATTGCTTTCCGACCAATCCGACATTTTGATTTTTTAAAACACAGCGAACGGCACAAAAAAGGCGGGAAATTTAATTTAACATAAATAATACAAATTGTGTTCTATACTTCTATTATGGCACCTATTGTTTCTTACAGCCACTGCAAGTCTGCAAGACATATTTCTAAACATATTATGGGTTTTTTAGTTGGATCATTGAACATTTTCATCTTGAAAAAATGAAAATATCAAAGTTTATGGAATTGTTCATGATATTTTAAAAAGTTCACAAAAAGTTCACAAATTTTAAATGTTCAAAAAAAGTTCATGTGGAGGGTAAAAAGTTCACAAATCTGTGAACTTTGTTCACGATCTGGCAACACTGCTTCGGAGGGAAATTTGAAGTGAAAGCTTTTTTAAAAACAACAACTCAGTAACAACTGCAAACAACTGCGAAAAATTTTAAACTGAAGTGCTAAAGACAAAGAGTAGAGACTACAAAGAGGGACCACTTCATTGAAAAAAGCGTAAGGTGCTGTCGTGATGATTCGTCATGGGCGCCATAGTGCTGTCCCACTGAACGCTATATTAGAACTGTACGCATTCCGGGTGACTGTGCTTGTATCTGGACGTTCACACTTACCAGGAATAAACAAACAAGGAAAGAAAACTGTTTCTGTGCACGTGATATTGTATTATGCTGTTATTGAGATGGTGACGTCATTATGACACCATTGACGTAACAAGGTGTTCACACGTCATAACTGTATAAATTTTTGGATGTAAGTAATGACAGCGTGTGATCATTAGTGGATCAAAATTCTATATATTGGTAAGTAAATCAGTATTTTTTCTGCACTCGTCATTGTGATGATTTTACTTTTTGTGAAGTCATTTTCTCACTGAAGATCGCAATTTCAGCTTTGGTAGCAAGCATTTTCCTGTCCAGCAGATAAAAGTTAAGTACTGAATCAAATTGGCTTCAATCCCCCCCCCCCCCGCTTATGGTTCTAGGTGAAAGTCACAGACATGTTCTTGGGTGTGCTGTATCAAAAGACGACGTTCTATTGGTCGACGGCAGAATTTTCATCACGTGATTTCGTTGGTAGTTTTTGAACAGAACGAACAAGGAAACAAGCATGGCGAACGTGTATCCGGCCGGCAAGAAGAGAGTTTGTTATTATTATGACGGTACGTCCTTCTTTCCACAAGAATTTGCTCGTGCAGTAAAGTTTAATGTTTAACTTTGTGCTGTAAAGTTTTCGAGCAGTTCAGTTGCGTCTAACTTGAGTTTGAGTTAAAGTCTTTCCCTGACACTATTGTTGTGAATTTCTTTGCTTTAAGGTGATGTTGGCAACTATTACTACGGCCAGGGACATCCGATGAAACCTCATCGTATCCGGATGACACATAATTTATTGTTGAACTATGGATTGTACAGAAAAATGGAAATTTATGTATGTTTATAGTGCAGCTTTGCACTTCATGTATTTGAAAGATAAATGACTATTTGTAAGGGTTCCCTATGGCTTTAAGATGTCACAATCAGTTTGTGGATGGTATTAGGGTAATATATTAGAGTACACAGTTAGAACTTTATGTTGAACAGTAAGTGCCAAGCAAATATCATGGAAAGCATGTTAATTTAATGAAATAATGTAGCCATGTAAGAAAATGACAAGATAACCAACCAGCTTTGTGGTTGACCGATAATTGGTATTGGGCCGATTTTGCCATGTTGGTAGACAGTCAGCATTGGTAGCACTATTTGAATTTTCCAGTTGTATAAAACCAATTGTTGAAAACGTTTACACTGTGAAGATTATATACAATGCATGTTTATCTGCATACGAGGCTTTGAATGAAATTACAAATATATACCTTTGGACAATGTTTGCAAGAACATGTCTGCATGAACATTCAAATCACCAGGCTTTTGGTTACCATCAGCTAAATACATTAACAATTGTTTATCACTTATTACAGAGACCTCATAAAGCAAATCTTGAAGAAATGACAAAGTACCATTCTGATGACTATGTAAAATTTCTAAAGACAATTCGTCCAGATAACATGTCTGAATATACAAAACAGATGCAAAGATGTGAGTATTAGCCAGGCCTCAACATAAAGGTTACCAGTCAACATGACAAGTATATTTGCTAAATTTGCCTGTCAAGGTGGTTTTCTTTCAGTTCATCATCTAATTTTCTTCATATTTGACTTGAAAGTTCTGAACTTGTGCTGGGGTATGATTACAATTGGTTACAATTTTGATGGTCAGTGTTAAGGAATAAGTCTTGCGTGAAAAAATATATTATGATTCTCTATTTACTCACCGCTTTACTCGCTTGTGAAAGACAACTTTTGCCTGTGAAAATAATAAAATTTACCGGTCAGTAACCTGTGGCTGGCTGTGAAAGAATAAGCTGCTGTGGCCTGCTGTGAAAGAATAAGAGTATAAACTATGTTACTTAAAACATACACCTGTTTTTGCAAATTGAAATTCTTTATTTTTGTATGGTTTATATTACACTGAAACACAATTTAACATTCTTATCATCATTTATTGTACCTGGGGGCGGAAAATTGCATCTCAACTTTAGCTCTGGCCAGGCAAAAACGCTAGAGCTCCAGCAGGTTTTCGGCATTTTAGTGCACAGCCCCATTAGTTTATCCAGAAAATTAAATACAAGTCTTATTTTCCCTTATTCTCATTGATTTACTTTGTAGTCAATGTTGGTGAAGATTGTCCTGTTTTTGATGGATTATTTGAATTCTGCCAGCTCTCAACTGGTGGATCTATTGGTGAGATGTATTTGATATTTAATTTTTATAAAGCTGAAAAATAAATTATATGGATTTCAGGTCTGCTTGAGACTAAAAACCCCAATACTGCAAATACTACTGTCAATACTTGAGACTGAAAACCCTTATACTGGGGCTTTGGTGGTGTAGTGGTCAGACCACTCGCCTTTCACCTCTAAGGTTCCAAGTTCGATTTCCAGTAAGGTAGACTCGAACCCAGTCCTCATGTGAAAAGAGTAAAGTCAACGCTCTGTTGAAAGTTGTGGGTTTTCTCTGGGTACTCCGGTTTCCTCCCACAGGGAAAGTTGACAGGGTGGGATAGGTAATACGGGCCCACAGTAACTGGCTCATGCTGTTGTGGTGACCCTGCTAAATAAAAACAATGTTTTCATTGAAATAATTTCATTGAAATAATTTATCAGTTTGAAATATTACCATACTTTACAATTCTGTAATCTTCAGATGCAAGTTCAAAATTCCACTAGAAAGCTCAAATTAATAGCAATAAATTTTAGTACATGCACCAAACGTTGTCAATTATTTCCTAAGTGGAAGTAAACTCAAACAGATTTTGAATGAATGCACTATAGTGGAAATACCGATATACAATGCAATCCAACAATTTTTATTTGATTTGTATTCACTATATTTTTCTTCAAACCTTATAAAAACAGCGACATTATTTTAAAATGTGGTCTTTCTTATCAAGAAAAAATTCTTTCTGCAATGTGAGTTTGAGCATGTTAGCACTGCCTTGAAAGTTTGATTACCCTTTTTCTAAATTGATAGGACCTGTGTAAAAGTTAATATTAACATTAGTAAACAGTCTGAAAAATGTTGATCAGATTCTATAGTAGTTGGACACTCGCTTCAACCCCTGATATAACACTGAATTGCAAAGTAGCATGGTTTATTCTGCATTAAACTTTAGCTGGAGCTGTAAAACTAAATAAACAACAGACAGATATTGCCATCAATTGGGCTGGGGGCCTGCATCATGCCAAAAAGTCTGAAGCATCTGGATTTTGTTATGTGAATGATATTGTACTGGCCATCTTAGAATTACTAAGGTAACTACAGGAGTTTTTCTTTGTCATGTATCTACTGTATTTAAAAGTCCTGGCTTGCTAAAGATAAACAAAAACCATGTTTAATGGTGGGTTACTTGTTCTTGGCTTTTATCTAACTGGAACAGATAATCATTTCCAGTTCAAAAGAGCACATAACTTCCTGTCTTCTCTAAGTTTAAACCACAGTATAGAGAATGGATATGAGGCCAACTAAATGGTGAAATTTGTATACCCACGCATGTTGCATTGTTATTACAATTATCCCAGCCAGTCGTTTTCTGGCCAATAAGAATACTGAACTGGCTAGTTGCCACATCTTTATAATTATTATAGAGTTGTAATAGGGTGGCATGTTGCACTCCTGAGTGACCCTACCGTCCATATGCTATACTGTGATGTCATTTTGAAAGGTGGTGGGACACTTTTGCCAATGGTAGAACCAGAAAAGGATCACCCCACTGAGCTACAAGATAATGAACCGATGCACTATTTTAGAAACACTTTTAAATAAATTATACACTTTTTTCCATTGATTAAAAATTCCATTTTGCAAGCGTTCTACCTCTAAAAAATGGCGCAGAGATACCTATTTGGGGGATTTCCGTATGCATTTATGTCGTATTCATGTGCCCGTGCCATGAATACAAAGCGTTTATTTATTGCATGCCAATGAAAGTTGACAAAACGTTTGGGAAGTGTTGTACCTACTCGGAAGAATAATTTTAATTCGCTCAGTTGAATATCATTTGACCAATGAACGATGAAAAACCTTTATATAAAACCTTTGTCCAATACTTTATCATCTTTTAGATTTGATCACGAAAATATACATGGCAAAATATGTCCAACACACCTCTAGTTCGGGTTAAAAATTTTGCAATTTTTTGCGGCAATTTTTTTGTTGCATCAATCAATTATAAGATTCAAAAAGTTTTTGGGAACTAGAGGTTCCTAGGTTCCGATACTTTTTTCGCCTCTGGTGTTCCGTGTCGGCATATCGTTAGATCAATACCAGTGTCGCAAACTTAAATATAGATACCGGTATTTTGAATTGAGAATTCAGGGCAAGTAATTTCTAAAACTGGTTCTTTCCTCTTCAGGTACCACCAACGTGTTCTGTATGTTGATATTGACATTCATCATGGTGATGGAGTTGAAGAAGCATTTTACACAACAGATAGAGTCATGACTGTCTCATTCCATAAATACGGAGAATATTTTCCTGGAACAGGAGACATTCGTGTATGTATTAGAAACATTTTTCTCTGAACAAAGTACGAGACTATTGGAGGATTTTTTCGATCATTTTTTACTTCTCGTGATAGATAGCTGGGGTTATCTCTATTCAGAGCATGTTCACTCTAAATATTATGGGCAGAATCATGCTAGCATACTAATGCGAATGCTGTAATTTGATTGGCTAATCTACTCGCTATCTATTGCTTGATAAATATCGAGTAGCAAAACAATAATTTTCCCGGTGTAAGCAAAAATGAAAATCAATTATTTATCTCAGATTCTACTAAAACAATTAGATTACTCGCTCTCAAATTCTATGCGTTGATTGTTGATTCGGGCTTCGCCCTCATCAACCATCACCGAACAGAAATCTCGAGCTCGTATTCAAATTGTTAATTATTGAGGCATATGGACTATACATGTGATCATTAGGACACTTTGAAGTTTACATATAGCGCGTGTCATTTATATTGCAGCTATAAGTGAAGCATGTCTGCCGCACTGCCTGCTTGATGACATCTGCACAACTCGTATTTTTGCTCTTTTATGAGGGTCACTGTAACTTTCGACATAAAAAATGCAAATGAAATCAACTGTCGAGCAGTTTGAAATGCGGACATAACGGGACATTAAAGAATACTAAGTCTTGCATTCTGGCAAAGAACTCTGTTGGCATGTCCTTCAGCATTGAAATTTTGATATTCTAAGCAGAGTTGATTATTTCTTCAGGATATCGGTGCTGGAAAAGGAAAATATTATGCTGTTAACTTTCCTTTGCGAGACGGTATTGATGACGAATCTTATGAACAGATATTTAAACCAGTAAGTTTTTTCTTTGGCCTGTAGTTATGTTCCACAGCAGTGCGGAAAGTCGAATATAAACGCGAAAAGCTTGCTGGGAATTGCTAATAAAGGCCAATAAATTATTATACATTTATTAGCTATTCCCGGCAAAACTTTCACGCTTGTATTCGACTTACCGCATTCCCCTGGGACAACCTTAATTCAAATAGCTTTATGTAATTATAAATGATATACTTAATTAGATTGCTTTATTAGGTAAATGCTATTTCAGATACGCTAGAGCACATGGTCATCTGTATTTTTATCTACGTTCATCTTACTGGTTTAAAATGCTTCTTAAACAGTGCATTACGAGTTGGCGTCTATAGTGCGGGCTTACTTTTGCGATGCTCTGGGTTCAAGCCCAGGGACATTTATTTCTGTAAATGAAGTCGGTTTTTATTTTCTCCAAGTTGTTTTTCTTCAAGATATTTTCCGTTGTGTAACGTGTTCCTCGTCCTTCAGACTATTTAGAAAATATTCGATTCACAATAAATCATGACTCATGTCTTAACCCCGTCACCTTATTATAACAAGGTGCTCTGGTGTCTGAAATAACCCTCACCGCTTTATTGGGGGAACAAGATCCAATCTAGTAGGTTTGAACTGGCACATGTATTATACACAAGTTTTCATTGAAATTGTTTTAAATATTTTTCATTAGTCGCCAAAGCAAGCACTTAAGTACTTCCTCCTTCACATCAATCTTCAATGGGTTGTTTACATATTTTCACATTGCCCGTCGAGACGAAGGATCGTGTCATCCATCGAAGTAATTTTTTATTCGTTAGTAGTGCAATATTCCCCTAATTACAGGTTGAATTACGGTTGCAAGCAAACTGCTGGTTTAGCAGCAATAATAGCGAGTTTGAGTACTGGCACTAGTTGTCAAATAGAGATCTGTTTTTCAATCAAATATGCTAAACTCCTCATACGTGTACATATAATTTACTTTCTATCAAAATTTCTGGGAAACTTTTAATTTACTTTACTGTGCATGATTTGGGGAAAATTAGGAGCGGCTAAAATGTAAAGTGATAATTCTTGAACTGTTGTAGACTGTAATTAGTTGTTTCATTGATTTTTATCCTTAAATTTTTTTGTGATTATAATGCAACGTTCTTTATTATAAAAGCCTCAATCCGTATTAAAGTAGCAACTGTCTCTGTTAATGAAACTGACAGATTGTATTGACCAGAATTAAATGGCAAGAGGATAAAATCTGTAAAAGCTTCTTTTAACACAAGGATGATACCCAGAAATTCTTTACCTTCTTTTTTCAGGCATCGTCTTAATGTTAAATGTTTTTATTCATTCCACACTTTGTAATTTTGTATAATCTACGTACACTTTTCCCGCGCCTTTCTACAGTCTTACCGCGGGCTCAGGTGGACGCCATTCAGTTGGTAAATGATGCATACTGGTCGAAATACAAATGATGAGTTATGTCCAATATAATGGCATAGAGAATCGTTTCTTAGAGTGGACTTCGAGCTTATTAGTTTGCTCTTAGTCTTAGTGTGAAACAGATATTTTTTTAAGTTAAAGATGCGTCAAGGCGTTCTGTGGAAAACGTCGGGTGGAAAGCAATCGCTTCTTTTTGAAATACATTCCTTCATGAAATATAGCTTAAACATTCTCTAAATATTCTTGTATTTCAGATCATTACTAAAGTAATGGAGATCTATCAACCCAATGCTGTTGTCCTGCAATGTGGTGCAGACTCGTTAGCTGGTGACAGACTGGGATGTTTTAACCTCTCATTGAAAGGTATTGTGTTTGATGTTGCGAGGTGCTCCATAACAGCTGCTTGTGCCGTGACAGTCATCAGCAAACCTTGCTTAGTTTATTGGGATGGGAAATACTCGAAACGCAAATAACGTGCAATGGGAAAATAATAAAGCAATGAGAAAGCAATGTTTAAACAGTGTTTAACTGCTCCTCGATAGTATTAGATAAATTCGAACTTTCCTTAACAAGAAAACATCGAATTTTATCATTTTAAGCGGTATTCAGTTCATATATTATCGATAATAAACGACAAGCCTTTGTACAATGACTTTGAGTCAGTTTGCTTTTACCATACGTCGCATTGCTGCCATAAGTTCCCTCAGTTTAGGAGTGGCGTGGGGGGGGGGGGCGTTCACTCGATGCGTAATAGCCGAGTATTGTTTCTCCATTAGGTCATGCACAATGTGTTTCATTCGTAAAGAAATTCAACATTCCGTTGTTAATGCTTGGTGGTGGTGGATATACTATACGGAATGTTGCCAGGTGTTGGACATACGAAACTTCTGTCGCACTGGATCTTGATATTGCCAATGGTAAGGTTTGTTAAACGTTTGTCGGAATTACAGTTGGTACATCTCGGAAAATTCGACGTAATTATGTTGTTATTATGCACTGTGACGTCACAAGCGTTGTATACGTCAACAAACTAACTTCATACACAAATACATCTTATTGAATGTATTTTACGTGTTTCGAACATATGTTTTCCGAGCTCTCGAAGTCTAAGAGGACAATGCATTTACAGCGGTAAATTATGTCGAATGAAACAAGAGTATAACAATAAGCGCGGTACGATACAGGATTTCAAGGTGAAGTCTGCTATTCAAAAGTGTGAGACACTTTGATAGGCCAGTTGTGTTCGGTAGATCTAAAGCCCTGTGAATTGATAGTGATTATGTTATGGTAATGTTGATAGTAATGGTGTTATATAAAAGTTATGATCATACATCGTATGCTTTTCTTTAGAACTACCTTACAATGACTATTTTGAATATTTTGGTCCGGACTTCAAACTTCATATCAGTCCATCCAACATGCCAAACTCGAACCAACAGGATTATTTAGACAGAACAAAGTATGTATCCTATATTACATATTTACCATATTTATTTACGTTGCCACTCAAGTTACAACGTCGGATAATCTACCGACCAACAGTTATGGTCGTAGTTAAAGCGTGTAGAATAAAACAGAAATAGCTAAGCCCTGTCAGCTTGTTCAAATAATTGTTAAATATTATTGGACTCATGAAGGCCTAAACATGTAAGTTACAGGATTAGGTTCAGGGTTAGGATTAGGGTTAGGCTTGTCGTAAATTTATTATATTAGTAAATTCAGAGGCATTTAAGATTTTAGCGATATAGTAAATTCGGATGAGGAGCTCATGCTGTGACTTTCGCATCTCAGAATTAGTAACCCTCGCGCTCCACGCTGCGGCTCGGGGATTAAATGCAAGAAAACTAAAATATGTCTTTGGCGTGCGCTTGATGAGTTTCCACAGCTTCACGAATCTGCTTGCTATAATAATAATGATGATTTAATAGCATTCCCGCTTTGTGGCTATTCTATGCTACAAATGCCCTAGCAAATTAGGCTTAATAATTAGTTGACATTGTACAACATTATGTGATATTTGTTACAATTTAGTATGTTACTGAGTATTTAGTATTTAATAAGTTGCAATAATCATGTACATTATATGACATATATTATATGTTATGTTATTTCACAAATGACACAACTAATTAGTTGTATGACATTACATGACATTTATTATTTGCATTCTGAAATATACCACACAGGAAATATAGCTAATAAAGAGTCTAACAGATACTAATTCGCTGTTCTATGTTTCGCTAAAATGAAACAAACGTACAGTACATAAGCATGCAAGTTTTAACGTTGTGAACCTCGCGTAAACAAACCTTGACGTTTTCCCTGGCAAGTTGTCATCTGGCTGGCTACGTGAGTGAATGAACGAATTAATTTTTATAAACAACTATTTTTCAGGCAAAGACTGTTTGAGAATTTACGTATGATCCCACATGCTCCTGGCGTTCAAATGCAACGTGAGTAAGCTAACTTACAATAATATTCCTGGTGTGTTTTTTTTTTCAATTTAAAGACACCGTCTGGTATTTCTCAACAAAATGGCTCAAAATCTATTTTCACGACTGATTCTACTCGCTCTCGCTTTGTCAAGTAATCCGAGGTGGGCCAATTGATTGGTCAACCTACGTCGGATGACTCGATGATCACCTCGTGTATAGCGCTGGCCTAATTATTCAAAATGGCGGCTTGTTTATGAGTTCAAGAACAGGAAAAATGAATGTTTGTGTATGGAATAAGTACCTGTAGATCTAACCTTTCTTGTGTTTTTAAATTAAGTTTGTTTTGCTTGATAATACTAATATGAGCACATATTATTGTTACAATTTTTTTCAAACCTCGACATCTTTGCTATTATTCACCAATATTCACTTTACTCTCAGGGAATAATTCACAATTAGCTAGTATAGGTAATCATGCGATGGCGAGTACAATTTGGGATTAGTAGTACGAGTGATGTTTGGAAATTTTGCCAAAATTGGACGAGCCGCCTTGATCATGACAAAGTTACACACCTCAAATGTACTTTGTGCAGCTCTTGTGGAAGAAAATTTTCAATGTCAACATCATATTTTCTCTTTAAACAAAAACATCGGTTTCTTCGCATTTGGACCAATTTGTTGTTGAAAATATTTCGTATTGAACACGAGAAGCGCATACCCTACTCCACCACCCCTTCTTAATGACAGCAAGGGCGCTAATTCGAATGCACCTCTGATTTTGGGTGTCACGTGACCAGCCTGAACCAGGGTCTATGCCGCAGCGCCGGGCGTAGGCTAAAGACCGTGGGTACGAGGCTGCAGTTCAATTAATTGTACGCCTCTTAACCAATCAGCATCCAGTAATTTTGTCATGGTAGTAGTAAAACACCCAAACTTGCCGTTGAGGCAATGATCGATATTCAGGCCTTCTGCTCCCGTTTGCAATTGAGCGACATTCTTCTACTCGTTTTTAAACGCTCGTAAACACCGCTGTATGGAACTGCACATAGGGCAATGTGGATAACTAGGGAATTTGTTGACGTTTAGGAATACCAGATGACCATGGGTTGGGAAATGATAGCGAGGCTGAAGATGAAGAAGAGGATCGCAAACCAGATAAAAGAATCAGCAGTAAGTTAGGAAAGTGCTGATTACATGAAGTATTGCACTGTGATTGAACCAGGTCTCTACATAAGATCCCACTGATACACATCCAATCCGGTTGAGTCCAGTGAAAACCGAACGTTCTGTGTCGTGTGACTGGGATGGAATTGTATGACTGAGTTGAAATGAAATTGTAATATGACAGGTGGGCCAGCTTATAGGTTGTTCAATTGACTGTAACGAAAAAGATGGCGGATGTAGATGTTGCCAGAATTCATTGCGGTCGGAAATCGTTTCAAAACCCTGATGAGACAGTTAAGTTCGTTTGCAGTAATTTCGCCTGTAAACAATGTTAGAAAGACGAGCTAAGATAAGTTTAGGGTGATGGGGGGTCCAAGCTTTTGAAAATACCCCCAGAAACCAATATTATAGAAAGAATTATTTGTTTTGTTCCATTTGCTATCACTAAGATTACACTCCTTATTTTAACTTGATTTTGTAGTTATGGCGTCAGACAAAGAAATTGCCAAGCCGGAAGAGTACTCGGATTCCGAGGACGAGGCGGAAGAAGGCGGAGAACGACGACACACTAATTCTCATAAAGAGGACGAACCGATTGCAAAACGTCCCAAGGTCACTGAAAAAACTGGCGATGATGAAGACTCTAAGCTTAAGAAGGAAGTGACTTCGTCCAGTGCACCGACATCTAAGAATGGTTCCCCTAAACCAGCTTCACCCAAACTTAATGAGACGAAATCTCCAGAGAAACCTGCAAACACGGAACAACCAAGCGAACCTAATACTGACAAGTAAGTGTTTCTTGTACAGGTAGAACGATTGATGTATAAGAAACTGCTTGTAAAGCTGATGACTTTGTGCAACTCTTCAGAGCAATGGGATAACGTTCAAGTTCAAAGGAATAAACATTAGTTATGTGGTTTACTGCGCTTTTATGTTCCGCCACATGGATGTCCTCTTATATAATATTTTGGGCAAGTTTGTCCGGCCCCTTATATCAATTTTGCCATTTTCGCTTCAATTCTTGCTTAAAACAATTGTGTCAGCGGAAACAACATCGATATTCAGGGAAAGGAAATAAAATGACATTCGTTGCCATCTACATTATTTGAATTAAAACTAAAAAGGACCTCAATGCACGACATCGAAATTTTTCGCGAGAAACTGTTTATTCGAAATGCACATGGTCACACGTGAATAATCCCACTGAATCCCAGTGTGTCGCGGGAAGCCCTTAAAAGGGCCTTGTACGGTATAGTAAGTGTGGCGACATCTTAACGTTACCTTAGCGTACCCGAGTATATTAAGCATTTGAACTTTCTTGTAATAGACCTTGGAAGTGCTTACGTCACGCGGTTTTAATACATATAGATACAAGGTAAATTTTTCCTACATTGCATTGCAATTCATTTTTTAACTCTGGCGTGACGTAAGAACCTCTAACGTCTATTACAGAGAGCATTAAGTTGCCACAAACAGTGTTACTTTGATATTAATAAGAACAATTTTAACATGGATGCATTTAAGGTGTGACGCTTTTTTTCACCGTATAGAACTGACTCGAACATCGTACCTTCCAATGATATCAATAACAAGCCAGAAGCTAACAATATCGAAAATCAACCTACTCTTCAAGATGCAGAAAAAACCCCAGGGTAATTCTTGTTTGCTTTTACTCGTGTAAGCTGTTGGGGGTAGACTAGTAAAGTATGTATGTCTGTCCTAGCATTCCAAAGGTTGAAGGTCCTAATCCCACCGTGGTCACACGTATTTTTCAGCTTGCCCGGTGTGTTATAGACTCATGATCTATATCACACGACAAACATCATTCGAATTATCATCCTGATTCTAGTCCACAAAATCTAGTTTTGCAAATCTATAAATACTTATAAATAAAGTGGCTTTATTGCTCCCTTGTTGATGCCATTTATTACAATCTTTCGCTTATGATGTCAGTTTGAAGCTTCAACGGTTGGAAAGCAACATTTCATTCTGCCATTAATGGCCAAAATTTAAAATGCCTTAACCAGAGAACGTTTCAAAACATGTATTTTAAATATGTTTTAGCCCTCTCGAAGATTCAACTGTAAGTACAAACAATAAAGAATCAGAAAATGTCGCTGAGCCGACAGGTTAGTCTGTTTTATATAACACCTTGTTATATTATTGCGATTTGATTGGCTATTAACGATCACGTGATACAAAATAGAAATTCCATTTTCATGATCGTGTAATGGAACCGTGCAATAGTTTTTCAATTGCGTGGTAGATTTCAGTATTTTCAATCACTCAAAATGTTACTATCGCACGCATTCCGCGCGTATTAAATGGCGAATCCATGAACAAAACAAAATTGCGATCTAACTTCATGTCAACGATTTATTTTAATGTAATATAAAACAAATGTTGGATGTTTATTCGTGCAATGGTAAGAATATTTTCGTTCGGTGAAAGACGGAAGGAATCATTGTTTCAACTGATTGAAACATTCCATCTTTCACCTCGTGAAAATATTCTTACCTCTCGGCACTCATGGACATCCAATACTTGTATAATGGTTCATCAGTAATCCTTGATTTGTAACCACAACAAGTAAATATAAAATCTAAATTTATCTCAAATGTCGATGTTAATCAATTTATAGTTTCGGCATCAGAGACCGCTGCCAACAAACCTCCAGCTGAGGCGGCTAGTACCCAGCCTCTCGCAACTGATCTTGCTCCCCCTGCAGAACAGCCGATGGAATTCTAGTTCTGGATTGTCTAAGTTCATCGTTACTTCCATGAAGTAAGATTATAAACAGGAATGTACGTACTTAAAATAATTTAGCTGGAGTAAGGCAAGCACTATTGTGCATCATTTAATTAGAGTTGTTCCGTTCTTGTGGATGTGTAAATTACCTTACATGATGTTACACATGTAGAGTTAGTTCTTAAAGTGAAAGTGAGAACGCCACAGCGTGTGTCAAGAACAGGTAATTGAACTTTGGAATGCTCGAGTTCGCTCATTTTCACCTGTGTAAATGGTTCTTTCACAGTCGGAATGAGCAGGTAAAATGCCAGTTGATACGAATTCAATGAAAAACAAAAACAATTAAATACTTTCTACTTTCTTTACTGAATTCCTAAATGGAAGTAAATTTCAATGGAAATTTGCAATTTTGGTAAATTTAAATTTTTTTCGTACATGTACACAACAATGGTGTGAGAGCCAGGGGCCAGTTGCCAGTGTGACCAGATCTGGTATATTTTTTTACCAGATCCAGTTGGATGGGCTTGGACATCCCCCTGCTTTAAAGATTTGCAACATTTAGAACAGGAGGGGGTGGTCCCACCAATACATGGTCACATTGCCAGTTGCACGAAAGGTGGATAGGTCCACTGGATGGCACGTTTTGCTACCACAGTAAGACATACCAAGCAATAACAACGCCAGAGATACTAAACTCGCCTGGAATAACTCGAAAATGCTGAACTTGAATATGTGTTTTGGTTGTTACTAAACATGTTTAGGAAGTTGAAAATAACACGATTTAGTGCGTAGCATTGTTTACCTTTCGTTCAACTAACTTTTGGCTTTTCCGACGTGGAAAGAATTATTTCTGAGGATTAAATATAGCATGTGTGCTCTGGAGCAGCCCAAAGCTCGATTAGCTGCTGTCGAGAGCCAGAGCATGCTGGCACTTGTTGCTAAACGGTCGGTGTCTTCTCATGGAGAGAGGACGTTGAGGAGTCATGAACTGGCTCACTGGTTAGGCTCAGCTACATCCTTCGTAGCTCAGCCTAACTCTCAGTTGTGATAATGATCAGGAATTCCGCCCATTTTTTATATGTTTACTTTTTTTATTATAGACCAAAAGTGAACTAGGGCTGCATGTGCAATGTTATTGCAAGATAATTTACACATCACCAAGTTGTGAGGTTCACCTGAACTGATTTATTGAATCTTTACACGAACTTACTTTTACAAGACAAACGTAACTAAATTTATTTGCTGTAATAATTTTACTACACAAAGTTTCTGTGATTTGGCCGTCATGAGAATCCTACTGTACAGTATTTATATTAGAGAGGTTGAAAATAGCAAAGTACCCTTGCCCTTGACCATTCAGGTGCCTCCAATCTGCCCGGTTAGCCAGAGCTAGTGAGAGGCAGGGAGGAGTCACATTTTAGCCTCCCTGTTTTGCGCAAGGAGTTTTCTGTAAACACTTGTACTCACATTAAAGGTTTTTAATACAAAATTATATGATTTTTTATTCTGTGAAGTATAACATCTCAAATCAATTTCAATGCAAAGAATTTACAACGGGCGTCCTGGGCACAGAGTACTACACAGAGGGCTCACTCGACGAAAAAAGCGTAACGCGGATTGGTAGTTGTCAGGGGGGGGGCGAATGCCTCGGTGCACTTGCTAAGAATTTTGTCCCAGCAAGTGCATAGAGGCATTCACCCCCTGACAACCTCAAAATGGCTCTGAACTTCGCCGCCATTTTGAATTTTTCAGGGTGGTGACCAGCACTCTTTAGCGCACGTTTGAGCAAAAGGCCGTTACACAAAAATCATAGGAAGATATATGAAGTGAGCCCTCTGTGTAGTACTCTGTGTCCTGGGTACGAGCTTAGAATTAATGGCCTTCCATATTACAATAAGAAATAAACAGAGAAAGCGCTCGAGTTTGGACCTTTGATGTTTGTTTCCTCACATTGCACATGTTGATTATGCAGGTTCTGGCCAGCAAACTGCCGAAAAATAGGAGGACAATGTTGTATCGGATAGAGTGGCGTTTGGTTTTACTATTCTGCGATCAGACTGTGGTCTGTGTTCTTAATTTTTGTCACTAGGATTTGCACATCAGATTTACTAGCTAGAAAGATAGCGGTCATTTTGGAAGCCTTTTTTCCGTGGATATTTTAGTTATTTTGAAGAACGAACGAAAGTTTGAACGTTAGCTTCTCAGCGTAGAAATGTACCAACAGCCAGGCTGCTGCCCACTTGACAGGGGATCCGAGGTGCTTCTCCCTGCGGTTTTAACCTCCTTATCCGAGAAGACACGAAAGTTTTAGCATCCACTGATCCGTAACGGCAGTGCCCAATTATTTTAAGACCATGAGCCAGATCAAGACTTGAACCATGTTCTCTGAGGGGGGGGGGGGGGAAGTGTGGGGAGGACAACACCACACATGCTTGTATAAAGTTCGTATTTTATATAGTGTGTTTGCCTCGTTCTTTCATAATAACGCTACGAAAGTTAACTATGTGAATCGGAGTAGCCAAGGTAGGCTAGGTAACAAACATAGCCGTGTTCCCAAAGTAACCAAGGTATCCAATGTAGCGAAGATAGCCGTGTGCAACACAAAGTATTTAGCTTTTACTTAGAATTGTATTCCGTTTTGCTCCCAAAATAGGTTTTACAGCACCTTCAATGCACAGTTTGCATTATAAACTATGTGTTAATCTATTTAAGAAAAATGGCCGTTTTTATACCAGAGACGCATAATGCGTCCTTCTATATTGTTTGTCTATAGTATAAAGACGGGACGCATTATCCGACGAACTATCCGGCAAACCACTACCATAATTTTTTCTGGCTTTTTGCGTCACGGTTTTAGAATCGCCAGATTATTCGTCTGTATGCCGTCTTTATACACACAGACGCATAATACGTCTAGACGAACTATCGCCGATAGTGCGTCTGTTCAGACGAATAACCGAACATAGTTCGTCCAGACGCATAATGCGTCTCGTGCCGGTCTTTTTATACTACAGACGCATAATCAGACGAATAATAAAACCTTGCCCAAGTTCGTCCAGACGCATAATGCGTCTGGTATAAAAACGGCCTATAAATCAATTTAGAAAGAACATAGTGCAATTGGCTATTCCCTTATCGAGAGCGCAAAGCATGTATGGATTGTTTGGAGGGACAGTGCAGTAGAGAGCACCAGTCATGAATATTAGAGTTCAAACAACCTTTGAGGCTTTTCCTGGGAGATAACGGGGCATCTTTTATATTTTCTTTACCTTTTATTTTCCGACCACTTTGCGCTGGCCCTCCAAATAATCCATAATCTATCGATCCTTGTTCAGTTTATGCAAAATATGTTTATAATGATGAATCAATAGATTTTAGGCAGTAATAAGCAAGATGTGTATGAGATGAATCGATAGACTCGAAATATAAAGTTGATTGTTAATTGCGTATGAAATTTGCATATTTTCGGGATAACGCCAATTAACAGTTACATTACGAGCTCGAGATTTCTGTGTGGTGAAAGTTCATTACTGCGTACAAAATAGAGAGCGAGTAAACTAATTGATTTAGTGGAATTTGAAATAAAAATGATTTTAAGCCATTTTGATGACAAGAGATTACTACAAATTGTCTTTGAATTAAAAAATACACCAGGGAAATTATTCCTTTGCTACTCGCTATCTAACGATCGAGGAATAGATAGCGAGTAGAGTTTTCTTTTCGGATTCGGTCAAGGATCTTGAAAAAAAAGGCTGTAAAGCGCGGTAAATATCGCTTCGCAAAGTTTGATTTTCTATAGGATTCTATTACGCATGAAAACTGTTGCAATTTTTTTTACCGAAAATCGTAACAATTTTAGCATTTGGTAGCAATATAATTTAGAAGATCAAAAATTAGTCGGCTAAGCCTAATTGCTCACTCCAGTGTATATGGGAGGTCGCTGGCTCCCCCTCCCCCCCCCCCCCCCCCCCCCCGTTTCCTTGCCGCATGGCTTCATGGGCCGTGAATAGAACGACGTAGTGTATAGAGTGAGTGACATGGCGAAAAAGGAACTTGTAAACTTTAAAGTTTTCATTGATTTATTTTGCTCGAAATAGCAGCACGTCTCCGTTTTTGATTTCGTTTTGTAATTTAGTAGACAATACACGCCATGGCTTGGCAGAGCATGGGCGAATTAAACGAGGATATGGTTAAAAATTTCAAGCAAATGTCGATAGTATCGAGCAAGGATGTTGAAAATGCCTTTCTGAACGTGCCAAGAGCTGCGTTTCTACCAGAGTATCTTCATGACGAGGCTTATGCGGATTATCCTGTGCAAGGAGACGACCACTTGCATATGAGTGCTCCTCATATGTACGCAACTGTCTTAGAAGCCTTAGATATGAAGGAAGGTTTGTTGAAATCCTGTATACTAATGATATTAGTACAAGAGATTTAGTTTAGTCTAATAGTTCATTTATTGTTATATTAGTGAGAACCTTCGTGTTTGGCATAATCAAAACATTGTCGCGTGGTTTTAATGAAATTGTTGGTATTTCAAAACATTTTATATCCACAAACACGACATCAGGCTTATATTGACAAATCATGTTTTATAACATGTTTGTTTTAAATTGCTTGAGATACATCAGATACTCAGATCACTTACAACAGTATTATGCCATTTCTTATAAAATGTTGGAGTGTACCTTAAAATTATGTCAATAAAACTAGAAAAATCAGAGCAGCGTGATATTTTGTACCAATCCAAACAAATTTAAAATTTTACTACAAAATATTAAAGTGTGAAAAGATGCAGTGACAAGAAGACTGATAAATCTTTTTGACACTGATAAGTTCAGGTATTTTTTTCAACATTTCAATCTTTGGATTTATTAAAGATATTCTAGGTACAAATCATAGTTATAATGTTACAAACATTTGTTGTGTCACATATCGGCATAGCTCATGGCAATGCCGGATCAGGATACTGGATATTAATTTTCCTGTTGTATATGATATAACAATAGGGTTTAAGTTTGCGGGCATAAATACGTATGTTTTTAGCCCAACTCAACTTATGTCATTTTAGCCCAAACGTAGCGAGGGTTAAAATGAGCTCTGAGGAGGGCCAAAAACGCATGCCCAAGAACATCAACTCTATTACTATTATAATAACTTTAAAGGCCATATATTTGAGAAAAACTTAAAATATAACTCAAAAGTGGGCATTTAAAAGAATTTGTAAATTGGCTATTATGTCAGCAGGCTAAAATGTATTTTAGCCCGCTGATTTGTTTATTCTAGCCTGCAAAATATGTCTAAAGTTATTATAATATGGGGTAGAATGATCGTTATCACATTTAACACCTCAACCATTATATTTATGCAAAATATGATATCGTCCCACAAGCAGTAAAACTGAATATAACCTCCCCCACATTCAATAATGCAATAACCAAACCTACATTTTATCAGAGACTTGCATGCTTCATCATGGTGAAAATAATTAAAAATACACTCAACGGGTAGAATTTTACATAGCTGCAAATATCTTTCTGCCATTATGATCATGTTTATTTTTCAACTTTCTCTATGATGTCAATCCCCTAGTCAGATGGCATCTTTGTCTCCAAAGATACAAATTTAGTGGAACCAAAACAATGATATTGTTTTTATCTCACTTCTCACCATGGTAAAAGCCCAAAAATGTGTTGAGATATTTTAGTGATTTTAAATTGTATAAATTGAACATAGGGATGTCGTTTCTAAACATTGGCAGTGGCACCGGGTACTTCTCCATGCTCGCTGGATACATTATGGGTTGCCAAGGGACAAATCATGGCGTGGAATTAAGAGCAAACCTTGTTGAACATGCCAATGAATGCTGTGATGAGTTTTTTGTGTATTCTCCTAAGCTGAAGAAAAAAATATGCTACCCACAATTCATTGCTGGTAACTGTTTTCACATCGATCCAACAGCACACAAGTATGATCGTATATACTGTGGCGCTGCATGTCCTCGGGAAAAGTTTGAGTTTTTGGTAGAGCTTGTTAAGCCTGGAGGCCTCATTGTTGTACCTAGTGGCAATAAGGTAAGTTCTTTTAGTCTGGTGTTCTGGGTTGGTCTAGAAAGATCCAACTCCCACCCCTTGTGGAGGAGATTAGCAACCCCCCTCCCACCTTGCCTGACATGATGGCATCCTATACAATGGACAATGCCCCTTTTAGACAAACTTGAATTTGGAATATACATCAGCACAGCTGGAAAGAGCATCCTAAATTTAATAAAATGGCAAGGTTTGGTTACAGAATATTATAAAATGTGGTAGTTGGCCGGCCAAGTTTTGAAATACATTGTTTGATGGCAACTTTGTGTTAGAAAAGTACATTCGCGATATTTGTCTTTGTATTGCTTGTGTATATAGGTTTGGGGTGTTACCAAGTCTAATTTGGTATTTTTATGGGAAAAATTGAGAGACTGTGGCTATCTACTATTAAATTGTATTACAGCAAAAAATGTAAAATTTTATATTTAACAATAGTAAAAACGACTGCTAGCATTAGAAAGATCAGAAAAAACTGCATATAAGACTATTAAACTGTTTTTTTTTATTCTCCAAATAGTTCTCAAGTTATTTGTTCTCTAACCCTCATTTTTAAGCTCGTTCCCAGTTTTTATTGCGCGATTTCGGGTCAATTTTGCCCTTTAAAACACAAATAAAACGAAAACTATTTGAAGGATAAAAAACTGTTTAAGAGTCTTATATGCAGGTTTTTGTGCTCTTTCTGATGATGCCAGTCATTTTTTCTTATCGTTGAGCATGAAATTTCATATTTTTTACTGTAATGCAATTTAATAGTAGATAGTCACAATCTCTCAATTTCCCCCATAAAAATACCAAATCAGCCTTGGTAACAACCCAAACCTTGCTAACTATACTATAACCTATATCTTTCCACTTGTTACCTGCTTCTAACACGAAGTTGCCATCAAGCTATTTTAGAAGCACTTTTTGATATCGTGGCCGGCCGACTATGGACAATATAGTCCTGTGAAGTATGCAAATTTTGTATAATTTTGTATTATGCGCAGAAAAGTGTAATCAGATTTCAAAATGTGATTACACTTTTGCGTGCATAATATAAAAGTATGAAATGTTCGCAAACTTCACAGGTCTATATTTTCCACATTTTACAATGCTCTGCAACCAAACTTCACAATTTTACGAAATTTAAAATGCTCTTTTTAGCTGTGCTAATTACAAATATTCCTAATTCAAATGTTTGTCTAAAAGGGAATCGTTAATTAAAATATGAAGACATTTTTTAAAGAATCTGCCAAATGTTGATTGCTACTTTTTCCATTTCTGTTTGACGTTGAATGATGTGTGTAGAGATGCTCCCATCACTTAATTTTTGTAATTGATTAATCGTTCGCAACAGTCGATTAATGTTGATCAATTGTCTTGATAATTATTTTAAATGTGACTAGCCATGATGCTTTGACAGGTTTGTAAATAGTAATTAAACTTCAAAGTAAATTTTGGAATATCACAATTGCAGATTGCACAATTTATCGTGCTCTGTAATAGACATGTGTGAAAAGACATTGTTTTGATTGATGATTTTAAACAACCCAACTGAGTTGCATGTTCTTCAGTTTTTTACAACTCGCAATACGTTTAATCTGGAAAGAAATTACCTTATTTCTACATCATGCTGTGTGCTGTTATGTTTGATCCGATTCCTGATAATGGATTGTAGGAAGTCGATTGTAGAAATCAATTAATCGGAAGTAGCTCCAACATGCCTAATGAAAGCTGGCAAAAGCAGTAAAAGAATGACAACTGCAACAAGCATTAAGGGAAACATAAAAAAATGACAACTGAATACATTGCATTTTACATGAAGCTTAGAGAAAGTTTTGCTTCTAGCAACATTGAGCAATTTTGAATTGTTGCCCTAAAATGGTACAAAGCTATTTGAACTTATGTTAAAGCCAGCCATGCATTGTATAAACCTAAAACACAAAATAGAGGCTATGCATTATTTTCTATATCAGCAAAACCTTCCTCCAGATCTTAGACAGAGAAGATAACAAAAACCTCTACAAAGCATTCAACATGTTCGTCCTTTTGAAATCCAACAAACCAAAAACTCATTGCAAGAGTAGAAAGCACAATGAATGCCCTCTCCTAGCTGATGCCTTGCAAATTGGATACCTGTTGTTGGTATAGTATTTACCAAACTACAGTGTCTGACCACTTATGACGACAGACCTTACTCAACCTAGGTTAGCCTTACTGTCAACAGATTTAAAATCAGGTTTTGCAACTGTGTACTAGACTCTTTCTATTCAAATATCGTAGAAAAAAACACTCCATTGCCCCATGATATATACATAATATGGCCTGATATGTTTTGCTTTGGAACCCTGTAACACTTTAAATGTATTCCATTCCCTTAACCACGAGTGTTTGTTTGCCTTTGCTTTTTGAGTGTTGAGAGTAAGAGAGTTTGTACCAGAAATGTAAAAAATTTGCACTAAAACATGGCGTTTTATGTGCGTAATGCAAAAAACCCCCATTGTACTACAAGTAAAAGCTTTATAGATAGATTTAGACAGACCAAAGTGTTAACAAAAATATAAATCATATCAAATGAATAAAGACAGAAATGAAATACTTTCAATGTTTAGGAATATCAGACAAAGATGGGTATAAGCATTGGAAATGTGTCCATTTTCATGTCCTTGTTCGCTATCATTGACTGTCATTCACTAGTATGTTGAAAAAGGACTGAGCTATCCTCGATATTTTAAATTCGCAAAACGTAATATCTGTCATTTTGAAAGTGCTTGCGACAGCACCCCCAAACGTTGTCCTAGAAGGTCTCCCAATTCCTCCAATGTTCATCGGTAAAATTCCACTTAATAAACATGGGAGTTTTTTTTGTCTTTAGTTGCTAAAATTGGAACGTCTTATTCCATCTGGTGTTAAAGAACAAGTTCTAAGTGATGTGCGTTTCGAATCTCTTGTACTGCCTGTGGATGATGAGCATTTTGCTAAGTTAAGATTTGCTTCTTTTAAACAAAAGGCAAAGAAGGTATTTTAAATTTTGACTGTTAGAAACAAATGTTTTTCGGGGGGGTTCCAGTTTGGACAAAGTAGCTACACATATAAAATTTAAAAATTGCTAAATGTGAGGTGCGCTAACTAGGTGACAAGTCAACTTAGAAGCTGCTCACAAACTGTGTTTGCACTCCTTTGTGTTGTCCGGGGGACTGCTCAATAGAACTGAAAGACTGAAACGAAACTTTGGACAATTCTCTTTAAAATATGCGACTCAGAAACTAATGTTTTCGACCACGCGCTAACAGCCCTCGCTAGAAGAAGCGCGTCATCATTTGCGTACACTGTAAGCTTACAAAATTATGCTTAAGGTGGCTTAATAGTCAGAATTCATTAAAAAATTTTTGTCTCTACGATTAAATGTTTTGTAGTGAATGCTTGAGCTTCATTTTAGGTCATTGCACAGCTCTATAGCACTGTTTGCTGTATTTAAAAAAGAATTTCTTCAAAGTTTGCCTGAACATAGAAATCACGTTTCTTGTTGGAACTCGATTCTAATTATAATTCATTTGCATAAACTCCACACCTTACCTATGACAACAATATCTCTGGACATACGAACGGTAGGAGTATAAAACTTTTCCAATTATGAAGACAACCAGTAGAGCTATGCAATGAACTAAACTAAGCTTTTCACGCGCACTGTAAAAGATTCTATGGCGAAAGAAGTATTATGTGCTATGAGTTAGACTATCGAGCCACCTTAAGTACCAGATCAAACTAACACATGTTAAAACAACTGCATGGAAATTATATGCAATTACGCAATTACAATATGGAATTGATTTGCTGAGAGTTCCTGCCTTTCTGCGCAACTGCTCGCTGTATCCGTATGCCTACCAGTACATTTGAACAACAAGATTCGGTCTTTCACACGTTGGCAAGGAAGCCATGTCAAATTGTTTTTGTTAAACCACATTGTACCTATTACATACTCTGTATATATGGCCGTCACAGTTCACTAGACCTGCATCTTGGTTTGTTGTAATAGATGTTAGAAGTGCTTACGTCACGCCAGAGTTAAACAATGAACTGCAATGAAATGTGGGAAACATGTGAGAAAAGTTAAGTCTAAGGTCTATTGTGACCATCATATGTAATTTAATTGTTTTATTCGGAACCTTTGAACATTGATTTCAGATAAAGATATACCCTCCTCCTGGTTTGCTGATTCCCAAGACGTCAGCAAGAAGATCTTTGTCAAAACTAAGAGCTTTACAAGACGTTGTCGGTAGGCTACGATATATACCGTTTTAAACGTCTTTATCTTTTAAAAACAAAAAGGGGTCACCAAAGTCGTCTGCAAGATGACACATTAATAATTCTGTAGTAATCCATGTTTACTCTCTCAACAGAATGTTTTACAGCGACTGGTTGTGTACCAATTGCATTTGCGTACGTGCCTTCATTCGCTCAAATCTCGCAACTAACGAGCGCAGTGAAACCACCGAGGGACGATGAACTGCAACGTAATCCAGTCGAGAAAACAGTGAATTTTTTTGGAAAGAAAACTAAGGATCGGTCATTCTCTGAACTGACTTCGGTCCGTTCTGATATTAACGATTCAGTCTGGAACGATTTGCAGTACAATTTAATTTGGGAACACGTTGTCGATTACTCTTACTCACTGTGTAATACCAGCGCCGAATGTCAGAAGAAATGTTTTCAACTCTACACAAAAGTGAAGAAGAAGCGTAGCCAAAAATCTCGACCAGTTGTGATCAATGGTCATGCAGTGAATGGTTTCTTGTCAAATGTTAAAACTCTTCTACGCAAATACGAACATTTAGTTGATGAAAAAAGCTCTGGCAAAACGTCAACACATGGAAAGGCGAAGTCCACCAGACACAACGATGGCCCGTGTTGTTCTAGTCAAGCCGACAAAACTGACACAGAAATTTCAAAGGTGTTTGAACAGTTGGAGGTTTGTGGAGATTTGTTAACGATGGCTGAAGAAGCTATAGACTCGAAGTTAGAATGTCCTGAACGTGAATGTTTGAATGTTAAACCAATTGAAACGTGTGTTGTGGAGGGCACAGATCACAACGATCCAAGCAAGAATGCAAATACGAATGAGAATTCGACGATTATGGATGAAAAATCTGCATTAGGTATGGAAAGTACCGAAGATACATACTGTACAGAAGATAAAACGCCGCAAAACAGTTTAGAAAAACATGGCACGGAGATAACCGCGGGTAATAAAGAATTTTCAAGCCTGGGGAAGAACGAGTCTAACAAAGATTTTACGTCGCACTTGGCTGCTTGTGAAAAAAAGTTGTGTCCGATCGAAATTGATGAATACTTGATAAAGAAACTTCATGCACTGCCAGGTCCGAACTGGACTTATGAAGAAGACACGGAGCTTGTGCGGCTCCTGGTTAAGTCTTTAGGTGGAGCTACTTGTAAAGTTAACAGCAAGGTATGATTTCAATCATATTCCATCTAATGTTGGGATGTGAGGATGCATAGTGAAAGCGCGCTTCCTTACTGTCGCTCTTCCTCCCCCCCCCCCCCCCCCTCTATCTCATCAGATCGATTCTTTTTATTTAGCTTGATGAGGCCCTGTATCATCTAACGCACTTGATGTGAACATTCTTCGGAGGAAGAAACTGGAGTATGCGAAGGAAACCCATGACTTTTGCACGGGCATTGATTTGCACGGCCAAAAATTAAAAACACGGCAGAATAGATCGAACACGACTTTTCGTTTTATATGAAGCCATATGTTGGTTTATTATTATTTGTGCACAACCAAATATAAACGTAGCGTAGCTTGTTATTTATGAAAATTCAAAAACAGTGTACCATCAACCTATCATGGTGAAACACAACTGAAAGTTCCTCCCAAAATGTGTTCTCAGAATGCTGGAGATGCCATTTTAGAAACTCTGATTTTAAAAATAATCTGCGCCAACCTACCAACCACAACCAGAGCCCCAAGCAGGGACTTGGCACTCAAAGTGGCACTTCCAAATTTTTCAAACCACGGGTAAAAATCTGTGATCTTAGCTAGAACCCTGTGATGCAATCACATTGAGCACACCCAACAGTGAACTTTATAAATACTGGAGCAATAACTCCGGTTAAAACCTCGTGGCAGGCGATGATAAGATGGCGGGATGATACTTGAACTTCAAATTGACTATCATTCCAGTCTAGTATAGAGCTCACTGCACCCCACTGAGAATCGGTGGTTTAAGTGGTGAAGTATTGTCCTAGTATCATCCTAGTTTGCTACGTTGTTGGCGTGCTAACCCTCAATTCATTTCTTGCAGTGTCTGCCGAAACACATTTCGGTGTTGCCGAGTTTGTTTTCGCCGGCCGTGCTGATACGCTATCCCAAGATATCTTCTTACCCAGCAGAAGTGCTTACTTTCCGTGCTCTCGCACTACTACGTGTTGTCCACGTGATTGATCGCGTCATTCCCTTTTTGTGCAGTACCTCGCCTAATGTTGATCTCGTCACCAAGCCTATAACCGAGAGGCCATATCCCTTGGTGTCCTTCACGGACAACTCGTTTAGTTCCCCTGTTAACGTAGACGCTTGTCAAGTGGGGTTTTATTGTGATAATGAAGGTACGTTTTTCAAATAGATGGTCAAATTGACAAATAGTTTTTATCTTACGTTTGTGCGCTACACTTAAAAATATCACAACTTAGCAAGTGATTAACAAGCTATGTTCTCTCCTCCTCTCCCCCATTCTTTTTCTTCAATTCCCCCCTCCCCCAAACGCCCGCTACGCAGGCTGAGCAAGTTTGAACTGGGCTAAATGCCTGTTTTTTTGACTATCTGCAAAAACCGCAAATATGCAGGCATGGTTATTTGTGCATTAACCCACAGAGATTATAAATAGCGTTTTATAAATACTCGTTTTAGACGAGTTTTTCTGCTTTTTGAAATGTTTTTCCCCGTAAAAATATTGAAAATATCATTCCGGATTGTGTGAAAGAGTAAAAACAATTGAAAAAGTGCTGTTTTGCCCACAAACCGGCAAAACGACCTCGAACACTATGAGCAAAACATTTTATACCATTGAACAGATTTCTGCTGTTGCTAAGGTGGTTGCTAAGGAAGCATTACTTCAGCCAATAGGCGCTTGGCTCGGTATCTGGGATTAAAACTTGCCCCCAAGCGCCGCGAAGCCATCTCTAGTGTTATTTATAATCTCTATGCATTAACCCGCATTAACAAATGTCCGAATGGATTTTTTATGATTTTTATAACAACATGCCCCGTGTACATATTACTCCGTCATTATGCATGCACATCCTGGCACATCCATATATTTCCATTGTTATGATCTTAATTATTGATGAACTCTAGGGCAACACTTACTGATATTTATATACTTATATTTTAGCCGATGTATGTCTGAACACTGGCATTAAAAATATTCAGAAGCGCAAAGAATGTCTGAGAAAGAAACTTGACCTTCGACAAAGCCTTACTGGACGATTCAAGGAACAACAGTTCCTCATAAAGAAACAGGTAATAAGATTTACTTCAAATTTAGTTTCCCCAAGTGGTCACCGTAAGCTGTTAGTGAACTCTATTAAATACTCCTAATATAAAGATTAATGTCCAGGACGATGATCGTAACAGACAGATAAGAATATACCGTGGATATATAATTTCTTGAAGAAAGTGGTACTCTGGCATCAACTCAAGAATTAGTTACAATTATGAACAATTACTATTTACAAAAGAAATAAGGGATGCGCGGCGGGGTGGTGGGGGGGGGGAGGATAGGGTTTTATGACAGGTGAAGGGGACGAATGCAGAGAGTGACAGCGGAATTGAGCTGCTTCGATGATCCAAAATTATCTGTGTTTCGAAATTAAATGACTTTATGGTCGAGAGTTTCGTCTGGAGACGGACAGGATGATAGATTTAAGAATCATCAAGAAAGTGTGAGAAGAGTCGGCAAAAGTTACTCGAAAGTTTGTACTGGTACAGATTTTTCTTACCCGTTACGCCAGAAGTACTAGCTGCTGCCATAGTAATTTGAACACACGTTAAACACTTTAATGAATTTTATATCTATATTCTTGTCTAATGTGTTTGTTCCAACCATTACGTCTGGCATTGACCTTTGCGAATACGATTCCTGCCTGGCTTAGTAAATCTAAAATATGAAGTGTGGTTTTAAAACTGGTTATATGTGGGTCGAAACCACCCTAGACCCACTGTGTTCATTTTGGAATTTGATACATTTCGTTCAGGGCAAACTATGAAACGTCAGATTTTCGGAAGCTGTTATTATCAGTAACTCAAGTGTCTCGGAGCGCTGCGTGATAATTCGCGAGAAAGTTTGCAACCTTTTCTCTGCAATTAATTGTGTTTTCTCTGTTTCCTAGATGCAGTTATTTGACGAGCAGAAAGTGATGCTACAGCACGTGGAGTCGCGCACGAAGCACATGAGCACGCGCGAGCTGGAGCAGTTTCACCACGTTCAACAACGAATCACGGAACACAAGTGGAAACGGAACGACCTGGTCGACAAACAAACAGAAATTTTGAGGGAGAGCGACAGCAACGATGAGGAATTGGCGCAACTTAAACTACAGATGGAACACTTAGACAAAGAAGAAGAGAATTTCAGACAGTTTATAGGCAACCTAGGCCGGATAAAAATGAAAGCAAATGAACGTCCCGATACGACTGAAAGTTGTCTAAGTAGGAAACCGTTTTTTTCTTGCACGTCAGAGAAGAACGACAATTCTAATGCAAGTCGGATTCTGTCAAGTTTACGTTATCTACTGCCACTGTCCAACCGTCGCGCGGGCATCCTTACTGAACTCTTGCGCGCTACCGAGCAACCTCTCCCCGATCAGGCTCCAGTTGTCTACGTAGATCGGCGCTCCTCTGTCAAAGAACGTCTGAATAATCCGACTACGTCTGTTTTCTATCAGATTTTTGAGTCGTTTAAGGGTGAAAATATGAATTTCAGGTTAGTAATAGTCATACTAATATTGTTTTAGCACAAATCAGGAGCGTGACGAATCCGTGCACTGGGGAATTATAGGAGAGTGATCGGCGCAATTACTTGCCCTGCAAATACAGCAGTCCTTGCTACCAGAGATTTGTAGCACTGATAATTAAAAGAGCTTATGGCGCGAACTTTTACACTGGCATTGTATTATTCCGTTGAAAAACCATTTAAAACTACCAAGTAAAGTATTTTTTGTTAACTTGCTTTACTGTCGAGATATATTCAACAGTTTTTAATATGTTCTTGTAAGTTATCGATAAATTGTAAGTAAAGCAGTTTGTATTATTGATAACTTTTAGCACACAGGAACAGCTAGGTCTTATTCGGGTTTTCCTTGTTACCCTCACCACCAATTCATATAATTATTTTTACATGAAGTATGACCTCTTATGCCTAGTATTTTTTTACAATTTATCCGATATCGTGGAAACATTCAAACATTTCGACCAGAATTTTCACGGTTCGGTGTAAGCAGCTTCCGTTTTTTTCTACTAGTTCTCTAAATTTAAGAGTACTACCGAGACCAAAAGTTCTCGCATGAAATAATTCTTTTAGTATGCCACTGTGTAAACTCTAAAGTGACCAACATGAAGAGATTTATTACCGCAAACTATCAATGAACTACATATATAAGATTAACTCATCTTGTGTGAAATTTCTTTCAGATGGAATAAAAGGAAATGCGATCAGTGGTGGGAAGTGAAGTTTGTTGGTGAAGGAATTATTGATCAAGTGAGTAAAATTTAATCTTCATTTAATTTCCTTCAATTCATGTCCGTTTAGTATAATTGAGTTCATTATCGTTTATTCCATCAACTTCATTTTAGCTCAATTTTAGTTTTGACCGCTCCAAATTTGCATTAAATCACTGAAGTCTGTCGAGGCTGATGAGGGCTGTAGCTCTCTTTTCAAAACTTTCGAATCTTGACAGCTCTGATGGTAGTGATATACGTCACGACCTTCCAGGACTTTGAGTAAGCCAGAACCTTCATGCATTGCATAACTTTCTGGGTAATAAAAAATACTGAAGAATCAATAAAACGTCGTCAGAAGTGGGTGGAACGGACAGAAACAAATGCCGTCGAGTCTTCCATTCACTTTACCTAACTCACGAACAGCTCGAAACGGTTTATTGTCAACTCGTTTGCGGCTTTTTTTTCCAAATCTTTAAATAGTAGTGCAAGAGTCCTTGACTACCAAGACCAGCAACATTTTTACTTAAAGCTTATAAGGCTCAAATAAAACATGGTAAAATGTAATTGCTTTATAAATTTCTAATTTCCCCCCCCCCCCCCTCTACCAATGGTTTATGCAGGTATATACTGATTGTTTTATGAACTGATGTCTTTTTTGTGTTCCAGGGAGGAGGATTTCGTGATTCATTATCGGAGATATCAGATGAACTATGCCCTCAGGATGCTGGGATTAACAAGACATTGCCTCTCTTCCTCAAGTCTGTTAATAACAGAGTGAGTCTTATCACATCAATTTTGTGGAAACGCCACGTAAATTTACTATTGCAGTAATTACGTATTATGTACAAAATAGTGATAGTATTGGTATTTACTGCGCAAACTTGTAAGGATTTTTAGCGTGAGTCTTAATGTTATTGTGCTAACTCTTGCCCTGACTTGCGCTTGCCTGTCCTTACTTGAACTTTACTGAGGTTATTGGTGGGTACTTGCGCTTCCTCGTGATTACATACTGGTGCTTGCTTAGGGGTGATTGTGCTTCCTCGAGGTTGATGATCCTTACGTAAGTTGCTTGTGCTCAGGGCCGTCGCTGGAACTTTAGTTCAAATGATTAATTCCGCGTGCTTACTTGTGCTCGCTTGAGGTTATTGATGCCTACTTGAGGTTGCTTGATGTTACTTGAGCTTAGTTTTGCTTACTTGATGTTACTGCTGCTTATGTGCGCTTCTTTGTGCTTCCTTGCGGTTCCTGTCGCTTCCTTGCGCTTCCTTGCGCTTCCTTGTGCTTCCTTGCGCTTCCTTGTGCTTCCTTGCGCTTCCTGTCGCTTCCTTGTGCTTCCTTGCGCTTCCTGTCGCTTCCTTGTGCTTCCTTGCGCTTCTTTGTGCTTCCTTGCGCTTCCTTGCGCTTCCTTGTGCGTACTTGAGGTTAGTTGAGCTTAGTTCTGCTGACTTGATGTTGCCGGTGCTTACGCGCGCTTCCTTGTCCTTACTTGGTGCTTCCTTGCGCTTCCTTGTGCCTACTTGGGCTTAGTTCTGCTTACTTGATGTTACTGGTGCTTACGTGCACTTCCTTGCGCTTCCTTGTGCTTCCTTGCGCTTCCTTGTGCTTCCTTGTGCTTACTTGTGCTTCCTTGCAGTTCCTGTCGCTTCCTTGTGTGTACTCGAGGTTACTTGAGCTTAGTTGTGCTTACTTGATGTTACTGCTGCTTATGTGTGCTTCCTTGTGCTTCCTTGCGGTTCCTGTCGCTTCCTTGTGCTTCCTTGCGCTTCTTTGTGCTTCCTTGCGGTTCCTGTCGCTTCCTTGCGCTTCCTTGTGCGTACTTGAGGTTAGTTGAGCTTAGTTCTGCTGACTTGATGTTGCCGGTGCTTACGCGCGCTTCTTTGTCCTTACTTGGTGCTTCCTTGCGCTTCCTTGTGCCTACTTGGGCTTAGTTCTGCTTACTTGATGTTACTGGTGCTTACGTGCACTTCCTTGTGCTTCCTTGTGTTTCCTTGCGCTTCCTTGTGCTTACTTGTGCTTCCTTGTGCTTCCTTGTGTTTCCTTGCGCTTCCTTGTGCTTGCTTGTGCTTCCTTGTGCTTCCTTGTGTTTCCTTGCACTTCCTTGTGCTTCCTTGCGGTTCCTGTCGCTTTCTTGTGCGTACTGGAGGTTACTTGAGCTTAGTTCTGCTTACTTGATGTTACTGGTGCTTATGTGCGCTTTCTTGTGCTTCCTTGTTTGTGCCTATTTGAGGTTACTTGCACTTACTTAAGCTTACTTTAGGTTACTGGTGACTACTTGCATGCACTACTTTAATCACTTGTTTTATTGCAGGACCAGGTTGGAGATCATCGTGATTGTTTCATTCCAAACCCATCGTGTAAAGATATGAAAGTGTTTCATTGGCTGGGCAAGTTGATGGGTGCAGCATACCGCAGTGACGAGAGCTTAGCGTTGTTTTTCCCTCCCTACGTATGGAAACTGTTAGTTGGCGAGCATGTTACGTGGAGTAAAGATTTCGCCAATGTTGATGCACTCGCTGTAAATATGATAAGTAAGGGCTCTGACAGGCCTTATGCATAAGTCGTTTTCCGGGCCGTGTATCCTGCGAAACAGGAATTTATGCATTGTTATTGGTCACTGTTTGCGAGGATTGTCCAATAACAATGCGTAAATTCCCGTTTCCAGGAATACACGCTCCCAATCACAATTTATGCATAAGGTCCATGGTGTAACATTAAGGTCATATTTTTTTCATGCAGGAACAGATATATACTTGTTCGGGGGGAGGGGGGCGGGCGGACGGTGGCCATTCGATAGCCATTTTTTCGACCGTTGTAAAAGTGCTCAAAAACCTGTTATGTTAAACCTAAAGTTGAAATAAGTTGAAAGTTGACATAAAATGAATCGTAGCATAATGGAACGGCGTTGTTAATTTAGATAACATTGAATCGATGAACGAAGAAGAGTTCGAGTCCATGTATGGAGATGGACATGACTTGGATTTTACCACAGCATGTAGCGATGGTAGAGTGGTGGCACTTAAAGACGATGATAGTCAATTGTTGGTAGATTATCAAGCTAGGTTGGAATATTGTCAATGTGTGAGGAAAGCCAGGATGTTGGAGTTTATTGACCAGGTATAAGTATGGCTCTTGATATCAGTTCAATTCACTGTAATACAGGATTATTAGTTAATAGAACTCTCGAGTGTTTTAACGTGTTCAATAATGTACTCAATAGTTTATTATCTGAAAAAATATTCCTTCCACAGTCAGTTCTTTTGCAATCATTCAGTACACGCGGGTGTCCTGTAAGATCGTATTTTTCAAGTTTTGCGCCTCACAAGTTTTGAAACTCAATCTCCTCACCGAATTGTTCAGCGCAGTTAATAAGGAGGTGTTCGAGTTCATCATGGAAAAATTTTTTTTAGTTGGAAACCCGAGAATTAAGAAAAAATGCCTTGAAACCATATCAGGATACAATAAAAACTGTGCATCGTAGTGATAGTCACCTAAACCCAAGAAAAACCCTTGAATAGAACCCTGTTGATCGAATGTTTCAGACACGAGCACAATAGCTTCCACCTTATCTTTGTACAAAGGACACTAAGTAATCACTGTAGCAGGATCATATAATATGATCGCACATTATCTATATGTTCGTTTACCACTATGAATTTGTAGATAAAAGCAATCCGGGACGGTATCCTCGCAGTGATTCCTCAATCATTACTTGAATTGATAACGTCACAAGAACTTGAGAGAGGAGTCTGTGGCTTCAATGAAATTTCGATGTCTTTACTTAGGGAATCAAGTAAGTTTAACCGTCCGAATATACTCCAAAATAGCTTACATCCAGTGTACTATCAGATCAGTGGTACCCGAGAGCAAAGGAGAAGTGGAGTGCGCCCAAGTTGTCATTAAAGGTTCAGATGTTATTTTTTAATTATCTTCGATGATATATGACAAACTGGACGTATATATACATACTATTCTAACAATATTCACTACATACATACTGCTGTTCACAATTCTGGCAATACATAACTTGGCGTACGCCTGCTTCATTTGTGGACGAATATTCACAGAATCAGGCAACGTATGTAGTACGATTTAAGAAAAACAAGCTCCGAAAAAACAACATCTTGTAAACACAAGATTCGAGCTTTTAAAAACAAGACAACAATTTTGCGGTGATATTTCGACTTCATTTCAAAGTCTTTGTGGGGGTTTTTCGGAGTGTGTGTTTCTTGTTGTTTTTTTTTTAAATTGTCTGCTGGTAATAGTTTTTGTATGTAGTACGAGCAGGGGTATGTGTAGTATAGGAAAATGTGAATTAAGTACGTTATTATAGTTCGTTCTGGTGCTCAAACTCTCTGATATCTGTTGAGCGCACTTGGTTGTTTTTTTTTATTGTCAAAAACGGCTGCAAAAACAGTTAAAATGATCGATCAAACAGTCCACAAACTCTTCACCGAGACAATTTGTTTTTCAGTTCATTATGGTGACGAGTTGTCTCATGATTCCGAGTGTGTTGTTCAGTTGTGGAAAGTGTTAGAAAACTTCAATGCGGACGATCGCAGTCGATTTCTTCGTTTTGTAACAGGCCGAAAAAGATTACCAGCTTGTATCACACTTTCTCAGATGTGCGGCGAGAAAGATACGCTTCCCGGGGCGTCCACGTGCGCCAGCACTTTAATGCTGCCGTCATACTCCTCCGTTGAAGTAGCGGAAAAGAAACTCAGGTAAATATTTAAACAAGTTAAAGTAACCAATCAAGTGTCTTGCTATCATTTCACAGGTAATAGTCTAGGACCTGTATATGAGTTTGCATGCACTTCATTTAGGACAGATAATCTCAGGGTAAGTTGACCATGGCGGTCATGGTTACGCTTCCCGAGTCCAGGACGGAACGTCCGAAACTGACAACACCCAAATATGACGCTTTTGTCATAGTGCCATCTACCAAACAATAACAGTTTTGGCTTATCTCAGGTGCTAATATGGTTCAGAGATGGTACTTTTAATGGTCATTGGGAGGTTTGATAGACCTAGGACTAATATTTCACTAGAAAATGCCCTTGCAACCATCATGGCGAAATCTCAGTTTATAAAGAGAGCTTCAAATAAACAGCAGTGGACCTACATTACCTTTTTCCTAAATTTTTTTATGGGAACATTATTGGTATTTATTTAAATATATTATCGCTATTTGGTGCAAAATAGTTGAGATTTTGTGACCGAAATAATAATTTGAAATGTGCCTATCTCTTGCAAATGGGCGTATTTGGCCAATTCGGCTATTTATATCCCCAGTTTATCACCGATATTTGTTGAAATCCTTCCAATTACGCAGCTCATCTCAAACATAATCGTATCGAAAATATTTTAGTCACGTTGTAACCAACGGACATTGGATTATGCAATGGCGCCGAATTTGGACAAAGTTAAACAGCTAGAATGTACTTGGTTACCTGGTTACAACGTGATTAAAATATTTTCGAAAATACGTCCATTTGCAAGAGGTAGGCACATTTCAATTTATTATTTCGGTTACAAAATCTTTACTATTTTGCACCAAATAGTGATAATATATTTAAATAAATACCAATAATGTTTCTAGAAGAAAGATTTTGGAAAAGAGGTAATGTAGGTCCACTGCCACTTATTCGAAGCTCCTCCTACATTGACATTTCGCCACGATTGTTGCGAGGACACTTTCTTATGAAATATGCTTGTCGAAGCTCGCATTGGCCATACCTAAAAGCACCATCTCTCAACCATATTAGGACCTCAGATAAGCCAAAACATTTATAGCTTGGTAGATGGCACTTCAGACGTTCGTCCCGGATTCGGGTTCAAGCGGCGTTACCATGTTGACCGCCATGGTCAACTTGCCCTAAAACAGTTAAGATTATCTGTCCTAAATGAAATGCATACAAACTCGTGTGCAGGTCCTAGACTGTAATTACTACATTGGACTATGTCTCTGCCCTACGTTTTGATTTAAAAGCTTCGATGCAAATTTTCTAAATTGATTTTTATCAAATCGAGTAAACTCGACTGCATGTACGGTGCACAATATATTCATGAACGAGGTAATGCTCGTACTTTGTCGTCCCTCCCCCTTTAATCGTTACTTAAACAGTAGTTGCAAGGAATGGTTGCAAATTTGTCAAATCGTATTCGTCAATTTAGTCTTCATTATTTTTAGGTATGCTATTTATAACTGCGTTGCAATTGACACAGACACAAGTCCCTGGTAAAGAACTAAAAGTTTGTGCAACTGCTGCGAACAAGCTACGCTGGCGCGGGTGGAAGTATGAATAATTTTTGCGCGTGTCACGTTGAGTGCCAGAGTGGTACGAATGCCAAAGAATGACTCGGAATCGACTTGAGATAAAATGGATCGCAATGTGCAATGGTCCGATTTCTGCAACAGTTGGGTAATAACAGATGCACGAACAATTTTTTTATGTCGTTGACCGTACCTCGTATGTGCCCGAGCCTTAGGCAACCGTATAGAGAGCTGAACTTGAGGACTGACTATATGATCCCGCTTACCCGGGATTAAATGAAGCGTAAAATTATTTTGAGGTATTGGAACGGTCACAATTTATGTAATGAAAATTCTTGATTGCTTGTGATTTTGCCGAAATATGAAATGGTGTTCGCCATTATTTTTTTTGTAATATTTTTTTATTAATCAATACTGAAACTAAGTTTGGCTGTTTCTTAAAATCGCTTATCGATACCTCAAGATCATTTTACGCCTCGTTTTAAATCCGGATAATCAGGATTATATAATCAGCCCTTAGTCAAGACGAGAATTTCATCACAACAATGAGACATTCTGACATTGTCAGCTCCTGGATGATGTCATTGATGTTTAGCTCTCGTAATGAACTATAGTCCTGCCTGAGCTCTGCTTAGTTTCGTTGTAGTTTCCAATGTATCATGCTGAAACGTGAATGGATTAAATTTATAATTATAATGCAGTATATATAATTGTATATAAAATACATATTGGCAATATTGAAATTTATTTCAAAACCTAACACTTGTATCACCAATTTTATGACCTAACACCGAGCGCCTGTCTGAGCCCTCAAACCCCCAAGCTTTTAGCTTTTGAATATTTACTTTTTATAAAATTTGAAGAAGTGAGCCAACACGAATCTAAATACTCGTCCACACGATGCCGCTGAGATTGGAAAACGGAACAAAACTACCGTCGCGGCCTTGCTTCTACACGAGAGCGGGAGAAAAATGCTATAAACTGTCACAGAATGAAAATAAAGTCTTCAAGCAAAATTTATCTATCTTGTTAGCGAAGTCATGAAAGATGAGTGTAATTGATGGGATTTTCTCTTCCCATTTACTGCCTTAATAATAATGCGAGTTTAAAACTCAATTCTTCGAAATTCAAAAGCTGTGATATTCCGAATAAAACTTATTAAAAGCCTGCACATGAAAGAACTTTTCCGTCTGAGAAAGAACTATTTCTTAGGATTAAATATAGCCTAGTTTCTTGGCCTTTTCGATTCCGCCTCATTATTTTAGGGTGTTATTTAGATAAAGTAATCCTGTATCCATCGTTTTCAAGGGCAAATGTCGTAGCAATTAAGGTGGCTCGATACAGTTTTCAAAAAAATTAAGCTAAGTTTACTTAAATTTTTGCGCTGTTAAATTTAAATAAGTCCGTATTGAATTGTTCATGTATTTTAACATATTTTAGTGTGGCCATGCCATGGCAACACTTGCGTATGAAATTTACTCAGAAACGATGTATTTTGCTGCGCAAGTCTAAAAGAAGCACGGTGACCCCCAATTTTTTTCTTCGCATCATCTTACAAACACCATAGACTAACATTGTGCAAAATTTCAAAAAATTCTATAACGCCAATTTTTTTAATAATGCAAGACTTTTGTGGTACGATACTGCATACAAAATTTGAAGATAGGTCACTGTGCAAAATAAGGAGATATAGCACATTCAGTTTTAAAAATTGAATTTTTTAATGACGTCAGCAATTAGTAAATCCGCATTCAGTTTGCATTTTTTTACACGCGAAATGGCGTCAGCATCTCACATGACATGCAATATTTGATATTTTACGTATCTATTTGTTGTAAACGTGATATATAAAAAGATTTGTGTGAATCAATAACATTAAATTTGGCGCATGCCGTCTTTATTTGTGAGCGTTACTATATCGCGCGACCTTAAGATGGCTATCGTGTCGCAAACGAGTGAATGTATTTATGATTTTTATGTGTATCTCCATGATAAGTAGTCAGATTCGATTTTCGATTCGGTCAGAATTTGATAACCGGTTAAAAGGCTTTTAACACCAAGTGTATCTGTATTTACTTGTTTGTTTGTTTGTTTATGTAAACACATAAAGTCAATGTAACAAGAGTATGATTTCGGTCGCGGCACAAGCAAACGATTGCACTCTTATTCTTCATGCAGCAACCGAAATCATGAAAAAATGTAGAAATATTGAAACAATGTAATACTCTATGACGTTTGTCACGAAACATTTCAGTTATTACAAGCATCAACAGCTCACACCTAACTGCCAAATATGGCGTGGTATACTTGCTTATAACGGAAACAACGCCAGGCCAATGAAGGCCGGAGGAATCAAGTTTCACATGGCCGGCATCTTATTTCGACGCACGCCGGTGAGTCGAGATATCAATGAATGGCCTTTATACCACGTTTATACTAACGTTTTACACCATGAGTGATCATGAAAAAAACGTGCGCGTAAGTTTTAAACTATCCCGAGAAGCTGCTATTAAATTGCGCGAAATTGCGCTAACAAAGAGTGAGTTACTATGTAAGCTGGGTGTTTTAGCGGTACAGCTTGGCAACGAATCCCAAATTTGCATATCGTCGGCATTAAGCTTCGAGAATGGCGTGCGTACGAAGATTTCTGAAACGGGAAGGACGCAAAATCGTTGTGCGAATAAAGAAAATGGATCCTTGAAAGATGCTAGCAATATTCCCAAACTGGACAACAGCGTTAAAACACTTTTAAATGTTGACAGAGGTGTGCGACCTGTGGATCAAGCATTAGCTCGCGCAACTGCGGATTCAGTGTTGATTTCCGATTCTTTGCCTTCAATGAGTTCTCTAAACAAAGCTCCATTCATGAATAAAACATCAAGCCAGGAGGACAGAGCAACGCACAAAGTTCAAACGAATTCAAACCAAGATTCCTACAATACCGCGCGTGATTTACGCTCGTCGATTGGGGAAAATAGCGCCACTAAGAATCAACCAGCGATGAAACCCATTTCGTACAATAGTGTCATTAAATTCAACACAAAAGACACGGTGTCACACAACGTCGAGCCCCACAGAAACTCCTTCCATTCAAAACAATCATCCAAGAAAAAAAATACTAACAATGTTTTACATGCGAAGCCAGCGGTTAAAAATTTGGGAGAAGTTGTGATTTGCACTAACAACGAAATTCAAGACGCTATAACCATTCGTAGCGTGGATAGTGTTTCGGGTAACACTTCGAAATATGCCAAGGACATGACAGTTTGCCAAGAACCGAAGTCAAAGAGCGACCTTAAGACACAAGGACAAGAGACGATTCGTAAAGCTAAGGTGTTCCCTCAAGATTTGTGTAGCGATTCAGATGGCCCAAAATTCGACAGAACAGACATCAAAATGGATTCTGTTATTTTGACTGAACAAGATAATGTGTCAAATTTGACAGAATCATTTGATTGCAGTGTAAACAACGATATTCCCACATTTCCTGGCCATGGCATTTCATTTGCACAACATTTAATAAACCTTAGTAAACAGTATCGGCTAGAAAACGATAAGTCGCCAACTGCTGTGGCGAATGAAAAGTTTTTCGAAGCGTCAAGGATTGTACGTAATGATCATGTTTTAAGGAGTTTTACGACAGGAAACGACAAGCAGGAGGATTTCATGGACTTTTCTGGACAAAATGCGTTGTTATTCGATGGCAATTACAACTCAACAACGGTGAAAAGTGCGGAAGAATTAAGTAAAGAACAAAGTGAAGCTTCACCCACTAACTTGGACTCGATGTCTGAAGCGTCGGCAGACTCACTCTTCGAGGAGGCACGTCTTGGAAGTGTCGATGAATTAAGGTACATTGGTTTTATAACAATCAGCGGCAATAATATACTAATAGTAAGATAACATCGCCGCAACTGTACCTGCCTACCTAATGTATAGAAATACATGCTGTTATTTTGCTGTTATGTATTTTGATGCATAAAAAATAGGGAATTACTCTTGATCCTGTTCTGGTATTTTTTACACCGGATGAAAACCCGTGGTATATCCGGCTTCGATCTGTTTTTAAACACTTAGCTACATTTAATGTATCACAGAGCTTGCTGTGGTTTAGATTTGTAGCATTCAAAGGCGCTAAGTTGAGAGCGCACTTATTGCAAAACGTGGCAAATCAGGAGGGGGTATTTCTTCTTTATAGCTGTTTATGTTAGCAGTACAAATTGTGTTTTGCCAAATTTCAAATAAAAAATGTTTAAGAAGTGGGTCATATGTGATTTTGTGGGACTTTCCCGGTGAATTTTGTTAATTTAAAGTCAGTTTGGTTTGTTTTAAAGAGCTGAACTTGGTGCTTTTTTTGCCAAATGTTTATCGGACAAATTGAATTTTTTACATTTTGTCTAAAAAAAATAACTGAGAAATTTATTGTTTTTATTCTAGCTTGTCGCCTTCATCGAATGAAAATGCTCTTGTATCAAGTGAAGATAACTCCAGGGCTACATCACCATCTCCTGGCGAAATAAAACAACTCGACAATCAACAGCAGCACGTGAAACAAGAAAAACAGAAAAGAAAAATGAAATGTGAGTTGTGTTCATTTATTTACCTCGACAAGTAAACTGGAATTAAAGTACAAAAATTCGACAACTTGTTATCAAAATGTGTTCGCAACAGCAAGCTTGTCAACAACGACATTTGCTATACATCAAATTTAATCTTAAAAATTTTGACAGAATTTCAAAATGCAGTAGTTAAAATTTTGCCAAGCACACAATCTTCAAGCACAGCAATTTTGTTACGAGGTACTGAGCTGCAAACAAACACAATGAACACAGTCAACACTTGTTCCCATCTCCCAAACGCTGAGGTAACATTTTTGTCAACTTGACACCGTAATCCTTCGGTCTCTCTTCGTTGATGCATGATGATGATGACAATATTTAATCAGGGACATCCAACTCAGCATAGCTGGTTTAAGTGGAGTATGATAAGCACGATGCCTGCCGCATGGACAAAATTGGCCAGCAATATTGATACCGTTCTACCCAATTCCCAGCTTTAGATTATTCGCATAGTTGGATACCATTGTTCCGGTTTGCGGAAGAGTGCATTAGGACAAAATTAACCAGACATAGGAATGATGAATACGAGTTATTCACTCATGTCCATACTTCTAAATGCGTGGTTACTTTTGTTTTCCGTTACGCTGTCGCAAATAATAGTAACTAACCACATGAGCAATCTTAAAATGTGAATTGGGTATAAACGAGCGTTAGCCTATTTTTTCTATTAGACTGTTTTGTCAGTATTTGCTCGCCTGATGATCTGACCTATTTAGGTAAGCATCACAGCAAACATGTAGTAAGATTTCTTCGTTTTCTTTCAGACCAAAGGCATCAGAAAGGTCACAGTGGAATCATCTGCAAGTTATGTATGCACCCAGTTTCCAAATCCTATAGTTGCTATAAGCTAGCTCACGCCCCCAAAGAAATCAGGCATTTGTTTGATGACGGCTCTCACTGCGTTCGAGTATGTCGGAGGTGCTTACCATACAAGTCACCAAAAAGCAGTGAGAAGAATACACAGAAAAAACTGCATAGGACAATCGAAAAATTGTTAAAATAACTCTTTTATGCATTATTTGTCGCTTATTTGCGACATGTTTTTTCGACCTTTTCAAATTTAAAATATAATTTTGTGGAAACATCACGTACGTTTAGTATCGCAGAGCTTTCGATTTGTAAGCTTGGATCTTCCTCAGTGCTAATAATGATAATGCACTGATGAAGATCCGAGCTTGCCGATCGTAAGCTCTGCGATAATAAACTTACGTGGTGTTTCCACAAATTATATTTTAATTTGAAATTCACCATGCAAACATACAAGGAACTTTTATAGTCCAAATCAAACTCTGTTAACTGTAATTTTTTATCGACAGTTTTGAAGCGTTTCAAGCAATATTTAAAAGGTTGAAAAGATTCATCGTTCTGACACACTCTACCTTGTATCGGAGCGGCAGAACAGTCTGCAACGCAGCTAGACTACTTCCTAGCAGAGTGAGAGTCATTGGTTAAATAATTTCGAGCTTTAATTTTGAAGCGTATTGAAATACAGTAATAAGCAGAACAGAACGACAGCAATTTCTGTTAAAATAATGCGTGAAAACAGTGAATAGGAAACAGCCAATGACAATTAAGTCAAAATAATAACCAGTTGATCTGAAAACACGGAAAAGCACTGGCACTAGTTGTCAAATAGGAAATCCATTTCTCGATGCAAATTATCAAATTTCTCATTAAATATAATTTGCGTTGTTTGTAAATTTCTGGTGGACTTATAATTTCATTTATTAAAGACAGTTACTAAGTTTCAACAAGTCTCACAAAGGAAAACAAAAGATATAAGTGATTAACAACAGCAAAATGGATTTCTATTTGGTAGCTAGTTCCAGGCTTTTTACTCACGGTCAGATCAGCCAGAAACTATAACGTCGAACGATTGGGAACATTGATACAGAACATTGCTTCCTATGATGTTTAGCCCATTCCCTGTGCAATGTTCTCGATGTAGCCAAACTAGGAAACATTTTTTGTGAGAATTAACATCAGCTCACACGAGTTGTAAATATGCTTTATCAGTACAATATGGAGTTTAACGTGCTGAAAGAACTAGGAAACATATAGTTATCGATTATTGGACGAGGTTGGGCAAAATATCGCGATTTGTCGTGGCGAGCAGATCAATTATTTGCCGATGCTGAAGGCGAAGGCAATCAGGCGAACAACAGATCTGCGAACCGACAGCTCAGGATATTTTGCGAGAACAAAATGTGTTTTATCATTCTCTTACAAAGCTTCGTACTCTGGAAAAGCAAGCTTTTCGCACAAACGTTTTTCACAAAAAATTCTGTTGGTTCTAGTATTCATCATTTTTTCTGCATTTTTGTCAAATAAACTTGATGGTTCGTCAACTTTTGAATCTTCGGAATGTGCAGCAAAGCGAGCAGCTATTGTTTACAAAAATGGAAGCAATGCGTATGCGGCTAAATGTATTGACCAATCAGAATTAAGAATGCATATAGAGAATGAATATGATAAAAGAGAATCTTGGCCTAGCGCAGTAGCGAAGCCAGCCCGACAATTTGGTCATGCTATGCAAATTTGAATATTATCATTATTCATTTTTTTAGATACACTGAAAAATAAACACTGAAAAATTTGCATTTGCATGACCAAAGGTCGGGCTGGCTTAGCAAATCTTGTTTTACATGCATTGTTTCTGAGAAAAACATTGAAAATGCTTGCTTAGGAACATCAGAAACCAATGCAAAAACACTTTTTCTTTTAACCTCAGCTCTCCACAATGACATCCACAAGGTTTATAAAAAAATCGTGTTTAAACTGCATTTATACTTTGTATTAGGAATCTCAATTAATAATAATGTGATAGTTGTAAATAGAATGCAATATATAGGTTTTAATTAATTTCTATTTTTTTCATTCTGAGTGGGCTTAAAATCGCTGAAGTGAATAAACACAATATCACAACAAGCTATTGCCAAGATGCGAGGCACATTTAGAAATCGAAAGCACTGGTGGCATTTTTTATGGTCGGTACCATCCTGTAATGCATACCCATAATGCTAATGTAATGTTACAAAACAAAACACGAGGCACAGCATATATAAGATTAAGGTGATTCCAAATATTGTGTTTATAATAAAACTTTACACAATTGTACGCATATTTCGAATCAATCGATTTATCTGCAGCAGCAATTTACAAGATATATTTGAACATATCTCGCCAGTCCTTTCCTGATTTTTTTTAGCTGACGTGGTTACAACGAGTGTGTTTAAAAAGTAACTTCCACCATCTTGGTTTCACTAAAAAATGCTCAGTATTTATCATAGGGTTTACTGTTGCGAGGTTAATTCAAAAACATGAAAATTAATGCAAATTTTATGCAATACACATTCCTAGCAGGAGGTGATTTATAACAAATTCTATCACTTTTTAAACCAGCTAATCAAAACACAAACAGTTCTGTTAAAATGCGGTTTTGACGAAGTCCTCTCTCAAAATGTACCAGTTTTTCATCGCTCTGATCTCTTTGTACGTTCTTGTGTTCCTGGACTGTGCTGAATCAAAGACAAAGTTATGCGGTACTTCGAACTGTACTGAGAAATGTTGTCTTGGTTCGAACGTTTACCCACTGTGTCGAAAGAGTTGTGACGGGGTGATTTGTGCGTACGACAAAAACTGTGACGGTGGTTATTGCTGTGTCCGCCAATGTGTGGCAAATTCGTCCGCATGTAACGAGATGCTACATGTTACACCGACTCAGAGTCAAAGGTTAGACGATGGAGAAAAAACTGTCGATTTGGCGACATGGGAATTTGCCTTGATTATCCTAGGCAGTGTTGTTGCTGGCGTATTGCTGTGTATTCTGTTTGTGTGGGGATGTAGAATGATCATTTCAAGCATTTGAAATTCCAAATATTTTGGGAGGATTTGTATAATTTGTATATTCTGTATAAATTCCAGATAGTTTAATGGTCTTTAATGGTTTATGGAAAAGTTAAACGTTTGTTGTAAATTCTTACCACAGTTGGATCCGGATTTCGACGTACTGGCTATTTTTAATTGAAACATGAGACATGAAAAACTTGTACCAAGAAGAAATTAATTGAATCAGTGAGCAACTATAGCCTAAGTGATGGTTTATTTTATGATATCGTGCTTAGTATTTCGTCCTACCTCGCTGCTTCACTGTACGTGTACTGGCTTTTGAACTATCAAAGTAACATTGAAACAGGACAACGGGAAATGAGTTTCTTGTATTCTCCACGGCAAAATATTCACATAGCCATGACATACCAGGGTCTCTGACTCAAAATATTAAATTTTTATGTGTATCGATTTTCCTGCTGTACTTTTTTTCCAGTTGTATCGATTTTTAAGCTTGTAAATTTTGGCTTTTGAGTATTCTAGTCTTACATTTCATAAAATCACATTGCTATCGTAAGCTAAGCGATTCGAGCAATTCAGCTTAAGTATGATAGGGGGCTGTTTGTATGATCCAGAAGAACTAACGCGCAGTTAACCGGACTGTTTGATGTCACGAGTTTTTTTCTTCTTAGAAAATGATGATTTTGAACTACCCGGCCCAAGGTACCGTGTAAAGTCCGTGTTTCAAATTTACGTTTGGTATATAAGTCTTAATTTGAAGCTGTTCAGAAGAAATTATTCAAGCCGGTCAACCAAGCTCTTCCGTCTCATATCAGTTATATGTTAAACAGCGTCTAGGTTATAAGATATTGGTTAGCAAGTATTAAATCATTAGATGGAATTAAATTCGAGGTTACAAGGATGCATATTCTTGATGTTTGTTTTGTCTTATCGGCTGCGAACGCCCTTGCTGTAAGACGGTGATGTAAATATTAAACCTACAATTTTAAACCTGAAATAGGGCTTTTCTGAAATAAGAGAACAAGATGCATGCTGGTATAGCTTCAGTACAAGCAATTCCATATAAGGTATGATAAATTAATTATTTTGTACTGAATCTAAACCACAATGCACCATGCTTTGTAGTTCAGAAAAGGTCTATGTTTTCCTGCAAAATGATGCGACTTACTCAGGTGAATTATTGTGATACACCTCATAATACTTTCTACACTTTTGGCTGTAGAAATTAAGTATATAGATATCATTCTATTCTAAAAAAGCCCATGCAAAATTAGCAAACAGCCTAATTACAGCCTTGCAGGAAGAACCCCTGGCATTGAAATGAAAAGCTTACCGCACTTATCATTGTGCTACCAACAGAGCCGAACAGCTGTTGGTGGCATCCGCCACGAATTAATCATCATAATTCATTACATGCTTGAAAAAATTTGGGAATAATTTAACATTAGTTCATATAATTAAAATGAGTTTCTTGAAGGGGAATAGCCAGCCCTACTTCTCATCCAGAATGTGAGTCATTTGCGTTGCATATTCAATAATCAGGCCTTTCAAGTTCTTGCCGAATAATCTGTCGACCTTGCCATATTTAGAATGGTATTATATTTGTACTGAAGAGAGCAAATGATAATGAAAATTATACGTTTTTGCTACCAAACAGAAGATACATACTATATGTTTTATGACGTACTATAAACCTAACTGACTGTAAGCGGCCGACGGCAGATACATGTACTCTGCGTACCTATTTTTCAATTTACCCAAATGAGATTTTTTTATTGCGTATTTTCTTAGCAAAATTTCATAACTTGGTGCAATTACTTCATACAATATTAGCGATATTACATGCTGCAATATATGTATTTATAACTTATATATATAAATTTAATTTGGATGAATTTAAAAACAATTTCCCCCCGGGGCCAATATTATTCTAAGCTCCTCCTCCTCCCCCCGGTTTCAGGTTTGAGGCACATGGCATACATTCTAAAGTCTCTACACTCTGTGAATGTAAAATTTTAGGTTTTGAACACAAACATCACTTTTTTTATCAACTATGGGTGCTTATTTGGCGAAACCGGTGACAGAAAAGGAATCATTCGATGAAAGTAATGGTAGAATTTCTTGTGGGGGATCAGAAATGCAAGGCTGGAGAGTTTCAATGGAGGTTAGAACTTTATATTAAGCACAGCGAACTTCTATTATCATTCATTCGGTCAACTTAGATAGCATTTATACAAGAAGGCTGATACTAATCGTGATCGCTAGTTAACAAATATGACGGCAGTAAGATTGGATTGTATTTCTTCGACTTTATTTGGTTTTTTCTAAATACAGTGCGAGCTACTTCATGTAGTAGGAGTACATTGAGTTTCAAGTTTTTCAGTTTGGATTTGTCTTAAACATGGTTGTAACCTTACAGTTTGCGAACCATTTAATTAGATCACATTTTTTAGCTATACTATGGCATGTTAACTTGTGTTAAAATGCTTGATAGGCACGCTTGCTTTCATCATAGCTTTGCCACACAAGTGTTCGTTGTGATCTCACTGGTCTGCTATTCTGGGGGCATTCAATGTAAACTCCAAGCTGAAGATACACCAATATTTACTATATTTACTATTGTGATTTGCTTGATCCAAGCCGAAGATCTTTGGTGTTGAGTGCATTGAATACAGTCTGGCTGGAAACTTTGTACTGAGCAACTGAGATATCAAGCATGCATTTTTGATGTCTTCTGTATATTTTCTATTACATTTTGTAGATCTCAGCCAGTCTGTTTTCCTGAGTGTCCCACCGGCATTCTTTATAGGTGACATCATTGTAGTTTACTAATATCAATTGAATTGATATTAAGAAGTTGGCATGCGTTACATGGCATACAAGACAAATTAAAATGAACATGTGTGAGCTAGTCATATAGATGATAGACTTGCCACAAGTCACTTACTTATTCTACACAGCAAAAAAGAAGTGGGGAAGTATGCAACTTGTGTTGCTTTCTTTCTAGCGAACATCTTGTGTGTAAGATCGATCGATGGATAAATAGGTTGTTGGTTGGGCACTGTTTTCGAAATAAAATATTACTTGGTTGGATGATCTTTTGTATAAATCGATATCACTTGTCAGGTCAATACTGGTCAAGTCACTATATGTTTCGTGACCTGAGTCCATCTAATTGCTATATATATATGCTTGCAAATTATGGCAGACATCTCGTTGCGTCTGACCATCCACATGGGTAGATTGCATTAATGCAGGTGTTAACTGAGGTTAAATGAGTTGACAACTGAACAGCATGCACATAAAGCCTGCACTCAAATCTGATCCCATAAAAGGTGCTGTGTTAATGTGCTAATTCACTGTGCCAAGTGCCGCCTGCCAGCAAAGCTGCCAAGTCTCACAGTTTGCTCATGAGTCTCCAGGTTTGCATGCAGACCTGTAGGGCTCATGGTGGGTTTTGAAAGTTTCACAGAATAATGAGACTTGAATAAATTTTGTATTTATTCTTGAAAAAATATGATTGAGAAAACATTGTCTATTCATGAAATGATATTCTTGTTAAATATCAGTACCAAGTATGTGGACATTCTGCCGACTCAATGGAGATTTTCTGATAAATAAATTCAATATGCTTCAGCAAAGTATACCGGTCTAATTGTTCATATGTTTGGTGCATGTGGGCTGATGTTTTATTATCACATGCATGGCTTCTTTTAAATGTAACCTCCAGGTTTTTCGTCTTCATTGACAGCTCTATGCCAGGCAGACTTAAGTAATAAGTTTATATAATGTATAAAGAGAAAGTCTTCCTATCCCACTAAAAGTTTTGGAATCGCTTTCCACTGGGCAACTAAGTAACTTTAGATGGTCATGTCAATACCCAATTTGCTATATGTCTTGTTGCCTGAATCCAAGAAATTGCTATGCTGGCAAATTACTGCCAGCCACCCATTCCACCTACCATCCACATGGGTAAGTTGTGTTGCTGTAGCTGTTAACATACAGCTAATGAGAAATTTTAAGATGAAACACTTAAAACTGCTATGTTCATTTTGTCACCCAGTGGCTGCAATAAAAGAGTTTTGAAATGGTCCATTCTACATATACAGTAGGTATATACAGTAAAATTTGTTTTTGTTCCTCAACAATGCAATTGCAAGTAGGCTACAGGCAGAAGTCAACGAAGTTTGCCATTTGGGTTCATTATATTTTTGAAGAACTCATCACAAAGACAGCTATGATGATTAGAGAGTTTAATATGCTATTTGAACATTATGTTGTTTTTTTATACAAAATTGCATCGAGAATACAGCATAATAACTAGCTAAAAATAAGAAATTGCCGCTTTTGCAAGTGACAAGTTGCCCTCTTCCTGATCACATTTGTGGTCACATTGACATGCAAACTTGGAGATTCCATTAGCCTCGCTTCCATAATATTTTTCGAAACTTGTACAATTTTGATGGACTCGTTTAGGTTTGACAGTCCAGGTTTTGATTTTAATAACCAGAGTCATTGGTACATTTCCAAATAGTATGATTATTATTCATGATTAATGGTATAAGTTCTGATCTGCTTATCTATTTCCTTTACAGGATGCTCACAGCTGTATTTTAGACTATGATGATGACCTATCACTTTTTGCTGTCTATGATGGTCATGGAGGTACGTTCTGAAAAACATAGTGAAGCTTCTACCCAAATCTGCTGTGGGGTTTAGTAGTTGTTGAGAAGGAGGGAAGCCTTCAATTTTACTATGACAACCAGGGGGAGGCATTATTTTGAAGCAAGCCAGGATGATAAATTATCATTCCTTAATGTTTTTAACTTCACCCCCCCCCCCCCCCCCACCACTCTTGCTAGATTATGGCCAGTCCCTAAATATTGTAGTCCAGGCACTGTGAAGGTTCCTATGATGGTGCTACTGAGTGGTAGGGTTCCTAAATCCTGAAAAGTTTCTTAAGCTACAGATGAATATGGTGACCCCCTATGTGGCTTGCACATTCAGTACTTGAGCTTGGCTCCCACTTTAAATTACACTCTGCAGTCCTTGAGTAACTTAGATGTGTTACATGTATTTGGGAAAACATGCACGAGTGATTTTTTAAAAATGTTATTTAAAGCATGAGGGAGACTGACGGCACAACTGAAGCAATATTTGATATTTTCCAGGTTCTGAAGTGGCATCCTATACTGCAAAGAACTTGCCAAATTTCCTAAAAACAACAGATGAATTTAAAGATGGCAACCTCAAGGAATGTCTCAAAAATGGTTTCCTACAGTTTGACCAATTGTTGATTTCTGACGAGGTATGTAAGATATATACACATGAATTTAGGGAGCAACATTGATCCCTTGTAACACATTTTTAACCAGCCTTCTTCCTAGCTGTTTTATTTCCCTACCAGGTTCTTCAAATACATTATTTAGCGAATGATCTAAAAACTAAGTCTGAGACATCAACATCTTTGAATACTTTTACAGAGACCAAGGAAAGGGCATAGCTTTTTCTAATTTAATTGTTCAGTTTCCTGGCCAAGCAATTTGAGCCTGGGCGACACATTGCAAACCAAAGTTATTTTGCAAATACTGATGCATATTAAGAAGAATTAAAAGTGAATTTGTTAAACTAGCTTAGCATTCTGGGGCTGGTTGTATAAAACTCTTAATCACTTTTTTAATCACTGTTTTATGTTAAATTGTGATTAAGTACAAAATACGTGGTTCTGATTGGTTGATGTTTCCACTAATCATATTTGACTTTAATTTTTTATACAACCGGTGCCTGGACTAGAATTGCAGTTCCTCCAGTAAGTGCCACATATTGGTGTGCGCTACTGATTCCAGAACATCATGCGATGCTTATATAGGTGGAAATTAATAAGTTCCTTGTATGTTTGCTTGGTGATTATCAATCAAGGCATAATTTTGTGGAAATGCCACAATCATTATTATTAGCATTCCAACTGATCTGACCGTGAGTAAAAGGCCTGCAACTATCTACCAAAAAAAATCCATTTTGCTGATTTTAATGACTTATTTTTTTATTTTCCTTTTTGAAACTTGTTGAAACTTTGTAATCATGTTTAGTGAAGAAAAGTCCACCAGAAATTTGGAACCGAAGTAAATTATACTTAATGAGAAATTTGCTAGTTTGGCCTGAAAAATGGATCTCTATTTGACAACTAGTGCCAGTGCTTTTCCGTGTTTTCAGATCACCTGGTTGATGAAGGAAAGCTTTGCGATAATAAACTTACGTGGTGTTTTCATTGCGGCTAATTTGAATTGCGGTTGGTTACGTCAGAGGTCGACTTTTTTGTACACCCTGTATGAGTTTAAAAATATTTTTCTTATTGATGAAGATTCGCGCTTACGGACCGAAAGTTTTAGGATGATAAATTTACGTCGTGTTTTCGATATTTACTTTATTCTGGCTTTGACCAAACGTTTGTTTGCGTTAGTCAATGAATTTAGAAATGTGCCTTGTAAAAAATGATATACTATACGTTACATCTCTTCACTTTTCTCGGGACACCGCGTAAATTTATTATGATTGCAAGGCTTTCGTTCTGTAAGCTCGGGTCTTCATTAGTGCTAATAGTACGACTGATTTAATCTTCACCAGTGCTAATCATATATTGTAAGTCTAGATTAATTTGAATTCACAGTCTCGTATAAGTAAGGTGTGAATTTAAATTAATTGCCCTATTAGCGTTGATGCAGATTTGAGCTTAAGAATCGGTTAATATATTTACGTGGCTGTTTCCAGTTTCCACAATAGTTCGTATTCCCTATGCAAACTTACAAGGAACTCAGTACTTGATAACGATTTCTTGTTTGAAGGTGCTTACAAAACTCAGAGAAATGGCTGGTCTGAATGATACACAAACTAATGACAGTGAAATTGATGCTTTGAGACAAGAGGCTGAGTTACCCATAGATGAATTAATGTCAAAATTAAAAGAGGTCTGTTATACTTTACTATTACAGTGGATCAATATGTAGCTGTCAGATTATCTCGTCCACAGGTGCTTTTATAATGTACTTGGGGTGTATGAGTTTAGTGAGGAGAAAGCGTAAGTGGTTTAAAAACACCCTCACTTTGCCTTTGTCTTCCATAAATACCCGCAAGTACATAATAAAAACGCCTGTGGAGGTGGTAGGCTCTCAGACATGTTCGTACACAACTGATTCAATGAAGGTTGCCATTCGTAACTGCGAAACCGTTAACTCTAAGGGCGGAAGCGATGTTGGGTATTTATGTCTTATAATATATAGCAGACTTTAACTATTGTTTGAATCAATAACTCAGATTTCGTGACGTATTTATTATGTGTCCTAGTATTATGGCAAGGTAAACTTTCCTCGGTTAAGACTTAAGTATTAAGTTACCCATCCATCAATCTTGCCTTTGGAGTTTAAGGTAAATGGTTCGGTTGTTGCACAACGTAGAACTCTGTGACCTCGTATTGTTTATGTGTACTGCAGGTGTCTCTCTATTAAGCGGTCATTCTTAAGGTTAGATTGTCCTTACCGCCGTATAGGGAATAAACAGTAGAGCCACTCAGCACTGCGACATGTTACCCGTATTATTATGGTCGTCGCTTTATAGAATACCTTAAAGGTCGAAATATCGAGAGAGCGTTGAGACTTTTACCCTAATTGCAACCCTAATCTGGTGGTCTCTCGACATTACGACCTTTTGGATATCCTATAAAGATTTCACTTTATTATTATGCAATTGACTGACCGAAATAATGGCTAAACAGCCAGTTGAAAATTTTTTATTGATCACAAGTGCATAATGAACATGCGTAATGCAACATTCGTGGCGACACAAATTTAGAAACCGTAGACGGTCGGTAGCATCTTTAATGGTCGGTAGCATCATTGATCTCGATCTCAAGCCTATATGTCTGATAAAACTAATAGATCTTTCTTTTTAAAATTTTAAATAATCCAATCCCTGACCCAAACCCTAACCCTAACCCTTACAAAAATCGTATAAAAGGGAAATAATATAAGAAAAAAAGTTTGACGAACTTTAAAAATAAAAAAGCCTCGGGTGGAATTCGAACCCCTGCCTATTCTATTAGAAATCGTACGCCTAAACGACTGAGCTAACAACGAGCTAACTGAAAACCGTCAAAACAATTTCTATTTATAATAAAACTTCGTCTAATCGAGACGAGAGGAATCTGGGAACGAGATCAATGATGCTACCGACCATTAAAGATGCTACCGACCGTCTACGGTTTCTAAATAAGCCGCGGCGACACAGACATCCAAGGTTCCAACTCGAGTGGCGCTTCTGTTTATTTTCTATTCGTTGCCACTAATGACTGGCATAATGTACACTGATGGCGTAATATACATTGAATGTCCTGGGCAAAACCTGCTTCAGTGGTAATGCTTTTATTTTTAAAAATTGTTGGATTAGTTTTAGTAAAATTAGTTTTACGTAAGTTTCGAGTGGGCATGACCGCACAACGCGAGATGCTTGACAGCACTAGTTGACAGCAAATGATTTTCAGGTACTGAAACTGAAAAAATAATCACAGACTGTAAACCTTTGTACATCAATCTCGCACCCAGAGCCTGCATTCCTTTTGGCAGGGTCGAGAGGCTCTAGATAACGCCGAAGAGATATGTGATATGATTGGTTTATGCTGTTCCTGCCCCAGTACCCCCAATGCATCATCGATAGTGGCGCGAATTTCTAATAAGAAATTAAGAAATAGTGGGATATATTCATAATAAACTGAATTAGTATTGTTTAAACGACGAAGCTTGCGAGAGAAATTTTCTTGACAAAAGTTGAATTTATAGTGTTTAAACTAGTTCTTTTAAAGCCAATGTCTGGCGAAGTAAACTTAGTTGCTCTATGATATTGCTACAAATAAACGTCGTTTTGCGAATAGGGCACTGGTACCGAAATCATAATTATTCTGACTTTTTCATTGGCGTAATCCAGAGCCTCTCGTCCTTGCCAAAAGGAACGCAGGCTCTTGGTACGAGGTTGTTTGTACATAAGAACAGCAGAAAACATATTTTTTTTGTTTCCCCATTATCCACACAGTACAATGACTCTGGTCTTTGTAATGATGAGTTTGTTAAATAAATGTGTGGTAGATAAAGCGTTCCTCAGTGGGCCTTGTGTTTAGTTTACTCCAAACTCATGGTCTTATATGAAACGTACATTCATTGTGTTGATAGGATACAAAACCAAAGGATCTTTCACTGCCTGAACGATACAATCAGAACTTTAAAGGGAAATAACAACAAAAAATTTTATTTTCTCATTTGAAAGAGGCTCTGAAATAATATATAGAAGTCTATTACAAAATTTTTATATCTGTTTTACTTCGGGAGATATTCTGACCTAAATAATCGAACTGTCCGCCATCTTGGGTTAATTTTTAACCCCATTAACAATGTTTTAGTGACGTCACAACAGGGATAAGCGATTCAAACCTTCTCCTAAATACTTACCACCAATAGAATATTTGTGAAACCTTTTCAGTCCGTGCTGAAATCCAAAACACTTACTATGTGTGTGGTTATTAGAGAAGATTAATCATTTTGCCCTAAGAAAAAAAATTGCCTGACCCAAGTTGTGACGTATCATGCATATCTACAAATATCCAAAATGGCGGACAACTAAAGATTTCAAGTCAAAATATCTCACCAAATAAGGCAGATATAAAAATTCTGTAATTGACTTCTATACATTGTTTTGGAGTCTCTTTCAAATAAGACGATAAAAATTTTTTGTTTTCATTTCCCTTTAACGTCACAAGCAAAGGGGAGCGGAGGACCGTCGTTTGTCAAAGGGACTCTAATATGCCTCAATCTCGATTAGGAATCACATCATCAAATATAGGTCCCCTGGAGCTAGGGATCAAACTCACGGCTTTACGATGCCGGTGCGAAGCTCTGACTACTGAGAATTACGACGTAAATTTTGATTGTGTGATCGAGTATTATAGATATTAATGATAGGTACACGCACGGAAATTATTTCCTGCTGTACGAGATTTTTAACGTTGTTTTTGTGGTAACCTCACTTCAATACTTTGCCTGACATTTCTAGGGAGGATATAACATCGTCGGGGCTGATGATGATGAAGAAGATGACAATGACAAGAAGGAAGAAGCAGGCAAGAATGATCCACGTTTTAAATCGTTCAGCACAGACACCCTGCAACCATTCACGCTTGCGTCCAATTTTTAATGTATATTTACTGTGTCCAGTTTTTAGTGCTATATCTGCGACGCTACACGTTAGGTGCGAGTTAGTTTGTGCTTCGTTTGATGACAGTTAATTTGAGATGAGTTTACATATATGTAGGACCAGGGTCGTCGGAACGTCTCTAAAAGTGGAGAGGGGGGGAGGGCTAAATTGGCCTTGATTGATCATTTTCATATAATGTCATACCGCTATGTTTCAGGTGTATAACAAAAGAATTTTAACCATTCATGTGCTCACTCCGTTTAGCTGGGTGTTGCTGGTAGTAATTGCTTTATTTTAAGAAAGTGAGAAACCGATGCAACATGGTCACTCATATTGCAAATAGCACATACAAATTTCTGTAACAATTTTATTAATCGTTTAAATCTATCTTAAAAGAAGAAATTTTGCGCTACCGGCTCGTTTTACGTTCGTGAACGTTTCTAATTTTCAGAAAAGGGTGAATCTAGTGGAGTTCTGTATTCGTCAAATAACAACATCGATAAAGACGAAAAAGAAATTTCGAAAGATGAAAAACCCACGGGGAAAGCAAAATCCTCTGATGAAGTTCAAAAGACAGATGATGAAAAAGTTAATGGAAAGAAAAGCAAAAATGAAAAAGATAAAGCAGATGTAGAAATCGAGGAGGTAAATCACCTTATTTTGCGCTTGCGTCACATCTGCCTGCCGCAGGCGGCATCATTCAACAAAACACACATTTTTAAATTTTAACATGTATACTGAAATATCTAAACAACAACGAATTTCTCCATGCAAAAATTCGCGTGCAAGATGTTTCAAAAGATGGAGAAAAAGACAATCCTGGAAAAATTATTTTGGCAGTAACCTTTCTAAAGACAGCATCACATCTTCCTAGCGCTGATCTCCAATTTGAATACTTCCCTCTCCCCCCTTCTCAATGTTGTTCAATGTAATTTGTTGTTGACATTGCCAAGAACCAGTTCGTGATTCTCCTGGTTATTTATAGATATCGCATTTCCGTTGCTTAATTATGAATGATGCGCGTGTTAAAAGTATATCATTTGAAAAGTACTGAAATTGTGCCTTTACTTTAATTCAGCCACTGAAATAGGCGATGATATATGAACTTTGCGCTTGAGATATAGTTAATGTGAAATACATGCTATGATTGGTCAGAATTCAGACTGTACACAGTTGTTTACCGTGTGTTTAAAAGAATACATAATCAATGTATTTTAACTATCATGGTACGCAGCTGTGTACCGTTGAATTCTTAAAACTAACGCATAAAATATAAGGAAATATGCATTTTTGTACAGCAATGAGGTGTTAACACATGTTACAATAACATTTCAAATGTTCATGATAATACGCAGAAAACCTGTATTATTCTCACGGTACACAGTGTGTACGTCGATTAATGTACTTAACTGATTAGTCATTAGAGTACCTTCTGAAATGTTACTAGGCAATTGATGCGATTATAAATGTATAAAAATTGTGAAAAAAAGTATGGTGCAAAGTTATTTTTGTTCGAGTACAAAGCAAAATCGAGCACTTGATGCTTGTATCAATACGGCTTGTGCAACAACACGACTTGTACAACATATTATTGGGCATGCTAAGAATTAAACAATGTATCAACATCATCGTAAAACTAATCATCATGCGTATCCCTAAAAATTGTTCCTTTTACTGTATTTCAATGTCAGCTATTTCGCATGATTTAACGCGTTGTGTAGAAAGCACTAAAATTGGGGGAAACCCCAAGGCCGTGAACAAAATCTCTCAAGCACAAAACTCATTAAAGTTGCTAAGTTCGCTTCAGTAGAAGCTATTTTGTTTCAACAGGGTTTCTGCATCTAATTAAACAGCACAATCGGAACGCGATCAAATGGCGTAATCTATTCCTTTTCTAAAGGGAACATTAATTCAAACGGAACAAATCGTTCCAACCAAAATTTGTGTGTTCCCATTGCTTTGCGTTCCTCAAAGCGGAATCGTACAATTACGAAACGTCTAAGCTGTTCCTTTTTTGGTTCCTTATCGAGGAACAAATTGGTCCCCAAATAGGAACACGTCTTATTAGCTACTATTCAACTCGCGATGAGCTTAACGAATCGGAATGATTTGTTATGCACATAGCGTTCCCTTTTATTGTTCCCTTTTATTGTTCCCTTTGTTATTCCGTTTGATAGCGAACAATGCAGTTCAAATGAGACATGGAATTTGCATGCCAATTCTCGCCCTGCTTACTATAAAAGCCGAACAAAAATATTTGAACGTCAAATATTTGTCTAATTTGTACATGTTCGCACGCAAAAAAGCACAAATCGATTGGAAGTCGTTAGAAGGCGCACTTAAAAAGCCGAGACGATTGCATTTGGTCAAAGGCAGCGATGGGTTAGACCATTGTCCAGTAACAGGCTGCGAGCATCGAGGATTTGCCAGTCAAAGAGGCTGTCGTAAACATGTAAAGAATATTCATGGTTGGTATTACTATTTCGATGACAAACCCACCGTATGCCTATCGCCGTTTCCAATCGCCGAAGCTAAAGAAAAAGTGTGCAAGCGGCAAGTCCCTGGCTGTTCTACAGACAATGACTTCGCTCGCTCCTTCTCACAGTGGCTTCAAAGCAGCTGCGGCGGAGGAAAATCTCGTAAACAATCGGATAGTTCGGTCACAAGAGCCTTAAAGTTTCTCAAGTTTTGTTGTGACGAGAATGGCGCCGCCGAAGAAGACATGATAAACTCTCCTAATTTGATCGACTACGCGCTAGGATCGCCGCATCTTTTGACAAAATTCGTTGACAGTTTGAAAGACAAGTGGGGAATAGGACAATCGGGACAAATATCATACGTAGCAAGTATTTCAGATTTACTAGACTTTCGCAAATTTGATCGTCCGCCTGCTTCAGTGCTTCAAAACTTTGCCGTAACTGAGGTGTACGTGAAGAGAGCGCGAAAGTGCCTAGCAAAGGACATGAGAGCAAACTGGACAACCGAACTGGACATCGAAACCCTCGAAACGCGTAGAAGTTGGGCTACCCTGTCCGAAGTGCAATCCGTGATTCCATTTCATAGCGAACGTTACGATTCTGTGTTGGAGAACTGTATGACGTGTCCTTGTTCAGTCGCACCTGCTGACGTGACCTTTGCCACTCGATTTGTCGCAGCGTACTTGTTCGTAAAAGTAAAAGGTTGTCGCCCAATGACATATCAGCATCTAACTTTACGAATGTTTGAAAGTGCGAAGAAAAACGAAGGTATGGTTGATCAGAAAATTTTCAAGACAGCTAAAAAATACGGTTTCGACAGCGTGTACTTGGACGATTATACTATTGACATGTTGGACAAATATATAACGTATATTAGGCCCCTTCTCACGCCTACTTGCGAGTATGTGTTGGTCAATCGAAATGGGAAACAATTTCAAAAGCTTACAGATCTTTTGAGCGTGTTAGTGTTCGAAGCCATTGGTAAATACATTCATCCTACTAGGTACAGACAAATCATCGAAACACAAAGTGCGGAGCTTCTCTTACCAAAGGAACAGAAATGGATATCTGAAGACCAGAAACATAGCTCTAACGTAGCACGTGTTCACTATCAGAAGAAACGTTCGCGAGAAATAGCTATGAGAGGTCGCCAGTGCATGGAAAAATTAGTCGTAGAGAGTAAGAACTTGGACGAACAAGACGACACGTTCGAGCAGTCCTCAGCTGCAGGAGACGATGTGCAGAAAGACACTCCAATCGTATCTTCCTCCCAGATAACGCCACGACGTAAGGCTATTCGGTTTACACATGAAGAGGACAATTGCATAAGATTAGGAATAAAAAAATTTGGTTTGTGTTGGTCAAAGATACTGCGCCATTCTGAATTTCATTTTAATGCATGTCGTGTTCCAAATACCTTAAGAAAAAGGGCTGAAGCTTTAAGTTTAGTGTGATTGTAAACTGTAACCATAAGTTTGTAAAATGTAAGAATTAGAAGAGACGAACCTATACATGCAATTAATTAAAAAGTTTCAAGTTTGCACAATGTGTATACCATTTTTTCTAAGTGCCCATTTCAATTAGTGTGTCGAGAAATGGACGGGCTACGGGCTACCCCACACTATTCCTAATAAATATGACGGTCTACCCTCGGGCTACCGGCCATAATCACGGGCTACCAATGCTTGTAGCCCGTGGCTGGATTTTTTCTATGTGTCGTTTCAACTATAGCAAGAACGAAGAAGTTTGGATGGAAAAAATTCTAAGTCTTCTCTGCCTGTTCGTTTAAGAAAAACTTTAAGAAAATTCAAGGACGGCCTAGCACCGATCAAGTAGCCCGTGGCTGGATTTTTTCTAAGTGCCCATTTCAATTAGTGTGTCGAGAAATGGACGGGCTACGGGCTACCCCATACTATTCCTAATAAATATGACGGGCTACCCTCGGGCTACCGGCCATAATCACGGGCTACCAGTGCTTGTAGCCCGTGGCTGGATTTTTTCTAAGTGTCGTTTCAACTATTGTAAGAACGAAGAAGTTTGGATGGAAAAAATTCTAAGTGTTCTCTGGCTGTTCGTTTAAGAAAAACTTTAAAAAAAATCAAGGACGGCCTAGCACCGATCAAGTAGCCCGTGGCTGGATTTTTTCTAAGTGCCCATTTCAATTAGTGTGTCGAGAAATGGACGGGCTACGGGCTACCCCATACTATTCCTAATAAATATGACGGGCTACCCTCGGGCTACCGGCCATAATCACGGGCTACCAATGCTTGTAGCCCGTGGCTGGATTTTTTCTAAGTGTCGTTTCAACTATTGTAAGAACGAAGAAGTTTGGATGGAAAAAATTCTAAGTCTTATGATTCTATATATGACTAGCCTTTAAAGACTTACAATATTGTTAAGTAAATTTTTTCAATTTTATTACAGCATATTGAACGACACTTAGAAAAAACCAGCCACGGGCTACAAGCATTGGTAGCCCGTGATTTTGGCCGGTAGCCCGAGGGTAGCCCGTCATATATATTAGGAATAGTATGGGGTAGCCCGTAGCCCGTCCATTTCTCGACACACTAATTGAAAGGGGCACTTAGAAAAAATTCAGCCACGGGCTACTTGATCGGTGCTATAGCCTGGCCTTAATTGTTTTTAAGTTTTAAAAAACACAAAATACTCCACAACTAAACTTGTTCACTGTTAATATATTTTTAATGTCACTTGGAAAAAATGTTGCAAAGGGGTATTTTTCCCCCAATCGTTTGTTGAAACGACGACTGATTAAAAAACTTCAAAGTTACTTAGAAGGACGACAAACAGAAAAATTAATATACACTTTAGTTTTTTTTAATCTCTTTCTTCAGGCTGTATTCCAGTTACACGTTTTCCAGACGACTGTGTACGCACGGTTAAGTGTAAATCCCATTTAAATGTTACCTGTCGAACAACTGGAAGTACAAAAGGGCAGAATTTAGTTTTCTATGTGATTTAAATTGTATTTGTGAAAGTAGTCGGAACCCGTGTGAAATTTGGAAAAATTTAAATCTTCGCGTGCGCACACGTGCGTATGGAAAACGCGTAACTGGAAATCAACCCTTGGTCACACTTAATAGTTCTTAATCATTTTGGTCCTGATGCATACAAGGAACAATGGCAGGCGCGAATGTCACACAATTTTAACAGCAGGTCAGCCAGCTATGTTCTACCAAGGCACCCAGCGTTTTACCACCGTCCAGTAACTCTGGGATGGAACCTCTTCTCGTTGCTGACTATTGCTCGACTCCCCTTCAGTCTGCCTCCTTTGTCTTTCCAATTCTCTGGCGACGGGACAGCGACTGGTCAAAACCAGTATATTAGCGGCAGGTCGAAGGCTCTGAAGGTGGGGTAATATGTCGGGATGGTTGTTTACAAAGCTGCTAACGTCGAATACATCTCTTTTCCGGCCAGTTAGAAGCATCCACGCGTCTATCCATGGGTCGGCGGTCGTGAAGAATTGCTTGTCAGCATGTGTTTTCTGTAGCTCGGCCTTTCGCAAACGTTCCAAGAATGAGTGCACGTGGGCTTTTGAAACCGAATTAATTAGCCCGTATTTGATCAAGGACGCCACTCTCGCCAGGTAACTTTCGTCATTTAGTGTCCAGCCACTTGGTGGTGTGTGCACGTTAAACTCCGAAGGTGGTGATAATGTTTGGCCCGATGATTTCCATTGATCGCGCGCATCTTGGAACTGTTCGTCCACGTCGTCATTACTGCAGCCGTCTCCCTGGTTGTGGGGTTGTGGTAGCAATTCCTCCGGGTCTACTGGATGCTCGTCGTCTACTAGGTTCGGCAACGGTTGCTGCAACGAGGATGGAGAAGATGTCGCGGCAGTACAAATGTTGGCAGGGACTTCGATGTCCGCGTCTGAGGAGTCGCTCTCGATGACTGGTGTTTGTCGTGCCTTTCTCCGCTTTCGTCTCATCTGTCGCACTTGAAACTCCGTGGCAAAAGTATCGTGGATCACCGGTGGATTTGGCTCATCTACATTTTCGGGACGAAGATCGGCTTCCGAAATGGCTCTTAACCGGGCGTTGTCGAACAATAATTCTCCCTCGTTTGCGGCGATCGTCAGCGGTTCAGAATTGCTACCCTCATACCATAACTCGGTGTCAGAAATTACGTCTCGGTTGCCATTTATTTCATCCGCGATCCAAGCAATGCAGTCCATAGCATGATCGTACAACCAACGGTTTATGCCTGGCCTGGGACGAGGTAGGGATTCGGTCGTGAATATGTCGATGCGTCTCCTAACATTTTCGTCCTCATCACCGAAGTCTGGCACGTGGTTCGTCGTGATGTAGTAGGGACTGTTGTTCAACACAGTACGGGGTACTCCGTGTTTCACAGCAGTCACCATCCATCCACCTTGCAAAATGCTCTTTGCGAGGTCTGATTCCATAGTGCTCGCCGACCATTCATCAACGATCACAAGCTGCGTGTCGTTTGTTATCATCGCCGCGGAAAACTGTTTTTCTTTCGTAAGCGAGGCGATGGCTGCAGATGGAATAATGCGATGGAAAATGTTCGACCACGAAGTCTTCCCGGAATCTTTTGGACCTGCCACGACCAACTTTTTCACCTTGTGTGGCATGTTAAAGGCGGAAAGGCACTGGTAAAATTTGTTCAAAAACTTTGCACGCTCGTCATCGTCTGGGAAGGAGTTGAGGATTGCTTCTCGGAAATACTGGGGATTTGGCGGGGTAGTATGGTCGTATGGTACAAACGCCCTTGGAGATAGTTTGCCCAGCTTTGACGAGGGTATGGGGCAAGGAATGAAGCTTCGCGTTTTTATGGAGAAACAATAACCATTTGCTACCTCGATGAGATCCAGATCGAATTTTATTTGTTGTATTATTTCGCACGCGGGATGACTCAGGAATTTCTGTATCGACGCGAAATGTCGAAGCATGTTATCACGAAGCGACTCGTTACCCAGTAGGCGGTGCAAATAACTGGCGACGTCTGTCATTCTGACGAAGGTCACGGAAGCTTCGTCTGGCTTGGCGTACACGTCAGAACGGTATATGGCGTGGTGGCAGATGGTCATCACCTTCTCGATTTGATGGATCGTTGTGGCCAAGTCGCTGTCGGACGCGAAACAGGAGTTGTCCAGATTAACGCCATGTCCTGCACCCATTTCAACTACGAGCCCGTCCGAACGAAGATTTTCGATTGCTGAAGTTAGTTGATCGCCAAATTCCTGCAGGTTAACCACAAAAAGACAACAAGGAAGGAGGGGGAAACGCGTGGATTGGGAATGAAGGAGATCATCAAGCTCCTCTTCATCACTGTCAGACAACGACTCTTGGGCGTTTCGAAAGCAGTACACATTGGAAACGTCCAACACTTCTTGTATAGTGCCGTTGTTGTGATCCTTTACTACGTTAAAGAGTTGACGTGCGGCGGTTTCCATCTCCTTGTTGGAGTACGAAGCCAATTGTGCTCTCACTCGAATGGCCGTTATTTCTGGCTCCATGTCTTCGTTGTGTAAAGCCGAAAACAAGGTAGACTCGTTACACGTATCGCACTTCTTATACACAATAAAGAAAGCTATGGCAGGATAACTTTCCTTCGATGCAGAACCTTCGGCTGGAACGGATTGGGAGCTCTTCGCGTTGCACATCACACTCGTAACGCAAGAGAAGTAAAATTGAACGCCTTGTGTTGCAGACAATATGTCATCGAGGCGCAAACGTTTCGACGCAATTTGATGTCTCGCCAGTTCTATATCTTCGCTGTCGACCTTCCACACAGCACGACATGCGAGTGCTTGGAAACGGTTGGAAATCTACAGGTACAACAGTTCATCAGCGTTAAAGCACATAGGAAATGTATCAGCGTTACAGCACAAAATGGCCAGAAAACAAATTGAAGAACGTCTACTAGAATGAACTTACCAGGTTTAGAATATTTGCACGAAGTGAGTTTTGCAATCGCGTCGAGTCGAGAGATTTGCGAGGCTTAGGAGGCATCGCTTCTCCTGTGTAGTTCGTCTTATAACTTGTAGAGTAAACACTGTAGAAACGAAGAGCTTTCTTGCGAGCAGCTTGCTAGCGCATGAAATTTTATTTGCTTCAAAGCAATGAACTTATATACAAAGTATATATTCTAATTTGCATTTCATGTATAAAAGGAACAATTTTTAGTACTTTGGTCTTTATCAAAGTAAATGTTAAACCGTCAAATTTTGGTATATAATGTCTCTCAAATCAGGTTAATAGGGGAGATGCTTTAAATATTCAGCATTCAATTTAAAAATATATATGCTTGCAACTACCCGACTTGTACACGAACTACAGGAAAACTATTATTGTGCAAGCGAAGGTAAATGTCATTTACTATGTTCGGAATAATAGGAATTTCGACCCCTGCTAAAGGTGTATACAATTTTCCATTTGCAGGGCGGTAGGCACAACGTTGATAGGGGAAGAGTGTATATTCATATATTTATGTTCTGCCCGATGAGTTTGTTTTCAAATCAAATTCAAATTGATTAATTTGCATTTGATTGGAAAAGAAACTCTTCGCGCAGGACATTACCATATGAATATTCACCCCCTGCCTATTAATGTTCTAGCTACGACCCTGTTAGTTTTTATCTTCTGTAGTCATTTTTCTTTAACACCAAAGTTTGTCTTTAGGAAGAAGAAGATGATGATGAAGAGGATGATGATGAAAGCGAAGAGGAAGAAGAAGACGATGACGATGAAGAGCAAACACAGTGGCATGAAGGAGATGAGGTATGTTAATGAAGTCGCAAGCAGGTTAGACTCTATAAATCTTACAGTATTAAGTTTCTTGTAAACACCACAAAAAATTATTATCGTTATTTACTGTCAATTAGTTTTAAATCTCAACGAATGTTCTTGAACACTTTGAAACTTGCATAGAAAAGTGTCTGTATACAAATCCAGATGGATTTTAACATTGAAAATGTTCATATATCTAGACTTTATTGATAGTTAAGAAACATATATATCGATTACGTAGCTAATGACAGACACGTCACGTAATCGAACGTTTTTATACGTTTTTCCATGTTGCTGTTTAACGGTGTATCAATACGACAAAATTATAAGTCTTGTCTTCAATGAATTCGTCCAATGCTAACACAGAAGTGTTTACTTGTAGAAAAGATATTTACTTTTTTGGCTTTAATATTTGAGAAACTAATCATGTTATACGAATATTAAGGATGCTTTCCAAAGTCGCGTTTTTTTCAACGTCCATCTACGAACGGCAAAATTTAAATCTTTAGAAATTCTATCCAAGTACGAATTGACATAACGAATACATATTAAAACATTCATAAGGTTGCATGCTTTCAATTATTTCATAAGACAAAGTTAAAAGGATGTAAACTTTTACGCGCGTAGCTACATGCACGTGGAAAAAAAGCAACAGTAGAAGGCAGCTCTTACAGTTACTTCAATGGTTCTTTTCGATAAAAGAAATGAGTTGAGTTTGCATGTACTCATTAAGGAACTGCGCTTCCACCTTGGAGAAGGATGTTTACGAGTTAGTAAGGCCTACTCTGATTAAGGTTCAACAGCATTGACGTATTATAAGCATTTGCATATAATGTGTATGCGTAAAATATATTGGCGAATGACGAACTAAACACGAGTTAATTACAAAATTTGAATAGAGTTTTGAATTCATCAATCATCTGACCTTTGTCAAGGGAGGTGCATCAACTTTTAGGGAAAGTGCTGCAGAGGCAAGCGTCTTGCCTCAAAATCCCGCTACGCAGCATTCTTGTTTTATCATGACGCTATCAGAATTAGGTTGCTCGCATATAAAGAGTTGGAAATGTCACACAGTACAATGACTCTGGTCTACGTAATGATCAGTTTGTTAAATAAATGTGTGGTAGATAAAGTGTTTCTTAGTGGGCCTTGTGTTTAGTTCAAACTCATGGTCTTATATGAAACGTACACGTCTCATGCATTGGTGTTTGTAAATTAAACAAGTTGCGCTCGCACTGCTTGTCAGAAGGTTGTCCTAACAAATCTGATACAAACTTGTTGTAAAAAGATTGTCACAAAGTAAAACAACACAAGGCTGCAACAACTCATGGTCTATGAAAAATTGGAGTGTTCTAGGTTGTTCAATAAACAGAAAGAATTCTTTTGTATTTGAATTGACAGTGTTTTAGCATTTGATTGTCATTGTTATTGTAAAATTTAAAGACGAATTGAGCAGATACGAAGAAGATAAAAATTTCCGGTCGAAATCTTTTTTTTTTACCGTTGGGAAAATCGGTTGAAGTTTAATCTCATTTGGCAATTTAAATGGACAAATTTTAGCTTCGTTTTTTGTTTCTCATGACTGGTAGCTAAATGATTAATGTGATTTTCTTCTCTTATTCGTTGCCTTAATGCTCAGAGGTGGAAATATGCGATTTTGACAGGCTATTTTCACTTAATGCGTATGTACTCAGTTTTTCTTCAAATTTCACAAAAATGGTAACAATTGAAAGGTAAAAACCTGGTCTGTCTGAATATGAAGGAATTGTTTTTTATATTAAATAATGAGGGCGCCAGAGCACTTGATACCCTATGTATATATTGTTATGTCTTGCCAGTACAGCCTGACAGTCCCATCAAGCTTGTCACAAGTTGTTAATAGTTTATTCCAAACTTGTCCAACTCCTGGTTCAGCATCGATCCAAAACAATCCATGCATCTGGTTTTCTAGCTTTTTCTGGTTTTCAAAACAGGGTTTTCTGGCTAGCTAGCAGGGCTCAAAGCTTAACACTATCTCTTGTAGGTCGCATATGACAGTGGAACTACAGCCGTCGTAGCTTTTTTGAGAAAAGACAGACTAGTTGTCGCAAATGTTGGCGATTCTCGATGCGTCCTGTGTCGTAATGGTGTGGCCATCGACATGTCTGTAGATCATAAACCCGATGATGACAAGGAACTGAAGAGAATACAAAATGCTGGAGGGAAAGTAACGGCAGAAGGGAGAGTTAATGGAGGATTGAATCTTTCTAGAGCTATGGGTAAGTTGTTTCATACGATCATGGTCCGCCAGGATTGGAAATTGGCGTAACTTACAAGAAGAATATATTTAAAATTCTTATTTGAATGGAGATAAATTAAACTAGTATAGGTACTGGAGATTTTGAATTACAACACTTAAAAATCAACGCATGTTAACGAGGCGGAAGCTGCTAAAATGTACGTAAAATGCGACTTACAGCTTCCAAGTTCTTAGCAACGTGCTAACGTGCTAACAACAGCAGAAAGTGTACTTCCGTAAGAACTAAACTACTACTACTGCCGTAAGAACTGCTACTAGATGCTTTCAGTAGATTCATTATGATGTAACTTGCTTAAACATTCTTTCGAATAGTATATCACTTCTCTCTTTGAAGCAACTAACACAACGATTTTAGCGCAATTAAGTGGTCCTTTTGAGCTCCAAAAAGCACATGATTTGGTGCAGTGTGGGTATTTTGAGACTGACTAATTATCACTTAATGTTTGACGAAAAATAATTTTTCTTGCTGAAAATGATTTTAGACTAATTAACAGAAAATATCTATCAAGAATATGAATGTTTTTCTGGGTTTTAATTGAAATTAAACGGTCAGATTATCCACCACACATTAAATTCATCCACCACATTTTATGATTAATAGCCTACTTTTTTCTTTTGAGCTGTCACGAAATCACGAAAAATAATAAAACATACACGTGTGTTAATGTTTAGCTTTCAGATATGAAATCCAGATTGCGAACATGTGATGTAGTTGAAATTATCTCAATTCTATAATAATTTCCAGTCGCGATTGCATGGTTAATGTACATAACTTTTGATTCATTCGCTCAAATTGCATAGACAACCTATCCAAAGAAAGTTGAAAAAAGTTTTAAACCAGCTTGAACAATAGTTTTACAGCTTGATATTCTTTCATTAATTAAATTTGAATGAAGAACTTTGGTGTTTGAACCTCCCTGTACCGTGATAGGAGCCCACATTTTTAGCACAATGTTGTAGAATTGCACTCAGTAAAATTTACATGATCACCAGCAGGGGAACAAATGTGATGTTTACATTTAGGTGATCACAGATATAAAGGAAAGAGTGATCTCGGAGCAGACGAACAACAGATTACGGCCTTTCCTGATGTCAAAGAAACTGAAATCACCGAGTAAGTTTTAAATACTGTTTGGTCCACTTCATCTCGAATTTTTCGAAATATATTTACTCCACCGTTCGCAGTACCCACTATGCATAATTATGTTTGCGCGGTGTTACTCTGACTTTTTATTCACACCGGGTGTACGCTGAAAATGTACCTAACCCCAGCGCGAACCGAGTTTACAACCTTTGGAATGTTAGCCCAATGCTCTGCCAACTGTGCTGCTCGATAAGGTTGGTTCCAGTATGTGATATTTCAAAACTGAGTCGATATAGGTCCTTCCACATGTAATGATGCTTGCACTCGCTTTTCAACTCTCATTAATTCCCACCATCGTTTGAACTCGTTCTAATTTCTTGTCAAAGGATGGGTCAACTGTACTCTCCACATTATTATGCTGCAGGTAGTATTCGCAGGCGGTCCTTTTAATGATCAGTTTCTTTATAAATGCACTGTTATTTTCAAGGAGTAGATTTGACTCCAAAAGTGGAGTAAAAAAAAAGGCCCCAGTTCACTCCAATTTGAGAGTACTTTTTACTCCGGTATTTTAACTCTCTTTTCAGAGTAATTTTTACTCCAAAAGTAGAGTGAATTTTACTACTGATAGGAGTCATTATTACTCCTATTAAAAATGTACTCCCCTTGGGAGAGTGAATTTTACACTCATAAGTGGAGTAATATTGACTCCAGAAATTACTCTTAAACTAGTATGTGGAGTAAAAATTGCAATAATTTCAATACTTATAAAATCAGATGAAATATTGTGAACATTTATTCAAAAAAGAAAGAATTGAGTTTTTATATACACTTAATTAAGTCACTTTATGCTATTCTACAGAACTATAAAATACAGTTCTAAACATAATCATCCAACACATGAAATGTTTTTGGGCTGTTTTAAACCTATTAATTTATAGACAATTTGATCAACATATTAGTTTCTTTGGTTGTCTCACATGCACGTATATCATACTGTTCAATGGCTTTAGGTTTATCAGTTAACTATGAATAAGTAATTATAACAATATTATTAGGTTATTGCTAACTATTGCAGATTTTGAAATGTTGTATTGTCTCATACATTCCAAGTAGCTGTTCGAATACTGTGAAACTGCTTACATGAGCTCCATATTTTCCAAGGCTGAGTATCTTTCATAAATCAAAATATATTGCATCCAATTGTCCAAGCCTTGCATCATTAGCTTTGACTCCTTTCAACCAATGGTGTTTCCAGGCAGTTGTATGTAATCAAAATTTTGTAAGGCTGCAATAAGATAAGTAAAGTCGTAAGTTAAGATAATCAAATAGCTATCTACCATACATGACAGGATATATCTTGGTCATTGGATCATTCCAGAAAAGATCCTGCACAGAGGAAATTAAAAATACCCCCAGCCTCTTCAGATATCACACAGGTATTCAACCTCCCCCCTTCCAGGGCATCATCATCATCTATGATTCAATTTATTCTTGGTTTAAATTTACAAACATTTTGCTTGATAAATACAATGGCTTATTACAAAGTGTAACCCCTTGGACAAACTTATACATGCCTCCCTTCCCCTTTGGGCATCTTAAGACATCCCCCCTCCTTGAATGGCAGAAATTTCCTCTGAGGGGTATAGATCTTTTCTGGAATGACCTTTTAATGCAATAATACATGAGGCAATCATAAATTTTTCTATGCAAAATGTTCTAGTGTGTCAGCACTTTTCCTAGTACAATCATTTTATATTAAATAGAATAAAATAGCAAAGTTTACATTAACAGACTGCTTGGTTAAAAGTTTAAAAAGTAGCACTTTTATTGATTAGTAGAATAGTCTGCTGTCAGACAAATTGGCCCGGTAACAAATCCAGTATATGAGACCGAGAGTGAAAAAAATACAGTATGGCATAAAGGTTTATATTGTCACACACAAGATGCACTACTGGCACTTCTAAAAGTGCAGTGAGACTAATTAATGGTGAATTACATGTTCCACTGTCTTCCATTATTACCATGAGTCAATGTTATTCCTTTCCTCCCTAAAGGGCAGCAAATTTTACCAGAGGGCCTGCAAATCTTTATTGGAATGACCCGAATTCAAGTAGTGTGGTGTAAAACATGGATCGCATTAAGGACTATTCAGTAATAAGATGTTGACAATAGGGCAATTAGTATTTTGTTACTTTTAAACTTGGTGATTTCATATCACTTCTTGGAGGTTGCAGCTCCTTGGGTAAATATATTACTTATATCTCTTTTCTTGTTATGCAAGTCTTACTTATAATACTCATGAACATTGTTCTCCTATTTAATAATATCAGTAACATCAGCAGCAATGCTAATAGGATAATTAACAGTATAAATAGTTTTGATTGTTATTATATTTTGCTGTATCTTTTATAGCAGAGAATTTTGCTCATCAAGAGGAGAGCCTTGGGAATCAAAAATACAAAATACACTGTATAACAAGATATATAAAGATAGTATTCTAGTGTTTTGCTGAGAAGGAAATGGTTGAGCACATTAAAGCTGAGTCATCATAGCAAATTAGCAACACACAAATTTCCCTGCTACAATATTACCTTAAGCTGGGTAGCTAACAAATTTTGGCTATACTTCCATGACACGCAACAACACACTCACGAAATAATGCACATACTATCGCCGGCTTCCCCATTAGATTGGCACTCAGTCATTGTGTCATGGCCACATTACAATATAAGGTTCTAACAGTTAGGAATACAAGATAAGGTTATAACAGTACTGATCCTAATAATATTGAGCCGAATTCCATGCATCAAGGAAAGTAAAAGGCATTTATTTATTTAAACGTATAAATTCCTTTTAAATCAAATACTATCGCGCGAAATTCAAATTTATAATATGGAACACGTGTTTCGATGGACTCATGGAAGGCAGTAAATATCAAACATTCAAATTGTTTTATCTATACAAAAACCACAAGAATTTGCTTACCGGAGTTTTACGTTGTCCTTCGTGATGTATACGGAGTTATTTCATCGTTCATCTTGGTTAAAATGGTATCTTTCTTCGCTGTATAAAACCTTTTAATTGTGGAAAATATAAAATATGGCGTCGCTTCGAAGTGACGCTATCCCGCCGAGCTTTGCGCGCGTAGCACTGCCACTGGTCTGTGTAAGTAACTGGACACAAAGCTACTTGTCAGCGTAATCAAAATAGTTTATATTTTTTAATCAACAATATTCATATCATACAGCTATTGGACAAACGGACGACATATATTCTTTTCATCACGAACTTACAAGAGATTCAATCACATTTTGGCTGCACAAATAACGCAATCTTGCGAAAACAAATCTATGCCCGATATTTTGAGTCGTCTTTGTGACATGGATATGGTGCATTTATCGTAATTATAAATGAATACATGTCTGTAGATCTCTACACAGAGTATTCTGTAAATGTACTCCTTTCACTACAATGTATAGTGGAGTCAAAATAACTCCGGGAGTAATTTTTTTGGAGTAAAAATTACTCTGGTATTTCTACTCCATTAGTTGTAGTTATTTTTACTCCTTTAGTGAAGTTAAATTTACTCTTGGTGGAGTAAAGTTTGGATTCTAGAGTAGTTTTAACTCCATTTTTAGAGTAGATTTAACTCCACTAGTTTTACTCTCCTATAAGGAGTTATTTTGACTCCCCACGTGGAGTTAAAATTACTCCCTGAAATTAACAGTGTGTGTGGTAGGTAAAGCGTTTCTCAGCGGTTACTCGAAACTTGTGGCCTTATATAAAACGTCCAAGAGGGTATAAAAGCTACATGAAGAGCTGAAGTTGAACTAAAATGCGTGCCACCGTGTGCACATCTTCTTGCGCATGTCAAATTGTAAACCTAAACAAACAAGACGCTCTATGTAGCGTTACTCGCTGGGGCTTGCTCTGAAATGGTTTCGAATTGTAAACATAATGAATGACTTCGGGCATCTAACGCGGAGAGGTGACATTGTTCGCTGTATCTCGAGAGATTGTTGCAAACCTACAATTGAAATATGTTTCTTCTAACTTTTTACACATCTTGTTGCTTTAAAGTTGCATACCGAATCATGCGAATTTGTGTATTTGGAAGTTGCAGGAGTCAGTGTTTCCAACCTTGGATAATTGTTCAATTTCGCTAAAAAGAGTAGGGATAAGAATTGATTATTTGGATAGTCTTGGCATAAAAATGTAGATAATGATGATAAACATTTATGGTGAAAATTGATAGCTTATTAAAATTCTATTTTGTGGCTATCGACGGCGATTGGAAATTAGACAAAGCCGAAACTTATACTGGCACAGTTTCCCCAGCGAGTAAATAGGAATAAGCGAGTAAATATTATTTTGCCAATTGCCATTCATTGTTTATCACGAGTACCGCACCGACAATCGGGTAGATGCATATAGATGCATATTTTTGCCTTTGCAAGGACAACCGCGCCTGCCAATTTGTTTTCTTTAATTGAAAGCTGCATGAACATTTCCATTTGCACTTTATAAAATAATGTTAAGTTGTGATATCTGAAACATGATGCACCGTAAAATCACTATAACATTCGAAAACTATGAAAATCCTAATTCGCCACGATATTTACCGGGTGCTGAGGTCATTACCTGTTCTGCACTATGCACTCTTGTTAGCTCAGTATAGATGTTTTATGAATGTAAATTGCGGAAATTGAAGCAAAGCATTTTTAAGGATTTTATAGCATATTGTAAGAGTATTTCGATGTTTAGACATGTTATGTACCTTTAAATTTAATCCTTTTTTGTCTTTTCTTTGTAGAGCGGATCAATTCGTTGTCCTTGCCTGTGATGGAATTTGGTAAGTAGAGTACAGTAAAATTTTGTCTTATAATATGCAAGGCCTTTTTTGTTACTCTGCGTTTGTATGCACAAGCGGGCTGACCCGGTTACTGAGATCTCGCTTGAAAGAGGCGAGGTGCTGCATATTGGAATGAAATTTTTCAAACACAAACATTCCCAAGCAGGTCTAATCCGATGAAACTTGTTTCTAAAAGTTGCCAAATATTGTCAAAACAACGTTATAATTGTTCTGTGAATGTGAGGATTACCAAAGTGTGCCAGCGCACGGGATGAAGTTTTTCCATATAAATACAAGCCAAATAGCTTACCAAGCTGTCTCGCTAAGCGCATCCAGTTTCCGTAACAGTAATTTCTTCCGTTTCAGCAAAATTTTGTTTGGTGATTACTTTTATGTATGGATGTTTGCGTAAATCCAGTGCGCAATTTGCAAGATAATTCTCAAGGTCTACCCCCCCCCCCCCCGTGTTTTTATTTTCACAACGACCTTTAGGAATGAGCTTGAAAGATTACCGAAGAATATTTGAGTGAATTTATTTGAAACAACTTTCCCTTTTTTGTGTTTCAAAAGGCTGTTTAACCTTCAGGAAATGCCAGAAAAACTCAAAATTGCGTGGAAACCCTCGCACTTATTGACCGTGTTCCCACGCAATTTCTCGTTTATCGCGTGTTCTCCTCGTGTTTCTATAACTCTATCGAAACACGGAAAGTGTTTATTATTTCTTAATTAACGTGAGGTGTAACGTGGATTTATTTTAGGAATGTTTTAACGAGTCAAGAAGTAGTTGATTTTGTCTCACAGAGATTGGAAAAACAAACTGACTCTGACACTGTTTCACTGTCAAAAATTTGTGAAGAGGTAATTATACTTTCTAAAGGAGACGAAAAGTCATTTTGTTTACATTTCTTCTGTACGTTTTCGTTCGTCTCGGTTTGACCCCCGTTTACACTACACCGTATTCATCCAATACTCACTCTACTTTTGAGGAGAAAAGCCAACCGATATGCTTTGTAGCAGTGTAAACAGTTTATTCTGGTATCCACCTGTGTGGAACTTTATCGCGTGAATTTAGAAAATCCAAACAAATATTGCTTCAATTCTTATGGGTCTTATGCTTCCACAGCAATGCACTACATTTTTAAAAGGCAGTTTAAAACGTTTTTACTCGAACTTATAGGAAAATATTTTAGCAATGTGGCGGGAATACATTGCACGTCATTTGTGCAATCGCGTTATGTAATTGTCTCATTGCAACGAGGCTCGCGGTTCAAGAAAATAATCATTAAGTTATTGTCGAAAAGGTTTATTATTGTTGCAATGACATGAACTATCAGCATACTAGATGTATAATGTTTGTCAAAGGAACTTCCGGTGGAGTTCCCCATACTTAGCTGGCTGTAGAGGACCTTTCAGTTTTGGTAGTTTTTGTTCTGTCTTCTCTAGTTATGTGACAGATGTTTGGCAAGCGACACTTCAGGCGACGGAACGGGCTGTGACAATATGACAGCTATTATTGTCTTATTAACCAACCACAAGGACTTTAAACCGAAAGGCAAACGAAAGGCTGAGGTCGAACCTAATGAGAACGAGGCTAAGAAAGCGAAGACCGAGTAAGGTACGACGCTGAACTATATACGGTGAGGTGAGTTGAACATCAAGGCATGCAGTCAGCGGCAGATGGGTTGGACATACTTGGTCTTGGTGTTTAATTAAACTATTGGTACGGCATACCAAATATTGCTAGTACTGTTCTCACGTTAGTTCTTTTGTCTAAAGTTTGTTAGCCTGTATAAAAAAACTGTTTGGTGGAGGGGTCAGGGAGCAAGCAGGGGGGGTGGGAGATAGTCTGTGGAAAATGTTGATAATTGAGTTTCCGCCCCCTCGCATAAATTGAGTTAGTAATTCTATACTAATTGCTGACTTCGCACAAATTCCCGCATAAATTCTCGCCATTTCTGAAATTATATTCGTTTGCGGGGAATTTATGCGGATCTGCAAACCGGAACAACATAAGTCTGCCAATCAGCCAATCAGAACGTGGACTGAAGGGACTAATTTAGAGCTGCTCCCGATTGATCGATTATCGATCATTTTTCCACAATCGATTATACTTAACAGTTATCGGATAATCGGATCATCTATAAACACCTCACAGCATCATGCGGAAATGAGTTAATTTCTTTCTGGATTAAAAATTGCGAGAATATTAAAATTAAACATTAAGGCGACTTGCGTTAACTCAAAACATTCTGATCGTGTTTACCAATGCCGCGAAAATATCTTCAAACCTTGAAAAAGATTTTGAAACCTTGTTTCACGTTTCAAAACGTGTTAGTTTCGCTAGAGCAAGTTATGTTTCAAAATTTTATTTTAATTTACTGGGGGCGGTTGTATAAAAAGCGTTTAGCTTAAACGGTGGATAAGTGGAAAATATTAAGCAAGCCTATGAACTATTGACTGAAAGCAAACTAAACTTTTCGTTCGGAGCATAAAAACTACGCATAGAACTACATATTTAGTTGTTACAAGATAAATAGGAGCACTTTTCAATTTTGTCTATCCACCGTTTAAGCTAAATGCCTTTTATACAACGCCTATTACGTTCAATTAACCACTGACTTTTTGTTTGTATGAAGTGTAAGAGCGCGGGCAAGAGCGCAATCTATAATTGTGAGAACGTTTGTACTGACTGATGCAACACACAAAAGTTTAGGAAGAACTTTAATTACAAACTACTATGGGTACGTCATATTTAAATTAATTATTAATACGATTAATCGATATTTATCGATTTTTGACAACGATTAATCGATTACGAAAATTAGCCGACGGGAGCAGGTCTAGACTAATTAATATCATTATTCACAGTTTGTCATTCACCCCCTCCGTCCTTGCTCTCTGTCCTTTCCCCTATTTACAGGCCAAAAAATTTGGTAGTGAGCTCAATATATAGGCACCTTCGTATATAGGCAAATGAATGTGTGAACTTCGAAACCGTCGCAATTTCTTTGGCAAATATATAAGACCGCAGGCCGATGGGTTGGCGAAAACCCTGCTACTAAATGAACAACAAATAACCAGGACTGTTTATTGCAGAAATCTTCTTTAGATTAAAAGCTGGAGGCGTTAGATATTAGTCTAGCACATATATTGAGCTTACAGTTGATAGAATCGCGTTAGGAAAAGAAGGACTGAGTTATTTTATACTTGAAATTGTACTTTAACCTATACTTTTTGTAATTTTTAATAGACTAAATATATGTTGCGTTCGTTCGCTTAAAACGCTGCGTGTTATCCAAGATTGTTTGTAGATTGGCTACAACTGTGGTAACCAAAGCTGTGTATAACCATGGCTTGTGTTTCCTCTGCACGGAGGATTCCTGTCCATTTCTTTTTACGAGAGGAAGTCAATGTCTGATATTTCAGATAAATTTAGATAATAGTCATTGGTCAAAGCTGTATCTGAAAATTGCAGTCGCATGCTACGACCATTTTCCGAACATGATTAACAACTTCGACAATCATTCGGACTACTTTTGTGTTAAAATTGAGAAGATTGAAAAGACAAGATTAAAGACTGTGAAATGGTAAAGTAGGAGCTAGAAAAATGGAATTCCTTGCACAGTGGCGTATTCAGGCCCCTGATTTTTTTTGGAGGGGTTATACTGGGTGTGGTGGCCAGCATTCTAGAGGAATTTGGCAGAGAAAAATTCCAAGAACTGAATTCATAGTTTTCGCAAATTTTCTTGTAATGTGCCTGTCCAGGGGTGGATCTAGGGTATAGAACTTGGCTTAAGACACGGTAAGACTTTTGAGATAATGTTTGTCGATCGAGATAAAAATTTGTTTGCAAATTCGACGTCTCGAGCGAAGGCCTTTCGTTAGGAAGTCAAATTCTGTTTATGGTTTTCAGATAGCCAATGATGAGAGGAAAATCATGCTGCTTTTGTTTGCTTTCGACTGCACTACCGACACAGCCAACGTCAAGGCCATTTCGACTAAGGATAATATTCCTGCAGATAAGGAAGTTCCCTTTATCATCTTGTCATTAGCTGCGCTCTGTTTCCTGAGTTGAAACCAGACTTTAGCTCAAGATATGATGAACCGCTCGGACAGTCTTACCCCTGTTTCCCATCGCCCTCAAGCTTTTCCCTCTCTCTGCCATTGACATATATTGCTCGGGATTCATCGATGCGCTCAGTATCGTGTTTGCTCATTGGCTGTCGGAATAACATCGTGTTTGATCGTTGGCAGTCGGAAATAACAAATTCAAATTTTTTGTTCGCAAAGTAAGAACGATGTTCTGAAGCCTCAAAGATATTATCGATTCTGAAATTTAATACGAGATTTAATATTGTCGTGCCGCACGACAATATTAAATCTCGTATTAAATTTCAGTGGAATTTTAATATACATTCTATTTGATAGTATCGCGTCTGTGAAATTGTATTAAAGCGCGTTTGTTTTGTCGATAATAATTTTCCAACATTACCATTTGTGCTAATAGTCAACTATAATCAAAGTTAACAAACCACAGTTAAACAGAGACGCCGCATAATATATTCATGTTATGTTCTAAAACGCATCTGCTGTTCACGCGACATTATTTGCCATGACAGTTTTAAATTTCGTGTGTTTGTGTTCTAGCAAATATATCCAACAAACATAATTATACAACAAATAAGTATTTCAGAGTTCACTGTAGTTGTAAGAAAATCGTTAGCGTATTATCCCTTATTTATCGATAAGGCATTTGCTTTTCGACCTTGTTCATCGTTGACCCCTTTTGACTCCTTATGCTTAAGCCAGCCTGAAACATGATATCTTCTGGTAGACAAACTGAGTCAAGCCGAGTAATGACCTGGCAGGCTAGTAATGCACACTATCCCACTGAATATATTTTGGGTTGCATAATTGTCATTTTCCAATAACCTATAAAATAATTAAAGCTCCGCAGCATTCCCTACCTTGCAGGTAACCTAATAATACAAATATAACCCTACCGGATGTTGGCGCAATCGAGTTTCAATTGTCTTGCAAATATAACAAATGATACACTTACTTGCAGAATGTTACACCCTACAGTGTACCAGAGTCTTCTCTTCCAACGTCAGCGGTAAATTTTATACTTGCCGTCCAAGCTGAAGGAAATTAATGGCAAGAAACTGATTGTTGAGGTGTTAAGTGTTGCATTATTTGCTTGAGAGGTATGTGTACGTTAAGCTTTTCATTTTATTGCGACATGAATGCATGAGCTATTTCTATTTATTTTGTTTCGAAACCAAATTAAAACCTCAATTCATCAGTCTTGTCTTTTTAACAAATCACCTATTTATATAAATTATACCTACCATTGCCTATTTCAGTAGAACAAAAGCGCATAGACGGTAGTATATAATATTTCGATCGATGCAAAACAAAAAGACGTATGAATTTCGTTATTTCGACATCTCGAGCAAATATCCTTTGTCCAGAAGCTTCTAAGCTAAAGCTTCTGAAGCTAAACGAATAAGGGTCTTTACTCGAAACATTGAAGTTCTACTCTTCTGTTTGTATCGTTTCGATAGGTAATGAGATAATCCTTATGGCTTTCACAAAAAGTCTCAGTTTGAAATGTCTCGAAGTGTGTTATGCGCAAAGACTGAATTGTTATAAATAGTTATAATAGTAGAGAGCTTCCGTTGCGCGAGATATTTCCTTAACTTGATTTCCTGGACGAAGTTTTCAATAGAAAACTACTCAAATGGTGAATGCTCGATTACACCATTCCGTTTTTACGAATACGCAACAGCTTAGCAATATTTTGTTAATCGCGAATTGCTTTGTAAATATCCTCGCTTTTAGTTGGTCATAGTCAGTAAAGATCGACCGGGCTATTTAAATATCATACGAGTAATATAAGACAAGTTAGTTCTGCTTCAGGAACCACGCTCTATTGCTTACCAGTAATTATATAGACGAACACGATGAAACGTTTTCGTCTTATAATTACAGTAGATGCGTTGAAATGAGAAAACGTATGATTCGTTGAAACCTAGCTCATATTCCATAACCTGCAGTCATATCCTACCATCTTATACATCAAGTCTGAATCTATATTATCAGTAAAATCATGAGAAGTTGTCCTGTTGGATATAAGTTTTTTTAATAAGCGATTGATTAGGCATTTTAAATTACGTTTTATCTGTAAAACCAAATCAAATCTTTAACAAAAGCGTATCGTGTCAGTTTATAACGGTAAATGTTTTCTCCATTTCGTCGACAAAAACCAGGTGGTACATCGCTTGCTTGAGAGGTATCGTGTACGTTAATTACACCGTTCATTTTACTGCGAGATAGATCGTAACTATGGTTTAGCCAGGTCAAGCTATTAGTTTCGAGCAATTAGAATTTTGGTGCGTCCGTATTAGAAAAAATATTTTCCTTCTGTCTCAGAAGCGTCATTTTGCTTTCGGCCTAGAGTTGTTACTAAAACCTTTAAAGTTGTTGTTATCATAAGCCTTTCTGTTTGTAAATAACATTAATGATAACTAAAATCAAATCAATTAAAACTCATTTCTCTCATGCTTCGTCGTTAATCGTCATATGTCTTCTCCTTCCAAAGTTTCTCCGTGCTGTCCTATTCAGGTGACTTTACAGGAAACTTTACAGGTTCAACTCTTACATCCGTACAATTCCTCTTGACGCATAACCTCGATCGTCTCTTATAGACGCACGAGCAAGTATAACGTAAGTTCCTAATTTGTTAAAGGAGAACCAATAAAGACCTGAAATGTATTTGTGATAAAATTAGGAAGATACTGTAATACTTGCAAACGATTCCATTTTATCTTACGCCCAGTGACGAAATTACAGTCTATCATAACTACAGCTGTATGATTTCCAGGTGATCATGGGATCAGTTCTTGACAGCTCAGAGGAGAAAACCAATGGCTTTAAATTGATGAGACTTATTGTGGATGGAGGAACTGAAGCACTGAGACAAACATTGACAAAATGTTGCGCAGGTAATTTGCAGTTTGTATTATCTACTCACCACCATATTCTTTTGAGACTCAAAATTAATAAGATTATCAATCAAAACCAATGGGATAAATTATATCCTGCTGCTTCTGTTCCACCCAATATCAATGATTTTGACATCACGTTACTATGCGTTCTTTTGAAGAACATATGCGGTTTGAAATCACATAAAGATCGAATTTGGCATAACCTTCCAAATGTTTCAGATCATTCTGTTGAAGCAGATATTGTTCGTGTTATGTCATTTCGCAATGAACGCTTTAATCACATCCCAATACAGCTGTTTGTGATGGCGATTTTCAGTCTTTCTGGGCAGAGATTAGCGTCCCATTGGTTCGTCTTGGGATAGATCAGAGGGAGATTGATAGATTAGAAAATGATAAAAAAGAGGGAAAGTAAAATTACGAAATCTTTAGATGGAATTCGGGCTGTTGTGGATGAACATGGGAATATTTTGAATGAAGTGAAGGATAATGTGAAAGCACTTACAAAAGACAACGAATCTCGTTCTGATGAGCTTTTGAATAAACACCTTGTTTGGTGTAACTTTCAGACAGAGATTGAATTGTATTATGAAAGATTTACAGAAGGTACTCGTGAGTGGGTATTTGAAGAATTTTTTACTTGGTTTGATGGTGAAAATTCTAAAAATCGTGCGTTCGTTATTTCTGGTCTTGCTGGCATGGGTAAGTTCGTTGTTGCTGCTGCTATCTGTAAAAAATTTGCTGAACATGTCGCGGCCTGTCACTTTTTCCAATACAATAATAGTTAGTACAACAATCCAAAATTCTTTTTGCAATCTTTAGCTTTGCAGGTTTCTCAAGTCTTTCCTGCCTACAAGAAAGCTCTTATCGATAAACTTTCTGGTAATCTCAGACAGTCGTTGAATGATATGAATATTCAAGGCTTATTTTCAACTCTTTAAAGAGCCTCTTTCTGATGTTGATGGTCCTGGTAAGCCGATATTGATTGTACTGGACACTTTGGATGAAAGTGCAGACAATGAAAGAGATGAGCTTGCTCATTTGATCTCACACCACTTACACAAACTTCCCTCCTATATACGATTTGTAATTACCACAAGGCCTGAAAAGAGTCTGATCGATAGGTTGGAGAAACTAAACCCTTTGTATATTAGAGGTGATGATCCAAGGAATTTGCATGATCTGAAAATGGTCTTGAAGGAGAGAATCTTAGAGGCCAGTGCCAGTAAGGTAGAACTTATAGACAGATTAGCTGAAAAATCAGATGGTCTTATGTTGTACTCGTTCTTTCTTTCTGAAATTTACATTGACGATCCCAGCACATTTGCCGTTGATAATTTACCGAATGGTATTGGGGAGCATTATGAAGGCTTCTTTCGTAGGTTGGAAGGCCAATTAGGTCTCTCAGAGATTTCAGACGATAAATTCATTTCTCTTTTGAGTGCTCTTGCAGTCAGTAGGGAACCCCTGCCAGATGCTTTTGTTCAATCCTTGGTGTAGAGAACTCCCCCAGGAGAATGCAAAAGGTCAGAAAAGCAATTTCTTCTCTTCTTGTGATCAATGAAGACAAGTCCATTTCATTCTTCCATAAATCGTTAAAAGATTGGCTTGTCGATCACTCGGATTATGACTACTCTGTTGATGTGCAACATGGCCATAAAATTCTGTGTGATTTATGCGTTTCAAAATTGAACGAATTAAAGGTAAGTGGTGTTACACACTTAGCCAAATCTAGTGCTGCGATTAGGTATTCAGTAAAACATTGGATATCGCATATGCTGAACGGACCAGAAGACCCAGGTAAGTTAGACAGTTTGGTAAGTGATTATGTTGCAGATCTGGAAGTAATGTTTGCTAGTGTATGTTTTGATGTTGATCTCACATTAGATAACATTAGTAACTTGACCAACTATAAAATGTACTATGATATTTCTGAAAGCACGAAAGCAATTGTAGCAGGATTGTTTTTTCTTATGCGAAGGTTTAGTTTCTTGTTAAGAGATTATCCTCATACATTTCTTCAAAATGTTGTCAACGAAGGTGGAGGAGATCTTTCGTTGAAAGCGTCATCTTTACTTCAAACTCCCTACAAAGAAATTGTTTATCTAGAGTTTATTGAGAAAAACAGGAGACATGGTGCACTTGAAAACCGTTGCGTTTTGTCAGGAACAATATCAGGCATTGACATATCTCCTAAACATGATTACATTGTCTGTGGTTATAGAGAAGGTGGAATTGAACTTTTTTCCACAGCAACTCTAATGTCTGTGTGGGAAAAACCGGACTTTGAGTTGCCTCCCCCATTGTATCTAAACAATTTTATCCGTCCTTGTATGTTGCGACATTGTATTGTTTTTCACCCTGGTGGCGACTTGATCTTACCTGGGAGACTAGATCAGGTGCTATCTATAGAAGGAAAGTTAAGGTCTGGCCCATTTCAATGTGATGAAAGTTGTTCTAAATTTACAAATTGTTGTTTTTCCTTAGACAACAGTAGAATGGTCACAAACTATGGCAATAACTTGATTGTTTGGAACGTTGCTAGCGGCGATAAGATAAGATGTCTCTCATGTAAACCACTTTTTTCTTTTTCTTTCACTGCTAGTGGCAACTTTTTGGGTACAGTTGATATTGAAAATGTTTTCAACGTCTACGATATAAGTAATGATTACACTATTAGTAAGTGTCAGGAACTTAACTCTGACTCTCCAGTAGAAATACTTTCCATGTTCGTACAAAATTCGTGGTTTTGCTTAATTGAAAATATTGTATTTTCAGTAGATGAGAACGTAAATGTATCCCGTTTTCCCACAACCGTACGGGACATTATTCGGCCAAGTAGTTTGCAGTATTGTGACAAACTAATATGTTTGTTGCACAATCCACAACAATCTTGGTTTTCAAAGGTAAGGAAATTTCTTAATGGCACGTTTGGTTGGGCTTCGTTAGATGCACTTAGATATATTTTGATTGGGGATGAAAGTGTTCTCATTTACTCACGTCCTTCAAATGCGATGCACATATTTAGTATAAAGAGTCTGCTAGATGAAGAGCAGCCGCGTGATAACTGGAATGGTGCATTTATTACTATGTCCCGCAATGGCGATTTTGCTTATATATTGGCGATTTTGAATTACATGTGGGCCGAAAAAGTAACCATTTACAATCTTCAGTCAAATACCAAATTTTCTAAATCGTTTCAAAGTCGAAGTGTGTCGGATATCCTTGTTGTGAGGGAGGGTGTTATTTTATATTATGAAAACCGCATCCCTGAACTATGTAATAACGATGTGACACAATGTCTTGCAACCTTTGATGTACTGGTTGGTATGAACAAATCTTTCCCAGTATCTGATGAAGTAATAGCTTGTGTGTATGACTCCTATGTCACTTTCTTTAATGTATTTACTAAGAAAATAGAAAGTAAAACAAGCTTCGGCGAAATGGTTTCGACAGTATACGCTTGCAGCATTGAATATCATGTACTTGCTCAGATGCATTCCGGTGAGTGCTCATTATGGAAGAATGGAGTTAAGGTGGATGGGTGGGAAAATGTTTTACGAGCGAATACGTCGCTTACACTTTTTTCGCACGCCGAATTTTCACCCCAGGGAAGTAGACTAGCGTTGTTCGGAGCAACAAAGAAAGTATTTATATTTGATGTCGTGTCATTAAGTTGCGTTGCACAGGTCCCTATTTACGGGCCAAGTTACGATACCCTCAGGTTCAAGTTTTTTGACGACGAAAACTTAGTTTGTGGTTCTGCTAATCATATCTTATACTTCATTAATGTAAATCGTGGTGAAATAATTACTTGTTTAGATATGGGAAACATTCCATCATCGATTGATGTGAGTCGTAAACGATCGAAGCATTGTGTGCGCCGCCGTTGATGGCTCAGAGCGTTTTGAGTTAATAAAAGTTTGTTTACCTCGTTGATTGTAACTCGATTGGGTAAGTTAATCGTTTGTAAGTCGTTAATATTTCCAAAATTTATGAATACAAACATATGTTACGTATAGCCAGTTTTTGTAGTTATGGTAAGGGACGAAAGCTTCAATTCTAACTCGATTTTTGTAATGAGTACTTTTCTCCAAATAAGAATATTAGTGGTATACTTCCTTTACTATATTAATAAGCGATGTTGTAAAAGCATCTTTTGAGCCGAAAATAGAGAGCTTAAGCAAGAGACGTTTTTGTCAACACGGACGGCAGCCGGAAGTAAGTTGCGTCGTTATAGATGGCGAATGATGGCGTCAGCCGTTCTTGTTTGAAATCAACAACGGCAGTCACTCAACTTTCACGTTCATGATTTCAAACAAGAACGGCTGACGCCATCATTCGCCATCTATAACGACGCAACTCACTTCCGGCTGCCGTCCGTGTTGACAAAAACGTCGCTTGCTTAAGCTCTCTAATGACTGTTTAAGATGGTAACATGAACGGGAGCGAGGAGGGAGTGTTTCTGCCCCTGTGACGTCACTGTTAAATACATAAAATTTTTATTTTTCGTTATTTCTGCATGGAGTTTGTTGGAAAAATAACAATGTAGAACAAATTCCGAGCTTGTTTCCAAGGTAATGAATTATTAGACTGTTCCACATCTTCTCATATGTTTACTGCTGCAATGTTCAAAGATGTTGGTGGCTATTTTTGATAAGACAAACGTTTTTCAACATTTTCAAACGTCAAGCAACATTTCAAACTTGAACGATGATTCAACAATGACCACTGATGTTAAATCAATATTTTTGAGTGGTTTTTCAACAGATCTTAAGACTTGGTACTTTTAAAAACGAAGAAGTTGACCATAAAAAATAAATTATACGATAATGTTTGAAAAGTATTTTGTGGATTACAGTTTCAAACGAAAAATTAAAACACAACTTCTATGTACTGTTCAATTTGTGGTGGCCATTCCAAGAATATCAACAGCAAGTCTTTTTTGAGAAAGACATCGAACCACAAAACGTGTTTACATTGACACTATTATTGGGTAGGTACTTACCGTGAAGAAATATTGGCACTATTATTTTTCCGCATTGACACCTGTTTTAACATGTCTTTTTGAAAATTATGTTTCGAACAATGTTATTTACTAAATAAATCATGCTTTTCGCTAACTACAGAAATTAGAAGCATTGGTTACCTGGCATATTGCAAACACTGGAGTTTGGACTGGACTTTGGATTTTGTCGTTCTGTAACGCGTCTGTTGTTCATTAAAACACTTCAATCAACTCAATCAATTCAATCAACAATGTGATATTCATTCACTTTGTCTGCTACTTTGTCTATACGTTTATTCGCCTTTTGATCTGTTTGTTTAATGTCAGTCCACCCATTGTTGTGTTCTGTATTGTAACCCCGTTCTTGGAGACCAGCCATTGTGTGTAATACTTGTTTAGTCTATGTAAATACTGTTGTTAAGTGATTTATTGTTTTTCTAATGTATGGCGAGTCTTGTAAAATAAAATAAAATAAATGTTATTATAGATTACAAATGTATTGTAAATATTGTTAACAATAACTCAATAAGGGTTCGTCACAGAACGGCAAGGTGGAAGTCTAGTCCAAATTTCATAGTCCAATCCAAAAGTCCATGCTGCGGTCCAAAGCTCAAGTCAAGTGCGAGCTTGCACTATTATTGGTATTGGTGGGACAAAATTTCTCGAAAGTTGTTCCTCAACGATGTTACTGATTGTGTTTGTTGATTTGTTATGAACTGACTGCAAATATTTTGCAGAACGAAACGAAAGCTCCGGGTTGAAAAACAATATTCATGCAGTGTAGAGATATTTTGTAAAGAATCTTGATTGTTACCAATTATATTGAAGGAAACAGATATTACCTCAGACCATTTTATCAACTTAGATTCCGTTGGAAACAAACCCACCTGCTTACTAAATCGTCTGGTATAGACTGTCAAGTGTGGTAACATGGAAAATCTATACATTATTCAGTTAAGAGCTGCACGGTTGTATGTCGACTATTTACATAAGGGTAAACTATTGACACGTGATTGAATTCTGCCGGAAACAAAAACAGATTACGGTGAAGTAACACATACGACTTTGCTACCAAATATTTGGAGTCAACCCAAGGACGTATGAATGAACTACTGTATTCGGGACAAATTTACATAATTGGCTCAATAGTGGGACATTTGTGCAGTGCTTTGTGTAGCGAAGTTATCATTTTCCCTTGAAAAAAATAAGACTTGTAGAAAATTAAATAAGAAAGAAAACAATAATGTTAAAATGTAATACTGTTTAATGTAGTGAGTTTAATGACGTACATGAAACCTAAAATAACTTCCGGACGTTTTCTACAACAACACCATCCATGGCTCGTATGAAAAGTAGTACATCTTTCTACATTTTGAATCGTTATATTAAAAAAGAAAAGAGATGAATGATATTTACTATGATAATGTGACTAAAACATTTTCCGCATTAAGCTTTCATGTATATCATATGCATGATGTGATACAGAGACGTACATGGGGCAGTTGTATCCATAGAACTGCAACTGCTATTTAACTACAAAACAGCTAGTGAAATTGCAGTTAATAGTTTTATACAATTAACCTGCCACTAGAAATTTTATTTGTTTATTTTCTTTGGGGCAGAATAATTGTTGTCATTTTGCATTGACGTGTAATTAAAGTCTAGCTCATATAATGATATGTAGTTTTCATATAATTTTGTAGCTTTAGATTGGTTTTAGATTATTAGACTGTTATGCTAAATAATTTGGTAATTAAAATGTTATAACAAAACAGAAGAAACTTCATTAGCATAATCTTTGAACAACATCTAGTATATACAGAGAATCTTTTTCTATTTGAGACGATGATGTAAGACAGTTACTATGTTTTCAAATATATGTCTATATTCCTTATAACAAGTTTGAAGTAATTTCGTCAAGGTTCGTTTCAGACGACTGTATTCCTGCGTGAACTTATTGTGTGAAACGGCAGTTTGCGGCAAAACAAAGCACATCAGGGATTCAAATTGTTTCCAAAATAGTGTGGTCAACTCGCTTAAAATTCCTGTAAAAATAACGTACCAAGTTTTTGTAACGAAAACAGAAGCTTTAGGTTTGACTGGTCAGTAAGTGAACTTGTGCATGAAGCTATCTTAATGCAGCTACAATCGTAGAAATAATATTTGCAGCATTTTGAGCCGGCAGAGATTTTGTAAACACATTTATCTCTTTGTAAACAGCCATAAACTGCTAGAATAGAGGCTCGTATGCTCTCCGGCTTCAAAGTTACCAAAGAAATGGAAAAACGTGATATGTATTACAATAATCAACAATTCATGAGGTGAATGTTGAACGGATTACTGTACGTTGTAGTATTTCGAGCATGGAAAAGGATGCTGTTTGTGGAAAAGGATGGAAAAGGATGATGTATCAGTATTGCAGCTGAGGGCATGAGACGTAAACGAAGGAAGTAACTAAAAAAAGATCAGGAAGTAAAAAATCTCTGGTGATCACTGTAGGACGTCATGTTAATCATGGAGGATTTATACTGAGAGTAAATGAATTATAATTTTGTAAAACTTTACTTGATGTTGAATAATTTCTAAAGAGTAAAGTCACATTTGCCACAGTGAAGTATCACAAATTATAATTCATTTACCCTCAACCTGTTCACAGGCATTACCAGCCTAAAATACACATAAATTACGCTTGGTCTTGTCAGCTACCTTCGTAGCTTAGTGGTCAGAGCATTGCAGCGGCATTGCAAAGGCCTAGGTTCGAATCCTTCCCCGAGGACCTATGAGTTGATGATGATTTTGTTCTCAACTGTTTGGTGTTCCCGGCTTGAATTTCGACACGTGTGTGATTTCCACTTGAATTCAGAAACATTTATCATTTAGAAATTATTTATGATGACGCTCTCGGCCTAGGCATGGCCCGATTGTGCGCGGCAACTTTTGAGTAACTTTTTACTTTTCGAGCAACTTTTTTCAGTTCGAGCAACATGAAGCAACGTCCCGTTTTTGAGCCAGTTCTCTGCAACTTCAACTTCATTTTCTGCGATGTATTTCTCTGCACATTCTGTATCAGTACAGCGTAGTAATGGGCACAGGCTCAATTAAATATTTATGCAACATGTGGGAATAACACACCCGAACACACTTGACATGCTGCTTCCTTGCTATTCTTTAGCATTTACTTGCTGGGGGACTAGGATTGTCTGTGCTCTCTTGAAAACAAAATGGCAGCTTATAAATACGTATAAGTGCTAATATTATTATGACTGATTTGGAGGAGCTGTCAGATTCGTTAACTTCATCAGGGGACGAGAATGTTCCAATTGTAGTAGCAGAAAATGCTGGTGCAATATTTCGTATTCCAGGAGGCGTTGCCATTGCACGTAAGCGAAAGCTTCCTACCAACAAAGGGAAGTATAAGCTAAGAGGAAGTAAAACAGCTCTTGGTACGATTGCCTGGGACCGTTTGAAGGAGTTCCCGAAAAATCATTTTGCTATAGTTTCACAGAAATTGCGGGGTAACGCTTGCAACGAAATGATATCTAAGAAGAAAAGTTCTATCGTAAAGCATGTCGAATCGAAGAAGCACAAAAAAGGCTTGGCTGATATTGCAAAGAATAAAACGGAAAACCATACGATATCCGTTTTGAATTCGTCGAATCGTTTCTCTCAAGCCGAATACCACTGGCGAAAGTACATGCACTTCGACCATTGTTAGACAAGCATGGCCACCGATTGACAAGCCGTTCCCACACGAACGAGTTTATCCCAGCGGTACTCGAGAAAGAAGAGAACAAACTCAAGGCAAACTCCAAGGTGTCGAGCAAATTTCAGTAATTTTTTATGGTACTGCAAGGTTGGGAGAAGCGCTTGCTATCATGATTCGCTTTGTGCAAGGCAACTTTGAACCGACTCAGCGCCTCGTACGTTTAGAAATACTTGCGAAGGCCATGAAAGGTGAAGGGTTGGCCCAGAGATTGATGTCTTGCTTGGCAGTGGAGTGCAAGTTCGGCCCAAGCGTGGTAATTGGAGCAATGAGAGATGGTGCGTCTGTCAATGGAGCTGCCTTACGCCAGTTAAGTTTCTTTTATTCAGAGCTCTTGGATATCGTGTGTTTCTCTCACACGATTGACAATGTTGGAAATCATTTTGAATTTCAAGTCCTAGATTTATTCTTTCGCTATTGGATTGAAATGTTTTCTCATAGTTACAATGCACGCCTTCTATGGAGAGAAAAAACTGGACAGTCCATTCAAACCTATAGTGAAACAGGTTGGTGGAGCAAGTGGGAAGTGCTCAACCAAGTGCTAATCTTGTTTGGTTTCGTTGAGCCCTTTCTTCGGGAGGATGAAGAAATTTGCCCTTCCAGTCGTGGGCATCTGCCGGAGACAATCCTCAGAAATTTCAGGGCTTACGCTTGGAGCTCGCCGCGCTTATTGATGCAGAGGTGCATTTTGTAAATGCCACCTACTACTTGGAAGGAGATGGACCGCTCATATTTAGTTGTTATGAGCGGCTTTCGGCAGTTTCCCATGCAGTTGCAGTTGATCACTATCTCAATACCTCAGCTGTTGCCCGGGAAATAGCTGGTGGTTATGACTCTACAGCCAATTAATTTTACAAGCAAAAGCTTGTATCAAGCTTGGCCTACAGTTTTACCAGCAGAAATTTAGTGGTCAGTTCCATGCTATAGTGCGAGCATTTAGAGAGAGCCGCACGTCTCTGCTGCCTTGTGCAGGTTCCAAGCCTAAATCCTACAGTCGAGTCTTTAGAAGAGTTCAGAAACTTCCCCTTTATCAACGATGACACGAAGATAGCAAACCTGGCAGAAGAGCTTCCCGCATATCTTGCCGAGCAGCTGATATCGATGGTGTCACAGTCACTTGTGAGCAAGGCCCTGCCCTGCATGATCTTGGAAAGCCAGGAGCCTGACATGCTGTTTATAATCTAGCTTCTTTTGAAATCATTTCACTTATAAGATTGTTTTAAAGTCAAATGTTATATTTGAAAGGATATTCTTCGCATTCGCGCACACTTTGCAAAACTGCGAAATTAATTGCCTAAAATGTTTCTCAATTTGGAAAATTTTGGTAATAACTCCTTGGGACGGTTGTTCGAAGCCCGTTTAGCGTAAGGTCGTAAACGGTGGATAAGTCAAAATTAAATAACACTCTTAGTCTCTTACATCACTCGTTAAACAGTTAACTTTAATATTTTGCAGTAAATATGTAGTTGTAAGCATAATCATTCTATTAAGGTTCAAGACAAAAGTTTGGTTGTTGAATGAATCTATAAAGTTGGTTTCTATAACCACTGTTTAAGCTAAACGGGCTTCGAACAACCGGGCCCTGATTCGGGTTCTTGGAAATCACGTGACATTCGCTTGGCATTGGTAATTGCCACTATAAACAACAGGTGTGAGTTTTGTCTGCGCTGGTCAGTAAATTGCGGGCGGTCGCGAAAAATTCACCCGTTTCGCATCTCAGGATATGGGTGATAGCCACTGGTGATAGCCGACAAAAAGTACCCCAACAGTACAGGCTGGTGGCAGTGTAAAGTACGTACTGTGTACGCTCCTTACAGAGAAGTTTATGTAAACTTATGGATATTAAAAGTTTATGAGGTTAAAAGAACTGAGGTTTCCGTTACTTGTAGGTAAATTTAATAAAGTATGCCCTATTCCGATGCTTGAAACGTGGAAGATGATTTTAATGGTTTTGGGGATATTCTTTGTTTGAATTAAAATTTGGTGGGTATACCTTTGCCTTTTTATATAGAAAACTTGCTAATATTTGTCAAATGGGGTAAATTCAATTCCTATTAAATTTTATAATAGAGTGTATGGAAGTGAAACAATATTACTATAATATACAGCCATATAAAATCATAATGTATATAATATATGCTAATTAATTAAGTATACATGAACAAAACTAAACTAAATATTGTCAATTATATAGTCTTTGAAAATTCTTTACAGCCGAAGAAAGAAATTTAAGCCTCATATTCCTGTTGTTATTCATCATGAAGATGGTCATCGACAGTTGGAAAGGGCTGATCTTTCTCAACCATTGAGGCATGATGAAAGTTCTGTTCAAGAACAGCATTCTGATGCTGATTGTGTTGAAGATGAACCATCTGTGTTGGTAATGGAAGAGCTAGAGAGTGAAGATGATCATGAAAATATATCAACCAACAATAAAAGAGTAGAAAGAAAACAAAAGGCATCGGAAGATTTAAGGTCAGACACAATTAAGAGGACCTTTCAGTTTGCTGGGCACAGGGGCGTAAGAAGTAAGTCAAAGTTGCGGGGGCTCTGGCTTTCAGGGGCACTTTTTCATAAAAAAAGGGCACCTTCAAGTAAATTCATTTATGGTGGCTATACAATGCAATTGTCTTTGAAATTGTTAAATAGTGAGTGTTTGTAATTCATGCACGTAAATTAGGCAGTCCAGAGAAAAACGTGTATTTGCAAATTTCCATAAAACACTGTAATATGAAATTAAATAGTAATCTAATTGTGTCCACATGGTGCCTGTATATGTTGTATGCCGTTCTATTTAACTCTACGTTATAAACTAGTTTTAAAACTTAAAGAAAAACCTTTAACAAGAAAATGTTGTAAAAATCCTCGAAGTATATTGGCAAAAATAATATTTCAAGGGGCAGTTGGATTGGTATAAAACCAAAAAATTTTGCAGTTTATATTCACGAGAAAAAAACAATATATTTCTAGCTAAAATTGTTGAGTATAACGTATTTTTAGCAACGAGTTTTGCAACGAGTATTTTTGTCTTTTAAGTCCGCTTTGTTGTACATCAACATTTGTTATATGGTTAAGTTTTCACCTGGTTTTTACAATGATGCTTTAATGTTTTTAAAATTGCTTACATGCTATCTTGTTTTGATGTGAACATCGTATAAATCAAGGCTTTTTGTTTCTTAACTGTCTTTAATATTCATAGTTTACTGCTAGAACTGGAAATCTTGCATTTTACAAATGTTTTACACACACGTTTTTGTGTCTCCTAACGTATTTTTTGCAAATAATATTGTATATAATCTGACCATTATAATTGTTTAACTCTATTCCACAACAATACAGCTGAAAATGTATTATTTGTTGCTTAAACTATTTGAATTAATTAAGGTTCAATTTTTCACCACCATGCACAGATCTAGAGATAAATACTCCACACAAGAAATGATTACTATACCTGTAATATGTATGATATGGAGTGAGGAAATTGACTGCTGACAATAAAAGTACAAATGCGACACTTTTTATGCCGAGCCACTTCTCCAGTATTTGTAAAACTCAGAGGTATGTCGGCTATTCGTATTAATGTGAATATCGCAAGGGGCAAGAAAACCCCATCTAAAAGCCTTAAATGTAGTGAATTGTAGCGAAATACGGGGACCTTATAAAATGTTTTACCAACAATCATTCAGCCACAATCTCGTATCTTTCAGAAGGGCATACCAATGTTATTGTCAGCCATGCAAAAAGGGCACTTTCCTTTTAAAAAGGGCACTTTTTCTCATCACTTTAAAAGTTGGGGGGGGGGCACGTGCCCACGTGCCCCCCTTCCTACGTCCCTGGCTGGGCAAACGTCATGTTCAACCGTCATGCTTTCCACTATTATAAAAATGGTGGATAAAATGATAAGTTGTTTAAAATAGTTTAAAAATTTTAGATGCACTAACTTGTATGGTGGGACTACATACAAGTTAGTGCATTTAATAATTAATATTCAAGCCATTAAACAAATAATTAGTTTTTATTCTATTCGGCAGATGGTCAAGCGATTGCTACAAGATTAGCCAAACACATTAACCCTTGCACTAAATTAATCAAGAAGAGAATTGGGAAATATAACAACGACAATGCAATGGTTCCACCGGAAAGCCTATCCATTAACCGTTAATTTTGACGACCTCAAGGAACCCGATAATCCGTTTTGGGTGAAACTAGATGGTCCTAACTCGGACCGCAGTCAAACTTCAATTCCATTCAATTTGAAGCGGAAAGCGATAGACACATGTCATTTATTGGAAAGAACAAACTAAGGAAGAGCAAACTGTGCTAAAAGAGGAAATGTGTAATAAGTTTACTAATTTTCAACAACAGCATGACCTCATCACTGAGTTTCTTTTGGCGGCTGGTGAGGACATTGTGTATGATAAAATACAGCTTGAAGAATTGCTCTTTTGTCGACGAAAATTGCTGTACATCGAAAGTCGTTTGCTTAAAATTCACCAAGTCTTTTCCCTTTGACTGAAGAACAACCAGAATCTCAGCGAAGAGGATGAGAAAGAGACTGTTACAGTTTACTTTAACCGAGGAATTTGATCCCGATGACGAATACGACAGCGACGATGATATGGCAATCGACGAAATTCTGCAGTAGCTATATAATCTGTATACATGTTGCTATAAGTCAATACTGATTAACATTTTGTTCATCTTATACCTGTAGGTAAACTAGTCACTATGAACGACAATATTACACATATTTCAATGTTATTCAATAGTATACTTTGTTTAAAATTAGTTAGAAAATGACAAGTCGTACTTGACGCGAAAATCACCGCTAATACTTGTAATAGCTGTATACCGTACGTACGGTGTAGTTTGACGAAGTCAATACTGTTTTAACATTTTGTTCATCTTATACCTGTAAGTAAACTAGTCACTATTAACCACAGTATCACACATATTTCAATGTTATTCAATAGTATATTTTGTGTAAAATGCAGTTTTTTTAACATTTAGAGTTGTTTTATATAAATTTTTAATCATGGCCGTAAGAACCACGGGGGCAAGGGGGGCTTGAGCCCCCCTAACTTCAAAGGCAGGGGGGCTGAGCCCCCCTAAAAATCATCGTTGAGTCTAGAAGTAAATACACGTTTTTAACGGTTTACAGCCTTACACATGTCTTAATCCAATGATTATGGCAAAAACTAACCTCAAAAGTGCAGAAAAACATGTTTAAGCATGCTAAAATAAAAAAAAAATTCTGGGGGGCGTGTCCCCGGACCCCCTAGCAGCACTTGTGCCTTCAGCGATCGAAGAGCCCCCCTAAATTTTTTTATCTTCCTACGGCCTTGTTTTTAATATCATTATTGTAATTTGTATACTGCAGTACCAGGTAAATATGGATCTCATTGGATGCATGTCTCGTTAAGGTCAAGGAGCCTTGCTCAAAAGCTGGTCATGCAAACAATTTATCAAGGCTTTATCGCGTCAAGGGAAATTGACGGCCTGACACTTAATCAATTTTCCTAGTCAAAAAGCTGGTATGACTAGTTTTAGCTCCTGTTCAAGGAAAACGTGTCAAGGAAACATTGGTTGTCCATGTCTACGATTAAATTTTATTGATAAAACTATTTACGTGGTATCTTGCCAACGAATGCAGACTATATGCGCGGCATGTATGTTTCAGTGTGCGTCGAGAAAAGTATGGCCTTTCAAATTTAAATCAAGCATATTCTATTGAATTCATCCGACAAGACTGATTGCTTCGAACAACTTAATACAAAACCCTGTGCAGTACTTGAAGCATTAAAATAAGGTTATCATTAATCTCTACTGTAAATAAAACATATTTTTGTTTTCTATATAAATTAACTCAAACTAAAAGCAGTCTAGAACAATCAAAATCAATCAATTATCGCAAACTTGAATTTAAGTGCTATACTACCTTTTGATACACAGCACTGTCGATCGGTTAATTAGTCAGATATGCCGTTTCCATCATCGGAATCAGGCCCTTCGGCTAGATAAAGTATTTCCTCTGCCTTATTTAATTTCGTCTGCACTTCTTATCTTTTTCAATGAAAAACACGGATGCATGTCAAGAAAATACGCTTATATATTAATAATGCTAGCACTAGTACTAAAATAGACTTGATTATGAACCAGAAACACGGAGAACGGGTATATTTATAATTCAAGCCATTGTTTTTCGAAAATTTTGTTAAACTGATGTATTGCATCCGAGTTTGTTGGATGCTCTATCAACGTCAGTAAATTAGGTACTATGCAATGAATCATTGCAGTATATGCTTTGGCACTACACTGGTTGCATGGGAAGAATCAAGTGATAATGACTGAATCTCACTGGACAGTCAGTGAATATAATTTACCTCAGGAAGCAGAACGTTTGTTACATACTATTAGCTAAAGTTTCTCATAGTGCTTTTAATATCATAAGTAGGCTATGGCTCTGCGCAAATTAATTTATAAGACCTTCTAATTAATTAGATACTGAAAGTATACAACGGATAAAAAAAGAGCCGTTGTGCTGGAGCAGGGTAAAGAAAATTAAAAAAATGAAAGAAGTGTTACATGGTTTAGAAATAATTTAACTCAGCTTGTTTTTGAAATGCAATGTAGTGTCAGTGGTGCATAAGATAACATTTTGGGTCATGCCTCTAAACCCCATAAAATTTACATTGTACTGGTTTTTTTCCTTTTTTTGAGTAATGTGTTTGGTAAGATGCATTATGAACTTCATTTCTTATTTTACTGTCCAACACCTGATGGTTATTCATCATGGGGAGAGCTGCACACTCAGTGGTTTTAATTATTGCCTTGCATGTTTCTATACATCAATGAAACACAAACAAGGTGGTAAATTTGTTTCTCATTTTATTGCAGATTTTAATGAAATGTACCAAGAACTGGAGCAAAACACTCCCACCCTAACTTATTATGTGTTCTACCATGTACTGTCAACATGGATATATGTCATATTATGTGTAATATTTGTGCAGTACAACTGTTTTCTTCAAATGTTGCACTAACAATCTATTATCAATACCACATCAAAATTGAGGAGAGATCAGAAATAAAAGCCCATTTGGACAACACAATGATAGTTATGTCATAGTCATAATAGTATACAATGTAGTTTTAGGAATTATTGTAATTTCAGAAAACATCTGCACCACCAATGCAGAGATGGGAGATTCATGCCATCCTCTCAACATCAGATGATTTAGCATTTTTACTATAGTATCAGCATAATATAATATCCTCATGCCACTACAGGGAGCATACATTGCTCAAGTGGAGTTAGGATTACTCTTGCTAAATGTGGAGTTGGTGTTTTTCTTCAATGACTCATTGTTAGTTTAATAATTACTAAACCTTGAATTTTTTCACTTTAAATATAAACTTTAATATAACTAAGAAGTGTATCACTGTGGATTAGTTTTGCAGTAAACAAGAATACATTATTTAATAAGTTGTTAACAAAATTCAAAATCAGTAGAAGTCATAAGGGGAAAAGGAGGGGGAATGCACAAGATGGATAATGGAGAGATGAGAGCTCCATCCTTTCCACCCAATTGGGGATTTAGATTAGGCATCTTAATACTGTACTTTTATTGTCAGCAGTCAATTCCCTCACTCCATATCATACATATTACAGGTAGTACTCATTTCTTGTGTGGAGTATTTATCTCTGTGGAGTGTTGGTAGTGAAAAATTATACCTTAGTTAATTCAAATAGTTTAAACAAATAATACATCTTTCAGCTGTATTGTTGTGGTATGGTTTTGAGGTAAACAAGTATAATAGTCAGATTGTATACTGGTTATTCAAGAAAATACAAGCTTAAACATAGGGGGAAAAGAGAGAGAAAGCTTGACTCAAGCAAGCATACTTGAACTATATGCTGGAACGTTGTGAGCAAAATTATATACAATATTATTTGCAAAAAATACTATAGGAGACACAAAAACGTGTAGGTAAATTGCAAAATATTTGTAAAAAATGCAAGACTTTCAGTTCTACTATCTACAGTAAACTATAAACATTCAAGACAGTTAATAAACAAAAAGCCTTGATTTATACAACGTTCACATCAAAACAAGATGCCGATGGCATGTAAGCAATTTCAAAAACATTAAAGCATGATTGTAAAAACCAGGTATACAAACATAACCATATAACAAATGTTGATGTACAACAAAGCGGACTTAAAAGGCAAAAATACTCGTTGCTAAAAATACGTTATACTCAACAATTTTAGCTGGACATATTTTGTTTTTTGTCGTGAATGAGAACTGCAAATTTTGTACCAATCCAATTGTCCCTTGAAATATTGTTTTTACCAATATATTTCGAGGTTTTTTGTCCTTTCCTGTCCGCGATAACTTGTAAAACTTGCGCATATGTTTTTCAAAAGTTGGTGAAGCGTCCAGCAAACGTGAAAAAAGCTTTTAAAACCCCCAAAATTTACAGCGAAAACTAAGACAAAAAAATTTTTCAAAAAAAAAACAAAAGGGGGGTGTGAAAGATGAGCCTGCTTTACAATTGAGCCCAGTCAGTGGCAAATACCTTTAGGCTGAGAAACCATTATGGCGTGGATCTGGCGTCAGCAAAGGCCGAAATCCGCCATGTTTTTGGCGACACTCCGATTACTGAAGCAAGAACAGTGAACTCAAATAAGACTGGAACGCTACGTGAAGCTGAAATTTTGAAGCCAAGATGGCGGAAATTGAAGCTCGTCTTGTAGGTATGATCCAGGCTCCTGCGCGGAAATATTACTGAATTCCGTATGAAAAATCGGCATCATCTCATGTGAAAATTTCATATTTTCGGCCGACTATTTTTTTTTAGTACGGCTTTCCCATGGCTCGAGAAATTATAGCAAGTGGTCTTTCAGAATAACCATATTTTAGAAACAGTTCATCATAAAAAGCAAAGTTATTTGGCGAATGAAATTCAAGTTCAGAAAAAAATCCGTGGAGAAACACAAGCAAACTTTTGTTTTTCTCGACCACCTATGAGGGATTTGAACAAAACACAGAATAATATGGACTGCAGTTGGATTAATCTTACCTTTTCGTTTAGTTTTTAGCTTTTAGGTAGGGTATTTACCGTTAAAATCAGCATTTAGGTGCAAAAATTGAAAAACATCGATCGGCAAACTTTAGTCATTTTTCAGCTCCCGTGAAGCCCACGCAGAAAACACGCGTGTTTTATACCTACAAGACGGCCTTCAATGTCCTCCATCTTGGCTTCACCCAAAGCTCAGGCTATTTACCTGAAGGTATCGTTCCAGTCTTATTTGAGTTCACTGAGCAAGAATAGGAGCCGCTCCTCCAGATATATTAGTAAAGCTCACAATCTCGTTCCCCGAGCCTGCGATCCTCTTGTCGAGGAACGAGAGGCTCTGGGATAATCCATAACCGGAAGCCAGAAATCTTGGCATTGATAAAACTGCGCATGCGTTACCGATAGAAAATTAAATAAATACTATATATAGATTTCATTTTGATTTTTCGAAGAAAATATATGAATAATTCTTTTATTTTTTTTTTTTGATTATGTTCATAACGAGTTAACCGAAGCGCCAGAGCGCTAGGTTAACAAAATTTCAGTTCAAAGAGCAGAAATCCGGCGCGGATAAAGCTGTAGTTGTTTATATCGAAGAAATCCCGATCACGAAGCGCAATACATGGATCATGGATGTCATTATTTTTATCAAGGCCAACTGAAAAGCAAAGCACGACCGGATTTTCAAAAGAATTTAAAGTCAAAAACTTACCAAGTTTGGTTTAAAGCTATCGTGATTAGTGAAGCACATTTTGTGAAAGTGTTAGAAACTTCATGTTAGTGTGGTAATTAGGGTTTGAGAACACATGGGAGACCCGAACGTGCGAGTGAGATGTATACGTGTTACAGAAAATAAATTGTTGATTTTTAGTGAGTTGTGAGTTAGTTTAGGAAACGTTACCAACAGGATAACGTTTTCGACACAGTGGCGACCCTGCCAGGACGGTTAATATACGAATTTGCACAAAGGCACAAAGCAAAATAACGGATTTTGTTCGATCGTGATTCGTAAAAAAGGGTAAACAGACCGCGCCGTATTACTGCAAGAAAATTGGATTTTTACGACGATTTGCGTGAGTTTATGACTGTAAATGCACAGCAAATTTTGGAAATCGTGTTTATTGTCATTTTCTAACTATTCGTGGCTTGTTTTTGTGGGATTTTAACATCGATATTTGTGTAAACTAGTACATTTTGGGACTGTATTCGGAAAACATTCGATCGAAGTCGTGCAACGTTCTTTAATCGGGGATCTGGGCACGAAACGTGTAATACACTTCATGTAAGAGAGTTATAGAGTGTTACTACGTCATTTGAATATTTTTGAGCATTTACTGGACAATCTGTACATTGAACAAGTATGGAAAAGTCTTTGGAGGATTTAAATAGCAAAATAAAAGCGCTAAAATTTCGAATCGGAAAATCAGATGATATTATAGCGAAAGGTGACAGAGAAGCCTTAGAGAGACAACGCCTGTCAGTGGGGGCGATATCTAGCATGGTCAACACATTAAAGGAAGCAATTGAAGAAAACATGTTCTCGCAGAGTAAATCTGAAGAAGAAGTGAACAATTGGGCCCAAACGCCAGGAAGAATGTTGGCTGAAGCAGATCAGTGTGTGCGGAAGCTTACCAATGAAATTAACAACCTTGATGCGGTTGCCCAGGAAGCTTTGACACGAAAGGAAGAACAACGGAAATTGGAATTTGAGAAGCGCCTGACTGAGCAAAAGTTAGAGCAAGAAAAGGAGGCAGCCGAAGCGAAATGGATGTCAGAATTTGAACACCAGCAGAAACTAAAGGAAGTACAACAAACTGAATCAAATCCACAAGTATCTACAGTAGCCAAAATGCCCAAATTGATAATTTCGAAGTTCACTGGTACACCCCAAGACTGGGTGAGATTTTGGGGTCAGTTTGAATCCCAAATTGACAAATCGAATGTGGATGACGTAACTAAGTTTTCGTATCTCAAGGAATTAGTGGATATAAAGGTTCGAAGGCTCATAGATGGACTGCCATTTACGAGCGAAGGGTATGCTAAAGCTCGAGATCTACTACAGAAACGTTACAGACAAACCAGCGAAGTTGTTAGCGCGTATGTTAGAGCTATTCTGGAGTTACCTACTGTTAAAGAAAGAGATGTTGTTAAAATCCATTCATTTTACGAAACGCTGCTGTTTAACGTCGAGTCATTGCAAACGCTGGAAAGTCTGGAGAAACTGGATGCTGCGGTGCGATTTACCTTCGATAAGCTGGAAGTGATCAAAAGCGAGCTAGCGATGACTAACGAGAAGTGGAGTGAGTGGACATTCATAGAATTCGTCAATGCGTTGGAACGTTGGACAAAGAACAACCCTATTAAACAGTCGCATGGATCAAGATACCACGGAAAGGAAAGAGACAGATCCTACTTTGTCAAGACCAGTGGTAAAGGTTGTTTGTACTGTTCAGACGAAAGCCACAAAGCCGTCAGTTGTGACAAGATTCTAAATTCTGGCGAAAGAAAGAAGATTTTGGCTGAAAAACAATTATGTTTTAATTGCGCCGGGGCCAAGCATCGCGCTGCAGATTGTAAAAGCAAGAATCGATGTCAGACATGCAATGGTAAACATCACACGTCTATCTGTGATAAGAGTCCTCCGCCTCGAGAGCCTGGTATGACTGCCAATTTCGTTGGAGCCTCTACGGTTGCACACCCTGTTGTAGTTGTCCGGATAAATGGCTACAAATTTCGAGCATTGTTGGACAGCGGTGCTAGTCATTCCTATGCGTCGTCAACAGCCATTAAGCTGATTGGTGCCAAATGCAAGTCGGTTGGCGTGCGTCAGATCGTGATGTTGACAGGAGTAAGCACCCGAAAAATGCAAGTTTACGACGCGTCCGTCGAGTCTCTCAACAAAGATTTCGTCCTCGACGTAAGCCTAACCAAGATAGAGAAGAACGAGTTGCTTGAGCTAGAAAATCCTCGGTACAAGGAAATCCTGACAAAGTTCCATCATCTAGACGGAGTCTACATGGACGATTATGATGAGAAAGATACGCTACCTGTACATCTTATCCTAGGAGCGAATGAATATGCCAAGATTCGAACTAACGAAAATCTGCGTGTCGGTAAGACCGGAGAACCAGTGGCTGAGCACACCCGGTTTGGATGGACGCTTATGTCTCCCGGGGAGGATGGAGTAGGTACGCTTGGTTGTCTTGCTGTCAACTCTACTACGGACTATGACAATCTTAGTGCTTTGGACGTTCTTGGATTAGCTGACAACGCAGGAAAGGAAACCAACGTTCTGGGTGAATTTAAAGAACAGCTTGTTAGATCTGACGAAGGATGGTACGAAACAGCACTCCCGTGGAAACCAAATCATCCACCCCTGTTAAGCAATCGTGATGGCAGTTTGCAACGGTTACATTCTCTTTTACGGAAACTTAGACGAACGAACATGCTAGCCGAGTATGACGCAGTGATTCGGGACCAAGTTGAGGCAGGAGTTGTGGAGAAAGCACCGAGTGAAGTAGTTGGAAAGGAATTTTACCTCCCGCATCGGGCGGTCGTGAGAGAAAATGCTGAAACGACCAAGACGAGGATCGTCTACGACGCGTCCGCTCGCGAACGTGAAAACACGCCATCCCTCAATGATTGTTTGCTTACGGGCCCGCCTCTGCAGAACCAGCTGTGGAGTGTGCGTATACGAAATCGTTTTCATCCAGTTGCGGTGGCAGGCGATTTACAGAAGGCATTCCTTCAAGTTCGAGTGCGTGAAGCTGAACGAGACGTGTTGCGTTTTCATTGGATCAAAGATCTCCATTCCACCGAGATCGAAGTGCTTCGGTTTACCAGAGTTGTATTCGGTCTGGCACCGTCCCCGTTTCTGCTGAACGGAGTTATTCAACAACACTTAGAAACGCTCGAGTCTCGTTATCCAGAAAGTGTCGCTGAAGTACGAAAAAGTCTATACGTCGATGATCTTATTTCCGGTGCACCGACTACATTAGAAGCCAAGGAGTTAAAGCGTGATGCAATCGAAATCTTTGACGACGCTAAGTTCAGGTTACATAAGTGGCATTCGAACGTTTTCGAACTTGAATCGGACAGTGTCGAAAGTGAACCCACCTTTGCCAAACAACAACTAGAGGGAAATTCAACTTGTTCGGACAGCAAGTTATTAGGTTTGCCGTGGGATAAAGTTAATGATCGTTTACGCGTAGAATTTCCAACCATACCAGCGGTGTTGACGAAACGAGGTGTTCTTGCGTACTTAGCGAAGGTGTACGACCCGTTGGGCCTGGTCTCACCGGTATTGTTGGAAGGGAAATTGATATATCGTGACATATGTGACGCAAGGATGCGATGGGATGCGCCTATCTCAGACACCTTACTTGAACAGTGGAAAAAGTGGGAGCAAGCATTACCGCATGTCATATCTTTCGCTCGAAGTATTCCTGTGTACCGGGAGCCACTTCGAGAAGTGAAATTGCATTCGTTCGGGGATGCAAGCAAACAAGGGGTGTGTGCTGCCGTGTATGCTGTAGTGAAACAAGACTCCGGTGTCGTTCAAGGGCTAGTGGCTGCCAGATCGCGTCTAGCCAAAACAAGTCTTACGATACCGAGATTGGAGCTTGTAGCAGGCCATATGGCTGTAAATCTAGCTGTGAATGTGAGAAGTGCGTTACAAGCGTTGAAGATCACGAAAGATATCCACTGTTGGCTAGACAGCACAGTGGCACTCCATTGGTTAAACGACAACGGCGAGTATCGGCAATTCGTTGCGAATCGTGTCAACAAAATGAAAAGTCAGGAGAATGTGTTATGGCGCCATGTACCAACTACTGAAAACCCTGCGGACCTGGGGAGCCGTGGTGGTAGCGTAACTGCAGCAGAGCTATGGTGGAAGGGTCCAACATGGTTGGCACATCCAAGCAAATGGCCGCCTCAAATCGTGACAAAGGCAAGTGAGATGAGTGACGGGGAGAGGAAGGTTCAACGAGAACTCTCTGTGGTTGGGGTTGAGGTCAGCAATTACTTCGACACTATCCTCAGTAAGTTCGGCTTGCCTAAAGCCATGAGGATTTTTGGATGGATCTCGCGGTTCATCCATAATTCTCGAAACCCTTCCAAGAAGATAGACGGAGCGATGACAACCGACGAAGTTTTAACTGCAGAGATGTTCTGGGTGAAGCGAACGCAGCAACAAGCAGTAAATTCTGAAACGTTCGTTGAAGACAAACTACAATTGAATCTACAATTGAACGCAGACGGAATCTGGGTGTGTTGTGGCAGAATCCAGGGCGAATATCCCTTATATTTACCAGATTCATCATTGTTTACGACCAAGCTAGTGCAAAGGGCACACGTGTGTACCCTACACGGCGGTGTAGGATTGGTTATGGCAAAGATTCGTGAGATGTATTGGGTACCCCGTCTTCGCAGGCTTACCAAGAAAGTGATTTCTGATTGTTGGGGATGTAAGAAATTCAGAGCAGTTCCTGCGCCGACTCCGCCTCCTGGTCCATTGCCGAAAGCGAGAACCGAACAGTCCACACCATTTAACGTCATTGGCGTCGATTTTGCTGGACCAGTGAAGTATCGAGATAAGGGAAAAGAACGAAAGTCGTACATTGCACTATACTCGTGTAGTTTAACTCGGGCGGTGTTCTTAGATTTGCTACCTAGTCTCGAAACGAAAGAGTTCATTAAGAGTTTCAAACGGTTGATTGCAAGGAGAGGCAGACGGTCATTAATATACTCAGATAACGGTTCCACCTTTGTCGCAGCTGCAAAGTGGTTACAGTCCGTCCGGAAAGACGAAGAGCTAAATGATCTTCTGCGTGATTATAAGATAGCGTGGCGATTTAATCTCAGCCGAGCCCCCTGGTGGGGAGGGCAGTTTGAGAGATTAATCGGGTTGATGAAGGCAGCTTTTTACAAGACCGTGGGCGGTGGCATGCTCACTTGGGAGGAATTAAGTGAAGTTCTCCTCGATGTTGAAATCACAATGAACAATAGACCGCTCAGTTACATGGAAGAAGACGTGCAATTACCTACGCTTACGCCTAACTCGATGCTGTTCTTGAATCAAAATTATCTAACAGAGTTAAAGCCTCATCAAGAAGACACCAACATGAGGAAACGAGCGAAGTTTTTAAGACGTACGAAGGACGAAATGTGGAGAAGTTTGACAAATGAATATATGCGAGCCTTGCGAGAGCGTCATCGATTGAAACACGAGTCTAAAGACCATCATCACATTGCGGTTGGCGATGTAGTGCTAATAAAGTCGACAGAGCGAAACAGGAACCATTGGCCTCTCGGAATCGTAGAAAATTTGATCACGGGCAAAGACGGAGTGATTCGGGCAGTTCGATTAAGAAGTGGTCGTGATCGGTTAGAACGTGCAGTGCAGCAGGTATATCCGTTAGAACTTAGTTGTGACATTTTCAAGAACGTAGACGGGGAGAACACAAGTTCAAATGAGTCGGAAGCTATATCAAATCCTTTAAATCCAAGTGCACCGACATTCATTCCGAAACGTCAAGCCGCAGTCGAAGCAAAGAAACGGATACGTGAACTATTAAATGATGAACAGCGTGAATGACTGTTAAACATCACCAAACATTGGCTATGACTATTTACATTAAGTATAACTAATACTAGCTAGTGATCGAACAGTTAAAGTTAGTTTTTGGTTTAGTTTCCAAGTTAGCATGTAAATCATCCTGATTCACAACACATGGGAGACCCGAACGTGCGAGTGAGATGTATACGTGTTACAGAAAATAAATTGTTGATTTTTAGTGAGTTGTGAGTTAGTTTAGGAAACGTTACCAACAGGATAACGTTTTCGACAAAAGTCGAATGGTAAGAATCACTTAGATATACATGTAAATATTATCTGTTTTGAATTACACGTATTAATACTATAGCAATAGACAATACGTCCTGCAAAATAGACTGAGAGGTTTATGTCAATTAGTCTGAATGTCCCTTCCCATGAATGCATGGAAATTTCCTATAGGCTTACTCATTTCCACAATTTTCTGTAGATAATGTGAGTAAAACCAGGCAACCTGTATTATTAGTGAAATGTGGATATTTGAAAAAAAATTACTGAAATCAAATCGTGGTTATTGTAATATATAATTATTATTAGTAGAATCCTACTAGTGTACTATTGCAAATCACCTCAAAGAAATCTCAAGCTTGTGATTTAATTGTTAAATTCTTGATATTTTCAATTTTTCCAGGAGAAGCTATGGATCTGTTCATGGAAAAATTGCATAACAATTCTATTTCTTGAATGCACAATGGGGCAGTTATATACAGTAGTTTATATTGCTGGCAGTGGTATAAAAAGAGTGGAGAGTGAAAAGCAGAGTAAAAATAAGTCTAAATTACTTTGGTTATGTACTGTATAGTAGATGATACTGAATATACTTGCTGTGGCCTGGTGTGAAATAAATTGCCTGTAAAACCCTAATTTTACTGATAAAAAGATAATTTACTTTAAGCCCCTGTCACACAGTGCAATTTTTCTTGCAACTTGCAACGCTATTCTACTCTTGGTAGATGTAAAATTGGCAAATACACGTTTCCATCACAGTTTGCTAATATATTCTTAACATATCAAACATTCGTCACTAATTTGCATCTCTTAAGAGTAGAATTGTGTTGCAAGTTGCCAGAAAAATTGCACCGTGTGACAGGGCCTTAAGAGATACTTCTAAAATTTGCTTCCTGAATTATACTACACAGTTCCCCAAATGCTATTGTCTGCTGGGTTTAACCTAAGCTTTATGGATATGATTATTAAAGATGCTAAGTCTGTTCTGTACATCAGTACTGCTTATAACAAAGGAGTGGGCATGATAAATATAAACATTGCCCAAATTTGACATCCGTCTAGCTTTTTCTGAATTGAAACTCTAGTTTATATTTACTAATGACCATAGCAAACAAGACATTCTATCAGTATAAAATATCTTATCTCTTGAAGTCCAGTATGTGTGAAAGTCTAGTATGTGGTTTACATTATGGACTTCATAGCATCTTTAAACATACTAATGAGCTGTATTATTGTAATTTATTAAATGATGAAAGTATACAGAAAACAAATAATAAAAATATATGTACAGATGTATTGGTGGAATGATTAGTTGTATATCTAAACTGTATTATCTAAATCTCATATTTAGACGTTATTTTGCACTATTAATTACTATTACTGAATTTTTAAATCTGTTGTTTGGAACTGCATCTTGTCAAGTAGTGTACACTAAATTTTGCACAAATGTGTTTGAAAAGTGATTTTCTGTTAAATCAGTTTGTGTTATAAAAATGTACTATATTGTCCTTCAATGCAGTAAAATGATAAACGACATGTCATCTTGGAAGCAAACCATATTATATTTAATAAAGTGTTACCAATTTTTATTTTGAGAAATTGAAAATTAGGTCTCCAAATTTGCAATAATTCTAAGTCAGCTACTTTGTTCTGATTTATATTTTTCACAAATTTATTGTTTATAAAAAACAACGCTGTTCTGCACGTCGTGAGAATGTAGAACAGCCCATTAAATATTGTATGTACGCACTTCATGAATAGCGCACTTAGTCTATGTAGCACCAGTAGTCAGTTCGATTCAGATATATTCGTTGTCAGACTCACTATAAACCGGATCGCCTTTCAAAATTCGCATTGCTACATGTCTTTGCACTTGTTTTAAAAACTCCAAAGATATTTTGCTCGTTTCTTCATTAAAATTACTGCGAACATATTACTTAAAACAATAATCAATACTCGCGCACTTCTATGGGACGGCAGCCATCTTGTTTAACATGTGCTCGATTGTTACATTCCATTCTATTCCAACGGCCAATCAGAAGCGACTATGAGATGGATTATCCCCGAGCCTCTCGTTCCTCGACAAGAGGATCGCAGGCTCGGGGAACGAGATTGTAAAGCTCAGTGCTCCAACCTCGGTCCCAGGGTCTTCTTCATCAGCCGTTACCCGAGAAGACCCTGGGACCGAGGTTGCGTGAACTCCTGATTTGATTCGGGTAAATTGGGGTTGGATTCTTGGAAATCACGTGACATTCGCTTGGCATTGTCAAATGACGTTGACTATTTACAGAAGAGAAGAGATATTAATTTCTATTGGAAAACTGTAAACAAGGATTTAATACATATGGACTGCTGTGTATGATGGTGTATATGTATGCGCTGGCATTTCATTTCATTCTGAGGTATATTCTTGTAATAATATTGTATTGATACTGTACTTAATTGCGTACATATTCTTGTGTACTTCATCTGTGATCTGTCGGCAAACTGAATGGAAAACGAATGAAAGTACCTTGTAATGTTAAAACTCATTTACAGGAAGTTTGAGTTGTTTAACACGTAAGGCATTTGAAATTCAACTCAAACTGTAATGGACGTAATGGCTGTAATGGCTATAGTGTAAATGTACATAATTGCATTTCATCAATTTCCTGTGACAATAGTTGATCTTTGAATTGTTGAAACATGAAATACGTTTGTAATTTTTTAACCATCTCCTTTTCTTTAACCTCTCACTCACTAAACCTAACCCTTTTGAAGCTGAATCATCTATATTAGTGCAAATTTAAATGAGCAGATGTGAGCTAGCCTGCAGTTTAGCAGACACTACCATGCAGCTGGCAGTGATGATGTGGAGTGCAGGCTCATTAATTCACAATTTAACTTATTTAAACTATAACAGGCTCGGGTGTGTAATTCATTCCTAAAGAAGGAGTGGTGCTGTCATGCACAGAAGTAACCAGAGTTTTAGGTCTTTGGAAAAAGTATGGCCTGAGACAAAGCTGATATTCTCTAGTTTCCTCAGTCCATGATCTGGACAGTGTGTTGATTGGTCTGTTAGAGTAAACAAATTTTAATCTGATTTTTGATTGGGTTGCTCCAGAAAATATCCCCCCACCCCCCACAGAGGAAATGAACAGCACCACCTCTTTCTCTTTGGAAATCGTATAAGAATTTAAGACATTCTTTAGCTCACTTCCCTTTTTGGATGGTGGAAATTTCCTACGTGCCGTGGTGAGAGGAACAATCCATTATTTGGCATACTGCTAATTAGATCATTATATTATTCTTGATATTTTGAACTATAGTTCTAAGATTGTTATTGTATGCAGTTATGTGAGATTCAAAGAATAATATAAACTCTGCTGTAGGTAGAAAATAACTGGATTAAGGTTGGTGTCCATACTTTGATAAAACTAGGCCTGGTACTCAGGCTAGCATACAGAAGAGCAATGTGACATGAAGTACTGAAGTTAACAACAACTTGCACTTTCTCTTGAAGACGCTGCAACAAATTGTAATGATGAGGTACACGAGTGATGTTTGTGAGTGTCTTTTGTGTTGCCACTTTGCCTGCTAAGAGAGTGGGGGTGTTGCAGTTTACTGATTTCAGTAACATAGAGCAATGATTATTTCTTTCTTTTCATTTTTTAAGAAATAGAAAACCAGTCGCATGCCAATATTCTGTGACGATATGAAAGATGTTCCTCTGTCTTTGAATTCAAAAACCCTTACCATAATACGGCGCTAGTAGTGTGTTGGTGCTTCCTGTCTTAGTTTCATTTATTCAACAATCTTTTCTCAATCAAATAGCCAGAGTCTGGGACGAGAGCATTATCATCAAACCTATTTTCGTTCACAGCAATCGAGGGTGGGCTACATGCATGGATGCCACGACCCCCAATGATCTTCAGCTTCCCCTGCCTATCGTTGAAGTAACTTTTGAGTTTGTGCTTGACAATTTTCTGTGTCCGTTTAAGAATTACAGAAAAAATGTCCAAAATTTAAATTCTTTACCCTAACTATCAATGAATTAATTACAGTTCGTTTCAATAATAAATTAATTGAGTTCTGTTCAAAGCAAAATTCCTTTTTAATAATGTTGTCTAAACTGTATTCATTTGATAGAATCTTACTCTACCATTCTATTGCTAATGCTGCAATTTGATTGGCTACTGTACTCGCTATATTCAGGTATTCCTCTACAGACAGCGAGTAGCAAATCAATCATTTTCCTGTCGCAGGTTTTTTTAGAAAAAATAGTTAAAAATCAATGTCTTTTGTGGAATACTGTGTGTTTTTATCTATACTTCAATATTAATTTAGTTACTCAGTCTCGATTTTGATTTCCTTGTGTCTTGCGCATGAATTATTAAATGAGTTTTTGAACTATACTTAAATAATTAAGTTGGTGAGTCTCGATTGTTTTTCTGAAGTGACAGTTAATTCGGCTCTCATCAGGTATAACATATTGTTTACCTAAATTGTAATTTGAATTGTTTTACTGGCGTTGCTGTATATAATTTATTTAGTAGGTTAAGTTACGTTTTTATAACTGTTTATCAGCCATGCTTAAATAGATAATAAAGAAAATTACAAGAACATCTGATTTCAAAGCACTGGAATTTCTCGGGGATTTTGGTGGGTCCATATTAGAAAAATATTTTCCTTCTGTCTCAGAAATGTCCTTTTTTTTCGGCTTTTAGTGGTTACTAAAAGTCGTTACTGTTGTTTTCATTAAGGCCTTCCTGTTTGTAAATAACATTACACTTGCCAGCCGTGAAACGTCCATTTATCATGATAAATCAAATCAAATCAATTAACTCATTTCTCTCATGCTCCATGTTAATCGTCATGTCATGTCTCCTCCTTCCAAAGTTTCTCCGTGCTGTCCTGTTCAGGTGACTTTACAGGAAACTTTACAGGTTCAACTCTTACATCCGTACAATTCCTCATAAGGCATTCTACGTTTCGACTATTCTTTAGTCATCATCAGGAATGAAATGATGATCTTATTACATACTACAGAATATATACATACAATGAAGAAACATGATATACTAGTTAAATATTAAAAGATCTTTGGAGGATTTTGTCCCGTGATTCAAAGTAGGCTTGTATCTGTTAATTGCTATTGATTCTAGATATACAGTAATAGCAATGACCAATCTGTAGATTTGTCTATAATTTTAGTGTTAGTAAAGATTAGATCTGTTAGTGAACAATTAATGCTAGTATCATCATAAGGTGTTATTTGAAGAATGTTATAAATTTTTTGACAATCTTCCTCCATTCAGACCTATTATTGATACAACTGGCACTGCTTACCAACCTGTCGCTAAATACCTAACTAACCTTTTAAATCCTTTAACAACTAATGAGTTTACAATTAAGGATACTTTTGATGTGGTTTCACATATTAACAAAGTGCCTAAGAAATTGTTTGATGACGGATTTAGATTCGTATCATTTGACGTAAAATCTCTCTTTACTAACATACCATTAATAAAACTATTAATATTATTTTACATCGAATATATGATTCCAAACTAATATCAACTAATCTCTCCCGCAGATCGCTTAATAAGAAATTTTTACCAGATTCATGCACTAAAACTACTTCTCTAATAACGGTAATTATTACAAACAAATTGACGGGGCTTCAATGGGTTCTCTATTAGGACCGACACTCGCTAACATCATTATGACAGAATCTGAAAACATTATCATTAAACTATTAATTAACAATGGTACTATTGCTCTCTATAAACGATATGTTGACGACACTATAGTCTTAGCTAAACCTTGTGACTTGGACAGAATTCTAAAACAATTTAACTCTTTTCATCTTCAAATACAATTACTATTGACCAATTTTCCGATAATGACATACACTTCTTGGACATACAATTCCTTCTGAAAGGTACCAGAGTTTACGCAAACAAACCACACTGGACAATATCAACATCTCTCCACTTATACTCCATGATCAAGAAAGATTGCCTGGATACATGCACTTATTCATCGTGCCCACAAAATCTGTAGCAACGATGATCTTCTACAAAAAGATGTCAACAATATCAAACAATTTATGTCATGGAATGGTTACCCACGCAGACTAACCAGAAAACTTATCTCCCTATTCTCTCCTTCAACCACTACTGATAATCTCAATATGGAAAACGTAAATGCCGACAATAAAACAACTGACGCAGCCTTCTTCGTTTCACTTAAAAACCCAACACCTAAACACTACAAAAGCTCCATTGTTTATGAATTTAAACGCCCAGGTTGCAACGCGAACTACATTGGAAAAACCAACCGTTGCTTATACACAAGAATTAAAGAATACTCCTCCCATAACACTTCTGAAGTATATAATCACGTAGCTATATTACTTGCAATGAATTTAACTACATCAAAAACAATCTTCACTGACACTAAAATTATAGATAAAGCTACACATTGGTCATTGCTATTACTGTATATCTAGAATCAATAGCAATTAACATATACAAGCCTACTTTGAATCACGGGACAAAAGCCTCCAAAGATCTGTTAATATTTAACTAGTATATCATGTTTCTTCATTGTATGTATATATTCTGTAGATGTAATAAGATCATCATTTCATTCCTGATGATGACTAAAGAATAGTCGAAACGTAAAAATAAAATTTATCATGTTGTCAATTTTCGGAGTTTCTGTTGTATTGTATTTTATCAAAATACTCAGTGGTTCCCGTAATACTATTTTACCATACGCCCAGTGACGAAATACAATTTATCATAATTACACCTTTATGATTTCCAGGTGATCATGGCATCAGTTCTTGAGAGCTCAGATGAGAAAACCAATGGCTTTAAATTGATGAGACTTATTGTGGATGGAGGAACTGAAGCACTGAGACAAACATTGACAAAATATTGCGGAGGTAATTTACAGGTTGTATTATCATCTCACCACCACACTCTTTTGAGACTCAAGATAATTAATAAGATTATCAATCAAAACCAATGGGATAAATTATATCCTCCCGATTCTGTTCCACCCAATATTGATAATTTTGACATCACGTTACTATGCGTTCTTTTGAAGAACATATGCGGTTTGAAATCACATAGAAATCCAATTTGGCATAACATTCCAAATGATTCAGATCATTTCGTTGAAGCAGATATTGTTCGTGTTGGGTTATTTCGCAATGAACGCTTTGGTCACATACCCAATACAGCTGTTAGTGATGGCGATTTTCAGTCTTTCTGGGCAGAGATAAGCGTCCCATTAGTTCGTCTTGGGATAGATCAGAGGGAGATTGGTAGGTTAGAAAAGGAGCCATGCGGGAAAGAGGAGGTTGAGCGAGTGTTGAAAGAATGGGAAAGGAGCGAAAGTGAAATTACGAAATCTTTAGAAGGAATTCGGGCTGTTGTGGATGAAGTGAACGATAATGTGAAAGCACTTCACAACCAATCTCGTTCTGATGAGCTTTTGAATAAACACCTTGTTTGGTGTAACTTTCAGACAGAGATTGAATTGTATTATGAAAGATTTAGAGAAGGTACTCGTGAGTGGGTATTTGAAGAATTTTTGAAGTGGTTTGATGATGAAAATTCTAAAAATCGTGCGTTTGTTATTTCTGGTCTTGCTGGCATGGGTAAGTCCGTTATTGCTGCTACTATATGTAAAAAGTTTGCTGAACATGTCGCGGCCTGTCACTTTTTCCAATACAATAATAGTAAGTACAACAATCCAAAATTCTTTCTGCAATCTTTAGCTTGGCAAGTATGTAAATATTTTCCACCTTACAAGGAAGCTCTTGTTAATATGCTTTCTGGTAAACTTGCACAATGCCTGGATGATATGAATGTTGAAGGGTTATTTTCAACTCTTTTTAAAGAGCCTCTTTGTGATGTTGATGGTCCTGGTAAGCCGATATTGATTGTACTGGACGCTTTGGATGAAAGTGCAGACAAGGAAAGCGAGGAGCTTGTTCATTTGATCTCAAACCACTTAGTACACAAACTTCCCTCCTATATACGATTTGTAATTACCACAAGGCCTGAGAAGAATATGATCCATAGGCTGGAGAAACTAAATCCTTTGCATATTAGAGGTGATGATCCAAGGAATTTGCATGATGTGAAATTGGTCTTGGAGGAGAGAATCTTAGAGGCCAGTCCCAGTAAGGCAAAACTTATAGACAGATTAGCTGAAAAATCAGATGGTCTTATGCTGTACGCATTCTTTCTTACTGAAGTTTATAATGATAAGTCATCCAAATTTTGCATTGATAACTTGCCGAATGGTATTGAGGAGCATTATGACGGCTACTTTCGTAGGTTGGAAAGCCAATTACTGGGTTCCTATGAAATTTCAAAGCAGAAATTCTTTTCTTTTTTAAGTGCTCTTGCAGTTGGTAGAGACCCTCTTCCAAATGCTTTTGTTGAAATTTTACTTGGCTTGGGAGACTGCCGGTGGAAGATGAACAACGTTAGAAAAGCAATTTCTTGCCTTATTGTGATCAATGAAGACAAGTCCATTTCATTCTTTCATAAATCGTTGACAGATTGGCTTGTCGATGGCTCGGATCATGACTACTCTGTTGATGACCAACATGGCCATAAAATTCTGTGTGATTTATGTGTTTCAAAATTGGACGAATTAAAGGTAAGTGGTGTTACAGACTTAGCGAAATCTAATGCTGCGATTAGGTATTCAGTAAAACATTGGATATCGCATATGCTGAACGGACCAGAAGACCCAGGTAATTTAGAGAGTTTAGTATCTGATTATGCTGCAGATGTGGAAGTAATGTTTGCTAGTGTATGTTTCGGTGTTGATCTCACATTAGATAATCTTAGTAACCTGACCAACTATAAAATGTACCATCATATTTCTGAAAGCACGAAAGCAATTGTAGCAAGATTGTTTTTTGTTATTCGAAGGTTTAGTTTCTTGTTAAGAGATTATTCTCATACATTTCTTCAAAGTGTTGTCAACGAAGGTGGAGGAGATCTTTCGCTGAAAGCGTCATCTTTACTTCAAACTCGCTACAAGGAAATTGTTTATCTAGAGTTTATTGAGAAAGACAGGAAAAATGACGCACTTGAGGGCCGTTGCTCTTTGTCCAGCACAATATCAGGCATTGACATATCTCCTAAACATGATTACGTTGTCTGTGGTTATAGTGAAGGTGGAATTGAACTTTTTTCCACAACAACTTTTGTGTCTGTGTGGAAAAAACCGGACTTTAAGCTAGAACTGCCCCCTCCATTGTCGCTAAACAATTTTCTCCGTGGTCCCCTTATGTTGCGACATTGTATTGTTTTTCACCCTAGTGGCGACTTGATCTTACCTGGAAGACTAGATGAGGTGCTATCTATAGAAGGAAAATTAAGGTCTGGGCCATTTCCATGTGATAAAAGCTCTTCTAAATTTACAAATTGTTGTTTTTCCTTAGACAACAGTAGAATGGTGACAAACTATGGCAATAACTTGATTGTTTGGAACGTTGCTAGCGGCGATAAGATAAGATGTCTGTCATGTAAACCACTTTTCTTTTTTTCTTTCACTGCTAGTGGCAAATTTTTGGGTACAGTTGATGTTGAAAATGTTTTCAACGTCTACGATATAAGTAATGATTACACTATTAGTAAGTGTCAGCAACTTAACTCTCAGTATCCAGTAGAAATACTTTCCATGTTCGAACAAAATTCGTGGTTCTGTTGTGTTGATCGTGAGGTAGTTTCTGTAGATCAGAACGTGAAAGTATTTCGTTATAACGTAGGGTTAATGGACATTATTCTGCCAAATAGTTTGCACTATTGTGACGAACTAAAATGTTTGTTGCATGATCCAAAACAATCTTGGTTTTCAAAGGTTAAGAAATTTGTTAATTGCACGTTTGTTTGGTCTTCGTTTGATGCACTTCGATATATTTTGATTGGAGATGAAAGTGTTCTCATTTACTCAGGTCCTTCAAATGCGATGCACATATTTAGTATAAAGAGTCTAGATAAAGAGGAGCAGCCTGATGACTTAAAGGGTGTATTTTCAACTATGTCCCCCAATGGCGATTTTGCCTGTATGAGTAACACGTGGGCCCAGAAATTAACCATTCACAACCTTGGGTCAAATACCAAATTTTGTCACGTGTTTCAAAATCGAAGTGTGTTGGGTATCGCTGTTGTGAGGGATGGTGTAATTTTATATGATGAAAACCGCACCCCTAAACTATGGAATAACGATGTGACACAATGTCTTGAAACCTTTGATGTACTGGTTGGTATAAGGAAATGTTTCCCAGTATCTGATGAAGTAATAGCTTGTGTGTATGACTCCTATGTCACTTTCTTTAATGTATTTACTAAGAAAATAGAAAGTAAAACAAGCTTCAACGAAAAGGTTTGGAGAGTGTACGCTTGCAGCATTCAATATCATGTACTTGCCCAGATCGAGTCCAGTGAGTTCTCGTTATGGAAGAATGGAGTTAAGGTGGATGAGTGGGAAAATGTTTTACGAGCGAATACGTCACTTAGATGTATTTTTTGTGCCGAATTTTCTCCCCAGGGAAGTAGACTAGCGTTGTTCAGTGAAGAAATGAAGAAAATATTTATATTTGATGTCGTGTTATTAAGATACGTTGCGCAGGTCCCTATTTACGGGCCAAGTGACGATCTTCTCAGGTTTAAGTTTTTTGACGACGAAAACTTAGTTTGTGGTTCTACTAATCATATCTTATATTTCATTGATGTAGATCGTGGTGAAATAATAACTTGTTTAGATATGGGAAACATACCAGCACCGATTGATGTAAGTCATAAACGAAACATTGTCTTCGCTGGTGTTGATTGCTCAGAGCGTTTTGAGTTAATAAAAGTTTGTTTACCTCGTTGATTGTAACTCGGGTAATATGTAAATCGTACAGTGCATGTTTAATAGTCAATATTCCAGGATTTATGAAAACAAACAGATGTTGCAGCCAGTTTTCTACTTGATTTATACAAGTAAACTCTCGTGGTAAACTGGAAGGTAAACGAGACTTGTCTCTATTTTGATCAAAAAATCATTAAAAATGAATGGGAATAACGGGAACACGATTTGGCTTTTGAAAATGACGCCTAGTGCTAAGTCTATATTGTGCATTGGCTTAAATGGGTCGTAAGACTTTGCACTTTTCCATAGAAAATAAATACTCATAAAGTGTGTTTAGTGAATTACAGTTTAAAACGAAAAATGCACAGGCGGATTTCATTATTTGAATTGGCTGCGGCCATTCCAAAAATATTTAACTGCAATTCTCTTTTGAGAAAGAGATAAAGGAAGGGTTCGTACCTACTTTTGTGAGCAAGCTTTGTACGTGATTGGTTGATTATTGAAATGAGACAATAAACTAAAATTTATATTTTCAAATCATCAACACTGAATACTTCTGTTTCATCAATCCAACCACGAAACATGTTCACATTATTACGTATAGGTACTCACCGTGAAGAAATATTGACACTATTATTTTTCTACATTGACGCCTGTTTTAACATGCTTTTTTCAGTCTTGTTTATAAAACGATGCTATTTACTGAATAGATCGTGCTTTTCGCTTACTGCAGAAGTTGCAGCCGTTTGTATTCATGTCGCTTACCTGGAATATCAGTATAAATACTGATCTCCAGTCTGGAGTTTTCTCTCTTGAACTGGACTTTGTCTTTGGACTGAAGTTTGGACTTTCAAGACTTGGACTTTGAATTTGCCGTTCTGTAACGCATGTCTCGTTCATTAAAATATTTAAACAATAAAGTGGATTCACAATGTTATTATAATTTACAAAATAATGTGTATTAAATATTTTTTACAGAAGGAGGTATACGTTGCAGAACGGGAGGGTACAAAATCCACAGTTCAGTCCAAAGTCCAAGTGAAGTTCAGTGTTTACAGTATGTCCATGCAGGCCCTTATTTATATCGTGCGAGATGTTGAAGCTAATTTTGTGTGTCAATATCCTCGGGCGGTAAAGGGTTAAGATCTGCTTCAAGCGAGTATAGTCTACATAGTAATTTACATACAGTATTTCCGTTTAATTTTGGAAAAAGTTGGATGTATTTGACTAATAGCGTAAAATATCTGAAGAATGTGTTTTATGATACAAGAAGGTGAAAATTGAAAATCATATGGGTTTCATGGTCCTTATGAAGATCAACATTTCAAGTTTGCAAATGAAAATTATACAATCGTTACAATTAGAGTTTAAAAGTTTTAAGAAATATTTATAATACGATATCCATAGATTTCATAACTGCTTGATTTATGTGTGCAGGTAACTGCACAAAAAGTAAAAATTCCTAGACTTGGGTGGAAGAAAGTTGAACTATGTTCCTGCAATGCAAGAATGAAGTTTTTGTGGTAAAATAAGAAACATGCTTGTGTTATAAAATGCACATTTTCCTGACATTAACGATCGTTGTATTTTAATGCAAAGCATTTTTACTGGGCAGAAAGTTACTTTAATGCTGGACTGTAAACGAAATAGTGTTATTGATGATGGAGTGTGAAACAAAGGGTTACATGTTCAGCACTGCACGTAAGAAGACTGGGACCAATAACTCGTAACTGAAGACTTTTATTTTCTCTTCATTTCCACGAGAACAAAACCTGCATAGATGCGATTTCATGGAAATGTGTTGTGACGCATAAAAATGCTACGTATTCATCGTACCTCGTTGAAAAGACTTGTGTAAATAACTGCTGCAGTTCAGAGAACGGAGGAAACTGGTAGTAAAGAAAAAAACATTTCTTTCACCACTTATACGAAACCTCACCGTAATGACTTTTGTTGCAACTGATGCAACTATGGACAAACTACCAGTGTTTGTTCAATTGTTCTGCGAGCTTGCACTATTATTGGTATCAGTAGAACAAAATTTCTCGAAAGTTGTTCCTCAACGATGTTACTGATTGTGTTTGTTGATTTGTTATGAACTGACTGCAAAATATTTTGCAGAACGAAACGAAAGCACCGCGTTGAAAAACAATCTTCATGCAGTGTAGAGATATCTTTAAAGAAGATATTGTTAAAAATTGTATTGAAGGAAACAGATATTACCTCAGACCATTTTATCAACGTGGATTCCGTTGGAAACAAACCCATCTGCTTACTACATCGTCTAGTATCGACTGTCAAGTGTGGTAACATGGAAAATCTATACATTATTCAGTTAAGAGCTGCAGGGGCATATGTCGACTATTTACATAAGCGTAAACTATTGACACGTGATTGAATGCTGTCGGAAACAAAACCAGATTACGGTGAAGTAACACATACGACTTTGCTACCAAATATTTGGAATCAACCCAAGGACGTATGAATGAACTACTGTATTCGGGACAAATTTACATAATTGGCTCAATAATGGAACATTTGTGCAGTGCTTGTATGTAACCAAGTTATCACTTTCCCTTGAAGAAAATAAGACGTTTATTGAATGTACGTTGCAAAAAATGAAAACAATTTTTAAATGTAATATTGTTTAATGTAGTGAAACATGTTAATGAGATACATGAAACCTAAAATAACTTCCGGACGTTTTCTACGACAACACAATCCATGGCTCCTCCGAAAAGTACACTAGTACATCTTTCTACATTTTGAATCATTATATTAAAAAAGAAAGAAGATGAATGATATTTACTATGATGGTGTGACTAAAAGATTTTCCGCATTAAGCTTTCATGTACAGGGTGTATCAAAAAAAGGGTAATCGCACTTTGCAGTGCTCTAGCGCGTTCATTATACAATCTACAGAAATTATTCTTTCGCAGGCGGAAACACCAGGCTTTTAGCTTTCGATTGTCATCATTTTTGTGAAATTTGAAGAAAGATTGGGCAAATACGAATCAAATGAAAATAGCCGGTTGAAATCGCATATTTTCACCTCTGAGCATTACTAGGGCAGCGAATAAGAAAAGAAAATTTCATTAATCATTCATCTGTCACGCGATACAATTAACATCACTAATAAAATGCCAGAAGTTTACTACCTAAGCTAAAATTGGTCAATTAATTTTGTAATTTAATCCCCTAATGGGTTTAAATTTCAACAGATTTTCAATAAACTCCCCACGGTGAAAATATGCGATTTCGACCGGCTATTTTCATTTGATTCGTATTTGCCCAATCTTTCTTCAAATTTCACAAAAATGATGACAATCGAAAGCTAAAAGCTTGGTCTTTCCGCATGCGAAAGAATGATTTCTGTAGATTGTATAGTAAACGCGCGCGAGCACTTCAAAATTCGATTACCTTTTTTTTTATACACCCTGTAAATATATATCATATGTAATACAGGGACGTACATGGGCCAGTTGTATGGATAGAACTGCAACTGCAATTTAACTACGAAACAGCTAGTGAAATTGCAGTTAAGAGTTTTATACAATTAACCTGCCACCAGAAATTTTATTTCTTTATTTTCTTCAGGGCAGAATAATTGTTGTCATTTTGCATTGACTTGTAATTAAAGTCTAGCTCATTTATAATGATATGTAGTTTTGATATAATTTTGTAGTTTTAGATTAGTTTTAAATTATTAGGTTGTTATGGTAAATACAGTAGTTTCGTAATTGGAATGTTATAACAAAAACAGAAAGAACTTTATTAGCATAATCTTCGAACAAGATATATAGTACATACAGAGAATCTTCTTGTATTGGAGACGATGATGTAGCTAAGACAATTAGTATGTTTACAAATATATGTCTATATTCCTTATAACAAGTTTGAAGTAATTCAGTCAAGATTCGTTTCAGACGACTGTATTCCTGCGTGAACTTATTCTATGAAACGGCAGTTTGGGGCAAAACAAGAACATCAGAGATTCAAATAGTTTACAAAATAGTGTGGTCCACTCGCTTAAAAATCCTGTTAAAAATAAGGTACTAAGTTTTTGTAACGAAAACAGAAGCTTTAGGTTTGACTCGTCAGTAAGTGAACTTGTGTATGAATCAATCTTAATGCAGCTACAATCGTAGAAATAATATTTGCAGCATTTTGAGCCGAGAGAGATTTTCTAAACACATTTATTTCATCATAAACTGCTAGAATAGAGCCTCGTATGCTCGTAGGCTACAAATTTACCAACGAATTGGAAAAACATGATTGGTAATACAATAATCAACAATTTTCAGAGGATTGGGGTTTTTTAAAGTCTGCAAATTTATTTCAATGATTGTGGCGTCAAGGAAGATCACGGAGTTAAGTTCTTGGGAATATTGAACGGGTTACTGTACGTTGTAGTATTTCGAGCATGGAAAAGGACGCTGTTTGTTAGGCATCTATCAGTATTGCAGCTGAGAGCATGGGACGTAAACGAAGGAAGTAACTCAAAAAAGATCAAGTAGAAAACTATCTCTGGTGATCAATGTATGACGTCATGTTTAATCGCGGACTATTTATACTGAGGGTAAATGAATTATGATTTTGTCAAACTTCACTTGATGTTGAATAATTTCTAAAGGGTAAATTCGCATTTGCCACAGTGAAGTATGACAAATTATAATTCATTTACCGTCAACCTGTTCGCAGGCATTTCCAGCCTAAAATACACATAAATTACGCTTGGTCTTGTTAGCTACCTCCGTAGCTTAGTGGTCAGAGCACTGCAGCGGCATTGCAAAGGCCTAGGTTCGAATCCTTCCCCGAGGACCTATGAGTTGATGATGAACTTTGTTCTCAACTGTTCCGTGTTCCCGGCTTGAATTTCGACACGTGAATGATTTCCACTTGAATTCAGAAACATTTACCATTTAGAAATTATTTATGCTGAGGCTGAGGCATGTCTTAACCCACCCTGTCATCATTATCTCAGAGTGGGACTAAGAGTGCCCAGACTAAACCTACGACGGTCAGCACTCAGCACGCTGCCATTATTAAAGTGTTCGGTGACGGTTTTGATGTAGGAGGGTCGTGAACAAGGGATAGCGTTGCTAACGAGAAAGTGAAACGACAGCAGCTAAAAATTCTTAAGCCTTTGTTTACACTTTCCATTTTCCGGCTATTTTTGTGAACGAGTGTGTTCAGGTGAGATATCAAACACTTAAAACATTCGTGATTATTTTACTCGTTCACATCTATAAATTAATAAGAGTCCAGTATTAGCACGTTTTTCCACCTCAACCGTGGCGTTCCGTAAAGGGGGGAGGAGGGCACAAGCAGTTGATATAACCTCAAACAGGATTGTCTAGGTAGCCCCCCCCCCTAATATTTTACCGCGTGCGTTGAACTGTATTCAACAATAGGCAGTTTCGTCGGTACCATATTGCTGAAGTGGAAAACGGGATCATCTTGTGGAGACAATTAATGGTCCGTAGTGAGAACCAAACCCTGCATGATCTTGGAAAACCAGGAGCCTGACATGCTGTTTAGGATCTAAATCGTTTCATTTATAAGACTGATTTAAAGTCGAATGTTCTGCTATAAAGGATCTTTAAGGGTGTTCTTCGCATTCGCACACACTTTTCAAAACTGTGAAATTAATTGCGCGAAATGTTTCTCAATTTGGTAAGTTTTGGTAATACTGTACCACGTGACTCCTGGCTCGGGTTCTTGGAAACACGTGACATTTGCTTGGAAATTGGAATTCTCAATTGAATTGACGCTGATTGTGAGAAGAGAAGAGATATTAATTTCTATTGGAAAACTGTAAATTTCGTTTTATTATCAACTTTAAAACTTCGGAAGGATTTAAAATATGGACTGCTGTGTGTGACAGTGTATATGTGCTGGCATTTCATCTGATTCTCAGGTATATTCATATATTGTATTGATACTGTACTTAATTTGCGTACACATTCTTGTGTAGTTCATCTTAAAACTGAATGTAAAACGAATGAAATTACCGTGTAATATTGAAGCTCATTTACAAAAGGTTTGGGTTGTTCAACACGTTAGGCATTTGAAATTCAACTCAAACTTTAATGTACTCAATGATAATGATATAATGTAAATGTACATAATTGCATTTCATCAATTGCTGTGACAATGGTTGATCCTTGAATTGTTGAAACATGAAATACGTTTGTAATTTTTTAATCATTTCCTTTTCTTGGACCTCTCACTCACTAAACCTAACTTGTTTGAAGCTGAATCATATATATTAGTGTAAATTTAGGTGAGTTATTCTGGCCAGTCAATTGCATAAAAATAGGGGGACATGTTGCACTGCTGAGTGGCCCTACTGTTTATTCCCTTTACTGTGCCTGTAGTTTAGAAGACACTACCATGCAGCTGGCAGTGATGATGTGGAGTGCAGGCTCATTAATTCACAATTTAACTTATTTAAAGCTGGCTATAACAGGCTCAGGTGTGTAATTCATTCTTAAGGAAGGAGTGTTGCTGCCATGCACAGAAGTAACCAGAGATTTAGGCCTTTGGAAAAAGTATGGCCTGAGACAAATCTGATATTTCTCTAGTTTCCTCAGTCCATACTCTGGGCCAAGTGTTGATTGGTCTGTTAGAGTAAACATATTTCAATTTGATTTTTAATCGGGTAGAAAATATCATCCCCCACAGAGGAAATCAACAGTACCACCTCTTTCTCTTTGGACATCATGTAGAAATTTAAGGCATTCTTTAGGTCACTTCCCTTTTGGATGGTGGAAGTTTCCTCAGTGGCAGGAACAATCCATTATTTGGCATACTGCTAATTAGATCATTATATTATTCTTGGTATTTTGAACTATAGTTAGATTGTTATTGTATGTAGTTATGTGAGATTAAAAGAATAATATAAACTCTGCTGTAGGTAGAAAATAATTAGATTAAGGTTGGTGTCCATAATTTGATAAAACTGGTCCTGGTACTCAGGTTAGCATACACAAAAGGAACATGGCATGAAGTACTTTAACCAAGAACATCCTGCTGTTCGCTGAATTGCGGTTCTGTTTTCCTGACTACTGAGAGGTTTTAGGGTGAAATTGAAACAGAACATATGACCCTCTTCCTGTATAGATATCCTAGGACATATGATCTCTCTGCAACATTCCAGGGAAATACATGATCCCTTTAATTAAAATTGCTCTGTTGCCTCCTTACTATAACTTCATGTACAGGGTGTATAAAGGGGTTGTTAGAAATTGAGGTCACATCGAATATCAACCGTATTTATTCATGATACACATGTGCTTACAATATATATATATATATATATATATATATATATATATATATATATATATATATATATATAAAAGTGCTAGAAAAGAAGGAATAGATAAGAGAAAACATGTGTTGTAAAACACCTGACTTGAAAGTGAGTCATTATCCATAACATGAAGTACCTCGATTAACAGGGGTTACCTGCAAGTTATTGTTAATAATTTGACAGCTTTTATTCAACGAAATGATTCACAAAATTACTTCACAAGGTCGTTTGTGTTATTTGGAATAATATTTCAAATCGTTTGCGGTAAAATAATATTTCAAACATTTTCTTGCATTGACCTTTGTTTGAAAGTGACAGAGCAAAGAAATTTTTCTGAAGTTTAATTCAAAACTAGTCACCTGATTAAACAATAAAGTTAGAAACCCATTTGACAGGCAGACTGTCAAATTGAAACTGGCACTTTCTCACGAAGACGGTGCAACAAATTGTAATGACGAGGTACACGAGTGATGTTTGCGAGCGTCTCTTGCGTTGCCGTTCTGCCTGTTAAGAAAGTGGGGGTGTTGCAGTCTACTGATTTTAGTAATATACGACAATGATTATTTCTTTCTTTTCATTGAGAAATAGAAAACCAGCTGCATGCCAATATTCTGTGACGATATGAAAGATGCTCCTCTGTCTTTGGATTCAAAAACCCTTACCATAATATGGCGCTAGTAGTGTGTTGGTGCTTTCTGTCTTAGTTTCATTTATTCAACAATCTTTTCTCAATCAAATAACCAGAGTCTGGGACGAAGCATCGTCAAACCTATTTTCGTTCACAGCAGTCGAGGGTGGGCTACATGCATGCCAAGACCCCCAATGATCTTCATCTTCCGCCGCCTATTGTTGAAGTAACTTTTGAGTTTGTGCTTGACAATTTTCTGTGTCAGTTTAGAAAAATTTATTCCAGTCGAGGTTTTAATAGAATCGGAGAAAAAATGTTCAAAATTTAAAGTCTTCACCCTGACTGTCAATGAATTAATTACAGTTCGTTTCCAATAATAAATTAATTGAGTTCTGTTCAAAGCAAATTTCCTTTTTAATAGTATTGTCTAAACTGTATTCATTTGACAGAATCTTACTCTACCATTCTATTGCTAATGCTGCAATTTGATTGGCTACTGTACTCGCTATATTCAGGTATTCCTCGATAGACAGCGAGTAGCAAATCAATCATTTTCCTGTCGTAGGCTTTTTTGGAAAAAAATAGTTAAAAATCAATGTCTGTTGTGGCATACTGTGTGTTTTTATATCTACAACTAATTTAGTTACTAAATAATAAATAAAGTGACAAATCTGGTTTCAATGCTCTGGAATTTCTCGAGAATTTTTGTGGGTCCGTATTAGAAAAATATTTTCCTTCTCTCTCAGAAGCGTCCTTTTGCTTTCGACCTTGAGTGGTTACTAAAGTCATTACTGTCGTTTTCATCAGCCTTCGTGTTTCTAAGTAACGTTACATTTGTCTGGTGCGAGACGTCCATTTATCATCATAAATAAAATCAAATCAAGTAAAACTCATTTCTCTCATGCTCCATGTTAATCGTCATGTCATGTCTCCTCCTTCCAAAGTTTCTCCGTGCTGTCCTGTTCAGGTGACTTTACTGGAAACTTTACAGGTTCAACTCTTACATCCATACAATTCCTCTTGACGCATAACCTCGATCCTCCGTTATAGACACGCGAGCAAGTATAACCTTACTTCCTACTTCGTTAGAGGAGAATCATTAAAGACCAGAAATGTATTTGTGATAAAATTAGGAAGATACTGTAATACTTGCGAGCGATTCTGTTTTATCACACGCCCAGTGACGAAATTACAATTTATCATAATTACACCTGTATGATTTCCAGGTGATCATGGCATCAGTTCTTGACAACTCAGAGGAGAAAACCAATGGCTTTAAATTGATGAGACTTATTGTGGATGGAGGAACTGAAGCACTGAGACAAACATTGACAAAATATTGCCCAGGTAATTTACAGGCTGTATTATCTACTCACCACCACCCTCTTTTAAAACTCAAAATTAATAAGATTATCAATCAAAGCCAATGGGATAAATTATATCCTGCTGCTTCTGTTCCACCCAATATTAATGATTTTGACATCACGTTACTATGCGTTCTTTTGAAGAATATATGCGGGTTGAAGTCACATAAAGATCCAATTTGGCACAAGATTCCAATTGTTTCAGATCATTCCGTTGAAGCAGATATTGTTCGTGTTAGGTTATTTCGTAATGAACGCTTTGGTCACATACCCAATACAGCTGTTAGTGATGGCGATTTTCAGTCTTTCTGGGCAGAGATAAGCGGGTCATTAGTTCGTCTTGGGATAGATCAGAGGGAGATTGATAGATTAGAAAGTGAGCCATGCGGAAAAGAGGAGGTTGAGCGAGTGTTGAACGAATGGGAAAAGAGCGAAAGTGAAATTACGAAATCTTTAGAAAGAATTCGGGCTGTTGTGGATGAACATGGGAATATTTTAAATGAGATGAAGGATGATGTGAAAGCACTTAGAAAAGACAACGAATCTCGTTCTGATGAGCTTTTGAATAAACACCTTGTTTGGTGTAACTTTGAGACAGAGATTGAATTGTATTATGAAAGATTTACAGAAGGTACTCGTGAGTGGGTATTTGAAGAATTTTTGACGTGGTTTGATGATGAAAATTCGGAAAATCGTGCGTTTGTTATTTCTGGTCTTGCTGGCATGGGTAAGTCCGTTATTGCTGCTGCTATCTGTAAAAAGTTTGCTAAACATGTCGCGGCCTGTCACTTTTTCCAATACAATAATAGTAAGTACAACAATCCAAAAATCCTTCTTCAATCTGTAGCTTGGCAGGTCTCTCAAGTCTTTCCTGCTTACAAGAAAACTCTTATCGATAAACTTTCTGGTAATCTTGGACAGTCGTTGAACGATATGAATATTCAAGGCTTATTTTCAACTCTTTTTAAAGAGCCTCTTTCTGATGTTGATGGTCCTGGTAAGCCAGTATTGATTGTACTGGACGCTTTGGATGAAAGTGTAAAAAGTGAAAAAGACGAGCTTGTTCATTTGATCTCAAACCACTTACACAAACTTCCCTCCTATGTACGATTTGTAATTACCACAAGGCCTGAGAAGAGTCTGATCGATAGGTTGGAGAAACTAAATCCTTTGTATATTAGAGGTGATGATCCAAGGAATGTTTATGATCTGAAGATGGTTTTGGAGGAGAGAATCGTGGAGGCCAGTCCCAATAAGGCAGAAGTTATAGACGGATTAGCTGAAAAATCAGATGGTCTTATGCTTTACGCATTCTTTCTTTCTGAAATTTACAATGACAATCCCAGCACATTTGCCGTTGATAATTTACCGAATGGTATTGGGGAGCATTATGAAGGCTACTTTCGTAGGTTGGAAAGCCAATTAGGTGTGTTGGAGATCTCAGACGATAAATTCATTTCTCTTTTGAGTGCTCTTGCAGTCATTAGGGAACCCCTGCCAGATGCTTTTGTTCAATCCTTGCTTGGTGTAGAGAACTGCCCCAGGAGAATGCAAAAGGTCAGAAAAGCAATTTCGTCACTTCTTGTGATCAATGAAGACAAGTCCATATCATTCTTTCATAAATCGTTAAGAGATTGGCTTGTCGATCATTCGGATCATGACTACTCTGTTGATGTGCAACATGGGCATAAAATTCTGTCTGATTCATGTGTTTCAAAATTGGACGAATTAAAGTTAAGTGGTGTTACAGACTTAGCGAAATCTAGTGCTGCGACTAGGTATTCAGTAAAACATTGGATATCGCATATGCTGAACGGACCAGAAGACTCAGGTAAGTTAGACAGTTTGGTAAGTAATTATGCTGTAGATCTGGAAGTAATGTTTGCCAGTGTGTGTTTCGGTGTTGATCTCACATTAGATAACATTAGTAAGCTGACCAACTATAAAATGTACCATCATATTTTGGAAAGCACGAAAGCAATTGTAGCAAGATTGTTTTTTGTTATTCGAAGGTTTAGTTTCTTGTTAAGAGATTATCCTCATACATTTCTGCAAAATGTTGTCAACGAAGGTGGAGGAGATCTTTCGTTGAAAGCGTCATCTTTACTTCAAACTCGCTACAAAGAAATTGTTTATCTAGAGTTTGTTGAGAAAGATAGGGAACATGACGCACTTGAACGCCGTGGCCTTTTGTCGGGCTCAATATCAGGCATTGACATATCTCCTAAACATGATTACATTGTCTGTGTTTATAGAGAAGGTGGAATTGAACTTTTTTTCACAGCAACTCTTATGTCTGTGTGGAAAAAACCGGACTTTGAGCTAGAACTGCCTCCTCCATTGTCGCTAAATAATTTTATCGGTGGTCCTGGTATGTTGCGCCATTGTATTGTTTTCCACCCTGGTGGTGACTTTATCTTACCTGGGAGACTAGATGAGGTGCTATCTATAGAAGGAAAGTTAAGGTCTGGGCCATTTCAATGTGATGAAAGTTGTTCTAAATTTACAAATTGTTGTTTTTCCTTAGACAACAGTAGAATGGTCACAAACTCTGGCAATAACTTGATTGTTTGGAACGTTGCTAGCGGCGATAAGATAAGATGTCTTCCATGTAAACCACTTTTCTCTTTTTCTTTCACTGCTAGTGGCAACTTTTTGGGTACAGTTGATATTGAAAATGTTTTCAACGTCTACGATATAAGTAATGATTACACTATTAGTAATTGTCAGCAACTTAACTCTCAGTTTCCAGTAGAAATACTTTCCATGTTCGAACAAAATTCGTGGTTGTGTTCTGTTGATCGTGAGTTATTTTCCGTAGATCAGAACGTGAAAGTATTTCGTCGTAACGTAGGGTTAATGGACATTATTCTGCCAAGTAGTTTGCGCTATTGTGACGAACTAAAATGTTTTTTGCACGATCCAAAACAATCTTGGTTTTCAAAGGTAAGGAAATTTCTTAATCGCACGTTTGGTTGGTCTTGGTTTGATGCACTTCGATATATTTTGATTGGAGATGAAAGTGTTCTCATTTACTCAGGTCCTTCAAATGCGATGCACATATTTAGTATAAAGAGTCTGCTAGATAAAGAGGAGCAGCCTAATAACTTAAGGGGTGTATTTTCAACTATGTCCCCCAATGGCAATTTTGCTTATCTGAATAACACGTGGGCCCAGAAATTAACCATTCACAACCTTGAGTCAAATACCAAATTTTGTCACGTGTTTCAAAATCGAAGTGTGTTGGATATCCCTGTTGTGAGGGATGGTGTAATTTTATATGATGACAAGCGCACCCCTGAACTATGGAATAATGATTTTACACAATGTCTTGCAACCTTTGATGTACTGGTTGGTATGAAGAAATGTTTGCCAGTATCTGATGAAGTAATAGCTTGTGTGTACGACTACCATGTTATCTTTTTCAATGTATTTACTAAGAAAATCGAAAGTAAAACAAGCTTCAATGAAAAGCTTTTGACAGTGTACGCTTGCAGCATTAAATATCATGTACTTGCCCAGATCGAGTCCAGTGAGTTCTCGTTATGGAAGAATGGAGTTAAGGTGGATGGGTGGGAAAATGTTTTACGAGCGAATACGTCACTTAGATGTATTTTTTGTGCCCAATTTTCACCCCAGGGAAGTAGACTAGCGTTGTTCAGTGAAGAAATAATCATTAAGATACGTTGCGCAGGTCGCTATTTACGGGCCAAGTGACGATCTCCTCAGGTTCAAGTTTTTTGACGACGAAAACTTTGTGGTTCTACTAATCATATCTTATACTTCATTAATGTAGATCGTGGTGAAATAATAACTTGTTTAGATATGGGAAACATTCCAGCACTGATTGATGTGAGTCGTAAACGAAGCATTGTCTTCGCTGGTGTTGATTGCTCGGAGCGTTTTGAGTTGATAAAAGTTTGTTTACCTGGTTGATTGTAACTCAATTGGGTAAGTTAATCGTTTCTAAGTTGTTAATATTTCCAGAATTTATGAATACAACCATATGTTACGTAGGGCCAGTTTTTGTAGTTATGATAAGGTACGAAAGCTTAGATTTTTGTAATGAGTAATACTGCTATAAGAGCTCGCCCGATTTTGGAGAAAAATTTCTTCATCTCTTTTTTTTCCAAATAAGAATATTAGAAGTATACTTCCTTTACTATATTGATAAGCGATGTGATAAAAGCAGCTTTTGAGCCTAAAATTACTGTTTACAATAATTTGATTGGTAACATGAACGGGAGGAGGGAGTGGTTCTGCCTCCCAATGTGACGTCATTGTTAAATATATAAAATTTCTATTTTTGTTTTTTCCGCATGGAGTTTGTTGCAAACATAACAATGTAGAACAAATTCCAAGCTTGTTTCCAAGGTAATGAATTTTTAGACTGTTCCACATCTTCTCATATGTTTACTGCTGCAATGTACAAAGATGTTGGATGGCTATTTTTCATAAGACAAACGTTTTTCAACATTTTCAAACGTCAAGCAACATTTCAAACTTGAACGATGATTCAATTAAGAATGACCAATGACCTTAAATCAATATTTTAGAGTGGTTTTTGAACAGGTCGAAGAAATTTACCATAGAAAATAAATTATACGATAATATTTGAAGAGTGTTTAGTGGATTACTGTTTCAAACGAAAAATTAAAACACAACTTCTGCGTACTGTACAATTTGCGGTGGTCATTCCAAGAATATCAACAGAAAGACATGGAACCACAAAACCTGTTTATATTGAAACTATTATTGGGTAGGTACTTACCGTGAAGAAATATTGACACTATTATTTTTCCGCATTGACATTTGTTTTAACATGTCTTTTTGAAATTTATGTTTCGAACAATGCTATTTACTAAATAAATCATGCTTTTCGCTAACTACAGAAATTGGAAGCATTGGTTACCTGGCATATTGCAAACACTGGAGTTTGGACTGGACTTTGGATTTTCTCGTTCTGTTACGCGTCTCTCGTTCATTAAAACACTTACAATCAATTCAATCAACAATGTAATATTGATTATCTTTGTCTGCTTCTCTGTCTATACGTTTATTCGCGTTCTGATCTGTTTGTCTAATGTCAGTCCACCCGGTGTTGTCTTTTGTATGGGAACCCCGTTATTGGAGACCAGCCATTGTGTGTAATACTTGTTTAGTCTATGTAAATATTGTTGTTAAGTGATTTATTGTTTTTCTAATGTATGGCGAGTCTTGTAAAATAAAATAAAATAAAATAAATGTTATTATAGATTACAAATGTATTGTAAATATCGTTAACAATAACTCAATAGAGAGGTTCAGATTTGACTTCCACTACCGCTATCACTACCTTAATCCATCCGTCAGCCAATCAGATGAGCTTATTCTACCCAACTGACCAATCACATTGCTTAAAAATTTGGATAAGGTAGCAGTAGTGGTAGTGGTAGTCAAACCTGAACCTCTCTAATAAGGGTTCGTCACAGAACGGCAAAGTGGAAAGTCTAGTCCAAATTTTACAGTCTAATCCAAAATTCCATGCTAACGTCCAAAGTTCAAGTCAAGTCAAGTCCAGTGTGTACAATATGCCCAGTTCACCCTGATTTACATCGAGCTGAGGACAATTTTGTGTTTCAATATCCCAGGTCTGGGTTAAGATCTGCTTCGGGGGAGTATACAGGGTGTATAAAAAAAGCAGACAAATCTGAAATCGCTGTTTGTTTCGCGAAGCGCCTCAATGTACGATGTTTTGTATTGAAATAGATTGTTTTGGTTCTTACAGTACTGCCTAGAAGTAACTTAACACATGCGGTTCGGTCGCGGTTCGTGCGGTTTGCGGCTGCGGTTCGTGCGGTTCGCGGTTACGGTTCGTGCGGTTCGCGGCTGCGGTTCGTGCGGTTCGCGGTTACGGTTCGTGCGGTTAGCGGTCGCTGTTCGTGCGGTTCGCGGTTGAGGTTCATGCGGTTCCTTAGCTGACTGTGCAAAAATCATTGCGGCGTATTCCGACATTGTCCGAGCTTTACATTTTATTATGCGACGATCGTTCGGTGTTGAACGGTGTTGAATAATCAAACATACTATTTACAAATTATAAAACAAATCGCAAAAATACTTGACAATACTATTAATAGTAAATTGCGATGTCTAATACGTAGCTGAATTTTCTATTTGAAAAGCTGAACTATGTACTAGGTTTATTAAAAAGAAAGATACTTTATAAACCTTTTATAAAACTTTTTTGCCCACAAAAGCAAGAATATGCACATTCGTATACACAGATTATTGAGAAAATACAGTGAAAAAAACAAATTTAAGAGCTCACAATTTATCCGCATAAATAAATTAGTTTCTGTTTACATGTAGCGTGATTATGATGAATTAACAATCAGAATCCATCGCAAATATAACGGGCTAAAAATCACTCATTTACGCATTGCCTTTGGCTTTCGCGATCACTGAAGCCTTGGCCAACGCTAATTTGGTGTCTAAACAATAACATCAAAAACTAATACATTATGAATTCGTTCGGCGCAAAACGTCATACTGGGTAGGCAATAACAACAACACGCTTCCACGCATTCCCTGTAGACAACAGCTATTTCATAAAAAAATGAACACACCAGTATCACAGAAACTACACCTGTACTTCCAAAAGTATGTCAGACGTTAATTCTACTTAAAATTCAAAAATGTTGACGTTAGTCAAAAAGTATTTCGCACCAAACAACTGCTAGTTTGAATACTCATTACAGTATACTATTACAATAATTATCACAATGTTTGAATCAAACAAGCCGAGATACTGTATACTGATCGTGCTTTGAGTTCGCGTGGATAAAATATTCGTAACAACATAAGCTTAAATGTACTCACTCTCATGAGTCCAATATGTCCTACCCATTCCAAAGTCCTCCATATAACACAGTAAGCCAGTGTATTTTAAGTGTTTTTCGCCTACGCTGTGATTTTGTTTAAGAGCTCTGCGGTTAATCAGCATGTTTCCGACTATGAATAAATTAGCTCGGTATACATAAGTGCATGCATCGCTATACATATAACACATTAGAAAATGATATAAAAATTTAAAGGGGGAAATATGTTGCTAAACCATTGTAAATTCCGACATACCTCACATTATATTTAGTATTTGGTCATTAATTCAACATAATCATAAAAGCAAGTGACATATATGATGATAGTCAAAACGGCTTGCCCCAGATCAAAACGGCGAAGTTTCCGATAATGAAAACGGCCCCAACAATGTTAATCAGGATACATAGCTCAAATCGTGATTGTTCTCAGCGAGTTTCCAGAATCTGAACAGAAAATAGATCTATTGTCCAAGCGCGTGTTTTGTTGGCTAATCCTATTGTGACTGCACAGTTTGCGTTAATACTTTGAAACAAACAGCATAAATAGTTTGCAACATAAGTTTGATTTAGGGCCGCTTGGACAGATACGTATATATATAGTACAAGAAGAGAATTTAGAAGATATAATATACTGAAAATATAAAGCATTAACAAATACTATAAGAGTTAAACAGAAACCTGAAAAGGGGAAAGAATTTTGTGACACACTATAGTGGGTGTTTAGTCATTTGCATTACAGTGACACATTCCACACTATGCAAAATTTCGCTCATTAAACACCTTAATTGATATCGATGCGATAACACTTCGTTATGTTAGCAAGAAATCTACACAGTGGATAAAAAAATTGATTGGAAAATCTCCAAAGAGAAAATGCTCCGTAGAGGGAGAAACGACTCGACTTCGAGCATATAACGATGGCTTTCCCATTATTGAATTAAAATATAAACCAACTTAAACGAAGAACAGCTTCTCAGACACGCACAGAAGAACAGAATACAAGGTATGGGTGTTTAGTGACAGAGCCGAAGCCGAAGTCGGTTTATTATCGTATTCTTCCGTAAATTGAGATCAATCTCAGTAACAGCGGGCAGCACGCGGTCGATACGAGGACGGCACGCGGGCGAACCGCGGTTGGCCCGTAAGCGAGCCGCGGTTCGCCCGCGAGCCGCCCTCGTGTCGACCGCGTCGAGCACGCGGGCGAACCGCGGTTAAGCCGCGGTTGGCACGCGGTTGACCGCGGTTTTCTGTTAAGTTACTTCTGGGCAGTACTGTATAACCTAGAATAAACCGAAAAAATGAGAAATTTGAATTTTCAATACCCGAGGGGTTGTGTTTGTTACGACAAGTTAAATATGCCTTGCGCGCAAAACTTAAATGCTTAAAAGTAATCTTGACTTGGTAGATGGAAAATTTGTCGGGTGTTGTATTGCTGTACAAAATTTCAGACAATTTGCTCGAGTCTAAGCGGTTGAAAACGTCGCGCGAACTTCTATATTTTTAGCAAAATTATCTTTGTGCAGGTTTAATTTATGTATTTACTTAATTTGCATACCATGCACCCCCAAGGGACATTTAATTAAAATTGGAACATTTCTTCAGGAAAAAACGATTCTTATTGAGAAAAATATACGTTCACGCAGAATCACACGATGTTTTGAATGGCTTAAACTCAATCAAATTTCTTTAACAGCAATAAAACACCTAACATATTGTCTACGTACCAACTCAAAATTACCTTTAATTAAACTTTTCAATTTCGCGCGCAAGCCTTTTTAATGTGTTTCAAAACACGCACACCCCTGGATGTGAAACATTAAAATTTCAGAATATTTTTATATATTATTATACACCGTAAATACCCAAGCAATGTATATTAATCAGAAACTTCATACTTCAAGCCGTTGCGCGAGGTCGAGAGCCGTTTCAAAATTGTCTACTTAGTTTTTTTATACACCCTGTAGTCTAAATTAGTGTATATGGTTAAAGTTACAGAAATTCTTTTCAGTATTGTAAAAGTTTGATATAGTTAGTAAAATAGAGCGATCATTAATGCCGGAAAATGTCTGAAACATGTGTTTTATGATACAAGAAAGACTAGTAAATCTAACCATGTAAAATGATATCAATGTGTCTCACGCATATTCTTTTTAAAGATCAATACTAAAGATCAAATCTCCACATGAAAATTATGATGGAGTTATACTGAAGAAAACGTTTTAAGAAAAATATACACTTTCCATGAGATTCTTAACCTGCTTGACTAATGTGTGCTGGTAGTCATTTTGTATATATTAAAAGTTCATACTATGTTCTTGCAAAAATGAAGATTTTGTGCTAAAATATAAAACATACTTGTGTGATAAAATGCACATTTTTGTGACATTAACGATCGTTGTATTTTAATGTGAAACGTTTTCACTGGGCTGAAAGTTACTTTAAAGCTGGACTGTAAACGAAATAGTGTTATTGATGATGGATAGTGAAACAAAGGGTTACATGTTCAGCACTGCACGCAGGAAAAGTGGGACTATAACTGATGACATTACAGAAGCATGTATTTAGTTTCTCTTTACTTCTAAGAGAACAAAACCTGGATGATATTTCCTCGAATGTGTCGTGGTCATGAAAACGCTAGCTATTCATTCCGTACCTCGTTGGCAAGACTTGTGCAAGCAACTGGTTCGGCAGAATGGTCAGAGGACGAGAGTTAAGAATTACAAAATGTTTTGGAATAACACGATTCTCTGACAACGATCACAAAAAACCACATTGTAATAACTTTTGTTTCAACTGATCCAACTTGAAGTTCAAGGGAAGGAGTCACACATATTGACTTTGTCGCCAAAATTTACTCTGTAAGTTTCCATGTTCGATGTTCGACAGTCTTCAAAAGATAACAACTGTTTTTGGTCAAACGACAATATATCCGTCTAGTCTTGTGATTACCTCAGTCGGGGGATATGATAATGTCGTATGGATAAGATAGGAAGAAACAATATCACGTGAGTCTTCTGGATGAATTCCTGGAAAGTTGTTCCTTAACGATATTAGTTATTATTACTGATTGTGCATTTTTTATGAACTGATTGCAACAAATTTTGGAGAGCGAAACGAAAGTACCGCATTGAAAAAACACCTGCAGTGTGGAGACATTTTTCAAACAAATATTCTTGGTTTTTATAATGTCGTTTCAAAGTCTCAACATGCGCTTGATTAAAAAGACACAAGTCCTTGCTGAAAATTGGAACATGAGAATTGAGAACGTGGAATAAAGTTATTATACAACTCATGTAAAAAAGTTATCCACACGAACGTAGTTTCAACCAAAATAATTTTGTCAGTGCGACAACCAGAACTAAACAGTTAACAGGAACAACTTCTTGTAATAATTGAACGATATACCTGTTTGGAAAGTACCCAAGTGTTCGGTGAAGAATGTAAATCAGGAATGAAACACTCATGCTGGCTTACCAGATCTGCATGAGACTGAAAAATAATTGCAAAAGTGTAAGTCTAAACTGCAAAAGCAAGAGCACATCAACGTTTACTTCCTTGTTCGACGGACATGATAGTATATCAACTGCATTCAGTGAAACAACAGTAACGACATTTGTATGTTATTATGATAAGCAGTTAGAGGATTATGTTGTGGATGACGTGAAAACAAACATTGATCGTGTAAGACATCACAATTAATCTGTAATTGATCGTGTAAGACATCACAGTTAATCTGCGAGCACTAAATTCCTGTCAAGTTATAAGCAGTATTACTTGTTGTCTAATCTTGATTGTTACAAATTGTATTGAAGGAAACAGATCTTACCTCAGACCATTTTATCATCGCGGACTCCGTTGGAAACAAACCCATCTGTTTACTACATCGTCTGGTATAGACTGTCAAGTGTGGTAACATGGAAAATCTATACGTTATTCAGTTAAGAGCTGCACGGTCAAATCTGGACTATTTACATAAGGGTAAACTATTGACACGTGATTGAATTCTGTCGGAAACAAAACCAGATTACGGTGAAGTAACACATACGACTTTGCTACCAAATATTTGGAATCAACCCAAGGACGTATGAATGAACTACTGTATTCGCGACAAATTTACATAATGGGCTCAATAATGGAACATTTGTGCAGTGCTTGTACGCAACCACGTTATCACTTTCCCTTGAAAAAAATAAGACGTTTATTGAATGTACGTTGCATAGAATGAAAACAATGTTAAAATGTAATATAAAATTGTTTAATGTAGTGAAACATGTTAATGACATACATGAACATATTCAAATTGAAATGTTCATATTCAAATTGCGTCATCCATATTTTCTGACATACATGAAACCTAAAATAACTTCCGGACGTTTTCTTCAACAACACCATATATCCATGGCTCCTATCAAAAGTAGTACATGTTTCTACATTTCGAATCTTTATATTAGAAGAGAAGAGAGATGAATGATATTTGTTATGATGGTTTGACTAAAAGATTTTCCGCATTAAGCTTTCATGTATATCATATGCATGATGTAATACAGAGACGTACATGGGCCAGTTGTATCCATAGAACTGCAACAGCTATTTAACTACAAAACAGCTAGTGAAATTGCAGTTGAGAGTTTTGTACTATTAACCTGCCACCAGAAATTTTATTTCTTTATTTTCTGCGAGGCCGAATAATTGTTGTCGTTTTACATTGACCTGTAATTAAAGTCTAGCTCATTTATAATGATATGTAGTTTAATTTTCATATAATTTTGTAGTTTTATATTATTAGACTGTTATGGTAAATAATTTCGTAATTAGAATGTTATGACAAAACGGAAGAAACTCATTAGCATAATCTTTGAACAACATCTAGTATATACAGAGAATCCTCTTCTATTTGAGACGATGATGTAAGACAATTACTATATGTTTATATTCCTTATAAAAAGTTTGAAGTAATTCAGTCAAGGTTCGTTTCAGACGACTGTATTCCTGCGTGAACTTATTGTGTGAAACCGCTTAAAAATCCTCTTAAAAATAAGGTACTAAGTTTTTGTAACGAAAACAGAAGCTTTAGGTTTGACTCGTATATGGGCATGAGCAATATGGCGGAAGGACGTGGTCTTAACTTGCTTTATCAAAATGTCGCCAGTACGGGTGAAAATGGTTGTTTAAGTTCCTTCCTACCCAGTACTAGTTGCACTGAACTGTCTGGCATGTCCCATGATGGCGTACGTTTAAAATGGACTGGTCATTTGTTAGAATTAGAACGAATTGTACGTGAATTATGGGGCCTCGAAGGAAAATGGTCATCACCTGGAGGACAGTCGAAGAAGTTCTCAAGTACAAATTCTGACTTGGTTCTCACATGGCATAAAGGTAAATTAAATTCCGTGCTTTTTAAAGGTAGAGACGGTGTTTTAGTGCGAGATCAATGTATATTGCTTTGTAAACATGAAACTCAATCTATACTCAAGCCACAATTGCCGGATTCTGGTCAAACAAATGTAAATACAAGTGTGTGTGGTTCCCCTAATTTACCAGATGAAAATGTGAAAGTCTACCGACTTCGCCTTTTTGGTTGAAAACACAGAATAAAACTGTCTGTCGGTCAGCTCCTGACTTTGTCGATTGCCAGTGCCAGACTGAGCAGATTGAATTAAATAATAATAATTGTGGTTGTAGCTGTGGAATTATAGCTTCGGGGCTTGAACGGATGAAACTTGGATTAGTTATTTTACAAAAGAAATTTGAGTCTAAATTGGATTCTTTCGTTGCTGAACTTTCGACTGACCGTACAAATATCAACCAACTTAAGCAAGAACTTGCTTATGAAAAAAATAGAATAGTCGTTTTGAGTCGGAATTGGCTTTGTTTGTGAGAGAAAGGAATGCTAAAGTCAATGAATTGAATAAAACAATAGCCTTACTCAATGACGGAATTAAAACCAGTGAAGTGATTGTTGATCAGTTGGGACCTCTTAATGCCAGCAAAAATTTAGAACGAACATGCACTTCCAACAGTAATGCGCAAACAAAGAATGCAAATCAAAAATTATTTAACAGTAATGATAACTTTGGTCAGTCTTCAATGATCGATTGGAAACGTTAATGTTAATAAATTTGATGAGGTTGACGAGTCGGCAATAACATGACCCAGTCTACTGCTCATGATATCAAAACAAAGCCGGCACCGATTAACCGACAAAAAACAACAGTGGACCTATCCCTAAGCACTTGGTTGCTTTTCCATTCTTACGGAAGAAAGGAATTTGTCTTAAAGGATCAAGATGTGACTTTTCTCACAATCCAGTCAAACTTGCATTAATAAAAATCCTAATAAGCATTTGACCGCATGTCCATTCTTATTAAGAAAAGGTCATTGTTTAAAGACATCGAGATATGATTTTTCTCACAACATTAGCCAAACTCAGATTGGGAAAAAAGTAAATGTGAATCCCCCTAAAGAAGTCATCGAAATTAACAACGATGTGGGTAATCCTATCACCACCCTCAAGGGCAGTAATGTAAGTACTAACGCTAGTACTTCTAATGAATTGTATGCAATACCAGTGAGAGTTACTATTCAGAGACGCGGCAAACTAGATCCGCAAAAATTTATAAGGAGAAATGAGCATTTTTTTCGCCCTCCGGAATTACAACTCGGAGATACGGACTCCTGGAATGCTCATCTACAATTGGTGAACCAAACCTTGGATTAATTTGGGACCTTGGAAAAGGCGGAATCTCACGTATTAATGAATATACGGGGTGAGTAAAATAAAACTGATGCCCTTTCAAATTCAAATTAGCTGCAAATTTCATACGGTGTATTCCCATGGTTATACAGAGAACAGATCGTGATTTAGTACACGGTACGTAAACCAATTCTGACAATTCTTGCACGGCTAAAATTATGCATTTTAACTTCCACTGGGAATTAGATTTTGTTTTAGATCAACGTCTGTCAAATTGCAAGAATGCAATGCTGCTAGTTTGAATTTCAATAGTATCAGTTTTTTACCCATCCTGTACTGTGTACTTAGTCACGATCTGTTCTCTGTATACCTATGGGAATACTTAAAGTTCCGTAATGATGTTCCGTAAAATACGCGGCTAATTTGAATTTGAAAGGGCATCAGTTTTTTTTTACTCACCCTGTGTATGCATAAACTCACCTTGTAGTTCACCGCCACGCAATTTCTTGCAGTCCACCGCGTCAGGACAACCAGGGAGGCGCTCTATTCTTACGTGTATTGCTATAAACCTGATGTCCTGATGTGATTATCCTTAACTAAACCTGATGCTTGTTCAACATTTTATTTAGAACTGAATAGCTATAATGAAGGTCTGGCTATTGTTCTTTAATTCTTTAATTCTTTAATTTACTCTTTTGCCTTAAATTGGCGATTGCAAACCGCAACAGCTTAAGCCAATTGCTGCGGCACCATTACAATAATTAACACGTACAACAAATAATAGGCATAAACATACCTTCAACAAACAATAGACATAGACATACTACGAACATTAAGGATAAACATAATATTTAGCAAAAACATCAAAAACAACAAGGAGTGGTTAAGAGGTTCCGGGCAGAATTGCACGTGACACAAACTGACTTCCATGTCCTCGCATCCTCAGGATCGTCACACAAATTAAATGCATTTCTGTAATATTGTTTAAGTAAGGTCTTAAACGTAGCTAAAGAAGTGTTCCTGCGCATTTCTGCTGGTAGTGTATTCCAAACTCGTTTTGATCTTACCATGTACGATCTAGCGTAGGTGCATGTACGACATTATTAGCTGTTCCTCAAGTACCAATGTTCCATCTATTTTGTCTTCAGATCTTGTAGATTTCCTTGTTGTCTTCACTTTTGGTACAATGTCTTTATCTACATAAGTGATGTTGTTTATTATTTTGAACAATTGTACCATGACCAAGTACTCGTGCCAATACGTTAACGGTATTAAGTCTGTTTTTAGAAGCCGCTCTTTTTACGTGTCTCTGCAGCGATATGGTAGACCAAGTATGTATTTTGTTGCGCGTCGTTGGATTCGTTCAATGTTCTTGATGTTGTCTACAGTTTGGGGGCCCGTACCGGCGAGGAATATGCGAGATGTGCACGAACGATAGTAAGATAGATTGTTCTCTTCGTGTCTATACTTTTGATGTTGTTTGATGTTCTTTTAACATAGCCCAAGATCTTGTTGGCTTTTCCACTCTGTGCTTCAACTTGTTTCTTCCAGGTCAGATCAGTAGAGATCCAAACTCCAAGGTCTCGTTCGTGATTACAATGTTCTAATTGTAAGTCACCCATCGTGTAGCAGGTCTTGATTAACTTAGAGCGTTTGCGGGATATTGTTTCAACCTTGCATTTTGTTGGGTTAAAGGCAAGGTTGCTGGACGTAGACCACTGTTCCAGGGTGTTTAAGTCCTCTTGTAGCTTGTTCGAATCGGTATTACTTGCAATACGTTTGAATAATTTCGTGTCATCGGCAAAGGTGGCTATTGTTGATGAACATACTGCATCTGGTAGGTCATTGACGTATAAAAGGAAAAGGATTGGTCCGAGGATAGATCCCTGAGGAACACCTGAAGTTACTGGTAGAGAGGAGGATGTTGAACCAAAGACTGTAACCTGCTGACGGCGATGGTAGAGATAAGATTCAAACCAGTTGAGTAGGTTTGTTTTGAATCCGAAGCGACGAAGTTTGTTGATCAGAAGTTCGTGATTGACTTTGTCAAATGCTTTGGTCATGTCCAAGTATATGACGTCAATTTGCTCTCCTCGGTCAAGGACTTTTCCAATCTTGTCCAAAACACCCACAAGTTGTGAAGTGCAAGACCTGCCTGGCATGAAACCGTGCTGATGATCATTGATGATTTCTTGTAGATGTTCCCAGATGTGATTTAATACGCATCTCTCTAGTACTTTTGAAACAATACAAAGTAGAGAAATGGGTCTGTAGTTTTGAACGTGTTCTTTGATACCTCTTTTAAAGACAGGAACAACGTTTGCTAATTTCCACTCGTCAGGTACTACAGCTGAATAAAGTGATTTGTTGAACAGTAAGGTGAGTGATGGCGCTATTTGCTGAGCTGTTTCTTTCAGGATTCGACCAGGAATACCATCTAGCCCGAGCGCTTTATCTGGGTTAAGACTTCTTAAGGCAGCAAACACTTCAAGTTCAGAAAAGTTTATTTCATTTAGGATTTGTGGAGGAGGTTCATTGAAATCAGCGGTATCTGTATTTTTCATTTCGTGATTGTGAAGATGGTTAGTTAATATAGAGGCGAAATAGCTATTAAATAACTCTGCAATCGATATTGTATTGTTCGCAACTTTCTGATCATTTTCCGTCTTCCACAATACCGATTGTGGTATGTTGCTGGTTCTACCATTCCTAGTCGAGTCATATGTCCTCACGGTTTTACTGTGATACGGAAAGACAGACCATATGATAGGCAGGGGGTGGCGTAAAAGTCTTGTAAGAATGACTGGAAACTTGAAAGTTTAGAGGAATTTTCAAATCCTTATAAATGTCTGTGGACTAAGATAACTACCATTAACTCACTATTCTATCTACTAGCGATATATCATCCTCCCTCTCCTGAATACCAATCTGATGATCTTCTGGATTTTCTAACGGACTCGTGTGAGAGATTACTGTCATTAGAGCCCAATGCGAAACTGATCATAGCTGGTGACATCAACCAATTAGGGATATAGCCATTGTTAAATTACCATTCTTTAGTTCAGATTGTGAATGTTCCAACTCGTGGCCAAAAGATTCTTGATGTGTTTATAAGCAATGTTCCCAACTTTTGGAATAAAGCGAAAGTGATAAAAAGCCTTGTGCGATCCGGCCACTTGGCTGTTTTACTTAAACCCGTGGTCAAGGTTAAAGCTATAAGGAAAACCGTAGAGTTTCCTGATTTAAGAGGGCATAATAAGTTAAAAATGTTGCGGAAAATGGACAATTTTCGATGGGACACAATTACCAGTGGTACTACATGTCCAAATGAAATGACCAACAATTTGTATAACAAAATATGGCCAATATTCAAAGAAAGTTTCCCAGTTATTAAAACACTGGTCTCCAGTAGAGACCTTCCCTTCCTCTTTTCAATAGTCAAGCATCTATTAAAGCTGAGGAAAAATGCTATTAACAAGAGAGACACTGAGAGTAGTCATCGCCTACAAGAAAGGATTAACAAGCTTATTCGGGATGATCAACTTAAAGCAGTTAAACAAGAAAATAAGAGCCATGATTGTGGGTCCAAAAAATGGTGGTCATTAGTCAACAAAATAACTGGTGGGGGCAATAGCGAGGTACCATTAAGCCATATTATTGACCCAAAGGTAATGAATGAGCATTTTCAAACTATTAATACAGATTCTAACTATGTTACCCCGCAACTTCTTCATATTCTCAAGGGCACAAGAGTACTTGAATTATCTGTTCACACTGTTTGTAAACTCTTGTTAAAGCAGAAAAGAACCACTTCAGGTCCAGATGAGTTACCGTACTGGTCCTGGAGCACCTATGCATATGATATGGCGCCTGTGATACTACTATTTTTAATAGATCAATCAAACTTGGCATTGTTCCTGATGAATGGAAACTTGCAAATCTCTTACCCATCCCCAAAGAGTCCCCTTGTACTAAGCTAAACCAACTGCGTCCCATCTCGTTGACTAACATAATTGTTCGCTTATTTGAAAGAGCAATCTATATACAACCGAATTATTCTCGGTGATGGAAAAGGTAATCTATGAAGATCAGTTTGCATATAAAAAACGGTCACAGCTCTATAAGGCGCTGTTAAAAGCTCAACATACCTGGATGGAATGGTTGGATGGTGATGCGAGTGTGGTACGAGACTTTTCTTTTGATCATGATCAATGATATTCGTCGTGTTCAAGCTTCAAACTTAGTTGTCAAATTTGCTGATGACATAAATGTAGGGATAATGGTCACGATGGCAGTTATGCCTCTTGTATGGAGACTAACAATATTGAGATCTGGGCGGAAACAAATCAAATGAAACTTAACTTTAAAAAGACATGGGAGATGGTCATACGCGGCAAAATATCCCGGCCTCTTCCTGAGCCTTTGCCTATGATTATTCCTAAAAGTTGGTTGAAGATACTGGGTGTATAACGTTTCAGGAGAATCCTATCATGTGGGACTTGCAATTGGATAAAATAATGAGTAAAGCTTATAGCAGACTGTACATTATCCGGACTTGCATATACTATGGGTTTTCTAGGAAAGAGTTGGATCTTCTGTTTCATAACCTTATTTTACCAATATTAGTTTTTGGTGTAGAGGTCTGGGGGTGTGCCTCATTCTCATACAAGTATGGATATCTTATACATCAATTATCTATTGTTGATATATTAAATAATAAAGATAGAGTTTTATGGGAGAAAATAACCGCAGATCCCAACCATGCTTTGCAACTTTTGTTACCTCCTAGTCGCCAATTGGAATTACGTGATCGCGAACTACCGAGAGTACGAGCAGAAAGATTCAAAAGAGTATTTGTTAATAGATGCCTTTTTAACTTTATATGATATTTTATAAATTAAAATTTCTACTCCTTTAGAATAATAATAATTAATATAAATGAAACATTAGTTCTATTAATCAGTATCAATATAGTAATTAAGTATATGGATTGTTAATAATTAAGTGGAACTGTAAACCTACACGTTTGCTGTAAGGTGTTGCTTTTTATATTTTTTAATAAAGATTCATAATAATAATAATAAGTGAATTTGTGTATGAACCAATCTTTATCCAACTACAATCGTAGAAATAATATTTGCAGCATTTTGAGCCGGCAGAGATTTTGTGAACACATTTATTTCATTGTAAACAGTCGTAAACTGCTATAATAGAGTCTCATACGCTCTCCGGTGACAAAGTTACCAATGAGATGGAAGAACATGATTTGTAATACAATAATCAACAATATTCAGAGTTGGAATTTTTGAAAAGTCTGAAAATTTGTATCAAAGATTGCAGTTTTACGCAAGATGACGGACTTAAGTTCTGGGGAATGTTGAACGGGGAATACTGTACGTTCTAAAACTTGTTCGTTGCGAGACAAGTTGCGAATAAAGCTGCATAATGTAACAGGGCCTTAATGGTCAGCCGTAAAGTGTCCATGGCAAGAATCCTGATCTTTTCAGAAAGTTCAATGGTGATTTATGCTGAGCTAACGCACAACTCCGTGCTTTATATTCTTGTCAGTGGTGTACCGCACCATAAAATATACCTTGTTATGTATATTTATATGTGTGTGCCTGAATAAACACTTATTATATTTTGATGGGGTTTTTGAATAAATAACAAACTAATAATATAAATATAACGCTAACGGATGTTCGCACAATCGAGTTGCAATTGTCTTGCAAATATAACAAATGATATACTTACCGCCAGAATGTTGCACCCTACAGTGTGCCAGAATCTTCTCTTCCAACGTCAGCGGTAAATTTTATACTTGTCGTCCAAGCTGAAGGAAATTGATGGCGAGAAACTGATTGTTGAGGTGTTAGGTGTTACATTATTTGCTTGAGAGGTATGTGTACGTTAAGCTTTTCATTTTATTGCGACATGAATGATGTAGTTTACGAAGGTTATAAGCGATTAGTCATGAGCTATTTTGATTTATTTTGTTTCGAAACCTAATTAAAAACAGAATTCATCAGTCTTGTCTTTTTAACAAATCACCTATTTCTATAAATTAATTATACCTACCATTGGCATTGCCTATTTTAGTAAAAGAACAAAAACGCATAGACGGTATTATATAATATTTTGATCGATGCAAAACAAAAAGACGTATGAATTTCGACATCCCGAGCAAATGTCCTTTGTCGGGAAGCTGCTAAACGAATAAGGATCTTCACTCGAAACATTGAAGTTCTACTCTTCTGTTTGTAACGTTTCGACAGGTAATGAGATAATCCTTATGGTTTTCACAAGAAGTTTCAGTTTGAAATGTCTCGAAATGTGTTAGGCACAAAGACTGAATCGTTATAAATAGACCAGTTAGAAAGCTTCCCTTGCACGAAATCTTTTCTTAACATGATTTCCTTGACGAAGTTTTCAATAGAAAACTACTCAAACGGTGAATGCTCGAATACACCATTCCGTTTTTACGAATACGCAACAGCTTAGAAATATTTTGTAATTCGAGAAAAAATTGCTTTGTAAATATCCTCGCTTTTATTTAGTCCAAGTTATTCTAATTCAGAGCTATAAGACAAGTTAGCCATATAGGCAGTCTGCTCAAGGAACCACGCTCGATTGCCTACCGGTAATTATATAGACGAACACGATGAAACGTTGTTGTCTTATAATTGCATTAGATGCGTTGAAATGAGAAAACGTATGATTTGTTGAAACCAAGCTTATATATATTCCATAAGTTGCAGTCATATCCTACCATCTTACATCAAGTCTGAATATATATTATCAGTAAAATCACGAGAAATTGTCCTGTGTAAAATCAGTTTTTTATAATAAGCGACTGATTAGGCATTTTAAATCACGTTTTAATTTTCGAGATCGGAATACTATGCATCTTCAAGCTTAAAAATGTAGTCCTAAAAAGCCTAAAGCGAAACTATCAACTAAGTCGCAGAATAAAGATATAAATATAACCCCACCGGATGTTCGCGCAAACGAGTTTCAGTTGTCTTGCAAATATATCAAATGATATGCTTACTTGCAGAATGTTACACCCTACAGAGTGCCAGAATCTTCTCTTGTAACGTTAGCGGTACATTAGCGGTTGTAGTTGCTGTCCAACCTGAAAGAAACAAGGAAAGAAATCGATTCATGATGTGTTAAATGTTGCATTATTTGTTTGAGAGGTATGTGTACATTGTACTCTTCATTTTATTGAGATATCTATAATGCAGGTTGTGAAGGTTGTAAACAATTAGTCAGCTATTTTTCATTTATTGTTTCGAAACAAATCAAAAGCACAATTCATCATGTATTTTACGGTCTTGTCTATTTGGAAATCAAGAGTTATGCATTCTGTACATTACCTACTATCGCCTATATATCGAGTATTATATATTTAAAATTTCGATCGATGCAAGACAAAACGTTATCATGCATGAATTTCGACATTCCGAGCAAAGAACGATGAAACGTTGCAAGTTGTCTTTTAATATCAGATGCTTGTAAATGAGAAAAAGTATGTGAGAGATAAATCATGAGATAAAGCATCTTACATCAAGTTTAAGTATATATCAGCGTAATCGCGAGAAGTTGTATGTTATATAATTAATTTATGTGTTTCATAATGGATTGCCAAGGCAATTAAAAATACGTTGTTGAAGCCAAATCACATATACAAAAAAAATTTATTGCATGAAGTAATGGCAATTATCAGTCTTGTCTTTTTAACAAATCACCTATTTCTATATATTATACCTACCATTGCCTATTTTAGTAAAAGAACAAAAACGCATAGCTAGATGGTATTATATAATATTTCGATCGATGTAAAACAAAAAGAAGTATGAATTTCGGCATGTGGGGAAAATATCCTTTGTCGGGAAGCTGCTAAACGAATAAGGATCTTTACTGAAACATTGAAGTTCTATTCTTCTGTTTGTATCGTTTCGATAAGTAATGAGATAATCCTCATGGTTTTCACAAAAAGTCTCAATTTGAAATATCTCGAAATGTGTTAGGCACAAAGATTGAATCGTTATATATAGACCAGTTAGAAAGCTTCCCTTGCACGAAATATTTCCTCAACATGATTTCCTTGACGAAGTTTTCAATAGAAAACTACTCAAACGGTGAATGCTCGGATATACCATTCAGTTCATTATTCGTTGCAACCAAGCTTATATTCCGTAAGCTGCAGTCATATCCTACCATCTTACGTCAAGTCTGAATATATGTTATCAGTAAAATCACGAGAAGTGTTCCTGATGAAAATCAGTTTTTTTAATAAGTGACTGATTAGGCATTTTAAATCACGTTTTAATTTTCGAGATCTCAACACTATGCACCTTCAAGCTTAAAAATGTAGTCCCAGAAAGCCTAAAGCCAAAAAAATATCAACTAAGCCGCAGAATAAAGATATAAATATAACCCTACCGGATGTTCGCGCAAACGAGTTTCAATTGTCTTGCAAATATAACAAATGATATACTTACTTAATAACACACCCTACAGTGTGTCAGAGTCTTCTCTTGTAACATTTGGGGCACATAAGCGGTTCTAGCTGCTGCGTTCATTTTGGTGTATTCATTTTGGTGTATAAACCACGAATTCTGGTGCATTTAAAGTTTTTGCCATCAATACTTATATAATAAACGAAACAAACAGAACTTTAACATCTCGAATTGCTTAATCGGTTCTTTTTAAACAGCACGATACATTAATTGATAAAGAGAGCCAATCAGGCATCAGAATGCATAATATTCATACATATTTTTGAAAGTAACAAGCCCATTTCACTCAGAAATCACGGAAGTACGTTAACGAAGCACATTCGTGCAAAAGTTGCATACATTTTACACGTTTTTGAATGATATTCTTTGTCTGCTATATTTTATTTCAAATGCGTGGGTAGATGATATTACAAATTAGCTTCAATTAACTTACATGTTTTCAAAGATGAATATTTTGAACAGTAGACACGACATGAAGAAACTAAGTGCGTTTTGACGCTTTATTTTCAGACAATCTTTGATATAGATTAAAACCTGAGAGAGGATTCTTTCATGGCAGCGCCATTTATTAAACACTTGCTCTCGAGAAATTGATTATTCGGGTACTCTATTGTAGTCAATTTTTTAAGTGGGGGGGGGGCACGCATTTTTTCTCTTCAGCCATTTTTTGAGGTAAGTAAAAGCAGTTGTTGGGAAATGGAGGACTGTTTTAAATGATACACGCTAATTTTCGAGATCTGAATAATATGCACCTTCACCTAAACTGCTAAAGCGAAATTATCAACTAAGCCGCAGAAGAAAGATATAAGCGCAAATTGTCTTGCAAATATAACAAATGATATACTTACTTGCAGAATGTTGCACCCTACAGTGTGCCAGAATCTTCTCTTGTAACATTAGCGGTTCTACTTGCCTTCCAACCTGCGAGAAACAAGGGCAGAATTTTATTCTTGATGTGTTAAATATTGTTTGTTCGAGAAGTATGTGTACATTTAGCCTGTTCACAAAGTTAGCGATTAAATGTGCGCGCATTAAATATGGCCGATTGTTCGAGGAGTGAAGGAGTTTATGATCGCAAATTAATGTGTTGATCAATGTTCCAATTTGGTTGTATACTAACAACACGCTAGAAAGCGTGACGTTAACGTTGTGTTGGATAAATCCTGAGCGTAGTGACGCACATGGCTTAAAAAAGCTGGTACTGTGCTACTGCTACATTATTTATATCAAATTTTAATCTGATTTTTGATTGGATATGCTAATTAGATCATTATATTATTCTTGATATTTTGAACTACAGTATAGTTAGATTGTTATTGTATGCAGTTATGTGAGATTCAAAGAATAGTATATTAAACTCTGCTGTAGGTAGAAAATAATTAGATTAAGGTTGGTGTCCATAATTGTGTAAAACTGGGCCTGGTACTCAGGCTAGCATACGCAAAAGCAACATGACATGAAGTACTATAAAATAAAATAAAATAAAATAAAATAAAATAAAATAAAACATAATCCGAAGATTAGCATCTTGAAACCCAGGATACGGATTAAAACAAGACGATATTGAGTTGTGATATTTCGATTTTATTGCAAAATCATCATCAGACAGACTAGAGTTACAATATAATACCTGGTCTTATATACAATAGTTATCACATGACGTCATTACAAAGGAATTTGTCGGTAAGAGTCTGATTTCTAGGCAGTGAAAAGGTGTGAAGAAAGTGTTAGAAAAGGGAATTAGGAAAACAGGGTAAGCTCTTTGCTGGCTTTGAGACCAGAGTTAAGAGATGGAGAAAGGAACTTTATGTACAGAGCTTCAAAAAATAAGAGAAAATTAGGTGTGTTGGAGTTTGCATTGTGAAGGATTTTTACATTGTCACATATTAGGTTGGAGATGAATGTAGAGGTGTCTGTAAGAGTTATATTATCATCACATGCATGATCATGTAAACTGATGATATGTTGCACACACTTGCAGTTGTTAAAGTGTTGCCCAATCGCACTTTTGTCTGGTTTGTTGTGTTCAAAAAGTCGTTTCTGTAAGTATCATTCTGTTTGGCCAATGTAGGTTTCGCAACAGCCTGGACAAGTTACTTCATATACAACTGTAGGCTATACTTACCAAGAACTGGCATTTTCTCAGGCAGATGCTGTAACAAATTGTAATTGTGATACCAGTGTTGTTGCACTGAAGGCGCTGCCCCGTTAAAACAAAATTCTATCTATCTATGACGAGGTACACTAGTGATGTTTGCGAGCGTCTCTTGCGTTGCCGTTCTGCCTGCTAAGAAAGTGGGGGTGTTGCATTCTACTGATTTTAGTAATATACGAAAATGATTATTTCTTTCTTTTCATTGTGAAATAGAAAACCAGTCGCATGCCAATATTCTGTGACAATTTGAAAGATGTTCCTCTGTCTTTGGATTCAAAAACTCTTACCATAATACGGCGCTAGTAGTGTGTTGGTGCTTCCTGTCTTAGTTTCATTTATTCAACAATCTTTTCTCAATCAAATAGCCAGAGTCTGGGACGAGAGCATTATTGTCAAACCTATTTTTGTTCACAGCAATCGAGGGTGGGCTACATGCATGCCAAGACCCCCTATGATCTTCATCTTCCCCTGCCTATTGTTGAAGTAACTTTTGAGTTTCTGCTTGACAATTTTCTGTGTCAGTTTAAAAAATTCTCACCCAGTTGAGTTTTTAATAGAATCAGAGAAAAAATGTCCAAAATTTGAATTGTTCAGCCTAACTATCAATGAATTAATTATTGTTTCACTAATAATATAATTGAGTTCCTTTCAAAGCAAATTTCCTTTTTATTAGTATTGTCTAAACTGTATTCATTTGACAGAATCTTACTCTACCATTCTATTGCTAATGCTGCAATTTGATTGGCTCTGTACTCGCTATATTCAGGTATTCCTGGATAGACAGCGAGTAGCAAACAAATCATTTTTCTGGAGCAGTTTTTTTATAAAAAAGTAGTTAAAAATCAGTGTCTTTTGTGGAATACTGTATTCTTTTATCTTACTTAAATTATTTAGTTACTCAGTCTCGATTTTGATTTTCTGAGGTGACAATTAATTCGGCTCTCAACAGGTATCACATATTGTTTTTACCTAAATTGCAATTTGAATTGTTATACTAGTGTTGTTGTATATTAAATAGTAAATTAAGTTACATTTTTATAACTGTTTATCAGCAATGCTTGAATAAATAATAAATAAAGTGACAAATCTGATTTCACAGCTCTGGAATTTCTTGATAATTTATGTGGGTCTGTATTAGAAAAATATTTTCCTTCTCTCTCAGAAGCGTCCTTTTGCTTTCGGCCTTGAGTGGTTACTAAAAGTCGTTGCTCTTGTTTTCATAGGCCTTCCTGTTTGTAAATAACATATTACATTTGTCTGGCGCGAAACGTCCATTTATCATGATAAATAAAATAAAATAAATTAAAACTTATTTCTCTCGTGCGCCGTCGTTAATAGTCATATCATGTCTCTTCCTTCCAAAGTTTCTCCGTGCTGTCCTGTTCAGGTGACTTTACAGGAAACTTTACAGGTTCAACTCTTACATCCGTACAATTCCTCTTGACGCATAACCTCGATCGTTCTTTATAGACGCGCGAGCAAATATAACGTCACTTCCTACTTCGTTAGAGGAGAATCATTAAAGACCAGAAATGTATTTGTGATAAAATTAGGAAGATGCTTACCCTGGGTTTCAGAGATTTGCAAAACTTTAAAAAGGTTTAGGGAGAAGATGCTGTAATTCTTGCGAACGATTGTATTTTATCGCACGCCCAGCGACGAAATTACACTTTATCATAATTACACCTGTATGATTTCCAGGTGATCATGGAATCAGTTCGTGACAGCTCAGATGAGAAAACCAATGGCTTTAAATTGATGAGACTTATTGTGGATGGAGGAACTGAAGCACTGAGACAAACATTGACAAAATATTGCCCAGGTAATTTACAGGTTGTATTATCTACTCACCACCACACTCTTTTAAAACTCAAACATAAAAAGATCATCAATCAAAACCAATGGGATAAATTATATCCTGCTGTTTCTGTTCCACCCAATATCAATGATTTTGACATCACGTTACTATGCGTTCTTTTAAAGAACATATGCGGTTTGAAATCACATAAAGATCCAGTTTGGCATAACATTCCAATTGTTTCAGATCATTCCGTTGAAGCAGATATTGTTCGTGTTAGGTTATTTCGTAATGAACGCTTTGGTCACATACCCAATACAGCTGTTAGTGATGGCGATTTTCAGTCTTTCTGGGCGGAGATAAGCGTCCCATTAGTTCGTCTTGGGATAGATCAGCGGGAGATTCATAGATTAGAAAATGAGCCATGTGGGAAAGAGGAAGTTGAGCGAGTGTTGAAAGAATGGGAAAAGAGCGAAAGTGAAATTATGAAAGCTTTAAAACGAAATGCGGATGTGTTAAATGAAATGAAGGATGATGTGAAAGCACTCAGAAAAGACAACGAATCTCGTTCTGATGAGCTTTTGAATAAACACCTTGTTTGGTGTAACTTTCAGACAGAGATTGAATTGTATTATGAAAGATTTACAGAAGGTACTCGTGAGTGGGTATTTGAGGAATTTTTGACGTGGTTTGATGATGAAAATTCTAAAAATCGTGCGTTCATTATTTCTGGTCTTGCTGGCATGGGTAAGTCAGTTGTTGCTGCTGCTATCTGTAAGAAGTTTGCTGAACATGTCACGGCCTGTCACTTTTTCCAACACAATAATAGTAAGTACAACAATCCAAAATTCTTTCTCCAATCTGTAGCTTGGCAGGTTTCTCAAGTCTTTCCTGCCTACAAGAAAACTCTTATCGATAAACTTTCTGGTAATCTCGGACAGTCGTTGAATGATATGAACACTCAAGCGTTATTTTCAACTCTTTTTAAAGAGCCTCTTTCTGATGTTGATGGTCCTGGTAAGCCGATATTGATTGTACTGGACGCTTTGGATGAAAGTGCAGACAATGAAAGAGATGAGCTTGTTCATTTGATCTCACACCACTTACACAAACTTCCCTCCTATATACGATTTGTAATCTCCACAAGGCCTGAAAAGAGTCTGATCAATAGGTTGGAGAAACTAAACCCTTTGTATATTAGAGGTGATGATCCAAGGAATGTTGATGATCTGAAAATGGTCTTACGGGAGAGAATCGTAGAGACCAGTCCCAGTAAGGCAGAACTTATAGACAGATTAGCTGAAAAATCAGATGGTCTTATGTTGTACTCATTCTTTCTTTCTGAAATTTACAATGACGATCCCAGCACATTTGCCGTTGATAATTTACCGAATGGTATTGGAGAGCATTATGAAGGCTTCTTTCGTAGGTTGGAAAGCCAATTAGGTCTCTTGGAGATTTCAGACGATAAATTCATTTCTCTTTTGAGTGCTCTTGCAGTCAGTAGGGAACCCATGCCAGATGCTTTTGTTCAATCCTTGCTTGGTGTAGAGAACTCCCCCAGGAAAATGCAAAAGGTCAGAAAAGCAATTTCTTCTCTTCTTGTAATCAATGAAAACAAGTCCATTTCGTTCTTTCATAAATCGTTGAAAGATTGGCTTGTCGATCACTCGGATCATGACTACTCTGTTGATGTGCAACATGGCCATAAAATTCTTTTTGATGTATGTGTTTCAAAATTGGACGAATTAAAGGTAAGTGGTGTTACAGAGTTAGCCAAATCTAGTGCTGCGATTAGGTATTCAGTAAAACATTGGATATCGCATATGCTGAACGGACCAGAAGACCCAGGTAAGTTAGAGAGTTTGGTAAGTAATTATGCTGCAGATCTGGAAGTAATGTTTGCTAGTGTATGTTTCGATGTTGATCTCACATTGAATAGTATTAGTAACCTGACCAGCTATAAAATGTACAATGATATTTCTGAAAGCACGAAGGCAATAGTAGCAGGATTGTTTTTTCTTATTCGAAGGTTTAGTTTCTTGTTAAGAGATTATCCTCATACATTTCTTCAAAATGTTGTCAACGAAGGCGGAGAAGATCTTTCGTTGAAAGCGTCATCTTTACTTCAAACTCGCTACAAAGAAATTGTTTATCTAGAGTTTATTGAGAAAGATAGGAAACATGACCCACTTGAGAGCCGTTGCGTTTTGTCAGGCACAATATCAGCCATTGACATATCTCCTAAACATGATTACATTGTCTGTGGTTATGGAAATCGTGGAATTGAACTTTTTTCCACAGCAACTTTTATGTCTGTGTGGAAAAAACTGGACTTTGAGCTAGAACTTCCAATTTCGCCAATCCTTTTTTCTATTTATGATGTTTATTTGTTGCCACATTGTATTGTTTTCCACCCTGGTGGCGACTTGATCTTACCTGGGAGACTAGATGAGGTGCTATCTATAGAAGGAAAGTTAAGGTCTGGACCATTTCAATGTGATGAAAGTTGTTCTAAATTTACAAATTGTTGTTTTTCCTTAGACAACAGTAGAATGGTCACAAACTCTGGCAATAACTTGATTGTTTGGAACGTTGCTAGCGGCGATAAGATAAGATGTCTGCCATGTGAACCACTTTCCTCTTTTTCTTTCACTGCTAGTGGCAACTTTTTGGGTACAGTTGATATTGAAAATGTTTTCAACGTCTACGATATAAGGAATGATTACACTATTAGTAAGTGTCAGCAACTTAACTCTGAGTCTCCAGTAGAAATACTTTCCATGTTCGAACAAAATTCGTGGTTTTGCTTAATTGAAAGAAATGTAGTTTCAGTAGATGAGAACGTAAATGTATCCCGTTTTCTCAAAACCTTATCGGACGTTATTCTGCCAAGTAGTTTGCACTATTGTGACGAACTAAAATGTTTGTTGCACGATCCAAAACAGTCTTGGTTTTCGAAGGTAAGGAAATTTTTTGTCGACACGTTTGTTTCGCATCCGTTAGATACACTTGGATATATTTTGATTGGGGATGAAAGTGTTCTCATTTACTCAGGTAATTCAAATGCGATGCACGTATTTAGTATAAAGAGTTTGGTAGATGAAGAGGAGCCTGATAACTTGAATAAGGCATTTACTACTATGTCCCGCAATGGCGATTTTGTTTATAAATTGGCGATTTCGAATTACGTGTGGGTCGAGAAAGTAACCATTTACAATATTCAGTCAAATACCAAATTTTCTAAATCGTTTCAAAGTCGAAGTGTGTCGAATATCCTTGTTGTGAGGGATGGTGTAATTTTGTATTATCAAAAGAGCATCCCTGAACTATGGAATAACGATGTGACACAATGTCTTGCAACCTTTGATGTACTGGTTGGTATGAACAAATGTTTATCAGTATCTGATGAAGTAATAGCTTGTGTGTATGACTCGTATGTCACTTTCTTTAATGTATTTACCAAGAAAATAGAAAGTAAAACAAGTTTCAGCGAAAAGGTTTGGAGAGTGTACGCTTGCAGCATTAAATATCATGTACTTGCTGCTAAGATCGAGTCCAGGGAGTTCTGGTTATGGAAGAATGGAGTTAAGGTGGATGGGTGGGAAAATTTATTACGAGCGAATCCGTCGCTTAAATTTTTTACGCACGCCGAATTTTCACCCCAGGGAAGTAGACTTGCGTTTTTCGGAGTAACAAGGAAAATATTTATACTTGATGTCGTGTCATTAAGTTGCGTTGTGCAGTTCCCTATTTACGGGCCAAGTGACGATATCCCCAGGTTGAAGTTTTTTGACAACGAAAACTTAGTTTATGGTTCTACTAATCATATCTTATACTTCATTAGTGTAGATCGTGGTGAAATAATAACTTGTTTAGATATGAGAAACATTGCATTTCGGATTAATGTGAGTCGTGAACGAAGCATTGTGTGCGCCGGCATTCATCGCTCAGAGCGTTTTGAGTTAATAAAAGTTTGTTTACCTCGTTGATTGTAACTCGATTGGGTAAGTTAATGGTTTGTAAGTTGTTAACATTTCCACAATTTATGAATACAAACATATGTTACGGATAGCCAGTTTTTGTAGTTATGATAAGGTACGAAAGCTTCAATTTTAACTCGATTTTTGTAATGAGTAATACTGCTATAAGAGCTCGCCAGATTTTGTACAAGTTTTTTCATCTCTTTTTTCCCAAATAAGAATATTAGAGGTATACTTCTCTAACTATATTAATAAGCGATGTGATAAAAGCAGCTTTTGAGCCTAAAATGACTGTTTACATTAATTTGATTGGTAACATGAACGGGAGGAGGGAGTGGTTCTGCCGCCCCCCTCCCTTTGACGTCACTGTTAAATATATAAAATTTCTATATTTCGTTATTTTTGCATACAATGTAGAACAAATTATGAGCTTGTTTCCAAGGTAATGAATTATTAGACTGTTCCACATCTTCTCATATGTTTACTGCTGCAATGTTCAAAGATGTTGGTGGCTACTTTTGATCAGACAAACGTTTTTTAACATTTTCAAACGTCAAGCAACATTTCAAACTTGAACGACGATTCAAGAATGACCACTGATCTGAAATCAATATTTTAGAGTTGTTTTCAACAGGTCTTAAAGCTTGGTACTTTTAAAAACGAAGAAGTTGACCATAGAAAATAAATTATACGATAATATTTGAAAAGGGTTTAGCGGATTACAGTTTCAAACGAAAAATTAAAACACAACTTCTATGCACTGTACAATTTTCGTTGGCCATTTCAAGAATATCAACAGCAAGTCTTTTTTGAGAAAGACATCGAACCACAAAACGTGTTTATATTGACACTATTATTGGGTAGGTACTTACCGTGAAGAAATATTGACACTATTATTTTTCCGCTTTGACACCTGTTTTAATATGTCTTTTTTTGAAAATTATGCTTTGAACAATGTTATTTACTAAATAAATCATGCTTTTTCGCTAACTACAGAAATTGGAAGCATTGGCTACCTGGCATATTGCAAACACTGGAGTTTTGACTGGACTTTGGACTTTGGATTTTGTCGTTCTGTAACGCGTCTCTCGTTCATTAAAACACTTACAATCAATTCAATCAACAATGTAATATTGATTATCCTTGTCTGCTACTCTGTCTATACGTTTATTCGCCTTCTGATCTGTTTGTCTAATGTCAGTCCACCCTGTGTTGTGTTCTGTATTGTAACCCCGTTATTGGAGATCAGCCATTGTGTGTAATACTTGTTTAGTCTATGTAAATACTGTTGTTAAGTGATTTATTGTTTTTCTAATGTATGGCGAGTCTTGTAAAATAAAATAAAATAAAATAAATGTTATTATAGATTACAAATGTATTGTAAATATTGTTAGCAATAACTCAATAGAGAGGTTCAGATTTGACTTCCACTACCGCTACAACTACCTTAATCCATCCGTCAGCCAATCAGATGAGCTTATTCTACCCAACTGACCAATCACATTGCTTGAAAATTTGGATAAGGTAACAGTAGTGGTAGTGGAAGTCAAATCTGAACCTCTCTAATAAGGGTTCGTCACAGAACGGCAAAGTGGAAAGTCTAGCCCAAATTTCATAGTCTAATCCAAAGTACATGCTGCGGTCCAAAGTTCAAGTCAAGTCCAGTGTTTACAATATGCCCAATTTACCCTGATTTCTATCGAGCTGAGGACAATTTTGTGTGTCAATATCCCAGGTCTGGGTTAAGATCTGCTTCGGGGGAGTAAACAGGGTGTATAAAAAAAAGCAGACAAATCTGAAATCGCTGTTTGTTTCGCGAAGCGCCTCAATGTACGATGTTTTGTAGTAAAATAGATTGTTTTGGTACTTATAATCTAGAATAAACCGAAAAAATGAGAAATTATAAACTTCAATATCCGAGGGGTTGTGTCTTTTACGACAAGTTAAATAATGCCTTGCGCGCAAAACTTAAATGCTTAAAACTAATTTTGACTTAATAGATTGAAAATTTGTCGGGTGTTGTATTGCTGTACAAAATTTCGAAAAATTTGCTCGAGTCTAAGCGGTTCAAAACGTCGCGCGAACTTCCATATTTTTAGCAAAATTAACTTTGTGCAGGTTTAAATTTATGTATTTACTTAATTTTCATACCACTCCCAAGGGACATTAACATTTCTTCAGAAAAAACCATTCTTATTGAGAAAAATATACGTTCACGCAGAATCACACGACGTTTTGAATGGCTTAACTCAATCAAATTTCTTAAACGGCAATAAAACACCTAACATATTGTCTACCTACCAACTCAAAATTACCTTTAATTAAACTTTTAAATTTCGCGCGCAAGCCTTTTTTTAATGTGTTTCAAAATACGCACACCCCTGGGTTTGAAATATTAAAATTTCAGAATATTTTTATCTATTCTACACCGTAAGTATTAATAAAAAACTTCATACTTCAAGCCGTTGCGCGAGGTCGAGAGCCGTTTCAAAATTGTCTACTTAGTTTTTTTATACACCCTGTAGTCTAAATTAGTGTATATGGTTAAAGTTGCAGAAATTCTTTTCGGTATTGTAAAAGTTGGATGTATTTACTAAAATAGAGCGATCGTTAATGCCAGAAAATATCTGAAACATGTGTTTTATGATACAGGAAAGGCTAGTAAATATAACCATGTATAAAAATGATATCAATGTGTCTGACGCATGTTCTTTTTAAAGATCAATACTAAAGATCAAATCTCCACATGAAAATTATGTTGCAGTTATACTGAAGAAAACGTTTTAAGAAAAATACACACTTTCCATCAGACTCTTAACCTGCTTGACTAATATGTGCTGGTAGTTATTTTGTATAGATTAAAAGTTCATACTATGTTCTTGCAAAAATGGAGATTTTGTGCTAAAATAAGAAACATACTTGTGTGATAAAATGCACATTTTCCTGACATTAACGATCGTTGTATTTTAATGTGAAATATTTTTACTGGGCGGAAAGTTACTTTAAAGCTGGACTGTAAACGAAATAGTGTTATTGATGATGGGTAGTGAAACCAAGGGTTACATGTTCAGCACTGCACGCAGGAAAAGTGGGACAAAACTGATGACATTACAGAAGCATGTATATAGTTTCTCTTCACTTCTAAGAAAACAAAACCTGGATGATATTTCCTCGAATGTGTGGTTGTCATGAAAACGCTAGGTATTCATTCCGTACCTCGTTGGAAAGACTTGTGCAAGCAACTGGTTCGGCAGAATGGTCAGAGGAGGAGAGTAAAGAATTACAAAATGTTTTGGAATAACATGAATTCTCTGACAACAATTACAAAAAACCACATTGTAATGACTTTTGTTGCTTATCCAACTTGAAGTTCAAGGGAAGGAGTCACTCGTATTGACTTTGTCGCCAAAATTTACTCTGCAAGTTTCCATGTTCGACAGCCTTCAAAAGATAACAACTGTTTTTGGTCAAACGAGAATATGACCCTCTAGTCTTGTGATTACCTCCGTCGGGGGATATGATAATGTCTTGTGGATAATATAGAAAGAAACAATATAACGTGAGTCTTCTTGATGAATTCCTGGAAAGATGTTCCTTAATGATATTGGTTATTATTACTGATTGTATTTTTTATGAACTGATTGCCACAAATTTTGCAGAAGGACACGAAAGCACCGCTTTGAAAATCACCTGCAGTGTGGAGACATTTTTCAAAGAAATATTCTTGGTTTTTATTGTGTCGTTTCAAAGTCTCAACATGCGCTTGATTAAAAAGACACAAGTCCTTGCTGAAAATTGGAACACGAGAATTGAGAACGTGGAATAAAGTTATTATACAACTCATGTAAAAAAATTATCCACACGAACGTAGTTTCAACCAAAATAATTTTGTGCGACAACCAGAACTAAACAGTTAACAGGAACAACTTATGGTAATCATTGAACGATATACCTGTTTGGAAAGTACCCAAGTGTTTGGTCAAGAATGTGAATCAGGAATGAAACACTGATCCTGGCTTACCAGATCTGCATGAGACTGAAAAATAATTGCAAAAGTGTGAGTCGAAACTGCCAAAGCAAGAGGACATTGACGTTTACTTCCTTGTTCGACGGACATGATATTATAACAACTGCATTTAGTGAAACAACAGTAACGAGATTTGTATGCTATTATGATAACCAGTTAGAGGGTTATGTTGTGGATGACGTGAAAACAAACATTGATCGTGTAAGACATGATAATTAATGTGCGAGAACTGAATTCTTGTCAAGTTATAAGCAATATTACTTGTTGTCTAATCTTGAATGTTACAAATTGTATTGAAGGAAACAGATCTTACCTCATCACCACTTACACGAAACCTCACCGTAATGACTTTTGTTGGAACTGATGCAATTATGTACAAACTACCAGTGTTAGTTAGTTCAAGTTGTTAAGTCAAGAAAAGGAAACGTACTGTTATGTACAGTATACTCATGGAAATTTACTTTATGAGTTCAACTGGAAGCCGAAAAAACTATCTGCTAAAGGTTTAAAAACATACTCATGTTTATTTCGGTGACCGCCAGACTTCAAACGATAACAACTGTATTCATTTAAACCTACGGCCAATGATAATATCCGTCTAACGTTGTAATTATCTATACCTCGGTTGGCGATATGATGTTTTGTGGATAAGATAGAAAAAAGCAGTATCACGTGAGTCGTCAAAATTGTTCTGCGAGCTTGCACTATTATTGGTATTGGACGAACAAAATTTCTCGAAAGTTGTTCCTCGACGATGTTACTGATTGTGTTTGTTGATTTGTTATGAACTGACTGTAAAATATTTTGCAGAACGAAACGAAAGCACCGCGTTGAAAAACAATCTTGATGCACTGTAGAAATATTTTTTAAAGAATCTTGATTGTTAAAAATTGTGTTGAAGGAAACAGATATGACCTCAGACCATTGTATCAACGTGGATTCCGTTGGATGCAAACCCATCTGTCAAGTGTGGTAACATGGAAAATCTATACATTATTCAGTTAACAGCTGCATGGTCATACGTGGATGAGGGTAAACTATTGACACGTGATTGAATTCTGTCGGGAACAAAACCAGATTACGGTGAAGGAACACATACGACTTTGCTACCAAATATTTGGAATCAACCCAAGGACGTATGAATGAACTGCTGTATTCGGGACAAGTTTACATAATTGGCTCCATAATGGAACATTTGTGCAGTGCTTGTATGTAACCACGTTATTTATCACTTTCCAGTTTCCCTTGAAAAATAAGACGTTTATTGAATGTACGTTGTATAGAATGAAAACAATAATGTTTAAATGTAATATTGTTTAATGTAGTAAGACATGTTAATGGCATACATGAAACCTAAAATAACTTCCGAACGTCTTCTACAACAACATCATCCATGGCTCCTATGAAAGGTAGTACATCTTTCTACATTTTAAATTATTATAGTAAAAAAGACAAGAGATGAATGATATTTACTATGATGGTGTACGTGTCTAAAAGATTTTCCACATTAATCTTTCATGTATGTCATATGCGTGATGTAATACAGGGACGTACATTGAGCAGTTGTATCCATAGAACTGCAACTGCAATTTAACTTTAAAACAGCTAGTGAAATTGCAGTTAAGAGTTTTATACAATTAACCTGCCACCAGAAATTTTATTTCTTTATTTTCTGCTGGGCAGAATAATTGTTGTCGTTTTGCATTGACCTGTAATTAAGGTCTAGCTCATTGATAATGATATGTAGTTTTCATATATTTTTGTAGTTTTAGATTAGTTTTAGATTATTGGACTGTTATGGTAAATAATTTCGTAATTAGAATGTTATAACAAAACAGAAGAAATGATAGCATAATCTTCGAACAAGATGTAGCATATATACAGAGAATCTTCTTGTATTTGAGACGATGATGTAAGGCAATTAGTATGTTTACAAATATATGCTTATATTCATTATAACAAGTTTGAAGTAATTCAATCAAGGTTCGTTTCAGACGACTGTATTCCTGCGTAAACTTATTGTATGAAACGGCAGTTTGGGGCAAAACAAGATCATCAGGCATTCAAATGGTTTACAAAATAGTTTGGTCCACTCGCTTAAAAATCCTGTGAAAATAAGGTACTCAGTTTTCATAACGAAACAGAAGCTTTAGGTTTGACTCGTCAGTAAGTGAACTTGTGTATGAACCAATCTTAATGCAGCTACAATCGTAGAAATAATATTTGCAGCATTTTGAGCCGGGAGAGATTTTGTAAACACATTTATTTCATTGTAAACAGCCATAAACTGCTAGAGTAGAGCCTCGTATGCTCGTAGGCTACAAATTTACCAATGAATTGGAAAAACATGATTTGTAATACAATAGTCAACAATTTTCAGAGAATTGGGGTTTTTTAAAGTCTGCAAATTTATTTCAATGATTGTAGCGTCAAGCAAGATCACGGAGTTAAGTTCTGGTGAATATTGAACGGATTACTGTACGTTGTAGCATTTCGAGCATGGAAAAGGACGCTGTTTGTTAGGGATCTATCAGTATTGCAGCTGAGAGCATGAGACGTAAACGAAGGAAGTAACTAAAAAAAGATCAAGTAGAAAACTATCTCTGGTGATCACTATATGACGTCATGTTTAATCACGGAGTATTTATACTGAGGGTAAATGAATTATGATTTTGTAAAACGTGACTTGATGTTGAACAATTCCTAAAGAGTAAAGTCACATTTGCCACAGTGCTCAGTCCTAGTTCGATTCCCAGTAAGATAAGGCCTCTTTCCACTTCAACCGTATCGTAGCAAAACGTAGCGTATTTCATTGTTTTCTATGGACACAATAGAATACACTACACTGCGCTACGATACGGTTGAAATGGAAAACGGGCTTTAGACTCGAACCCAGTCCTCATGTGAAAAGAGTATAGTCAACGCTCTGCCGAAAGTCGTGGGTTTTCTCCGGGTACTCCGGTTTCCTCCCACAGGGAAAGTTGACTGGGTGGGATAGGTAATACGGGCCCACTGTAATTGGCTCACTCTGTTGTGGTGACCCTGCCCTTGTGGCGAAGTTAATAAAAAAAGAAGTATCACAAGTCGTAATTCATTTGCCCTCAACTTTTCGCAGGCATTACCAGCCTAAAATACGCATAAATTACACTTGGTCTTGTCAGCTACCTCCGTAGCTTAGTGGTCAGAGCTGTTCGGTGTTCCCGGCTTGAATTTCGACACGTGAATGATTTGCACTTGAATTCAGAAACATTTAGCATTTAGAAATTATTTATGCTGAGGCTGAGGCATATCTCAACACACCCTGTCATCATTATCTCAGTGGGACTAAGAGTGCCCAGACTAAACCTACGACGGTCAGCATTTCCAAGTAACCCCAATCTGTTGTGTTAAATCTGTTTTGTGCACTACATAATTTAACCGTATTTTCAACAATGCTAATATTCGTTTTGCTTTGTGATGGTCTTTTGTTTTCCGTTGGTTCCTTGAACACTTTCAATGCAGGTGGCCAGATAGGACCCATATTAACGTAACCCAACATATATAATGAGTTTCATATGAGCCACGGTTGCCAGCATTCTTGAATAATAATGCTGCCGAAAAAACAATGAAAACACAAGTACAAAGGAAAACATGCAAAGAGCATTGTTTATATTTGGCTAATTTATACACGTAATCTCGGCTGAAGTCTTCAAACCATCCAATTCTAAAACCAAATTGCATTCAAACGAGCACATGCACGGCTGCACGCCTCAGGCACGGCAAAAGGTTACAGCAATTGTTGGTGATTGTACCTTGAAAAATATACCAACTGTCGAATCCTTGAAACCGTGTTGTGTGGTGAAAAGCTTTGCGGGTGGAACCATATTTTATATGAAAGACTATCTAAAACCAGTCACTCACAGAAAGCCAAGTAAGATTATACTGTATTTGGGACGAATGATGTGTACAACCAGCAATCTAATTTTTTGATCAAGAATAAGTGATTGAATGTATGTTTGACTAGGTAAGCTAATTAGATTAAACTTGCTTGCATGGCGCTGAAGCAGTTATCTTTGGTATATTACCTAGAACAGATAAACCCTGACTACAATTATAGCAAAGATTAATGAAATCGCAAGATGATTAAAATTTGGTCATTAATACATCGGTGAGTAAATTGCAGTATTTAGCTTCAACTGCAGCGTGTTTCGTCTCACAGGATTTAAATCCTTGAATTTGAATCCTTGACTTTTTGGAACCTTTCGTGCAAATGGGCAAGTAATTCCGACACTGATCGGTGTTGTTTTAGATGTAGTGGCTGTTTGTGTGGTTCGATCACATTCTACGTTATTGCCACTACGCTCTCTTTTAAGAAATTATAAGAAATGTAATGAAATATGGGGATTGAAAATCGAAATTCACATAGCTATCCTGCCTGCTAGTGCATAGGCAATGTAACGAAGCTCATCAAAGCAAATAATTTATAATTTTCCCTTTGTCTGAACGTGTTCGTCCACCATGCAACAGGGAAATGCGTGAAAGCTACCAATACAATTATATCAGACGTGATAGAACCAGGCAAGGTAGCGGCGTAGCGATCAGGGGCGTAGCCAGCCCTAAACTAGTGGGGGGGTCCTAATGCCCAGTACCCGGATATCCTGTGTATAGAAACTTAGAAAGATAATGTAATGTCCCCCCCACACACATACATTTCTACCCGGTTTTGAAAGAATTAAAAAACTTGTGCAAAACCAAAGTGGGGGGGGGGTCCGGACCCCCCATTCCCCCCAGTGGCTACGCCCCTGGTAGCGATGATGCTTCCTTACTCTACTGAAATATCTCTTCAAAATCTGATTACTTTTCATTCAGCTTGCAATTTAGCGAGCGCGCACAAATTTGCCTATATATATAGTTAGCCATATAGTTAGCCTATATGTATAGTTAGCCATATCCGTTGCACTTGACAACATACATTTCAAATAAAGCGATTACAAATATCCGTATGAATTTTAAGGTGGGACACCGTAGTTTCTCTATGTAGAAATTACTAAACCATTAGACTCATAAAAGCCTATTAAAACACAACCTAATAAAATTGAAATACTTGTTTTAACATGATAAAGACCTTCAAAGCTTCATGTCAGTGTTTAAAAAGTTTCCAAATTATATTAATTAAATCATAACTATTATTGATTTATTGGTAATACCAGGGCGGATAATACTGTGGCTACGTCACAGCCAAATTGGTTCACCAACAAACGAAGACATGAAAATGACGTAATGCGACTATGAGGTATTAATTAAGAAATAGAAAAGATTTTTTGTGTTTCTATTTAACAAATAGATTACATTTTGCCGTTGTCTGGTCAGTTATAGATACACGGTAATGACGGTATGACGTCATAATGTGGTAAGTACAAAAAAGTGGCCCACGAGCCGCCTAGGGGAGTGGGCCACTGATATTCTTACAACATTATGACGTCTACCGTGTATCTATAACTGTACAGATAACGGCAAAATGTTGTCTATTTGTTTTATGTAATAAAAATGTGAGACATTTTGCCAAAACCAGCTTTGTAGAGCGACGAAAAGACTTTAGCACGCCATTTGACGTGGTCATGATCCATACAAAACAAAGCACGTCATTGGCTGTCGATAATTCTAAAGTTGCTGTGATTGGCTTGTCGCTGAAATGGCGTCAGCGTGCGTCTGTCCTCTAATAGATCACGGTTCTCGACCAATGAAAATCCAGAATGAACTTTGATTATTATATAAAACATTATAGAAACACGGGCGTTTCTATTTAACAATATTTAATTAGTCGTCGAAGGCCAGGTAATTACAAGCCTATAGTCACTGAGCCGAAGGCCAAGTGACTATATATAGGCTTTGAATCACCGAGCCTGAGGCGACTAATTGTTTTAGTATAATTTCAGCATTGAAAACGTTTTCAAAAAATTTTAAAAACCATATGAAAAACCAGTTCAGACTAAAAATGTAAATTTTATTTTGTCACTCCTCACTGTTTTTACAAGTTTTTATTTGTAAAGTACAGTGGCGTCGTCAGCGCGATAAGTGAGGGGGACATATTCATATATTCGTGTTGTGCACAATTGATTTCTTTTGAAATCGAATCAACTTCAAAAGAAATTAATTGTGTAGAACACGAATATATGAATATGTCCCCCTCACTTATCGCGCTGGCGACGCCACTGGTAAAGTTATAAATTGTTGAATACACGTTTTTCTTACCTTTAAATAATTTAACACCACATTTTGTGGCCTCCTTTGTTTTTGAAGGAATGGCAGAGGCTTTATATTTTCTATATCAACTTCAGAAATTTTAACAAATCGATTTTCAGGATTTTCAGCCATTCTTTTTGCAAAAGCAATAATTACTGCTCAGAGCAGTCTCAGAGGTTTTTGTATTTCTTGTACTTTTTTGCACTCGAGTGGAAAAAGCCCCTACTAGAATTGCTCGAGTTTTGACATGTCATATGTTGACTCTTGCTTATTTCATGCTTATTATATCGTTCGTTTCTATGTCTTCAAATATATCATCTGCTATAGAATGCTAGGAGTACTGAAGTGGTTAACATCGTTTGCAGTCTTTTTGTTCAGCTATGTAGGGTCACGGGTTCGATTCTCAGTAAGAACTTCTCAACCTGATTCGTGTCGATATCGATCACGCGGTCTTTTTGCGCCATCATCTTTTTTATTCCGCCTGCCTTCAGAGCATGGAGCAGTTTAAATTCCGGGAAAACTCGACAAAACCGATATTTTAACATACAAACTGAAATATCTGAGCGGAGAATGAGAAAGAAAAGAAGATTTTTTGTGGAAAAATTCCCATCCAAATTCCATAACACTTATCACGACAAATTTTGACAGATTAAACCGCGATGGTTTTGCCAAGGAGTGAAAGGGCGGTGTCCTGGCGGGGTGGAGTTTTGAATGCGCAATATGTAGTGTTTCCGTCATTTTCCGTTGTTTTTCCACTTAATTTTATACACATTGCTTCAAGCGTTATTCTACTGAAATTTCTTGTCGAAATACACCTTTTAACATGCAAATTGGTAAACAAAAAATGTTGAAAAGGTTCTTTATTACAAAACTATCACCCGAAACGTTTCAAAACGACAACATCAAGGATCTGTATCTTCGTAACGTCTTCCAAATTTCAGTTAGAGAGCAGTTTCCATTGTTTAGAGTATGCGGTCATTTTCGTCTCACCATGCGAAGTGCAGACCTGGGAAGGAGTCTTGGTTCGAGAAAAACCACAACACTTTCTGGCCCGAACATGAAAATACTACAAGAAAACTCGTGCACAGATATTCAGTTGAGTTTGAGTAATGTATGGATGAAAAATCGAATTTGTCCAAAGTTTTCGTTATGCAATATGCACATCTGTTGCAAATATGAATATTTCAAACTTTGCACTCATTGCAAGGGCGGCCATCGCCGAATTTGCACAAATTCAGTGTGTTTATCCAGTTATATGTAATGAGAGTATATTAAAAGTAGTTACAATTGTCTACAACATATAAAGTCAACATATTTTACTCATTTGCCGCGTTCACTCAGGAAATATTGTTTTTACCACTTGAAGATAAAGTTGCAGATCATTGTACCAACGTGTAGTACCACATATAAATATGACTAAAATTAATTTAACATGGATTATACATGTTTTTTTTGTGCAAGGTGTTTGTTGACGTATATTCATTGTCTTTTTCATAGTAGTGTTTCCGCAGCGTCTTTTGCATTAATCTATAACTATACTACGAAATTAACGGTCATAATTCGAAACAGTTCGATTCCGATACGATCTTTACACAAAAATCACGGCCGCTGATTTGTATCGGCAGCGTCAATATCTGCATCTTCAGAAGGTTGAGGGAGATCTTCACCTTGTTCTTTTGAATGATTAGACCTTGGAGCGACATCGCCAAGCCGTGCATACACCTGCGAAAGAAACATAGCACAATCTTAAGCATGGATGTGTGAATACAGGAATTTAATTGCTTAGCTGATTTGTATGGCCAAAGATACCTAGACTGAAGAGTTCCTATTAAACTTCACGACTAATAACACCAGCTCTAGCTATTAGACATTATGGCATTTGACTATATGTTGTGCGAAAAATGCCTTCACTCGTACTTAAACAATTATAACTGAACGTCCATTCAATGCAAACATACCCTATTTTCAAGCATCACTTTACGTTGAAATTGTGCTGTTTTGAATTCAATGAACGTTGTGTAAATCAAGGAAGATTATAAGAATGCTGTAAAGGTCTTTGTTATCCATTTAAAAATTTCTTCCAAATTATTGAAAATAAATGTTTATTTCATTAGAATTCGTCAATTTCGTTTAAATCATTAATAACAGTGGCGAACCCAGCCCAACATTTGGTCATGCAAATACAAAATTTTCAGCGTTTACAGACCGTGCAAGGAATCAATTTTTAAAGAAATAAAAATTGATGATTCAACTTTGCATAGCATGACCAAATTGTCGGGCTGTCTTCGCTACTGGGCTCGAATGTACCTATCGACTTTTATCTCGTCGCGAATTTGTGTCAAAAGAATAGAATAGCACTGCTTGACAACGAAAATTTACTTCCGGCGTGTCCCGCCAATTGTTATATGCACAGAAAATATGCGTAGTTGCCTATCTAATGGTAGTGCCAACCTCATCTATAAGGCAGCCCTGCCCTTATTTACAGATAAATACATTTTACTCTCTCTCACTGGAGTCCGTTATTAATCAGAATTAATCTACTTACCGATTTTACATCTTTCTGGTTGTTGCTCGCATTCGTGTGCTCAGGGCCGTTGTTAGACTTTGTGAAGCTTTTGTCACCTGCCGGGGATTCCTCGTTTTCCCCTAGCTCGTATTGGTTTACAACTCCTGTACTGCTTAGTGGATTCACGTTCGAAGTTCTACTAAAACATGGCGATATGTACATCGTGATTCTGGGTCGGATGTATGAGGAGATGTGTAATGCGTGTGTGTGTGTGTGTGGGGGGGGGGGGGTATCATTGCATCCATGTAATGAGGACGAAAGTGACGTTAACTTTTTAGTCTGGGCAGGTCTGAATATGCAGAGAGGAAATTGACATCTTATGATGATAAAGAGTACAGTTAAACAGCAATTGAAATTCAAATTGTGCAAACTTTGTGATAATTCATGGTGTAAAAGTAGTGGACGAAATGTTAGCAAGCTAGTCTGATATGATGTAGGTTTAAAAGTTATAAAAGGCCAAACTGTCTTTCATCCCGATTATTCTGGTTAAGGAATATTGACTGACCATTTCGTCAAAGTCTCACATTCGTTTATTAAATAAATGTGTGTAGAGAATTCAGCTGTCAAAACATTTTGATGTCACTCATCACGCAAAACACTTACTTGCATTTGTTTCCTGAAATAACAAATATTAAAAAAATTAAAACGTTAAGATACCAGATAGTTCTTCGCTATCATAAACTGGAAAAACTTGAAATTTTGTGAAAACACTACGCGCTACAAATAATTCTCGGTTTCCCAACAGATCAAAGTACTTCACGATGAACATTGCAAAATTATTTTGTCTTTTGACACCCGATAAATTATCCCAAAAAATATTCCCTAGCAAAAAACATGCCATATACCATTAAAAAGGGTAATAAGTGCGTATAGACCATAAACTTATAGCAGATTGCAAAACAGCAAAAAAAAAGTGAAATTTGCTAAGAAATGATAACAAAAATGACATGGCACGAGTGAGTTTTCGAGGGACGAGTGCAATTTATTTGATACCATTACTTTACTAAACACCACGTATAACAAATTTTTGTTGTCAATTCAATTTAATAGAAGCTAATCAAAGATCATCCGTTTTCTCGGTATCTGGCAATTATTTTATTGAGAATTTTTTTGTACAAATGTACCCATATATGCCTTTGCGACTGTCTGTGGAAGCTGGCCTGCTTAGCGAGACAGCCTGGTAACTTGTGTTTATATGAGAAAATTCCATTTTTGTAGTTTTGACATTCGACAGAATAATTGTGTAGCATTGTTTCACCATGTATGGCAGCTTTTGGAAATAATTTTCATCCCGGCAACCGGGCCAATCCGCTTGTAAGTGTTTATATGGTAAATTTTTCCTCCCGGTAAGCGACATTTCGTCTTCGAGCGAGATCTCGCCAACTGGGCTAGACCGCTTGTCCATATAAATGCACGGTAACAAGAGTCTTGCTAAGCGGGCTGTGCTGTCGATCCGGTTTCCATATAAACAGTCCCTTTGAAGTAAACCTCTCACTAAGTCAGACTAAGTCGGTTCCCAACGTGGATGCCATGAAAATGAATTTCTAGTCACCATCTGACGACTGACCTAATCTAGCTGATCTGACCGTGAGTAAAAGGCCTGGACTATTTGCTACTAAGTAGAAATCCATTTTGGTGTTGTTAATCACTTATATCTTTTGTTTTCCATTGTGAAACTTGTTGAAACTCATTAACTGCCTTTAATAAAAAAATTATAAAACTTCTAGAAATTTAGAAACAAAGTAAATTATATTTCATAAGAAATTTAATAATTTAGATCGACAACTAGTGCCAGTACTTTTCCGTGTTTTCCGATCAACTGGATGCCCATACATGGCGCATATAATCACATTTTAACATTCTGGCAGTGTACAGGGTGTCCCAAAAAACGGAGTCCAAGTTCCGAGATTGATTGCTGATCATATAACGTGATCTATCGATCATATAACGTGACTATTTTTTGTGATATGTCATGTTCATTTGCCTTTCGAACAAGGTATTACCTGTCTACTTTAAGCAAGTAATACAACCACAGGAACAATTTTAGCGTAAGTGGTCATTTTGAGATGCTCCAAAAAAGGACATAATTTGGTGTCACATTGAGTCTGTCTAATGCCCCCACTTAATGATCCACTGCAAAAGTAATTCCCCTTGTTGAAAATGATTTCATGCTAATTAACAGTATTACACAAAATATCGGTAAAGAAAATGGATGTTTTTTTCTGATTAAGATTCCCTTGATTGAAATTAAATGGGACTGATTGCAATTAAATGCATTCACCACATTTTATGGCTTAATGCACGAGACAGTGATTGATACTTTCTTTTGAGCTGTCTTAATTTACTTTACGCTACCCGTCTAACACACTTTTATTACAGAAGATCAACAAACCACGAAAAATAATGAAATCTAGATAGCCACTTTGAATACAGATAGACCAATTTGGCTAACGTTTATTTATACCCAATTCACACTTTAAGCTACTATTATATACTATTATATACTATTATATACTATATTACTATTATACACTTCTAGTTACTATTATAATTAGCTTGCGGCAGCGTAACGGAGAACAAAAGTAACTACGCATTCAGAAGTATGAGTGAATAACTCGTATTCTTGGTTTGCAATCAATCTCTCGGGATGCGGCAGACAATGTCAGCCACCCACGCCGGCTGGATCCAACAATCGAACTAATAACATATTCTTTTGTGTTATACCTCCAGCATGGCCGCCATGACGTTATGTGCAAACCATCAATTCATCATTCGTATGCCTGGTTACTTTTGTCCTAACGTACTCTTCCGCAAATGTTATGTTTGAAAGGAGTGGCGAAGCCAGTCATGATTTGGTCATGAAAGTGTAAATATTTCAGTGTTTTTTTTGACCGTATAAGGAATCAATTTCTAGAGAAATGAATAATGATAATGATAAAAATTTGCATAGCATGACCAAATTGTCGGGCTGGCTTCGCTACTGTTTGAAAGGATGTTCTTCGCATTCGCACACACATTTCAAAACTGCGAAATTAATTGCCTAAAATGTTTCTCAATTTGGTAAATTTTGGTAATAACTTGATTTTCTCCTGATTCGGGTTCTTGGAAATCACGTGACATTCGCTTGGCATTGTCACAGATAAGATAGATACAGATAGGGAACTCGCGGGAAATCATGTCCCCACTTTTAATGCGCATGCGCGATGCTCTGGCAAGTGTAATGCACATTTTTTATTAGGAAAAAGATAGGGAAATGCAAAATTTTGGCAATTAAACGGCGATTTTAGGCGCAATAACCGATCGATCTTTATTTTCTGGACGAATTTTACTGATAAGTGGCACACTGCGTGTTCTTAGCAAGAAGGAATTCAACGAATACCCTTTTTAGCGGCGAAAATGAGAAAAAAAAATCCCGCAGGAGTGAGAATTCTCAGGCAATCTGAAGATTCGATTCAGTACTCTGAACTCGAGTTGGAATTTGGTTAAATGTAAGTTTTTTTTTGCACCAGCTCGTATATATGAAATTATCAATATATTTTTGTGAAGTGCAATGTTGTATCAAAGGGTATTTAAACACTTTTATAGACCAAGGACATGCAAAAACAAAATGAACATCAACATGCACAAACGGACGGTGCCATGGAACAAGACATGTAGACTTTATTTAACTTATACGATTCCTCTACGCTTAGAACAGTGCATTGGTCAATGGTGATTGGGATGCAGCATGCAGAGTTACTGTAAATATGAGTGTCAAACTAAACTGTTTTATATTTTATTTTTCTAGATTGCCAATCAATCCTGTTAGATTGCATTATTCTTTCAGTTACAGTGAATTAGATACAGGATCATACAACTATGGTTAATTTTTTCACTTGATTGTGGAAAACTATTTGATTTTATAACAAACTTACTTGCTGGGAGGTTGGTTCGGGATTAACGCACCGAGGGGTCTGACAGCTGTTCGAACCTACCGAGCGAAGCGAGGTAGGTTCGGACAGCTGTCAGACCCCGAGGTGCGTTATCCCGAACCAACCGAACCTGCAAGTAAGTTGGGTTTTTATCCCATACTAAACTTATCTTCTTGTGTTGTTTTCCGATTCTCGCTGAGTCACCGATGTATTTTGTCAACATTTTCTCTTCTTAAACTTATTGGTCTCTTAATATTTCTTTATCAGGCTCTCTATTGTCTTTAGTTTACAATTTTCCGTTTCTTTTTGCTTGGTTTCTGTGACGTCTTTAGCCCAAAAATGTTCTTTAAAGTGTAGGTTTAATCATCAGCTAAACTCTGTTCGCCATTGTTGTTGAGCAGTTTGAGGCGGACGGCAGCGTAAGCAGCAAGCAGGTAAGTTCGGGTTTTTGTAACCAATCAGAAAGCCGGTTTTATCGATAAAGAGAAAAGCGGGTAAGTTCGGAAAAAGCAGGTTAGTTCGAAAAAAACTTACCTGCTGAGAACCAATCAGAAGCCCGCTTTCATGACACATATGGGATAATAGTATAAATTTCCAGGTAACTATTGATTTTCCTGCACTCTGATTTGTCAAGATCCACTGTTTCTGAAGTGACAGTCACTGGTCAGTGACTATAGCTTTTTGCTTTTTGTCTTTTTTATACAGTAATAAATTTGAAGTGAATTTTTATAGAGTTATGTTGATTATTATTTGTAACCGCCTGGAAATTTATACTAAAACAATTAGTTGCCGAAGGCAAGGTGATTACAAGCGAATATTCACTGAGCCGAAAAGCCTATATTCACTTCGCCTTCGACTCAGTGAATATAGGCTTGTAATCACCTCGCCAATTGTTAATTATTGGAATGCCTACCAATTTTACATAAGTATATATATAATCTCTACTTACATCAATAGAGATGCTGCACCCCCTGAGAGTGGGACCTACTATGCACCCTACTGAGCTGGGTTACCAGATTTCTTACCATCATTGGTGCTGTCACAAAAACATAGAAAACAAAAGGCAAATACAATGAAAAACAAAGAGCATTGTTAAAAGTTTGGCTAATTTATGCATGCAATCTGGCAACCCTGTTACTGAGTAAGTTCAAAATTTTTCTGTGTAAACACTTGCCTGGCAGTTGCTACAATAGTATTATGTTTATATGATTTTACCTTGCCAGAGTGGCTCAAGGAGTAAACACAAGATTATATAACATGCCTTCAAACTGTGCTGGTTTAATCAAAGGTTTGAAAAAAGTAGCCCAGCCCCCCTCCCCCCCCCCCCCCCAAGGAAGAGTTTTGCAATTTAATAGGGCTTCCCTTATCTTATTGTTCCTTTCTTATCAAAGAAAGGAACAATGCATTTATCCATAGTATTTAAAATTTTATATCCAGATAACTGTAAAAGTAAACATTGGATCATTGGCTGCTTTTTTATTTAGTAATTTTCATGACAGCATGTGGGGTCTATTGCCTGTTTTAGAGTGAGAGTATATTATACATTGAGAATGTAATAATTGATAGTTCATTGACAGTGAACACATATTTAGTTTTTTTAATAATTTATTAATATCAAGCACTTTTATATAAATGTGGAATAAATTAACATTTATCAAAACAAACTTTGTATTTTTAAACCTTAATTACACTGTACAGTAGCATCTGTAGTATACATTTTTAAATGTAGTAATCTCGCATTGCATGTACAAAATTTGTCTTCACAAGTGCCTTTGCTTGCCTTTGAAGTTTGGGAACCAGGAGCTATGTTCAAAGAAGAAAAGTAGAAAATACATGAAGGTTCAATGTTTATGACTTGGTTCCAATGAGACATCAAATTTTAAATTGATTTCATAAATATTGAGATTGCTTGAGATTAACTAAATTTAAACATATACATTTTATGTCTGATCTTGCATGTATAGTTTGCATACCGAGTCATAAATGTTAAACTCAAATAGCATATATTATTCATACAAAGTAGATTTCATGTCAAATCATCAGTGTTTCTCATAGAAAGTTGACAGGGATATGCCGTGGTTCAACATTTGTGGCCAAATTATTATACCATATCACTTGACAAGTAAAATCACCAGTATGACAAAATCAGTAAAATTATTGCAAAATCAGTAAAAATTAGAGTAAAATGCTAAAGTACTGTACCATAGGTCTATGTACAGTAGTGTGTTTAAGGATTTACAGAACATAATGGCAGAAAATCATCTGACGTTAGACAGAGTAAAAACTAAAGTAGGGCGCATGAGGGCACTGTTGCTCTTTAAACAAAGACAAAGTTCACCTTACTATCGGGGTTATTCTTGCTTTTGACTATGACCACACTGATGGATTGATATACAGTAGAAAGTGTATATACTCTAATAACATTAATACATTATTAAATTTCATGTAAATAGTATTATATATACAAAATTATAATATATTTGTATATTTTAAATTCTTAAGTTTCAAAGTAAAAATATGGCTGCTGGAGCAATAAGCAGTCACTGCACTGCCACTGGTATTTTCAAATGTGTATTGTGGGCTATTAATTATTAATGGTTTGACCTGTCTTCCTCAAAACGACGAAAAGAATCAATCAAATTCAATGGCTATTGTTTTAAAATCAACACCTATGCTTTCTTACTAATTTAAAAGACAGGAAAGTAATACTTTTGTCCATTAACTTATCGAAATGGACATGGGATTCTCCTGGGTGATGCGGCAGAACTTCACAAGCACCGAGATTGTAAAATATAGCCATGCGGTGCAAAGTATATATTATTTTATTCTTCGTATTTAGTCCCTAAATGTACATCTTTTTACATAAAGATAACCACTTACTATTTACCTTTCAAATTTGAATCCCAAAATGAAGATCGGTGGAGCAACTTCGCAAAAATATTTATTTTTGTACTTTCGAACGGGGTTTTCCCTATGCTTTTGACTGAAAACACGACGAACGACACTTGCCAGAGCAATTTGCGTGGCGCGTGGAATGACGTGAGCGTGGGGACACAAAAATTGAGGTAATTGACCTTTTAGACACTGAGCCTCACGTGTAGTCACGCGTGACGTCAAACGTAAACAAACCGGGAAAGTTCGAACAAGCTTGCTGAACGACAAATTGGGGCGCTATTATTGCGCTTTGCATTCAAGCGTGCGGCGTGCGGTTTCAAAACGTACGTTTTACGTTTCAAAACGTACGTTTGCCGTTTCAAAACGTACGTTAGACGTTTCAAAAAAAATCGTTTTGACAGCTAGGCCTCATGCTAAGTTTGAACAATGAAATTGACACTCTTTCGCGCTTCGAACGGAATGTTTGGCTTTTATATAGTAAATATAGTATATAAAAGCCAAACATTCCTTTTCAACCACGAAAACATGTCAATTTCATCACCCAAACATGACATGTCACGTGGAAAAACAATACGTTCTGAAACGGCGAACGTACGTTTTGAAACCGCAAACGTACGTTTTGAAACGTAAAACGTACGTTTGGAAACCGCACGCTTGAACGCAAATCGCAATAAATGATGTTCTTAGGGCACTTGCAAAAACGACTGTCATTATCCAGAACGCATGACAAAAAACAGCAACGGCGACCCTATTTCATTTTACCACTTCTCTGGTCCGAAGAGAAGGCGGGGAAGCGAAAACGATGGATTGATGCGTGTCGTCGGGGAGATTCGTTTAACTGCATGAAAGATAGTTACATTTGCAGCCTATATTTTGTTTGCGAAAATGGACCAACACGGCAAGACCCTGACCCCATCTCTGCAACAGCTAGTAAAGAAATGGTAAGTTACATATGTAAATTAACAATTGTTTATGAATATGCAAAGTAATATGCAAATATTTGGCTTATGATTGAAGGTGCGTAGGTTAAATCGAAAGTGCAAACTACCGACAGAAAGGACGACAAATGTAATTTATCAGTAAGGTTTATCAATAATTTTCCATCACGCTGTAGTTCATTGGAGTTTTTGCACAACAAGCTTTCAACAGACGGCAATTTCATTTTTTGAACAGAATTAGCAATTTCGATCAATGAAGGTTTATGATACCCATTCACGCTGACTCCGCGCTCGGTTAAGAATTTTTAATTTATATTACCGCCATCTTACTAAAATCAACATCTTATATTTTTAGACTCCATCTTCCTTCGTTTAAAATCAAACAGCACGGATACTTCTTTATTTAAATTTCGCAAATACGCTGCTATGTTCGAACTTTCAACAGATCAATTATATTTGTGTTGTTCGAACTTTCCCGGTTTGTTTACGTCTGACGTCACGCGTGACTACACGTGTGGCTTAGTGTCGAAAAGGTCAATGCTGACCGTTTTCGATGACTGTTTACAGCAGAGAAGGGATATTAATTTCTATTGGAAAACTGTAAATTTCTTTTTATTATCATCTTTAAAACTTCAGAAGGATTTAATACATATGGACTGCTGTGCTGTGTGTGATGGTGTATATGTGCTGGCATTTCATTTCATTCTGAGGTATATTCATGTATATTGTATTGATACTGTACTTAATTTGCGTACACATTCTTGTGTAGTTTATCTGTCGGCAAACTGAATGTAAAACGAATGAAGTTACCTTGTAATGTTGAAGCTCATTTACAGAAGGTTTGAGTTGTTCAACACGTTAGGCATTTGCAATTCAACTCAAACTGTAATGTACGTAAGGAAAATGGCTATATATAATGTACATAATTGCATTTCATCAGTTGCTGTGACTATGGTTGATCTTTGAATTGTTGAAACATGAAATACATTTGTAATTTTTTAATCATTTTCTTTTCTTTGTCTTTTCACTCACTAAACCTGACTCGTTTGAAGCTGAATCATACATATTAGTGTAAATTTCAATGAGCAGATGTCAGCCAACCTGCAGCACAGAATAGAAATAAACAGAAAGGCAACTCGAGTCGGAACCTTTGAAGTTTGTTTCCCCACGCATGTCGCATTACCCATGTTCATTAGGCAGGTTCTGGCCAGTCAATTGCCTTTTCTGGCCAATAGAAACTCTGAGCACACTGTTCCGCCATTACTCTGGCCAGTCAATTGCATAAAGATAGGGGAACATGTTGCACTGCTGAGTGGCCCTACTGTTTATTCCCTTTACTGTGCCTGCAGTTTAGCAGACACTACCATGCAGCTGGCAGTGATGATGTGGAGTGCAGGCTCATTAATTCGCAATTTAACTTATTTAAAGCTGACTGTAACAGGCTCAGGTGTGTAATTCATTCTTAAGGAAGGAGTGTTGCTGTCATGCACAAAAGTAACCAGAGTTTTAGGCCTTTTGAAAAAGTATGGCGTGAGACAAAGCTGATATTCTCTAGTTTCCTCAATGCATAATCTGGGTCGAGTGTTGATTGGTCTGTTAGAGTAAACATATTTTAATCTGAATTTTAATTGGGTTGTTTCAGAAAATATCATCCCCCCAGGAGGAAATCATCTGTACCACCTCTTTCTCTTGGACATTGTATAAAAATTTAAGACCTTTTTTAGCTCACTTCCCTTTCTGGATGGTGGAAATTTCCTCTGTGGGTGGGTTATGGATCTTTTAGGAACAATCAATTATTTGGCATAGTGCTAATTTGATCATTATATTATTCTTGATATTTTGAACTATAATTAGATTCTTATTGTATGCAGTTATGTGAGACTCAAAGAATAATATAAACTCTGCTGTAGGTAGAAAATAATTAGATTAAGGTTGGTGTTCATAATTTGATAAGACATTGCCTGGTACTCAGGCTAGCATACACAAGAGCAACATAACACGAAGTACTGGTACCAAAGTTACCAACAACATCCTGCTTTCTGCCAAATTGCAGTTCTGTTTTCACAACTGTCAAGAGGTTTCATGTAGGGAGAAATTGAAGCAGAACATATGACCCTCTTCCTATATAGATATCCTAGAACATATGGTCTCTCTGACTTGGAGCAACATTTCAGGGAAATATATGATCCCTTAAATTAAAATAGCTCTGTTGCCTCCTTACTATAACATGTACAGGGTGTATAAAGGGGTTGCCTGCAAGTTATTGCTAATAATTTGACAGCTTTTATTCAACAAAATGATTCACAAAGTTACTACACAAGGTTGCTTGTGTTGTTTTGAAGAATTCAGAGTTGTGAAATTAAAACAAGTTGGAGATAATCATTGTGTAAAGATTGTTCTTTTGATGTTATTTTCCATATTTTGTATGGCAGACATTAATATACAATATTGAAATCACCCCTAGCTGTACTTTTTTCCAGGCCATGTGGCAATGTAAGAGACGTCATGTGATGTGTTGAAACGTTACCTCGTGATCACAATTGGTTGCAGTCAGGCTTGTAACAAACTGCAAGTCTCAGTCATTTTCACACTAGATTCCAAAATAAAAACAATATTTTCGGTAAAAGGAAGATCCTAAGTATTTATGGGAGTCAAAAGTGAACAAATATAAGCGAATATTTCAAATCGTTTACAATAAAATAATATTTGATATATTTTCTTGCATTGACCTTCGTTTGAAAGTGACAGAGTAAAGAAATTTTTATGCAGTTTAATTCAAAACTAATCACCTGATTAAACAATAAAGTTAGCAACCCATTTGACTGGCAGACTGTCATATTGAAACTGGCGCTTTCTCACGAAGGCGCTGCAACAAATTGTAACGACGAGGTACACGAGTGATGTTTGCGAGCGTCTCTTGCGTTGCCGTTCTGCCTGCTAAGAGAGTGGGGGTGTTGCAGTCTACTGATTTTAGTAATATACGACAATGATTATTTCTTTCTTTTCATTGAGAAATAGAAAACCAGTCGCATGCCAATATTCTGTGATGATATGAAAGATGTTCCTCTGTCTTTGAATTCAAAAACCCTTACCATAATACGGCGCTAGTAGTGTGTTGGTGCATCCTGTCTTAGTTTCATTTATTCAACAATCTTCTCTCAATCAAATAACCAGAGTCACAGATCAGAGATATACAGATAGGGAACTCGCACTCAATTACCTCAATTTTTGTGTCCCCACGCTCACGTCATTCCACGCGCCACGCAAATTGCTCTGGCAAGTGTCGTTCGTCGTGTTTTCAGTCAAAAGCATAGGGAAAACGACGTTCGAAAGTACAAAAATAAATATTTTCGCGAAGTTGCTCCACCGATCTTCATTTTGGGGTTCAAATTTGAAAGGTAAATAGTAAGTGGTTATTTTTATGTAAAAAGATGTACATTTATGGGCTAAATACGAGGAATAAAATAATATAAACTTGGCACCGCATGGCCATATTTTACAATCTCGGTGCTTGTGAAGTCCTGCCGCATTACCCAGGAGAATCCCATGTCCATTTCGATAAATTAATGGGCAAAAATATTACTTTCCTGTCTTTTAAATTAGTAAGACAGCATAGGTGTTGATTTTAAAAAATAGCCATTGAATTTGATCGATTCTTTTCGTGGTTTTGAGGAAGACAGGTCAAACCAATAATAATTAATAGCCCACAATACACATTTGAAAATACCAGTGTCTGCTTATTGCTCCAGCAGCCATATTTTTACTTTAAAACTTAAGAATTTAAAATATACAAATATAATTCTGTACATATAATACTATTTACATGAAATTTAATGTATTAATGTTATTATAGTTTATACACTTTCTACTATATATCAATCAATCAGTGTGGTCATAGTCAAAAGCAAAGATTACCCCGATAGTAAGGTGAACTTTGTCTTTGTTTAAAGAGCAACAGTGCCCTCATGCGCCCTACTTTAGTTTTTACTCTGTCTAAGGTCAGATGATTTTCTGCCATCATGTTCTGTAAATCCTTTAAACACACTACTGTACATAGACCTATGATAGTACAGTACTTTAGCATTTTACTCTAATTTTTACTGATTTTGCAATAATTTTACTGATTTTGTCATACTGGTGATTTTACTTGTCAAGTGATATGGTATAATATTTTGGCCACAAATGCTGAACCACGGCATATCCCTGTCAACTTTCTATGATAAACACTGATGATTTGACATGAAATCTACTTTATGAAATCTACTGTATGAATAATATATGCTATTTGAGTTTAACATTTATGACTCGGTATGCAAACTATACATGCAAGATCAGACATAAAATGTATATGTTTAAATTTAGTTAATCTCAAGCAATCTCAATATTTATGAAATCAATTTAAAATTCGATGTCTCATTGGAACCAAGTCATAAACGTTGAACCTTCATGTATTTTCTACTTTTCTTCTTCTTTGAACATAGCTCCTGGTTCTCAAACTTCAAAGGCAAGCAAAGGCACTTGTGAAGACAAATTTTGTACATGCAATGCGAGATTACTACATTTAAAAATGTATACTACAGATGCTACTGTACAGTGTAATTAAGGTTTAAAAATACAAAGTTTGTTTTGATAAATGTTTATTTATTCCACATTTATATAAAAGTGCTTGATATTAATAAATTATTAAAAAAACTAAATATGTGTTCAATGTCAATGAACTATCAATTATTACATTCTCAATGTCTAATATAAACTCACTCCAAAACAGGCAATAGACCCCACATGCTGTCATGAAAATTACTAAATAAAAAAGCAGCCAATGATCCAATGTTTACTTTTACAGTTATCTGGATATAAAATTTTAAATACTATGGATAAATGCATTGTTCCTTTCTTTGATAAGAAATTTTCTATTTAAGGGAAGCCCTATTAAAGTGCAAAACTCTTCCTTGGGGGGGGGGGAGGGGGGGCTGGGCTACTTTTTTCAAACCTTTGATTAAACCAGCACAGTTTGAAGGCATGTTATAATAATCTTGTGTTTACTCCTTGAGCCACTCTGGCAAGGTAAAATTATATAAACATAATACTATTGTAGCAACGCCAGGCAAGTGTTTACACAGAAAAATTTTGAACTTACTCAGTAGCAGGGTTGCCAGATTGCATGCATAAATTAGCCAAACTTTTAACAATGCTCTTTGTTTTTCATTGTATTTGCCTTTTGTTTTCTTTGTTTTTGTGACAGCACTAATGATGGTTTGGCTTAATTATTCAAGAATCTGGTAACCCTGCTCAGTAGGATGCATAGTAGGTCCCACTCTCAGGGGGTGCAGCATCTCTATTGATGTAAGTAGAGATTATATACTTATGTAAAATTGGTAGGCATTCCAATAATTAACAATTGGCAAGGTGATTACAAGCCTATATTCACTGAGTCGAAGGCGAAGTAAATATAGGCTTTTCGGCTCAGTGAATATAGGCTTGTAATCACCTCGCCTTCGGCAACTAATTGTTTTAGCATAAATTCCAACGCCAATTCCAAAGCCAAATTCCAACTCGAGTTCAGAGCACTGAATCGAATCTTCAGATTGCCTGAGAATTCTCACTCCTGCGGGATTTCTTTTCTCATTTTCGCCGCTAAAAAGGGTATTCGTTGAATTCCTTCTTGCTAAGAACACGCAGTGTGCCATTTATCAGTAAAATTCGTCCAGAAAATAAAGATCGATCGGTTATTGCGCCTAAAATCGCCGTTTAATTGCCAAAATTTTGCATTTCCCTATCTTTTTCCTAATAAAAAATGTGCATTACACTTGCCAGAGCATCGCGCATGCGCATTAAAAGTGGGGACATGATTTCCCGCGAGTTCCCTATCTGTATATATCTTATCTGTGCCAGAGTCTGGGACGAGAGCATTATTGTCAAACCTATTTTCGTTCACAGCAATCGAGGGTGGGCTACACGCATGCGTGCCAAGACCCCCAATGATCTGCATCTTCCGCCGTCTATTGTTGAAGTAACTTTTGAGTTCGTGCTTGTCAATTTTCTGTGTCAGTTTAAAAAATTTTCATCCAGTTGAGTTTTCAATAGAATCAGAGAAAAAATATCCAAAATTTGATTTCTTCACCCTAACTATCAATGAATTAATTACAGTTCGTTTCAATAATAAATTAATCGAGTTCTGTTCAAAGCAAAATTCCTTTTTAATAGTATTGAGAACTTTGGTGGGTCCGTGTTAGAAAAATAATTTTCTTCTGTCTCAGAAGCGTCTTTTTGCTTTCGGCCTTGAGTTGTTACTAAAACCTTTAAAGTTGTTGTTATCATAAGCCTTTCTGTTTGTAAATAACATTAAATTTACACTGCATGAAAAACGCGATATTCTAATGCGAATACATCCGAATATTAATTAGAATACTATTCATATTCAGTCGTATTCACAGATATTCTCAGCGAATATCCTCGGAATATCCGTAATATTCACATCTGAATACCTTAGAATAAAACGCACCTGATATTCTAATGCAGAATACTTAAGAATATTGTGTGAATATTTTTATTCGTCTAATATTCTAACTTGAACGTTTAAATAGGAAATTTGTCAAAGCTTTTGATCGATTAGGAATGATTTTGGCAAATATTTGACATAAACGCTACATATCTTAAATTTATTACTTAAAAATACTTTAAATAATTCAAATTAAATGTCTAAACGATTTATGTAAGGTTATAATGTTACAGACATAGATTGTGACATTAGTTCAAACGTGTCTTGTTATAGCCTGTCGACATTAGTTCAAATGTCTTGTTATAGCCTGTCGACTTTTGTTGTTCTGAATCGCCAATTTGTGACTGTACATTTCTTGACATTGTTATGCGATATAGCCGATTGGGTTAAATCTATTTCACGCTAACATGCTATTTCGAGTAAACTGCGTTGCTGCATCTTCGTGCGAACCTTAAGATTGACGACGCGGCAAGCTCAACGACGCGGTGTAAATGTATTTGAATAAGAAAAGCTTTTTGAAACTTGATAACTGTAATGACCGTTTGAAGCTTATTTTAGTCACTTGCAAACGATTTTCATTGCCCAAACGATGCGCTAACCGCTACAAGATAGACTTCAAAACACTTTTTACATCGTACCCATTCATCCCCGTTGCTCAAGGGATTGCTAATTTGCTATAATGCTTTGTTTGACGTTGTATTGAGCATGACTACGCACTTGAGAATACTTCTGGGACTACAAATTATTTATAATATATGACTTCCACAAGAATTTAGTGCTAAGATAGACATGCCACAAGTCGGCGATTAGTAGCTCCCTGCCCTTTGGTTTGTAATATATATAAAATTCATTTAACAGAGAACTGAAATCGCGGGTGCAAGTGGAAGCACATATCACCATCACCATGTTTTTAAAAATATATGAATAAAATAATATTATGTTTTTGTTGTACAAGAATGTGAAAATTGACCTTTTTCATCGATATTAAAGTGGAACGGTACCTGAGAATGATATCATGGTGATTATGATGAATTCTTACACAGTCACGGGAGCAATCAAACATGGGAACCAGACCTGAACATTAATTGTGTACAGTACACACGAGCTTTGAGACAAACCACTACAGTACACCAGCAGAGGTTTATTTTGAACCAGTAAGGTTTAGATAATGTGAAAGCATGTGGTTCATATCTTTAAGGCAGTTGTAAACAATTGCCTTAAGGCATGGACAGCATTTATTGATATTGCTACTTCTACATCACTTACCTACCTACAAACTCCAAACTTCTAAAAATCTGTGAGTGCTCGGAATCTGTAACGCTCTGTTATGAAGTGAAAAGGCAGGATTTTACAAGCCAGCCACCAATGACTGAAAACATTCTCATACCATGTCCATTAATCAAACTGGAAAGTACCTGATCCATCAAGGTATAACTCCATTCCATCACTTAATCCGCCAATCTTGAAACAATTAATTTGACAAAAAGGCAGAAAAACCAGGCAACGTTTTTACAGTTGCCTGGTCATATTTTGTAAAATTTATTTACTTCTACATTTTGTAATCACCTATGTTGCATTGTGAATATTTTGGTTGAGCATATTGTCCAAAGTATTTAGCCCGGACCCTGGCTAGAGTACAAAAATACTTAAATCATCAATTTCTGACTTTAATATAATTCAGAAATCTTAACAGCTTAGAAGTCTCTGCCAATTGTGCCTTATATAAAATTAATTAATATTGTTAAACATTTTAATTATTAAACATTTTCCCTAAATTTTACTACCCTATGGTACGTACTATTGATATACTGATAGCGAGCACCATCATTCCTGGACATATAAATATTCAGGCTATGATAATTGCACAAATAGCTCAAACTGGTGGCCAAAAGACAGAAATCTTAACCACCAACCACCCAAAGACAGAAATCTTAATGGTTTAGAAGTCCTTGCCAATTGTGCTTTATATTTAAATCTAGTATTGAATTTTGAATATACCTGTATAACTGTACCGGTAAATTATTATTATAAATTAATTTCTAATTTTATTATTGTTTGGTGCTATTGATATACTGAAATAGAGCACCATCATTCATGAACACATAAATAATCAAGCTATGATAATTGCACAAATAGCTCAAACTGGTGGCCAAAAGACAGAAATCTTAACCACCAACCACCCAAAGACAGAAATCTTAATGGTTTAGAAGTCTTTGGCAAGTGTGCTTTATATTTGACCATCATTCATGAAATTAATATATAAATAATCAGGATATGATAATTGCACAAATAGTTAAAACTTGTGGCCAAAAGACAGAAATCTTACCACCAACCACCCAAAGACAGAAATCTTAATGGTTTAGAAGTCCTTGCAAATTGTGCTTTATATTTAAATCTAGTATTGAATTTTGAATATATACCTGTACCGGTAAATTATTATTATAAATTAATTTCTAATTTTATTATTGTTTGGTGCTATTGATATACTGAAATAGAGCACCATCATTCATGAACGCATAAATAATCAAGCTATGATAATTGCACAAATAGCTCAAACTGGTGGCCAAAAGACAGAAATCTTAACCACCAACCACCCAAAGACAGAAATCTTAATGGTGTAGAAGTCTTTGCTACTTGTGCTTTATATCTACTATAGATTTGGTATTGAATGTTATAATACATATATATATATACATATAATTATTGTTATAAATTCATTTCTATTTTTACTCTTGTTTGGTGCTTTTGATATACTGATAGCAAGCACCATCATTCATGAACATACAAGTATTCAGGCTATGATAATTGCACAATAGCTCAGACTAGTGGCCAAAAGACAGAAATCTTCACCACCAACTGCCCACAGACAAAATCTTGACATATTTGCCAGTTGCACTTTATCCTTATCAGATTTAGTTTTGTTAAATATTTAAATTACCAATATACTGGTAGCGTCCGAACACCATCATTCAATAATCTACACATATTTAGGCTGGGATATAATAGCACAGAATAGCTTAGGGCATCAGTCAGGGCATATGGAGAATATATATTATATAACTAGATAAGAATTATCATTAATGCTGGATGCCAAAAGAGCCTGTACAGGCCCAGATACCCAACAGGTTTGGTACAAAATATGGTAAATATGCAGCATGTATTTTCCAGTGTAGACGAATCAGGGTCATCCCGATTCTTTTCAATGACCTTAATATTGATAGCAGATATTGGCAGCATATTGCCGTAGATCACAGACTGTGATTCACAGTGAAATTGCATCCCAATGTGTGTAGCTATAAGTAATCTAACATTCGTGATTTGTGGACCCTTCTTTTGACACACAATTTAGTATGCTTACTCATCCACTGATCCACATGACTAGAGGCATCAAATTTGTTGTCGCATATTCAAAGCATATTGAAACATGGCTAGGTGCATTCTGTCTTGTCTCCCGACTTGGCTTTCTTTCTCTGTTCACTTTAGCCTTAATCGCTTCTATGGCTTATCTCAGTGTCCAGCATCTTAGATAAGATGTTGCAAATCTGCGATTTTGATCCATACTGTATCTATTACAGAACTCCAACGCCTGCTCCACAGACTTGTTGTACATCAGAATGCGCGCTATTTTGCGCGGAGCAAAGGTTTATATTTTGTCCCATTTTTGGGCATTATATCCATACATATCCATAATAGTAGCGATAGGCACACCAGGCAGAAAACGCAATTTTGAAGTTACAGTAAGCATTATAGATATGATATATATAATTAAGTATATGATTTTCATGCAAGTGTATGAAAATTGTTATGAAATGAAAACGTTTTCACATGGAGTGTGCTGTACTTTACTTAACCGACACGCACCTTACCTAAAGTTTATGTATTTCAACCGCAATAATGTCGTATCATTGTCTTAGTTTGATACATAAAAAGTAATTAATCATATTCCTACCCTAAACCTGTTTTTAAACATCCTGGTTTTCATAATTTAAAATGAACACTACCGCTTACTATTCTCTATACCTCGTTGGGTGAACTGAGATATGGACTTAAGATATATTTGTGGAAGCACCAATGTTCTCAGTAACAATATTCGTAGTGTGAATACTGCATAGAATATGGATAATATTCATCCCATATTCCGGGTTTGCAATACTAGGTAATACTATGTCGTATTCACGGCCATATTCTAAATCAGAATACTCCTTAGAATATGCGTTTTATTTACACCCGTATTCTCATGTGAATACCTTAGAATACGCCTTTTTTCGTGCAGTGTTGTCTGGCGCGAAACGTCCATTTATCATGATAACTAAAACCAAATCAATTAAAACTCATTTCTCTCATTCTCCATCGTTAATCGTCATATCATGTCTCCTCCTTCCAAAGTTTCTCCGTGCTGTCCTGTTCAGGTGACTTTACAGGAAACTTTACAGGTTCAACTCTTACATCCGTACAATTCCTCTTGACGCATAACCTCGATCGTCCTTTATAGAAGCGCGAGCAAGTATAACGTCACTTCCCTTATTCGTTAGAGGAGAACCATTAAAGACCAGAAATGTATTTGTGATAAAATTAAGAAGATGCTTACCCTGGGTTCCAGAGGTTTGCAAAACTTTAAAAAGGTTTAGGGAGAAGATGCTGTAATTCTTGTGAACGATTCTATTTTATCATACGCCCAGTGACGAAATTACACTTTATCATAATTACACCTGTATGATTTCCAGGTGATCATGGCATCAGTTCTTGACAGCTCAGATGAGAAAACCAATGGCTTTAAATTGATGAGACTTATTGTGGATGGAGGAACTGAAGCACTGAGACAAACATTGACAAAATATTGGGCAGGTAATTTGCAGTTTGTATTATCTACTCACCACCACACTCTTTTGACACTCAAAATTAATAGAATTATCAATCAAAGCCAATGGGATAAATTATATCCTGCTGCTTCAGTTCCACCCAATATTAATGATTTTGACATTACGTTACTATGCGTTCTTTTGAAGAACGTATGCGGTTTGAAATCACATAGAGATCGAATTTGGCATAACATTCCAAATGTTTCAGATCATTCTGTTGAGGCTGATATTGTTCGTGTTAGGTTATTTCGCAATGAACACATTGGTCACATACCCAATACAGCTGTTAGTGATGGCGATTTTCAGTCTTTCTGGGCAGAGATAAGCGCCCCATTAGTTCGTCTTGGGATAGATCAGAGGGAGATTGATAGATTAGAAAATGAGCCATGCGGGAAAGAGGAGGTTGAGCGAGTGTTGAAAGAATGGGAAAAGAGCGAAAGTGAAATTACCAAATCTTTAAAAAGAATTTGGGCTGGTGTGGATGAAGTGAACGATAATGTGAAAGCACTTAGAAAAGACAACGAATCTCCTCCTGATAAGCTTTTGAATAAACACCTTGTTTGGTGTAACTTTCAGACGGAGATTGAATTGTATTGTGAAAGGTTTACAGAAGGTACTCGTGAGTGGGTATTTGAAGAATTTTTGACGTGGTTTGATGATGAAAATTCTAAAAATCGTGCGTTTGTTATTTCTGGTCTTGCTGGCATGGGGAAGTCCGTTATTGCTGCTGCTATGTGTAAAAAGTTTGCTAAACATGTCGCGGCCTGTCACTTTTTCCAATACAATAATAGTAAGTACAACAATCCAAAAATCTTTCTTCAGTCTTTAGCTTGGCAGGTCTGTAAATGTTTTCCCGCTTACAGGGAAGCTCTTATGAATATCCTTTCTGGTAAACTTGCACAATCGCTGGATGATATGAATGTTGAAGGATTATTTTCAACTCTTTTTAAAGAACCTCTTTCTGATGTTGATGGTCCTGGTAAGCCGATATTGATTGTACTGGACGCTTTAGATGAAAGTGTAAAAAATGAAAGGGAGGAGCTTGTTCATTTGATCTCAAACCACTTACACAAACTTCCCTCCTATATACGTTTTGTAATTACCTCAAGGCCTGAAAAGAATCTGATCGATAGGTTGGAGAAACTAAACCCTTTGTATATTAGAGGTGATGATCCAAGGAATTTGCATGATCTTAAAATGGTCTTGGAGGAGAGAATCTTACAGGCCAGTCCCAGTAAGGCAGAACTTATAGACAGATTAGCTGAAAAATCAGATGGTCTTATGCTGTACTCGTTCTTTCTTTCTGAAATTTACAATGAGGGTCCCAGCACATTTGCCGTTGATAATTTACCGAATGGTATTGGGGAGCATTATGAAGGCTACTTTCGTAGGTTGGAAAGCCAATTAGGTCTCTTGGATATTTCAGACGATAAATTCATTGCTCTTTTGAGTGCTCTTGCAGTCAGTAGGGAACCACTGCCAGATTCTTTTGTTCAGTCCTTGCTTGGTGCAGAGAACTCCCCCAGGAGAATGCAAAAGGTGAGAAATGCAATTTCTTCTCTGCTTGTGATCAATGAAGACAAGTCCATTTCATTCTTTCATAAATCGTTGAAAGATTGGCTTGTCGATCACTCGGATCATGACTACTCTGTTGATGTGCAAGATGGCCATAAAACTCTGTGTGATTTATGTCTTTCAAAATTGGACGAATTAAAGGTAATTGGTGTTACAGACTTAGCCAAATCTAGTGCTTCGATTAGGTATTCAGTAAAACATTGGATATCGCATATGCTGAACGGACCAGAAGACCCAGGTAAGTTAGACAGTGTGGTAAGTAATTATGCTGTAGATCTGGAAATAATGTTTGCTAGTATATGTTTCGATGTTGATCTCACATTGAATAGTATTAGCAACCTGACCAACTATAAAATGTACAATGATATTTCTGAAAGCACGAAGGCAATAGTAGCAAGATTGTTTTTTCTTATTCGAAAGTTTAGTTTCTTGTTGAGAGATTATCCTCATACATTTCTGCAAAATGTTGTCAACGAAGGTGGAGGAGATCTTTCGTTGAAAGCGTCATCTTTACTTCAAACTCGCTACAAAGAACTTGTTTATCTAGAGTTTATTGAGAAAGACAGGAAATATGACGCACTTGAAAGCCGTTGCCTTTTGTCAGGCACAATATCAGGCATTGACATATCTCCTAAACATGATTACGTTGTGTGTCGTTATAGAGAAGGTGGAATTGAACTTATTTCCACAGGAACTCTTATTATGTGTGGAAAAAACCGGACTTTGATCTAGAACTGCCTCCTCCATTGTCACTAAACAATTCTCTCCGTCGTCCTTGTATGTTGCGACATTGTATTGTTTTTCACCCTGTTGGCGACTTGATCTTACCTGGGAGACTAGATGAGGTGCTATGTATAGAAGGAAAGTTAAGGTCTGGGCCATTTCAATGGGATGAAAGTTCTAAATATTTTACAAATTGTTGTTTTTCTTTAGACAACAGTAGAATGTTCACAAACTATGGCAATAACTTGATTGTTTAGAACGTTGCTAGCGGCGATAAGATAAGATGTCTGCCATGTAAACCACTTTTCTCTTTTTCTTTCACTGCTAGTGGCAACTTTTTGGGTACAGTTGATATTGAAAATGTTTTCAACGTCTACGATATAAGTAATGATTACACTATTAGTAATTTTCAGCAACTTAACTCTCCGTTTCCATGTTCGAACAAAATTCGTGGTTCTGTTCTGTTGATCATCACGTAGTTTCTGTAGATCAGAACGTGAAAGTATTTCGTCGTAACGTATTGTTAATGGACATTATTCTGCCAAGTAGTTTGCACTATTGTGACGAACTAAGATGTTTGTTGCATGATCCAAAACAATCTTGGTTTTCAAAGGTAAGGAAATTTCTTAATCGCGCGTTTGGTTGGTCTTCGTCTAGTGCACTTAGATATATTTTGATTGGAGATGAAAGTGTTCTCATTTACTCAGGTCGTTTAAATGCGATGCACATATTTAGTATAGAGAGTCTGGTAGATGAAGAGGAGCAACTTGTTAACTTAAAGGGTGTATTTTCAACTATGTCTCCCAATGGCGATTTTGCTTATCTGAATAACAAGTGCTCTCAGATATTAACTATTTACAATCTTCAGTCAAATACCAAATTTTCTAAATCGTTTCAAAGTCGAAGTGTGTCGGGTATCGCTGTTGTGAGGGATGGTGTAATTTTATATAATGAAAACCGTACTCCTGAACTATGGAATAATGATTTGACACGATGTCTTGCAACCTTTGATGTATTGGTTGGTATGAAGAAATGTTTGCCAGTATCTGATGAAGTAATAGCTTGTGTGTATGACTCTTATGTCACTTTCTTTAATGTATTCACCAAGGAAATCGAAAGTGAAACAAGATTCAACAAAAAGGTTCGGGTAGTGTTCGCTTGCAGCATTGAATATCATGTACTTGCTGCGATCGAGTCCAGTGAGTTCTCGTTATAGAAGAATGGAGTTAATGTGGATGGGTGGGAAAATGTTTTTCGAGCGAATGCATCGTGTAGACGTATTTTTTGGGCCAAATTTTCTCCCCAGGGGAATAGAGTAGCATTGTTCAGTTCAGAAATAAACAAAATATTTATATTTGATGTCGTGTCATTAAGTTGCGTTTCACAGGTCCCTATTTATGGAGAAATCCTCAAGTTCAAGTTTTTTGACAACGAAAACTTAGTTTGTGGCTCTACTAATCATATCTTATACTTCATTAATGTAGATCGTGGTGAAATAATAACTTGTTTAGATATGGAAAACATTCCCGCACCGATTGATGTGAGTCGTAAACGAAGCATTGTTTTCGCTGGTGTTTATTACTCAGAGCGTTTTGAGTTAATAAAAGTTCGTTTACCTCGTTGATTGTAACTCGGGTATGTAAATCGTTGAAAGTTTAATAGTCAATATTTCCAGGATTTATAAAAACAAACAGATGTTACATCAAGTCATAGTTATAAAGTTTAAAAGCGTCAATTATAACAGTTTTTCTACTTGATTTACACTGGTGAACTCTCGTGAGGTAAAGAAATTATGCAAAATGGTCGCTAGTCGCTACATATTTTTGTACGCAAAAACTCTGTATTCGCGCTGCTAAGAGATTGCCCAGTTTTGACAATTTTGTCATTCTTTTTTAAATAAAAACATTACGTGATTGTGGAAGATGAGACACAGTCAACCGGAGAAAATTTTTTAAATTTTTTTTTGTACTGCCATCTTTTTGTTCAGCGTCGATAATTAAAACATCATTTTATTATCTGCCAAGCAACTAATATATTGTCACTTACTGGTGGTTGTCCCTAATGACATGATTATTATTTCGCCTATCAAACTGGAAAGTAAACGTGTAAAAAACCATTTCTTGCAATCTCAGCTTGGTTTAGTTGTTTAAGATTCAAAGAGTTTTTTTCTTGGCAACCGATAGATCTAGACAACTTAAATAAATTAAATTTCTATTTTTCATAATTTCTTGTAAAGATAAGAAATGAATGTAAAACGAATTCTTAGCTTGTTTCCGATGCAATGATGATCATTCGACCGGGCTAATACCCAGCTTACTTGCACGGTTTTTCCTTGGGTCCGTTTTTACGAAGATTGAGTTTAGGTTAATTTCACTGGCTCTGAAGTGGTTGTTATCCCTAATTAGTAGATAGGGCGGTGAATGTAAAAGGCGGAATGGCCTTGCGGAATGGCATATGGAATGGAATGCGGAATGACATGCGGAATGGCGAAACGAATAAAATTCCGAGACATTTTCTTCGTTTTGCAGCTTTTACAAAAGTGCGAGCCCGAAGGGCGAGTAATGATTGTCGCGCTACGCGCTCCCTCTTTAGCTAAATTTGGTGAAGTAGATACAATCCCAGTGAGTGAGAATAGTCTTACGATTATTTACGAAGAAATAACGTCCACTGAGCTGTAAAACTGTAAAAGCTGCAAAACGAAGAAAATGTCTCGAAATTTTATTCGTTTCGCCATTCCGCAGTCATTCCGCATTCCATTCCATATGCCATTCCGCAAGGCCATTCCGCCTTTTACTTTCACCGTAGATAGGGGGCGTTATTAGAAATGAAAAGAGCGAGTTCTGGTAATTGCGTACTTTTTCTTGTGTTGTAAAATGACTTAATAAAAAATTAATTTCTGTGTGTAGCGAATTTAACTCAAACAATTTCATGTGAAATGCGCTGAACATTTTAGTGGGAAGAATGAGTTTAAAAACTCAATTCATGTTTGAGTTTTTGGGGCCGTTTTACGGTCCGGAAAATTCCCTGAAAAAACCTGATACCATCTCGTATGTTTACTGCAACAATGTTGAAAGACGTTGGATGAATATTCTTGACAAGACAGACGTCTTTGAACATCTTCTAGGATCAGGCGAAATTTCAAATTGCCAAGATTGTGCTTTTCAAAATGACGCCTGATGCGCATTGATTTCAACGGGTCGTAAGACTTTGCACTTTTTAAAACGAAGAAGTTGATGTATTTTTCCATAGAAAATAAATACTCATAAAGTGTGTTTAGTGAATTACAGTTTAAAACGAAAAATGCACAGGCGGATTTCATTATTCGAATTGGCTGCGGCCATTTCGAAAATATTTAACAGCAATTTTGTTTTGAGAAAGAGATAAAGGAAGGGTTCGTACCTACTTTTATGAGTAAGCTTTGTGATTGGTTGATTATGAAGATGAGACAACAAACAAAAAAGTTGTATTTCCAAACCATCAACTCTCAGAAATTTCAGACGTTTGTATTCGTGACGTTTACCAGGCATATACAGCTATTTCAATTAAGGTTGTCTTTCCAAAAGCGTAAACTGTGAACTATGAGCGCGCAAGGGACGATGGGTTATTGTTTATTTAGGCCCTGATACTCAGACAATTACCTTTGTAGCAAGTGAATTTGCCGTCGTACGTTTCCTATGTGCCCTCGATGCTGTCTCAAAGAAACAATTCCGTGTTTAGAGGTAAAAATAAGTATTAACCCGCCATCCCTTGCGCGCTCATAGTTTACAGTTCATGCTTTTGGAAGGACAACCTTAATTGAAATGGCTGTAAGTATAAACACTGACCTCCAGTCTGGAGTTTTCTCTCTCCCCACTGGCCTTGTCTTTGGACTGAAGTTTGGACTTTCAAGATTTGGACTTTGAATTTGCCGTTCTGTAACACATGTCTCGTTCATTAAAATATTTAAACAATAAACTCGATTCGCAATGTTATTATAATTTACAAAATAATGTGTAGTAAATATTTTTTACAGAACGAGGTATGCGTTGGAGAACGGGAGAGTACAAAATCCACAGTTCAGACCAAAGTCCAAGTGAAGTTCAGTGTTTACAATATGCCCATGCAGTGTACCCATATTTATATCGAGCGAGAAGTTGAAGATAATTTCGTGTGTCACTACCTCGGTCGATAAAGGGTTAACTGATCTCCTTAAAGCGATTATAGTCTACATAGTAATTTACATACAGTATTTCTTTTTAAGATTTCAAAAAGTTGGATGTAATTGACTAAAATAATACGATCGTTAATAGCGTAAAATATCTGAAACATGTGTTTTATGATACAAGAAAGTCAAATTTTAAAATCATATGTGTTCCATCGTCCTTATGAAGATCAACATTTCAAATTTCCAAACCAAAATTATACAATCGTTACAATTAGAGTTTAAAAAGTTTTAAGAAATATTTATAATACGATATCCTTAGATTTCATAACTGCTTGAATTATATATATGTGCAGATAACCGCACAGAAACTAAAAATTCCTAGTAAGTCAAACTATGTTCCTGCAAAAATGAAGTTTTTGTGCTAAAGTAAGAAACATGCTTGTGTGATAAAATTCACATTTTCGTGACATTAACGATCGTTGTATTTTAATGCAAAACATTTTTACTGAGCTGAAAGTTACTTTAAAGCTGGACTGTAAACGAAATAGTGTTATGGACGATGGATAGTGAAACGAAGGGTTACATGTTCAGCACTGCACGTAAGAAGACTGGGACCAATAACTCGTAACTGAAGACTTTTATTTTCTCTTCAATTCTAAGAAAACAAAACCTGCATGGATGCCATTTCATGGAAATGTGTTGTCACGCATAAAAATGCTACATATTCATCTCGTACTTCGTTGAAAAGGCTTGTGTAAATAACTGCTGCTGTGCACACGACGGAGTAAACTATTAGTAAAGTAAAGAGTAAACAAAATATTTTTTGAATAACTTCTCTTTCACCACGAAGCCTCACCGTAATGAGTTTTGTTGCAACTGATGCAACTATGGGCAAGCTACCAGTTTTCGTTCAAGTTGTTAAGTCAAGAAAAAGAAACGTATTGTAATATATACTCATGGAAATCTACTTTACGAGTTCAACTGGAAGCCGAAAAAGCTATCTGCTGAAGGTTAAAAACATACTAATGTTTATTTTGGTGTCCGCCAGACTTCAAACGATAACAACTGTATTCGTTCAAACCTACCGCCAATGATAATATCCGTTTAGCGTTGTGATTACCTACCTCGGTTGGCGATATGATGTTATGTGGATAAAATAGAAAAAAGCAATATTACGAGAGTCATCAAAATTGTTCTACGGGCTTGCACTATTATTGGTATTGGTAGAACAAGATTTCTCGAAAGTTGTTCCTCGACGATGTTACTGATTGTGTTTGTTGATTTGTTATGAACCGACTGCAAAATATTTTGCAGAACCAGACGAAAGCACCGCGTTGAAAAACAATCTTCATGCAGTGTAGAGATATTTTTTGAAATATCTTGTTTGTTATAAATTGTATTGAAGGAAACAGATATTACCTCAGACCATTTTATCAACGTGGATTCCGTTGGAAACAGACCCATCTGCTTAACGCATCGTCTAGTATAGACTGTCAAGTGTGGTAACATGGAAAATCTATACATTATTCAGTTAAGAGCTGCAGGGGCATATGTCGTCTATTTACATAAGGGTAAACTATTGACACGTGTTTGAACTCTGTCGGAAACAAGACCAGATTACGGTTAAGTAACACATACGACTTTGCTACCAAATGCAACTGATGCAACTATGGACAAACTACCAGTGTTCGTTCAAGTTGTTAAGTCAAAAAAAAGAAACCTACTGTAATATATACTCATGGAACTTTACTTTATGAGTTCAACTGGAAGCCGAAAAAGCTATCTGCTAAAGGTTAAAAAACACACTAATGTTCATTTCGGTGTCCGCCAGACTTCAAACGATAACGACTGTATTCGTTCAAACCTACGGCCAATGGCAATGATAATATCCGTTTAGCGTTGTGATTACCTACCTCGGTTGGCGATATGATGTTATGTGGATAAGATAGAAAAAAGCAATATCACGTGAGTCATCAAAATTGTTCTGCGAGCTTGCACTATTATTGGTATTGGTAGAACAAAATTTCTCGAAAGTTGTTCCTCAACGATGTTACTGATTGTGTTTGTTCATTTGTTATGAACTGACTGCAAAATATTTTGCAGAACGAAACGAAAGCACCGCGTTGAAAAACAATCTTCATGTAATGTAGTGATATGATTGTTAAAATTAGTATTGAAGGAAACAAATGTCACCTCAGACCATTTTGTTAACGTGGATTCCGTTGGAAACAAACCCATCTGGCCATCTGCTTACTACATCGTGTAGTATAGACATTCAAGTGTGGTAACATGGAAAATCTATGCATTATTCAGTTAAGAGCTGCATGGTCAAATCTGGACTATTTACATAAGGGTAAACTATTGACACGTGATTGAATTCTGTCGGAAACAAAACCAGATTGAAGTAACACATACTACTTTGCTACCAAATGTTTGGTATCAACCCAAGGACGTATGAATGAACTAGTTGTATTCGGGACAAATTTACATAATTGGCTTAATAATGGAACATTTGTGCAGTGCTTGTATGTAACCAAGTTATCACTTTCCCTTGAAGAAAATAAGACGTTTATTGAATGTACGTTGCATAGAATGAAAACAATTTTAAAATGTAACATTGTTTAATGTAATGAAACATGTTAATGACATACATGAAACCTAAAATAACTTCCTGACATTTTCTACAACAACGTCATCCATGGCTCCTATGAAATGTAGTACATCTTTCTACATTTCGAATAATTATATTGAAAAAGAAAAGAGATGAATGATATTTACTATGATGGTGTGACTAAAAGATTTTCCGTATTAACCTTTCATGTATATCATATGCATGATCTAATACAGGGACGTACATGGGCCAGTTATATCTATAGAACTGCAACTGCTATTTAACTACAAAACAGAAAGTGAAATTGCAGTTAAAAGTTTTATACAATTAACCTGCCACCAGGAATTTTATTTCTGTATTTTCTGCTGGGCAGAATAGTTGTCGTCGTTTTGCATTGACCTGTAATTTAAAGTCTAGCTCATTCATAATGATATGTAGCTTTCATATAATTTTGAAGTTTTAGATTAGTTTTAGATTATTAGACTTTCATGCTAAATAATTTCGTAATTTGAATGTTATAACAAAAACAGAAAGAACTTCATTAGCATAATCTTCGAACAAGATATATAGTATATACAGAGAATCTTCTTGTATTTGAGACGATGTAAGAGAATTAGTGTGTTTAGAAATATATGTTTTTATTCCTTATAAGAAGTTTGAAATAATTCAGTCAAGGTTCGTCTCAGACGACTGTATTCCTGCGTGAACTTATTGTATGAAACGGCAGTTTGGGGCAAAACAAGAACATCAGGGATTCAAATGGTTTACAAAATAGTGTGGTCCACTCGCTTAAAAATCCTGTTAAAAATAAGGTACTAAGTTTTCGTAACGAAAACAGAAACTTTAGGTTTGACTCGTCAGTGAGTGAACTTGTGTATGAACCAATCTTAATCCAGCTACAATCGTAAAAGCGGCATTGCAAAGGCCTAGGTGCGAATCCTTCCTCGAGGACCTATGAGTTGGGGATGCGTTACATCCCGGGCGGAAAGGGAGGCTCAGCCCACCCTGGTCGGGGCTGGTCACGTGAATCCCCAGATTTTGGGGATAAATTATAAATTCAGCTAGGGAGGGGTGGTTGAGGAGTGGGCTTGTTGTGTTTGAAAAATTATAACTTGCGTGTTAAACTTTATAATGTTTTCAAACTCAACTATAAACACATTTATTTACTACCAATATATTACAAATCAAGACACATAAAAACACGTTTGTATACTTCCCGCCATCTTGGACAATCCCCATTCCTGCCCAGGCTCCCTACATAAACCCATACAGCACATCTCTCCTTTTTTTTATAAACAACGTTAATGTTTGTTCCTACTATAGTTCTAATAAACATTCCTCAACAAAATTCCGTTTTTCACCAATAACAATAACAATAACAATAACAATAATAATAATAATAATAATAGTAATACACTCGATAAAATCCCGTTTAATGATGTTCTTCCTCATAGTATCGTGGTCGATTGTCTCTATTTTCTCTTCTTGGGTATCTTCTGGCCTGTTCCTCTTCCCTAGGTTCCTCATCAACATCGTCATCCGATACATCATATCCGATTTCATTTTCCTTTTCTGAGAACCGGGCCCCGAATTCTTCCTCTTCTTCGCTGTTGCTAAAATACGGGTCATCAACGTCTTTCATGTAAGGTGTTATTCGCTTGAAATGTGATGAATTCCGTGTAACCGTAACTCCGCGGCGTTTTGCTGTGATCTGTGATCCTTTCACACGCGTTACTCGATAGGGGGACGGATTCCAAGGCAGATATAGTTTATTTCGCTGATGTTGTTTCATCAATACCAAATCTCCGATACGCAATTGTGACTCTCTAGCATGGTTCCGTATATCTGCACGAACTTTCATCTTACTCTTTTCGAGAGCATCTCGTTGAAGTACGGTCTCGCGATTTCCCTGTTCTGATACCTCATCTAGTTGATGGCTCTCACTTCCTCTCTCTGCATCCACTCGATTCTTTTCTGGAATTACTGCGTTGTGGTCAGGCAGTCGGTTTCGGATTTGTCGGTTGAAAAGTAAATCGGCCGGGGCTTTTCCCGTTGTAGCATGTGGTGTTGTACGATAATCCAGGAGAAAACGATAAAGGTCATGCTTCCAATTCTTACCCTGTGAATGGGCAATTCTAACCGACTTTTCAATCGTCCTCATAAACCGTTCGACATGGGAATTGGCCTGCGGCCAATATGGTGTTATTTTTCGATGCTTAATACCATTTGTCGCTAGGTAACTCTGAAAATCGTGTCCTTGAAAAGGGGGACCATTATCACTTACAAATTCAATTGGAAATCCATGAATAGAAAAAATTTTCTCGAGCTTTTCAATAGTCACTGAAGTAGAAGGTGATCGAATGATTTCGACTTCCGGAAACCGCGAGTGTTCATCCATTAACACTAAAAGATAGTCCCCACTGGGAAATGGTCCACAAAAGTCTCCATGAATTACTTGCCATGGCTTGGATGGCATAGTTGTCATCTTCAATGGTTCGACATTTTTCGAGTCATTTGCAGCTTGACATTGGACACAAGAAGAAATTAGTGTTTCAATCTGCCGGTCTATCCCAGGCCACCAAACTTTTGTTCGAAGCAAGGTTTTGGTTTTTACAATACCTTGGTGCTGGCCATGGGCGATATTTAAGGTCTGGTTTCTCAACTTCCTGGGCATAACAAGACGATTCCCTCGAAGAACAATACCATTATCTGAAACAGTCAGTTCGTTCCGAATACTTTGATAGGGTGTGAGATCAATGTTATTGTTGCTATTTGCCCTCTTTGGTTTTCCTGTCCAGTGACCCGTTCTAATAGCCGTAATGAGGGATTGAATTTCTGCATCTTTTCGACACACGTTTTCGATTTCCTGTCTACTCATAGATTTCGGCACTGAGTGGTTAGTTAGAAAGTTCACGTAATCTTCAGCAATGCTGTTTTTCTCCAATGTTACCAACGGTTGACGAGACAGAACATCAGCTGGGTTTGTTTTACCAGGTCTGTGGCGTAGAGTAAACTGGTATTGTTGTAAGCGCAGCGCCCAACGTTCTATCCTTGCAGATGGCTTTGCTTTAGGATGATATATAACTTCTAGTGGTTTATGATCGGTATCTAGCTCGAAATTAATTCCAATAAGGTAGATGTGAAATTTTTCACATCCGAAGACAACTCCAAGTGCCTCTTTTTCAGTTTGTGAATAACGTTGCTCAACCTTGCTGAGGCTCCGGCTGGCATATGCAACAATTCTCTCATTACCGTTGATGTCAAATTGCGATAAAATGGCCCCTAATCCGACGGGACTTGCATCGACTGTTACTCGTGTTCGTTTGGATGGGTCATAAAAAGCAGTCGTACAATCTTTCGCGATTTCTTCTTTCACTTTGTTAAAAGCCTGTTCGTGCCTATTTGTCCACTTCCACATGACGCCTTTATTTGTTAGCTCACGCAATGGTGCTGTTATTGTTGCCAGGTGAGGGATGAACCGTTCACAATAGGTCGCCAACCCCAAAAAACTGCGTAGCTGAGAAACATCTTTCGGCACTTTCATATTAACTAGTGCTTCAATTTTGTGTTTGTCTGCCGAAATGCCATCCTTGGACAAGATGTACCCGTAGAACCAAATACTGTCAACATTAAATGTACACTTTGAATCATTAAGTGTAAGATTACTTTCAAAAAGGCGCTTCATGAGAGCTTCTAGACGTGTATCGTGTTCTTTCTGCGTCTTTCCCCAAATGATGATATCATCTGCAATATTTCTGACACCCTCTAGCCCCTGCAATGTTTTTTGAATTGCAAACTGAAACTGCTCGGGTGCTGAATTCACTCCGAAACACAGACGCTTATACCGCATCAGACCATTGTGTGTGTGAAATGTAGTAAGAGATCGGGATTCTTCGTCAAGCACCAACTGATGAAATCCTGCTGTTAAATCCACTTTAGAAAACTTTGTAGCTCCAGCCATGTCTTCGAAAAGTTCCTCGACGTTAGGGATAACATGCCGCTCTCGCTCAATCATGGGATTAACATTTCGCATGTCAACGCATACTCTAACTTCGGTTGAGTTATGTGGTTTGGGTGCAACAACTAGATTTGATACGTAAGGTGTAGGTGTCCCAGCTGGAACAAATTCAATGATGTCATTATTTTCAAGTTCTTTTAGTTTTTTCTCGGTTTGTTTTCGAAGATGAAAAGGTGTCTTCCGGGGTTTTTGAACAACGGGTTTAGCATCATTTTTCAGATGTAGGTGCACTTCGTGGTCTTTTAATTTGCCAATGCCATTGAAAACTGTGGGGTATTCTTGTTTAAGCTTTGACATTATTGGTGAATCAGGTTTTTTGTTTTTAAGGGCTGGTGGACTCTCATTCCCAAACTCAGCATGATCTTCTCGAGGATCAGTATAAGGGGCAGGGCCGGACTGAGCTACTGCATTCACATTTAACTTTACAATGCCTAACTCTGTTGCTGTAGAATAGCTGAGTAGTGAACCCCCATCACCATTTACCACATGGAATACTGTCACAGCCATTTTTTGCTTTGACTCAATAAGTCCCTCAAATTTTCCTAGGACTGGCAAAGGTTGAGATTGCATGTAAGCATAAATTTTGTGCGTCGAATGTTGCAAGTGCAAGCTTGGATTTTTCTTTTTAATTTCATTAAAAGCTTTGGTATCTAAAATGTTTATTGTTGCCCCAGTGTCAACAATCATTCTTATATTGGTTTTCTCAACCACAACAGGAATGGTTTTAACCTTTGATGCCGTTTCTGTACCTTTCTTTTCTACTGGTGGGGGCACAGTGAATACATACGAATCCTCGTCTGAGGACTCTGACTTCTCTGCCTTATCAGTAACCGATCGGATGTTGAAATCGCCTTTTTTTTCTGATGGTTTGCTACTGGTATTCCGACCCCGGCTACTACGACACATAGAAGCAAAATGATTTTGTTTTCCACAGGCAAAACAAGACTTCCCCTTGGCTCTACACTCACTAAGGTGACCTGCATAGTAGTTATCACCACAATTATAACATACCTTCTTACCACTCTGTTGCTGTTCATGTGTTCGCTCTTGTCGGACACCTTTTGCATGATCAGAGTTTTCCCTTGTGCTAGGAGACTGGGCGCCTGAGTTTCCTTGTTGGTTATGTACCAGATTAACAGAATTCGAAGAAACGCATAAATTACCATTATCTGCTTCTAATGCTTTTACAGCTTTATCTGTAATTTCCAGTGTTCTAGCATATGCCAATGTATCTGCTAATGTCAAATCCTCTTGAATAGCTTTTCTTCGTACTCTTGAAGACAAACACGCCTCTACAAGTTGAATTTTGATTTCATGTTCACTGTCGGAAAATTCACAAATGATTGCTTGTTGTCGAAGTCTAGTACAATACTGATCAATTGTTTCCTCCGTCATTTGTTTCAACTGGCGAAATTTATGGGTTTCGAATAAAAGATTTTTCTTAGGTGAAAAATATGCACTTAACTTTTCAATTGCTTTCTTGTAATCTTTATCTTCCCCGACATCAGATAAAGTTGCAAAAATCTTCTCAACCTCGTTTCCAGCAGTATACAAAAGCAGAGCTCTTTTCCTAGTTTCATCTTTTATGTCCATCGCAACCAAGAACCGTTCGAATCTTCGCAACCATTCTTTCCAGCGAACAGATAAAGTAGTTGGGTCAGAATACGGATCGAATTTCTCCAAACTTGACAAATCTAAAGCCATTGCCATTTTGAAATATATCCCAAAAATGTAACTTCAAATCAACGTTAAATTTGTGTCAAAACAAATCTAAATGCATACAGTTTTCCCTCGTTTCTCCTTGGGTGTATTTTTCGTCCTCGTCGCCAATATAATGTTTTCAAACTCAACTATAAACACATTTATTTACTACCAATATATTACAAATCAAGACACATAAAAACACGTTTGTATACTTCCCGCCATCTTGGACAATCCCCATTCCTGCCCAGGCTCCCTACATAAACCCATACAGCACAAACTTCAGAACGATAAAACAAGAGATCGTGAAATAATTCGTATTTATTATGATACGGCTTCCTGTATATTATCGAGTGTTGGATTACATTGTCAAACGATCGGATTTCAGTGGACAACCAGCGCGAGAAAAGCATGCTCAACACAATCTTCAAGTGTTAATTCTAAGTCGACCGGTCAAACGAACAATATGGATGTGACTGATGTCCGGTTTGAAATACATCCTATCCGACACGTAAGTTAATCTAACGCCGGATTTACCTTGAGTTATGCAGAGATGTGGAATTGCTATGAAATAACGAGACCCAGCTATCCCGCGCAAGTACTGTGACTGTATGTTCTAACCATGCTCTCGACTGTTACAACCTGTCAAAGTATATGCCGTTTTGGCAGTGGTGAAACTCTATGATAAAGATTCATGTCGAAGTATAGCTTCCTTTTATAAAACGTATTGTAACTCATACGATGTAAACAAAGCCAAAGATTCTTCCGTGCGTGCGGTATGACTTGGACATTTTAATTATAGTATTGTATAATATGCGTATAATTATATACAAATCACTTTATTATATTTATTATATACACCAGCCACATACATATTATTAAGAGCTTTCATTGCTATTAACTTTGTAGCTTGATTTATCGAGAATATTTTCAAAACAATTGCATGCTGCTGTGAGAATCAATATATTAACTGTAGACTTCACTACATGATTACTGCATAGAACGTAATACACATGCACATTATCTTAGCGACTAACTATGGCGCACTAGACAAACAGTCGATCAACAGAAACTATAAAATATCCCTGTACAATGTAATGCTATGTGTGCGAGAGTTTCTGCGTTTATATAGAGTTTATGTGATGATCATGAATATATGCATACATACTATTCCTGACAAAATGTAGAGACACTTTGGTACAGAAACCTTAGAAATGCAGTATATAATAGAAAAATACTTCGCTAACCTTTATCTGCTATCATTCTGTTAAAAAAAGCGAGAGTAAATCGCGATATAGGTATATTCCAATTGGATTTAGAAGATACTGGGCAGTATTTTGCCCTCAAAAGCATGCGGTAGTTTACTTGCTTTACATGTATAATTTTGTAGCATAGATTCTCTAACAATTTTTTGTACCAAATATTGTCTTAAAATCTTCCTGTAGTACATTGTGTTTAATATAAATGATTATTTCAAAATAAAATCAATAACATGTAAACAGTCTACAAGCAGTTTTAGAATCAATTGATTGAATGGACATTCATTGTTTTATTTGGCTGTTGTCCAAATCAACGCTTGCCGAAACCTGCTAAAATCCTAAACATACATCACTCTTGGCTCCTGTATGAGAAATTAACAAGTAAATCAATGCGAAGTATATACCGTTTCCAAATAACAGCAATTTAGTACTGAGATATTGCATAAACTGTAAATATAAGCCCCGAGGCGGCCGAGAGAACATAATAACAGTTACAAAGCATAGGCGCGATCACACGTTTTTAGTACTCATTTCCTGACTTGCTACTCACAATAGAATCTCTTTACCATATTTTTATGATTTAAAAGCAAACAGAAATCAAACTTAGCAAGTATTTTGAAGTATACATGATTCATAAAGTTGGCTGTACACAACACTCACTCCTTGCGACCGAAGTGTAAAGTGCGCAAGTGGAAGCATGTAATTTGACACTTAGCCTACACCCCTTAGGCAATCAAATTTTTTCACATCACGTGACCAGCCCCGACCAAGTAGATACAGTCCCAGTGAGTGAGAATAACCCTTTTAAAATTGAGAAAAAATATAAGAATATAAGAAAAAAAAGTATTCAAAAAATTAAGAAGAAAAAAAAAGTATAAAAGAAAAGCGCGTAACCGGACTCGAACCCGAAAAAACAGGTCAAAAGCGCACGACCTAGACCACTCAGCTAATGCCGCGAATCGAAAGTTTACCGTTAAAAACCAAATTTATACTGCTTATGTAACCTATTATATTTGAAACTCTCTCCGCCCATGATGTAACATTTCCCTATGCGTTATGAGTTGATGATGAATTTTGTTCTCAGCTTTTCGGTGTTCCCGGCTTAAATTTCGACACGTGAATTGAGAATTCTTGAATTCAGAAACATTTACCATTTAGAAATTATTTATGCTGAGGCTGAGGCATGTCTTAACCCACCCTGTCATCATTATCTCAGAGTGGGACTAAGAGTGCCCTGACTAAACCTACGACGGTCAGCACTCAGCACGCTGCCATTATTAAAGTGTTCCGTGACGATTTTGATGTCAGAGGGTCGTGAACAAGGAATAGCGTTGCTAATGAGAAAGTGAAGCGACAACAGCTAAAAATTCTTAAGGCTTTGTTTACACTTTCCATTTTTTCGGCTATTTTTCGAGTGTTTTTAGGCGAGAAATCAAACACTTGAAAGGCCTTGAAACATTCGTGGTTATTGTACTCGTTCACATCTATAAATTACTAATAAAAGTCCAGTATTAGCACGTTTTTTCACCTTAACCTTCGCGTTCCGTAAGAGGGGGGGGGGGCACAAGCAGTTGATATATAGCCTTAAACAGGATTGTCGCGGTAGCCCCCCTGTTATTTTACCACGTGCCTTGAATTACTGAAGTGGAAAACGGGATCATCTTGTGGAGATAATTAATAGTCTGTAGTGAGAACCAAACCCTGCATGATCTTGGAAAACCAGCAGCCTGACATGCTGTTTACAATCTAGCTTCTTTTTAAATCGTTTCATTTATAAGATTGATTTAAAGTCAAATGTTTAATTGCGTGAAATGTTTCTCAATTTGGTAAGTTTTGGTAATACCACGTGACTCCTGGCTCGGGTTCTTGGAAATCACGTGACATTTGCTTGGAATCTCAGTTGAGGCTGATTGTTAGAAGGGAAGAGATATTTTAATTTCTATTGGAAAACTGTGAATTTCGTTTTATTACCATCTTTAAAACTTCAGTAAGATTTAATACATATGGACTGCTGTGTATGACGGTGTATATGTGCTGGCATTTCATCTCATTCTGAGGTATATTCATGTATATTGTATTGGTACTGTACTTAATTTGCGTACATATTCTTGTGTAGTTCATCTATCGGCAAACTGAATGTAAAACGAATGAAAGTACCTTGTAATGTTGAAGCTCGTTCACAGAAGGTTTGAGTTGAACATTCAACACGTTAGGCGTTTGAAATTCAACTCAAACTGTAATGTACGTAATGATAATGGATATAATGTATTAAAATGTATATACAACTGCATTTCATCAATTGCTGTGACTATGATTGATCTTTGAATTGTTGAAACATGAAATTTTTAACCATTTCCTTTTCTTTGACGTCTCACTCACGAAGCCTAACCCTTTTGAAGCTGAATCATATATATCAATGGCTATATAGCATGCCCTGGTGTGTAATTGATGCAAATTTAGGCTGTTGGAAAAAGTATGGCTTGAGACAAAGCTGATATTTCTCTGGTTTCCTCAGTCCATAATCTGGACCAAGTGTTGATTGGTCTGTTAGAGTAAACAAATTTTAATCTGATTTTTCATTGGGTTGTACCAGAAAACATCATCCCCCCCCCCCCCCACGGGACCACAGGAAATCATCAGTACGACCTCTTCCTCTTTGGACACCATATAAAAATTTAGGACATTCTTTAGCCCACTCCCCTCTTGGGATGGTGGAAATTTCCTCCATTGGTGGGTTATGGAACTTTTAGGAACAATCAATTATTTGGCATAGTACTAATTAGATCATTATATTATTCTTGGTATTTTGAACTATTGGTGTCCATAATTGTATAAAACTGGGCCTGGTACTCAGGCTAACATACGCAAAAGTACCATGACATGAAGTACTATAAAATAAAATAAAATAAAATAAAATAAAATAAAATAAAATAAAATAAAATAAAATAAAATAAAACATAATCTGAAGATTAGCATCTTGAAACCCAGGATACGGATTAAAACAAGACGATATCGAGTTGTGATATTTCAATTTTATTGCAAAATCATCATCAGACAGACTAGAGCTACAATATAATACCTGGTCTTATATACAATAGTTATCACATGATGTCATTACAAAGGAATTTGTCGGTAAGAGTCTGATTTCCAGGCAGTGAAAAGGTGTGAAGAAAGTGTTAGAAAAGGGAATTAGGAAAACAGGGTAAGCTCTTTGCTGGTTTTGAGACCAGTGTTAAGAGATGGAGAAAGGAACTTTATGTAGAGAGCTTCACGAAATAAGAGAAAATTAGATGTGTTGGAGTTTGCATTGTGAAGGATTTTTACATTGTCACATATTAGGTTGGAGATGAATGTAGAGGTGTCTGTAAGAGTTATATTATCATCACATGCATGATGTAAACTGATGATATGTTGCACGTACTTGCAGTTGTTAAAGTGTTTCCCAATCTCACTTTTGTCTGGTTTGTTGCGTTCAAAAAGTCGTTTCTGTAAGCATCGTTCTGTTTGGCCAATGTAGGTTTCGCAACAGCCGGGACAAGTTACTTCATATACAACTTTAGACTATACTTACCAAGAACTGGCATTTTCTCAGGCAGATGCTGTAACAAATTGTAATTGTGATACCAGTGTAGTTTCACTGAAGGGGCTACCCTGTTAAAATAAAATTCTATCTATCTATGATGAGGTACACTAGTGATGTTTGCTAGTGTCTCTTGCGTTGCCATTTTTCCTGCTAAGAAAGTGGGGGTGTTGCAGTCTACTGATTTTAGTAATTTACAACAATGATTATTTCTTTCATTGAGAAATAGAAAACCAGTCGCATGCTAATATTCTGTGATGATATGAAAGATGTTCCTCTGTCTTTGAATTCAAAAACCCTTACCATAATACGGCGCTAGTAGTGTGTTGGTGCTTCCTGTCTTAGTTTCATTTATTCAACAATCTTTTCTCAATCAAATAACCAGAGTCTGGGACGAGAGCATTATTGTCAAACCTATTTTTGTTCACAGCAATCGAGGGTGGGCTACACGCATGCGTGCCAAGACCCCCAATGATCTTCATCTTCCCCCGCCTATTGTTGAAGTAACTTTTGAGTTTCTGCTTGACAATTTTCTGTGTCAGTTTAAAAAATTCTCACCCAGTTGAGTTTTTAATAGAATCAGAGAAAAAATGTCCAAAATTTGAATTGTTCAGCCTAACTATCAACGAATTAATTATTGTTTCACTAATAATATAATTGAGTTCCTTTCAAAGCAAATTTTCTTTTTATTAGTATTGTCTAAACTGTATTCATTTGACAGAATCTTACTCTACCATTCTATTGCTAATGCTGCAATTTGATTGGCTCTGTACTCGCTATATTCAGGTATTCCTGGATAGACAGCGAGTAGCAAACAAATCATTTTTCTGGAGCAGTTTTTTTATAAAAAAGTAGTTAAAAATCAGTGTCTTTTGTGGAATACTGTATTCTTTTATCTTACTTAAATTATTTAGTTACTCAGTCTCGATTTTGATTTTCTGAGGCGACAATTAATTCGGCTCTCATCAGGTATCACATATTGTTTTTACCTAAATTGCAATTTGAATTGTTATACTAGTGTTGTTGTATATAAATAGTAAATTAAGTTACATTTTTATAACGGTTTATCACCAATGCTTGAATAAATAATAAATAAAGTGACAAATCTGATTTCAAAGCTCTGGAATTTCTCAAGAATTTATGTGGGCCCGTTTTAGAAAAATATTTTCCTTCTCTCTCAGAAGCGTCCTTTTGCTTTCGGCCTGGAGTGGTTACTAAAAGTCGTTACTCTTGTTTTTATAGGCCTTCCTGTTTGTAAATAACATTAAATTTGTCTGCCGCGAGATATTCATATATCATGATAAATAAAATCGAATCAATTAAAACTCATTTTCTCATGCACCGTCGTTAATCGTCATATCATGTCTCCTTCTTCCAAAGTTTCTCCGTGCTGTCCTGTTCAGGTGACTTTACAGGAAACTTTACAGGCTCAACTCTTACATCCGTACAATTCCTCTTGACGCATAACCTCGATCCTTTTTTATAGACGCGCGAGCAAGTATAACGTCACCTCCTAATTTGTTAGAGGAACCATTAAAGACCAGAAATGTATTTGTGATAAAATTAAGAAGATGCTTACCCTGGGTTCCAGAGGTTTTCAAAACTTTAAAAAGGTTTAGGGAGGAGATGCTGTAATTCTTGTGAACGATTCTATTTTATCATACGCCCAGTGACGAAATTACAATTTATCATAATTACACCTGTATGATTTCCAGGTGATCATGGCATCAGTTCTTGACAGCTCAGATGAGAAAACCAATGGCTTTAAATTGATGAGACTTATTGTGGATGGAGGAACTGAAGCACTGAGACAAACATTGACAAAATATTGCCCAGGTAATTTGCAGTTTGTGTTATCTACTCACCACCACACTCTTTTGAAACTCAAAATTAATAGGATTATCAATCAAAACCAATGGGATAAATTATATCCTGCTGCTTCTGTTCCACCCAATATCAATGATTTTGACATCACGTTACTATGCGTTCTTTTGAAGAACATATGCGGTTTGAAATCACATAAAGATCCAATTTGGCATAACATTCCAAATGTTTCAGATCATTCCGTTGAAGCAGATATTGTTCGTGTTAGGTCATTTCGCAATGAACGCTTTGGTCACATACCCAATACAGCTGTTAGTGATGGCGATTTTCAGTCTTTCTGGACAGAGATAAGCATCCCATTAGTTCGTCTTGGGATAGATCAGAGCGAGATTGATAGATTAGAAAATGAGTCATGCGGGAAAGAGGAGGTTGAGCGAATGTTGAAAGAATGGGAAAAGAGCGAAAGTGAAATTAAGAAATCTTTAAAAAGAATTCGGGCTGTTGTGGATGAACATGGGAATATTTTAAATGAGATGAAGGATAATGTGAAAGCACTTAAAAAAGACAACGAGTCTCGTTCTGATGAGCTTTTGAATAAACACCTTGTTAGGTGTAACTTTGAGACGGAGATTGAATTTTATTATGAAAGATTTACAGAAGGTACTCGTGAGTGGGTATTTGAAGATTTTTGGACGTGGTTTGATGATGAAAATTCTGAAAATCGTGCGTTTGTTATTTCTGGTCTTGCTGGCATGGGGAAGTCAGTTGTTGCTGCTGCTATGTGTAAAAAGTTTGCTGAACACGTCGCGGCCTGTCACTTTTTCCAATACAATAATAGTAAGTACAACAATCCAAAAATTTTTCTTCAGTCTTTAGCTTGGCAGGTCTGTAAATATTTTCCCGCTTACAAGGAAGCTCTTATGAATATCCTTTCTGGTAAACTTGCACAATCGCTGGATGATATGAATGTTGAAGGATTATTTTCAACTCTTTTTAAAGAACCTCTTTCTGATGTTGATGGTCCTGGTAAGCCGATATTGATTGTCGTGGACGCTTTAGATGAAAGTGTAAAAAATGAAAGGGAGGAGCTTGTTCATTTGATCTCAAACCACTTACACAAACTTCCCTCCTATATACGTTTTGTAATTACCACAAGGCTTGAAAAGAATCTGATCGATAGGTTGGAGAAACTAAACCCTTTGTATATTAGAGGTGATGATCCAAGGAATTTGCATGATCTTAAAATGGTCTTGGAGGAGAGAATCTTACAGGCCAGTCCCAGTAAGGCAGAACTTATAGACAGATTAGCTGAAAAATCAGATGGTCTTATGCTGTACTCGTTCTTTCTTTCTGAAATTTACAATGAGGATCCCAGCACATTTGCCGTTGATAATCTACCGAATGGTATTGGGGAGCATTATGAAGGCTACTTTCGTAGGTTGGAAAGCCAATTAGGTCTCTTGGAAATTTCAGACGATAAATTCATTGCTCTTTTGAGTGCTCTTGCAGTCAGTAAGGAACCACTGCCAGATGCTTTTGTTCAATCCTTGCTTGGTGTAGAGAACTCCCCCAGGAGAATGCAAAAGGCGAGAAAAGCAATTTCTTCTCTTCTTGTGATCAATGAAGACAAGTCCATTTCATTCTTTCATAAATCGCTAAGAGATTGGCTTGTCGATCACTCGGATCATGACTACTCTGTTGATGTGCAAGATGGCCATAAAACTCTGTTTGATTTATGTGTTTCAAAATTGGACGAATTAAAGGTAAGTGGTGTTACAGACTTAGCCAAATCTAGTGCTTCGATTAGGTATTCAGTAAAACATTGGATATCGCATATGCTGAACGGACCAGAAGACTCAGGTAAGTTAGACAGTTTGGTAAGTAATTATGCTGCAGATGTGGAAGTAATGTTTGCCAGTGTATGTTTCGGTGTTGATCTCACATTGGAAAATATTAGTAACCTGACCAACTATAAAATGTACCATCATATTTCTGAAAGCACGAAAGCAATTGTAGGAAGATTGTTTTTTGTTATTCGAAGGTTTAGTTTCTTGTTAAGAGATTATCCTCATACATTTCTGCAAAATGTTGTCAACGAAGGTGGAGGAGATCTTTCGTTAAAAGCGTCATCTTTACTTCAAACTCGCTACAAAGAAATTGTTTATCTAGAGTTTATTGAGAAAGACAGGAAACATGACGCACTTGAATGCCGTGGCCTTTTGTCCGGCACAGTATTAGGCATTGACATATCTCCTAAAGATGATTACATTGTCTGTAAATATAGAGTAGGTGGAATTGAACTTTTTTCGACAGCATCTCTTATGTCTGTGTGGAAAAAAACGGATTTTGAGCCAGAATTGATTTTTTTCGATGCTTATTCTGTGTTGCGACATTGTATTGTTTTTCACCCTGGTGGCGACTTGATCTTACCTGGGAGATTAGATGAGGTGCTATCTATTGAAGGAAAGTTTAGGTCTGGGCCATTTCAATGTGATGAAAGTTGTTCTAAATTTACAAATTGTTGTTTTTCCTTAGACAGAAGTAGAATGGTCACAAACTATTACAATGACTTGATTGTTTGGAACGTTGCTAGCGGTGATAAGATAGGATGTCTGCCATGTAAAACACTTGTCTCTTTTTCTTTTACTGCTAGTGGCAACTTTTTGGGTACAGTTGATATTGAAAATGTTTTCAACGTCTACGATATAAGTAATGATTACACTATTAGTAAGTGTCAGAAACTTTACTGTCAGTTTCCAGTAGAAATACTTTCCATGTTCGAACAAAATTCGTGGTTGTGTTCTGTTGATCGTGAGGTATTTTCCGTAGATCAGAACATGAAAGTATTTCGTCATAACGTAGAGTTAATGGACATTATTCTGCCAAGTAGTTTGCACTATCGGGATGAACTAACGTCTTATTGGTACGATCGGGAACAATCTTGGTTTTCAAAGGTATCGAAATTTCTTAATCGCACGTTTCGTTCGTCTCGATATATTTTGATTGGGGATGAAAGTATTCTCATTTACTCAGGTCGTTCAAATGCGATGCACATATTTAGTATAAAGAGTCTGGTAGAACAAGAGGAGGAGCCTGATAAGTCAACCCTTGTATTTTCAACTATATCCCCTAATGGCGATTTTGCTTATCTGAATAACACGCGGGCCCAGAAATTAACCATTCACAACCTTGAGTTAAATACCAAATGTTGTCATGTGTTTCAAAATGGAAGAGTTTTGGGTATTCGTGCTGTGAGGGATGGTGTAATTTTATATGATGAAAACCGCACCCCTGAACTATGGAATAACGATGTGACACAATGTCTTGCAACCTTTGATGTACTGGTTGGTATGAAGAAATGTTTGCCAGTATCTGATGAAGTAATAGCTTGTGTGTATGACTCCTATGTCACTTTCTTTAATGCATTTACTAAGAAAATAGAAAGTGAAACAAGCTTCAGCGAAAAGGTTTTAAACGTACACGCTTGCAGCATTCAATATCATGTACTTGCTGAGATCAAGCTCCTTGAGTTTTCGTTATGGAAGAATGGAGTTAAGGTGGATGGGTGGGAAAATGTTTTTCGAGCGAATACGTCAGTTCCATTTATTTTCGTGGCCGAATTTTCACCCCAGGGAAGTAGACTAGCGTTGTTCGGAGAAGTAAACAAAATATTTATATTTGATGTCGTGTCATTAAGTTGCGTTGCACTGCAGGTCCCTATTTACGAACCAAGTGACAATATCCCCAGGTTGAAGTTTTTTGACGACGAAAACTTAGTTTGTGGTTCTACTAATCATATCTTATATTTCATTAGTGTAGATCGTGGTGAAATAATAACTTGTTTAGATATGGGAAACATTCCATCATCGATTGATGTGAGTCGGAAACGAAGCATTGTGTGCGCCGGCATTGATGGCTCAGAGCGTTTTGAGTTAATAAAAGTTTGTTTACCTCGTTGATTGTAACTCGATTGGGTAAGTTAATCGTTTGAAAGTTGTTAATATTTCCACAATTTATGAATACAAACATATGTTACGTAGGGCCAGTTTTTGTAGTTATGATAAGGTACGAAAACGTCAATTTTAACTCGATTTTTGTAATAAGTACTACTGCTATAAGAGCTCGCCCGATTTGTAGAAATTTTTTTAAATCTGTTTTTTTTCCAAATAAGAATATTAGAAGTATACTTCCCTTGCTATATTAATAAGCGATGTGATAAAAGCAGCTTTTTCAGCCTAAAATGACTGTTTACATTAATTTGATTGGTAACATGAACGGGAGGAGGGAGTGTTTCTGCCCCCCCCCCCCTTCCCCCCTTTGTGACGTCTCTGTTAAATATATAAAATTTCTATTTTTCGTTATTTCTGCATGGAGTTTGTTGCAAACATAACAATGTAGAACAAATTCCGAGCATGTTTCCAAGGTAATGAATTATTAGACTTTTCCACATCTTCTCATATGTTTACTGCTGCAATGTTCAAAGATGTTGGATGGCTATTTTTGATAAGACAAAAGTTTTTCAACATTTTCAAACGTCAGGCAACGTTTCAAACTTGAACGATGATTCAAGAATGACCACTGATGTTAAATCAATATCTTAGAGTGGTTGTTCAACATTTATTAAGGCTTGGTACTTTTAAAAACGAAGAAGTTGACCATAGAAAATAAATTATACGATAATATTTGAAAAGTGTTTAGCGAATTAATTTTCAAACGAAATATTAAAACACAACTTACAATTTGCGCTGGCCATTCCAAGAATATCAGCAGCAAGTCTTTTTTGAGAAAGACATCGAACCACAAAACCTGTTTATAGTGACACTATTATTGGGCAGGTACTTACCGTGAAGAAATATTGGCACTATTATTTTTCCGCATTGACACCTGTTTTAACATGTCTTTTTGAAAATTATGTTTCGAACAATGTTATTTACTTAAAGGAACAGTGTCACATTTCACGCAAATTTTATTTCTTTATTTTCTTGCTATTTTACGAATTTCTTGTAGATTCAGCTTGATTAAAGCACATAAATTGCATTATTTTTACCTTCTTCTGTATGCAAGAGCAACAGATGTGCGGTGAAATCGCTGCAAATCCAACGGTTACATCCCGCCTCGATTTTTGCATTTTCCATGCTTTAAATAGATTGCACACCGAATAAATTCTTTAGCGTTGATTTTCGTATAATTTCCTTCGAAGTTTGTCATTCTGTTGCTTTTTTATCATCCGGAAATATCGAATTTCAGACCATGCTCGCCCTCCTTTGAGGACGCCATCTTGGATTCCGAACTTGAAAACGTTGGCCCAACGCTTTCAAGTTTATTATGCGCAGAAGCATATGCGTGAAATATGACACTGCTCCTTTAATAAATCATGCTTTTCGCTAACTACAGAAATTGGAAACATTGGTTACCTGGCATATTGCAAGCACTGGAGTTTGGTCTGGACTTTGGATTTTCTCGTTCTGTAAAGCATCTGTTGTTCATTAAAACACTTCAATCAACTCAATCAATTCAATCAACAATGTAATATTCATTCACTTTGTCTGCTACTCTGTCTATACGTTTATTCGCCTTTTCATCTGTTCCTCTAAGGTCAGTCCACCCTGTGTTGTGTTCTGTATTGTAACCCCGTTATTGGAGACCAGCCATTGTGTGTAATACTTGTTTAGTCTACGTAAATACTGTTGTTAAGCGATTTATTGTTTTTCTAATGTATGGCGAGTCTTGTAAAGTAAAATAAAATAAATTTTATTATAGATTACAAATGTATTGTAAATATTGTTAACAATAACTCAATGAGGGTTCGTCACAGAAAGGCAAGGTGGAAAGTCTAGTCCAAATTTCAATAGTCTAATCCAAAAGTCCATGCTCCGGTCCAAAGCTCAAGTCAAGTCCAGTGTTTACGATATGCCCAGTTTACCCTTATTTATATCGAGCTGAGGGCAATTTTGTGTCTCAATATCCCAGGTCTGGGTTAAGATCTGCTTCGGGGGAGTATACAGGGTGTATAAAAAAGTAGACAAATCTGAAATCGCTGTTTGTTTCGCGAAGCGCCTCAATGTACGCTGTTTTGTATTAAAATTGATTGTTTTGGTACTTGTAATCTAGATTAAACCGAAAAAATGAGAAATTTGAAACTTCAATACCCGGGGATTGTGTCTTTTACGACAAGCTAAATATGTCTTGCGCGCAAAACTTAAATGTTTAAAAGTAATTTTGACTTAGTAGATGGAAAATTTGTCGGGTGTTGTATTGCTGTACAAAATTTCAGGAAATTTGCTCGAGTCTATATGAGCGGTTCAAAACGTCGCGCGAACTTCCATATTTTTAGCAAAATTATCTTTGTGCAGGTTTAATTTATGTATTTACTTAAGTTGCATTTAATAATTTACTTAATACTCCTAAGGGACATTTAATTAAAATTGGAACATTTCTTCAGAAAAACGATTTTTTTGAGAAAAATATACGTTCACACACAGTAGCGAAGCCAGCCCGACAATTTGGTCATGCTATGCAGATTTAAATCTTTATCGTTATTCATTTCTTTAGCAGTTCATTCCTTATTCGGTCAAAAACAAAGAAAAATTAGCGTTTGCATGACCAAATATCGGGCTGGCTTCGCTACTGTTCACCCGACGTTTTGAATGGCTTAAACTCAATCAAATTTCTTGAACAGCAATAAAACACCTAACATATTGTCTACCTACCAACTCAAAATTACCTTTAAGTCTTTAAATTTCGCGCGCAAGCCATTTTTAATGTGTTTCAAAATACGCGCACCCCTGGGTTCTACACCGTAAATACCCAAGCAATGTATATTAATAAAAAACTTCATACTTCAAGCCGTTGCGCGAGGTCGAGAGCCGTTTCAAAATTGTCTACTTAGTTTTTTTATACACCCTGTAGTCTAAATTAGTGTATATGGTTAAAGTTGCAGAAATTCTTTTCAGTATATTGTAAAAGTTGGATGTGTTTACTAAAGTAGAGCGATCTTTAATGCCAGAAAATATCTGAAACATGTGTTTTATGATACAAGAAAGGCTAGTAAATATAACCATGTAAAATGATATCAATAAGTCTCGCGCATATTCTTTTTAAAGATCAATACTAAAGATCAAATCTCCACATGAAAATTATGTTGGAGTTATGCTGAAGAAAACGTTTTAAGAAAAATATGCACTTTCCATGAGATTCTTAACCTGCTTGACTAATATGTGCTGGTAGTTATTTTGTATGGATTAAAAGTTCATACTATGTTCTTGCAAAAATGAAGATTTTGTGCTAAATAAGAAACATACTTGTGTCATAAAATGCACATTTCCCTGGCATTAACGATCGTTGTATTTTAATGTAAAACATTTTTACTGGGCTGAAAGTTACTTTAAAGCTGGACTATAAACGAAATAGTGTTATTGATGATGGATAGGGAAACGAAGGGTTACATGTTCAGCACTGTACGCAGGAAAAGTGGGACTAATAACTGATGACATTACAGGATTCTGCGTGTATTCTGTTTCTCTTCACTTTTAAGAGAACAAAACCTGGATGATATTTCTTCGAATGTGTGGTTGTCATGAAAGCGCTAGGTATTCATTCCGTACCTCGTTGGAAAGACTTGTGCAAGCAACTGGTTCGGCAGAATGGTCAGAGGACGAGAGTAAAGAATTACAAAATGTTTTGGAATAACACGAATTCTCTGACAACAATCTCAAAAAACTACATTGTAATGACTTTTGTTGCAACTGATCCAACTTGAAGTTCAACGGAAGGAGTCACTCGTATTGACTTTGTCGCCAAAATTTACTCTGCAAGTTTCCGTGTTCGATGTTCCACAGTCTTCAAAAGATAACAACTGTTTTTGGTCAAACGACAATATATCCGTCTAGTCTTGTGATTACCTCAGTTGAGGATATGATGATGTCGTGTGGATAAGATAGAAAGAAACAATATCGCGTGAGTCGATTCTGGATGAATTCCCGGAAAGTTGTTCCTTAACGATATTAGTTATTATTACTGATTGTATTTTTTATGAACTGATTACGACAAATTTTGCAGTACGAAACGAAAGCACCGCATTGAAAAAACACCTGCAGTGTGGAGACATTTTTCAAAGAAATATTCTTGGTTTTTATTGTGTCGTTTCAAAGTCTCAACATGCGCTTGATTAAAAAGACACAAGTCCTTGATGAAAATTGGAACACGAGAATTGAGAACGTGCAATAAAGTTATTATACAACTCATGTAAAAAAGTTATCCACACGAACGCAGTTTCAACCAAAATAATTTTGCCAGTGCGACAACCAGTACTAAACAGTTAACAGGAACAACTTATGGTAATAATTGAACGATATACGTGTTTGGAAAGTACCCAAGTGTTCGGTCAAGAATATAAATCACGAATGAAACACTCATGCTGGCTTACCAGATCTGTATGAGAGTCAAAAATAATTGCAAAAGTGTAAGTCTAAACTGCAAAAGCAAGAGCACATTGACGTTTACTTCCTTGTTCGACGGACATGATAGTATAACAGCTGCATTTAGTGAAACAACAGTAACGACATTTGTATGCCATTATGATAACCAGTTAAAGGATTATGTTGTGGATGACGTGAAGACATCGTGTAAGACATCACCATTAATCTGCGAGAACTGAATTCTTGTCAAGTTATAAGGAGTATTACTATTACTTGTTGTCTAATCTTGAATGTTACAAATTGTATTGAAGGAAACAGATCTTACCTCATCACCACTTACACGAAACCTCACCGTAATGACTTTTGTTGGAACTGATGCAACTATGGACAAACTACCAGTGTTAGTTCAAGTTGTTAAGTTAAGAAAAAGAAACGTACTGTCATATATACACGGAAATTTACTTTACGAGTTCATCTGGAAGCCGAAGAAGCTATCTGCTAAAGGTTAAAAACAAATTACTAATGTTTATTTCGGTGTCCGCCAGACTTCAAACGATAACAACTGTATTCGTTCAAAGCTACGGCCAATGATAATATCCGTCTAGCGTTGTGATTACCTATACCTCGGTTGGCGATATGATGGATAAGATAGAAAAAAGCAATATCGTGTGAGTCATCAAAATTGTTCTGCGAGCTGACAGTATTATTGGTATTGGTAAAACAAAATTTCTCCAAAGTTGTTCCTCAACGATGTTACTGATTGTATTTGTTATGAACTGACTGCAAAATATTTTGCAGAACGAAACGAAAGCACCGCGTTGAAAAACAATCTTCATGCAGTGTAGAGATATTTTTTAACGAATCTTGATTGTTGAAAGTTGTATTGAAGGAAACAGATATTACCTCAGACCATTTTATCAACGTGGATTCCGTTGAAAACAAACCATCTGCTTACTACATCGTCTAGTATAGACTGTCAAGTGTGGTAACATGGAAAATCTATACATTATTCAGTTAAGAGCTGCATGGTCATATGTCGACTATTTACATAAGGGTAAACTATTGACACGTGATTGAATTCTGTCGGAAACAAAACCAGATTACGGTGAAGTAACACATACGACTTTGCTACCAAATATTTGGAATCAACCCAAGGACGTATGAATGAACTGTTTGTATTCGCGACAAATTTACATGATGGGCTCAATAATGGAATATTTGAGCAGTGCTTGTATGTAACCAAGTTGTCACTTTCCCTTTGAAAAATAAGACGTTTATCGAATGTACGTTGCATAGAATGAAATCAATAATGTTAAAGTATAATATTGTTTAATGTAGTGAAACATGTTAATGGGATACATGAAATCTAAAATAACTTCCTGACGTCTTCTACAACAACACCATCCATGGCTCCTATGAAAAGTAGTACATCTTTCTAGATTTTTAATCATTATATTAAAAAAGAAAAGAGATGAATGATATTTACTATGATGGTGTGACTAAAAGATTTTCCGCATTAAGCTTTCATGTATATCATATACATGATGTAATAAAAGGACGTAAATGGGCCAGTTGTATCCATAGAACTGCAGCTGCAATTTAACTACAAAACAGCTAGTGAAATTGCAGTTTAGAGTTTTATACAATTAACCTGCCACCAGGAATTTTATTTCTTTATTTTCTTCAGGGCAGAGTAATTGTTGTCATTTTGCATTGACCTGTAATTACAGTCTAGCTCATTTATAATGATATGTAGTTTTCATATAATTTTGTAGTTTTAGATTAGTTTTAGATTATTAATATTTGGTTGTTATGGTCAATAGTTTCGTAATTAGAATGTTATAACAAAAACAGAAATAACTCATTAGCATAATCTTCCAACAAGATGTAGTATATACAGAGAATCTTCTTGTATTTGAGACGATGAAGTAAGACAATTAGTATGTTTACAAATATATGTCTATGTTCCTTATAACAAGTTTGAAGTAATTCAGTCAAGGTTCGTTTCAGACGACTGTATTCCTGCGTGAACTTATTGTGTGAAACGGCAGTTTGGGGCAAAACAAGAACATCAGGGATTCAAATAGTTTAGAAAATAGTGTTGTCCACTCGCTTCAAAACCCTGTTAAAAATAAGGTACTAAGTTTTCGTAGCGAAAACAGAAGCTTTAGGTTTGACTCGTCAGTAAGTGAACTTGTGTATGAACCAATCTTAATCCAGCTACAATCGTAGAAATAATATTTGCAGCATTTTGAGCCGGCAGAGACTTTGTAAACACGTTTATTTCTTTGTAAACAGCCATAAACTGCTAGAATAGAACTTCGTATGTTCTCTGGCTACAAATTTACCAATGAAATGGAAGAACATGATTTGTAATACAATAATCAACAATTTTCAGAGGATTGGCATTTTAGCAAAGTGTGCAAATTTATTTCAATGATTGTAGTGTCACGCAAGATGACGGACTTAAGTTCTGTTGAATTTGAACGGATTACTGTACGTTGTAGTATTTCGAGCATAGAAAAGGACGCTGTTTGTTAGGGATCTATCAGTATTGCAGCTGAGAGCATGAGACGTAAACGAAGGAAGTAAGTCAAAAGGATGTAGTAGAAAACTATCTCTGGTGATCACTGTATGACGTCATATTTAATCACGGAGGATTCATGCTAACTGAGGGTAAATGAATTATTGTTTTGTAAACTCACTTGATGGTGAATAATTTCTAAAGAGTAAAGTCACATTTGCCACAGTGAAGTATCACAAATCATAATTCATTTACCCTCAACCTGTTCGCAGGCATTACCAGCCTAAAATAGACATAAATTACGCTTGGTCTTGTCAGCTACCTCCGTGGTGAAGGCTATTTCAGATACCTTGAAGTAGATCGGTCTCAGTACTTTCGTTAATTATGTCACAGTGGACTTAGACGTAAGCGTACTGTTTTGCTATATTAAACTTTACTAGAAAAAGGTATTATATTTAAGACTATTCTCACTCACTGGGACTTGTATCTACTTCACCAAATTTAGCTAAAGCGCGAGCCCGAAGGGCGAGTAATGATTGTCGCGCTACGCGCTCCCTCCCTCTTTAGCTAAATTTGGTGAAGTAGATACAGTCCCAGTGAGTGAGAATAGTCTTAAATATAATACCTTTTTCTAGTAAAGTTTAATATAAGCAAAACAGTACGCTTACGTCTAAGTCCACTGTGACATAATTAACGAAAGTACTGGGCCCGATCTGCTTCAAGGTATCTGAAATAGCCGTCACCTACTACCTCCGTAGCTTAGTGGTCAGAGCATTGCAGCGGCATTGCAAAGGCCTAGGTTCGAATCCTTCCCCGAGGACCTATGAGTTGATGATGAATTTTGTTCTCAACTGTTCGGTGTTCCCGGCTTGAATTTCGACACGTGTATGATTTCCACTTGAATTCAGAAACATTTACCATTTAGAAATTATTTATGCTGAGGCTGAGGCATGTCTCAACCCACCCTGTCATCATTATCTCAGAGTGGGACTAAGAGTGCCCAGACTAAACCTACGACGCGGTCAGCACTCAGCACGCTGCCATTATTAAAGTGTTCCGTGACGATTTTGATGTAGGAGGGTCGTGAACAAGGGATAGCGTTGCTAACGAGAAAGTGAAACGACAGCAGCTAAAAATTCTTAAGGCTTTGTTTACACTTTCCATTTTCCGGCGATTTTTGTGAACGAGTGTGTTCAGGTCAATGAGGTGAGAAATCAAACACTTAAAACATTCGTGATTATTGTACTCGTTCAGTCACATCTATAAAATAATAAGAGTGCAGTATTAGCACGTTTTCCACCTTAACCGTGGCGTTCCGTAAGGAGGGGGGAGGCACAAGCAGTTGATATAACCTCAAACAGGATTGCCTCGGTAGCACCCCCCTGTTATTTTACCGTTTGCCTTCAACAATAGGCAGTTTCGTCGGTACCATATTGCTGAAGTGGAAAACGGGATCATCTTGTGGTGATAATTAATGGTCCGTAGTGAGAACCAAACCCTGCATGATCTTGGAAAACCAGAAGCCTGGCATGCTGTTTATAATCTAAATCGTTTCATTTATAAGATTGATTTAAAGTCAAATGTTATGTTTGAAAGGATGTTCTTCATATTCGCACACACTTTGCAAAGCTGCGAAATTAGTTGCATGAAATGTTTCTCAATTTGGTAAATTTTAGTAAAACCACGTGAATAGCACTTATGCGGGTTTTCCCTAAGGCTACTGTCTCACCACCAAGCCTCGCTTAGATGTGCAGAGAACGTATTGCGTCAATGCGAGGCTTGGTGGTAAGCACAATAGGCTTAGGGAAAACCTGCATAAGTGCTATTCCTGGTAGCATATGTGCAATTTGTCTGCGCATGCGCGATTCTGATCACATGCAATAGCAAATGGCGGTTTTCAAATGAAATAGTGAGATTTCTCATGTATTTGGCGATAACAATGTGGTGATTTTTGTGCGATCTGTCGGAATTCGTCTGAATCCTAACCAGGTAAGAGTATTGTTTTATTTAAGTTTGATTTTAATGTAATATTTATCTTCCTTGGCTTGAATTTTCATTGTTTACTAGTTGTTAACCGTGACTTCGCAACTCCATCAAGTTGTTCGATTAAACCTAATACGGCGGTTATTTAGGTCGTTCGTCGTTGGCATAGTAGGTTTTTTAACTAAACATGTTTAATCTATCTGTATCTTGGTATAACCGATCTCAGGAATAAGCGATCACCAATTTATTATCATTATTTGGCCATATCAACTTGTGCATGCACATTGAAAGCAGATAATACAAGAACTATATGGCATTAGTGATTCATTTTTTCACAAAACGTAGTTTACTACCACATAGTTGTGTGCCAAGTACCCGTAAGGATATTATGAGATATTTTAAATTGAAATAATCTATGATCTTCATTACATTTTCAATTTTATTGACTTCATACAGTACCTGTGGATAGAACCTCAAACCCAGTGCAACACATTGGACTTATTTGTGTGTGTGGGGGTAAAAAAAATAAAAAATGAGTCATGGAAACCTCTTTATATTTTGTATATTTATTATTTTTGATTTCACAGAGAAAAGAAAGTAAAGTTCCACCATAAAAAAATTGGGGAAAGGATAGTTTTAGCACATTATTCGTGTCACCAGTCTATTGGCTAGACATGTACTTGTCTGTTTGATAGTAACATGATAAAGAATAATATTTATTCCAATTTTGATTCACTTTATGATTGAATTTTTTTTATTACAAGAACGGGTTATTCTATTATGTCTAATTTACCGCATTTAATGTTTTAGCTATGAACTTAACTGACAAAAATTAACATGTTTATGTATCGTGAGACCAAATGTTACATAAAAAGTATAATACTAACTATGTTACCAATTGAAAATTGGGGTGTTTTCCCAATTTTTTTAATAGACTAAGCGGTTGCTAAAAATTGAACAAATGATAAGGAAAAACATTTGCTCTTTTAGTGTGGTTTCTATGAGCAGTTTCTTAAATAATCCACATTTACTGAACAAAACAATCATTTGAATCCTTAAGTAAGTCACTTGTAATAAGGAATAATAACTATAGCAAAAATTTTTGTCAGTTAAGTTCATAGCTAAAACATTAAATGCGGTAAATTAGACATAATAGAATAACCCGTTCTTGTAATAAAAAAAATTCAATCATAAAGTGAATCAAAATTGGAATAAATATTATTCTTTATCATGTTACTATCAAACAGACAAGTACATGTCTGGCCAATAGACTGGTGACACGAATAATCTGCTAAAACTATCCTTTCCCCAATTTTTTTATGGTGGAACTTTACTTTCTTTTCTCTGTGAAATCAAAAATAATAAATATACAAAATATAAAGAGGTTTCCATGACTCATTTTTTTTTTTTTTTACCCACACACACAAATAAATCCCATGTGTTACACTGGGTTCTATCCACAGGTATTGTATGAAGTCAATAAAATTGAAAATGTAATGAAGATCATAGATTATTTCAATTTAAAATATCTCATAGTATCCTTACGGGTACTTGGCACACAACTATGTGGTAGTAAACTACGTTTTGTTAAAAAAATGAATCACTAATGCCATATAGTTCTTGTATTATCTGCTTTCAATGTGCATGCACGAATTGATATGGCCAAATAATGATAATAAATTGGTGATCGCTTATTCCTGAGATCGGTTATACCAAGATATAGATAGATTAAACATGTTTAGTTAAAAAACCTACTATGCCAACGACGGACGACCTAAATAACCTCCGTATTAGGTTTAATCGAACAACTTGATGGAGTTGCGAAGTCACGGTTAACAACTAGTAAACAATGAAAATTCAAGCCAAGGAAGATAAATATTACATTAAAATCAAACTTAAATAAAACAATACTCTTACCTGTTTAGGATTCAGACGAATTCCGACAGATCGCACAAAAAATCACCGCATTGTTATCGCCAATACATGAGAAATCTCACCATTTCATCTGAAAACCGCCATTTGCTATTGCATGCACAGGCGGCCCAAACGCGCGCTAGACTGTAACAATTATTGTATATTTGATATATAGAAAAATATATCACTAAAATATATTTTGAAATGAAGTTTACTTGCCTATTTGATTGTGTGTACTGCTTTTGTTTTTATTTTGCTGTTATAATATTTGTAAATGCTTTACAGTCGATGGTTGCGACGAGTCACTTGTGTACATATAATAAGTAAAAGGCTGCAGACTCCCGCCCGTCGATCCGTCGACGCGAGAACTTTGAGTCAAAAATTCGCCCACTTAAATAACTCCATTCTCAAAAAAAAGTCGTCAGCATGTAGATCAGATGCCGTTCTTCGAAAATACTACGATACTTTGCCGAGATCCACACGATTTCGACAATTATTCAACGATGAAAATCAAAATCGCTTTTATGTCGAACTTGGAAAGGATTTACAGGGGGGGGGCAGACGGCGCCAGCGCTCAGCATCCAAACACCAAGCAAATATTTCCGGTAACAGACAGCCAATCGCTACGGAGCTAGAGACTATTTACATAATTTGAAATCTGATTTTCGAAACTTTTTAAACTAATACTATGAACTCGATATGCTGTCGAAAAAAAGAAAATTAAACGGAAATATTTGCTTGGTGTTTGCATGCTGAGCGCTGGCGCCGTCTGCCCCCCCCCCCTGTAAATCCCAACGGTCAAGAAGGCCTGGCTGCCATGCCGCCGCCGTAGCAGTGATCGGTCTTTCCAAGTTCGACATAAAAGCGATTTTGATTTTCATCGTTGAATAATTGTCGAAATCGTGTGGATCTCGGCAAAGTATCGTAGTATTTTCGAAGAACGGCATCTGATCTACATGCTGACGACTTTTTTTTGAGAATGGAGTTATTTAAGTGGGCGAATTTTTGACTCAAAGTTCTCGCGTCGACGGATCGACGGGCGGGAGTCTGCAGCCTTTTACTTATTATACGTACACAAGTGACTCGTCGCAACCATCGACTGTAAAGCATTTAACAAATATTATAACAGCAAAATAACAACAAAAGCAGTACACACAATCAAATAGGCAAGTAAACTTCATTTCAAAATATATTTTAGTGATATATTTTTCTATATATCAAATATACAATAATTGTTACAGTCTAGCGCGCGTTTGCAATAAGGTCACACTGTTTGCAAGGTCTAACGCGATTGGCTGCATCATTTTAATTGGTGGTCGTGGTGGTCGACGAATCATAGCCTACATCTGTTTTATATCCGTTCAATAAAGATTTAAAAGATGTTTGCAATAGTGTATACCTATTTTACCTATGCTATGATAAAAGTACAATATTTTGAGTCGCAAATGAACCAAAGCGCACGCACGAGTTAAATTATGGCTACTTTATTATGATAGAACAATAATCAGCTATCAAATTATAGCTACTTTATTAAAATAGTGGAATAATCTTCTACGCGGTGCATAAATAATGTTCAATTGCGCTACGTGTATTATTGCTACAATATTTTGAGTCGCAAATGAATCAAAGCGCACGCACGAGTTAAATTATGGCTACTTTATTATGACAGAACAATAATCAGCTATCAAATTATAGCTACTTTATTAAAATAGTGGAATAATCTGCTATACGGTGCATAAATAATGTTCAATTGCGCTACGTGTATTATTGCTACATGTGCGACAGCGCTTCAGAAATGTACAGTCCATGATACCCCTGACAGTAATAAATACTCAATGCTCAATGGAAATATAAATAATCGATATCAAAGAATTGAATTATGCTTATACATATGCGCAAAAGACGAAATTCTTCATTTTGTGTGCATTGTACAGCACATCGAAACTGGTATTTATGTTGATAAATTACATAGTCAAATTCTTCGCTCAAAACGAAAATATCACACATAACAATTTATTGTCCTGTAATTACTATGCAGCGCTCAAAGGATTTAATATTCCTTGTGCGTTATCTCTGAAACGCTAGGTTTCATGCCTGTGAGAGACTGAGAGTGGATCGAAATGATATGTAATATGGAATTGACTATTTCAGTTGACAATGCCTGTAACCTATTAACGTGCGGTTTGCAGTGTCTTCAAGTGACAATATTTTAATGTCGTAATGACGTGCAATCTGAATTTAGTTTTCAATCAGCAACATATTGCAACTCAGAGTAAAAAAAGTTTAGTACAAATATATGCGTATTTGAAAAAAAATTAAAGGATACTGTATCAAATTTCTTTGTCAACGCCGCTAATTGTTATACCATATTATCAGAGTGCCCTGTAGCAAAGGACGCCCTGTAGCAAAGGAGGCTCCCTATAATTAGTAGGCCAGTTAAGCTTGTCAAACTCCGGACGGGATAGGCGACCCATCAAGAGTGTAGGTAATTACACTTGTTGTTTTTCATTGTTATTTTAATTTTAGCTGTTTGAATAAAATTTGTTATATATAACCCGTAAACAATCTACTTTTGATCAGTTAGAGATGTAAAGGTGTGGCACGAAAAACACAAGTGTACTGTAGTATATAGCAAAAGACTAGATAGGAGTTTATATAAACGAAAAATGAGCCAAAGAGGCCGTGGTTGTTGCCCGGGCTGTAAAGCAGAATACTTTAACCGTACAAAGCCACCAAATTGTAACATGTGTGGATTTGCGCTAGGGGGGACTTCGAACCCTCGAGAAAGAAAATGAAATATTCTCCACAAGCAGTAGAAGTAAAGTCCGGGAGTATATATAGCGTAAAAACGAGCAGAAAAGATGATCGCTGCTTCGTTACTACGGATGGAACTTTGTGGTTTTGCAGTGTTGAAAATTGCAAGTTGGCACGGTCAGTGCAACACAATTCATCCCAATTAGCCAACTTTACATGCACGCACGTTGATCAGGTTAAAAGCAATTACCAACAAGTTTTGCCGGTGGCAGTCCTTAGTCCAAATTTGGATAAATTTGTCGCGAGTGAATCTCTAAAAGATTCTATAAAGGAACTGATAAAGAATGCCACATCTTGCGCAATTGAACATATAGCAATGCAGGTCTCAGACACAATGTATTGTGTGTATGGACCGATAACTGCCAGTAATCCTCTGGGATATTGCTACGTTCGCAAAAATACGGACTCAAGCCACTTTTTATGCACGGGAAAAGACTGTCGAGGGTTTGCAGGCAAAGGCAAACAACTGAAATCAAAGTCGATGTGCATCCATGTAAGCATTCTACACGCATGCCTTATTAAATCTAACTCGGATACGTCGCAATCTACTGATAATTGCCCTAACTCGGCGGATGCCAATCCCAGCAGTGCAACTGATCACTCAAACGACCAGCATGCAGTGGCGTAGCCAGCTTCGATAATTGGAGGGGCGAATATTCATATATTTGTGTTCACAGACCATAAAAACAATCGATTTCAAAAGAAATTAATGATGCAAAACATGATACATGAATATTCGCCCCTCCAATTATCGACGCTGGCTACGCCACTGCCAGCATGAATTAACACAACGCATTTCCACGCTGCAATTGGCTGAGAAAACCAAAGCCTTACCATATAAGTTGCCCCAACATTTGTTGGAGTCAGTATCAAGAAGAGATGCATGCACTTTGCTTGGTGTTGGTGAGGGATGGCCAGACTGCTTCGTACCAGATTCTACACATTGTGAGCTTTGTGGTGCTCCGTTAGGAAGCATTTGTGTTCACCCTGGACAAGCAAAAAATGCTCCGTGTTATTTAATCACCGAGCTCAATCCATTTAAAAAATTTGAAATCAGAGTAAAGTTTTGTTTGGCGTCTAAATGCTCAGCTATGCATCAGGCTACAGTGGAGAAAATAGGTATGATCTTGTATGCATGTCTACTTATCTTTTCTATACTGTCTTTTCAATCCTGACTGCTCATTAAAAATGAAATTTATACAAATTTACAGTGTTCTCTGAATTAAATTAGTAACAAAAATTTAAAAGAAGTTGAAGACTCGAAGTACCGAGTCAAAATGTAACAACTATATATAAAGTTTAATCCAGCAAGGGAACACCATAAATTTGTATATTTGTATAAATTATAATTGCAGGCTTGTTCAACGTTAGCGACAAATTGCTAGTATCGCTTGATATTCTATTGGAATTCCGGGAATTTTTCAAGAAAGGACAACCAATTGGAAACATTATCAGTGCTAAGCTCTTAACCCTAAAAGCTAAGTGCAAAGAGGTATATATAATTATAGTTTATTATAGTTATATAGTTTGACAATATTCGGGTCATCATTAACAGTGGCGAAGCCAGCCCGACAATTTAGTCATGCTATGCAAATTTTTCTGTTTTTATAGATTACAAAAGGAATCAATTTGTAAAGAAATGAATAATGATAATGATTTAAATTTGCATAGCATGACCAAATTGTCGGACTGGCTTCGCTACTGATCATTAATGATATGCAATATTGCGTGCACTAACACTGCGTCATGTATAGTGTAATATTGAACGATGTCTCAATCTATTTTATTTCGTCAACTATATGGTTTAGAGTAGCATTTTGTCACCGTAGGGTTGCATACCTTCAAATGGTGAAGTCGTGTATATCGAAAGCCTGCTCTACAATGGTTTCTACAGCTTCGAGATGACAACAAATAGAAACCTCGATGACGTTATCTGTGGCATATGTGGTGTGTGTCCAGAAATCTGTTTAGGTGATGGAAATGAAAAAAACTGCTGCACGGACAATCAAGTAAGAGGGATATTCTGATTATAGTTAAAATACTTACAAGTCGCGTTATCGATATTTATGTGATCTATTTATGTCTTTCTTGTCACAATATATGTGCATTTACTGCAGGTGTACTATACCAAAGATAACGAGAGTCGAAAGAAGATGATTCAATTAGAAGAATTCCTTGTGCGTCTTCGATATCGTTGGATAGAAAAAACAGTGTTTACCCGCACCAACGACAAATTTACAATTGCCATGGAGGAAATTCCGCCTATAATTGCTCCAGCCCTGACTGGCAATGCAGTAAATACTGAAGTAGAAAAGAGAAGTGTGTACCTAAAGTCCACGCAACCTACAGGTTGAAGCAATAGCCAATAAATAATGTTATTTTCACGACGTCATGAAACAGAACATACAGCACTAAACAAATCCTGATCCAACATTGACTATATGATAACCCAACACAGCACAACGGAACACAACATGTGATAATAGAAATGTTACATGCGTGTCTTTTCATGTTTCAGGTGATTCAGCCATTTTGCACAAGCTAATTTCTGAGGGAGATATTGATATGCAAACCCTAGACAAATATAAACACGAATTTATTGTTGAAGCAGCCAGGAAATGTGGAATACATACTGGAGGCAAATCTAAGGTTTGCAGATTTTAAAATTTATCACCATGCATTTTCAGTTTTCGTAGACTGCAAATCAAAGTACAAATATCGACCAAGCGCCGGGGGCAAATTTATTTTTTCTTTTATGTGCATGAGTATTTGTATGCATTATTCACAAAAATTGATTAATTGATATGTATAAATACATATAATATTATCTGACGTGCAAGTAAAAAATAAATATTAAATATAAACTGATTATTGCCATATATTTAACAGCAATTTTTATGCGGCATGTTGTGTGACTTGTATGGAAGTATTTTGGTTGGGAATTGTCCATGTCACGGGTTTGGAAAAACTAAAGGAAAGACTGGTGGATTCTATCATTTGCTTTGTCGTCACGGGGTATGTTTTTATTTCGCATCTCCAATAGCGAATATTCAATATATGAAGAGGTCTATTGGTTATAAAATAAGCTTTACAATAAAGACGATTGTATTTTTCTCTTACAAATCGTTAATCCATTATCTTCAAACAAAATTTTGTCTGACTACTTGGACCTCGTTATCTTTTAACAGTATATACATCCGTCATTTTGAACGCAAATAATGACAGTTACACAAAAGCCCATCCAGCATGTGCCTGCATGCCAGATGTACGTATGTCGTTATAGTTACTTTTATATGCACCCAAAGCATATATGTACGAGAAGTTTAAAAATGCGAACCACCAACAATTTCTGACAACCTTCAATTCATAACTAAAAACTTTATTGAGACGTTTCGGCTATAGCCTATATATATTATATGCTGTGAGAAAAATATTTCAAAGTAAAACATTTTAATAATTAACTAAGTTTTTCATGTCAATAATTTAATTGGTTTGCTATCTCTGCCACCTTCGCCACCTTCGCCACCACTGCCACCTTCGCCACCACTGCCCCTGTCACCTCAGTGCTACTACTACTACAACAACTGTCTATATATATTATATGCTGTGAGAAAAATATTTCAAAGTAAAACATTTTAATAATTAACTAAGTTTTTCATATCAATAATTTGATTGGTTTGCTATCTCTGCCACCTTCGCCACCACTGCCACCTTCGCCACCACTGCCCCTGTCACCTCAGTGCTACTACTACTACAACAACTGTCTATATATACTATATGCTGTGAGAAAAATATTTCAAAGTAAAACATTTTAATAATTAACTAAGTTTTTCATATCAATAATTTAATTGGTTTGCTATCTCTGCCACCTTCGCCACCTTCGCCACCACTGCCACCTTCGCCACCACTGCCCCTGTCACCTCAGTGCTACTACCACTACAACAACTGTCTATATATATTATATGCTGTGAGAAAAATATTTCAAAGTAAAACATTTTAATAATCAACTATGTTTTTCATGTCAATAATTTGATTGGTTTGCTATCTCTGCCACCTTCACCACCACTACTGCCACTATAGCTACTGTATATATATTATATGCTACTGCTACAGCTACAGCAAATTGTAATAGGGAGTTTTATATTGTATGCAGCAAAAGACCTTTTTTGTTTTTTCCCATAGTTATAAAGTCGAGGTTGATGATTAATGTTTAAAGTTAAAGTGAAACTTGTTAATGTGCATGACCCAACCTTAATCATAAATCAATATGATTGGCCGACCACCATGGCCACCGCTTCCAACTCATGAGCCAATCAGCAGCAACCTTTGAAACAGTGCAACCTCACTCCGCGTTTGGGCCGCTTGTGTTGCATGTGATCAGAATCGCGCATGCGCAGACAAATTGCACATATGTTATTCCTGGTTTGGTTTGTGTTCTTGGAAATCACGTGACATTTGATAACGCTGATTGTCAGAAGAGATATAAATTTCTATTGGAAAACTGTGAATTTCGTTTTATTATCATCTTTAAAACTTCAGAAGGATTTAATACATATGGGCTGTTGTGTGTGATGGTGTATATGTGCTGGCATTTCATTTCATTCTGAGGTATAGTCATGTATATTGTATTGATATTTGATACTGTATATACTTAATTTGCGTACATATTCTGGTGTACTTCATCTAAAAACTGAATGTAAAACGAACGAAATTAATGTTGAAGCTCATTTACAGAAGTTTTGAGATGTTCAACACGTTAGGCATTTGAAATTCAACTCAAACTGTAATGTACGAAATGATATAATGTGAAATGTAAATGTACATAATTGCATTTCATCATTTCCTGTGATTATATGCTTGAACTTTGAATTGTTGAAACATATGTACATTTGTAATTTTGTTATTATTTTCTTTCCTTTAACTTCTCAGTCACTAAACCTAATTAGTGTAATTTTAAGTGAGCAGATGTCAGCTAGCCTGCAGCATGGAATAGAAATAGACAGAAAGGCAACTCGAGTCAGAACCTTTGAAGTTTGTGTCCCCACGCATGTCACATTATGCATGTTCATTAGGCAGGTTCTGGCCAGTCAATTGCCTTTTCTGGACAATAGAAATGAGCACATTGTTCTGTGATATCTGGCCAGTCAATTGCATAAAAATAGGGGGACATGTTGCACTGCTGAGTGGCCCTACTGTTTATTCCCTTTGCTGTGCCTGTAGTTTAGCAGACACTACCATGCAGCTGGCAGTGATGATGTGGAGTGCAGGCTCATTAATTCACAATTTAACTTATTTAAAGCTGGCTATAACAGGCTCAGGTGTGTAATTCATTATAAAAGGATGGCCTGAGACAAAGCTGTTATTTCTTTAGTTTCCTCAGTCCATAATCTGGACTGAGTGTTGATTGGTTTGTTAGAGTAAACATAACAGTATTTTAACCTGATTTTTGATTGGGTTGTTCCAGAAAATATCATCCCCCCGCAGAAGAAATCATCAGTACAACCTCTTTCTCTTTGGACATCGTCTGAAATTTAAGACATTCTTTAGGTCACTTCCCTTTTTGGATGGTGGAAATTTCCTCGGTGTAAAGCATGTGCCTTAAAAGTCATTAAAAGTCATCACATAACATGAAGTACGTTGATTAATTCACTTCATCAATTAACTATAAATTAGCAAATATCAACATTCAATCATGGAATGTCTTTTACCCCCATCATGTCTCTAAATCTTTCAAAGGATACTTTGGGTATAGCTTTTGTCATTATATCAGCCAGCATGTTCTCAGTTTGACACTATTTTGCCATTCACTTGTTCTCTAATGAAATGAAAGGACACATCGATATGTTTCGTGCGGTTGTGGAATTTTGGATTTCTAGAAAGTTCAATTGCTCCTTGATTGTCCTTGAAATTGTGGATGGAATGGCTTGCTTCAGGCCAATATCAGAAGGCAATCTTCTGAGCCAAACGATTTCTTGACATGCTGCACAAAGCAATGTATTCTGCTTTGGAAACAGATGTTTGCCTTTTATTGCACCAACTATAATCCTGTTGTTCTGTCTCTGGAACACATATCTCGATGTTAAACGTCACGTTTTTACATCGCCTCTCCAATCCACGTCAGAGTAACCATACAGACTAGGATCACTACCATACAGACCATACAGACTAGGATCACTACCATAGTAATCATACAGACTAGGATCACTACCAGACAGACCATACAGGCTAAGATCACTACCATACAGACCATGCAGACTAAGATCACTACCATACAGACCATACAGGCTAAGATCACTACCATACAGACCATACAGACTAGGATCACTACCATACAGACCATACAGACTAGGATCACTACCATACAGACCATACAGACTAGAATCACTACCATAGTAACCATACAGACTAGGATCACTACCATTCGCCTAAATGTGAGTCCATAGTTATGTTTTCCCTTGATGTAACATAATACTCTCTTCACTCCTTGTCAATGATCTTTCTCGGGTCTGGACACATATTTGGACAAAATTCCAACTGCAGCAGCTAAATCCGGATGAGTGGCATTAGTTGCATAGGTTAGACAACCTATAGCCATCTGATAGCTTTGATCTTTCACAGGTGTCTCATTCTCAGGTAAGGATTCAAACCTTCTGCCAGGTTCTAAAGGTGTTGAGACTGGCTTGCATGTTTCCACTCCGAATTTTTTGAGTACTCCTTCCAAGTATTTCGACTGATTAGTAGTAAGTGTTCTTTCATCACGGTTTCGCTTCACAGACATACCGAGAACATAACTTACTTCTCCCATGTCGTCAACTTTAAACCTCTTGGCAAGTGACTCTTTCTCCCTCTTTAACATCTCTGGGCTGTTGGAAAACCACAGAATATCATCAACATAAAGCGCTAGTATAATGAAATCGATCTTTCCATCTTTATCCTTAACTTGCTTAATATAAATGCATGGATCTGCACTGCACTTTCTGTGACCATTTGATTTTAGATAAGTGTCAATAGCAAGGTTCCAACATCGTGCCGCTTGTTTAAGCCCGTATATACTTTTATTTAGCTGCACACATAATCAGGCTTATCTTGGTCTACGTGTCCTGGTTGCTTCATATAAATTTCTTCATCTAGTTCACCTTGCAAGAAGGCAGTTCTATCGTCCATCTGATGAACTTCTCAATTACAGATATTCGCCACAGCCAAAAGAGACCTTATTGAACTATACCGTACCACGAGTGAAAAGATTTCTTGGTACTCAACTCCTTGAGATTGAGAATATCCTTGAGCAACCAACCGAGCTTTGAATCGTTCAACTGTACCATCTGCTGCATGTTTAACTTTAAACACCCATCTGCCTCCGACGATGTTCTTATTCTCAGGAGGTGATACAAGTTCCCAAGTTTGATTGTTCATTAATGATTCATATTCAGAATTTGTTGCGCGTTTCCAGTCAACAGAATGTTCTCCTGTCCATGCTTCTTGAATATTCACAGGCTCATTTATATCCGCTGTAAGATTATCTGCTGCAGCATAAACTTCTTCGTCGAATCTTGTAGTTGGTCTGCGTTGTCTCTTTGCATCAAGATTTTGAACTTCTCGAATGAAGTTTTCTTCATATGTTGCTCCCACTCGCTGATTATGGTTTTCTGGTTCAGGAACAGGTTGTTCTGTTTCACCATGGTCGACTCTTTCATTTCTGACTGGAACATCGTGAACATTAACTTTAACACCACCCTTGATCGGATAAATTCGTGTTTGGATAGAATGTTCTTCACCAAAGTCGTGAAACTTTCCGTCAACGAATAGAACATCTCGACTACGGATGAATTTGTGAGTGACAGGATCAAACAGTTTATAACCTTTGGTTCTGTCAGGATATCCAACAAATATCACCTTCTTTCACTTAATTTCCATTGAGCTTTGTTCGCTTATTGTTACTAGGAACATAAACGTACGAAACACATCCGAATACCTTAAGGTTTGTGACATCTGGTTTTGTGTTAAAGAGGCTTTCATAAGGTGTGATTCCATCCAGAGCAGTAGGGCGACTGCGGTTTCGTAAGTAAACTGCATTGTTTACAGTCTCAGCGCAAAATTCATTTGGCATGTTCGGATGGGATAACATTAATCTTGCTGATTCAACTACTGTTCGATTCACTCATTCCGGCACACCATTTTGAACAGGATTATAAGGGACTGTTAACTGGTGATCGAGTAATTCCATTCTAAAAATGCATCAAACCTCTTGGAACAATATTCTCCGCCATTGTCGGTTCGCAAAACTTTTACTTGTTTACCGGTTAAATTCACAGCAAAACTATGAAATTTTTTGAACTTCTCGAGAGCTTCATCTTTTGTCTTCATAAAGTAAACAGACGTATAACGAGTGTAGTCATCGATAAAGGTGACATAGTATCGAGAGCCTCCCAGTGAACTAACAGATCTTGGTCTACATATGTCACTGTGAATCAGTGGAAAAGATTCAGTGGCACGCTCAGCAACTCCTTTGGGCTATGGACAGCGATGTTGTTTCCCTACACATGTTTATCAGGAACAACTTTCAATACATATAGCTTGCCAACCATAGCACCAACTGCTAAAAGCTTAGAATTACGAGATATCTTACAATATTATACCTCAAATTCAAATTGTGATGAGGTGATTTCGCCAGGTATCTCACTTTAAAAGTGAGATATGCTACATATCTCACGCTGTCATGGCAACGCTTGTACACGCAAGCACCGATTGGCAAGTTTTCGTAAACAAGAATGGCGGAATGTGCGAAAAGTTTGATGAACTTCACGAAGAATTATAAAGTATTTTGGATGGCAAGGACGTTGAAAACACAAATATTTAAAAAATTGAAAGGAATTTTCTGTGCTTCTCGTTATAAAAATAAACAAAGATCTGGCTATTTTGTATTTTAGAGCATCATATTCACGAAGGTATTATTATTTACGAATCTTTACAGAGGATAAAGGTTTCAGTATCAATTACTGTTATCAACACGTGTCCTCTATGTTTGATTTTAACTAGGATAAGTTACTCCTATTGGTACAATCACTAATGATCTAAAAACTATCGTTGGAATTATGTAATGTATAATGTTTAAATCACTAATATTCAAAAACTAAAAACATTAGAATTATCTAAAAACTGTATCAAAGACAGTTATTCTATATAAAATTACTATCTAACATGTCCCTGAAGATTTTACTGTCTTTTTCCGCCCTTATTTGCATTGGAAGTTCATTATAAATCTTTGCAGCGGAAAAACGGAAAGCTTGCCTTGCAAACTCCAGTTTTACTTTCGGACATTTAAGCATATGATTATTTCTTGTGCCACAGTTATGTTCATTATTGCTTGTGCCACAGTTATGTTCATTTATGTTCAACTTGAAGAACTTAAAAGTTTATTCTTACGGAAGTTTTTTATTTTCGGTATAATATATCATTTATAGACCCTCCGCTCGGAGGATTCAGCGAAATATTTCCTTCAGTGATGATATTTCCTTTGGGCTAAAGCCCTCGGAAATATCATCACTTAAGGAAATATTTCACCGCATCCCACTCGCTCCGGGTCTATAAATGATAATTCACCGTCCTCAAACATAACTGCAGCTCCTAATCTTGTCGTAGCACTTACTGAGAGATAATTCTTCTCCAGATCGGGTAAATACAATACGTCACGTAATGATATTGATGGAGTGTGCTGTGTGCCCATTGACATTGGCAGTAATATAATAAGTAGCTTTCCCATAAGCTAGGATTGTACGACTATCACACAATTGTCAGGAAAGAGGACATTTGCCTAAAAATACGTTTTTCTTGTTTAGGCTTGTGTTTCCATTGTAATTAATTTCCTTCTTCGCATAGAGAAAGTGTCCTCACTTTAATACTACGATCAACTTCATTCAGCAGCGTATTCTTTACTTTCTCGTACGATAGATTTTTTCTGACGTTTAATTCAAAACTAATCACCTGATTAAACAATAAAGTTAGAAACCCATGTGACTGGCAGACTGTAAAATTGAAACTGGCACTTTCTCACGAAGACGCTGGAACAAGTTGTAATGACGAGGTACACAAATGATGTTTGCGAGCGTCTCTTGCGTTGCCGTTCTGCCTGCTAAGAAAGTGGGGGTGTTGCAGTCTACTGATTTTAGTAATATAGGACAATTATGATTATTTCTTTCTTTTCATTAAGAGATAGAAGACGACTTGAATGCCAATATTCTGTGACGTTATGAAAGATGTTCCTCTGTCTTTGAATTCAAAAACCCTTACCATAATACGGCGCCAATAGTGTGTTGGTGCTTCCTGTCTTAGCTTCATTTATTCAACAATCTTTTCTCAATCAAATAACCAGAGTCTCGGGCGAGAGCATTATCATCAAACCTGTTTTCGTTCACAGCAATAGAGGGTGGGCTACACGCATGCATGCCAAGACCTCCAATGATCTTCATCTTCCCCCGCCTATTGTTGAAGTAACTTTTGAGTTCGTGCTTGTCAATTTCTGTGTCAGTTTAAAAAATTTTCATCCAGTTGAGTTTTCAAAAGAATCCGAGAAAAAGTGTCCAAAATTTGATTCCTTCACCCTAACTATCAATGAATTAAGTACAGTTCATTTCAATAATAAATTAATTGAGTTCTGTTCAAAGCAAATTTTCATTTTTGATAGTATTGTTTAAAGTGTATTCATTTGATAGAATCTTACTCTAACATTCTATTGCTAATGCTGGAATTTGATTCGCTGCTGTACCCACTATATTCAGGCATTCCTCGATAGACAAGGAGTGGCAAATCAATCATTTTCCTGTCGCAGGTTTTTTTAGAAAAAAGTGGTCAAAAATCAATGTCTTTTGTGGAATACTGTGTGCTTTTATCTATACTTTTATCCATACTTGAATAAAAAATAAAATAGGTGGCAAGAACATCTGATTTCAAAGCACTGGAATTTCTCGAGAATTTTTGTGGGTCCGTATTAGAAAAATATTTTCTTTCTGTCTCAGGAGCGTCCTTTTGCTTTCGGCCTTGAGTGGTTACTAAAAGTCGTTACTGTTGTTTTCATATGCCTTCCTGTTTGTAAATAACTTTACATTTGTCTGCCGCGAGACGTCCATTTATCATGATAAATCAAATCAATTAAAACTCATTTCTTTCATGCTCCGTCGTCTCATACTACGCCTCCTTCCAAAGTTTCTCCGAGCTGTCCTGTTCAGGTGACTTCACAGGAAACTTTACAGGTTCAACACTTACATCCGTACAATTCCTCTTGACCCAAAACCTCGATCCTCCTTTTATAGACACGCGAGCAAGTATAACCTTACTTCCTACTTCGTTAGAGGAGAATCATTAAAGAACAGAAATGTATTTGTGATAAAATTAGGAAGATGCAGTTATACTTGCGAACGATTCTATTTTATCATACGCCCAGTGGCGAAATTACAATTTATCATAATTTTAACTGTACGATTTCCAGGTGATCATGGCATCAGTTCTTGACAGCTCAGATGAGAAAACCAATGGCTTTAAATTGATGAGACTTATTGTGGATGGAGGAACTGAAGCACTGAGACAAACATTGACAAAATATTGCCCAGGTAATTTACAGGTTGTATTATCTACTCACCACCGCACTCTTTTAAATCTTAAAATTAATAAGATTATCAATCAAAACCAATGGGATAAATTATATCCTGCTGCTTCTGTACCACCCAATATCAATGAGTTTGACATCACGTTACTATGCGTTCTTTTGAAGAACATATGCGGTTTGAAATCACATAGAGATTCAATTTGGCATAACATTCCAAATGTTTCAGATCATTCTGTTGAGGCTGATATTGTTCGTGTGAGGTTATTTCGCAATGAACGCTTTGGTCACGTACCCAATACAGCTGTTAGTGATGGCGATTTTCAGTCTTTCTGGGCAGAGATAAGCGTTCCATTAGTTCGTCTTGGGATAGATCAGAGGGAAATTGATAGATTAGAAAATGAGCCATGCGGGAAAGAGGAGCTTGAGCGAGTGTTGAAAGAATGGGAAAAGAGTGAAAGTGAAATTACCAAATCTTTAAAAAGAACTCGGGCTGTTGTGGATGAAGTGAACGATAATGTGAAAGCACTTAGAAAAGACAACGAATTTCCTTTTGATAAGCTTTTGAATAAACACCTTGTTTGGTGTAACTTTCAGACAGAGATTGAATTGTATTATGAAAGATTTACAAAAGGTACTCGTGAGTGGGTATTTGAAGAATTTTTGACGTGGTTTGATGATGAAAATTCTAAAAATCGCGCGTTCGTTATTTCTGGTCTTGCTGGCATGGGTAAGTCAGTTGTTGCTGCTGCTATGTGTAAAAAGTTTGCTGAACATGTCGCGGCCTGTCACTTTTTCCAATACAATAATAGTAAGTACAACAATCCAAAATTCTTTCTCCAATCTGTAGCTTGGCAGGTTTCTCAAGTCTTTCCTGCCTACAAGAAAACTCTTATCGATAAACTTTCCGGTAATCTGGGACAGTTGTTGAATGATATGAATATTCAAGCATTATTTTCAACTCTTTTTAAAGAGCCTCTTTCTGATGTTGATGGTCCTGGTAAGCCGATATTGATTGTACTGGACGCTTTGGATGAAAGTGCAGACAATGAAAGAGATGAGCTTGTTCATTTGATCTCACACCACTTACACAAACTTCCCTCCTATATACGATTTCTAATTACCACAAGGCCTGAGAAGAGTCTGATCGATAGGTTGGAGAAACTAAACCCTTTGTATATTAGAGGTGATGATCCAAGGAATTTGCATGATCTGAAAATGGTCTTGCAGGAGAGAATCGTAGAGGCCAGTCCCAGTAAGGTAGAACTTATAGACAGACTAGCTGAAAAATCAGATGGTCTTATGTTGTACTCGTTCTTTCTTTCTGAAATGTACAATGACGATTCCAGCACATTTGCCGTTGATAATTTACCGAATGGTATTGGGGAGCATTATGAAGGCTTCTTTCGTAGGTTGGAAGGCCAATTAGGTCTCTTGGGGATTTCAGACGATAAATTCATTTCTCTTTTGAGTGCTCTTGTAGTCAGTAAGGAACCCCTGCCAGATGCTTTTGTTCAATCCTTGCTTGGTGTAGAGAACTTCCCCAGAAGAATGCAAAAGGTCAGAAAAGCAATTTCTTGCCTTATTGTTATCAATGAAGACAAGTCCATTTCATTCTTTCATAAATCGTTAAAAGATTGGCTTGTCGATCACTTTGATCATGACTATTCTGCTGATGTGCAACAAGGCCATAAAATTATTTTTGATTTTTGTGTTTCAAAATTGGACGAATTAAAGGTAAGTGGTGTTACAGAGTTAGCCAAATCTAGTGCTGCGATTAGGTATTCAGTAAAACATTGGATATCGCATATGCTGAACGGACCAGAAGACCCAGGTAAGTTAGAGGGTTTAGTAAGTAATTATGCTGCAGATGTGGAGGTAATGTTTGCTAGTGTATGTTTCGATGTTGATCTCACATTGAATAGTATTAGTAGCCTGACCAACTATAAAATGTACAATGATATTTCTGAAAGCACGAAGGCAATAGTAGCAGGATTGTTTTTTCTTATTCGAAGGTTTAGTTTCTTGTTAAGAGATTATCCTCATACATTTCTTCAAAATGTGGTCAACGAAGGTGGAGGAGATCTTTCATTAAAATCGTCATCTTTACTTCAAACTCGCTACAAAGAAATTGTTTATCTAGAGTTGATGGAGAAAGACAGGAAACATAACGCACTTGAATGCCGTCGCCTTTTGTCGGGCACAATATCAGGCATTGACATATCTCCTAAACATGATTACATTGTCTGTAGTTATAGAGAAGGTGGAATTGAACTTTTTTCTGTAGCAACTCTTATGTCTGTGTGGAAAAAAACGGATTTTGAGCTAAATCTGCCTTGTTTCGATCGTTATCGTATGTTGCGACATGGCATTGTTTTTCACCCTGGTGGCGACTTGATCTTACCTGGAAGACTAGATGAGGTGCTATCTATAGAAGGAAAGTTAAGGTCTGGGCCATTTCAATGTGATGAAAGTTGTTCTAAATTTACAAATTGTTGTTTTTCCTTAGACAACAGTAGAATGGTCACAAACTGTGGCAATAACTTGATTGTTTGGAACGTTGCTAGCGGCGATAAGATAATATGTCTGCCATGTAAACCACTTTCCTCTTTTTCTTTCACTGCTAGTGGCAACTTTTTGGGTACAGTTGATAATGAAAATGTTTTCAGTGTCTACGATATAAGTAATGATTACTTCATTAGTAAGCGTCAGAAACTTAACTCTCTGTTTCCAGTAGAAATACTTTCCATGTTCCAACAAAATTCCTGGTTTTGCGTAATTGAACTAAATGTAGTTTCAGTAGATGAGAACGTAAATGTATCTCGTTTTCCCAAAACCTCTTCGGACATTATTCTGCCAAGTAGGTTGCACTATTGTGACGAACTAATCTGTTTCTTGCATGATCGAAAACAATCTTGGTTTTCAAAGGTAAGGAAATTTCTTAACGGCAGGTTTGATTGGCTTTCGTTAGATACACTTGGATATATTTTGATTGGGGATGAAAGTGTTCTCATTTACTCAGGTCGTTCAAATGCGATGCACATATTTAGTATAAAGAGTCTGGTAGATAAAGAGGAGCAGCCTGATAACTTAAAGTTTGTATTTTCAACTATGTCCCCCAATGGCGATTTTGCTTATATATTGGCGTTTTTGGATTTCATGTCATTGGCCGAGAAAGTAACCATTTACAATATTCAGTTAAATACCAAATTTTCTAAATCGTTTCAAAGTCGAAGTGTGTCGGATATCCTTGTTGTGAGGGATGGTGTAATTTTGTATTGTGAAAACCGCACCCCTGAACTATGGAATAACGATATGACTCAATGTCTTGCAACCTTTGATGTACTGGTTGGTATGAAGAAATGTTTCCCAGTATCTGATGAAGTAATAGCTTGTGTGTATGACTCTTATGTCACTTTCTTTAATGTATTTACTAAGAAAATAGAAAATAAAACAAGCTTCGGCGAAAAGGTTTTTACAGTGTACGCTTGCAGCGTTAAATATCATGTAGTTGCTCAGATCGAGTCCAGTGTGTTCTCGTTATGGAAGAATGGGGTTAAGTTGGATGGGTGGGATGATGTTTCACGAGCGAATACGTTACTTCCACATACTTTTTGTGCCGAATTTTCACCCCAGGGAAGTAGACTAGCGTTTTTCGGAGAAACAAGGGAAATATTTATATTTGATGTCGTGTCATTAAGTTGCGTTGCGCAGGTCGCTATTTACTGGGCAACTGAGAATACCCCCAGTTTCAAGTTTTTTGACGACGAAAACTTAGTTTGTGGTTCTACTAATCATATCTTGTACTTCATTAATGTAGATCGTGGTGAAATAATAACTTGTTTAGATATGGGAAACATTCCAGCATCGATTGATGTGAGTCGTAAACGAAGCATTGTGTGCGCCGGCATTCATCGCTCAGAGCGTTTTGAGTTAATAAAAGTTTGTTTACCTCGTTGATTGTAACTCGATTTGGGTAAGTTAATCGTTTGCAAGTTGTTAATATTTCCACAATTTATGAATACAAACATATGTTACGTAGGGCCAGTTTTTGTAGTTATGATAAGGTACGAAAACGTCAATTTTAACTCGATTTTTGTAATAAGTACTACTGCTATAAGAGCTCGCCCGATTTTGTAGGAAAATTTTTTCATCTCTTTTTTTTTCAAATAAGAATATTAGAAGTATACTTCTCACACATCATTACATATTCATAGCAATTCGGCCAATGATGCTTCCTCATTCACATCACGTGTCTGTACATGAAAACCCAGTCTAGGTCAGTCTCTTAATATATTCAAGTGGGCAGGGCTTTGAAGCTGAGGGAAATTGAGGGGTAAACAAAAGATTATGCAATTAAACTTAATTGCTGTATTTAGAAATAAATTCTAAATACATTAAACTGTATTTAGAAATAAATTCTAAATACAGTTTACTGTATTTAGAATTTTGTTCTAAATACACTTTACTGTTTTTCGAGAATATCTCCTGGATAAAAAACTTTGGACGGTGTTAGCATCTCGCAATTTAACTAATTTATAACACAAATACACACTGTAAACACGCTTTAAATATACAATTGATCTATTCACGACGAACCTAAGCCGAAGTGAACACTTCGTTTCACTTCATGCATGCAAAATTTCATGCAAATGTCATTGGTAAATTTGTTTTTCACCTCAACCATATCGTAACGTATCCTAGCATTTTCTTTTGTATTGAACTCATTAGTTCCACTTTAGTGTGCACTCTTTATTGTCCCAGATCTATTTTTTATCAATATCTAATCGTCATAATTCCATGCCTCATTGCTATGAATATGTACTGATGTGTGAGAAGCCATATCCAATCCTCGTTGGTGTTTTTGACTTGGCTTCCAACTCCCTAGTGCCATGAACAATGGCTCGGCTGCGCCTCGCCATTGTTCATGGCACTCGGAGTTAGAAACCACGTCTAAAACACCAACTCGGATTGGATATATTACTTCCCTTACTATATTAATAAGCAATGTGATAAAAGCATCTTTTGAGCCTAAAATGACTGTTTACATTAATTTGATTGGTAACATGAACGGGAGGAGAGAGTGGTTCTGCTGCCCCCGTGACGTCACTGTTAAATGTATAAAATTTCTATTTTTCGTTATTTTTGCATACAATGTAGAACAAATTCTGAACTTGTTTCCAAGGTAATGAATTACTAGACTGTTCCCCATCTTCTCATATGTTTACTGCTGCAATGTTCAAAGATGTTGGATGGCTACTTTTGATAAAACAAACGTTTTAATTTCAACATTTTCAAACGTCAAGCAACATTTCAAACTTGAACGACGATTCAAGAATGACCACTGATCTTAGATCAATATTTTAGAGTGGTTTTTCAACAGGTCTTAAAGCTTGGTACTTTTAAAAACGAAGAAGTTGACCATAGAAAATAAACTATACGATAATATTTGAAAAGTGTTTAGTGGATTACAGTTTCAAAGAAAAATTAAACACAACTTGTATGTACTGTACAATTTGCGGTGGCCATTCCAAGAATATCAACAGAAAGTCTTTTTGAGAAAGACATCGAACCACAAAACGTGTTTATAGTGACACTCTTATTGGGTAGGTACTTACCGTGAAGAAATATTGATATTATTATTTTTCCGCTTTGACACCTGTTTTAATATGTCTTTTTTTGAAAATTATGTTTCAAACATTGTTATTTACTAAATAAATCATGCTTTTCGCTAACTACAGAAATTGGAAGCATTGGTTACCTGGCATATTGCAACACTGGAGTTTGGACTGGACTTTTGACTTTGGATTTTCTCGTTCTGTAACGCGTCTCTCGTTCATTAAAACACTTACAATCAATTCAATCAACATTGTAATATTGATTATCCTTGTCTGCTTCTCTGTCTATACGTTTATTCGCCTTCTGATCTGTTTGTCTAATGTCAGTCCACCCTGTGTTGTGTTCTGTATTGTAACCCCGTTATTGGAGACCAGCCATTGTGTGTAATACTTGTTTAGTCTATGTAAATACTGTTGTTAAGGGATTTATTGTTTTTCTAATGTATAGCGAGTCTTGTAAAATAAAATAAAATAAAATAAATGTTATTATAGATTACAAATGTATTGTAAATATTGTTAACAATAACTCAATGAGGGTTCGTCACAGAACGGCAAGGTGGAAAGTCTAGTCCAAATTTCATAGTCTAATCCAAAAGTCCATGCTCCGGTCCAAAGCTCAAGTCAAGTCCAGTGTTTACAATATGCCCAGTTTACTCTTATTTATATCGAGCTGAGGACAATTTTGTGTCTCAATATCCCAGGTCTGGGTTAAGATCTGTTTCGGGGGAGTATACAGGGTGTATAAAAAAGTAGACAAATCTGAAATCGCTGTTTGTTTCGCGAAGCGCCTCCATGTACGATGTTTTGTATTAAAATAGATTGTTTTTGGTACTTATAGTATTCTAGAATAAACCGGAAAAATGAGAAATTTGAAACTTCAATACCCGGGGGTTGTGTCTTTTACGACAATTAAATAATGCCTTGCGCGCAAAACTTAAATGCTTAAAAGTAATTTTGACTTGGTAGATGGAAAATTTGTCGGGTGTTGTATTGCTGTACAAAATTTCGGAAAATTTGCTGGAGTCTAAGCGGTTCAAAACGTCGCGCAAACTTCCATATTTTTAGCAAAATTGACTTTGTGCAGGTTTAAATTTATGTATTTACTTAATTTGCATACCCCACCCAAGGGACATTTAATTAAAATTGGAACATTTCTTCAGAAAAAAACCATTCTTATTGAGAAAAATATGCGTTCACACAGAATCACACGACGTTTTGAATGGCTTAACTCAATCAAATTTCTTAAACGGCAATAAAACACCTAACATATTGTCTACCTACCAACTCAAAATTACCTTTAAACTTTTAAATTTCGCGTGCAAGCCTTTTTTAATGTGTTTCAAAATACTCACACCCCTGGGTTTGAAACATTAAAATTTCAGAATATTTTTATCTATTCCACACCGTAAATACCCACGCAATGTATATTAATAAAATACTTCATACTTCAAGCCGTTGCGCGAGGTCGAGAGCCGTTTCAAAATTGTCTACTTAGTTTTTTTATACACCCTGTAGTCTAAATAAGTGTATATGGTTAAAGTTGCAGAAATTCTTTTCAGTATTGTAAAAGTTGGGTATAGTTTCTAACAGGGACGTAAATCCTGGGGGGGTCAGGGGGGGGGCGTAAATCCTGGGGGGGATGGGGGGGTGGTTAAAATGAACAGTTTTGTCGGGCAAAACTAAGTGTTTAGTCGGGAGAAAAGCAACCAAGTGTTTTAAAGAAAATTTAATTTGTTTAAGTTAAAAGGTAAAAAAATACTAAATTACGAAGTTGGTGTAATATAATGCGTAACAAAATGATTTTTTTTACTTCAATTTATTTGACAATAACTTTTATTTGTGAGTAATATCTACTAAGTGTGGGCGAGGCATTTTCAACCACGCCATTTTGTCGGGAAAAATTAGTTCACCCCCCCCCCCCCAATCTTGAGACCCAAGTTACGCCCCTGGTTTCTAAAATAGGGAGATCGTTAATGCCGGAAAATACCTGAAACATGTGTTTTATGATACAAGAAAGGCTAGTAAATATAACCATGTAAAATGATATAAATGTGTCTCACGCATATTCTTTTTAAAGATCAATACTAAAGATCAAATCTCCACACGAAAATTATGATGGAGTTATGCTGAAGAAAACGTTTTAAGAAAAATACACACTTTCCATGAGATTCTTAACCTGCTTGACTAATATGTGCAGGATTAAAAGTTCATACTACGTTCTTGAAAAACTGAAGATTTTGTGCTAAAATAAGAAACACACTTGTGTCATAAAATGCACATTTTTCCTGACATTAACGATCGTTGTATTTTAATGCAAAACATTTTTACTGCGTTGAAAGTTACTTTAAAGCTGGACTATAAACGAAATAGTGTTATTGATGATGGATAGTGAAACAAAGGGTTACATGTTCAGCGCTGCACGCAGGAAAAGTGGGACTCATAACTGATGACATTATAACAGAAGCATGCATTTAGTTTCTCTTCACTTCTAAGAGAACAAAACCTGGATGATATTTCCTCGAATGTGTCGTTGTCATGAAAACGCTCGGTATTCATTCCGTACCTCGTTGGAAAGACTTGTGCAAGCAACTGGTTCGGCAGAATGGTCAGAGGACGAGAGTTAAGAATTACAAAATGTTTTGGAATAACACGAATTCTCTGACAACAATCACAAAAAACCACATTGTAATGACTTTTGCTGCAACTTATCCAACTTGAAGTTCAAAGGAAGGAGTCACTCGTATTGACTTTGTTGCCAAAATTTATTCTGTAAATTCCCATGATCGACAGTCTTCAAAAGATAACAACTGTTTTTGGTCAAACGACAATATATCCGTCTAGTCTTGTGATTACCTCAGTGAGGATATGATGATGTCGTATGAATAAGATAGAAAGAAACAATATCGCGTGAGTCTTCTGGATGAATTCCTGGAAAGTCGTTCCTTAAACGATATTTGTTTTTATTACTGATTGTGTATTTTTTATGAACTGATTGCAACAAATTTTGCAGAACGAAACGAAAGCACCGCATTGAAAAAACACCTGCAGTGTGGAGACATTTTTCAAAGAAATATTCTTGGTTTTTATTGTGTCGTTTCAAAGTCTTAACATGCGCTTGATTAAAAAGACACAAGTCCTTGCTGAAAATTGGAACATGACAATTGAGAACGTGGAATAAATTTATTATACAACTCATGTAAAATGTTATCCACACGAACGCAATTTCAGCCAAAATAATTTTTCCAGTGCGACAACCAGAACTAAACAGTTAACAGGAACAACTTATGGTACTAATCGAACGATATACCTGGTTGGAAAGTACCCAAAGGTTCCGTCGAGAATGTAAATCACGAATGAAACACTCATGCTGGCTTACCACATTTCTATGAGAGTCAAAAATAATTGCAAAAGTGTAAGTCTAAACTGCAAAAGCAAGAGCACATTGACGTTTACTTCCTTGTTCGACGGACATGATAGTATAACTGCTGCATTTAGTGAAACAACAGTAACGACATTTGTATGCTATTATGATAACCTGTTAAAGGATTGTGTTGTGGATGACGTGAAGACATCGTGTAAGACATCACCAATTCACCATTAATCTGCGAGAACGGAATTCTTGTCAAGTTATAAGCTGTATTACTATTACTTGTCTAATCTTGATTGTTACAATTTGTATTGAAGGTTAGAACAGATCTTAACTAGGGGTCGGAACAGATCTTACCTCAGAAGGTCGGAACAGATCTTACCTCATCACCACTTACACAAAACTTCACTGTAATGACTTTTGTTGGAACTGATGCAACTATGGACAAACTACCAGTGTTCAAGTTGTTAAGAAAAAGAAACGTACTGTCATATATACTCACGGAAATTTACTTTACGAGTTCATCTGGAAGCCGAAAAAGCTATCTGCTAAAGGTTAAAAATAAATTACTAATGTTTATTTCGTTGTCCGCCAGGCTTCAAACGATAACAACTGTATTCGTTCAAAGCTACAGCCAATGATAATATCTGTCTAGCGTTGTGATTACCTACCTCGGTTGGCGATATGATGTTATGTGGATAAGATAGAAAGAAGCAATATCATGTGAGTCATCAAAATTGTTCTGCGAGCTGACACTATTATTGGTATATAGAACAAAATTTGTCGAAAGTTGTTCCTCAACGATATTACTGATTGTGTTTGTTGATTTGTTATGAACTGACGGCAAAATATTTTGCAGAACGAAACGAAAGCACCGCGTTGAAAAACAATCTTCATGCAGTGTAGAGATATTTTGTAAAGAATCTTGATTGTTACAAATATTGTATTGAAGGAAACAGATATTACCTCAGACCATTTTATCAACGTGGATTCCGTTGGAAACAAACCCACCATCTGCGTACTACATCGTCTAGTATAGACAGTCAAGTGTGGTAACATGGAAAATCTATACATTATTCAGTTAAGAGCTGCATCATTGGTCGTATGTCGACTATTTACATAAGGCTAAACTATTGACACGTGATTGAATTCTGTCGGAAACAAAACCAGATTACGGTGAAGTAACACATTCGACTGCAAATATTTGGAATCAACCCAAGGACAACGGATGAATGAACTTCTGTATTAGGGACAAATTTATATAATTGGCTCAAAATGGAACATTTGTGCAGTGCTTGTATGTAACCAAGTTATCACTTTCCCTTGAAGAAAATAAGACGTTTATTAAATGTACGTTGCATAGAATGAAAACAATAATGTTAAAATATAATATTGTTTAATGTAGTGAAACATGTTAATGACATACATGAAACCTAGAATAAGTTCCGAACGTTTTCTACAACAACACCATCCATGGCTCCTATGAAAAGTAGTACATCTTTGTACATTTTGAATCATTATGTTAAAAAAGAAAAGAGATGAATGATATTTACTATGATGTTGTGACTAAGCGATTTTCCGCATTAAGCTTTCATGTATATCATATACATGATGTAATACAGGGACGTACATGGGCCAGTTGTATTCATAGAACTACAACTGCTATTTAACTACAAAACAGCTAGTGAAATTGCAGTTAAGAGTTTTATACAATTAACCTACCACCAGGAATTTTATTTCTTTATTTTCTGCTGGGCATAATAATTGTTGTCGTTTTGCATTGACCTGTATTTAAAGTCTAGCTCATCTATAATGATATGTAGTTTTCATATAATTTTGTATTTATAGATTATTAGACTGTTATGGTAAATAATTTCGTAATTAGAATGTTATGACAAAACGGAAGAAACTTCATTAGCATAATCTTTGAACAACATCTAGCATATACAGAGAATCTTCTTGTATTTGAGACGATGATGTAAGACAATTAGTATATTTACAAATATATGCCTATATTCCTTATAGCAAGTTTGAAGTAATTCAGTCAAGGTTCGTTTCAGACGACTGTATTCCTGCGTGAACTTGTTGTGTGAAACGGCAGTTTGGGGCAAAACAAGAACATCAGGAATTCAAATGGTTTACAAAATAGTGTGGTTCACTCGCTTAAAAATCCTTTTAAAAACTAGAAGTTACTATCGCAAGGAAAGTGCTGCCGTACCACCTATGCAGCTATGCCTTGACTATACCAATTTATTAACATCATTTCCACACTGTACGAATGAATTTATTTTGTTTACAATATTTGAAATTACAATATGCTATAAATTAATTACTATATAATATAAAGTGCACTTTGAATTACATTTGTGCACTGTTATCAATTCTCGGTGTCAATAATAATTTTGAACTACCATTCAACATATCTTCATACCAGACTTCAAGAAGGAAATATGTCTTTCATGGTGATACACACCTTCTTTCTTCCAATTTTACTTCCAGGTAATTTAAATAATGATAGTAGTCAACAGTACGTTTTTTTGCCCAATATGAAGATGTTCCAAATTTATTTAGCATGTATGTAGTATCGATTAACTAGTTAGTATGTAGTATCGATAACTTGTTATGGTACTGTGCATGTACGGATATAATCTTGGCATACAAATTTGTCCCAGATGTGCATGTTGTAGTTTGAAAATAAGTATGATAATTTAACAATACTGTGCTTGGCATATTCCATCCAATTGCATAAATTATGATGAACCCAAAATCCATCATTTCGTGGATTTGAAACAGGCAATGTTAGGTACAGGAATTTGATAATACATGGATAACACATTCCATCCATTGCATATGATGTACTATTCCATACAATCTTGAAAATCAGGATTTTTCTTTCAATGGAATACATTTCTGTTGAGAATTCCCATCCTATTTTTACATATGGTGAAACATATCCAGATTATAATATGACTGTAAGTCTGTAATAACCGTTTGATTTTATCCAGCAGTTTGGTATCTTTTATGTTTTATCCAGCAGTTTTGCAACATATGGCACCTTTCAGATCAATCTGGATTGCAAAGGATCTGGATTGATAATATTTAATTAGAAACATAAATAAATGAAATAGGGGGGGGGGGGGATTTCTTGTCTTGCATATCATTATTTTTATCCATACAGCACTTGATAACAATGAGTAAAGTAGTTATTATTTTATAAATTAAATTATTATATCTTAAAAGGTATATAGCCAATTACATACAAGATTATGACAGGGATTGTTTCGTGCCTCAGATGGCCGCACCACAATGTTATTTTGTAGATCACTGTTATTTTGTGCCTCAATGGGCAGATCATTGTTTATATTTTGTGCCTCAAGAAAACATGCTCGAACAGCCTGAAACACTAACAACTTTTGGCAAGTTATCCATAGACAAAAACTCATCATCCTGTTCTAACACAATTAAACCTTTATTCAGTGCTTTAAAGTACATTTGGTCACCTTGTGATAAAACATTATCAAACATTGTTGTCGACCAATCGATCAGTGGGTTACTTTGGGCTGTAATAACTGCCGCTAAACTCATAAAAGCACACTGCTTTCCCCTAGTTTGAACGCTAAAACGTTCGTCGCCTTGGTGCATAGTAGCACAAAGAAATAAAGCCATATTTACCTGATTTTTATATCTTCCAAAAAGTTTTGTAAATTCTCGCTTGACCCTTGAGCCTTCACAGGAGACCGCATGGAATGAAATGCGTGCGCATTACAAACGAAATTTGTTCGATTCCCAACCCCTTGATTTCACAAACGTAGCTAAATTCGTCCCCCCGGAAATACGACATCTTAACAGACAGACAGACAGACAGACAGACGGACACAAATCGAGATTTCGACTATACATAGATCGGGGCGAAAGACTGGGTCGAGTCGTTGTCAAGAATAGTGTGCTGCCTCGCTGGCGCTCGGCAGCAATAAGATACTAAGTTTTTGTAACGAAAACAGAAGCTTTAGGTTTGAGTCGTGTATGGGCATGCATGAGCAATATGGCAGAAGGTCGTGCTCTTAACTTGTTTTATCAAAATATCGCCAGTACGGGTGAAAATGGTTGTTTAAGTTTCTTCCTAGCAAGTGCTAGTTGCACTGAACTGTCTGGCATGTCCCATGATGGAGTACGTTTAAAATGGACTGGTGATTTGTCAGAATTAAAACGAATTGTACGTGAAGTATGGGGCTTCGAAGGAAAATGGTCGTCACCCGGGGGACAGTCGAAGAAGCTCTCAAGTACAAGTTCTGATTTGGTTCTCACATGGCATAAAGGTAAATTAAAGTCCGTGCTTTTTAAAGGTAGAGACGGTGTTTTAGTGCGAGATCAATGTATATTGCTTTGTAAACATGTAACTCAATCTATATACTCAAGTCACAATTTCCAGATTCTGGTCAAACAAATGTAAATACAAGTGTGTGTGGTTCCCCTAATTTACCAGATGAAAATGTGAAAGTTGCTACCGACTTCGCCTCTTTGGTTGAAACTACACAGAATAAAACTGTCTGTCGGTCAGCTCCTGACTTTGTCGATTGCCAATGCCAGACTGAGCAGATTGAATTAAATAATAATAATTGTGGTTGTAGCTGTGCAATTATAGCTGCGGAGCTTGAACGGATGAAACTTGAATTAGTTATTTTACAATTTGAGTCTAAATTGGATTCTTTCGTTGCTGAACTTTCAACTGACCGTACAAATATAAACCAACTTAAGCAAGAACTTGCTTATGAAAAAAACAAAAATAGTCGTTTTGAGTCGGAATTGGCTTTGTTTGGGAGAGAAAGGAATGCTGAAGTCAATGAATTGAATAAAACAATAGCCTTACTCAATGACGGAATTAAAACCAGTGAAGTGATTATTGATCAGTTGGGACCTCCTAATGCCAGCAAAAATTTAGAAGAAACATGCACTTCCGACATTAATCGCAAACAAAGAATGCAAATCAAAAATTATTTAACAGTAATGATAACTCTGGTCAGTCTTCCATAAGTGGAAACGTTAATGTTAATTAATTTGATGAGGTTGTCGAAGTCAGCAATAACATGACCCACTCTATTGCTCATAATACCAAGACGAAGCCGGCACTGATTAACCGACAAAAAACAACATTCGACCTATCTCTAAGCACTTGGTTGCATGGCCATTCTTACGGAAGAAAAGACTTTCTGTTAAAAGATCAAGATGTGACTTCTCTCACAATGTCAGTCAAACTTGCATTACAAAAAATGCTAATGTGAATTCCTCTAAGCATTTGACCGCATGTCCATTCTTATTAAGAAAAGGCCATTGTTTAAAGGGATCGAGATGTGATTTTTTTCACAACATTAGCCAAAGTCGGATAGGGAAAAAAGTAAATGTGAATCCCCCTAAAGAAGTTATCGAAATTAACAACGATGTGTGTTATCCTATCACCACCCTCAAGGGCAGTAATGTAAGTACTAACGCTAGTACTTCTAATGAATTGTATGCAATACCAGCGAGAATTACTATTACGAGACGCGGCAAAGTAGATCCGCAAAAATTTAGAAGGAGAAATGAGCATTTTTTTCGCCCACCGGAATTACAACTCGGAGATACGGACTCCTGGAATGCTCATCTACAATTGGTCAATCAAACCTTGGATTAATTTGGGACCCTAGTATAGGTGGAATCTCACGTATTAATGACGATATATCCATAAACACACCTTATAGTCCACCGTCACGTAATTTGAATAATTTGATAAGGATTCATGTTCGTAAACCAGGACCACCAGGGAGGCGCTCTATTCTTACGTGTATTGTTATAAACGCGAGATCCTTAGCTAAACCTGACGCTTGTTCAGCATTGTATTTAGAACTGAATAGCCATAATGTAGATCTGGCTATTGTGACAGAAACCTGGCTAAAATCTACCATTCCTAGTCGAGTTATATGTCCTCACGGTTTTACCGTGATACGGAAAGACAGACCATATGATAGGCAGGGGGTGGCGTAGCATTCTTGTAAGAATGACTGGAAACTTGAAAGTTTAGAAGAATTTCGAATCCTTATAAATGTCTGTGGACTAAGATAACTACCATTAACTCAATATTCTATCTACTAGCGATATATCACCCTCGCTCCCCTGAATACCAATCTGATGATCTTCTGGATTTTCTAACGGACTCGTGTGAGGGATTATTGTCATTAGAGCCCAATGCGAAACTGATCATAGCTCGTGACATCAACCAATTAGGGATATAGCCAATGTTAAATTACCATTCTTTAGTTCAAATTGTGAATGTTCCAACTCGTGGCCAAAAGATTCTTGATGTGTTTATGAACAATTTTCCCAACTTTTGGAATAAAGCGAAAGTGATAAAATGACCAACAATTTTTATAACAAAATATGGCCAATATTTGAAGAATGTTTCCCAGTTATTAAAACACTGGTCTGCAGTAGAGACCCTCCCTTCCTCTCTCCAATAGTCAAGCACCCTGAGGAAAAATGCTATTAACAAGAGAGACACTGAGAGTAGTCATCGCCTACAAGAAAGGATTAACAAGCTCATTCGGGATAATCAACTTAAAGCAGTTAAAAAAGAAAATAAGAGCCATGATTGTGGGTCCAAAAGATGGTGGTCATTAGTCAACAAAATTACTGGTCGTGGCAATAGCGAGGTACCATTAAGCCGTACTATGCACCCAAAGGTAATGAATGAGCATTTTCAAACTATTAATACAGATTCTGACTATGTTACCCCGCAACTTCTTCATATTCCCAAGGGCAAAGGAGTACCTGAATGATCTGTTCACACTGTTTGTAAACTCTTGTTAAAGCAGAAAAGAACCACTTCAGGTCCAGATGAGTTACCGTACTGGTTCTGGAGCGCCTATGCATATGATATGGCGCCTGTGATTATTATTATTTTTAATAGATCAATCAAACTTGGCATGGTTCCTGATGAATGGAAACTAGCAAATCTCTTACCCACCCCCAAAGGGTCCCCTTGTACTGAGCTAAACCAACTGCGTCCCATCTCGTTGACTAACATAATTGTTCGCTTATTTGAAGGAGCAATCTATACAACCGAATTATCCCCGGTGATGGAAAAGGTAATCTATGAAGATCAGTTTGCATATAAAAAAGGTCACAGCTCTACAAGGCGCTGTTAAAAGCTCAACATACCTGGATGGAATGGTTGGATGGTGATGCGAGTGTGGTACGAGACTTTTCTTTTGATCATGATCAATGATATTCGTCCTGTTAAAGCTTCAAACTTAGTTGTCAAATTTGCTGATGACATAAATCTAGGGATAATGGTCACGGATGACAGTGATGCTTCTTATATGGAGACTAACAATATTAAGATCTGGGCGGAAACAAATCGAATGAAACGTAACTTTAAAAAGACGTGGGAGATGGTCATACGCGGCAAAATATCCCGGCCACTTCCTGAGCCTTTGATTATGATTACTCCTAAAAGTTGGTTGAAGATACTAGGTGTAACGTTTCAGGAGAATCCTATCATGTGGGACTTGCAATTGGATGAAATAATGAGTAAAGCTTATAGCAGACTGTACATTATCCGGACTTGCAAATACTATGGGTTTTCTAGGAAAGAGTTCGATCTTTTGTTTCATAACTTTATTTTACCAATATTAGTTTTTAGTATAGAGGTGTGAGGGTGTGCGTCATTCTCTAAGTACCTTAGTCAAGTAGACTAATTTTTAAAACGTTCATACAAGTATGGATATCTTATACATCAGTTATCTTTTGTTGATATATTTAATGATAAAGATAGAGTTTTATGGGAGAAAATAACCGCAGATCCCACCATGCTTTGCAACCCTTGTTACCTCCTAATCGCCAATTGGAATTACGCGATCGCGGACACAAATATGAACTACCGAGAGTACGACCAGAAAGATTCAAAAGAGTGTTTGTTAATAGATGCCTTTTTACCTTAATATGATATTTTATAAATTAAAATTTCTATTCCTTTAGAATAATAATAATTAATATAAATGAAACATTAGTTCTATTAATCAGTATTATTAGTATCAATATTGTAATTAAGTATATGGACTGTTAATAAATAAGTGCCACTGTAAACCTACACGTTCACTGTAAGGTATTGCTTTTTGTATTTTTTAAAGCCAATTTATAATATCCGGATTATAAATTAAAGTTAATGGAGAAATGCTGCTAGCATTGTTCAAAGTTCTTACATTTGTTGGAGATTGTCCAAGTGCGCGGAATTTCACGTCGTGCGGAATTGTCAGTCATTAACCTAATGCATCAGCGATCACGCGCTGTGCACGATGCAAACATGTGCGCATCATTTCAAATGTAATCCAACAACTAACAGACATTCAATATTGTCTTTGTTGACATTGATCAACCAATAGAAATAGTTTCCGTAGGATATAAACGGACGAGGCGCATTTATTAGGAATCAATTTGTTCTAAACTTGAGAGAGATACGATAGGGAGCACGAAATTGTTTCCCCACCCACCCACCTCATCAGGGCTAACAACGGACAGGAACAACCTGAAAATGAACATTGGAATATGCACACAGACATCGCATTATTTATTGTAAATATAATCCATGCAAGTTCTCGGAACTGTCCAAGGGGACTGGACAGGTTAATGTTATGGGGGATTGTAACCCCTCTAACATTGCCTGATGGGGATTGTAACCCCAAGGCATCCAGCCACCTAGCGGGCATATATACACCCCGCTAGGTTATACAAGCTTGCATATTTATGAGTCTATGATAACACTAACAATGCTATGTAATTAATTTTTTACTACCGGAGTACTTCACCCTCAACGACCCATCTCTCCCACACAATTACTTGTTTGTCTGTTTTGTTGTCGTAGCGGTCAAATCAAAAGCTTTGATACATTAATAAAGATTCATAACAATAATAATAAGTGAACTTTTGAGTATGAACCAATCTTTATCTAACTACAACCGTAGAAATAATATTTGCGGGATTTTGAGCCGGCAGAGATTTTGTGTGTACATTGATTTCATTGTAAACAGTTGTAAACTGCTAGAATAGAGTCTCGTACGCTCTCCGGTGACAAAGTTACCAAAGAGATGGAAGAACATGATTTGTAGTACAATAATCAACAATTTTCAGAGATCGGAATCTTTGAAAAGTCTGAAAATTTGTGTCAATGATTGTAGCTTCACGCAAGATGACGGACTTAAGTTCTGGGGAATTTTGAACGGATTACTGTACGTTCTGAAACTTGTTCGTTGCGAGACAAGTTGCGAAAAAAGCTGCATAGTGTAACAGGGCCTTAATGGTCAGCCATAAAGTGGCTATGGCAAGAATTCTGATCTTTTCAGAAAGTTCAATGGTGATTTATGCTGAGCTAACGCACAAGTCCGTGCTTTATGTTCTTGTCAGTGGTGTACCGCACCATAAATTATACCTTGTTATATATATTTATATGTGTGTGCCTTAATAAACACCTATTATTATATTTTGATGGGGGTTTTGAATAAATAACAAACTAATAATATAAATATAACTCACCGGATGTTCGCGCAAACGATTTTCAATTGTCTTGCAAAAATAACAAATGACATACTTACCTCCAGAATGTTGCACCCTACAGTGTGCCAGAATCTTCTCTTCCAAAGTCAGCGTTACATTTTGTACTTGTCGTCCAAGCTGAAGGAAATTAATGGCGAGAAACTGATTGTTGAGGTGTTAGGTGTTGCATTATTTGCTTGAGAGGTATGTGTACGTTAAGCTTTTCATTTTATTGCGACATGAATGATGTAGTTTACGAAGGTTACAAGCGATTAGTCATGAGCTATTTTGATATATTTTGTTTCGAAACCGAATTAAAACCACAATTCATCAGTTTTGTCGTTTTTAGAAATCAGCTATTTCTAAAAATTATACCTACCATTGCCTATTTTAGTGAAAGAACAAAAACGCATGGACGGATATTATATAATATTTCGATCGACGCAAAACAACAAGACGTATGAATTTTGACATGTCGAGCAAATGTCCTTTGTCGGGAAGCTGCAAAACGAATAAGGATCTTTACTCGAAACATTGAAGTTCTACTCTTCTGTTTGTATCATTTGGATAGGTAATGAGATAATCCTTATGGTTTTCACAAAAAGTCTCAGTTTGAAATGTCTCGAAGTGTGTTATGCGCATTGCGTAGTTAGACCAAGTTATTTTATTTCAAAGCTACTTATAGCCTTGAATGGTCATAGTCAGTAAAGATCGACCGGCTTATTTAAGAATAATATGAGTAATATAAGACAAGTTAGCCATGTTAGGCAGTCTGCTCAAGGAACCACCCTCGATTGTTTACCAGTGTAGTTATATAGACGAGCACGATGCTTGAAACGTTGTTGTCTTATAATTACATTTGATGCGTTAAAATGAGAAAACGTATGATTCGTTGGAACCCAGCTTATATTCCTAAGCTGCAGTCATATCCTACCATCTTACATCAAGTCTGGATATATATATTATCAGTAAAATCACGAGAAGTTGTGCCGTTGTATATAAGTTTTTTCAGGCATTTTGAATTACGTTTTATATAAAAACCAAAATGAAATCTATAGCAAAACTATATCGTGTCAATTTATAATGGTAAATGTTTTTTCCATTTCGTCGTACACCATTCATTTTACGGAGTTTATGATTAATCTGCACGATTTGGTTATTTACTAACAACACGTTAGAAAGTGTGAAGTTAACGTTGTGTTGGATAAATCCTGAGCGTGGTGGCGCACATGGCTTAAAAAAGCTGGATAAAAACCGAATTTGCGATGTGGACTTGTCATTCGTGCTACTGCTATATTATTTTTATCAGAATTTTAATCTGATTTTTGATTGGCTATTGCTAATTAGATCATTATATTATTCTTGGTATTTTGAACTATAGTTAGATTGTTATTGTATGCAGTTATGTGAGATTCAAAGAATAATATAAACTCTGCTGTAGGTAGAAAATATATAATTAGATTAAGGTTGGTGTCAAGCTCCACAATTTAATAAAACTGGGCCTGGTACTCAAGCTAGCATACACAAAAGCAACATGCATGGCATGGAGTACTATTAGTTGGCAGCAACAACCTGCTGTTCGCTAAATTGCAGTTCTGTTTTTCACAACTACCAAGAGATTTCAGGAAGAAATTGAAACAGAACATATATGAACCTCTTCCAATATAGATATCCTAGAACATATGATCTCTCTGACTTGGAGCGACATTTCAGGGAAATATATGATCCCTTAAATTAAAATTGCTCTGTTGTCTCCTTACTATCAGGTCATGTACAGGGTGTATAAATTGTTGATAATTTGACAGCTTTTATTCAACAAAATGATTCACAAAATTACTTCACAAGGTCGTTTGTGTTATTTTAAAGAATTCAGTTATAAATTTTAAAACAAGTTGGAGAAAATCATTCTGTAAAGATTGTTCTATTTTCCATATTTTGTATGGCAGACATTAATATATATTATTGAAATCACCCCTAGCTGCACTTTTTTCCAGGCCATGCGGCAATGTAAGAGACGTCATGTGACCTGTTGAAAAACAATATTTTCGGTAAAAGAAAGATCCTGAGTATTTATGGGAGTCAAAAATGAACAAATATAAGCGAAAATTTCAAATCGTTTACAATAAAATGATATTTCATATATTTTCTTGCATTGACCTTCGTTTGAAAGTGACAGAGTAAAGAAATTTTTCTGCGGTTTAGTTCAGAACTAATCACCTGATTAAACAATGAAGTTAGAAACCCATTTGACTGGCAAACTGTCATATTGAAACTGGCACTTTCTCACGAAGACGCTGCAACAAATTGTAATGACGAGGTACACGAGTGATGTTTGCGAGCGTCTCTTGCGTTGCCGTTCTGCCTGTTAAGAAAGTGGGGGTGTTGCAGTCTACTGATTTTAGTAACATAGGACAATGATTATTTCTTTCTTTTCATTGAGAAATAGAAAACCAGCCGCATGCCAATATTCTGTGACGATATGAAAGAAGTTCCTCTGTCTTTGAATTCAAAAACCCTTACCATAATACGGCGCTAGTAGTGTGTTGGTGCTTCCTGTCTTAGTTTCATTTATTCAATAATCTTTTCTCAATCAAATAACCAGAGTCTGGGACGATAGCATTATCCTCAAACCTATTTTCGTTCACAGCAATCGAGGGTGGGCTACACGCATGCATGCCAAGACCCCCAATGATCTCCATCTTCCGCCGCCTATTGTTGAAGTAACTTTTGAGTTTGTGCTTGTCAATTTTCTGTGTCAGTTTAGAAAAATTTTTGTTCGGTTGAGTTTTCAATAGAATCGATTCAATAGAAAATATTCAATAGAAAATATCCAAAATTTGATTTCTTCACCCTAACTATCAATAAATTAATTACAGTTCGTTTCAATAATAAACTAATCGAGTTCTGTTCAAAGCAAAATTCCTTTTTAATAGTATTGAGAATTTTGGTGCGTCCGTATTAGAAAAATATTTCCCTTCTGTCTCAGAACCGTCATTTTGCTTTCGCCCTAGAGTTGTTAGTAAAACTTTTAAATTTGTTGCTATCATAAGCCTTTCTGTTTGTAAATAGCATTAAATTTGTCTAGCGCGAGACGCCCATTTATCATGATAACTAAAATCAAATCAATTAAAACTCATTTCTCCCATGCTCCATCGTTAATCGCCATATCATGTCTCCTCCTTCCGAAATTTCTCCGTGCTGTCCTGTTCAGGTGAATTTACAGGAAACTTTACAGGTTCAACTCTTACATCCGTACAATTCTTCTTGACGCATAACCTCGACCATCCTTTATAGACGCGCCAGCAAGTATAACGTAACTTCCTAATTCGTGAGAGGAGAACCATGATTAAAGACCAGAATGTATTTGTGATAAAATTGGGAAGATGCTGTAATACTTGCGAACAACTCTATTTTATCATACGCCTTGTGACGAAATTACAATCTATCATAATTGCACCTGTATGATTTCCAGGTGATCATGGCATCAGTTCTTGACAGCTCAGATGAGAAAACCAATGGCTTTAAATTGATGAGACTTATTGTGGATGAAGGAACTGAAGCACTGAGACAAACATTGACAAAATATTGCCCAGGTAATTTGCAGTTTGTATTATCTACTCACCACCACACTTTTTTAAAACTCAAACATAAAAAGATCATCAATCAAAACCAATGGGATAAATTATATCCTGCTGCTTCTGTTCCGCCCAATATCAATTATTTTGATATCACGTTACTATGCGTTCTTTTGAAGAACATATGCGGTTTGAAATCACATAGAGATCCAATTTGGCATAACATTCCAAATGTTTCAGATCATTCTGTTGAAGCAGATATTGTTCGTGTTATGTCATTTCGCAATGAACGCTTTGGTCACATACCCAACACAGCTGTTAGTGATGGCGATTTTCAGTCTTTTTGGGCAGAGATAAGCGTCCCATTAGTTCGTCTTGGGATAGATCAGAGGGAGATTGATAGGTTAGAAAATGAGCCATGTGGGAAAGACGAGGTTGATCGAGTGTTGAAAGAATGGGAAAAGAGCGAAAGTGAAATTACGAAATCTTTAAAAAGAATTCGGGCTGTTGTAGATGAACATGGGGATATTTTGAATGAAATGAAGGGTGATATGAAAGCACTTAGAAAAGACAACGAAACTCGTTCTGATGAGCTTTTAAATAAACACCTTATTTTGTGTAACTTTCGGACAGAGATTGAATTGTGTTATGAAAGATTTACAGAAGGTACTCGTGAGTGGGTATTTGAAGAATTTCAGACGTGGTTTGATGAAAAAAATTCTACAAATCGCGCGTTTGTTATTTCTGGTCTTGCTGGCATGGGTAAGTCCGTTATTGCTGCTGCTATCTGCAAAAAGTTTGCTAAACATGTCGCGGCCTGTCACTTTTTCCAATACAATAATAGTAAGTACAACAATCCAAAAATCTTTCTTCAATCTTTAGCTTGGCAGGTATGTAAATATTTTCCTTCTTACAAGGAAGCTGTCATTAATATGCTTTCTGGTAAACTTGCACAATCGCTGGATGACATGAATGTTGAAGGGTTATTTTCCACTCTTTTTAAAGAACCTCTTTCTGATGTTGACGGTCCTGGTAAGCCGATATTGATTGTACTGGACGCTTTGGATGAAAGCTCAAGCAATGAAAGGGAGGAGCTTGTTCATTTGATCTCAAACCACTTACACAAACTTCCCTCTTATATACGTTTTGTAATTACCACAAGGCCTGAAAATAGTCTGATCGATAGGTTGGAGAAACTAAACCCTTTGTATATTAGAGGCGATGACCCAAGGAATTTGCATGATCTGAAAATGGTCTTAGAGGAGAGAATCTTAGAGACCAGTCCCAGTAAGGCAGAACTTATAGACAGATTAGCTGAAAAATCAAATGGTCTTATGTTGTACGCATTCTTTCTTGCTGAAGTTTATAATGATAAGTCATCCAAATTTAGCATTGATAACTTGCCGAATGGTATTGAGGAGCATTATGACGGCTACTTTCGTAGGTTGGAAAGCCAATTACTGGGTTCCTATGAAATTTCAAAGGAGAAATTCTTTTCTTTTTTAAGTGCTCTTGCAGTTAGTAGAGACCCTCTACCAAATGCTTTTGTTGAAATTTTACTTGGCTTAGGAGACTGCCGGTGGAAGATGAACAACGTTAGAAAAGCAATTTCTTGCCTTATTGTGATCAATGAAGACAAGTCCATTTCATTCTTTCATAAATCGTTAAAAGATTGGCTTGTCTACCACACGCATCATAACTACTCTGTTGATGTGCAACATGGCCATAAAATTCTGTGTGATTTATGTGTTTCAAAATTGGACGAGGTGAAGGTAAGGGGTGTTACAGACTTAGCCAAATCTAGTGCTGCCATTAGGTATTCAGTAAAACATTGGATATCGCATTTGCTGGACGGACCAGAAGATCAAGGTAAGTTAGACATTTTGGTAAGTGGTTATGCTGTAGATCTGGAAGTAATGTTTGCTAGTGTATGTTTCGATGTTGATCTCACATTAGATAATATTAGTAACCTGACCAACTATACAATGTACAATCATATTTTGGAAAGCACAAAAGCAATTGTAGCACGACTGTTTTTTGTTATTCGAAGATTTAGTTTCTTGTTAAGAGATTATCCTCATACATTTCTTCAAAATGTTGTCAACGAAGGTGGAGGAGATCTTTCGTTGAAAGCGTCATCTTTACTTCAAACTCGCTACAAAGAAATTGTTTATCTGGAGTTTATTGAGAAAGACAGGAAACATGACGCACTTGAGTGCCGTGGCCTTTTGTCCGGCACAATATTAGGCATTGACATATCTCCTAAACATGATTACATTGTTTGTGGTTATAGAGAAGGTGGAATTGAACTTTTTTCCACAGCAACTTTTATGTCTGTGTGGAAAGAACTGGACTTTGAGTTGCCTCCCCCATTGTATCTAAACAATTTTATCCGTCCTTGTATGTTGCGACATTGTATTGTTTTTCACCCTGGTGGCGACTTAATCTTACCTGGGAGACTAGATGAGGTGCTTTCTATAGAAGGAAAGTTAAGGTCTGGGCTATTTCAATGTGATGAAAGTTGTTTGAAATTTACAAATTGTTGTTTCTCTTTAGACAACAGTAGAATGGTCACAAACTATGGCAATAACTTGATTGTTTGGAACGTTGCTAGCGGCAATAAGATAAGATGTCTGCCATGTAAACCACTTTTCTCTTTTTCTTTCACTGCTAGTGGCAACTTTTTGGGTACAATTGATATTGAAAATGTTTTCAACGTCTACGATATAAATAATGATTACATTATCAGTAAGTGTGAGAAACTTAACTCTAAGATTCCAGTAGAAATACTTTCCATGTTCGAACAAAATTCTTGGCTTTGTTCTTATGTCCGTCACAATGTAGTTTCTGTAGATCAGAACGTGAAAGTATTTAGTCATAACGTAACTTTATCGGACATTATTCTGCCAAGTAGTTTGCACTATTGTGACGAATTAAAATGTTTGTTGCACGATCCAAAACAATCTTGGTTTTCAAAGGTAAGGACATTTCTTAATCGCACGTTTGGTTGGTCTTCGTTTGATGCACTTCGATATATTTTGATTGGGGATGAATATGTTCTCATTTACTCAGGCCGTTTAAATGCGATGCACATATTTAGTATGAAGAATCTGGTAGATGAAGAGGAGCAGCCTAATAAATTAGGGGGTGTATTTTCAAGTATGTCCCCCAATGGCGATTTTGTTTATGTCAATGTCAAGACGGCCCAGAGATTATTCATTTGCAATCTTCAGGCAAATACCAAATGTTCTCACGTGTTTCAAAATCGAAGTGTTTTTGGTATCCCAGTTGTGAGGGATGGTATAATTTTATATGATGAAAACCGCATCCCTGAACTATGGAATATTGATGTGACACAATGTCTTACAACCTTTGATGTATTGGTTGGTATGAAGAAATGTTTCCCAGTATCTGATGAAGTAATAGCTTGTCAGTATGACTCCTTTGTCACTTTCTTTAATGTTTTTACTAAGAAAATAGAAAGTAAAACAAGCTTCAGCGAAAAGGTTTTTATAGTGTACGCTTGCAGCATTAAATATCATATTCTTGCTCAGATCAAGTCTACTGAGTCATCGTTATGGAAGAATGGAGTTAAGGTAGAAGGGTGGGAAAATGTTTTGCGTGCGAATACGTCACTTAGATGTATTTTTTGTGCCCAATTTTCTCCCCAGGGAAATAGAGTAGCATTGTTCAGTTTAGAAATAAACAAAATATTTATATTTGATATGGTGTCATTAACATACCTTGCGCAGGTCCCTATTTACGGGCCAAGCGTGGATACCCTCATGTTCAAGTTTTTTGACGACGAAAACTTAGTTTGTGGTTCTACTAATCATATCTTATACTTCATTAATGTAGATCGTGGTGAAATAATAACTTGTTTAGATATGGGAAACATTCCAGCACCGATTGATGTTAGTCGTAAACGAAACATTGTGTTCGCCGGCCTTGATTGCTCAGAGCGTTTTGAGTTAATAAAAGTTTGTTTACCTCGTTGACTCCAACTCGGCTGTGTAAATCGTACAGTGCAAGTTTAATAGTCAATATTTCCAGGATTTATGAAACCAAACAAATGTTACAGCCAGTCATAGTTGTTATAAAGTTTAGAAGCGTGAATGATAACTGTTTTTCTACTTGATTTACAAAAGTAAACTCTCGTGGCATGGTAAACTGGAAAGTAAACGAGATTTGTCTCTATTTTGATCAAGGCATAGCCTGGAGAGACATTTCATGCTCATAAGTCATTAGAAAATGAATAGGAATAACGGGACCACGATTTGGCTTTTGAGAATGACGCCTGATGCTAAGTCTATATTGCGCAGTAGTTTAAACGGGTCGTAAAACTTTGCACTTTTTCATAAAAAATAAATACTCATAAAGTGTGTTAATTGAATTACAGTTTAAAACGAAAAATGCACAGGCGGATTTCATTATTCGAACTGGCTGCGTCCATTCCAAAAATATATATTTAACAGAAATTTTGTTTTGAGAAAGAGATAAAGGAAGGGTCGTACCTACTTTACTCGTGTTTGGTTGATTATGATGGTGAGACAATAAACTAAAAAGTTATATTTTTAAATCATTGACACTGAATACTTTTGTTTCATCAATCCAACCACAAAACATGTTCGCATTATCACGTATAGTTAGTCACCGTGAAGAAATATTGACACTATTATTTTTCTATATTGACACCTGTTTTAGCATGCTTTTTTCAATCGTGTTTATCAAACGATGCCAATTACCTAATAGATAGTTCTTTTAGCTTACTGCAGAAATTACAGCCGTTTGTATTCATGCCGTTTACCTGGCATATAAGTATAAACACTGATCTCCAGTCTGGAGTTTTCTCTCTCCAACTGGACATGTCTTTGGACTGAAGTTTGGGCTTTCAACATTTGGTCTTTGAATTTGCCGTCCTGTAACACATGTCTCGTTCACTAAAATGTTTACTCGATTCGTAATGTTTTATAATTTACAAAATAATGTGTAGTAAATATTTTGTACAGAACGAGGTATGCGTTGCAGAACGGGAGAGTACAAAATCCACAGTTCAGTCCAAAGTCCAAGTGAAGTTCAGTGTTTGCAATATGCCCATGCAGTGTACCCTTATTTATATTGAGCGAGAAGTTGAAGATAATTTTGTGTGTCAATATCCTCGGTCGATAAAGGGTTAAGATCTGCTTCAAGCGAGTATAGTCTGCATAGTAATTTACATACAGTATTTCCATTTAATTTGCGAAAAGTTGGATGTAATTGACTAAAATAATACGATCGTTAATAGCGTAAGATAATACGATATCCATAGATTTCATAACGGCTTGATTTATATGTGCAGGTAACCGCACAAAAATTTAAAATTTCTAGACTTGAGTGGAAGTAAGTTAAACTATGTTCCTGCAAAAATGAAGTTTTTGTGCTAAAATAAGAAACATGCTTGTGTGGTAGAATGCACATTTTTGTGACATTAACGATCGTTGTATTTTAATGCAAAACATTCTTATTGGGTTGAAAGTTACTTTAAAGCTGGACTGTAAACGAAATAGTGTTATGGATGATGGATAGTGAAACAAAGGGTTACATGTTCAGCACTGCACGCAAGAAAACTGGGACCAGTAACTCATAACTGAAGACTTTTATTTTCTCTTCAATTCTAAAAGAACAAAACCTGCATGGATGCCATTTCATGGAAATGTGTTGTCACGCATAAAACTGCTACATATTCATCTCGTACCTCGTTGAAAAGGCTTGTGTAAATAACTGCTGCTGTGCAGACAGCGGAGTAAACTATTAATAAAGTAAAGAGTAAACAAAATATTTTTGAATAACTTTTCTTCCACCGCTTACACGAAGCCTCACCGTAATGAGTTTTGTTGCAACTGATGCAACTATGGACAAGCTACCAGTGTTCGTTCAAGTTGTTAAGTCAAGAAAAAGAAACGTACTGTAATATATACTCATGGAAATCTACTTTACGAGTTCAACTGGAAGCCGAAAAAGCTATCTGCTGAAGGTTAAAAACATACTAATGTTTATTTCGGTGTCCGCCAGACTTCAAACCATAATAACTGTATTCATTTAAACCTACGGCCAATGATAATATCCGTCTAGCGTTGTGATTACCTACCTCGGTTGGCGATATGATGTTATGTGGATAAGATAGAAAAAAGAAATATCACGTGAGTCATCAAAATTGTTCTGCAAGCTTGCACTATTATCGGTATTCGTAGAACAAAATTTCTCGAAAGTTGTTCCTCGACGATGTTACTGATTGTGTTTGTTGATTTGTTATGAACTGCCTGCAAAATATTTTGCAGAACGAAACGAAAGCACCGCGTTGAAAAACAATCTTCATGGAGTGGAGGTTTTTTTAAAGAAGATATTGTTAAAAATTGTATTACCTCAGACCATTGTATCAACGTGGATTCCGTTGGAAACAAACCCATCTGCTTACTACATCGTCTGGTATAGACTGTCAAGTGTGGTAACATGGAAAATCTACACATTATTCAGTTAAGAGCTGCATGCATGGTCATATTTCGTCTATTTACATCAGGGTAAACTATTGACACGTGATTGAACTCTGTCGGAAACAAGACCAGATTACGGTTAAGCATCACATACGACTTTGCTACCAAATATTTGGAATCAACCCAAGGACGTATGAATGAACTATTGTATTTGGGACAAATTTACATAATTGGCTCAATTGGCAGTGCTTGTGTGTAACCAAGTTATCACTTTCCCTTGAAAAAATAAGACGTGTAGAAAATTAAATAAGAAAGAAAACAATAATGTTAAAATGTAATACTGTTTAATGTAGTGAGTTTAATGACATACATGAAACCTAAAATAACTTCCGGACATTTTCTACAACAACACCATCCTTGGCTCCTATGAAATGTAGTACATCTTTCTAGATTTTAAATCATTATATTAAAAAAGAAAAGAGATGAATGATATTTACTATGATGGTGTGACTAAAAGATTTTCCGCATTAAGCTTTCATGTATATCATATGCATGATGTGATACAGGGACGTACATGGACCAGTTGTATCCTTAGAATTGCAACTGCAATTTAACTACAAAACAGCTAGTGAAATTGCAGTTAATAGTTTTATACAATTAACCTGCCACCAGAAATTCTATTTCTTTGCATTGACCTGTAATTAAAGTCTAGCTCATTTATAATGATATGTAGTTTTCATATATTTTGGTAGTTTTAGATTAGTTTTAGATTGTTAGACTGTTATGCTAAACAATTTCGTAATTAGAATGTTATGACAAAACGGAACAAACTTCATTAGCATAATCTTCGAACAAGATGTAGTATATACAGAGAATGTTCTTGTATTTGAGGCGATGATGTAAGACAATTAGTATGTTTACAAATATATGTTTATATTTCTTATAACAAGTTTGAAGTAATTTAGTAAAGGTTCGTTTCAGACGACTGTATTCCTGCTTGAACTTATTGTGTGAAACGGCAATTTGGGCAAAACAAGAACATCAGGCATTCAAATGGTTTACAAAATAGTGTGGTCCACTCGCTTAAAAATCCTGTGAAAAATAAGGTACTAAGTGTTTGTAACTAAAGCAGAAGCTTTAGGTTGCAAATTTGTGTCAATGATTGTAGCTTCAAGCAAGATGACGGACTTAAGTTCTGGGGAATGTTGAACAGATTACTGTACGTTGTAAAACTTGTCCGTTGGGAGACAAGTTGAGAATAAAGCTGCATAGTGTAACAGCGCCTTAATAGTCACCCATAAAGTGTTCATGGCAAGAATCCTAATCTTTTCAGAAAGTTCAATGGTGGTTTATGGTGAGCTAACGCACAAATCCGTGCTTTATATTCTTGTCAGTGGTGTACCGCAAAATAAAGAGTTTTTGAGTAAATAGCAAGCTAATAATATAAATATAACCCTACCGGATGTTCGCGCAAACGATTTTTAATTGTCTTGCAAATATAACAAATTATATACTTACTTGCAGAATGTAGCACTTAACAGTCTGCCAGAATTTTCTTTTCCAACGTCAGCGGTACATTTTATACTTGTTGTCCAAGCTGAAGGAAATTAAGTGCAAGAAAGTGATTGTTGAGGTGTTAGGTGTTACATTATTTGCTTGAGAGGTATGTGTACGTTATTTAGCTTTTTATTTTATTGCGACATGAATGATGTAGTTTACGAAGGTTATAAGTGATTAGTCATGAGCTATTTTGATTTATTTTGTTTCGAAACCGAATTAAAACCACAATTCATCAGTCTTGTCTTTTTAACAAATCATCTATTTCCATAAATTATACCTACCATTGCCTATTTTAGTAAAAGAACAAAAACGCATAGACGGTATTATATAATATTTCGATCGATGCAAAACAAAAAACGTATGAATTTCGACATCCCGAGCAAATGTCCTTTGTCGGGAAGCTGCTAAACGAATAAGGATCTTTACTCGAAACATGTGAAGTTCTACTCTTCTGTTTGTATCGCTGCGATAGGCAATGTAATGAGATAATCCTTATGGTTTTCACAAAAAGTCTTAGTTTGAAATATCTCGAAGTGTGTTAGGCACAAAGACTGAATCGTTATAAATAGACCATGCAGTTAGAAAGCTTCCCTTATACGAGATATTTCCTTAACATGATTTCCTTGACGAAGTTTTCAATAGACAACTACTCAAATGGTGAATGCTCGAATACACCATTAAGTTTTTACCCATACGCAAGAGCTTAGAAATATTTTGTTGATCGAGAAGAAATTGCTTTGAAAATATCCTCGTTTTTAGTTAGTACCATAGATATCTTATATACACTAGATGGCGCATCCCACACTGTGGGCAGGCGAAAATTGAAGCCGGATCGCGGGCGCTGGTCGTTCCCACAGAGTTGACACGGAGCATGATAATTTGTGTATTTTGTATTGCGAAAATGGACAAAGTTGACAGTAAGTCCTCTTTTATGCAGCTAAAAAGTATTTAATACACAAATGCAGAAAAGTATAGTGTTTTCTGTAGCATTTTTTTAATAAGTGGGAACGACCAATATCGCCGCCGCCTATTGTTATGAGGGGATACCGCTGAGATTTTTGGCTTCACTTTTTGATATACAGATGCGCTATCTCGTGTATATGAGATATCTATGGTTAGTACAGGTTATTCTAATTCAAAGCTACTTAACCTTGGTCATACTCAGTAAAGATCGACCGGGTTATTTAAGATAAATACCAGTAATATAAGACAAACTTGGCCATATAGGCAATCTGCTCAAGGAACCACGCTCAATTGCTTGCCAGTAATTATATAGAAACTTTGTTGATTTATCATTACATTAGATGCGTTGAAATGAGAAATTGTATGATTCGTTGAAACCTAGCTTATATTTCGTAGCCTGCAGTCATATCCTACTATCTTACATCAAGTCTGAATCTATATTATCAGTAAAATCACGAGTAGTTTTCCTGTTGTTTTTTAATAAGCGATTGATTGGGCATTTTAAATTACGTTTTATCTATAAAACCAAATCAAATCTATAACAAAAGTGTATCGTGTCAGTTTATAATGGTAAATGTCTTCTCCATTTCGTCGACAAAAATCCAGGTGGTACATACCTTGCTTGAGAGGTATCGTGAACCTTAATTACACCATTCATTTTACTGCGAGATAGATGTTATAGTTTAGCAAGGTCAAGCCAATAGTTTCGAACATTGTAACGTTGCTAATGCAGGTATATAGCGCATTCAGTACACGAAATGTATTACATGAAGATTCTTTGACCATCTGAAACAATAAAGTAATACTCGAGACCTCGCCAACCGAAGCTGATTTCCACGAGGGGCTTGTATCATAACAAAATTTACTAACTATTTACAATAATCATTACTTGTAAAGTGAGAAAATAAAAGCGTTGGATGAAGAACTTGTTAGCATTTATTTTGTTCAGTTGAGACCAAACGAGGCCCACGATTCATCCTGTATTCTAGTATTCTACGGTCGCTCTCTTTTCAATTAGCAATAAAAAGCCATGTATTCTGGTGCTATCAACGTTTTTGCCATCAATACTTATATAATAAACGAAACAAACAGAACTTTAATATCTCGAATTGCTTGATCGGTTCTTTTTAAACAGCAATATACATGAGTTGATAAAGAGCTAGTTATTGATACCACCCCTACCTATACTTTTTTCCTGGCCACGTGGCAATGTAAGAGACGTCATGTGATGTGTTGAAACGTTACCTCGCGACCACGATTGGTTGCAGTCAGGCTTCTAACAAACTGCAAGTCTCAGTCATTTTCACAATGGATTTCAAAATGAGGACAATATTTTTCGTAAAAGCAAGATCCTAAGTATTTATAAGAGTCAAAAATGAACAAATATAAGCGAATATTTTAAATCGTTTACAGTAAAATAATATTTCAAATATTTTCTTGCACTGACCCTCGTTTGAAATGGACAGAGTAAAGAAATTTTTCCTGGCGTTTAATTCAAAACTAATCACCTGATTAAACAATAAAGTTAGAAACCCATTTAACTGGCAGACTGTCAAATTGAAACTGGCACTTTCTCACGAAGACGCTGCAACAAATTTTAATGACGAGGTACACGAGTGATGTTTGCGAGCGTCTCTTGCGTTGCCGTTCTGCCTGCTAAGAAAGTGGGGGTGTGGCAGTCTACTGATTTTAGTAATATAGGACAATGATTATTTCTTTCTTTTCATCAAAAAATAGAAAACCAGTCGCATGCCAATATTCTGTGACGATATGAAAGATGTTCCTCTGTCTTTGGATTCAAAAACCCTTACCATAATACGGCGCTAGTAGTGTGTTGGTGCTTCCTGTCTTAGTTTCATTCATTCAACAATCTTTTCTCAATCAAATAACCAGAGTCTGACACGATAGCATTACCGTCAAACCTATTTTCATTCACAGCAATCGAGGGTGAATCTGCATGGATGCCAAGACCCCCAATGATTTGCATCTTCCACCGCCTATTGTTGAAGTAGCTTTTGAGTTCGTGCTTGTCAATTTTCTGTTTCAGTTTAAAAATTTTTCATCCGGTTGAGTTTTCAATAGAATCAGAGAAAAAATATCCAAAATTTGATTTCTTCACCCTAACTATCAATGAATTAATTACATTTGGTTCCAATAATAAATTAATCGAGTTCTGTTCAAAGCAAAATTGAGAATTTTGGTGCGTCCGTATTAAAAAATATTTTCCTTCTGTCTCAGAAGCGTCATTTTGCTTTCGGCCTAGAGTTGTTACTAAAACCTTTAAAGTTGTTGTTATCATAAGCCTTTCTGTTTGTAAATAACATCAAATTTGTCTGCCGCGAAACGCCTATTTATAATGATAACTAAAATCAAATCAATTAAAACTCGTTTCTCTCATGCTTCGTCGTTAATCGTCATATTATGCCTCCTCCTTCCGAAATTTCTCCGTGTTGTCCTGTTCAGGTGAATTTACAGGAAACTTTACAGGTTCAACTCTTACATCCGTACAATTCCTCTTGACGCATAACCTCGATCCTCCTTTATAGACGCGCGAGCAAGTATAACGTCACTTCCTAATTCGTTAGAGGAGAACCATGATTAAAGACCAGAATGTATTTGTGATAAAATTATGAAGATGCTTTCAGTAGTACTTGCGAACGACTCTATTTTATCATACGCCCAGTGACGAAATTACAATTTATCATAATTACACCTTTATGATTTCCAGGTGATCATGGCATCAGTTCTTGACTGCTCAGATGAGAAAACCAATGGCTTTAAATTGATGAGACTTATTGTGGATGGAGGAACTGAAGCACTGAGACAAACATTGACAAACAATTGCGCAGGTAATTTGCAGTTTGTATTATCTACTCACCACCACACTCTTTTGAGACTCAAACATAAAAAGATCATCAATCAAAACCAATGGAATAAAGTATATCCTGCTGCTTCTGTTCCACCCAATATCAATGATTTTGACATCACGTTACTATGCGTTCTTTTAAAGAACATATGCGGCTTGAAATCACATAAAGATCCAATTTGGCATAACATTCCAAATGTTTCAGATCATTCTGTTGAAGCAGATATTGTTCGTGTTAGGTTATTTCGCAATGAAAACTTTGGCCACATACCCAATACAGCTGTTAGTGATGGCGATTTTCAGTCTTTCTGGGCAGAGATAAGCGTCCCATTAGTTCGTCTTGGGATAAATCAGAGGGAGATTGATAGATTAAAAAATGAGCCATGCGGGAAAGAGGAGGTTGAGCGAGTGTTGAAAGAATGGGAAAAGAGCGAAAATGAAATTATGAAAGCTTTAAATCGACATGCGGATGTGTTAAATGAAATGAAGGGTGATGTGAAAGCACTTAAAAAAGACAACGAATCTCGTTCTGATGAGCTTTTGAGTAAATACCTTGTTCGGTGCGACTTTCAGACGGAGATTGAATTGTATTATGAAAGATTTACAGAAGGTACTCGTGAGTGGGTATTTGAAGATTTTTTGACGTGGTTTGATGATGAAAATTCTAAAAATCGTGCGTTCGTTATTTCTGGTCTTGCTGGCATGGGTAAGTCCGTTATTGCTGCTGCTATGTGTAAAAAGTTTGCTGAACATGTTGTGGCCTGTCACTTTTTCCAGTACAATGATAGTAAGTACAACAATCCAAAAATTTTTCTGCAATCTTTAGCTTGGCAAGTATGTAAATATCTTCCTGCTTACAAGGAAGCTCTGGTTAATGTGCTTTCTGGTAAACTTGCACAATGCCTGGATAATATGAATGTTGAAGGGTTATTTTCCACTCTTTTTAAAGAGCCTCTTTCTGATGTTGATGGTCCTGGTAAGCCGATATTGATTGTACTGGACGCTTTGGATGAAAGTGCAGACAATGAAAGAGATGAGCTTGTTCATTTGATCTCACACCACTTACACAAACTTCCCTCCTATATACGATTTCTAATTACCACAAGGCCTGAGAAGAGTCTGATCGATAGGTTGGAGAAACTAAACCCTTTGTATATTAGTGGTGATGATCCAAGGAATTTGCATGATCTGAAAATGGTCTTGGAGGAGAGAATCTTAGAGGCCAGTTCCAGTAAGGCAGAACTTATAGACAGATTAGCTGAAAAATCAGATGGTCTTATGTTGTACTCGTTCTTTCTTTCTGAAATTTACAATGACGATCCCAGCATATTTGCCGTTGATAATTTACCGAATGGTATTGGGGAGCATTATCAAGGCTTCTTTCGTAGGTTGGAAAGCCAATTATTAGGTCTCTTGGAGATTTCAGACGATAAATTCATTTCTCTTTTGAGTGCTCTTGCAGTCAGTAGGGAACCACTGCCAGATTCTTTTGTTCAGTGCTTGCTTGGTGTGGAGAACTCCCCCAGAAGAATGCAAAAGGTCAGAAAAGCAATTTCTTGCCTTATTGTTATCAATGAAGACAAGTCCATTTCATTCTTTCATAAATCGTTAAAAGATTGGCTTGTCGATCACTCGGATCATGACTACTCCGTTAAGGTGGAACATGGCCATAAAATTCTGTTTGATTTATGTGTTTCAAAATTGGACGAATTAAGGGTAAGTGGTGTTACAGACTTAGCCAAATCTAGTGCTGCGATTAGGTATTCAGTAAGACATTGGATATCGCATATGCTGAACGGACCAGAAGACCCAGGTAAGTTAGACAGTTTGGTAAGTAATTATGCTGCAGATCTGGAAGTAATGTTTGCCAGTGTATGTTTTGATGTTGATCTCACATTAGATAGTATTAGTAACCTGACCAAGTGTGAAATGTACCATCATATTTTGAAAAGCACGAAAGCAATTTTAGCAAGATTGTTTTTTGTTATTCGAAGGTTTAGCTTCTTGTTAAGAGATTATCCTCATACATTTCTTCAAAATGTTGTCAACGAAGGTGGAGGAGATCTTTCGTTGAAAGCGTCATTTTTACTTCAAACCCGCTACAAAGAAATTGTTTATCTAGAGTTTATTGAGAAAGAGAGGAAACATGACGCACTTGAATGCCGTGGCCTTTTGTCCGGCACAATATCAGGCATTGACATATCTCCTGAACATGATTACATTGTCTGTAGTTATAGAGAAGGTGGAATTGAACTTTTTTCCACAGCAACTCTTATCTCTGTGTGGAAAAAAACGGATTTTGAGCTAGAACTGCATTTTTTCTTTGCTTATCATTTTTTTCGACATTGCATTGTTTTTCACCCTGGTGGCGACTTGATCTTACCTGGGAGACTAGATGAGGCTCTATCTATAGAAGGAAAGTTAAGGTCTGGGCCATTTCAATGTGATGAAAGTTGTTCTAAATTTACAAATTGTTGTTTCTCCTTAGACAAGAGTAGAATGGTCACAAACTATGGCAATAACTTGATTGTTTGGAACGTTGCTAGCGGCGATAAGATACGATGTCTGCCATGTAAACCACTTTTCTCTTTTTCTTTCACTGCTAGTGGCAACTTTTTGGGTACAGTTGATATTGAAAATGTTTTCAACGTCTACGATATAAGTAATGATTACACTATTAGTAAGTGTAAGAAACTTAACTCTCAGGTAGAAATACTTTCCATGTTCGAACAAAATTCGTGGTTCTGCTTAATTGACGATGATGTAGCTTCATTAGATCAGAACCTAAATGTATCCTGTTATTTCAAAACCTTATGGGACATTATTCTGCCAAGTAGTTTGCACTATTGTGACGAACTAAAATGTTTGTTGTACGATCCAAAACAGTCTTGGTTTTCAAAGGTAAGGAAATTTGTTGAAGGCAAGTTTAATGCGTTTTCGTTAGATGCACTTGGATATATTTTGATTGGGGATGAAAGTGTTCTCATTTACTCAGTTCGTGCAAACGCGATGTACATATTTAGTATAAAGAGTCTAGATCTGGTAGGTGAAGAGGAGCCTGATAACTTAAAGGGTGCATTTATTACTATGTCCCGCAATGGCGATTTTGCTTATATATTAGCGTTTTTGAATTACATGTGGGCCGAGAAAGTAACCATTTACAATATTCAGTCAAATACCAAATTTTCTAAATCGTTTCAAAGTCGAAGTGTGTCGGGCATCGCTGTTGTGAGGGATGGTGTAATTTTATATGATGAAAACCGCACCCCTGAACTATGGAATAACGATGTGACACAATGTCTCGCATCTTTTGATGTATTGGTTGGTATGAAGAAATGTTTCCCAGTATCTGATGAAGTAATAGCTTGTGTGTATGACTCCTATGTCATTTTCTTTAATGTATTTACGAATAAAATAGGAAGTAAAACAAGCTTCGGCGAAAAGGTCTTGAAAGTACACGCTTGCAGCATTGAATATCATGCACTTGCTGAGATCAAGTTCAGTGAGTTCTCGTTATGGAAGAATGGAGTTAAGGTGGATGGGTGGGAAAATGTTTTACAAGCGAATACGTCGCTTACACTTTTTTCGCACGCTGAATTTTCACCCCAGGGAAGTAGACTAGCGTTGTTTGGAGTAACAAAGAAAGTATTTATATTTGATGTCGTGTCATTAAGTTTCGTTGCACAGGTCCCTATTTACGGGTCAAGTGAGAATACCCCCAGCATTTTCAAGTTTTTTGACAACGAGAATTTAGTTTGTGGTTCTACTAATCATATCTTATGCTTCATTAATGTAGATCGTGGTGAAATAATAACTTGTTTAGATATGGGAAGCATTCCAGCACAGATTGATGTGAGTCGTAAACGAAGCATTGTGTGCGCCGGCATTGATGGCTCAGAGCGTTTTGAGTTAATAAAAGTTTGTTTACCTCGTTGATTGTAACTCGATTGGGTAAGTTAATCGTTTGCAAGTCGTTAATATTTCCAGAATTTATGAATACAAACATATGTTACGTATAGCCAGTTTTTGTAGTTATTTATGGTAAGGGACGAAAGCTTCAATTTTAACTCGATTTTTGTAATGAGTACTTTTTTTCCAAATAGGAATATTGGCAGTATACTTCCTTTACTATATTAATAAGCGATGTGATAAAAGCATCTTTTGAGCCGAAAATGACTGTTTAAGATTGGTAACATGAACGGGAGCGAGGAGGGAGTGTTTCTACCCCTGTGACGTCACAGTTAAATACATAAAATTTCTATTTTTCGTTATTTCTGCATGGAGTTTGTTGGAAAAATAACAATGTAGAAGAAATCCTGAGCTTGTTTCCAAGGTAATGAATTATTAGACTGTTCCACATCTTCTCATATGTTTACTGCTGCAATGTTCAAAGATGTTGGATGGCTATTTTTGATAAGACAAACGTTTTTCAACATTTTCAAACGTCAGGCAACATTTCAAACTTGAACGATGATTCAAGAATGACCACTGATCTTAAATCAATATTTTTGATTGGTTTTTCAACAGGTCTTAAGACTTGGTACTTTTAAAAACGAAGAAGTTGACCATAGAAAATAAGTTATACGATAATATTTGAAAAGTGTTTTGTGGATTACAGTTTCAAACGAAAAATTAAAACACAACTTCTATGTACTATTCGATTTGCGGTGGCCATTCTAAGAATATCAACAGCAAGTCTTTTTTGAGAAAGATATCGAACCACAAAACCTTTTTATATTGACACTATTATTGGGTAGTTACTTACCGTGAAGAAATATTGGCACTATTATTTTTCCGCATTGACACCTGTTTTAACATGTCTTTTTGAAAACTATGTTTCGAACAATATTATTTACTAAATAAATCATGCTTTTCGCTAACGACAGAAATTGGAAGCATTGGTTACCTGGCATATTGCAAACACTGGAGTTTCGACTGGGCTTTGGACTTTGGATTTTCTCGTTCTGTAACGCGTCTGTTGTTCATTAAAACACTTACAATCAATTCAATCAACAATGTAATATTCATTCACTTTGTCTGCTACTCTGTCTATACGTTTATTCGCCTTTTGATTTGTTTGTCTAATGTCAGTCCACCATGTGTTGTGTTTTGTATTGGAACCCCGTTATTGGAGACCAGCCATTGTGTGTAATACTGGTTTAGTCTACGTAAATACTGTTGTTAATTTACGTAAATACTGTTGTTGTTTTATTGTTTTTCTAATGTATGGCGAGTCTTGTGAAATAAAATAAAATAAATGTTATCTTAGATTACAAATGAATTGTAAATATTGTTAACAATAACTCAATGAGGGTTCGTCGCAGAACGGCAAGGTGGAAGTCTAGTCCAAATTTCATAGTCTAATCCAAAAGTTCCTGCTACGGCCAAAGTTCAAGTCAAGTCGAGTGTTTACAATATGCCCAGTTTATCCTAATTTATATCGAGCTGAGGACAATTTTGTGTATCAATATCCCAGTTCTGGGTTAAGGTCTGCTTCGGGGGAGTAAACCGGGTGTATAAAAAAAAGTAGACAATTCTGAAATCGCTGTTTGTTTCCCGAAGCGCCTCAAAGTACAATTTTTTTGTATTAGAATAGCTTTTTTTGCCTTTTGGTACTTATAATCTATAATAAACCGAAAAAATGAGAAATTTGAAACTTCAATACCTGGGGGGTTGTGTCTTTTACGACAAGTTAAATATGCCTTGCGCGCAAAACTTATATGCTTAAAAGTAATTTTGACTTGGTAGATGGAAAATTTGTCGGGTGTTGTATTGCTGTACAAAATTTCAGAAAATTTGCAATCGCTCGAGTCTACATAAGCGGTTCAAAACGTCGCGCGAACTTCCATATTTTTAGCAAAATTAGCTTTGTGCAGCTTTAATTTATGTACTTACTTAATTTGCATACAACTCCCAAGGGACATTTAATTAAAATTGGAACATTACTTCAGAAAAACGATTCTTTTTTAGAAAAATATACGTTCACACGCAGTAGCGAAGCCAGCCCGACAATTTGGTCATGCTATGCAAATTTAAACATTATCATTATTCATTCCTTTAGCAATTCATTCCTTATACGGTCAAAAACACAGAAAAATTTGAATTTGCATAACCAAATGTCGGGCTGGCTTAGCTACTGTTCACACGACATTTTGAATGGCTTAAACTCAATCAAATTTCTCGAACAGCAATGAAACACCTAACATATTGTCCACCTACCAACTCAAAATTACCTTTAAGCCTTTAAATTTCGCGCGCAAGCCTTTTTTAATGTGTTTCAAAATACGCACACCCCTGGGTTTGAAATATTAAAATTTCAGAATATTTTTATCTATTCTACACCGTAAATACCCAAGCAATGTACATTGATAAAAAACTTTATACTTCAAGCCGTTGCGCGAGGTCGAGAGCCGTTTCAAAATTGTCTACTTAGTTTTTTTTATACACCCTGTAGTCTAAATTAGTGTATGTGATTAAAGTTGCGGAAATTCTTTTCAGTATTGTAAAAGTTGGATGTATTTACTAAAATAGAGCGATCGTTAATGCCAGAAAATATCTGAAACATGTGTTTTATGATACAAGAAAGGCTAGTAAATATAACCATGTAAAATGATATGAATGTGTCTCACGCATATTCTTTTTAAAGATCAATACTAAAGATCAAATTTCCACATGAAAATTATGATGGAGTTATACTGAAGAAAACGTTTTAAGAAAAATATACAATTTCCATGTGAATCTTAACCTGCTTGACTAATGTGTGCTGGTAGTTATTTTACATGGATTAAAAGTTCATACTATGTTTTTTCAAAAATGAAGATTTTGTGCTAAAATAAGAAAGTTACGTACTTGTGTCATAAATTGCCTTCCATTTCCCTGACATTAACGATCGTTGTATTTTAATGCAAAACATTTTTACTGGGCGGAAAGTTACTTTAAAGCTGGACTGGAAACGAAATAGTGTTATTGATGATGGACAGTGAAACGAAGGGTTACATGTTCAGCACTGTACGCAGGAAAAGTGGGACTAATAACTGATGACATTACAGGATTCTGCACGTATTCTGTTTCTCCTCACTTCTAAGAGAACAAAACCTGGATGACATTTTTTCGAATGTGTGGTTGTCATGAAAACGCTAGGTATTCATTCCGTACCTTGTTGGAAAGACTTGTGCAAGCAACTGGTTCGGCAGAATGGTCAGAGGACGAGAGTTAAGAATTACAAAATGTTTTGGAATAACACGAATTCTCTGACAACAATCACAAAAAACCGCATTGTAATGACTTTTGCTGCAACTTATCCAACTTGAAGTTCAAAGGAAGGAGTCACTCGTATTGACTTTGTTGCCAAAATTTACTCTGTAAATTCCCATGATCGACAGTCTTCAAAAGATAACAACTGTTTTTGGTCAAACGACAATATATCCGTCTAGTCTTGTGATTACCTCAGTCGGGGGATATGATAATGTCGTATGGATAAGATAGAAAGAAACAATATCACGTGAGTCTTCTGGATGAATTCCTGGAAAGTTGTTCCTTAAACGATATTTGTTTTTATTACTGATTGTGTATTTTTTATGAACTGATTGCAACAAATTTTGCAGAACGAAACGAAAGCACCGCATTGAAAAAACACCTGCAGTGTGGAGACATTTTTCAAAGAAATATTCTTCGTTTTTATTGTGTCGTTTCAAAGTCTCAACATGCGCTTGATTAAAAAGACACAAGTCCTTGCTGAAAATTGGAACATGACAATTGAGAACGTGGAATAAATTTATTATACAACTCATGTAAAATGTTATCCACACGAACGCAATTTCAGCCAAAATAATTTTTCCAGTGCGACAACCAGAACTAAACAGTTAACAGGAGCAACTTATGGTACTAATCGAACGATATACCTGGTTGGAAAGTACCCAAAGGTTCCGTCGAGAATGTAAATCACGAATGAAACACTCATGCTGGCTTACCACATTTCTATGAGAGTCAAAAATAATTGCAAAAGTGTAAGTCTAAACTGCAAAAGCAAGAGCACATTGACGTTTACTTCCTTGTTCGATGGACATGATAGTATAACTGCTGCATTTAGTGAAACAACAGTAACGACATTTGTATGCTATTATGATAACCTGTTAAAGGATTATGTTGTGGATGACGTGAAGACATCGTGTAAGACATCACCAATTCACCATTAATCTGCGAGAACGGCATTCTTGTCAAGTTATAAGCAGTATTACTATTACTTGTTGTCTAATCTTGATTGTTACAATTTGTATTGAAGATCAGAACAGATCTTAACTAGGGGTCGGAACAGATCTTACCTCAGAAGGTCGGAACAGATCTTACCTCATCACCACTTACACAAAACCTCACTGTAATGACTTTTGTTGGAACTGATGCAACTATGGACAAACTACCAGTTTTCAAGTTGTTAAGTTAAGAAAAAGAAACGTATTTTCATATATACTCACGGAAATTTACTTTACGAGTTCATCTGGAAGCCGAAAAAGCTATCTGCTAAAGGCTAAAAATAAATTACTAATGTTTATTTCGGTGTCCGCCAGGCTTCAAACGATAACAACTGTATTCGTTCAAAGCTACAGCCAATGATAATATCCGTCAAGCGTTGTGATTACCTACCTCGGTTGGCGATATGATGTTATGTGGATAAGATAGAAAGAAGCAATATCATGTGAGTCATCAAAATTGTTCTGCAAGCTGACACTATTATTGGTATATAGAACAAAATTTGTCGAAAGTTGTTCCTCAACGATATTACTGATTGTGTTTGTTGATTTGTTATGAACTGACTGCAAAATATTTTGCAGAACGAAACGAAAGCACCGCGTTGAAAAACAATCTTCATGCAGTGTAGAGATATTTTGTAAAGAATCTTGATTGTTACAAATATTGTATTGAAGGAAACAGATATTACCTCAGACCATTTTATCAACGTGGATTCCGTTGGAAACAAACCCATCTGCGTACTACATCGTCTAGTATAGACAGTCAAGTGTGGTAACATGGAAAACCTATACATTATTCAGTTAAGAGCTGCATCATTGGTCGTATGTCGACTATTTACATAAGGCTAAACTATTGACACGTGATTGAATTCTGTCGGAAACAAAACCAGATTACGGTGAAGTAACACATTCGACTGCAAATATATGGAATCAACCCAAGGACAACGGATGAATGAACTTCTGTATTAGGGACAAATTTATATAATTGGCTCAAAATGGAACATTTGTGCAGTGCTTGTATGTAACCAAGTTATCACTTTCCCTTGAAGAAAATAAAACGTTTATTGAATGTACGTTGCATAGAATGAAAACAATAATGTTAAAATATAATATTGTTTAATGTAGTGAAACATGTTAATGACATACATGAAACCTAGAATAACTTCCGAACGTTTTCTACAACAACACCATCCATGGCTCCCATGAAAAGTAGTACATCTTTGTACATTTTGAATCATTATGTTAAAAAAGAAAAGAGATGAATGATATTTACTATGATGTTGTGACTAAGCGATTTTCCGCATTAAGCTTTCATGTATATCATATACATGATGTAATACAGGGACGTACATGGGCCAGTTGTATTCATAGAACTACAACTGCTATTTAACTACAAAACAGCTAGTGAAATTGCAGTTAAGAGTTTTATACAATTAACCTACCACCAGGAATTTTATTTCTTTATTTTCTGCTGGGCAGAATAATTGTTGTCGTTTTGCATTGACCTGTATTTAAAGTCTAGCTCATCTATAATGATATGTAGTTTTCATATAATTTTGTATTTATAGATTATTAGACTGTTATGGTAAATAATTTCGTAATTAGAATGTTATGACAAAACGGAAGAAACTTCATTAGCATAATCTTTGAACAACATCTAGCATATACAGAGAATCTTCTTGTATTTGAGACGATGATGTAAGACAATTAGTATATTTACAAATATATGTTTATAGTCCTTATAACAAGTTTGAAGTAATTCAGTCAAGGTTTGTTTCAGACGACTGTATTCCTGCGTGAACTTATTGTGTGAAACGGCAGTTTGGGGCAAAACAAGAACATCAGGAATTCAAATGGTTTACAAAATAGTGTGGTTCACTCGCTTAAAAATCCTTTTAAAAATAAGGTACTAAGTTTTTGTAACGAAAACAGAAGCTTTAGGTTTGAGTCGTGTATGGGCATGCATGAGCAATATGGCAGAAGGTCGTGCTCTTAACTTGTTTTATCAAAATATCGCCAGTACGGGTGAAAATGGTTGTTTAAGTTTCTTCCTAGCTAGTGCTAGTTGCACTGAACTGTCTGGCATGTCCCATGATGGAGTACGTTTAAAATGGACTGGTGATTTGTTAGAATTAAAACGAATTGTACGTGAAGTATGGGGCTTCGAAGGAAAATGGTCGTCACCCGGGGGACAGTCGAAGAAGCTCTCAAGTACAAGTTCTGATTTGGTTCTCACATGGCATGAAGGTAAATTAAAGTCCGTGCTTTTTAAAGGTAGAGACGGTGTTTTAATGCGAGATTAATGTGTATTGCTTTGTAAACATGTAACTCAATCTATACTCAAGCCACAATTTCCAGATTCTGGTCAAACAAATGTAAATACAAGTGTGTGTGGTTCCCCCTAATTTACCAGATGAAAATGTGAAAGTTGCTACCGACTTCGCCTCTTTGGTTGAAACTACACAGAATAAAACTGTCTGTCGGTCAGCTCCTGACTTTGTCGATTGCCAGTGCCAGACTGAGCAGATTGAATTAAATAATAATAATTGTGGTTGTAGCTGTGGAATTACAGCTGCGGAGCTTGAAGGGATGAAACTTGAATTAGTTATTTTACAAAAGAAATATGAGTCTAAATTGGATTCTTTTGTTGCGTTGCTGAACTTGCGACTGACCGTACAAATATAAACCAACTTAAGCAAGAACTTGCTTATGAAAAAAATAAAATAGTCGTTTTGAGTCGGAATTGGCTTTGTGAGAGAAAGGAATGCTGAAGTCAATGAATTGCCTTACTCAATGACGGAATTAAAAACAGGGAAGTGATTATTGATCAGTTGGGACCTCTTAATCCAGCAAAAATTTAGAAGGAACATGCACTTCCGACATTAATGCGCAAACAAAGAATGCAAATCAAAAATTATTTAAGAGTAACGATAACCCTGGTCAGTCTTCCATGATTGGAAACGTTAATGTTAATAAATTTGATGAGGTTGACGAAGTCAGCAATAACATGACCCAGTCTACTGCTCATAGTATCAAGACGAAGCCGGCACCGATTAACCGACAAAAATCAACATTCGACCTATCGCTAAGCACTTGGTTGCTTGTCCATTCTTACGGAAGAAAGGAATTTGTCTTAAAGGATCAAGATGTGACTTTTCTCACAATCCAGTCAAACTTGCATTAATAAAAATCCTAATATGCATTTGACCGCATGTCCATTCTTATTAAGAAAAGGTCATTGTTTAAAGAGATCGAGATGTGATTTTTCTCACAACATTAGCCAAACTCAGATTGGGAAAAAAGTAAATGTGAATCCCCCTAAAGAAGTCATCGAAATTAACAACGATGTGGGTTATCCTATCACCACCCTCAAGGGCAGTAATGTAAGTACTAACGCTAGTACTTTAATGAATTGTATGCAATACCAGTGAGAATTACTATTCAGAGACGCGGCAAACTAGATCCGCAAAAATTTAGAAGGAGAAATGAGCATTTTTTTCGCCCTCCGGAATTACAACTTGGAGATACGGACTCCTGGAATGCTCATCTACAATTGGTCAACCAAACCTTGGATCAATTTGGGACCTTGGAAAAGGCGGAATCTCACGTATTAATGAATATACAGGGTGAGTAAAAAAAAACTGATGCCCTTTCAAATTCAAATTAGCTGCAAATTTCATACGGTGTATTCCCATGGGTATACAGAACAGATCATGATTTAGTACACAGTACGTAAACCAATTCTGACAATTCTTGCACGGCTAAAATTATGCATTTTAACTTCCACTGGGAATTAGATTTTGTTTTAGATCAACGTCTGTCAAATTGCAAGAATGCAATGCTGCTAGTTTGAATTTCAATAGTATCAGTTTTTTACCCATCCTGTACTGTGTACTTAGTCACGATCTGTTCTCTGTATACCTATGGGAATACTTAAAGTTCCGTAATGAAATACGCGGCTAATTTGAATTTGAAAGGGCATCAGTTTTTTTTTACTCACCCTGTGTATGCATAAACTCACCTTGTAGTCCACCGCCACGCAATTTCTTGCAGTCCACCGCGTCAGGACCACCAGGGAGGCGCTCTATTCTTACGTGTATTGCTATAAACGCGAGATCCTTAACTAAACCGGATGCTTGTTCAACATTTTATTTGGAACTGAATAGCTATAATGAAGATCTGGCTATTGTTCTTTAATTCTTTAATTCTTTAATTCTTTAATTTACTCTTTTGCCTTAAATTGGCGATTGCAAACCGCAACAGCTTAAGCCAATTGCTGCGACACCATTACAATAATTAACACGTACAACAAATAATAGGCATAAACATAGATTCAACAAACAATAGACATAGACATACTACGAACATTAAGGATAAACATATTTAGCAAAAACATCAAAAACAACAAGGAGTGGTTAAGAGGTTCCGGGCAGAATTGCACGTGACACAAACTGACTTCCACGTCCTCGCATCCTCAGGATCGTAACACAAATTAAATGCATTTCTGTAATATTGTTTAAGTAAGGTCTTAAACGTAGCTAAAGAAGTGTTCCTGCGCATTTCTGCTGGTAGTGTATTCCAAACTCGTTTTGATCTTACCATGTACGATCTAGCGTAGGTGCATGTACGACATTATTAGGTGTTCCTCAAGTACCAATGTTCCATCTATTTTGTCTTCAGATCTTGTAGATTTCCTTGTTCTCTTCACTTTTGGTACAATGTCTTTATCTACATAAGTGATGTTGTTTATTATTTTGAACAATTGTACCATGTCCAAGTACTCGTGCCAATACGTTAACGGTATTAAGTCTGTTTTTAGAAGCCGCTCTTTATACGTGTCTCTGCAGCGATATGGTAGACCAAGTATGTATTTTGTTGCGCGTCGTTGAATTCGTTCAATGTTCTTGATGTTGTCTACAGTTTGGGGGCCCATACCGATGAGGAATATGCGAGATGTGCACGAACGATAGTAAGATAGATTGTTCTCTTCGTGTCTATACTTTTGATGCTGTTTGATGTTCTTTTAACATAGCCCAAGATCTTGTTGACTTTTCCACTCTGTGCTTCAACTTGTTTCTTCCAGGTCAGATCAGTAGAGATCCAAATTCCAAGGTCTCGTTCGTGATTACAATGTTCTAATTGTAAGTCACCCATCGTGTAGCAGGTCTTGATTAACTTAGAGCGTTTGCGGGATATTGTTTCAACCTTGCATTTTGTTGGGTTAAAGGCAAGGTTGCTGGACGTAGACCACTGTTCCAGGGTGTTTAAGTCCTCTTGTAGCTTCTTCGAATCGGTATTACTTGCAATACGTTTGAATAATTTCGTGTCATCGGCAAAGGTGGCTATTGTTGATGAACATACTGCATCTGGTAGGTCATTGACGTATAAAAGGAAAAGGATTGGTCCGAAGATAGATCCCTGAGGAACACCTGAAGTTACTGGTAGAGAGGAGGATGTTGAACCAAAGACTGTAACCTGCTGACGGCGATGGTAGAGATAAGATTCAAACCAGTTGAGTAGGTTTGTTTTGAATCCGAACGACGAAGTTTGTTGATCAGAAGTTCGTGATTGACTTTGTCAAATGCTTTGGTCATGTCCAAGTATATGACGTCAATTTGCTCTCCTCGGTCAAGGACCAATCTTGTCCAAAACACCCACAAGTTGTGAAGTGCAAGACCTGCCTGGCATGAAACCGTGCTGATGATCATTGATGATTTCTTGTAGATGTTCCCAGATGTGATTTAATACGCATCTCTCTAGTACTTTTGAAACAATACAAAGTAGAGAAATGGGTCTGTAGTTTTGAACGTGTTCTTTGATACCTCTTTTAAAGACAGGAACAACGTTTGCTAATTTCCACTCGTCAGGTACTACAGCTGAATGAAGTGATTTGTTGAACAGTAAGGTGAGTGATGGCGCTATTTGCTGAGCTGTTTCTTTCAGGATTCGACCAGGAATACCATCTGGCCCGAGCGCTTTATCTGGATTAAGACTTCTTAAGGCAGCAAACACTTCAAGTTCAGAAAAGTTTATTTCATTTAGGATTTGTGGAGGAGGTTCATTGAAATCAGCGGTATCTGTATTTTTCATTTCGTGATTGTGAAGATGGTTAGTTAATATAGAGGCGAAATAGCTATTGAATAACTCTGCAATCGATATTGTATTGTTCGCAACTTTCTGATCATTTTCCGTCTTCCACAATACCGATTGTGGTATGTTGCTGGTTCTACCATTCCTAGTCGAGTCATATGTCCTCACGGTTTTACTGTGATACGGAAAGACAGACCATATAATAGGCAGGGGGTGGCGTAAAAGTCTTGTAAGAATGACTGGAAACTTGAAAGTTTAGAGGAATTTTCGAATCCTTATAAATGTCTGTGGACTAAGATAACTACCATTAACTCACTATTCTATCTACTAGCGATATATCATCCTCCCTCTCCTGAATACCAATCTGATGATCTTCTGGATTTTCTAACGGACTCGTGTGAGGGATTATTGTCATTAGAGCCCAATGCGAAACTGATCATAGCTCGTGACATCAACCAATTAGGGATATAGCCAATGTTAAATTACCATTCTTTAGTTCAGATTGTGAATGTTCCAACTCGTGGCCAAAAGATTCTTGATGTGTTTATAACCAATGTTCTTATCTTTTGGAATAAAGCGAAAGTGATAAAAAGCCTTGTGCGATCTGGCCACTTGGCTGTTTTACTTAAACCCGTGGTCAAGGTTAAAGCTATAAGGAAAACCATAGAGTTTCCTGATTTAAGAGGGCATAATAAGTTAAAAATGTTGCGGAAAATGGACAATTTTCGATGGGACACAATTACCAGTGGTACTACATGTCCAAATGAAATGACCAACAATTTGTATAACAAAATATGGCCAATATTCAAAGAATGTTCCCAGTTATTAAAACACGGGTCTCCAGTAGAGACCTTCCCTTCCTCTTTTCAATAGTCAAGCATCTATTAAAGCTGAGGAAAAATGCTATTAACAAGAGAGACACTGAGAGTAGTCATCGCCTACAAGAAAGGATTAACAAGCTTATTCGGGATGATCAACTTAAAGCAGTTAAACAAGAAAATAAGAGCCATGATTGTGGGTCCAAAAAATGGTGGTCATTAGTCAACAAAATAACTGGTCGGGGCAATAGCGAGGTACCATTAAGCCATATTATTGACCCAAAGGTAATGAATGAGCATTTTCAAACTATTAATACAGATTCTAACTATGTTACCCCGCAACTTCTTCATATTCTCAAGGGCACAAGAGTACTTGAATTATCTGTTCACACTGTTTGTAAACTCTTGTTAAAGCAGAAAAGAACCACTTCAGGTCCAGATGAGTTACCGTACTGGTTCTGGAGCACCTATGCATATGATATGGCGCCTGTGATACTACTATTTTTAATAAATCAATCAAACTTGGCATTGTTCCTGATGAATGGAAACTTGCAAATCTCTTACCCATCCCCAAAGAGTCCCCTTGTACTAAGTTAAACCAACTGCGTCCCATCTCGTTGATTAAAATAATTGTTCGCTTATTTGAAAGAGCAATCTATATACAACCGAATTATTCTCGGTGATGGAAAAGGTAATCTATGAAGATCAGTTTGCATATAAAAAAGGTCACAGCTCTACAAGGTGCTGTTAAAAGCTCAACATACCTGGATGGAATGGTTGGATGGTGATGCGAGTGTGGTACGAGACTTTTCTTTTGATCATGATCAATGATATTCGTCCTGTTAAAGCTTCAAACTTAGTTGTCAAATTTGCTGATGGCATAAATCTAGGGATAATGGTCACGGATGACAGTGATGCTTCTTATATGGAGACTAACAATATTAAGATCTGGGCGGAAACAAATCAAATGAAACTTAGCTTTAAAAAGACGTGGGTGATGGTCATACGCGGCAAAATATCCCGGCCACTTCCTGAGCCTTTGCCTATGATTACTCCTAAAAGTTGGTTGAAGATACTAGGTGTAACGTTTCAGGAGAATCCTATCATGTGGGACTTGCAATTGGATGAAATAATGAGTAAAGCTTATAGCAGACTGTACATTATCCGGACTTGCAAATACTAAGGGTTTTCTAGGAAACAGTTGGATCTTCTGTTTCATAACCTTATTTTACCAATATTAGTTTTTGGTATAGAGGTGTGGGGATGTGCGTCATTCTCTAAGTACCTTAGTCAAGTAGACAAATTTTTAAAACGTTCATATAAGTATGGATATTTTATACATCAATCATCTATTGTTGATATATAAATAATAAAGATGGAGTTTTATGGGAGAAAATAACCGCAGATCCCACCATGCTTTGCAACCCTTGTTACCTCCTAGTCGCCAATTGGAATTACGCGATCGCGGACACAAATATGAACTACCGAGAGTACGAGCAGAAAGATTCAAAAGAGTATTTGTTAATAGATGCCTTTTTAACTTTATATGATATTTCATAAATTAAAATTTCTACTCCTTTAGAATAATTATTAATATAAATGAAACATTAGTTCTATTAATCAGTATTATTAGTATCAATATAGTAATTAAGTATTTGGATTGTTAATAATTAAGTGCAATTGTAAACCTGCATGTTTGCTGTAAGGTGTTACTTTTTATATTTTTTAATAAAGATTCATAATAATAATAATAATTGAACTTGTGTCAGAACCAATCTTCATCCAACTACAATCGTAGAAATAATATTTGCAGCATTTTGAGCTAGCAGAGATTTTGTGTACACATTGATTTCATTGTAAACAGTTGTAAACTGTTAGAATAGAGTCTCGTATGTTCTCCGGTGACAAAGTTACCAAAGAAATGGAAGAACATGATTTGTAATACAATAATCAACAATGTTCAGAGATTGGAATTTTTGAAAAGTCTGTAAATTTGTGTCAATGATTGTAGCTTAACGCAAGATGACGGACTTAAGTTCTGGGGAATGTTGAAAGGATTACTGTGCATTCTAAGACTTGTTCGTTGCGAGAGAAATTGCGAAAAAAGCTGCATAGTGTAAGAGTGCCTTAATGGTCACCCATAAAGTGTTCATGGCAAGAATCCTGATCTTTTCAGAAGGTTCAATGCATGGTGATTTATGCTGAGCTAACGCACAAATCCGTGCTTTATATTCTTGTCAGTATTGTATCGCACAATAAAATATAACTTGTTATGTACATTTATATGTGTGTGCCTTAATAAACGCCTATCATTATATTTTGATGGGGGTTTTGAATAAATAACAAACTAACAATATAAATATAACCCTACCGGATGTTCGCGCAAACGAATTTCAATTGTCTTGCAAATATAACAAATGATATACTTACTTGAAGAATGTTGCACCCTACAATGTGCCAGAATCTTCTTTTACAACGTCAGCGTTACATTTTATACTTGTTGTCCAAGCTGAAGGAAAGTAATGGCATGCAAGAAACTGATTGTTGAGGTGTTCGGTCAGGTGTTCACATTATTTGCTTGAGAGGTATGTGTACGTTAAGGTTTTCATTTTATTGCGACATGAATGATGTAGTTTACGAAGTCGAAGGTTATAAGCGATTAGTCATGAGCTACTTTGATTTATTTTGTTTCAAAACCGAATTAAAACCACAATTCATTCGTTTTCGGTGGCACATTTTAGGATGATTCGTTGAAACCTAGCTTATATTCCGTAACATGCAATCATATTTTAGCTACCATTTTACATCAAGTGTGAATATATATTATCAGTAAATCACGAGAAGTTGTTCTGTTGTATATCAGGTTTTTAATAAGCGATTGATTAGGCATTATAAAATTCCTTTAATATAAAAACCAAATGAAATCTATAAAAAAGTGCATTGGGTCAAATGCCCTTAATGCCTTTTCCATTTCGTCGACAAAAAACCAGGTCTTACATTGCTTGCTTGAGAGGTATCGTGCACGTTAATTACACCATTCATTTTACGGCGAGATAGACGGTATAGTTTAGCAAAGTCAAGCCACTAGTTTTGAGCATTGTAACGTTGCTACTGCAGGTATATAGCGCATTCAGTACACGAAATACATTACATGAAAGTTCTTTCGCCGTCTGAAACAATACAGTAATACTCGAGACACGCTGACTCGCAAACTGAAGCTGATTTCCACGAGGGTCGTGTATCATAACAAAATTTACTAAAGCTATTTACAATAATAATTACATGTAAAGTGAGAATAAAAGTGTTGGACGAAGAACGTGTTGGCGTGTAATACAATAGTACGTAAGGCGGTAGACTATTTAAAGGTGTTATATATACAGTTCTTGATTTTAACGATCAATGTGGGTAGAAAAGGGCTCGAAACGCCCAATCTTAATTTATCATTTCAGGTTCAGAACATGCACCTTTCGAAAGCGATTAGTCAGCTATTTTGATTGATTTGCCCAGTTTAGACCAAACGAGACCCACGATCATCCTGTATTCTACGGTCGGTCTCTTTTCAATTAGCAATAAAAAGCCAGGCATTTTGGTGTTATCAACGTTTTGCCATCAATACTTATATAATAAGCAAAACAAGCAGAACTTTTTCTTTTTAAACAGCAGGATACATGCTATATTTCATTTCAAATGCGTGGGTAGATGACATTACTAGTTAGCTTTAATTAACTTGCATGTTTTCAAAGATGAATATTTCGTAGAGCAGACACGATATGAAGAAACTGAGTGCGTATTAACGCTTTATTTTCAGACAATCTTTGATATAGATTAAAACTTGAGAAAGGATATCTTTCATGAAAGCGCCATTTATTAAACACTTGCTCTCGAGAAATTGATTATTCGGGTACACTATTGTATCGTAGTCCAACTGTTAAGCAGGGGGAGGCACGCATTTTTTCTTTTCAGCCATTTTTTGAGGCACGTAAAAGCAGTTGTTGGGAAATGGAAGACTATTTTGCATGATACACGCTAATTTTCGAGTTCTGAATAATATGCACATTCACCTAAACTGCTAAAGCGAAATTATCAACTACGCCGCAGAATAAAGATATAAATATAACCCTACCGGATGTTCGCGCAAACGAGTTCAATTGTCTAGGCAAATATAACAAATGATATACTTACTTGATGAATATTGCACCCTACAGTGTGCCAGAATCTTCTCTTGTAACATTAGCGGTTCTACTTGCTTTCCAACCTGAGAGAAACAAGGACAGAAATTTAATCTTGATGTGTTAAATATTGTTTGTTCGAGAAGTATGTGTACATTTAGCCTGTTCACAAAGTTAGCGATTAACTGGCTGTGCGCGCATTAAATATGGCCGATTGTTCGAGGAGTGAAGGAGTTTAGCGTCGCGAATAAGCGAATTAATGTGTGTTGATCAATGTTCCAATTTGGTTATATACTAACAACACGTTAGAAAGTGTGACGTTAACGTTGTGTTGGTAAATCCTGAGCGTAGTGACGCACATGGCTTAAAAAAGCTGGTACTGTGCTATTGCTACATTATTTATATCAGAATTTTAATCTCATTTTTGATTGGCTATTGCTAATTAGATCATTATATCATTCTTGGTATTTTGAACTATAGTTAGATTGTTATTGTAGCTACGTAGTTATGTGAGATTCAAAGAATAATATAAACTCTGCTGTAGGTAGAAAATAATTAGATTAAGGTTGGTGTCCATAATTTGATAAGACATTGCCTGGTACTCAGGCTAGCATACACAAGAGCAACATAACACGAAGTACTGGTACTATAGTTACCAACAAAATCCTGCTTTCTGCCAAATTGCAGTTCTGTTTTCACAACTGTCAAGAGGTTTCAGGGAGAAATTGAAACAGAACATATCACGCTCTCCCTTTATAGATATCCTAGAACATATGATCTCTCTGACTTGGAGCAACATTTCAGGGAAATACATGATCCCTTAAATTAAAATTGCTCTGTTGCCTCCTGACTATAACGTCATGTACGGTGTGTATATGTTATTAATAATTACATCTGATAAGAACATCTGATTGCAAAGCATTGGAATTTCTCGAGAATTTCGGTGGGTCCGTATTAGAAAAATATTTTCCTTCTGTCTCAGAGGCATTCTTTTGTTGAGTTTACGGCGGTCGCCATTTTTTTAGAACACAGAGAATACACGTCATATAAGTTTACAGCTTTATTTTACATACCAGACAGAATACAACTAACACTTTTGCAATTGATTATACACTATTTACAAACATAACGTTTTACTGTGATTGGTCAGTTTATCGCCAAATATGCATGGTAATGATCTCTGCTCCCGGTTTATATCAAAGTTTCCCTATCAACGATCCAAGGCCCGTAAGTTGTCTTCGCACAATGTCGACAGATTTTTCATCTTTAAACGGCAAGATAAGGCTCACCACGCATTCTTGTTGGTTCGTTGATTCTTTCTCGTACTGCTTTTGGACAAACCTTGATATTATTGAATCGATAAGGCTAAGGGGATATTAGAGATGGACGAAAACGGTTTTCAAACGATCACATTTCTCGACAAAATGTTTCCATGATGATGACAAACGGAGTGCTCGGTTTAACACGGTGGTTATAAGCGAACGTTTATATCTTCGATCTACATAACTCTGGTAGTGTAAAAGAAGGCCAGTGTTGGTCGGTTTCACGTAAACTCTTGTCTCAAGATGTTCTTCGTTTCTGATGGCTTCCATAGCAAGAAAGGGCAGCTTTCCATCAACTTCGCATTCCACTGTGAATTTAATGACCCGTGAAACTTGTTTATAGGGTGTCAAGAATGTTTTCAGCTCTGGCCAAATTACGTTGGGATGTTATCGTGTAGTCAACAAATCGATGGTAGAAAGAATGCATGATCATGTCGCTGACCAGCTTCTCCTCGATAGAGCACATGAAGGTATTTGCCATTAAAGGCCCGAGCGGTGATCCCATTGCCACACGATCGATCTGCTCGTATAGCTTTCCGTCTAGTTGAAACAACTGGTTTTTCACGGCTATGTTCAACAAGCCACGAAGATCTGATTCTCTCAGCGCAAGGTTGTATTTGTTGTTGAACCATTCTTCGTGAAAAGCTTTCTGTACGAGAATTTCAATTGTCTCATCTACTGGAACGTTTGTGAACAAAGAAGAGACATCGCACGACACAATAATTTCACCGTCAACGTTTTCGTTCTTGCGTAACTCTTGGGAGAAACAAAACGGATCAGATATGGTAAACTCGTTGATGGAAACTGTTTTTAGCTTTTCACCTAACCACTTCGCAACTTTAAAGTTGTAGGTGCTAGTAGCAGAGTGGATAGGAAAAGATTTATGAACGGAATGTCATCGCGGAAGAATTAAATGAAAAGCGAAAACAACTTTCGGTTCAAAAAGAGAAGGTAAATAGAATTTTCAATGAAATAAGAAGAAATTGTAGCACCTTGCGTTACTTAAGCATTCTTAAAAAGAAGCATCATTTTAGCATCATGCGAAAGAACGTACCGTTTATTAGGACCAAATCTGGTCGAAGAGAAAAAAGAGGTACACTCCGTTCTATTGCATTGAATTATATCGAGCGAAAGGGACCATCTCCGCTGAGATCTCTACAAAGAGCCTTGGATCAGTTGAAAGAACGGGATGATATTGTCGTGACGAAACCAGAGAAGGGAACTGGCGTAGTGGTGATGGATAAGTCTCAGTACATCAAATTATTAAACGATGCATCAATTGACAACAAGGAGAAGTTTCGTAGTGTAATTTTAGAGCGACCGAAAACGCGGGGTAGACCACCGAAATACTACCACCCTCTGCTGCAGAAAGAGAAAGAATTTGAAACAGTAGTGCGGCAAATTCTTTCGAAAGACGTTACAGATATCATATGCCCAAAAGGTTCACGACCGGCTCATCTGTACGGTCTTCCCAAGACCCATAAACCAGCATTAGCAATGCGTCCTATCCTCTCTACTACAGCTTTAAGCTAGCGAAGTGGTTAGATGAAAAGCTAAAAACAATTTCCATTAACGAGTTTACCATATCTGATCCGTTTCGTTTCTCCGATGAGTTACGCAAGAACGGAAATGTTGACGATAAAACTCTTGTGTCGTACGATGTCTCTTCTTTGTTCACAAACGTTCCTGTAGATGAGACAATTGAAATTCTCGTACAGAAAGCTTTTCATGAAGAATGATTCAACAACAAATACAACCTTGCGCTTAGAGAATCAGATCTTCGTGGCTTGTTGAGCATAGCCGTGAAAAACCAATTGTTTCAACTAGACGGAAAGCTATACGAGCAGATCGACGGTGTGGCAATGGGATCACCGCTCGGGCCTTTAATGGCAAAGAACATCTTGAGACAAAAGCTCGCGTGAAACCGACCAACATTGGCCTTCTTTTACACTACCAGAGTTATGTAGATCGAAGATATGAACGTGTTAATAACCACCGTGTTTAACCGAGCATTCCGTTTGTCGTCATCATGGAAACATTTTGTCGAGGAGTGTGATTGTTTGAAAACCGTTTTTAGCCTTGTCGTTTCAATAATATCAAGGTTTGTCCGAAAGCAGTACAAGGAAGCGAAAGAATCAACGAACCAGCAAGAATGCGTGGTGAGGCTTATCTTTCCGTTTAGAAATTGGCCGATATTGTGCAAAGACAACTCATGGGCCTTGGGTCGTTGATAGGGAAAGTTCTACGACCGGTTTTTACAATCAGAAATATTCGCGATGAAGTCAAAGTAAAGAAAGTGAAGGCACAGAGGAATAACTTACACAGGGGGCTCACTTAGGCCAAAAAGCGTAACCAAAAGCTTAGCCAGTGCGCGTTGGAGAGGCAGTCACCCACCCCCCCCCCCCCGAAAATTTCAACACGGCGGGCAAGATCTGTTCCCAGATCAAACAGATGGCTTGATGTTACGCTAAATTTTGTAGAAATATTTTTGTTTTCAAGTCTGCCTATGGAAACAGAACATCTGGACATGTGTGACAGTTTGTTTTGGCCGTTTAGATAATATATAGGTTTAATACGAGCGGGAATTTAGAATTGCAAAGTTCGGTTCAATCTGCTTTGTAATTTTAGTTCAATATACACATCTAAATTGTAGTGGATCGTATGTGGAAAGAAAGAAGCCATGCGGGTTGACAACCAGCTAATATGGTTTCCATCTCCAGGGTACAGCTGAAGTTTTTAAAACTGTATATATTATATTATATTAATTAAAAGTGATTTATGTGAGCCTAAAATGACTTTTAGGCTAGTAACTAAAGTTTGATTTTAAACATTTTTTGTGGCTCCTTGAAACATCAAGTCTGAGTGTGGTACATAACAGATGTATGTTAGGTAAGGAATGTGCTGCAGGAATAAGTGTATAAATACTAGTTTAAGTCAATATGGATCAATGTGAAATAATGAATGATTCAGGATTTTAGACCATATCAAGAGAATATCAAGAGAAAGCGGGAATCTGGTCTTTTTTCTATTTTAACTGTTGCACAGTTTTAAATTAAGTTCAAAACAGATTGAAATTTTAACAAAAAGGCAAAAATGAATTGTATACAAATTGTATTTTAATAACAAAAACAAATTCACACAATATTGTATGAACTGTGGGTTGGAGGCATGCAGCACTTCTTTCTATGTCTCCGTCATACCATGTCTCCTCCTTCTGTGAAACTTTACAGGTACAATTCTTACATCGATCCTCCTTTATAGACGCGCGAGCAAGTATAGCGTCACTTCCTTATTCGTTAGAGGAGAACCATTAAAGACCAAAAATATATTTGTGATAAAATCAGGAAGATGCTGTATAACTTGCGAACGATTCTATTTTATCGTACGCCCAGTGACGAAATTACAATCTATCATAATTGCACCTGTATGATTTGCAGGTGATCATGGCATCAGTTCTTGACAGCTCAGATGAGAAAACCAATGGCTTTAAATTGATGAGACTTATTGTGGATGGAGGAACTGAAGCACTGAGACAAACATTGACAAAATATTGCCCAGGTAATTTACAAAATAATTTATCTAAACACCAGAAAAATCTTTCAAAACTTAAATGTAATAAACTCAAACCTAAAAACATCATCAATCAAAAACAATGGGATAAATTATATCCTGCTGCTTCTGTTCCACCCAATGTCAATGATTTTGACATCACGTTACTATGCGTTCTTTTGAAGAACATATGCGGTTTAAAATCACATAAAGATCCAATTTGGCATAAAATTCCAAATGTTTCTGATCATTCAGTTGAAGCAGATATTGTTCGTGTTAGGTTATTTCGCAATGAACGCTTTGGTCACATTCCCAATACAGCTTTTAGTGATGGCGATTTTCAGTCTTTCTGGGCAGAGATAAGCGTCCCATTAGTTCGTCTTGGAATAGATCAGAGGGAGATTGATAGATTAGAAAATGAGCCATGCGGGAAAGAGGAGGTTGAGCGAGTGTTGAAAGAATGGGAGAAGAGCGAAAGTGAAATTACGAAATCTTTAGAACGAATACGCGCTGTTGTGGATGAAGTGAACGATAGTGTGAAAGCACTTAGAAAAGACAACGAATCTCGTTCTGATGAGCTTTTGAATAAACATCTTGTTTGGTGTAACTTTCAGACAGAGATTGAATTGTATTATGAAAGATTTACAGAAGGTACTCGTGAGTGGGTATTTGAAGAATTTTTGACGTGGTTTGATGATGAAAATTCTAAAAATCGCGCGTTTGTTATTTCTGGTCTTGCTGGCATGGGTAAGTCAGTCGTTGCCGCTGCTATGTGTAAAAAGTTTGCTCAACATGTCGCGGCCTGTCACTTTTTCCAATACAATAATAGTAAGTACAACAATCCAAAATTCCTTCTTCAATCTGTAGCTTGGCAGGTTTCTCAAGCCTTTCCTGCGTACAAGAAAAGTCTTGTCGATAAACTTTCTGGTAATCTCGGACAGCCGTTGAATGATATGAATATTCAAGGCTTATTTTCAACTCTTTTTAAAGAGCCTCTTTCTGATGTTGATGGTCCTGGTAAGCCGATATTGATTGTACTGGACGCTTTGGATGAAAGTGCAGACAATGAAAGAGATGAGCTTGTTCATTTGATCTCACACCACTTACACAAACTTCCCTCCTATATACGATTTCTAATTACCACAAGGCCTGAAAAGAGTCTAATCGATAGGTTGGAGAAACTAAACCCTTTGTATATTAGAGGTGATGATCCCAGAAATTTGCATGATCTGAGATTGGTCTTGGAGGAGGGGATCTTAGAGACCAGTCCCAGTAAGGCAGAACTTATAGACAGATTAGCTGAAAAATCAAATGGTCTTATGTTGTATGCATTCTTTCTTACTGAAGTTTATAATGATAAGTCATCCAAATTTAGTATAGATAACTTGCCGAATGGTATTGAGGAGCATTATAGCGGCTACTTTCGTAGGTTGGAAAGCCAATTACTAGGTTCCTATGAAATTTCAAAAGAGAAATTCTTTTCTTTTTTAAGTGCTCTTGCAGTTAGTAGAGACCCTCTACCAAATGCTTTTGTTGAAATTTTACTTGGCTTAGACAACTGCCCGTGGACGATGAAAAACGTCAGAAAAGCAATTTCTTGTCTTATTGTGATCAATGAAGACATGTCCATTTCGTTCTTTCATAAATCGTTAAAAGATTGGCTTGTCGATCACTTGCATCATAACTACTCTGTTGATGTGCAACATGGCCATAAAACTCTGTGTGATTTATGTGTTTCAAAATTGGAGGAATTAAAGGTAAGTGGTGTTACAGACTTAGCGAAATCTAGTGTTGCGATTAGGTATTCAGTAAAACATTGGATATCGCATATGCTGAACGGACCAGAAGACCCAGGTAAGTTAGACAGTTTGGTAAGTAATTATGCTGCAGATCTGGAAGTAATATTTGCTAGTATATATTTCGATGTTGATCTCACATTAGATAATATTACTAACCTGACCAACTATAAAATGTACCATCATATTTTGGAAAGCACGAAAGCGATAGTAGCAAGATTGTTTTTTGTTATTCGAAGGTTTAGTTTCTTGTTAAGAAGTTATCCTCATACGTTTCTTCAAAACGTTGTCAACGAAGGTGGAGGAGATCTTTCGTTGAAAGCGTCATCTTTACTTCAAACTCGCTACAAAGAAATTATTTATCTAGAGTTTATCGAGAAAGACAGAAAACATGACGCACTTGAATGCCGTTGCGTTTTGTCCGGCATAATATTAGGCATTGACATGTCTCCTAAACATGATTACATTGTCTGTGGTTATAGAGAAGGTGGAATTGAACTTTTTTCCACAGCAACTTTTATGTCTGTGTGGAAAAAACCGCAATTTGAACTGCCTCCATTGTTTCTAAACAATTGTGTTTATCGTCCCCGTATGTTGCGACATTGCATTGTTTTTCACCCTGGTGGCGACTTGATCTTACCTGGGAGACTAGATGAGGTGCTGTCTATAGAAGGAAAGTTAAGGTCTGGGCCATTTCAATGTGATGAAAGTTGTTCTAAATTTACAAATTGTTGTTTTTCTTTAGACAACAGTAGAATGGTCACAAACTATGGCAATAACTTGACTGTTTGGAACGTTGCTAGCGGCGATAAGATAAGATGCCTGCTATGTAAACCACTTTTCTCTTTTTCGTTCACTGCGAGGGGCAACTTTTTGGGTACAGTTGATAATGAAAATGTTTTCAACGTCTACGATATAAGTAATGATTGCACTTTCAGTAAGTGTCAGAAACTTAACTCTCAGTTTCCAGTAGAAATTGTTTCCATGTTCGAACAAAATTCGTGGCTCTGTTCTTTTGATCGTGAGGTAGTTTCTGTAGATCAGGACGTGAAAGTATTTCATCCTGACGTAGGTTTGATGGGTATTATTCTGCCAAGTAGTACGCACTATTGTGACGAACTAAAATGTTTTTCGCACGATCCAAAACAATCTTGGTTTTCAAAGGTAAGGAAATTTCTCAATTGCACGTTTCGTTGGTCTTCGTCTAGTGCACTTAGATATATTTTGATTGGGGATGAAAGTGTTCTCATTTACTCAGTTTTTTCAAATGCGATGCACATATTTAGTATAAAGAGTCTCGTAGATGAAGAGGAGCAGCCTAATCATTCAATGGTTGTACTTTCACGGGTGTCTCCAAATTGTGATTTTGCTTATCTCTATGACGGGTTGACCGATAAATTAACCATTTACAATCTTCAATCAAGTACTAAACAACGTCGCGTATTTCAAAATAGCATCTTGGGTATCTCTGTTGTCAGGGATGGTGTAATTTTATATGATGAAAACCGCACCCCTGAACTATGGAATAATGATGTGACAGAATGTCTTGCAGCCTTTGATGTACTGGTTGGTATGAAGAAATGTTTCCCAGTATCTGATGAAGTAATAGCTTGTGTGTATGACTCCTATGTCATTTTCTTTAATGTATTTGCTAAGAAAATAGAAAGTAAAACCAGCTTCAACGAAAAGGTTTGGAGAGTACTCGCTTGCAGCGTTCAATATCATGTACTTGCTGAGATCAAGCCCGGTGAGTTCTCGTTATGGAAGAATGGAGTTAAGGTGGAAGGGTGGGATAATATTTTTCGAGCGAATACGTCACTTACATGTATTTTTTGTGCCGAATTTTCAACCCAGGGAAGTAAACTAGCGTTGTTCAGTGACGAAATACACAAAATATTTATATTTAATGTCGTGTTATTAAGTTGCGTTGCGCAAGTCCCTATTTACGGGCCAAGTGACGATATCCGCTGGTTCAAGTTTTTTGACGACGAAAACTTTTTTTGTAACTCTACTAATCATATCTTATACTTCATTAATGTAGGTCTTGGTGAAATATTAACTTGTTTAGATATGGGAAACATTCCATTATTGATTGATGTGAGTCGCAAGCGAAGCATTGTCTTCGCCGGCCTTGATCGCTCAGAGCGTTTTGAGTTAATAAAAGTTTGCTTACCTCGTTGATTGTAACTCGATTGGGTAAGTTAATCGTTTGTAAGTTGTTAATATTTCCACAATTCATGAATACAATACGTCATCTCTTACTATATTATATTACTATATTTCCTTATTATATTAATAAGTGATGTGATAAAAGCAGCTTTTGAGCCAAAAATGACTGTTTACATTAATTTGATTGATAACATGAAGGGAGTGGTTCTGCCGCCCCTCTTGTGACGTCACTATTAAAAATATAAAATTTCTATTTTTCGTTATTTCTGCATGAAGTTTTGTTGCAAACATTACAGTATAGAACAAATTCCGAGCTTGTTTCCCAGGTAATGAATTATTAGACTGTTCCACAAGACAAACGTTTTTCAACATTTCAAATTTGAACGATGATTCAAGAATGACCACTGATCTTAAATCAATATTTTTGAGTGGTTTTTCAACATGTCTTAAGACTTGGAACGTTTAAAAACGAAGAAGTTGACCATAGAAAGTATATTATACAATAATATTTGAAAAGTGTTTAGTTCCAAGCAGTTCCAAACGAAAAATTAAAAGACAACTTTTGTGTACTGTACAATTAGCGCTGGCCATTCCAAGAATATCAACAGCAAGTCTTTTTTGAGAAAGACATCGAACCACAAAACGTGTTTATAGTGTCACTATTATCGGGTAGATACTTACTGTGAAGAAATATTGACACTGTTATTTTTCCGCATTGACACCTGTTTTAACATGTCTTTTTGAAAATTATGTTTCGAACAATGTTATTTACTAAATAAATCATGCTTTTCGCTAACTACAGAAATTGGAAGCATTGGTTACCTGGCATATTGCAAACACTGGAGTTTGGACTGGACTTTGGACTTTTGATTTTCTCGTTCTGTAACGCGTCTCTCGTTCATTAAAACACTTACAATCAATTCAATCAAGAATGTGATATTGATTATCCTTGTCTGCTACTCTGTCTATACGTTTATGCGCCTTCTGATCTGTTTGTCTAATCTCAGCCCACCCTGTGTTGTGTTCTGTATTGTAACCCCGTTATTGGAAACCAGCCATTGTGTGTAATACTTGTTTAGTCTATGTAAATACTGTTGTTAGGTGATTTCTTGTTTTTCTAATGTATGACGAGTCTTGTAAAATAAAATAAAATAGATGTGATCATAGATTACAAATGTATTGTAAATGTTGTTAGCAATAACTCAATGAGGCTTCGTCGCAGAACGGCAAGGTGGAAAGTCTAGTCCAAATTTCATAGTCTAATCCAAAAGTCCATGTCTTATTTATATCGAGCTGAGGACAATTTTGTGTGTCAATATCCCAGGTCTGGGTTAAGATCTGCTTCGGGGGAGTATGCAGGGTGTATAAAAATGTAGACAAATCTGAAGTCGCTGTTTGTTTCGCGAAGCGCCTCAATGTACGATGTTTTGTGTTTAAAATAGATTGTTTTGGTAGTTATAATCTAGAATAAACCGAAAAAATGAGAAATTTGAAACTTCAATACCCGGGGGGTTGTGTCTTTTACGTCTAAATATGCCTTGCGCGCAAAACGTAAATACTTAAAAGTAGTTTTGACCTTGTAGATGTAAAATATGTCGGGTGTTGTATTGCTGTACAAAATTTCAGAAAATTTGCTCCAAGCGGATCAAAACGTCGCGCGAACTTCCATATTTTTAACAAAATTAACTTTGTGCAGGTTTAATTTACGTATTTACTTAATTTACTTAATACGCACACCCCTGGGTTTGAAACATTGAAATTTCGGAATATTTTTATTCTACACCGTAAATACCCAAGCAATGTATATTAATAAAAAATTTCATACTTCAAGCCGTTGTGCGAGGTCGAGAGCCGTTTCAAAATTGTCTACTTAGTTTTTTTATACGCCCTGTAGTCTAAATTAGTGTATATGGTTAAAGTTGCGGAAATTCGTTTCGGTATTGTAAAAGTTGGATGTATTTACTAAAATAGAGCGATCGTTAATGCCAGAAAATATCTGAAACATGTGTTTTATGATAAATATAACCATGTAAAATGATATCAATGTTTCTCACGCATAATATTATTCTTTTCAAAGATCAATACTAAAGATCAAATCTCCACACGAAAATTATGATAGAGTGAACGATGAAGAAAACGTTTTAACAAAAATACTAGTTATTTTTTATAGATTAAAAGTTCATACTATGTTCTTGCAATAATGATTAAGATTTTGTGCTAAAATAAGAAACATACTTGTGTCATAAAAATGTACATTTCCCTGACATTAACGATCGTTGTATTTTAATGTAAAACATTTTTACTGGGCTGCAAGTTACTTTAAAGCTGGACTGTAAACGAATTAGTGTTATTGATGATGGATAGGGAAACGAAGGGTTACATGTTCAGCACTGCACGCAGGAAAAGTGGGACTATAACTGATGACATTAAAGAAGCATGTATTTAGTTTCTCTTCACTTCTAAGAGAACAAAACCTGGATGGTATTTCCTCGAATGTGTCGTTATCATGAAAACGCTAGGTATTCATTCCGTACCTCGTTGGAAAGACTTGTGCAAGCAACTGGTTTGGCAGAATGGTCAGAGGATGAGAGTAAAGAATTACAAAATGTTTTAGAATAACACGAACTCTCTGACAACAATCACAAAAAACCACATTGTAATGACTTTTGTTGAAATTGATCCAACTTGAAGTTCAAGGGAAGGAGTCACTCGTATTGACTTTGTCCCCAAAATTTGCTTTGCAAGTTTCCATGTTCAACAGTCTTCAAAAGATAACAACTGTTTTTTGTCAAACGGCAATATGTCCTTCTAGTCTTGTGATTAACTCAGTCGGGGGATTTGATAATGTTGTATGGATGAGATAGAAAGAAACAATATCACGTGAGTCTTCTGGATAAATTCCTGGAAAGTTGTTCCGTAACGGTATTAGCTATTATTGCTGATTGTATTTTTTATGAACTGAATGCAGCAAATTTGCAGAACGAAACGAAAGAACCGCATTGAGAAAACACCTGAAATGTGGAGACATTTTGAAAGAAACATTCTTGGTTTTTATTGTGTCGTTTCAAAGTCTCAACATGCGCTTGATTAAAAAGACACAAGTCCTTGATGAAAATTGGAACATGACAATTGAGAACGTGGAATAAAGTTATTATACAACTCATGTAAAAAAGTTATCCACACGAACGTAGTTTCAACCAAAATAATTTTGTGCGACAACCAGAACTAAATAGTTAACAGGAACAACTTATGGTAATCATTGAACAATATACCTGTTTGGAAAGTACCCAAGCGTTTGGTCAAGCATGTAAATCAGGAATAAAACACTGATGCTGGCTTACCAGATCTGCATGAGACTGAAAAATAATTGCAAAAGTGTGAGTCGAAACTGCAAAAGCAAGAGCACATTGACGTTTACTTCCTTGTTCGACGGACATGATAGTATAACAGCTGCATTTAGTGAAACAACAGTAACGACATTTGTATGCTATTATGATCACCAGTTAGAGGATTATGTTGTGGATGACGTGAAAACAAACATTGATCGTGTAAGACATCACAATTAATCTGCGAGAACTGAATTTTTGTCAAGTTATAAGCAGTATTACTTGTTGTCTAATCTTGAATGTTACAAATTTTATTGAAGGAAACAGATCTTACCTCATCACCACTTACACGAAACCTCACCGTAATGACTTTTTTTGGTACTGATGCAATTATGGACAAACTACCAGTGCTAGTTCAAGTTGTTAAGTCAAGAAAAGGAAACGTACTGTTATGTATACTCATGGAAATTTACTTTATGAGTTCAACTGGAAGCCGAAAAAACTATCTGCTAAAGGTTTAAAAACATACTAATGTTTATTTCGGTGACCGCCAGACTTCAAACGATAACAACTTTATTCATTTAAACCTACGGCCAATGATAATATCCGTCTAACGTTGTAATTATCTATACCTTGGTTGGCGATATGATGTTTTGTGGATAAGATAGAAAAAAGCAGTATCACGTGAGTCATCAAAATTGTTCTGCGAGCTTGCACTATTATTGGTATTGGAGGAACAAAATTTCTCGAAAGTTGTTCCTCGACGATGTTACTGATTGTGTTTGTTGATTTGTTATGAACTGACTGCAAAATATTTTGCAGATCGAAAGGAAAGCACAGGGTTGAAAAACAATCTTGATGCACTGTAGAAATATTTTTTAAAGAATCTTGATTGTTAAAAATTGTATTGAAGGAAACAGATATGACCTCAGACCATTGTATCAACGTGGATTCTGTTGGAAACAGACCCATCTGCTTACTACATCGTCTGGTATAGACTGTCAAGTTTTGTAACATGGAAAATCTATACATTATTCAGTTAGCAGCTGCATGGTCATACGTGGATGAGGGTAAACTATTGACACGTGATTGAATTCTGTCGGGAACAAAACCAGATTACGGTGAAGTAACACATACGACTTTGCTACCAAATATTTGGAATCAACCCAAGGACGTATGAATGAACTGCTGTATTCGGGACAAGTTTACATAATTGGCTCCATAATGGAAAATTTGTGCAGTGCTTGTATGTAACCACGTTATTTATCACTTTCCAGTTTCCCTTGAAAAAATAAGACGTTTATTGAATGTACGTTGTATAGAATGAAAACAATAATGTTAAAATGTAATATTGTTTAATGTAGTAAGACATGTTAATGGCATACATGAAACCTAAAATAACTTCCTGACGTTTTCTACAACAACATCATCCATGGCTCCTATGAAAGGTAGTACATCTTTCTACATTTTAAATCATTATATTAAAAAAGAAAAGAGATGAATGATATTTACTATGATGGTGTACGTGACTAAAAGATTTTCCGCATTAAGCTTTCATGAATATCATTCGCATGATGTAATACAGGGACGTACATGGAGCAGTTGTATCCATAGAACTGCAACTGCAATTTAACTTTAAAACAGCTAGTGAAATTGCAGTTAAGAGTTTTATACAATTAACCTGCCACCAGGAATTTTATTTCTTTATTTTCTGCTGGGCAGAATAATTGTTGTCGTTTTGCATTGACCTGCAATTAAAGTCTAGCTCATTGATAATGATATGTAGTTTTCATATATTTTTGTATTTTTAGATTAGTTTTAGATTATTGGACCGTTATGGTAAATAATTTCGTAATTAGAATGTTATAACAAAACAGAAGAAATGATAGCATAATCTTCGAACAAGATGTTGCATATTTAGAGAGAATCTTCTTGTATTTGAGACGATGATGTAAGGCGATTAGTAATTCAATCAAGGTTTGTTTCAGACGACTGTATTCCTGCGTGAACTTACTGTGTGAAACGGTAGTTTGGGGCAAAACAAGATCATCAGGCATTCAAATGGTTTACAAAATAGTTTGGTCCACTCGCTTAAAAATCCTGTGAAAATAAGGTACTCAGTTTTCATAACGAAAACAGAAGCTTTAGGTTTGACTCGTCAGTAAGTGAACTTGTGTATGAACCAATCTTAATCCAGCTACAATAGTAGAAATAATATTTGCAGCATTTTGAGCCGGGAGAGATTTTGTAAACACATTTATTTCATTGTAAACAGCCATAAACTGCCTCGTATGCTCGTGGGCTACAAATTTACCAATGAATTGGAGAAACATGATTTGTAATACAATAGTCAACAATTTTCAGAGAATTGGGGTTTTTTAAAGTCTGCAAATTTATTTCAATGATTGTAGCGTCAAGCAAGATCACGGAGTTAAGTTCTGGTGAATATTGAACGGATTACTGTACGTTGTAGTATTTCGAGCATTGAAAAGGACGCTGTTTGTAAGGGATTTATCAGTATTGCAGCTGAGAGTATGAGACGTAAACGAAGGAAGTAACTGAAAAAAGATCAAGTAGAAAACTATCTCTGGTGATCACTGTATGACGTCATGTTTAATCACGGAGTATTTATACTGAGGTAAATGAATTATGATTTTGTAAAACGTGACTTGATGTTCAACAATTTCTAAAGAGTAAAGTCACATTTGCCGCAGTGCTATGGGGCTTCGGTGGTGTAGTGGTGAGACCACTCGCCTTTCACCTTTAAGGTTCCGAGTTCGATTCCCAGTAAGATAAGGCCGCTTTCCACTTCAACCGTATCGTAGCAAAACGTAGCGTATTTCATTGTTTTCTATGGACACAATAGAATACACTACACTGCGCTACGATACGGTTGAAATTGAAAACGGGCTTTAGACTCGAACCCAGTCCTCATGTGAAAAGAGTATAGTCAACGCTCTGCCGAAAGTCGTGGGTTTTCTCCGGGTACTCCGGTTTCCTCCCACAGGGAAAGTTGACTGGGTGGGATAGGTAATACGGGCCCACTGTAATTGGCTCACTCTGTTGTGGTGACCCTGCCCTTGTGGCGAAGTTAATAAAAAAGAAGTATCACAAGTCGTTATTCATTTGCCCTCAACTTTTCGCAGGCATTACCAGCCTAAAATATACGCATAAATTACGCTTGGTCTTGTCAGCTACCTCCATAGCTTAGTGGTCAGAGCATTGCAAAGGCCAAGGTTCGAATCCTTCCCCGAGGACCTATGAGTTTATGATGAATTTTTTCTCAACTGTTCGGTGTTCCCGGCTTGAATTTCGACACGTGAATGATTTGCACTTGAATTCAGAAACATTTAGCATTTAGAAATTATTTATGCTGAGGCTGAGGCATGTCTCAACACACCCTGTCATCATTATCTCAGAGTGGGACTAAGAGTGTCCAGACTAAACATGCGACGGTCAGCATTTCCAAGTAACCCCAATCTGTTGTGTTAATCTGTTTTGTGCACTACATAATTTAACCGTATTTTTAACAATGCTAATATTCGTTTTGCTTTGTGATGGTCTTTTGTTTTCCGTTGGTTCCTTGAACACTTTCAATTATGTGGCCAGATAGGACCCATATTAACGTAACCCAACATATATAATGAGTCTCCTATGAGCCACGGTTGCTAGCATTCTTGAATAAAAATGCTGCCGAAAAAAACAATGAAAACACAAATACAAAGGAAAACACGCAAAGAGCATTGTTTATATTTGACTAATTTGTACACGTAATCTCGGCTGAAGTCTTCAAACCATCCAATTCCAAAACCAAATTGCATTCAAACGAGCACATGCACGCCTCAGGCACGGCAAAAGGTTACAGCAATTGTTGGTGATTGTACCTTGAAAAATATACCAACTGTCGAATCCTTGAAACCGTGTTGTGCGGTGAAAAGCTTTGCGGGTGGAACCATATTTTATATGAAAGACTATCTAAAACCAGTCACTCACAGAAAGCCAAGTAATATTATACTGCATCTGCGACGAATGATGTGTACAATCAGCAATCTAATTTTATGAAGAATAAGTGTTGAAGGTATGTTTGACTAGGTAAGCAAATTAGATTAAACTTGCTTGGCGCTGAAGTAGTTATCTTTGGTATATTACCAAGAACAGATAACCCTGACTATAATTAGCAAAGATTAATGAAATCACAAGATGATTAAAATTTGGTCATTAATACATCGGTTAGTAAATATGTTGCAGTGTTTATTTCAGCGTGCTTCGACTTGCAGGATTTGAATCCAAGTAGATCTTCAATAATCTCCAATAAGATCGCAAAAGATATCACTTGAATCCTTGACCTTTTAAAACCTTTCGTGCAACTTGACAAGTAATTCCGACATTGATCGATGTTGTTTTAGATGGAGTGGCTGTTTGTGTGGTTCACATTGTACGTTATTGCCACTACGCTTCCTTTTAAGAAATTATAAGAAATGCAATGAAATATGGGGATTGAAAATCGAAATTGATATAGGCAGCTATCCTGCATGCTGGTGCATAGACAATGTAACGAAGCTCACCAAAGCAAATAATTTATAGATTTCCCTTTGCCTGAACGTGTTTGTCCACCATGCAACAAGGAAATGCGTGAAAGCTACCAATACAATTACATCAGACATGACAGAACCAGGCAAGGTAGCGGCGTAGCGATGATGCTTCCTTATTCTACTGAAATATCTCTTCAAAATCTGATTACTTTTCATTCAGCTTGCAATTTACCAAGCGCGCACAAATTTGCGACCGCTATCTTTTGAAATGTGTTTATAGTGTATAGTTAGCCATATCCGTTGCACTTGACAACATACATTTCAAATGAAGCGATTACAAAATTCCGAAAGAATTACAAGATGAGACACTAGTTTCTCTATGTAGAAATTATTAAACCAGTGGACTCATAAAAGCTTATTAAAACACAACCTAATAAAATTGAAATAGTTGTTTTAACATGATAAGGACCTTCAAATGCTTTATTTGAGTGTTTTTAAAAGTTTCCAAATTATATTAATTAAAATTATATAACTATTATTGATTTATTGGTAATACTGTGGTTACGTCACAGCCAAATTGATTCACCAACAAACGAAGACATGAAAATGACCTAATGCGATTATGAGGTGTTAAATGCTTATAATTATAAGGTCTGTGTATGTTTGCAAAGTGAATATCAAATTAAAATATAATTTTTTGGAAACATCACGTAAGTTTATCATCGCAAAGGTTTCAATCCATAAGCCCGGATCTTCGTCAGTGCTAATAATAATCAACATAATATTAGCACTGCACTGATGATCATCCGAGCTTACGGATCAACAGCTTTGTGATAGTAAACTTGGTGTTTCCACAAAATTATATTTGAAATGCTTATAGTTATATCGGTGATTCAATCAAGTGTGTATATTTTTCAGTGTAATGTAGCATCAGTGATTATTCTGGTAACTGGTGAAAGGTTTCTTCAATAGTTTTGTTTTCTGACTGAGAACGGGGTTTTTTCCTTGCACTTTTTTGCACTCTAGTGCAAAAACCCCCTACTAATTGCTCGAGTTTTGACTTGAGTATGTTGATTCTTGCTTATTTTATGCTTATTATATCGTTCGTTTCTATGTCCTCATCTGCTATACAATGCTAGTAGAACTGAAGTGGTTAACATTGCTTGAAGTGGTTAACATTTTTTTTCGATTCTCAGTAAGAACGTCTCAACCTAATTCGTGTCGATATCGATCACGCGATCTTTTTTTGCCTCTATCTTTTTTATTCCGCCTGCCTTTAAAGCATGGCGCAGTGTCGATATTTTAACATGCAAAATCAATCAATCAATCAATCAATCAATCAATCAATCAATCAATCAATCAATCAATCAATCAATCAATCAATCAATCAATCAATCAATCAATCAATCAATCAATCAATCAATCAATCAATCAATCAATCAATCAATCAATCAATCAATCAATCAATCAATCAATCAATCAATCAATCAATCAATCAATCAATCAATCAATCAATCAATCAATCAATCAATCAATCAATCAATCAATCAATCAATCGATCGATCGATCGATCGATCGATCGATCGATCGATCGATCGATCGATCAATCAATCAATCAATCAATCAATCAATCAATCAATCAATCAATCAATCAATCAATCAATCAATCAATCAATCAATCAATCAATCAATCAATCAATCAATCAATCAATCAATCAATCAGAACTTTATTTAAAACACACAATCTTTTCAACATTTGCTGATTTCCAAAAGAGGTGTGCACCAATCCCACTACCATAAAATTAATCCCTAACACGCCCCCCCCCCCCCCCCCTTAAATACTTATGTTAAATACATCATATATTAATACCAACTACCACACGAAAAGGTCGAGGAAGAAAGCTTTTGACAAAACGACTTATATGATGCCGAAGTTCTTATGTCTTCCGGAATATGATTCCAGACGTAGGCCCCATTATAGCTAAAACTTTTTTTCATAAATTCTGTTTTGGGTCTTGGAAGGCAAAGCCTAGTTGAAGACCCTCTTAAATCATAATCGTAAATTGTATTTGAATTTTGAAAAAGGTTACTTAATCTTTCAGGAGCTATAAGTTGTTAATCGATTTATACATAAGTTTAGCTTTTATATGTGCTCTGCGTTCTTCCAGGTTAATCCAACCAAGTGAATTACGTGCTAACAAGGATTGTCCTGATTCGTTTTTGAAATTCATAATTATTCTAGCCGCCCTGTCTTGCAGTTTTTGAAGACGATCACTAAGTGTTTTACCTAATACGTCCCAAACCTCACAACAGTAATCTAAGTGTGGCGGAACTAGAGCATTATAAATCAAAACCAGAGTGTTTCGGTCAACAAAATCCTTTGCTTTTTTATAGCGCCAATTCCGAATGATATTTTACGAGCGATAAATTCAATATGTTTAGTCCAGGCTAAATGCTCGTCAATTTGAACCCCGAGCACTTTGGAATGTTTGACCCTTTAATTTTAACAGATTGTTTATCAATATTGATTGATGGTTGAATATCCAAACTGTTTATCCTATGTCGTGACCCAATTAAGACATACTCAGTTTTAGCAATATTTAAATTTAGTTAATTTGCAGATAGCCAGTTATGAACATTTCTCAGGTCTTCATTAGCCCTCTTCTCTACTTCACTCAATGTCCCTCCCGCAGCTGTTAAGCTGGTATCGTCAGCAAACATTCTAGGTGTTGTATGTTTAAGGCAATTTGGCAAGTCGTTTATATATAGAGTAAAGAGAAGTGAGCCAAGTATATTTCCTTAATTGGGGGATGCCACAAGTTATTTTCCTTTGTTTGGAAAGCATATCTTGGAGCTGGCACTTTTGAGTTCGATCTGTTAAATAGCTACGCAGTAGTGCAAGTGCCAAATCTCCAACACCATACATTTCAAGCTTCTTTAAAAGAATGTCGTGGTTCACGGTATCAAACGCTTTTTTAATATCAAGGCAAACAACCAAATTATAGTGCCCGCGGTCCATATTGACATACCATTCATTTGAACAATCTATTAAAGTAGTAGTCGTTCAATGGCGAGACCTAAATCCAAACTGATACTCAGATAAAATACTTTCTTTTTCCAAACACTTGGATAATTGATTATATAAAAATACGTTCCATTAGTTTGCTAACAACTGGCAAAATTGAAATTGGCCTATAATTATCAAGTATGGTTCGCTGACCCTTTTTAAAAATTATATTGCTCGTGCAGCTTTCCAATCTAAAGGAAACTGACCTAAATCAATTGCTTTATTGAAAATTTTTGTCAAAGGTTGTGTAATAGCGGGAGCTGCAATCTGAAGAAGTTTGGTAGAGATTTTGTCAAGACCTACAGATTTTGAGACAGGCAATTCCATAATAAGCGTGTAAACCAATAATTCGTTTACAGCTTCAAAAGAAAATTCATTAGGGACTTGTCAGAAATTAACAGGGGGGAGGGGGGGGGGTGGAAACGTGGGGAGGGTCATAGCATTTTAAGATCCTAAAAAAGGGAGGGTGACGATAAAATGAGCTGCTTTTAAGGGGAGGGTCATTCAAATTTATTCTTATGCTCGTACAGTTGTTAGTACACAGTGTGAATAGATTAGAAAAAACAAGACGCCTGCTAAGGCGTTCACTCCGCCTGCCAAAACGAAAATGAGCACAAGACTGTAACCAGAGCGTTCATTGGGGGTGGGGTATATTCAGTTATTTCTGTTCTGCCCAAGCAACTCCTTTTTAAATCAGTTATTTTTAGGATACCTTTCAAGGCATTTTAAGACATTGTTAGCACATCTTATGTAATCACTAAGATAACCAAAAATCAATGTCTCAGTGACTTGCCAGGCACTCTGCCCAGAGTCCTAGTAAGATTGCATTTTTTAGAATTTAATTTAAATTAAAGACTTTCATAGTACATAATTATATTAAACAAGATTCTTTTGTGATAATACCACCAACATATGGCTGTTTTATTTTTGGGTAGTTGCAGGTAAAGAAAATTTTACCAAAAAGTGTATACAATGCATAAATATATTAACCTGATAGCATCATTTAAATTAATTCTGCAGCGCACTGCCTGAAGTCTCCACGATATAATTTGTTGGGACTTTAGACTAAGATATGTATTTCCGGAATTGGAATGTTAAGTGTCTCTTACCTTTTATAAATGTATGAGATCGAACAAGGAAATAAATCATTTTCCACGAAATATCAGCATCTCAGCATAGGTATAGAAAACTGAGGAAAGAAATCACAACGAATACTTCGTGATTAGAATTAGCAACACATTTCCTACACTCACTCCTTGATCATGGAATGATGGAGTCTATCAAAGTTTGCCGTTTTAAAACATTTCTGGAGCAATGTTTTGATAAAGAACCTTCCTGTCCCTTTTTAATAACTATTACATGTTAAAAATTGTGTTTTGTATATGGATATTTCAGTAGAATTTGCGCTTGATTCTTGTGTAAAAATTTTTAAATTTCCTTAAAAGTGGAAACACAAGAGAAAATGACGGAAACACGCTCTCAACACTTCACTGCGATACATCGCTCCTCGGTAAAGTTTCGCGATGGAATTTGTCGTTTTAAAACATTTTGCATGAGAATCTTTGCACATTAAACCTTGCGGCTTAGATGTGCTAGCATACATGTTAAAATGCTTGTTTGGTTGAGATATTCCGCTAGAAATTGAGTTCAAACGCCGTGTTTAGGTCGGCTCACGCGGCTTGTGCCAGCGGTATCACCCATGAGCGCTACGCCAACTTGCGACACCGAAAAAAAACCCAGAAACGGGGCGAATTTAAAACTCTGCCTCGCCTACGGCAGGCGAAGTAAATAGTGCTATTCTTAGTTCAAATATTATATTAAAACCACAACAACAATGTCAAATAGACATATTTTAGAATGAAAATGCATTGAGTTTTATAGTGTAAACGTTTTATGTCTGTGTGTGTAACTAAACTGAACTTTTGTATTAAATCACCTGATGATAGAGGGGAGGGTCATGGTGTTTCATGCAAGGCCCAAGGGGAGGGTAAGGAAATTTCGTTCCTATTGCTTAGATGCGTCACCTCATTTCCAACCTTAAGTTCTATATTTCCACCACCCCCCTCCCCCCCTGTTAATTTCTGACAAGTCCCTTAACGGACTCACGTTTGGTAACAAACGTCCTCAAAATTACAAGAACTGTCATGCTCAATTGTTTGGGCAAGCTTACGACCTATATTTGTGAAATATTTATTAAAGATCTCTTTTAACTCTTCATTGGAAGTGACAGATTTTCCCGAATATTTAATTTCATGAATAATACTTTGATTGTTGTTTCGTCCTAAAATATCATTAGTTGTTTGCCAAGCGTGTTTTGGATTAGTTTTGGGATGTTGAAATTTTGTTGTATAGTATTCTCTTTTTGCTTGACGCAAGGCAATATTAGCTGAGTTTCTAGAAGACTTGTACTTACTCCAGTCACTTTTTTCATTCGTTTTTATCGCTTTGCGCTTTAAAAAATCTCTTTCAAATAACTTTGTTCTGACATCCTTATTAATCCAAGGAACACTACCCCTTTTTACTACTCTCTTAGTTTTCAATGGAGCGTGTTTATCTAATACTTGAACAAATAAGGATTTCCAGCATTCCCACATTTTATCGACATTTCCCTTTTTATCAATTTCGATCCAAGGTAATAAGTACAAATCATTAAGAAAACTTTCAGCATTGAAGTATTTGAAATTTCTGTACTCTATTAAATTCCGTGCTCCAATTTTAGGAACATAATTTAATTTCCTTATTGCATAAATAAGACTGTGATCGCTAAACCTAGATGTAGTACGCCCGAAGAAATAATTTTCTCAGGTGACGACGTAATACAAACATTTAGAAGCGACCTAGTAGATTCAGTAATTCGAGTTGGATCATTGATTATTTGTGTCAACTGATATGGTTCCATTATTTCTTGAAACTTTTTACAAGTACATACATTCTGTACAAGCAAATTAATATTTAAATCTCCTAATATATAGACCTCTTTGTTTTCATTATCGGCTAGTTGGATAAGCCTTTCTATTTTTAAAAGGTCTTCAGTTTTAGAATTTGGTCAGTGGCGAAGCCTGCCAGACTATTTACTCCTGCTATGTTAATTTTTTAGAGTTAATGGTCTGTAAAAACAAACAATTTCTAAAGAAATGAATTATGATATAATTATCGCTAACAATTGAAATTTACATAGCAGGAGTAAAAAATCGGGCTGGCTTCGCCACTGAATTTGGTGGTCTGTAAACAGTTGAAATGATAAATGACTGACTATTTGCTTGTTTAATCTCTCTCAGGGGCGGATCTAGACTATTGCAACTGTAGCAAATGCTACAGTCAGATTTTTTTCGGAAGAATCTTTTCCGAAAATTATTTTCTACATAATTAATTCTGGAAATAAATATTCATACTTATTTATTCCAATTTTATCATTTTCCCATCATTTTTGGATCTTATTATATTCTAATTTTTGAAGTAGGTTGTCTATGAAATTGCTTCGTCGCTTTCCTGGGATTTCCAGTGACCTTAAAGCCCGCAAATAGGCCTGCTTTTAGGCATTCGCCTTTCATTAAATAACATCATTTAGATGGACATCATGACGTTTCGTTGGAAGCCTGCGATCAAAATCTTGGTGATTTTGCTATAGTCAGACTGTATCTAACCAATCAAAATAACGCATTTTTGCTATAGTGGCTAGAGTTCGATACAGTCAGATACAGTTGCGCAATCTTATGCTGCGTTATGAACGATGTTATATGATGGCAAGTACAAAGTGCTTTAGCTTGATTTACAACGATGGCGTCCAATGCTATATTAACCACTGTGAAGGTAGCCGCGGATTGGGCCTCGGATTGGGCCTCGGATTGGGCCGCAGATTGGGCCTCGGATTCAACTCGTTTCAATCGTTTAAAAGTAGATTTTAGAAAAGACTGTTTCCAGTTGTTTTTAAGGTATTTTTCGTTACAAATCAGCGTTATCATGAGTAATACAACGTACCTATTCACTGCTGAGGGAAAACTAAGGAAACATGCTCGTTTGTGAGAGAAATAACGCCTCAAAGACACTACATATTATGTCTCAACTTCACTCATATTAATACACAAATTTGGAGATAAACCAGTCTTTGAAGTGCATGCACAAGGTACAACAACAATACTCTGCGGTATTTTTAGTGCTCTTTCCATTGATGTGGGTTATTTCGTGGCACAAACTTTAAAAGTGCAGCATTAAGCAGCAATTAAGAGTTAATTTGCTGTAAAGCATGCAGCATTACAACGCGCAGCTAACCTAAATTTTTGCGCAAGAAAATATTTCGTTTGCTATTAAAGACAACACTATTGTGTAATAATTTTCATGCTCGTTTCATTGATGTACGCGATATTTATGGCACAAGCTATTAACCTGTGTACTTTAATGAGCACACGAGTCAAAGTTCAAATGCCGTAAAGGCTCAATGCATATAGGATGACACATATCTCCTATATTCACGCAGCGTTTGTTTAAAAAAAATACGAGCTGGCATTCAAGACATCAATATTGTGTAGTATCTTGTTTGCTCTTTTCATTTCTGACCGTTATATTGCGGCACAAGCTCCACAAATACAGAATTTTTTGAGCAATTAATACGAATGCACAGCTCAATTCTCATGCAGCGTTTGCGGAAGAAAAAAATCCCAATTGCTATTAAAAACAACAATGTTGTGCAGTATTTCTAGTGGGCTTTAAAGTTAAATATATCAATAATAAGCACGTAGTTAATAGTCTAAAAATATGAAATTTTTACCGTGACATAAATTCGTGTTTACATTCCACCAGACGTGAAATGTGTTTACAAAATCCGCGAATATTCGTGGCCCAATCTACTTGAATCAGGTATCAATAGAAAGTCCATACACATTCGACAGATTAGGAATATACCAAATATAAAGCGGCACAAGTTCATCGCTGCGTTATATTGAGCATAAAATGATTTTGTGAAGCTATAGCTGCTAGCACCGGATTCGAGGCCGCATGCTGCGCTAACATCTGACGAGTGATTAGCACTTGACATAAACATCATTCCTTTGGCTTTTTGTTACTGTCGCAAGGGAGTGCTGCCTTTCAAAAGAGCTTTGCATTGAATACCACACGCTTTGAATTCTCTCTTAAACGATGCGCACGATATTGTGGCACAAAAACACCATGAATGATCGATGTTCACCACTATGTCTATGGTCCTAGTTTAAGCAAATTTTACGAATATTAGAAATCTGATTTGTTTGTCGCTACAACACTATTGTGTAGCATTTTTTATGCTCTTTTCAGTGATGTTATGTATGCCATATAGTGGCACAAGCTCGTTAAATACAGATTTCGATAAGCAATTAAGAATTTAAGACCAAACATGACGATAGAGCTCTCTGATTAAAAAGTCTTTAGGACCACACTTTAGTTTATTTTGCGCCAGAACAAAATATGGCTTGCTTTCCAAGAGAACACTTTTCCGTAGTATTTTCAAAGCTCTTTTCACTGATGTATGTCATAAGGTGGAAGAAGCTCATTAGGTACGGATTTCGATGTGCAATTAAGACGAAACATGACGGAAGAGCTATAATATTACATAGTCTACAAAGCGGAAGGACCTCAATTTAGGGAAATTTTGCGCAAGAACAAAATATAGCTTGCTTTCCAAGAGAACACTGTTCTGTAGTATTTTTTATGCTCTTTTCACTGATGTATGTCATAAGGTGGCACAAGCTCATTAAGGTACTGATTTCAATGGGCAATTAAGACGAAACATGAAGGAAGGGCTATAATATTACATAGTCTACAAAGCGCAACGACCTCAATTTAGGGACATTTTGCGCAAGAACAAAATTATTATTATTATTTTATTATTTAAACTTATTTTCACACGGTAACTAATCAACCTATATGTTAAATTACTACTTCCACTCTGTTTAAACTACTTATACTATACTAGAAATATACAAGAAAAATAATTAATTAAGTAAATAAATTGGTTGTTTTCCATTAGGCCGTGCTGTCAAAATTAGACACACACCGCTACTTTGGGAGTGCTATAATATTAAGATATTAAGATATTAGATATAAAAAATATAAAAAAGATTCCCAAAGCAACAGTGCAAAATATTTACAATCAACTAACAATTTAAACTTTGTGATACAACTGTATCTCTGACTCGGCTGTTCCAGACCTTAGCTGCCGCATAACTAAAGCTTCTTTTCATGGCGTTAGTTTTAGGTTTTGACAACATTAACATTTTGTTGTTGCTTCTCAGATTATAGTTCTCGTTATTCGTAATTTGAAACATTGATGCAATAGCAGGAGAGCACATATGATTTAAAGCCTTATTAACCAAACATATCATTTGTTCTTCTCTTCTTTCATCTAATGTTTCCCATTTTAACTTTAACAATATTTCACTTGAACGTACCTCATATGTGTCTCCCGTTATTACTCTTGCTGCTCTATTATTCAGCTTTTGCAACTTATCTTTGCATGTTTGGGTACAATTGCCCCAAACTAACGAGCAATAATCAAAGTATGGTTGAACTAATGATTTATAAAGTGTCACAAGAGATTGTTGTGAGATGTAATGCTTAGCTCTCCTCAAAATACCAATCCCTTGAGAAACTTTCTTACTAATACTATCAATTTGCTGATTCCAATTCAAATTTTCATCTATTAAAATTCCCAAACTTTTTGTTTTGGAAACACGCCTTAAGTTTTTCCCTCCTAAATTAATTGCTGGTTCGCAATCGATACACGCTAATCTCTGCCGCGACCCTATTAACATATATTCACTTTTGTCAACATTTACGGTTAATTTATTAGCTAAAAGCCAATTGTGCACATTATTTAATTCATTATTCAATTTTTCTTCTAAATCTTTGGCTGTTTCCGCAGAAATAGTAATATTTGTGTCATCGGCAAACATAGCAGGTACAGAATTTACCAAACAATTCGGAAGGTCATTTATATATAACAAGAAGAGGAGAGGCCCAAGATTTGATCCCTGAGGAACACCACATTTGACAGTCTGAGATGTAGAAATTATGTTATCAATTTTACAAACTTGCTCTCGGTTCGTAAGATATGATCTAAACCATATCGATGCAGAGCCCTTGACACCATATAAATATAATTTATTTATTAAAATTTCATGATCGATCGTGTCAAAAGCTTTGCACAAATCGAGAAACACAACCCCATTTATTAAGCCTGAGTCCATGCTGATAAGCCATGAATTAGTCGTACTTAATAACGATGTAGCTGTAGATTGGCCTTTTCTAAAGCCAGATTGATGAACAGAAAGGATATTATTTTCAACCAAATATTGATTTAGTTGTAAATAAATAATTTTCTCAAATAATCCTGCGACAACTGACAAAACCGATATCGGTCGGTAGTTGCCACGTTCTCGCTTATCACCTGCTTTGTAAATAGGTGATACGCGGGCAATTTTCCATTCTTGTGGAAAAACGCTTGATGTTAACGAAGCATTAAAAATTTTCGTTAAGAAAGGCGCAATACTATAGCAAGAATCTTTAAGTAACCTGGCTTTCCAACACAACACTTTTCCGTAGTATTTTTAAAGCTCTTTTCACTGATGTATGTCATCAGGTGGTACAAGCTCATTAGGTACTTATTTCGATGGACAATTAAGACGAAACATGAAGGAAGGGCTATAATATTACATAGTCTACAAAGCGCAGGACCTCAATTTAGGGAAATTTTGCGAAAGAACAAAATATAGCTTCCTTTCCAAGAGAACACTGTTCTGTAGTATTTTTTATGCTCTTTTCACTGATGTATGTCATAAGGTGGCACAAGCTCATTAGCCACGGATTTCGAGGGGCAATTAAGACGAAACATGACAGAAGAGCTATAATATTTATAGTCTACAAAGCGCAAGGACCTCAATTTCGGGACATTTTGCGCAAGAACAAAATATACCTTGCTTTCCAAGAGGACACTGCTCTGTAGCATTTTTTATGCTCTTTTCACAGATGTATATCAAACGATGGCACAAGCTCATTAGGTACTTATTTCGATGGACAATTAAGACGAAACATGAAGGAAGGGCTATAATATTACATAATCTACAAAGCGAAGGACCTCAATTTAGGGAAATTTTGCGAAAGAACAAAATGTGGCTTGCTTCCCAAGAGAACACTTTTCCGTAGTATTTTTTATGCTCTTTTCATTGATGTATATCAAAAGGTGGCACAAGTTCATTAGCTACTGATTTCGAGGGGGAATTAAGACGAAACATGACGGAAGCGCTATAATATTACATAGTCTACAAAGCAGAAGGACCTCAATTTAGGGACATTTTGCGCAAGAACAAAATAAGGCTTGCTTTCCAACAGAACACTGTTCTGTAGTATTTTTTATGCTCTTTTCACTGATGTATATCATAAGGTGGCCAAAGCTCATTAAAAACTGATTTCGATGGGCAATTAAGACGAAACATGAAGGAAGGGCTATAATATTACATAGTCTACAAAGCGGAAGGACCTCAATTTAGGGAAATTTTGCGCAAGAACAAAATATAGCTTGCTTTCCAAGAGAACACTGTTCTGTAGTATTTTTTATGCTCTTTTCACTGATGTATGTCATAAGGTGGCACAAGCTCATTAAGGTATTGATTTCGATGGGCAATTAAGACGAAACATGAAGGAAGGGCTATAATATTACATAGTTTACAAAGCGGAAGGACCTCAATTTAGGGAAATTTTGCGCAAGAACAAAATATAGCTTCCTTTCCAAGAGAACACTGTTCTGTAGTATTTTTTATGCTCTTTCACTGATGTATGTCATAAGGTAGCACAAGCTCATTAGCCACGGATTTCGAGGGGCAATTAAGACGAAACATGACGGAAGAGCTATAATATTACATAGTCTACAAAGCGCAAGGACCTCAATTTAGGAAAATTTTGCGCAAGAACAAAATATAGCTTGCTTTCCAAGAGAACACTGTTCTGTAGTATTTTTTATGCTCTTTTCACTGATGTATGTCATAAGGTGGCACAAGCTCATTAAGGCACTGATTTCGATGGGCAATTAAGACGAAACATGAAGGAAGGGCTATAATATTACATAGTTTACAAAGCGGAAGGACCTCAATTTAGGGAAATTTTGCGCAAGAACAAAATATAGCTTCCTTTCCAAGAGAACACTGTTCTGTAGTATTTTTTATGCTCTTTTCACTGATGTATGTCATAAGGTAGCACAAGCTCATTAGCCACGGATTTCGAGGGGCAATTAAGACGAAACATGACGGAAGAGCTATAATATTACATAGTCTACAAAGCGCAAGGACCTCAATTTAGGGACATTTTGCCCAAGAACAAAATATACCTTTCTTTCCAAGAGAACACTGCTCTGTAGTATTTTTTATGCTCTTTTCATTGATGTATATCAAAAGGTGGCACAAGCTCATTAGCTACTGATTTCAAGGGACAATTAAGACGAAACATGACGGAAGCACTATAATATTACATAGTCTACAAAGCGCAAGGACCTCAATTTAGGGACATTTTGCGCAAGAACAAAATATGGCTTGCTTTCCAACAGAACACTTTTCCGTAGTATTTTTAAAGCTCTTTTCACTGATGTATTTCATAAGGTGGCACAAGCTCATTAAGGTACTGATTTCGATGGGCAATTAAGACGAAACATGAAGGAAGGGCTATAATATTACATAGTCTACAAAGCGCAGGACCTCAATTTAGGGAAATTTTGCGCAAGAACAAAATGTGGCTTGCTTTCCAAGAGAACACTGTTCTATAGTATTTTTTATGCTCTTTTCATTGATGTATATCAAAAGGTGGCACAACTTCATTAGCTACTGATTTCGAGGGGGAATTAAGACGAAACATGACGGAAGCGCTATAATATTACATAGTCTACAAAGCGGAAGGACCTCAATTTAGGGAAATTTTGCGCAAGAACAAAATATAGCTTGCTTTCCAAGAGAACACTGTTCTGTAGTATTTTTTATGCTCTTTTCACTGATGTATGTCATAAGGTGGCACAAGCTCAGTAAGGTACTGATTTCGATGGGCAATTAGGACGAAACATGAAGGAAGGGCTATAATATTACATAGTCTACAAAGCGCAACGACCTCAATTTAGGGACATTTTGCGCAAGAACAAAATATGGCTTGCTTTCCAACAGATCACTTTTCCGTAGTATTTTTAAAGCTCTTTTCACTGATGTATGTCATAAGGTGGTACAAGCTCATTAGGTACTTATTTCGATGGACAATTAAGACGAAACATGAAGGAAGGGCTATAATATTACATAGTCTACAAAGCGCAGGACCTCAATTTAGGGAAATTTTGCGCAAGAACAAAATATAGCATCCTTTCCAAGAGAACACTGTTCTGTAGTATTTTTTATGCTCTTTTCACTGATGTATGTCATAAGGTGGCACAAGCTCAGTAAGGTACTGATTTCGATGGGCAATTAGGACGAAACATGAAGGAAGGGCTATAATATTACATAGTCTACAAAGCGCAACGACCTCAATTTAGGGACATTTTGCGCAAGAACAAAATATGGCTTGCTTTCCAACAGATCACTTTTCCGTAGTATTTTTAAAGCTCTTTTCACTGATGTATGTCATAAGGTGGTACAAGCTCATTAGGTACTTATTTCGATGGACAATTAAGACGAAACATGAAGGAAGGGCTATAATATTACATATTCTACAAAGCGCAGGACCTCAATTTAGGGAAATTTTGCGCAAGAACAAAATATAGCTTCCTTTCCAAGGGAACACTGTTCTGTAGTATTTTTTATGCTTTTTTCACTGATGTATGTCATAAGGTAGCACAAGCTCATTAGCCACGGATTTCGAGGGGCAATTAAGACGAAACATGACGGAAGAGCTATAATATTACATAGTCTACAAAGCGCAAGGACCTCAATTTAGGGACATTTTGCCCAAGAACAAAATATACCTTTCTTTCCAAGAGAACACTGCTCTGTAGTATTTTTTATGCTCTTTTCATTGATGTATATCAAAAGGTGGCACAAGCTCATTAGTTACTGATTTCAAGGGACAATTAAGACGAAACATGACGGAAGCACTATAATATTACACAGTCTACAAAGCGCAAGGACCTCAATTTAGGGACATTTTGCGCAAGAACAAAATATGGCTTGCTTTCCAACAGAACACTTTTCCGTAGTATTTTTAAAGCTCTTTTCACTGATGTATGTCATAAGGTGGCACAAGCTCATTAAGGTACTGATTTCGATGGGCAATTAAGACGAAACATGAAGGAAGGGCTATAATATTACATAGTCTACAAAGCGCAGGACCTCAATTTAGGGAAATTTTGCGCAAGAACAAAATGTGGCTTGCTTTCCAAGAGAACACTGTTCTATAGTATTTTTTATGCTCTTTTCATTGATGTATATCAAAAGGTGGCACAAGTTCATTAGCTACTGATTTCGAGGGGGAATTAAGACGAAACATGACGGAAGCGCTATAATATTACATAGTCTACAAAGCGGAAGGACCTCAATTTAGGGAAATTTTGCGCAAGAACAAAATATAGTTTGCTTTCCAAGAGAACACTGTTCTGTAGTATTTTTTATGCTCTTTTCACTGATGTATGTCATAAGGTGGCACAAGCTCAGTAAGGTACTGATTTCGATGGGCAATTAAGACGAAACATGAAGGAAGGGCTATAATATTACATAGTTTACAAAGCGGAAGGACCTCAATTTAGGGAAATTTTGCGCAAGAACAAAATATAGCTTCCTTTCCAAGAGAACACTGTTCTGTAGTATTTTTTATGCTCTTTTCACTGATGTATGTCATAAGGTAGCACAAGCTCATTAGCCACGGATTTCGAGGGGCAATTAAGACGAAACATGACGGAAGAGCTATAATATTACATAGTCTACAAAGCGCAAGGACCTCAATTTAGGGACATTTTGCCCAAGAAAAAAATATACCTTTCTTTCCAAGAGAACACTGCTCTGTAGTATTTTTTATGCTCTTTTCATTGATGTATATCAAAAGGTAGCACAAGCTCATTAGCTACTGATTTCAAGGGACAATTAAGACGAAACATGACGGAAGCACTATAATATTACATAGTCTACAAAGCGCAAGGACCTCAATTTAGGGACATTTTGCGCAAGAACAAAATATGGCTTGCTTTCCAACAGAACACTTTTCCGTAGTATTTTTAAAGCTCTTTTCACTGATGTATGTCATAAGGTGGCACAAGCTCATTAAGGTACTGATTTCGATGGGCAATTAAGACGAAACATGAAGGAAGGGCTATAATATTACATAGTCTACACAGCGCAGGACCTCAATTTAGGGAAATTTTGCGCAAGAACAAAATGTGGCTTGCTTTCCATGAGAACACTGTTCTATAGTATTTTTTATGCTCTTTTCATTGATGTATATCAAAAGGTGGCACATGTTCATTAGCTACTGATTTCGAGGGGGAATTAAGACGAAACATGACGGAAGCGCTATAATATTACCTAGTCTACAAAGCGGAAGGACCTCAATTTAGGGAAATTTTGCGCAAGAACAAAATATAGCTTGCTTTCCAAGAGAACACTGTTCTGTAGTATTTTTTATGCTCTTTTCACTGATGTATGTCATAAGGTGGCACAAGCTCAGTAAGGTACTGATTTCGATGGGCAATTAAGACGAAACATGAAGGAAGGGCTATAATATTACATAGTCTACAAAGCGCAACGACCTCAATTTAGGGACATTTTGCGCAAGAACAAAATATGGCTTGCTTTCCAACAGATCACTTTTCCGTAGTATTTTTAAAGCTCTTTTCACTGATGTATGTCATAAGGTGGTACAAGCTCATTAGGTACTTATTTCGATGGACAATTAAGACGAAACATGAAGGAAGGGCTATAATATTACATAGTCTACAAAGCGCAGGACCTCAATTTAGGGAAATTTTGCGCAAGAACAAAATATAGCATCCTTTCCAAGAGAACACTGTTCTGTAGTATTTTTTATGCTCTTTTCACTGATGTATGTCATAAGGTGGCACAAGCTCATTAGCAGCGGATTTGGAGGGGCAATTAAGACGAAACATGACAGAAGAGCTATAATATTTATAGTCTACAAAGCGCAAGGACCTCATTTTCGGGACATTTTGCGCAAGAACAAAATATACCTTGCTTTCCAAGAGAACACTGCTCTGTAGCATTTTTTATGCTCTTTTCACAGATGTATATCAAAAGGTGGCACAAGCTCATTAGGTACTTATTTCGATGGACAATTAAGACGAAACATGAAGGAAGGGCTATAATATTACATAGTCTACAAAGCGAAGGACCTCAATTTAGGGAAATTTTGCGAAAGAACAAAATGTGGCTTGCTTCCCAAGAGAACACTTTTCCGTAGTATTTTTTATGCTCTTTTCATTGATGTATATCAAAAGGTGGCACAAGTTCATTAGCTACTAATTTCGAGGGGGAATTAAGACGAAACATGACGGAAGCGCTATAATATTACATAGTCTACAAAGCGGAAGGACCTCAATTTAGGGACATTTTGCGCAAGAACAAAATATGGCTTGCTTTCCAAGAGAACACTGTTCTGTAGTATTTTTTATGCTCTTTTCACTGATGTATATCATAAGGTGGCCAAAGCTCATTAAAAACTGATTTCGATGGGCAATTAAGACGAAACATGAAGGAAGGGCTATAATATTACATAGTGTACAAAGCGGAAGGACCTCAATTTAGGGAAATTTTGCGCAAGAACAAAATATAGCTTTCTTTCCAAGAGAACACTGTTCTGTAGTATTTTTTATGCTCTTTTCACTGATGTATGTCATAAGGTGGCACAAGCTCATTAAGGTACTGATTTCGATGGGCAATTAAGACGAAACATGAAGGAAGGGCTATAATATTACATAGTTTACAAAGCGGAAGGACCTCAATTTAGGGAAATTTTGCGCAAGAACAAAATATAGCTTCCTTTCCAAGGGAACACTGTTCTGTAGTATTTTTTATGCTCTTTTCACTGATGTATGTCATAAGGTAGCACAAGCTCATTAGCCACGGATTTCGAGGGGCAATTAAGACGAAACATGACGGAAGAGCTATAATATTACATAGTCTACAAAGCGCAAGGACCTCAATTTAGGGACATTTTGCCCAAGAACAAAATATACCTTTCTTTCCAAGAGAACACTGCTCTGTAGTATTTTTTATGCTCTTTTCATTGATGTATATCAAAAGGTGGCACAAGCTCATTAGCTACTGATTTCAAGGGACAATTAAGACGAAACATGACGGAAGCACTATAATATTACAGTCTACAAAGCGCAAGGACCTCAATTTAGGGACATTTTGCGCAAGAACAAAATATGGCTTGCTTTCCAACAGAACACTTTTCCGTAGTATTTTTAAAGCTCTTTTCACTGATGTATGTCATAAGGTGGCACAAGCTCATTAAGGTACTGATTTCGATGGGCAATTAAGACGAAACATGAAGGAAGGGCTATAATATTACATAGTCTACAAAGCGCAGGACCTCAATTTAGGGAAATTTTGCGCAAGAACAAAATGTGGCTTGCTTTCCAAGAGAACACTGTTCTATAGTATTTTTTATGCTCTTTTCATTGATGTATATCAAAAGGTGGCACAAGTTCATTAGCTACTGATTTCGAGGGGGAATTAAGACGAAACATGACGGAAGCGCTATAATATTACATAGTCTACAAAGCGGAAGGACCTCAATTTAGGGAAATTTTGCGCAAGAACAAAATATAGTTTGCTTTCCAAGAGAACACTGTTCTGTAGTATTTTTTATGCTCTTTTCACTGATGTATGTCATAAGGTGGCACAAGCTCAGTAAGGTACTGATTTCGATGGGCAATTAAGACGAAACATGAAGGAAGGGCTATAATATTACATAGTTTACAAAGCGGAAGGACCTCAATTTAGGGAAATTTTGCGCAAGAACAAAATATAGCTTCCTTTCCAAGAGAACACTGTTCTGTAGTATTTTTTATGCTCTTTTCACTGATGTATGTCATAAGGTAGCACAAGCTCATTAGCCACGGATTTCGAGGGGCAATTAAGACGAAACATGACGGAAGAGCTATAATATTACATAGTCTACAAAGCGCAAGGACCTCAATTTAGGGACATTTTGCCCAAGAAAAAAATATACCTTTCTTTCCAGGAGAACACTGCTCTGTAGTATTTTTTATGCTCTTTTCATTGATGTATATCAAAAGGTAGCACAAGCTCATTAGCTACTGATTTCAAGGGACAATTAAGACGAAACATGACGGAAGCACTATAATATTACATAGTCTACAAAGCGCAAGGACCTCAATTTAGGGACATTTTGCGCAAGAACAAAATATGGCTTGCTTTCCAACAGAACACTTTTCCGTAGTATTTTTAAAGCTCTTTTCACTGATGTATGTCATAAGGTGGCACAAGCTCATTAAGGTACTGATTTCGATGGGCAATTAAGACGAAACATGAAGGAAGGGCTATAATATTACATAGTCTACACAGCGCAGGACCTCAATTTAGGGAAATTTTGCGCAAGAACAAAATGTGGCTTGCTTTCCATGAGAACACTGTTCTATAGTATTTTTTATGCTCTTTTCATTGATGTATATCAAAAGGTGGCACAAGTTCATTAGCTACTGATTTCGAGGGGGAATTAAGACGAAACATGACGGAAGCGCTATAATATTACATAGTCTACAAAGCGGAAGGACCTCAATTTAGGGAAATTTTGCGCAAGAACAAAATATAGCTTGCTTTCCAAGAGAACACTGTTCTGTAGTATTTTTTATGCTCTTTTCACTGATGTATGTCATAAGGTGGCACAAGCTCAGTAAGGTACTGATTTCGATGGGCAATTAAGACGAAACATGAAGGAAGGGCTATAATATTACATAGTCTACAAAGCGCAACGACCTCAATTTAGGGACATTTTGCGCAAGAACAAAATATGGCTTGCTTTCCAACAGATCACTTTTCCGTAGTATTTTTAAAGCTCTTTTCACTGATGTATGTCATAAGGTGGTACAAGCTCATTAGGTACTTATTTCGATGGACAATTAAGACGAAACATGAAGGAAGGGCTATAATATTACATAGTCTACAAAGCGCAGGACCTCAATTTAGGGAAATTTTGCGCAAGAACAAAATATAGCATCCTTTCCAAGAGAACACTGTTCTGTAGTATTTTTTATGCTCTTTTCACTGATGTATGTCATAAGGTGGCACAAGCTCATTAGCAGCGGATTTGGAGGGGCAATTAAGACGAAACATGACAGAAGAGCTATAATATTTATAGTCTACAAAGCGCAAGGACCTCATTTTCGGGACATTTTGCGCAAGAACAAAATATACCTTGCTTTCCAAGAGAACACTGCTCTGTAGCATTTTTTATGCTCTTTTCACAGATGTATATCAAAAGGTGGCACAAGCTCATTAGGTACTTATTTCGATGGACAATTAAGACGAAACATGAAGGAAGGGCTATAATATTACATAGTCTACAAAGCGAAGGACCTCAATTTAGGGAAATTTTGCGAAAGAACAAAATGTGGCTTGCTTCCCAAGAGAACACTTTTCCGTAGTATTTTTTATGCTCTTTTCATTGATGTATATCAAAAGGTGGCACAAGTTCATTAGCTACTAATTTCGAGGGGGAATTAAGACGAAACATGACGGAAGCGCTATAATATTACATAGTCTACAAAGCGGAAGGACCTCAATTTAGGGACATTTTGCGCAAGAACAAAATATGGCTTGCTTTCCAAGAGAACACTGTTCTGTAGTATTTTTTATGCTCTTTTCACTGATGTATATCATAAGGTGGCCAAAGCTCATTAAAAACTGATTTCGATGGGCAATTAAGACGAAACATGAAGGAAGGGCTATAATATTACATAGTGTACAAAGCGGAAGGACCTCAATTTAGGGAAATTTTGCGCAAGAACAAAATATAGCTTGCTTTCCAAGAGAACACTGTTCTGTAGTATTTTTTATGCTCTTTTCACTGATGTATGTCATAAGGTGGCACAAGCTCATTAAGGTACTGATTTCGATGGGCAATTAAGACGAAACATGAAGGAAGGGCTATAATATTACATAGTTTACAAAGTGGAAGGACCTCAATTTAGGGAAATTTTGCGCAAGAACAAAATATAGCTTCCTTTCCAAGAGAACACTGTTCTGTAGTATTTTTTATGCTCTTTTTACTGATGTATGTCATAAGGTAGCACAAGCTCATTAGCCACGGATTTCGAGGGGCAATTAAGACGAAACATGACGGAAGAGCTATAATATTACATAGTCTACAAAGCGCAAGGACCTCAATTTAGGGAAATTTTGCGCAAGAACAAAATATATTTTGCTTTCCAAGAGAACACTGTTCTGTAGTATTTTTTATGCTCTTTTCACTGATGTATGTCATAAGGTGGCACAAGCTCATTAAGGTACTGATTTCGATGGGCAATTAAGACGAAACATGAAGGAAGGGCTATAATATTACATAGTTTACAAAGCGGAAGGACCTCAATTTAGGGAAATTTTGCGCAAGAACAAAATATAGCTTCCTTTCCAAGAGAACACTGTTCTGTAGTATTTTTTATGCTCTTTTCACTGATGTATGTCATAAGGTAGCACAAGCTCATTAGCCACGGATTTCGAGGGGCAATTAAGACGAAACATGACGGAAGAGCTATAATATTACATAGTCTACAAAGCACAAGGACCTCAATTTAGGGACATTTTGCCCAAGAACAAAATATACCTTTCTTTCCAAGAGAACACTGCTCTGTAGTATTTTTTATGCTCTTTTCATTGATGTATATCAAAAGGTGGCACAAGCTCATTAGCTACTGATTTCGAGGGACAATTAAGATTAAACATGGCGGAAGCACTATAATATTACATAGTCTACAAAGCGCAAGGACCTCAATTTAGGGACATTTTGCGCAAGAACAAAATATGGCTTGCTTTCCAACAGAATATTTTTCCGTAGTATTTTTAAAGCTCTTTTCACTGATGTATTTCATAAGGTGGCACAAGCTCATTAGGAACTGATTTCAAAGGGCAATTAAGACGAAACATGAAGGAAGGGCTATAATATTACATAGTTTACAAAGCGGAAGGACCTCAATTTAGGGACATTTTTCGCAACAACAAAATATAGCTTCCTTTCCAAGAGAACACTGTTCTGTAGTATTTTTTAAGCTCTTTTCACTGATGTATGTCATAAGGTGGCACAAGCTCATTAAAAACTTATTTCGATGGGCAATTAAGACGAAACATGAAGGAAGGGCTATAATATTACATAGTATACAAAGCGCAGGACCTCAATTTAGGGAAATTTTGCAAAAGAACAAAATGTGGCTTGCTTTCCAAGAGAACACTTTTCCGTAGTATTTTTTATGGTCTTTTCATTGATGTATATCAAAAGGTGGCACAAGCTCATTAGGTACTGATTTCGATGGACAATTAAGACGAAACATGAAGGAAGGGCTATAATATTACATAGTCTACAAAGCTCAGGGACCTTAATTTAGGGAAATTTTACTTGAGAACAAAATTTAGTTTGCTTCCCAAGATGACACTATTCTGTATTTGCCTCTCTAGAAGCATACTAAGATTTTATTCTCGCGCAAAATGTGCTTAAAGTGAGGTCTTTGCGCTTTCTGGACTTTGTAATCACATAGCCCTTAGGTCATGCATGTTCTTAACTACTCATCAAAATCTGTACTTAGTGAGCTTGTGCCAGTGCCACCTTGTAGCATCAATCAGTGAAAAACGCATAAAAAATACTACGGAAAAGTGCACTCTTGGAAAGCAAGCCATATTTTTTTTTTCGAAAGATGTCCGTAAATTGAGGTCCTTCCGCTTTGTAGACCATGTAATATTATAGCTCTTCCTTCATGTTTCGTCTTAATTGCCCCTCGAAATCCGTGGCTAATGAGCTTGTGCCACCTTATGACATACATCAGTGAAAAGAGCATAGAAAATACTACAGAACAGTGTTCTCTTGGAAAGGAAGCTATATTTTGTTCTTGCGCAAAATTTCCCTAAATTGAGGTCCTTCCGCTTTGTAAACTACGTAATATTATAGTCCTTCCGTCATGTTTCGTCTTAATTGCCCCTCGAAATCCGTGGCTAATGAGCTTGTGCCACCTTATGACATACATCAGTGAAAAGAGCATAGAAAATACTACAGAACAGTGTTCTCTTGAAAAGGAAGCTATATTTTGTTCTTGCGCAAAATTTCCCTAAATTGAGGTCCTTCCGCTTTGTAAACTATGTAATATTATAGCCCTTCCTTTATGTTTCGTCTTAATTGCCCATCGAAATCAGTTCCTAATGAGCTTATGCCACCTTATGACATACATCAGTGAAAAGAGCATAAAAAATGCTACGGAAAAGTGTTCTGTTGGAAAGCAAGCCATATTTCGTTCTTGCGCAAAATGTCCCTAAATTGAGGTCCTTCCGCTTTGTAGACTATGTAATATTATAGCCCTTCCTTCATGTTTCGTCTTAATTGCCCATCGAAATCAGTTTTTAATGAGCTTGCGCCACCTTATGAAAAACATCAGTGAAAAGAGCTTTAAAAATACTACGGAAAAGTGTTCTGTTGGTAAGCAAGCCATATTTTGTTCTTGCGCAAAATTTCCCTTAATATAGGTCCTGCGCTTTGTAGACTATGTAATATTATAGCCCTTCCTTCATGTTTCGTTTTAATTGCCCATCGAAATCAGTAGCTAATGAGCTTGTGCAACCTTTTGATATACATCAATGAAAAGAGCATAAAAAATACTACAGAGCAGTGTTCTCTTGGGAAGCAAGGTATATTTTGTTCTTGCGCAAAATGTCCCGAAATTGAGGTCCTTGCGCTTTGTAGACTATAAATATTATAGCTCTTCTGTCATGTTTCGTCTTAATTGCCCCTCGAAATCCGTGGCTAATGAGCTTGTGCCACCTTATGACATACATCAGTGAAAAGAGCATAAAAAATACTACAGAACAGTGTTCTCTTGGAAAGGAAGCTATATTTTGTTCTTGCGCAAAATTTCCCTAAATTGAGGTCCTGCGCTTTGTAGACTATGTAATATTATAGCCCTTCCTTCATGTTTCGTCTTAATTGTCCATCGAAATAAGTACCTAATGAGCTTGTACCACCTTATGACATACATCAGTGAAAAGAGCTTTAAAAATACTACGGAAAAGTGTTCTGTTGGAAAGCAAGCCATATTTTGTTCTTGCGCAAAATGTCCCTAAATTGAGGTCCTTCCGCTTTGTAGACTATGTAATATTATAGCGCTTCCGTCATGTTTCGTCTTAATTCCCCCTCGAAATCAGTAGCTAATGAACTTGTGCCACCTTTTGATATACATCAATGAAAAGAGCATAAAAAATACTACGGAAAAGTGTTCTCTTGGGAAGCAAGCCACATTTTGTTCTTTCGCAAAATGTCCCTAAATTGAGGTCGTTGCGCTTTGTAGACTATGTAATATTATAGCCCTTCCTTCATGTTTCGTCTTAATTGCCCATCGAAATCAGTACCTTAATGAGCTTGGTCCACCTTATGACATACATCAGTGAAAAGAGCATAAAAAATACTACAGAACAGTGTTCTCTTGGAAAGCAAGCAATATTTTGTTCTTGCGCAAAATTTCCCTAATTTGAGGTCCTTCCGCTTTGTAGACTATGTAATATTATAGCCCTTCCGTCATGTTTCGTCTTAATTGCACATCGAAATCCGTACCTAATGAGCTTCTTCCACCTTATGACATACATCAGTGAAAAGAGCTTTGAAAATACTACAGAACAGTGTTCTCTTGGAAAGCAAGCCATATTTTGTTCTTGCGCAAAATAAACTAAAGTGTGGTCCTAAAGACTTTTTAATCAGAGAGCTCTATCGTCATGTTTGGTCTTAAATTCTTAATTGCTTATCGAAATCTGTATTTAACGAGCTTGTGCCACTATATGGCATACATAACATCACTGAAAAGAGCATAAAAAATGCTACACAATAGTGTTGTAGCGACAAACAAATCAGATTTCTAATATTCGTAAAATTTGCTTAAACTAGGACCATAGACATAATGGTGAACATAGATCATTCATGGTGTTTTTGTGCCACAATATCGCGCGCATCGTTTAAGAGAGAATTCAAAGCGTGTGGTATTCAATGCAAAGCTCTTTTGAAAGACAGCACTCCCTTGCGACACTAACAAAAAGCCAAAGGAATGATGTTTATGTCAAGTGCTAATCACTCGTCAGATGTTAGCGCAGCATGCGGCCTCGAATCCGGTGCTAGCAGCTATAGCTTCACAAAATCATTTTATGCTCAATATAACGCAGCGATGAACTTGTGCCGCTTTATATTTGGTATATTCCTAATCTGTGGAATGTGTATGGACTTTCTATTGATACCTGATTCAAGTAGATTGGGCCACGAATATTCGCGGATTTTGTAAACACTTTTCACGTCTGGTGGAATGTAAACACGAATTTATGTCACGGTAAAAATTTCATATTTTTAGACTATTAACTACGTGCTTATTATTGATATATTTAACTTTAAAGCCCACTAGAAATACTGCACAACATTGTTGTTTTTAATAGCAATTGGGATTTTTTCTTCCGCAAACGCTGCATGAGAATTGAGCTGTGCATTCGTATTAATTGCTCAAAAAATTCTTTATTTGTGGAGCTTGTGCCGCAATATAACGGTCAGAAATGAAAAGAGCAAACAAGATACTACACAATATTGATGTCTTGAATGCCAGCTCGTATTTTTTTTAAACAAACGCTGCGTGAAGATAGGAGATATGTGTCATCCTATATGCATTGAGCCTTTACGGCATTTGAACTTTGACTCGTGTGCTCATTAAAGTATACAGGTTAATAGCTTGTGCCATAAATATCGCGTACATCAATGAAACGAGCATGAAAATTATTACACAATAGTGTTGTCTTTAATAGCAAACGAAATATTTTCTTGCGCAAAAATTTAGGTTAGCTGCGCGTTGTAATGCTGCATGCTTTACAGCAAATTAACTCTTAATTGCTGCTTAATGCTGCACTTTTAAAGTTTGTGCCACGAAATAACCCACATCAATGGAAAGAGCACTAAAAATACCGCAGAGTATTGTTGTTGTACCTTGTGCATGCACTTCAAAGACTGGTTTATCTCCAAATTTGTGTATTAATATGAGTGAAGTTGAGACATAATATGTAGTGTCTTTGAGGCGTTATTTCTCTCACAAACGAGCATGTTTCCTTAGTTTTCCCTCAGCAGTGAATAGGTACGTTGTATTACTCATGATAACGCTGATTTGTAACGAAAAATACCTTAAAAACAACTGGAAACAGTCTTTTCTAAAATCTACTTTTAAACGATTGAAACGAGTTGAATCCGAGGCCCAATCTGCGGCCCAATCCGAGGCCGAATCCGAGGCCCAATCCGCGGCTACCTTCACAGTGGTGCTATATTAGACCGCCTGAATTGTACGCTAAACGAGCAAGTATCTTTCTTCGAGAAAGCAAAAAAGCTGTCAGAGATCAAGCGTTTGTGTCAAGAGACATTGTCTGCCGATTACAAAGCAAAGCGTGGCATCGAACGTGAAGTGTTCGTGTGTTATTTTGCCCAGTTGCAGTTCCCTGTCACCCAGCAATTGCGAGCGTGTAATCACTTTCCTGTCAGGTAGGCCAGTTGCCTCGTGAATATATTAATATGTATCTCTTGTCGGTCAAGTTCTTGCTTGAGTTCACGTGAATACTATTATTTATTAATTTGCATTCACAATGATATATTATATTCCTACATAAATTTAAATATATAAAAATGGCTGGCCTAACTGTGCTGTGCACATGCTCAATAAAATTGATACAGATATTGATACAGTGTACTATAAAGCCTTGTCGGGACATACGAACATTAGCGTGAGTTCTCATCACAAATTTATCTAAACTCTGTCATTTCAATCACTATAATATAGAAGAATATTGATAGATATATTCCCTATGCTAAGGGGAATATATAAATCAAAGACTAACTCTCAATATATGATAAAATTCACTGGTACACATTTAATAAATCTGTTATTTATAACAGCAACTTATACTTTTTATATTTCCACCCAGACTTACTAATTTAACCTATTAAGGTGCAATGCTACCTAATTTGCCTTACTTTGTTTTTATTACTCTGTATGACACCAAAGAAGTTACTCATGTAGTGAGTTAAAGGCATGTCCTCTTGTTTATAAAGGTGTGGAGGGATGCTCTGTTTAAATATAAGGCATGTATGTGTTAACAAAGTTTAGAATGGTTTATATAACCTACAGTATCAAGAATACATCTAATATATCATGAGCCAGCTTCTGCCATTTAAATGCTATGCGATCAGCATCAGTGGCCAATACCCCCCTTGATAAGTAATATCATTTGGCATGAGCAAGGCATATTGCAGCTTGATGGTTAAAAGTGATTATTTTAATGGCTAACTATTATGTTCTGAGCATGTCTTTGCAGGCAGCATAGCAGCATATATGTAGAGCTTGATGCCCATGATATCAGCTGGGTAAAATGAAAATTTGCCTTATAATCATGGCAGTGTTGCTGAACGAAGCCTAATATGTTACATAATCAATGCCGCCATTTCAGCCAGTGTCCTAAGATCATATATCTGGTTAGGTAGATAATCTAAGTAATCTATCTATCTTAAGCTTTAACATGTGGCCAGGCTGACCAGTGTTGGTAGTGGATAATAACATCAGAATGCCATAAAAGTTCCACTACCTATATAATACAACAGTCAGACTCAACGTTTTGAGAAAATTGATACTGAAGGATACTGAGGGTCATTGCTCAAAACGTTTTGTATGTACGTTTATATGCCTTCCTTCGTCCTGCTGTTTCAACATGGTTTACAAATGAACATTCATCTAACTTCCTTCATTATACTGTTTGAACATGGTTTACAAATAAACATTTACTGCTGCATCATATGCTGTTTGAATTTTTTCAGTTAATAAAGTGCTTTTTTTGCCATTTTTTGCCTAAAATATGGCCTGGTTAAGGCCATATTTTATGGCATAATGCAGTGCTCAGAACGTCAGAAATGCCATTTCCGGGCTTCAAATTTCAAAAATTTTCCGGGGGGGGATGCCCCCGGACCCCCCTAGTTATGCGGGACCTAGGATTTCGCTACAGTCAGATTTTAAGCTGGATCCGCCCCTGGTCTCTAATGAGACAGCTTCAAAGCTATTAGGAACCAAATCAGGATGTTTTAAGTAATTTATGTTGCATCTTGCATATATGCAAACACCTCCCACATTTCTATTTCGATCGGCGCGTATTAAGTCATAGCCATCAACGCTAACAAGATCATCAGAAATAGAAGAGTCAAGACGGGTTTCATTAAGCGCTAAAATATCAATTTTTTTATCACGTAGCATTAAACTTATTTCGTCGAAATGTTTTGGCAGGCTAGTAATATCAAGCATAGCCATTTTGAATCCCCTTGTTTTTTTAATGTTCAACCCAAACTCAAAAACGTTATTCCTCGGCCTTTCCTTAATGGCCTTTCCTTAAAACGTTATTCGGCCTTTCCTTCCCACTGAAATATCTGAGGGGAGAAAGAGAAAGAAAATAAGGTTCTTTGTGGAAAAAATCCCATCCAAATTTCATAACACTTATCACGGCAAATTTTGACAGATTAAACCGCGATGGTTTTGCCAAGGAGTGAAAGGGCGGTGTCCTGGCAGGGTGGAGTTTTGAATGTGCAATATGTAGTGTTTCCGTCAACTTTTTGCACATCGCTTCAACCCTTATTCTACTGAAATATCTTGTCGAAATACCCTTTTTAACATGGAAATTAGTGAACAAAAATGTTAAAGAGGTTATTTATTAGAAAACTACCACCCGAAACGTTTCAAAACGACAACATCAAGGATCTGTATTTTCATAACGTCTTCTAAATTTCAGTCGGTGAGGCAACAGTTTCTATTGTTTACAGTATGCAGTCATTTTCGTCTCAGCATGTGAAGTTTTCGTTATGCAATGTGCACATCTGTTGCAAATATTAATATTGCAGACTTTGCACTCATTGCAAGGGCGGCAATTGCCGAATTTGCACAAATTCAGTGTGTTTATCCAGTATATATGTAATGAGTTGATCATAAAATTTAGTTTTTTAGCCTGTGCGTCGATCAAAACAAATCTTAATGTCTTTATTTTAAGTTTTTTACGACTATATTAGAAATAGTTACAGTCTTCTACAAGATATGAAATGAATATATTTTACTCATATGCTGCGCTTACTCATAAAATATTGTTTTTACCACTCGAAGATAAAATGCAGATCATCGTACCAACGTGTGGTACCCCATATAAATATGACTAAAATTAAATTAACATGGATTACACATGTATTTTTTGTGCAAGGTGTTCGTTGACGTATATTCATTGTTTTTTCATAGTAGTGTTCCCGGAGCGTGGTTTGCATTAATCTATAACTATACTACGAAATTAACGGTCATAATTCGAAACATTTCGATTCCGATACGATCTTTACACAAAAATCACGGCTGCTGATTTGTATCGGCAGCGTCAATATTTGCATCTTCAGAAGGTTGAGGGAGATCTTCACCTTGTTCTTTTGAATGATTAGACGTTGGAGCGGCATCGCCAACTAGTGCATTCACCTGCGAAAGAAACGTAGCACAATTAGTTGAGCACTGGGAACTGCTCGTTCCGAAATTTAAGGATTTGTGCTATGTGTGTGAAATTTAAGGAATTTAATTGCTTAGTTGACTTGTATGGCCAAAGTCCCCTTCTAAATATGTCAAGATATTAAGCTCTAAGCTGAAGAGTTCTTATTAAACTTCACGACTAATAACACCAGCTCTAGTCTAGTTATTAGACATTATGGCATTTGACTATATGTTGTGTGAAAAATGCCTTCACTCGTACTTAAAGAAGTATAACTGAACGTCCACTCAATGCAAACATACCCTATTTTTAAGCATCACTTTACGTTGAAATTGTGCTTTTTTGAATTCAATAAACGTCGTGTAAATTAAGCAAGATTATAAGAATGCTGTAAAGGCCTTTGTTATGCATTTCTTTCAAATTATTTAAAATAAATGTTTAATTCATTAGAATTCGCCAATTTCGTTTAAATCATTAATAAGGCTCGAACAGTGGCGAAGCCAGCCCGACATTTGGTCATGGAAATACAAAATTTTCAGCGTTTACAGACCGTGCAAGGAATCAATTTTTAAAGAAATAAAAATTGATGATTTAAATTTGCATAGCATGACCAAATTGTCGGGCTGGCTTCGCTACTGGGCTCGAATGTACCTATCGACTTTGATCTCATCGCGAATTTGTATCAAAGAACAGAATAGCACTGCTTGACAACGAAAATTTACTTCCGGCGTGTCCCGCCAATTGTTATATGCACAGAAAATATGCGTAGTTGCCTATCTAATGGTAGTGCCAACTTTATCTATAAGGTAGCCCTTATTTACAGATAAATACATTTATTTTAGTCTCTCTAACTGGAATCCGTCATTAATCAGAATTAATCTACTCACCGATTTTACTTCTTTCTGGTTGTTGCTCGCATCCGTGTGCTCAGGGGCGTTGTTAGGCGTTGTGGAGCTTTTATCACCTGCTGGGGATTCCTCGTTTTCCCCTAGCTCGTATTGGTTTTCAACTCCTGGATTCACGTTCGAAGTTCGACTAAAAACATGGCGATATGTACATCGTAATTCTGAGTTGGATGTATGAGAAGATGTGTAGTGCATGCGTGCGTGTGCGGGGGGGGGGGGGGGGGCTATCATTGCGTCCATGTAATGAGGCGAAAGCGACGTTAACTTTTTACTATGGGCAGGTCTGAATATGCAGAGAGATTATTCTCCAGCTCTTTTAGGAAATTGACATCTGATGATGATAAAAAGTACAGTTAAACAGCAATTGAAATTGAAATTGTGGGAGCTTTGTGCTAATTCATGGTGTAAAAATAGTGAACGAAATGTTACCAAGCTAGTCTTATATGATATAGGTTTAATAGTTATAGAAGGCCAAACTGTCTTTCATCCTGATTATTCTGGTTAAGGAATATTAACTGATGATTTCATCAAAGTCCCAGATTCGTTTATTAAATGTGTGTAGGAGGATTCAGCTTGCCAAGAGGCTTCCACTTCCTATGGTACCCATGCATATTGAAAATTTAAAAAACAGTACGGCAAAACCTTGTAATGTCACTCGTCACGCAAAACACTTACTTGCATTTGTTTCCTGAAATAACAAATATTAAAGAAAAATTAAAACGTTAAGATACCAGACAGTTCTTCGCTATCATAAACTGGAAAAACTTGAAATTTTGTGAAAACACTACGCGCTACAAATTCTCGTTTTCCCAACTCATCAAAGTACTTCACGATTAAAAATTGCAAAATTATTTTGTCTTCTGAGACCCACGGAGATCACTTACAGTTTGTGACTAATTTAAAAGCAATTCTTAGATACATTATCCCCAAAAATATTCCCTAGCAAAAAACTTGCCATATACCATTAAAAAGGGTGATAAGTGCGTATAGACTATAAACTTATAGCAGATTGCAAAACAGCAAAAAAAATGAAATTTGCTAGTAAATGATAACAAAAATGATATGGCACGAGTGAGTTTTCGAGGGACGAGTGCAATTTATTTGATACCATTACTTTACTAAACACCACGTATAACAAATTTTTGTTGTCAATTCAATTTAATAGAAGATAATCACAGATCATCCGTTTTCTCGGTATCTGGCAATTTTTTTATTGGGAATTTTTTTGTAGAAATGTATCCATATATGCCTTTGCGACTGTCTGTGGCAGCCAGCCTGCTTAGCGAGACAGCCTGGTAACTTGTGTTTATATGAGAAAATTCCATTTTTGTAGTTTTGGCATTCGACAGAATAATTGTGTAGCATTGTTTTACCATATTTGTGAGTGTTTATATGGTAAATTTTTCATGCTGGTAAGTGACTTCTCGTCTTCGCGCGAGATCTCGCCAACTGGGCTAAACCGCTTGTCCATATAACTGCACGGTAACAAGAGTCTTGCTAAGCGAGCTGTGTTGCTAAGCGGCCCTGCCCGGCCCTTTGAAGTAAACCGCTCACTAAGTCAGACTAAGTGTTCCCAACGTGGATGCCATGAAAATGAATTTCTAGTCACCATCTGACGACTGACCTAATCTAGCTGATCTGATCGTGAGTAAAAGGCCTGGAATTTGCTACCAAATAGAAATCCATTTTGGTGTTGCTAATCACTTATATCTTTTTTTTTGTGAAACTTGTTGAAACTTATTGTTTTTAATAAAGAAAATTATAAATTTGCCAGAAATTCAGAAACAAAGTAAATTATATTTCATGAGAAATTTTATAATTTAGATCGAAAAATGAATTTCTATTTGACAACTACTGCCAGTACTTTTCCGTGTTCTCCGATCCACTGGATGGCCATACATGGCGCATATAATCACAATTTAACATTCTGGCGGTATATATACCAAGAAAAGATCACAGCAATCATACTTGATGCTAGTTAGGCTCAACTAACTTACATAATAATTATTATATAAATAACAAAATTACTTACTGTTTCTTGATTTGATGCAGAAATATACCGCAATAGCAAATATCAAATCTAGCGCACCGGTAATTATCGCTATGATGCAAATAACACATATAGAATTACCTACAAAAAATAAAGATAAGTGATGCCTGTTTTCCACTACAGAATATTTTCGCTTGTGGCGACTTTTCCACATTGTCATGGACCTAGTTGGGAGGAAAGTTTATATTTTGATAAAAAGTGTCTATATAAAAGGATTACTGTAACATAGTATTGCAGGCTCAATTTGCTGTTGGTGGCCATTTTGTCGGCAAATCAACATAAGCAAAAATGTGTAACCATAATAATCCTACAACGTAAAAATGCTTAATCCAATTTTAAACGAAACAGCACATGTACAACCCAGATAAGCCTAAATAGCGTTTCGCTATGCAATTTAGGTGTCTGTTGATGTTAATATTTACTCATGACCAAGAAATTATGTTTATAATATGATGAATATCTTTGAATTTAATTGGCGGAGTTCTCATACGCTTTTTTGTAAGGGATTGGTCGTCTCAATTTTAGTGGCTTGCAGTTCTTTGCAGGAAAACTTAAATTTCAGGTATAAATTATTTATTTGCAACTTACTTTCCTTTGAGAGCCAATATGTACCAGCGGCAATAATCGCCACAGAAACCAACACATCAATCAGAAGTATTGCTATAAAGCATTTATTATCCAATGGATCTGGAACAACATTTAAAAAATGGTACAAGTTGTCTAAATTTTCTAGCATACAAAAGGAGTTGCATGCGTGTTTATGATATGATGATGACAGATGTGTTTGCAGATCGATCCTATCATGTGTGAGCACATATATCAGGGATGGCGAATCGCTCCCGGGCTTTAGTCCTACCAACAATTTTTCGTAGTTATAGTTTCTATATTTTAACTCTTAAATTTCGTGCGACTGCATGAGTGAAGCTTGGATGTGAGTAAATTTTGTAAGCTATTGCTTGTTCGGTAATATGTATATGGATTCAAATTCCATCTAGTTTTGTTCAGGTAAAATGTTGGTACAAATTTTGTCTACTATTTTTCTAGAAGAAACACATTTCAGAGGACGAAACGACTATTCCTGAGCAATATAACAGCGGACCTCCCTATTTTTGGTTTGGTACTTTCAGCAGTCAGACAACGAACGATCTTAAAAACACTCCACCGTTCCTACATAATAATATCGAAAGTACATCTCTGTAACTATAATTACACTCAGGATACGTGCTTGTTAGTGGACTACTTACTTTTTCTTGATATACAGTAACATATCGCAAGTGAAATGATGACAAAAGTACCAATAATTATTGCTACAATGCAAATAACATCACATGAATCAGGAACTACAACAAATAAAGAGAAATAAAGTAAGAGTTAATATTTCTGCTTAAACCATTTAGCGGTGATATAGAATGAATGCTTTGTTTCGTTCAAAATTGTTGTGGCACCTTAAAGTTATGTTGCTTAAAATCTGGTGACGTAAAATCTGCATACATTAAAACATAACTTCCTTGCATGAAATTTCCAAGTCTCAAATTTCCAGATTTTAATTGTACAAGTTTCTTGCATAAAATTATTCAAAACATTGTAATAATTGTAATTGTATAACGATATCGTAATAGTCTGTGGGTTTTATTTCTTAAGTTTTGAAATAAACGGGCTAGCTTGTGGGACTCCGGGTAGAATGGTAACCCATCTTTAATCAACTGCCCCAATATTAATCTGAATTCTCGGTGAGGAATACGTAAGAAACATGTTAACTATGCGTACAATAGGTACGCTGTTAGGCAATGGAGCTTGCAGCTCTTTTTTCAATTGTATCAAAAGTGGCTTTATTTTGTAATAACGACAGAATCGCGCTGCTATGTCCACCATAAACCAGGTTACGATGTTAACTGAAGCAGAACAATCTGTGCTTATGTGGGTTATTATTAAATGAAAACCTCCACCAATTAAAAATTTTAAATAATCGTATATATTTAAATTTTCCTCGAAGCTCATGCATTACAATTATTATATACACTCTTTATGACACTCTTTACATTCATGCGTAAAATAAATGTATGACTGCATAAAATATATTGAATTGAAGCATCTAATTTATAATACCTTTCACATCTACTTCAATTCTTTTTACATTCTTTGCATTGTCACCGCTCATTGCCACACATTGATATGTTCCACTGTCCTCTTCTTGGAGATTTTTGAGAACCAACCTTGCATGCTTTTTTCCTGTGGCAATCGGTCTTCCATCTTTATACCAGGTAACGTTTGCAGGAGGGTTTCCGTCTGTTCCGTTACATCCACAAGTAAAATCTTCGCCTTCATCCAGTTCAATTGTATCAGCACAACTGAGTGCAATTGTCGGCTTCACTAAAGTACATGCAATGAAAGCATTTATTACATGAATCAGACAGAATCATGCAAGAAAGTACACCTAAAATTTTTTGATGGCATTATTTTTTCTCATACAAACGGCAAAATGACATTTTATTCGGTCATATGCATTAATAGAGAAGCCCATCATGCTAATTTTTGAGAATTTAAGATATTTCCTATATTGAGGCTACTATATATCCTGGGAAAGATGCAAAATTTCGAGTTCACTTTCCACAAAAAAATAATCGTGCTACAAGAGACATCGCAAAAAGTATACAAGTCATTTATATTTATAAACAAGTGGTACGCATTTCGTAAGTTCAAAAGTTTTTAACGTTCGATAATGAAAAAATGCTGATTTATGCTAAATGTCACTGTGCATGGCGCCAACCTCGAGCTCTTTAACTGTAGACTGACTTGAAGATTCGAACTACTCATTCAGATCGACGACTTACATGTATATATACTTTTATACTTTTACCATCTCTCTTATAATAGTACAGTTTATTTCTGGGAAAAGGGAAATTGAAATTCCTCCGGCCTAGTCTGGTTCCGTGTCCTCTAGCCTCAATGTCTAAAACTTGAAATCATTCACTGCAATTTCATAAAAATCTTTTTTCTTCTTCTGAAATTATTGGTTTTCTTGCATGAAGTAATTTCGAAAATGGGTTCGGTTTGGCGAAACAATTCACGCGTTATTACCGTGTGCTGTCATTTCACGATTGTCATTGCGAATTCTGTACTCAACATCGCATTATCCTTCCGAATTATAAGGCACGCATTCTTTGCGTTCTCCATTAGGAAAGCTAGTTTTTAAGGAGCATACACTATAATTGCAATCCCATCTTATCCCAACACAGGTGTTAAACTTCAATCGAACCAAAAAAGTTGCAACATAACTATATACGGAAACAGATTGAAGAACGTGATCTAATTACACGAAATATAGGGACGCGCCATTTTTTTTCCTCTCTTCCCTCCAAATGCTGGTGGAAACCTGCCTCTAAAAGCCATGTACTTTCAGACTTTGTGATTTTATAGCAGGTGATTTTTCAATTATCTCAGTCTACAATATTTCATGGGCTTTGCCTAAAACTATCAACAGCAACAATTCTTGTTGACACAATAGCTAAAAAGCGGTACCTAATTTGAAAATTAGTCATACTCACCAATTACTATTAATTCAATTTCTGTTATATTCTTCGCTTTCTCTTCACTTCTGGCTTCGCATCTGTACGTACCACCATCATGTCTAGTAACATTGGGGAGACGCAAAATTGCCTTTTCTTTTCCTGTGACAATCTCAGTGCTATCTTTATACCACGTAACGACGGCAGGAGGGTTACCATATGTTCCTTTACATTCGCATGCAAAGTAATCACCTTGGTTTACTGTGTTAATACTGGAACAATTGACTGTAATTATTGGCGGTACTAGAATTCAACGAAATCCGGATGTAAGAATTAAATTAATAATTATAGAATAGAAATTTATTCGGAGAGGTGATCAATAATTTCGAGTCATAATTATTCTATAGGTGGTGGAGCATGCTGGCCGAAAAGCAATGCGTTTTTTGTATGGCAAAAAACGGCATTTTGTAAAGAAAACCTTGAAAAATTTACTAAAGGTCTTGATAAGTTACATTTTATCAGTGGCAGAAATTGACTTAAAATTATGAAGGAATCTATGAAGGCATAGGTGCGATTTAAATAACATTTTTTGTTGACTACTTTCTCTCCCTGTGAGCAAATAAAATGTTTCGTCGGATTTGAAAGAATCCAAAACAAAACAATGCCTTCCCAAGATTCACTTAGTCTATACTAGGACGCCATGATTTGCATGAACATTGGGTATACAAACCAGTTACAATAAGCTCGATTGATGTTTCATTTTTAGCCTCCTCGAGGCTCTTTGCTTCACAGATGTATGTCCCATCGTCGACTGGTTCAGCCACAGGGTAACGTAAAATTGCTTCTTCTATTCCTGTGACAATCGACTGGTTATCTTTATACCAAGTAACGTCTGCTGGAGGGTTGCCATGTGTTCCTTTACATTCGCACGCAAAGTATTGACGTTCACTCACTATAGAGAGACTGGAACAATTGACTGTAATTCTTGGCGTCTCTAGAACGTAATACAACCATATAATGCACATAAAACGCCTGCTTTAACACAGCAGCATTGCAAACGAGTCTTGCGTCGATTTTCAGTCACATACAAACTCTATTTTAGTAATCATACTTTACTACACTTAACTTTATTAGTTGATGCAAATCCTGAAGGATGGTTTAGCTATTATAGTAATGAAAGATTTGGGAAGGAAGAAAATTAAGTCGTAGTTGATGTAAAATCATTCGTATCATAGTGTTTTCACTTCGAGTTGAAACGGGTATTTCTTAGATTATCACTAAGGCTGACGTCAAATTTCTAATTTAATTACGTCCACCAAATAACAATTTAGATTTTAGTACGAAATCCTTGCAAAATATAAACAGCTATGTGTTCGTTTCGTCTTCTTGCGCATACGCATGACGTTACCTCTTATTCCCTCTCCAGCTTTTGCATACTTGCCGAGAATGAATTCAAAAGACGCTAGTTTGAGGTTCATGAAGTCAACAAAACGACTCATCAAACTTAGTAGAAAAGTTCTTAAAATAGCGCGGATAAGATGAATGGAGAATTGCTGCACTTTAAGAAAATTTTAAAATACAGTAAACACCAAAAAGAAGGGACCCCAAGGAGACGCAGCGTCCAGCATGAAAAATAAATTCTGACCGTCGCGATTGTTCGAGATTTATCTATATAGTGCGTCAAAGAAAACCAACTCAAAAATTCACTAAATATACAGTATGTCGTTTCCAAGTAAAATGTATTAATCTTACCTATAGGCCGTATAGATGTATATAACATGTCACTTCCCAATATATTTTTTGCAACACACGTATAGTTTCCAACATTACTGCTATTTACTTCAGGGATGATGTACGTGCTACCGTTTGCGATCAAGTCTGTTCCGTTGAAAAACATTTGAATTGATGGAGATGGTTGAGCTTCGCCTTCACATGTTAGGGTACGTGACTTATAATTGTAATCAAGACTTGTAATCTCAGGTGGATCTATACGGAAAGATTATAGAATACTATATAAGCGATAGTGCGCCGATGACATGGATTGCCTTAATGTACAATGTGTATATTTACTAAATCACTATCAGTAGTGGACAATTTGACAATTATATGTGCACAAATATACATGGACGTGACAATTATATGGGCGTGGTTGCGATGTCATTAATTTTTACCACATATCCAGCTCATCAAAACATACAACGAACTTTCCTTTAACTCTTATATAAAGTCATGATTAAGATTTGCCTTTTTTTAAATCCTAGATCTATTATGAATTACTGCCATTCCTGTAGTTATACTTACAATTCACAATTAATTCAATTGTTGTTTCATTCCTTGCTCTTTCGTGGCTTTTGGCTTCGCATCTGTAGGTCCCATTGTCGTTTTTATCAACATTTCTGAGAAGTAGCATTGCTTGTTCTTTTCCTGTGACAATGGTTCTGTCATCTTTATACCAGGTAACGTCTGCAGGAGGGTTGCCATCTATTTCTTTACATTCGCATGTAAAGTTATCAGTTTGATTTACTGTAGTAAGGCTTTCACAATTCACTGTCACTGTTGGTGTTGCTGTAAAATACATTTATATTGCGTAAGACAGTTGAGCTGTAGTTATAAGACCATTTTTTCATGTATTATGGGTTAAGCACGACCTGAAAAGGTAGAAATATATTCTAATAAAAGATCACATTGCGAAGAAGTGTACGAAGTTGGTAACCTGAATCAGTTGATCGCACTTGGTTTTCATATATCCTGATTTTTCGGCGATGTTGCATGCTGGTAGCCCATGCAGCATTTGCAGGCATCAATTAATAATTATTCATTCTTACAAGTATAGTGATAATAGACAATAGACGTCTGTTTATGCCCAATTTACATTTTAAGATCACTCACATGACTAGTTACTATTATGTTAGTTTGCGGCAGTGTAGTGGAGAAAAAAAGTAACTATATAGCTATACGAAAATTCTTTAAAAAAATTCCACAGTGCTCTGTTAATATTATTTAAATAATTTAATACTGTTGTTTGGTCGTTCTCCAAACAAATGCTCCCTGCCCGTAAATTGACAGGCAAGTCGAAATTTCCTTTGTATTATGACATTCCTCGTTATATATATAACTTGCCTGCAATAAACACGACAACTTTAGATACACTGTTTCCAGGTGCTAGAAGAGTAAACTCGTATGTTCCATTATAGCTTGCATTGACGTTCTTCAAAACCAATGTTGCGGGTTTTTCTATATCAACCTCGTACAAGTTGGTACTTATCATAGCTTGACCGTCATTATTTATCGAGGCAAGAAACGTCTCGTTGTCACCACCGCTCTGTGTAAAGGTCCAAGACCGAAATATTATACTCTCAATGGAAATACTAGGCCCTAGTGACCAGTCTATTTTAGCAATTGATTTATTTGCAAGGACCAATCGGTTTCGACCACGTGGAGGAATGATTTGTCCTGAATTGCACAAAAAATAAAAAATTCCAGGTTAGGATCAACGTTGTCCCCATAATATTAGTCGAAAGCATTTTAGGAAAATGTTGATCAACTTAAGAAAACATGGATCGTGAAATCAAACCTTTACATGGAAACACCAGACAACTCAGACCAAATAAAATGAGGAAACGAGGACACATCATCTGTTTGAACTTGTTCTAAATAAAAAGTACACTGATTGAAGATACTTATGACATGAAATTCAAGTTGTCGAGTATTTTCTTGATTGTATTACAAAGATCGCTTTAAATCATAACATAGTTCGTATGAAAGACTTAAATATTAAACTGTGTTCCTTGTCAAGATTTTCGAAAAAGAAATAATACAACGTAGTCCATGTAACATCATATTGCGTAATAACGTTTCAAAAAGCTTCATTTAGGCCTATTTAGCTTAAAGTTAAAGTAGTCCACGTAGACCATTTACAGAATTAAGTAATCGCGCCTTCGCGCTACATAGAAGTCACATTACATAGAAACGAACTAACGAAGCTCATTACGCAAACCCCAAAATACATTTTATCGCGTAAAAAGTAAGTATCTTACCCGTGATCCTGCGAGCATTTTGCACATAAAAGGACGAATTAAGCACTCATTGTCTGTATATACGGTATAGGCTTCCAAAGTTTACAATTCAAAGTACAAGCATAATTCATAATTTTCCCGAAAGTGATGTAGAAATGATATTTATTAAAGGAAATTTAGAAAATACTGAATTGTAGATGTTTGCGTCTTAGATAAATTGCTAAGTGTACAAGCCAATTTCATTGGGATTTAACTGACGGACAGCACTTTTATCAGTGGTGTCCAGTCGTACTGCTCGTGAGGTCATTAACCTAATTTTAGTAGAAACAACATGGCAGATAGCTAGTGGCATTTGTTCTTCGTTATTTGAAAAACAAAACATTTTACCAAAAATTTATAGCAACGGGTATCATGATATTTTAATAGCCAGCCCTTTAATGGTCTACCTCAATTTTTGACAGATTTTACCATTGGAAGTGTGCTTCTGTCAGTTGTATGTATGGCAAATACAACTTTTTAGCTTTAAAAACAGGCTCGATTGGCTATCCGTTTATTATGTATGAAGATAGTGGTAGAATTTCAGTGTGTAGTCAAAATAGCACAAAAAAATTAAAATCTATTTGTATGAAGATCTACTCTGTGACTAGAATAAAATTTTTAGTGACACTGCATTTATAATAATTCGTTTTAATCCGTAAAACTGCTGGCGTTTGTTCCAAAATCCGGCATGTTAAGTAAAGGTTATTTAGATGATGGGAAAACGTACATTCCGCCGATTCCCTCGCTGGCGGACACACTGGCATATTCATTATTTATTTCTTTAAAAATGGATTTTTTTCACACTGAGTCAATGTTGAATGAACACGAAAATATTGACATAGGGAGAGTAATTCGTCAGGTGGTTGGTTTCGCTTCCAAAGGAGGTGTAACATCTATCGGTATGTACAGAATTTTTGTTCCTTGTAGAAGTATAGAGGGTTACAAAGAGGGTGGTAAAGGGTTTTTTCGTGAGCCGTGAATTGCCAATATTTGCTGTTGTGAAATGAGATTTGACGAATTTTTGTGTCGTGAAATGTGATTTACATGCCTATTCCTGAGCCGTGATTGGCAGCTGGACGAGTAGGGATAAGTGCTAAAGAACAAAGTACAATGCATTGGTTACAACAATTTTACTAAATACATTTATTTTCTGGCTGTTTTTACAGCAATTCGTCTGAATTTTGAGCTTTGAATGGTGCTTTTTACTTTCTACAACGTAAAAATAGGCTGACCGGTTAAGAAAGACATTAAGTTTACACAGCTAAAAACGAGTTCATTAAATTTCGTGAAATTACTAATTTTTTACCTGTGAAATGTGAAATGGCTGTTTTTCCTCTCATGAAACGTGATCCGAACCCCCCCCCCCCCTTTACCACCCTCTACAAAAACGTATCAAAGACGTTGTACACTGAATGCAAGTGCTCTTTGCATTGCAACTGAATTGTGGGTGTTCACGTCTTATGCCAGTTGCCAAATGTACAAGAAAATTTAATTGGAATTTATGAAAGTGCAGTGTGTTTTATAATCTAATAAACCTAATTATAAAACAAGATGGCGGACGGCTAGTGTCATTTGTTCTTCATTATTTGAGAAACAAAACGTGTTACCAAAATGTAGCTGCAGCGGATATCATGACATTGTGATAGTCCTTCATTGGTTTATCTCTATTTCTTGACATAATTAACTTCCATAAGACTTGCACTGTACTTGTATGAGTTGTATATATGACAAATAAAACTTTGTAGCTATAAAACACGTTCGATTGGTATCCGTTTTTTTGATGATGATAGTTTTACTTGTAGAATTTTAGTGTGTACTTGGATAGCACAAAAATCGTACACTCTGTGGAGATCTGGTATATGTGGGTTTATGTAATACCTTGTTAAATTCAGATCGTGTAAGTGGTTGATTTTGGTCACGTGATGTCGAATAGAAAGTTCTATTTCCCAAGAGTGCAATAGGAAAATACTATTGCACTCTCCAGAGTGCAAAAGTACTATACGTTTTTTACTATTGCACTCTTTCTGTTTTCAATAAATCCCATCCGTCAAAACATTTCTCGGACGGTGATCGCAGTTTATTTACACCCGATTCTCGACGTTAGGTAAATGTGGTTTAATGCAAGCACTACTCTTCAAAATAGATTCAAAATGGCGGGAACTTCCAATAAGCCTTTTGTTTTGCTAAACGAAGAAGAAATGTGCGAACTTATTGATTACTCAGACGCGGAGAATACTGAAAAACTAATACGATTTGAAAAGCCAGTTATATTATTGTGTATTGAAAATTATGATGTAAGTTTTTTAATAAATTGTTTTTATTTGAAAAGCAATGGCCTATTTTGGTATTATATAAAACAAATAATGAATGTTTTTATTCGTGCAACAGTAGCTAAGAATATTTTCATGAGGTGAAAGATGAAATGTTCTATTCAACTCGGCTATCGCCTCGTTGAATAGAACATTCCATCTTTCACCTCATGAAAATATTCTTAGCTACTATTGCACGAATAAAAACATTCATTATTTGTATAATAATGAAAGACAATGCGTGCTGTTATCGACATCTGCATAATATTAATTTATAAGTATTGCCTCACATGATGCTTTCAAATCATTAGCAAACATTAGTTTCTTTCACTGTTACTGCAGACACATACTGTTTCAATCATTTTCTTTTCAATTGCATACAGAATCTTAGCCAGCCCGACGATTTAGTTTCACTGTGCAAATATTTCCGTGTTCATTGACTGTGAAAATAATCACAATAATGGTAGTACAGTTGAAACCGCTGGTATAGCAGGAGTAAATTATCGCGGGCTAGCTACGCAACTGCTTGCATATCTTTTCGCAGTAATAAAAAGGAAAAACCGTTGAAATGTTTATACAACGCAACACAGGTTTCCGACCACACGAGTTTAAGTTTGATAATGGAAGTCAGATGATTAAGCATGCTTCTGTGATTGTAGCAATATCTAAATAATTTAGCAGTATATTTCAAAGCTCAAAAGAGATAAGTAAACATACTTTTTCCAACTCTTGTCAATATATGTAAAAGCAATAGATTAATATTTAAAAATTCGATGAAATTCAATGGAGTTGAAACGTTGAACATTGAATATATGCTTCACCCGTTGGTTCTTGGTGTGTATTTTGCGTTGACAAATTTCTTTAATCCGAGAATTATATGGGTCGATATAATTTAGTGAATAGGTGAAAAGCTTTCCATGTATGTATAGGTATATGTAAAAAGAATGTTATTGGAAGGCTATAAAGTTATAAATGTTGGGAGCCTCAATCTTAATTTAACTGCAATTTCTAATTAGTTACTTAATATATACTATATAGTCTGAGATAATTATATCAAAATAACGGCAAGAGCCATAAATGCTATTGAAGCTTCGGTTGACGAGGTCACCGTGTTGATTGTCTAAAGTTTATTAGCGACACATAAAGGAAATATCTAAGCATTGCACTTGACAAGCTAAAACACCAGTGGTATTATTATGATGTAAAACTGAAACTAATTTCTAATTCATTTGCTGCATCACCAGTTGCCTCGCAATTGAAAGGTTCGACATCCCTGTTCAGCACGATCTATACGTTATATATAATACAGAACTGAAGTTATCACTCAGCCACTTACCGCAACTAGTTTTTTCTTGGTGTATTTATCGAACGAAAGCCCTCTTTCTGTTTATTTCCTGGTTCCTAAAACGTTTTATTCCTTTGAGCGACGTGTGTCAACACAACAGAATTATAGACTTGCATCAGTTCCCCTATCAACGGGGGTTTATAGAATTATGAATATCACTTTCGAACTGACTGCTTCCTCATTTTTGAATTCCTAACAGTGAGAGGCAGTCTTGATATGAAACGATCGAGCGTTTATGCACCTATCTTGTATCTTTGTTGCAGAAATATATTTCCTAATCAGAGTTTCTTCTGTAAACTGTCTATACTTTTCCCGAAATAAAAAATTATTGCGGAATACTACACTACATTTATAATAATAAGTTTTAATCCGTAAAACTGCTGGCGTTAAGTCGCCAAAATCCGTCATGCTAAGTCGGACATGGGAATCCATACTTACGTTTACTCTCTATAAATCTATTTATCTTCTTGAAATTATGTGGAAAAGTATCTGTGTTATTATTAGACTATGTCAGGTGTCATGGCGACAAGTTACACTATTTCGAGTTCCTCATATTTGTCAAATTTTCGCCCAAAATCTGTTGACGATGCCCTTGAAAGCGATAAGTTATCCTCAAAAAACATCCTTCTTGTCATCTGTGGATATCAGCTCTCATGAAAGGAGATATCGAAGGTTTAAAAGACTTTACACGTAATGTTTTGAAAATGACCGGTGGTTGGAAATCACCTGGCGGTGAGGTGAAAGCTTTCTACGACTCGAATGAGGAATTAGTCTTCAAATGGCAAGGTTTGAAAAGGAAAAAGATCGAAATAGTAAAAGATCGTGACAATAAAGTTATAAAGAACCTAAAGAGCCATGCCTAAAATGAAGTGAACAACGGCAAAATATTCAACGACCACGTGTTGTACGAAGCCATGTCGTTGCCTTTGCCTTCCAGAACATGTAGCGAATGCGGTGTAGATGAATCTCATCCCGATCACACTGAAATGGCATGTAAACTTAAAGAGGTTGCTACTCGACTTAGCAAGCATGAAGAGAAAACGATGAATGAAAAGAAAGCTGAGTCAGTGTTGATTGAAAGCAATAAAATTATGGCGGCCGAGATTGAGAGTTTGAAAGCGACTGCGGCCAAGTTACGAGAAGAAAACGACACAATGAGGAACTTATTAGACGTTAAGCAAAGCGAGTGGATCGAAACTGAATCAAAGAGGAAAACGAGTAAACCGAAAGCAGCCGCAACGCCAACAACGTCAATTGTAAATCGCTTTGACACCTTGGCTATTGAAGATTCAGGTGATGAAGAAATTCAAGTAAGCCAGACAAATGAAGCTGCCAATATTGGCACACAAATCGAAAGCTACCAAGCTAAACAGAAGCGGGATTTTCAAAAATTGAAAAAAACCGAGAGAAAACCACAAGAACCGTCAAAACTATCCAAAACAACCCGAAAAGAAGACACTTGTAATAGATTCTATGATAAAACATATTGAAGCAAGGCGAAGATCCAAAGGGCGGCAAGGAGCACAACCGTTTGTCACTCGTACAGTGGAGTCAACTACAGAAAAAGTTCGAAGAAAATTGCCAAAACGACGAGTACAAAAAGTGCAAAAAGAGTGCCTAAAATGAGGATCTAAAACATAACATATACTATATTAATAATGACAATATAGAGAAATCTCTCTTAAACCGCTCAAATTTACATCTAAACAAAGTCGGAGATAAAGCATTAGGGAGTGCTTTTTGCACTTTCTTAAGGTCACTTAGAGTTAGCCATGCTGGGCCAGTGCCACCAGGAAGTGGTGAGCCTGTACGTCGGACGAAAGAGTGGACAGATCATCTAAGATGTGTAAGTCAAGCAATAAGAAAATAATTAATATAAGTCCATCTAATGAAAATGTGGTGGCGGTTTTTTCACTAGCTTTAATCCACTCCCAAATGAAAAAGGTTTTAAAATGGATTTTCTTATTGTCAGTCTGCCAAAAGGATTGATGAAATACGTTATTCAATGTCTAGCAAATACATTGACCTAATTGGTTTTAATGAGACACGAATTGATTTAAAAATAAATGATAATATGATTGATCTAAATGGCTATGATATTATAAGAAAGGACAGATCAAGAAATGGGGAGGAGTTTGTATGTACTTGCGTAGCTCAATAAACTATAAATTAAGACAGGATCTGATTCCCCCTGAATTAGAAGCTGTTTGTGTGGAAATTATTAAGCCACATAGCCGGCCATTTCTTGTTACGACTATTTATCGACCTCCAAATTCGACACGAGAAATTTATCAAAATGATTGATGATGAAAATAAAGAAATTTATATTCTAGGTGATTTAAATTGTGACATGCTTAAAGCTGAACCTGATTTGGCAACAAACAAGATAAAATCGCTTTATGAATTGTATCAAGTGTCACAATTAATTAAAGAAGCTACCCGGGTAACTATGACAATTTCCAGCCTCATTGATCATATAGTCACTAATACTCCAGAGAAAATTTCTGATTCTGGTGTTATTCATACTGGTAAAAGTGATCATAGTTTAGTATCTGCAATCAGAAAGATCTCTGTTACTAAGTATCGAGAAAACATAGTTGAAAGTAGACATATGAAAAATTTTGATGATTAAAAATTAATTGAGGATCTGATGCAACAACATTGGGAAAATGTCTATTTCTTTGCTGAAGATTCAAATACAAAGTGGGAAATTTGGAAAAAACTATTCTTAGAAGTTTTGGATGAACATGCACCTCTTCAACACAAAAAGATCAGGGCAAAGAGAATCCCTTGGATTACAAGTCCAATAAAATAACTTATTATATGGCAAGCTTGACTTCCGGTGAAATGACGCACGCTGATTGGCTGAGAAGCACTTTCGCCGGTCCATTACTTTCCCGTATTGGACCGGCGGTCCATTACGAAAAAAACAAACAAACAACAAACAAGACATTTTAAAACGACAATACTTAAAAATTTTAGCCATATACGAGAGCGAACTGCTAGTTTCAAATATTTCATGGGCCTGTCAAAATTGTTCAAGGAAAACAAAAGCGTAGAATCGTTATTGACAGCGACGATGAAGACTGTTGACGTGAGAGATGCCGAAAGGGAACTGTAATATTTTCACTAGTATTTCAACAATCGTTTTGACGTTGTATTATTATAAATTGGCGACAGTCATAGATTATTCATAAACAGGTTTAAAAAGTTATGTAATTTATTATTTATCTCATTGTTATGTTGGGCCAAGTCATGCATGCATGCGGCCCGTTTCAATTCACAATATTCTTTGTTTATTTCAATTTCGCAATTCTTTGTTTCTTTCAGTTCTAAATGCCAAACGCCTTATAATAAACTTTTTATTAACCTCGCTTCCTTGACCTATACAGAGAAATGTCGGACCTCGGTCTTTTTGTACAGACCTCACCCTACCGGCTCGGTCTGTACCAAAAACACGTCGGTCCGATATTTCTCTGTACGGACCTTGCGCTCAGTTAATAAGAAGTTATTGTTAATACAAGGGAAAAACTTAAACGAAAAGCCATTATTACAAAGCTTGAATGCGATTGGGAAAATTATAAGAGAATTAGGAATAGGGTGAACATAGAGCTAAAAAATGCTAAAAAAGAGTACTATTCCACGAGAATTGCTGATGAAGGAAACAATCCCAAAAAGGCTTGGAAAACTATAAACGATTTATTGGGAGGGAAAAACAAACAAACAGTTGTAAATGAGCTATAAGTTGGTGATAATAGCCTGACAAACCCCAAAGATACAGCACAGGGCTTTAATGATTACTTTTCCAGCATTGGCCCAAATTTAGCCAGCCAAAAGGATAACACAAATTTCGACTTTGAAACATATGTCAAGAAGGCTGACTCAGAGTTCACTGCATTTCAACCAGCAACCATCAATCAGGTCTATAAACTCCTGACTGGCTTACCGAGTAACAAGGCCACAGGAGTTGATAAAATTTCTTCTAAAAGGTAGCTTCTCCAGCTATTGCAGACTCACTTACACGCATTTTTAATCAGGCTGTTACTCTATCCTCATTCCCTGATGAATGGAAAACGGCTAGAGTAATACCTCTTTACAAAAATGGCCAACGAAATTTGGCAGGAAATTATAGACCAATCTCAGTTCTGCCTGTTATTAGCAAAATTATGGAAAAAATACTATATGATCAATTCTATAATTACTTATCCAACTTCAATCTGCTCAGTGATGGTCAATTTGGTTTTCGAAAATTTCATTCTACAGCTACAGCACTACTTGACTGCACAAGTGATTGGTATATGAATTTAGGCAGGAAAATGTTTAACCTAGTAGTCCAAATTGATCTGAAAAAAGCATTCGATGCATTTGATCATCAAATATTATTGAGAAAACTAGAGATCTACAGTATAAAACACCAAGCTCTGGCACTTCTCGAGTCATATCTGTCATATCGAAATCAAAAATGTCAAATAAACGGATATCTTTCGTCAAAGAAAATGATTAAATGCGGCATTCCGCAAGGTTCTATCCTAGGACCCCTATTTTTTCTATTATACATCAATGATTTGCCTCAATGTCTGTCAAAAACAAAACCTCGATTATTTACGGACGACACAAACCTTACAGCTTCAAGAGACTCCATACCTTATCTTGAAAATGCAGTGAACTCTGACCTAGAAAACCTCAGAAAATGGTTAATTGCCTACAGACTAACCCTCAATGTTGCGAAAACTGAATTTATGTTAATTGGAACAAAACAAATGATTAAAAGTATTTCAAATTTGCAGCTAAATGTTGTAATTGAAAGCAATCCCGTTAAGCAAGTAACTGAGTGTAAAACCCTTGGGGTTACTGTGGACCAGCATTTGTCGCGGAAAAGTAACACTGAAAGTATTTGTAAGAAAATAACATCAGGAATTTCTGCTCTTAGACGTCTAAAAGAATTTGTCAATAGACAAACACTTGTCTCTGTTTATAATGCTATTGTTCGCCCATACTTTGACTACTGCTGTGAAGTATGAGATGTGTTCGGTGAAACACAGTCAAAACGACTCTATGGAACTATGGAACTCCATTCCAAAAGAGTAGCTCCAAAACTCTCCAAAATAGAGCAGCTAGAATCATAATGAATGTGAGCAATGATGTACATCAAACTGTTGTTTTACATGCATTGGGTTGGAAGACACTTGAAGCTGAAAGGAAGAAAGCCAAAGCAAAAATGATGTACAAGTTATTAAATAACACGGGCCCACAGTCACTCACCAAATTATTCACTTATAAAGATGAGGTGACTTGTTATAATCTGCGAAATATTTCAAGCAATCTTTGTTTACCACATCCGCGTACTAATAATATGAAAAGAAGCTTCATGTACGACGGAGCACTTCTCTGGAATTCCATTCCAAAGGAAATTAAAGAAAGCAAATCCCTTTCTTCCTTTCGAACGAAAATCGCTACCCACATTATTTGATAGTTAAAATCAAGTACTGTAGTCTGTATACGTATATACTATAGCTGTAAATAGACTTTTAGACCCTTACGTACTATTATTATATACTTGCAAACAAGTTTCTCATCAAGCATTTTTACCTATACCTTACTTTACCTATATATTATTATTGTAAATAGTTTCAGTAAATTTTGTTATGATACTGTACATGCACATATACACGCCCCTCGCGGAAATCAGCTTCGGTTGACGAGGTCAGCGTGTTTAAATAAAGTTATCTATGTATCTATTATCTGTCTATCTACCATCTGACCCAAATTTGAAGCACGCATACAAACAAACGCCTTTCTCAAATCTAGTTTATCTTGCTTTTTGATCTGTATATTCTTGAAATGAACAATAGCAAACACATAATAACAGCATTGAAATGTAAGTTTTTTTTCGGACAACTCTAAGACTATTTTTAATTATTTTGTTTGCATCGAAACCGCTTCATATAAATCATTTAAAGGGATTGATTTATTGTGATTTACCACAAAATAATGTACCTCTCGCAAGGTAATGTCGGCTCCATATAGTATACATATTTATATTATCCTAGAGTGAATGCAATAACGCCTCGCAGAAATCAAAAAGCTTGCTATGGTTTTAAAATAATTTTTAATATAAAATTAATACAGTTCATTCTTAAATATATGCAATAAAAGTAATTGAATCAGTTTTTCATTTTTTTTTATTATTACACTGAGCTTGGTGAAACAAAAATACAATGATAGTAACCATATGGCAACACGTTAATTTTTTACATTATTCAATTTTGCAACACTCATGCACGACTTACATAATTTATCAATAAAAGATAAACACAGTATGATGCAAGTATATTATCTCAGATTATATCAATTTCAATTTTATCATTTGATATTATTTAATATTTGTATAATGAACGTTTTGAAATTCAGTTAGTCACCTTACTAATTAGTTAGTCATTTTATTAAGACATTTTTATACTCTTTAAACAATATTAGCCTAAATTTACTTACATGAGGGAGGTAAAGGGAGGACGTGGATCACGTTTTACAGCTGGGAAAAAACTGTTTCATAATTCACGTGTCTCAAAAAAGCAGTTTCAGGTTTCATCTATACTAGCTGATGAGTAAGAGGCCTGGAACTAGCTACCAAATAGAAATCCACCTTGCAGTCGTTAATCACTTATATCTTTTGTTTTCCTTTGAGAAACTTGTTGAAACTTAGTAACTGTCTTTAATAAAGAAAACTATAAGTCTACCTGAAATTTACAAACAAAGTAAATGATATTTCATGACAAATTTGATAATTTGGATCGAAAAATGGATTTCTGTTTACAAGTCTATATCGCGTTCATTTAGATTGACTAGATCTTATTTCTTTCAATGTATATAAGACGTATTGACCTCCAAAGGCCTTCGAAGAATTTTTACTCTTATTTGAACAACCGACTCATCATAGCTCAGGAGCTTGATGTCAATTATTCTCATTTCACGGAGCATTTTTATTGCGAATCACGCCTCGCGGGCGCAGAGCAAATCACAATTCACGGCACCAAAATCAAGCATTTCACACGAACAGATATTTGCCGATCATGGCGCACGAACATAACCTTTACAAAAAGGTAAAAGGTTGCATATATTCGTTCTTTGTTAGTTCGTCTGTCTACGAGTATTAGCTACCCCTCGACTTTGGGTACTTATGACGTAGAGTAAATGAAAGACTTACAGTAAAAGCAAAAATCGGCAATACTTTACAGTTACGTGAAATAAATTGCGTGCCATTGTTTATTTTAAAGATAGTGAGCTGATAGTGATAATGTTTAAGCCTGCATCAGTGCGTGTGGTCTTCCTGTAATTTCCATCCGCAAACTCGAAATTTATTTTCTTCTGTATAATTTTTTGGATAGCGTTAAAAATGTTTAATTCTAGTATTGTATTCTATTTAAAAACTACTTTATGTAAGATTTAAATTGTGACCGCAAGCGGCATTACGACCATTTCTAAGGCAACCGAATAACGAATCGATATGTCGATATTTTGGCAGTTGTTGCAAGTCTTGTATGGAAATTGGAAATTGTTGCATGTACCGCGAAAGATCGAAAAGTAGGCGCCAATGTTGCTTTCTGCTTTAAGAAATGAAATTTCCGTATTATACACTACGCAAATGAAGGGTTTAAAATAAACGCGCACAAAGAAACAGTGCATGTTTCCACATATTTATTAAGATATAGCCTTCTTATTACAAGCATTTACTTAGGGCAATAGTTTATCTTTAGCTCTACAGTGTTTGAATTCATTGTTCTGGAAAACGTCCTTGACCTTCTAAAAGCCGTTTCAGCAAAACTTTCTCTTCTTTATGGCCGCTGCTATAGCTTCATATCCGGATCAAACATATTGTTGTTCACATAATCATCTCGGGTCGCCATGATCTTTTTGTGGATGGGATCTTTTTTCAACTCTTTCATCCATGCCAAGTTATCCATGTAGACATCACCCAATTCCTTTTGAAAAACAGTTAGAATTTGCGCAAAGGCTTCCTCTTTCGCTTTGCTTTCGTCGTGACCCTCCATGAGAAGCGCTTGCAAGATGTCATCGTACTGATCCCGGACTTTAGACGCCGCGTCGTTGATCAATGTACTCCAGGGATCAATTTCCTCTTCAGAACTGTCTTCAGTTGGGATGCTCCTTTGTTCTTCTTTAGAACTGTTTCATCACGCTCTTCTGTCGTAATGCTGTTATCGTCTTCGGTATGGCTTTCCATAGAATTTTCCTCGCTGTACTGACTGTCCATTGTCTTACGAATGTGTTGTATCTAGGTCCTGATTGGTTAGTATAGGTTTGGTCACATGATAAGAAAAAGCACATGTAAAGATGGAGTAGATTTTTAAGGTTTAGCGAACGTGAATAAAGTTAGTAGTTAAAGTATAGCATTATAGTGGTTAAACCGGCAACAAAGATAGAAAAGTGGCGACGAGGATACATTAAAACTCAATCGTTAATATGGATGAGACCGAACAGGCACCTACATCATCAGGTAATAACGCTACAAACCCAGCAACCCCGCAAGTTCCTCGCAGTGGCTTACCACCATTCCCTCCCTTTGACCCTCACCAAGACCAAGCTACAGTCGGTCAACGATAAGCTAAGTGGGTTCGTCGTTTCGAAAATCTGTTGATAAGTCTTCGTGAGTTTGATGCAACAGTGCGAAGAGGTTTATTGTTAACGTATGTGGGGGAATCCACGAATGACATCTTCGATATTCTCCCCGACACTGGGACAACATATCAAGCTGCAATCGATGCCCTCACTCAACACTTTACGCCTCAAGGGAATAACGACATGGCAATCTTCGATTTTCGAGAGCTCAAACAAGGGGCTACTGAGCCATTGAACGAGTATTACAGGCGATTGAAAACGAAAGCTGCACAGAGTAATTTTCACAGCGAAGAAGCAGAAATCAAAACCCAAATTATCCATAAAACCCGAGATTCCCGGTTAAGAAAGAAAGCGCTCCGCGAGACCATGACCCTTAAAGAAATCCTGGAATACGGAAATACACTTGAACGAACGGATAACGGCTAAATTTTACGTCACCCAGTCCAAATCTAAATGCATCCTGGGCTACCCTTCATCTTCATCACTGGGACTCATCACCCTCAACCTGAATAACATCAACCCCGACCAACGCAATCCAGACGTACAGCAAATCATAGATAAACATGCTAAGTTGTTCCAGGGTACTGGCAACCTGAAGAATTAAGAAGTGAAGCTCGAAATTGACGCAACCGTAACTCCAGTTGCTCAACCAAGTCGGAAAATTCCACACAGCATGAAAAGCAAAGTTAACAAGAAGCTTGCCGAAATGCGAAACGAGGGGATAATCGAGAAAGTCGAAGTAGCTACACCTTGGTTATCACCGTTGATAGCAATCCCAAAGAAATCGGGGGACCGTCGTCTGGTCTTAGATATGCGTGTGCCAAACACAGCACTGGTACGACGGAGAGTACAAATTCCCACAGTCGACGAAATACTCCCAAAAATCGAGGGAGCTACAGTCTTTACCGAGGTCGACCTATCACAAGGTTATCTTCAATTGACATTGGCTGAAGAATCGCGATACATTACAGCATTTTCCACTCCTGAAGATGGTCCACACAGATTCAAACGGCTCATAATGGGAGCATCACCATCCGGAGAGCACTTTCACGAGATTATCCATCAGCTCATCAAAGACATACCAGAATGCGAAAACATCTCTGATAACATTTGGCTATGGTCCAAAGATAGAGCGACACACCTCAAACGGTTAGAAAAACTCCTTACTATTCTGGAAAGCAAAGGCATCACCCTAAAATTACCAAAGTGTTCATTCGCAGTACCAGAGATCAATGTGTTTGGCCATATCGTGTCCGAGAAGGGCATCCGGCCAGACATTTCCAAAGTCGAAGCTATCAAGAACACACCACACCCTACAACAGCATCAGAAGTCCGATCCTTCCTTGGGCTCACCAATTACTGCGCCAGGTACATACCCGGGCTACAGCACAATTACGTTTCCACTTCGACAGTTGACCAAGAATGATGTCAAATTTCATTGGGAACATAAACATGAGAAAGTATTCCAGTCACTCAAAGATGCCATTACAACTGCACCAGTACTAGCACATTAAAATCTCACTGCGGAAACCAAAGTCGTTGTAGATGCATCGCCGTGGGCAGTCGGTGCGGTCCTCCTCCAGCAACAGGCAGATGATAGCTATCGACCGATCGCATACGGAAGCAGATCGCTCACTGAAGTCGAGCGAAAGTATGGTCATATTGAGAAGGAGGCCTTGGCTATCGTATACGGATGCGAACATTTCCATATGTACCTGTATGGCCGTAGTTTTGAATTAGAGACAGACATCGACCATTAGAGCACATATACAAGGCAAAACCCCAAAGCAAACCCACCTCAGCCAGACTCGAAAGATGGAGAATTCGACTACAAGAGTACGACTTTAATGTCGGCCCGGTACTTCCAACTTAGCAGATCCTTTGTCACGACTGCCAAAGGATGCCCAACCAGGAGATCGCAGAAGTAACATGGAAGCTTGTGCGGATCGCTATGTGCATCACATAACAAGAATGCAGACCCCGAGAGCCATGCAACTGGAGGAAATCCGCAAGGCAACGTTGGAAGATCCTGAACTCCAGAAAGTGAAGTAGTGTCTGCAAAACAACAAACTACACCAATTACCAAGATCATATCGACTCATCTCTCACGAGCTCTGCATTACAGATGAAGAGCTTCTTCTCCGGAGCGATCGTACAGTCCTTCCTTGCAAGCTTAGACAACAAGCCATAAATCTGGCACATGAAGATCACGCGGGAATGGTCAGATGTAAACAACGTCTCCGCTCCAAACTTTGGTGGCCAGAGATGGACAAGCAGGTAGAAGAAAGGATTCGAAGTTGTTATCCATGTCAGCTTGTCGGTCACAGTCCACGACCAGAACCAGTTAAACCAACCACACTTCCCAAGCAACCATGGTCAAAACTAGCCATAGATGTATGTGGCCCGTTCCCAACCGGCGAACAAGTTGTTCTTACGGACTGTTATTCACGCTGGCCAGAAACCAAAATCTTACAATCAGTCACATCTATAAGAACATCCTCAACTGGTTATTATCGGTATTTGCAACCCACGGTTTTCATGACGAAATAAAGTCTGATAATGCATCCTATTTTGTCTCTGCCGAATTCAAGGACACACTAGCTTCCTGGGGAATACAACACAAGACAGTAACTGAATACTGGCCGCAGGCCAACGGCCAAGTTGAACGATTTAATCAAGTGCTCGAGAAACACATACTCACTGCGCAGGCCGAAGGGAAAGATTGGAAACTCACTATTCCAATCATGTTACTCAACTACCGCAACACACCTCACCGGATGACTGGAAAAACACCTTCATTTTTGCTAATGAGCGGGGACATCAAGACCAAAATTCCTAGCATAGCAAGACAGTCCAACCAAGGACCTGATGTCCAGAAGAAAGATAAAGAAGAGAAAGAGAAAGAGAAGAAATACACGGATGCAAAGCGAAAAGCCAAGACAAGAAATCTTCGAGTGGGAGATAAGGTACTCGTGACTCAGAAACATAAAAACAAGTTTTCGACAAAGTTCTGTCCTGATCCAATGGAGATTATCCAAGTAAACGGGACGCAGATCGTGCTTAAAGACAAGAACGGCTTACAGCATCGAAGAACTCATCGCATGTCAAGCTATATCGAGAAAACCCGGATGTAGAGGAAGAAATCCATAGTGATACTAAAACAGACGAAGAAACAACACCTCGAGAAGACAACACTGACATAGTTCAACTGGAAACCCATCCGAAAACCGCGGACGAAAACCCTCTACGAAGATCAGAAAGAAAAAGAAATCCACCAGACTATTTCAGATTTTGAAGTGTAGATACGGTAAATATAAATATAGAGTTAACGTTTACATAGCGTAATTAAGCGTAGAGACTATTGATATTGATATAGAACGTTAACCTAGACTTAAGCAATAGTTTAAAGTTAATGATATAGAGCAAAGACTCTGTGAAGGACTACACAAAGACTTTCATATTAATTTAACTATGTTCAAGAAAGGGATGTTGTAATTAGGTCCTGATTGGTTAGTATAGGTTTGGTCACATGATAAGAAAAAGCACATGTAAAGATAGAGTAGATTTTTAAGGTTTAGCGAACGTGAATAAAGTTAGTGGTTAAAGTATAGCATTATAGTGGTTAAACTGGCAACAAAGATACAAAAGAATGTCAATGCAAAATAAACAAATTTTCAGTTATACACGTTATTTATGCACGAACCGTGAGAGAAACTCCCATAACCACCCCACATCCTCCCCATATCCACCCTACATCCACCCCACATCCACCCTTCATCCACCCCACATCCACCCTACATCCACCCTCGTTAGAAAAATATTAATGTTTTCAAACACTTCATTCTCAGTCATTTATGATTAAACATTCCACCTGTCAAGATGCCCTATAAGCACAAAATGACTGTCCTGTCTGTGACAAGCCAGGTCTTCGGTATATGAGTAATCATTTACGTCAAGTGCATCATTTATACGATGATGAAAGGAAAAAATGGCTAGGAAGGGCCAGGTTCTCAATTTTACATAAACACTGCTCTGGTTCACTACCTGGATTCCGACACATACAGTAGAAGAAATGAGATGTGTTCGCAAGAAAACTTGTTCTGTACGACAGCCAACAAAAGCCGTGCGGAAAGTAACAGCATCCTTGGTAAGCAAACCATGTCCGGAATTCAACTTCTCACTTTTGGTTGTGGGTCCCACACAAAGCGGGAAAACATATTTTGTCCAACAAATTTTAGAAAACAGTGGTATCGTGTATGAAGAGCAAAAGAATATTCGCATTTTTTGGTACTACAATCAATGGCAAGAATGTTACGAAAAGCTAAAAAAGTCTCTCGGTAAAAGCATCCGATTTGAAAGAGGTGTGTCCGAACTGTCTGAAGATCTGTGTGAAATCAATGCACGGTACCACAACAACAACATCATCATCCTAGACGATTTGATGGCTGAAGCGACAGACAGTCCTGTGGTATCTCGACTGTTTACACAAGGCCGTCATCGAAACGCCAGCGTTACCTTATTGCTGCAAAACATGTTTCCTAAGGGGAGATGTAATACAGATATCAGCCGAAATGCCCAGTACTTGGCTCTCTTCCGAAGTCCTAGCGATCGAAAACAAATGGGAATTATTGCAGAATGCATGTTTGACACGAATACAGTGCACTTTATGAATGCTCATTACAAGGAGACCGAAAAACCGTATGGATACTTGTTGGTGGATAACAAGCCCGGCACACCACCCAATAATCAAATTCTTGCAGACCTATTTGGGGAATGCTATGCTTATCACTTCGGTGTAAACAGTACTGAGCCTACACGCATGGAAACCAAGCCTGTAGGCAAACACAGCACAGCAACCAAAACCACCTCTTCAAGGAAGAAGCCTGTGCAAACCGTCACCTGGTCGGATGTCCCAAACGACGTGTGGCAAAAATACACCTTGGGAGCACCGGAGGTCAGTAAGATTCCCGAAGGATATGTTATCATCGAAATGTACAACATATCGCGCAACGAAAACCATCAGCCTGTCCGTGGAGGTGTGTTAATCAACGATGAAAATTATTGGCCTGTGAAATTAAAGCGCGGTTCTACAGGTCATACCAAATGGTTGAATTTACACAGCGATGAGCCTACCGTCCAATCCATTGTCAAAGAAACCAAGGAAAACACCACAGAGCCAAAGATAAACTATTGCCCCAACTAGATGCTTGTAATGAGGCTATATCTTAATAAGTATGTCGAAACACTGTTCTGTTCTCTTTTATATGTTTACTCAAGGCATAACGTTAACCCCATACCGTTATCATACGCCTTTCTGTGTTGTTGAATGAGCAGCCGGTTTTCCGTGTAAACACTTCATCCTAAACTCTCAATCAATGAAAGTTGTAAGCACTATGCTGTCAATATTCTCGTTTTATAGTGAGGATAACTGAAAACCAATCAGATTTCAGTACGCTATGCTTTCGCAGACGTCCGACTTTTGTGCGCACACTGTATCGATCACGTCAGCATTCCGCCGCCATCTTGAATACTAATTACTTCCGATCCCATACGTGCCGGATAGGCTACTTGTCTGTGAACACGAATGTACAAATATTACCCCTCCCCCCACCCACTTATCGATTTTCTGCGGTAGCCAATGTTGGCCTCCGTGTTTATATGTATGCTTCAACTTCCGTAGCAATAATATCTATCATTAAAATATATTCTTAAACGAAATACTGTTGTGTTGTATTGCCTGTGTTGATATGGCGACCTAAAATAGTTAGTCGACCAATTGAACAAGTGCTGACTGATAGTGAATGCAATCTTGAGCGAAATAATTCCTGTAGAATTTACGTGCGCTTACACTACGTTACAGTTATTTAACTTGTTACATACACCAAATTATCTCGAACAGAGGAAAAAATTTAAGCGAAAAGCATTCGAGCTTGCTGTTTTGAGACCTGCATGAGATGCTTCATTTACAAGCGGCACCAAAAAATAACGGCGATTGTGTTTACCCAATGCCGTGTAGCTCGCCGTTTTCGTTCGACCACGTTCAGAAAGCGTGCTCGTGTTGCTACGGTAAAACTGACGTTGGCGAACAAATCCGCTCCAGTGCGCGGCGTAAACGCAACCCCGTTTCCCAAATTTTTAGTGCCGTTTTAAAAACGATCCGGAATAGTATAAACGTAGTGTAAATAATAAAATAAATTATGCTTAAACAAATGTCAGCCATATATTGTAACATGTTAAACTGGTTTTAATAAGGAGACTGCATAAAACAAAAACAGAAAGTCCATCTTCATGAAGATACATAGAGATTACTGCATGGTTGGCGAGTGCGTACGATTTTTATGCACAAATCTTTCACAACAAGTGCATAATAAAAATCGTGCAAGCAAGCCAACTATATGCAGTAATTTCTTTATGCCAAACATATAGAGAGTATTGTAGCACTGGAAACCTGTCAAAGGCAAACAATGTCGAGACAAAATATTGTACTCTCAAAACAGATTCATACCATTTGTTTCTCCGTTATTTGGCCTAAATAGTGAGTCAAAGATGTTCTTTTTTCCGTCTCATGTTTTTATTGGAAAAACTTTTCTTCTTTTACACATAAAAGCCAAATACCCTTTCGCTCCTTCCCCGACACGGCGGCCATGTAGTGGGCAAAATGACAATACGATTTTCTTCAGTAGTGGGAAAAACCGTATATAGCCAATCAAAATGCTGATACGATAAATTTTCACCAGTGAAAATAATCGTACGGCCAATGAAAACGCTTATTCGCTTCTCCACAGTGAAAATACGATTTTTATTTCACCCGTTTACCTTGCGTAAAACTCTATATTTATGGCATAAAAAAATTTACACGCACCAGCAAATTACCAATTTAGCGAACTATACCATATATTCGTATTACTGAATACCGCGCTGCAATGCTGCATTGTTTCCAAAACATAATATATATTACCTTCTTCTTCAGCTTCGGAACGACTTATCCACAAGCAGAACAAAAAAGCAAAATTATTCAACCAAAGTTTCGACTGCATTTTAACTTTTATCTCTGTCCATATAGAATTGCTCTTTTCAATACTTTCGCCTTAGTCACAAGAACGTATTTTCATGCATTTAAATACCCGTCACAAGCGGTATAATTAAGAAGTAAAAGAATCTTTCACCCTACCATGTCGCACAATGGTTTCATATTTTGAATACCAAATTTGTAATAGGCCGTATTCTGTAGCCTTACAACAAGCCTAGAAAATAAAATCGGCTCCCATCGGTCTACATCTAAATTTAATTTACACAAATCCAGTATAGATTTTGATATGCTTCGAGAAAGAATATCAATATTGTCACGCACACAAACCTGCAGTTTATTAGCATTTTGCGACCAAAGTCAACATTTTTCACGTTTTCAAAACAACACGCCGCCATGTTTTTTCAAGATACGTCATGTAATATACGGTATGCTTACTCGTTTCAGTCTTTTTTAAAAAGTACTTCCAGCCTAAAAAAACCATGGCTCCTGGGCCTCCCGATTGCCTGATTCATTTTGAGGGAGAAAATCGGCCACTCGCAGTGTTTACGGAAGTTGCGTACAAAATTTTTTTGGAATGTAGTGAAATCTGGAAGACACTAGACGGAAAACAAAGAGAAATAGCTGAGAAAACAGCACATGTTGGCGAAAAACAATGGAAGAATTCAGCTTACTACAGAGTGTGTTGTTCCAAATTCACGAACAAGACTTTAATAAAAAGAGCCACGATTATCATTGAGAAACAATGTCTGGCGTCACAAAACAACGATTTATCAGTTTCGGATAAAAATGCACCTGAAACACGTAAAAATGAACTAAAAAGAAAAACACGTGCGTTTTGCCAGTCAAAACCAATGTATTATTCTGTTTATTATTGTTATTCTGTTTCACTCTTAGATATGGTCGGGCTCGAGCCATCAAAAAAATATTGAGATCAACAGTTAACGCAGCAAATGATTGCTTCAAGATCGAAACACGTTTTGCCTTACATTTGCATAATTTGTAAAAAGGAAAAGTAGTTTCTGACAAGGTAAGTAAACACGACGATGTCGGTTGATGATGATTTGATGATGATAACGGACTTTGCAACTTTTAACTTTAATAGAATTCTCGAAAACGTAAAGAAGATCGGTTGATGAGTGCAGAAGCTGTAGATGGGGAAGATTACGAGAAGCAGCTAAAAGAAAATCAGATGATATAGTGTTCTGTTACAAATTGGTGACCTAGACTGCGTTGCACTGGAGGTTAAATACCACAAACAGTGTTATGAAGGGGATACACAAGCTTTGTGAGATATATTGGTAAAAATGACGCTAAAACATCTGAAATTCGTGACAAATATCTTAATTATAAATACGAGGAATCCTTTACCGTGTTTTGTGAGCAATTTGTAAAAGCTAGAATAATAAACAACGACGAGATTTATTACATGAAGAAAATTAAAGAAGAATTCGTTAGAACTGTGGAACAAGAAGAAGGCCTTGATACATCTAACTATAGGAGATTCCGCTTAAAAGAAAGATTGCAGGAAAAATTTCCCCAACTGGTTTTCCAGACTCCAAAGAAGCGAAACAAAAGTGATATCGCGTATGCTGCAAGTATCTGTCAAGGGGACGTGGCAGAACATTATTTATCAGATGAAGTTAGTCAAACATCCGAGAGTGACAATGAAACTGAAGATGAAGTTTTGGATGAACAGCCGCTGAAAAACCACGAACACAAGGCGGCTACCTTGAAAGAGGCTTATAACGTAGCGCTTACGTGTCTTACGTTGCGAAATATCTTGCGTTCCTGTACAAAACCTTGGTATGACTCTTGGCCCCCGCTCGCATCTGACATCAGTAAAGAAAGCGTTGTGAAGTTAGTTGCGCCATTTCTGTTCAATTTCTTTTCTTGGCTTCTTGGATATTCAGAAGACGCAGAAGCCTGTGATTATGTTGAAGTTGATGAGAAACATGCGGCGACAGTTTTTTCCATCTGCCAAGATCTGATTAATATTTCCAGGAAAAGGAAAATCCAAACGTCAAAATCCTTAGCGTTGGCGATGGCTGTCAGGCAAATTACAGGTCATTCAAGTCTAATAAATATTTTAAACAGTCTTGGACACTGCATTTCCCTTTCTTCAACAATGGCCTTGGATCCCTCACTTGCCGAGTTAACTATAAACACTTCGAACATCATCCCAAGGAACTTTGTGGCACAAGAGTATATCAACCTTGTTTTTGACGACATTGATTTTTGCTAGGAAATTTCCAAGCAAACCCACGTTACGAACGGAATCATCACCCAAAAGATAACCATCCAGAACGAAAGTGAGCTGCAGCATTCTACGCTCATCAAAAAGTCACAACGAACTGTTGAAGTTCCTCCCAATGTCATTTCGGAATACCATCTTGGAGCAAGGTCAGGACTGGATTAGAGCAAGGTCCGGAAAAAACAGCCTGCAAGCTCGATTTGGCTTACGTTCTTACAAAGATGCTTTGTGCTTTTGACGAAAAACCACTGCCGGGATGGACTGGCTTTAACACAATGCTTCATGAAGATATACCTGATGTACAAAGAGTGGGTTATCTACCGGTCATTAACGCGTCGCCTGCTGAATATTCAGCAATACATGAAATTCTTAAACGAAGCATGAGTATTACGGAGAAGTTGAAGCTGGAATATGCCGTCTTGGTTTTTGACGAGGCTGTATATTCTAAAATCCAACACGTTCGATGGAAGAAGTGAATCTTCTACAATGATAAGTTCGTCGTGCGGCTTGGTGATTTTCACACCTTAATGTCTTTCCTTTATGCAGTGTCAAAGATTTTCGAAGACGGAGGACTGAAGGTGAGGTTTTGTTTTCACTCTCATAGACCCAAGTATTAAACAAGGTGACGTGCCGTACACTTAATTACTTTATTGGTCCAGCCTGCTTACATCATTTTAATTTCATTTTCAGGATTTGCTGATTGAGTCTGGGATTGTAGGCGAAGGGTCCGTCACAGGGGCTCTTAATGGAAAGAATTATAATAATAATAGGTATAAAGTTGTGTATGAAGCACTGCAACGTTTGCGTTTTGAAACATTCCTGGACAACCTTGATGAACAGAAAGAAGAAAGAATCGTCCAATTTCTTGGCCAAATGTGCGATGCCTTTCTACATGCATGAAAGTTTTTGCCAGCATGTCGAGTGCCAGATGTTTGAGGAAATCAGCGACGAGTACGACGCTTTTATTACAGACGTATCAAATAAGTCCAAAACGTTTGCTTTTTGGAGTATGTATATAAAATTGATCAGTAAGTTTAATTGTTTAAATAGTAATTACTAAATTCGTATACCTAACAAAAAACGTCCATTGTGTTTATTCAACTTATTTGTCCGGGTAAAACAAGATTTAATTTGCTGTGTGAGTAATCACTATTGATATCCGACTAATGGTCACTATTTTGAAACTCTTGTAGTACTTCAAAACATTTCTTAAGTTTTAAGGCTTTCATTGGGTTTTTAGGGATCTTATTAATGTTCATAAGAGAAATCAATTGGAAACTTCCCCTGGCTGCATTTCGTTATATGACACCGTGGTTTTTTGCATGTGACAGGACCAATTATGCAAGGTATGTTATGGGTCAGCATATTGGTTAGAAATGAAAGCTTTGGATCAAACACATCCAGGTATGTTCTTTAATTACTATTTAATTGCATTGCACTCATATTTTGTTATTCATGATTTATAGTATCTCTATAACTTTCAATCATTTTTGAACAGGAATCCTGTGGGAGATGTCATCCAATTTCGCTGTGCAACGTCAAGGAAACTACGGTTTTTCAGCTGTTGCATGCGATCGAACGATTGAACAGACTGCAAATCGTGACTCGAAGACGAAAGGCGGTCTGATTGGGTTCTCAATGAATCCAGTAACGGTGCACAGATGGCTTTTGTCACAATCTGAAAGGGCAGCTGTAACAAGAAAGTTTTATAAAAAACCTTTTCAGGGGCCGATTGTATAAAAGGCGTTTAGCTTGAAAGTTGAAAATATCAAGCAAGCCTGTGAACTGTTGACTGAAGGCAAACTATAATCTTTTCGGTCGGAACATAACAACTACGCATAGAACTACATATTTAGTTGTTAAAATTTAAGTTCAATTATTTATAAGATGAATAGGAGTGCTTTTAAATTTTTGCTTATCCACTGTTTAAGCAAAACGCCTTTTATACAACCGACCCCAGGTCAAAATTTGTTTTTAATTAACTTACTTTTAATGTGATTCAATTCACAGACAGCGCAAAGACCTTGATGAGGTCAAATGTCAACGCCATGAAAAGTCCATGCAAGACGTAAAGAACCCAACCTCCCAAATGGTAAACCCATTTGATGTGGAACAAGATGAACTGATAAGTTTGGCAAGCGGAGAGGTCCTGGATAAAACAGCGGTTGATCGGCTCCTATGCGCCGAGAAACTTGGTGAGGACCAGTTTTCTAAATTCACGGAGAGGAATTTATTGTGTGATGCACCAGACATCTTTACAAAGCTGGAAAGAAACAAACTCCAAACATTTTTGACCGACAAGAAAAAAGTCATTAAATCTTATAAAGGCAAAGAAATTATGCAGTGCCAAAAACAACAGAAACTTTTTTGCACGGCTCTTAGTCATTGCAAAAAATCGCGAAGTTGATCTGTTGCCGGTGCTTTCCTACAGCCATTCCTACAGCAGGTTATTTTCCTTTATCACTTGCAACACTAACAGGAGGTCTCGTCAAACTGCCAAGTCTAAACTACTTGAAATCGTCGAGGGTGAAGCCGGTAGCATTTAAATTGACATCAATAACTTTCATAACATGCAATTATAGTTGATGCAATGGCCGTTCTTCAAGTTATAAGGGGTAAGGTTTTAGAGCAATCACGGCGTAGCCAGCTCAGTAATTGAGGGAGTTTATGCTCATTACTTCGTGTTCTTCACAATTAACTTCTCTTCAAATCGATTGTCATAATGGTTTGTGAGCACGAAATATGAATATCGGTGCACGCTCAATTATTGAGCTGGGCTACGCCGCTGTTTAGAGAGCAATGCGTTACTTGCATGTTGTTTTAATTAACAAACACGTAACAAAAACCCAATTTTTGTATTTGGCTTAATTTCACCGAACAAAAATAGTCCTGACGTACTCGCCATAAATATTAATGAATATTGTTGTCTAGAAGCGATGTTTAAAATTAAAAATTACAAACATCGCGTTTCCTACAAAAAGCCTTGATTCAAATGGAATATAAATTTAATTAATTGGATTTTATTTGTCACATAAGGTAAATGCAAAACCTTTGGTGAGCTGTCAGATTCAATATTTGAAATGCTTGTTCAGCTTGCGAAGCAATGTAATACCTCAAGGTTAGATAAAAAAATTACGACTGCCATATAGTATTTTTATAAAACACAAAATTATTGAAACTCCGTAAATTGTCAACATTTTATTCTGTACGTTTCGACAAGTATTACATGTCATCTTCTGTAGAATAATGCCTGTTACAAATTAAACTGTTTAAACAAATTGAACTGCTTACTAAACTGTTTATTAAACTGTTTAAAACAGTTTAATTTGTAACAGGCATTATTCTACTGAAGATGACATGTAATACTTGTCGAAACGTATAGAATAAAATGTTGACAATTTACGGAGTTTCAATTATTTTGTGTTTCAAGGTTAGATTTTGTGGCAGATTGCTATCACAATTTAAGCATAAAAAGCGGAAAGAAGTAGACGAGCTGAGAAAGGTGTTCAAACAATTCGTATATTCGGTAAAGATCAACCCGTTCCAAAACAGTGGAAGAAGTTTCTCAGTTGCGGGGAAAACAAAGAATCACTCATGATTTTCTTGAGTGAACATTGGAAGACCTATAATCCATCACAAATGCAAGGCCTTTCAAATATGTTCGTAACATCAAAAGAAAAATACCATAAATTGTCCGTCGTTTGTGTAGAGTGTGTCGCGTTGGAAAGCGATCATGAAGAAGCAGATACTCGCGTTTTGTTAGCTACATGCCAAATATGCAATGAACACATGCGATTCTGTTATTGTAAAAAGTCCAGATACAGTCCAGATCCTTTGCACTGCAGTGCAGCGAATGCTGGGCTCAGAGAACCTGTTCTTTATGACTGGTACAGGAAAGAAAAACCGCACTCTACATATAGATCCAGTTTGTAACGTTCTCGGGGAAGATTGTGCCGTTGCTCGCCAGGCTTTCATGCTTTTTCACGTAAAAATAATTGTAATACCTCAAAAATGAAATAATGCGAATATGTTCAGCAAAATCAGGAATTTTGTACAATAACTTGTGCCTCAAGTTCAAAACGTTAGTTGTGTTAAACAGTTTGTTTTACGAATACCATATTTCTTATTCAGTGCAGGGGTTTTTGTAGTTATTGATAGATATCGATTATATTGTTTTTAGGAAGCGATTGCACAAGTTCCTTTTACGGGAAAGGAAAAGCTAAAGCATGGAAAACGCTTAAGAACAATTTTAAATATGCTGAGTCATTTTCTTCACTTGGTGCTAATTTTCCCCCTTGTGACAAACTGGTTATTGCACTGAACGAGTTCACTTGCTTGATGTACGGGGACACGAAGTCCAAAAATGCAGTCGAGTGTCGATACACCTTATTCAAAGGCGACACATGTTCTGATGAAGTTTTGCCACCAACATGTGACAGTCTTCTTAAGCACATCGAGTGAACAAACTATCAGACAGCTGTATGGTCACGATGCCTCATTGCTCATATGGACATCCCGTCACCAATTGGAAATGGATGGAAGAATTGCTGATGGGGAAATAGAGATCGAGTGGATGACACGCCCCCAGCTCCAGAATCGTTGCTGGAATATACAGACTGTAAAATGTAAAACAGGCTGCCTGACAAATAGATGTTCCTGCAAAAAAGCGTCGTTGAAGTGCACGGAGTTATGTTCTTGTGCTGGCTGTCGTAATGAAACGAGTGTTGACGGCAATGAAGACGAATAAGAAAAAATTGGCAAGGAGGTCTCGGATGAAGATTTTGAGGACTTGAACAACATTTAAGGTGGTTCTTTGTATTGTTTGGCAATAAATCTTTAACTACGAATCTTAACAGCAAATTTGACTGTGAAAACTCGGTACCTTGTATTTAAGGGGCAGTACTTAGTGCCTGTTTATATGATGGCGCCTAGACGAGACGGAATGTTAATATCATTCTTCTATAGCGATCTTTATTATAAAAACACGGTCGTTTGAAGAGACTTAATCATGGTAATCATTCGTCAAACCATCAATTAAGAGCCACTTTGAATGTTATTTTTCCGAATAAAGGCTTCTATGAAAGGTAATATTCAGTTATACTTAATTGCGAAAATCCTATTTTACATTCCCACATCTAATTTGAAAAACAAAAAAGGACACAGAAAATGCCGTTTACCCACATATGTTATTTGCTAACCAGTGGTTAGAGATTCAAGTAGAGCTGCGTAAAATAGCGTGCAATAAAAGACTGAAGCGAGTAAGCATACCGTATAATTATTACATGACGTACCCTGAAAAAACATGGCGATATGTTGTTTTCAAAACGTAAAAAATGTTGATCTTTGGTCGCAAAATACTAAAAAACTGCAGGTTTGTGTGCGTGACAACATTGATATTCTTTCTCAACATATCAAAATCTATAGACTTGTGTAAATTAAATTTAGATATAGACCGATCACCGATGGCAGCGAAACTAAACGAAACGCGACTACAGATGATACAGCCTATAAGCCAGACTGGAAAGTTTGCAAAATGCGCAAAGGAGACAGATCGTTTACTGAAAACATGTGCATATAAATTTTGAAAATTGCGCAGACATGTGTGTGTCAGAACCAACTTTCACCATAATTTCAATAAAGCAATGTTTAAAACAGTATCTGGTTATTTTCAGCGAAATCCTTTGAACTCATAGAGTCATAGTGTCAATATTTTTCGCTGATTGTGCTGCAGTTTGCGCATATCTACACCAGTCTTCTAAAAATGCGCATATGCAGACAGCCAAGGGTCTAAAGTGCGCAAGGGAGAAATCCCTTGCGCAGTACTTTCCAGTCTGGCCTATAAGCTAATTTTAAATTCCTTTCTCGCAAGTCAAATAAGTATATGTCTTGCAAGCTTAGGAATGCGGAAAACACAAGACCGAAATTTGTTGATCTATTACTCGTACGAGGATACGAAACTATTCTAATATTTAGGTCCCAGGCACACTGAGTACACCCTGATTCGATCTAATTTAGATCGATCTCGAACCGATCCGAAGCTGTTTACTTGGACCAGCTGCGTGGAGTGTCACATGTGCACAAAAACATCGGTGAGTTATGTGACCGATTAACTCATAATAGCGTGCTAAACAAAGAACTTAATCGCTCTAGAATTTGAACCGATCCGACCCCACGTCTGGATATGGTTTAATTCAAATCGTGAAATCGATCTCGGGTCGATGTAAATTGCTAGTGCGAACGATTTGGCCCCCATGCACATTTTCTCATGCAGGCAAATCAGTTTTACGAATGGCCGTCACCTCGATCAACCTTCAGTAATTCCGCGCATCACAAAAACATGCATGCAATAGCTAATTGTTTATCATAACTGTTCATTATAATCCGAATAAAAAGGAGTTGAGAATTAAAATTTTACTTCAATCAATCAATCATCTTTATTTCACACGTGTAGAAAAAGAAATTGACAATTTAGATTGTATAAGATAATTATACATACAAAAGATTGACAGACACATAAGTTAAAGTTAATAAAATTAAAAAAACGTGTACAGTGATCAAAGTAGCATAACGCATTCGAGTTTATCACTGTATGGATAAATCACATCAAATTAATGAATACGACGGCTGCATAATAGAACTCACAAGGTATTTATGTCTGCGAAGAAAGAAGAAATTGAGTATATCGTTTTTTAAAAATAGAAATCGAATTAGATTGTTTTATGTAATTAGGAATTGTTTCCCATATTTTTAAGATGCAAATCGAAAAGTAAAGATTCCATAATTTGTTCGGGCTTTTGAGCTTCTGAACTTTTGATTTTTAGCAAATCTGGTAGAGTACGAATGTTGAGATGAAGCAGTGGAAATTGCATTTATGAAAATAATTGGTACATTATTGATTTTGTTTATCAGTTTATAGGTAAACACAGCTGTTTTTAATCTAAAGATATTGTCTATTTTTAGTATTGAAAGAAGGTTCATGTATGTTATAGGATTTTCTCTTTTGGAAGCAAAGAACATATTCTTTACACATTTATTTTGACATGCTTGTGTTTTATTAAGTTTTGTAACATAAGTATTACTCCAACTCATCAGCCCATAATTTAAATATGGATAAATTAGGGCATAATATAATTGTTTAAGCGTTTTCAGATCCAGATAATATCTTAGTTTATTAATTATTCCAGTATTTTTTGCAATTTTATTATTAACATGTTTAATTTGATAGTCCCAGTTAAGATTCTTATCAATATAAATACCAAGATATTTGTTAAAATCACGTTTTTCAATATTTTTAATCTGTATATCTCTAACTTTTTTATTAGAATTAGTAATAAGCATGAAATTAGTTTTCTTCAAATTAATTGATAGCTTATTAGTAGCACAGTAGCGAAATAATTTTTCTATTTCAATATTCATGACACTTTCAACTTCATCAATAGATGAATTGGAATAAAATACGTTGGTGTCATCTGCAAATATTCGGAATTGGAGTTTGTTAGAACAATTAGGCATGTCATTTATATAAATCAAAAATAGCAAAGGACCAAGAGTTGAACCTTGGGGAACACCACAAGTCATTGTCAGCATATCCGAGTCACTTTTCCCTATCCGTACATACTGTTTCTATTTGTTAAATAACTCTTAAACCAATCATGCTGTATCCCACGCACTCCATATTTATCAAGTTTGGATAGGAGAATTTCAAAATTAACGTATCAAAGGCTTTTGAAAAATCCAAGAATAATCCACACGTTATCTCTTTCTTATCAATTGCGGTTTTTAATGAATCTGTAATTTCAAGTATTGCTTGTTCAGTCGAATGACCTTTCCTAAATCCAAACTGATATTTAAAAAACATATTGTTTTTGACAAGATATGATTCAAGTTGATTATAAACAATTCTTTCCAATATTTTTGAAAAAGCTGAAAGAACAGATATTGGCCTATAGTTATTTGGATTTGTAACAGTACCAGATTTATAAATAGGTGTGATTCTTGAAATTTTCAAGATGTCTGGAACAATGCCAGTATTAAACGACTCGTTGTAAATATTTGTAAATACAGGAGAGATTATTGGAGCTATCATTCTTAGCATTGCATTGGGAATATCTAGAGATGCTTTATTGTTATCAAGAGTTAAAAAATGATTTAGTACCTGTGCATTCGTTACAGGGGACATCACAAAACGTGACACAGGTGAGATGCTGATGTAACTTGTGGGACTTTCATTTTCAGGAGCTATTGAATTGGCCAATTTTGGCCCAACATTAACAAAGTGTTGATTAAACTCATTTGCTATATCATGTTCAGATGAAATAATCTTACCATTATTAATTAATCTAGATGGAGGCTGTCGACCTTTCTGTTTTCTTTGAATAAGCGTACCAATAAGGTTCCAGGTGATTTTTAAGTTATTTTTATGTTTATCAAATTGGGTTCTATAATAATTTGCTTTATATATTTCCTTTAACTTATTTAGTTTATTAGAATATGATTTATATATTTCTATTTTTCTTTTGTTATTACTATAAAAATGAGTATGGTACATTCTTTGTTTAGTTTTAATCGACTTTAGAAGTCCAGTTGTCATCCAAGGTTTATTGAGTTGTTTCAACTTACTTTGAGATGCTTCTTTTACTGGAACATGTTTATTGGTTATTTCATTTATGACGTCAATAACATCCTGAGTAGTTTTATTTAAATCAGTAGTTAAATTTGAAAGCTTATCATTCCAATTAATTCGTCTCATGTCGTCTAAATATGAATCTGCATTAAAATGATTAAAATTTCTATAAAATCGTTTTTCCTTGCTTCGTCTTATGGGAGTATTTATTATACAAAATACCGGTAGATGGTCAGATATGTCATATAATGCAATTCCTGATACAACTTGAGAAGTAAGCGTGTTGGTATAAATATGGCCAATTAGAGTTTTAGTATGACTAGTTATTCTAGTAGGTTTTGTAATAATAGGAATTGTATTATTAGTATACAACATATCTAAATATACTAACTTCTATAGTTAGTTTCGCGCAGAGAAAAGAAAAGAAAAATGAATCAAGCTTAAAAATGGGGAATTTAGTGAAGGAACTTTGAATATGGGGATATCAGGAGAGATGCTTATTATTAATAGTGGCTTGCAGACTGTAGTTGAACTCTCTGGCTGTAATATTAAATTTTCACTTAAATATTTCGCCATTTATAGTCATCACCTAGATTATGTTACTTTGACACTGCAGAGAAGTAGATAACAACAAAATATTCTTCAGTTGTCCCAAGCGGGAGGTGAACTGGCATCTTTGGGTTTGTAGACCGCCGCTTTACCAATTGAGCATTATGAGCATCGAGTCTGTCGAGGTCAAGCCCGCTGGGATTAGTAGCGAGTCCTATTCAAATTAAGTAGACGAAATCATTTTTGAGGATCTTTCTCATAACTCATCTGAGGTTGATTCTGAAAAAGCTATTATAACCAGTAGGTCGTTTGCAACAAATTACAAATATATTGTCAACGTCTTCAATTCCATACGTGGTGTCATACCTCTCTTTTTTCTGAAATTAGGAGACCTTTCATGAAAATATTCTTCGCTCCTGCATATTTACTGCTAAAAATAAACAGGAGAGATTTAAAAAATCGTATTTGATTTACAAAGACGATTATTGAACCGATAATGATGTTGATTATAAAATTTATATATTTTCAACAAACAGCAATGCAAACTACACAAGTTAGACTTTTATATAGTGAAAGACTTTCAGTTCATTATCTTTTAAGTTTAATTAATAGAAAGTCAATCACTCACAATATTGATAATTCTTCACAAAACTAAACTGAGCATTTATAAAACCATATTTTACATTCCTTGAGATATATTCTATCTGTAACCGAACAACATAGTAAAACATAGTAAGCCATGAATCGATAATTAACAAACCTCTAAACTGAAAGATGATGTCTATTGGGTAAAGTAAACAAACACTTTGTCTACATTTTGAACTGAAATATTTTCAAAAATGTGATTTGCTAACTTAGTAGCTGTCGATCATTTGTCTAGTTGGCCATGCTTGTCAATGAATTAATATAAACCAGAGATTCAGTTTAAAAGAACATAGTTGGAATTAGAGATACAATGTATAAAATTGTCATGAGCAGAACCGATGCGCATGACAGACTAGCGATGAAACTGAGACATTTAATTTATTCAGGCTATTAATTTTTGGCGCAATTGAGGAAGCTTTAAACGGATGTATCATCCTCTTCAACTTCTCACTTTGATTTAAATTTAACTTTCATCTTTAAACGCCATTTTCATGCTGTTCTTATACATCATGTATTAAGACTGGATAGTGTATCATAATACAAGACCCAAATAAAATTGAAGCCGGAAACACGTTAAATTTTGAGATCGGTGGTCATGTTGAATAGCCCCAATCGCCAGAATCTATGTGGTTTCTGCTAGAAAACTTTTGAAAGATTTTGCCTTAAACGTTATTTTTTTGTGGGGCCATCTCACAATGCTTCAAGTCTAAAAATATGACGTACTTCCGGCTTCGAAACCCAACAATAGATGTGCTATCCTGCTTCGATACACATCAATGTTCTACATAGGTAGATGGGAACTGGATAGATTAAAATCTCATTTCCAGGGCCTTTTCTAAAAATGCGACGAAGAGTAGGGCTCTGGGACCGGCTGGATTTTAAAAACACGAATCGTAGTTTTGAATAAATTAGCAAGAAATTAAATATGAGAAATAATTTTTAAGACACATCGAAATGTTTGAACAGTTCTTTTTATCTGTTTAAATCAGTCTTAGTTAAATGCTTTCCCTATCTAACGGTGCTAAATAAATTCGATGTAGTTGGTTTTCATACCAAATGGATTTAGGAGATCTTTATTCCAACTCGAAGCAATGATCTTTTTGCCTTCTTGTGTTTTTGAAATCGCCTTACATTTAAAAACATTACACTGCAATTGTACTCACACTTTGTACTCGACGCAATTAGTATGTAAATATACGTAACTGTGCGAGGTAATTGACAAATGACATTGCAGAAGATGCCAGCTGGTGCCAGGGAGTTCACCCTCCTTCGCATTTTCAGTTGCCTTGAAACGAGGTTAGGCATACTTGTGAAACTGTGTAGTCATAAGCGTTCTTGCCAGGTGGAATCCTACTATTGATACTAAACGTAAAATTTCCACAAGTTAAACTGTATTTTTTTATGATGATCGCTATCACAAATTTAAGTAAATGTCGGAAGTTGATATTCCGCTGCTACATCAGTATCCTTCTTGGTATGTTGGAGCGATTGGTAGACATTTGGAGCCTCTCTGTTCTCGTGTAAGGACATGTAGGTGAACGACTCGTCATCATCACCATTTGAATACTGCGGATCAGCAGTTATTTCCGAAGATTGTAGAGACTGGTAAACGCTTTCAGGACCTCTGTTGTCGCTTAAGGACATATACGTCGACGAATCCGCATGCAAGTTTCCTTTCGCTGTTGGGATGACGTGTGTGGATTCTTGGCTTCCTGAAGTATCTAAAATGGAGGATTCACTTCCAGTAAAATGGCAAGCTGACATGGGCTGAGAAGTATTATCATGGGCACAAAAACTGTTTATGATAATTACTATGCACTCATATAACCTACGTACATTAAACTACCCTGTCAACCTTCCCTATGGGGAAAAAACTGGAGTATAACCGGCGAAAACCAACTATTATATATTAGGCATAACGTTGTCTGAGATCCAGCCTCATTGGGAAGCCTCAAAATGAGAATCGAACCTGTAACTGTGAAAGACGAGTGCTTTAAATACTTTGTCACCGAACCTCCTACGAAAAACAACACCAGCTTTTTTAGTAACCTAAGATTTGCATCCATGATAGCATCGTCCCCGGCGCTTTGATAATTATTTTGATTTCTGAATAAAACACGCATCTGCAAATTATTTCTAGATGACTTGATTTGTTCTGACAAAAATAAAATACTTAATGGTTTAGTTTTGTAGAAGCACCATGAACATAAATTTATTATTTCAAAGCTAGCTTTGGATTCGTAAGATCGGATGTGCAGTCCATTACTGGGAATATTGCCACTGATGAAGATCTGAGCATACGGATCGAAAGCTTAGCAATGATTAATTTATGTGGTGTTTCCACAAACAAATTTATGTTGTGTTCCCTCCTTATTTGGTCGTCGTGCTTTCGGAAACAAACGATATTGTAGTTTTTAAATATCCAGTAGTTTCAAACATTTACCTTTCGCATTGTTGTACATTTCTTCTACTGTTTCCGAGTTCGTATTTTTGTCCAGTGCACAATCCACAGTCTCGTACTGGCTGGCGTCAGCAGCTACGTTTTCCATGGCAAGGGACTGACTCGGTTCATAGTTATCCTGTTGGACCACTTCGTTTAAATGGCTGTTTTTGTTTCCCGCATTATTATCTCTCGTCGTTTTGTTACCGCTTCTCTTCCTCGACCTTTTGTTTTTAAAAAAATCAATAAAATAATTTAACATGCTAATACATTGATTTGTTCTTATTTACTTTAGAGCTATTACAATACTGTAAGTACTTTTATATTACTTTAGCTTTCGCGAGAAACATATCAGCAAGGCCAGAATGATGATGAAGACCGCTGCACCAGCAATTCCAATTCCAATGCATTTTCCTGTTTCTGATAAAATTAAGATAAGTGAATACTAATTCTGTTAATATTGCAATTCCGTTGGTTTAATACCATGCCATACCACAATATACTGTAAAAACCAGTGGCGGATCTAGCGTAAGTCAAAATAAATTACCACAGCTCATTTTAGGATATATTTACATTTTAAAATACCTTCAAAGCAACTTCATTGGCTAGATTTTATTCTTTTGAAATTCATAACCTATGACATTGTTATAAAGTTATTTTGAATTTAAAATTGAGCTGCTATAATTTATTTTGACTTACCCTGGATCCGCCACAGGTAAAAACCTATGCCACAATCATGCCAAATGGTTCACATTCAACACCATATGGCATATACCACACAGCAGACGCAAACCATGCATTTTCTATGCACCGCATATACCAAATTTCTCTATGGGTTCTATATACCATACTACAATTATAAATGTGAATATACCTGAACTGTTGTTCATTGTTACTGATCCTTTACTGTCTATAATATTTGTCTTTACATATTGTGACCATGAGCTAGAGTAATAGGTATTCTACACAAAACATATGCATAGAAACCTTTAGTTAACAGCATAATGTACAGTGTCTTTAGGTTAAAGTTAGGCGAAGCTTAAAACCGTGTTAGTCAAATGAGATTGAGATTTGATGAGATGAGTGACAAATGAGCGTGGAGGCTGAACGAGAATTGATGCATGGCAACCGCTTGAATAAATGAAACATGAAAGTAACTCTCATCATGAAAACTCTCTAATCCCCGAGCCGCAGCGCTACGCGCTGCCCGGGCGAAGCCCAGGGCAGGGGTTACTAAGCGAAAGTATGCGAAAGCATTGAACTATAATAGATCTGGAATGATAACTTCGGTGTTTTGAACCTATGATTGGCTGAAGCCGGCGCACTGGAAAATCAACATTCAAAAAGACTGGGGAGAGGTCGGATTTGGTTTTCGAGGAGTGAGAATTTTTTCACAAGTTTGTTTTCGAGCAAAAATTGGCTAGAAATACATGGTTTTTGTCGGAAGACATCATTGTTCAGGATTCAGATCAGGTTTCCTGTTTAGTTCCAGCTGTCTTACACCTATCTGCAGCAAAAAGTGAGCATTTTGACTTTAATATTTTGAAAAAATTATAAATGTTTGTACGTGTCAAAGAAAACTTTGCTGTTGAGCTAATAAAAAATATGTAATGAAACCTTTAGACTGTCCCAAACTTATTTTGCAGTGAACGCCAGGTATTCCTCTTTGTCCTGAACCTTTAATCCTTGCTTTAACTCTTTCAAAACATGAAGAAATTGATGTGTTTTGAGTGGTGTTATTTTCGGCTTCGCAATTTGTTGATTAGTTCAATGGACCAATCGACTGTAGTATAAACCATATTTTGTAAATGCATGTATTTCGACCCTAAAACGTTCAATCTTCTTGAAACTTCGCATACGGATGTATTTTGCATGGAATTAAATCATTCCTGTGGTTTCACGTTTTAGTTCTAACTTGAACTTTCAAAAACTCAGAAAAAGTAGCCAAAATCTGGCGGATTTTTCGTAATTTTCGTCTTTGCTTCAACATTTTTCCGTGATAGTACGATTTTTGTCAAATTTTATAACATATTATGTAAATTCAACTGTCAATGTTTAAATATTTGTGAATGTTAGAGACCTGTTAGTAGATTTAAATAAAGAATTTTACTGATACAAAAAAATGATATTCTTTTAACGAAATTCTTTAAAAGGACTAGGTCTACCTGCAAAGTGAACACAAAGTCGGCTTCAATTTTCCCCCGCCCCTCCTTCCGCCCCTCCTTCCGCCCCCGGACTTATCGTTCCAGATCTATTATAGTTCAATGCGCGAAAGTCATCCGCCATTATGTGCTGGTTTGGCTTGGTTTGGTTTGGACGTTCGACCTTTTAGCTGACGTCATTGAATTCCGAGGGTTTTGTAAGATAAATGTCATGAAATCTGTAGGGAAACAAATCGGAATCATTAAAAAACAATAAAAATAATTCAAAAATACGGAAAAGACGACGAAAAAACGCGCCAACAGAAGGAAACAAGAGCGGAAACGTACATAAAAGGTAGCCGTATTCAGACTGTTCAGTAGTCGTAATGATTTCACATTTTAATTTGAAGTTTACGTTTCTTTGTTTTGTGAAAGCAAGACTGTTAGTAGTTTTATTGTAAGTGCATGTGAAAATAATTTACAGGTAAAAAATACGACCGTAGCTATCTTAATAAAAAATGCATGGCTTGAAATTGTTTTTATTGCAAAACAAAGATTTGATAGTTTATAAGTATTCATCAAAACGTTTTAATAATGTAGCGTAATAAATTATATTTCATACCGTACCAAAGTTCACACTACGCATGATGACATACAGACCACAGACATTAAAAAAGTTAAGTATTTTTTCATTAAAACTGGTAATTCTTTCATTATTTTCACAGTTATTTAAAAAATATGGAACGCGTTATTAAAAAATACCGTGTCGGCGTGTTGCTATGACAACAATCCTGAAAATACTTCATATTTCGAAAATATAGTTGCATCTTTGATATTTTAAGGCGAGGGGTTTTGCATGCATGCATGTATTTCTAGTATGCATTTTTTAGTGCAAATAATCCACACCTCATCTACAAACGTTCTTTGGAAAGCGGAATAAAAAGAGCCTGCGCTTAACGGTCTGTTATAAAACAACGTCGGCTTTCGTGAGCCCTCACTTCTATCTGTCCTCCGATGTCCCCCAACGTCATCAAATCTTGCTGTGAACCTTTCGATCCCCCGTCGCCTGCGTGCAGGATGACCATAATTCTTGCCATCACCAACAACGAAAGTGTTTAGTTCATTAACTTCATCAACCGTAATTTGTGCGGTTACATAAGGTACTAGGGTTCCAACTGATACATTGGCTGAAGAGATTTTGTCAGATGTATAGGTATATGGTGGAAATGGAAGTGTGGTGTCTTTTAGAGCTACGACAATGATCTGAACGTATCTATAGTTCAAAATAAGGTATAAACTGTACATGTTTTAACCGACATTTCATATCATAGGCGTTTTACATTCCACGTTGACTATAAGGTTTCCTAGTAAAAATACGACTGACCTATAGCTTTTTTGCGGTATGTGAAGTTGCAGGCCAAAAGAATGAGATGTTGTATTTTTTTCATTGGATAAAAGAAGGTCTCCTAAAATAAAAATGTACTTTAATCAAACTACAAAGATGATTGAATTCGATCTGACAATAGTTCCCCTCACCTGCGCTAGTGATGGTCTTGTATTCCTTGGTATAAGGTCCAGGCCCCGCCTCAGTTCTTGCTCGAATTCTGAAGAAGTAAACAGTTGCTGGGAGCAACCCATACAACCTCACGAATGTTTGAACTGATATAGTTGCGGGAAGCGACCCATCCGACTTCACGAAGGTTTTAGCCGATTCAATGTGCCAAATGGTGCCGTTACCTGTACAGCTTTCTTGTAATCTTTCGGTAGAATAACATAGCTGATATGATGTAATGATTCCATTGGTTTGGTTGGACAAAGGAGGGGACCAGTCTACTGCTACTCCAGTTGAATCCATACGTTTCACAAGTACGTTTCTTGGTGGTCCACTTGGTGCTAATATTGGAAAGGAATTAGGAAGAAAAAGACCTTGTCGGGGAGGGTTGATTTAACACAACATCATTGGCAATATTGCACAGTAAAAGCCGCATATGTTTTAAAATTTATTAATATGAATAAAGATTGAATAATACTGAGAGATTAGATGTTACTCACCAGTTTGTTTTGTTTCAAAATATAACTTTAATTCATCACCAAGGCATTCGTCTAGACCAATGGCTTTCACTACGTACGTATAACGATGATATGGCAACAGATTTGGTATGAACAGATGCTGTTGTTGCGTGATTTTGAAGTATTGAATGCCCTGATCTGAATCGCTTGTTATTCTTACTGAGTAATTCTCATTCTGTGGAGAGTTTGTGGAAAGACGCACGGGAAGCCAAGACATACGTGCCGAATTTGAAGTTAGGTCATTGACCGTGATGTTTCGCGGATTGCATCGAGGTATTTCTAAACGTAATTTTTTTGTACAAAACTATATATTAAACTACATAATCGTGTCACGCAGTAGCTATCTTATTCGCTTCGAACTCATACCGTACGTTCCATTTTACCGTGAAGCGGCTATTTGAGAGCTTTGTAGACACTCTGCGCTGAATAAAACTTATTGTGGCACACGAGAGGACAGCTTGAAAATTGAATTGCATCGATAGTATAACCACATATAGTTTCCATCGTCTAGCAACAACTTAATAATACTTATAAAAAAGGCATACTTGGGTAATTGATTAGGGAGAAAGGAATAATTAATTATCCAATTACAGGGGCGTATTTATGTTGTTTTCCAGAAACATTCCGATTTATGGTCTTTTTCAATTCTGTTGATAAATTTACCGACGATTTCCAATCAATACACCGGCGATCTATTTTTTTTTCGACATAAAAACTGTTGGTGCCGAAGAGGTTAGCAAAAGTATGGTGTCATACTACGCGCTAGGGATGTTCGGAATACCGATATACTGTACTAAAAATATCGCTGTATGTTTTTCACTCATGCTGATCCATCGAAGTCTCACATATACCAAGATTTTTTGAAATATCGAAACTTCGACATGGCAAAATAATCTATTTTTATAATGGTTAATGCTAAACAGGACTAAACCAAGTAACTTCTAGTTGTTATCAGAAGTGGATCGTCACCTTATGATAGCCAGCGGTTTTTCATTTTCAAATTGGTATTCTTTTGAATGATAAGGTTAGCAAAAGACACTTTTATACTGATAACATCGCGGTAAATTTTTTCCCGGTATACCGAGACCGTAAAAATCTCCCCCCTCCCGCACGGCACGGTAATCTCAAATTGCAATGTATTGATATTTTTTTCTGTGACAAGACGGTCGTTTCAACACAACCATTCAACCAGCCGATCCGCACGTTGTAATCCTGGTGACTGGTGACAACATTTAACAATTCCAATAGTGAACCCTGACCCAAACCCTAACCCTAACCGTGATAATCCCAATAATTTAGTGGATACAATAATTTTATTGGGATACAAGTGTAACGTGTAGCAAAATACTTGTAACTGGTAGTAGTCGTCATGTGTATGTAGTCGTGATTTTGTAATTGACGTATGTAATTAACGGTGTAGTTAGCGTGTGCACTGTCGTAATCGGCAGTTGCTGTTGAGTTGTCGTCCAGTAAAGAACACCTTTTACGATCTTGTGTGTGTTTATTTGTACCTCGGGAGGGACGGCAATCAACAGGTTTATTTGTAACACGCCAGACCATCGGCAAAACGTTACGCAACGTTCGGATTTAGTGATTCGACTATTTATAACCAACCAACATTTTTTTTAACTTTGCCACAAAGGTCAACATCACAACGGCGTGAGCTCATTACCGCAGGCCCGTAACAGCGACACTCTGTCAATTTCCTTGCATATACAAAGATAAATGTTTTAAACTCGCTAGCCATAATAATGTTATTGATAACTACAAGGAGACGCAGAATTTTCGGCTGGCTGCTCCAGAGGAACGCACAGGCCAGTACGTCTCTGTTCCGATTTTGGTCGTGAATTCGCATCATTTGGACATACAATGAAGTTAAAAGTAGGGAAAGAGATTTCTAGGGACATACCTAGAACACTAGTTCCATATACTTCTACTTCGCACAGTGTCAGTATTTTGTTTTTTCCTGGTATAAAAACTGTTACATACCGACCAATAACCTTCGGCACACACGAGACAATACCCTCCTAGAAGGAAAAAAACACGGGTATTAAGTAGCAGCGATATTCAATACATTGACAAATTTGACTTTTACACGGGAAAATAAAATTTTGCGCCCTGATGAAAACGTATTCTGTTGTTTTTTGACAGTTAATACCCAATGCGTGCAGTGGTAAAATGTTTTTAAAGCTGGATATCATGCAACAGTATGTTGAATGTTTATCCTGATCACAGATACACCTTTCGCCGCCTGACAATTTTTAGCTTGTTGAAAACGTAGATCTGATAAAAATGTTGTCAAAAGTGCCTTCCGCCAAGTTTGTAACAATGATGATTGTCACATTTTTAAATGTATTAAAACACCTAAAATAGCAACGACGATTGCAAACAAGTACAATAAATTATATTTTTGCAATAACCATCACTAGAAAACACGCGTCTTGAAAATCATTCAAATCATTTCTTTGTAACGCGCACAAGGTATGTACAGGGTGTATCAAAAAAAAAGGTAATCGAACTTTGCAGTGCTCTAGTGCGTTCATTATACAATCTACAGAAATTATTCTTTCGCAGGCGGACATACCAGGCTTTTAGCTTTCGATTGTCATCATTTTTGTGAAATTTGAAGAAAGATTGGGCAAATATCAAATGAAAATAGCCGGTCGAAATCGCATATTTTCACCTCTGAGCATTACTAGGGCAGCGAATAAGAAAAGAAAATTTCATTAATCATTTATCTGTCACGAGAAACAATTAACATCACTAATAAAATGCCAGAAGTTTACTACCTAAGCTAAAATTGGTCAATTAATTTTGTAATTAATTCCCTAATGGGTTTAATGGATTTTCAATAAACTCCCAACGGTGAAAATATGCTATTTCGACCGGCTATTTTCATTTGATTCGTATTTTCCCAATCTTTCTTCAAATTTCACAAAAATGATGACAATCGAAAGCTGAAAGCCTGGTCTTTCCGCCTGCGAAAGAATGATTTCTGTAGATTGTATGATGAACGCGCTAGAGCACTGCAAAGTTCGATTGCCTTTTTTTTTATACACCCTGTACATTGATATTGGACGACAAAATTCCAAACTTTCGGCAATTTTAGTTTCGTGGTCGTGTAATATAAAACTGACATATCAGTCTAGCTATTTTCGGCTGGTCGGGTAATTTTGAGAACGGGTGTAATTCAGTTAAATTGTTTTAGAAATTTCACAATTTAACGAACAACCAATCACAACCCATTTCCCTGTGAATTAGCCAGTCAGTTTTGTCAATTGCCAGTCGGTCGACTTGCGTGCACTTTTGACAACATTTTTACTAGACCTACCTTTCGCCTTTCCAACCGAGCAAAAAATTGTCAGGCGGCCTATCTTCTGCATTTGGTTGCTTGGTTACATTAAATTCCTCTTCCGCTGCATTTGTTTTGTGTATTGGTTTGTGCGTTTTAAAAGGAATTTACTGAAATGAATGATTGAAAAGTACTTTTAATATGTGAACTTGCGAACGCCTTTTGGACCAATTACAAGAACTTAATTAAGAAAACTTCAATAAGTCTGAATATATGTTCCATGCCTCGAAACCCACAACTTCAGTCGTTTAAAAGGAAAATGGCAACAAACTTTTTTATCGTCTCGTTTCAAAGAGACTCCAAAACAATATATAGAAGTCTATTAAAGAATTTTTATATCTGCCTTATTTCGTGAAATATTTTCATTTGAAATGTTAAGTTGTCCGCCATCTTGAATATATGTGGGATATGCACGATACGTCACAAAAGGGGTCACGCGATTTTTTTTTCTTACCACACAATGATTAATATGCTCTTGTAACCGCATGTACGGTAAGTGTTTCGGATTTCAGCACGGACTAAAAAGATTTCAAACAATATTTGATTGTTGGTAGATGTTTAAGAGTAGCTTCGACAGGCTTATCCCTGATGTGACGTCACCAAAACATTGTTAATGAGGTTAAAAATTAATCCAAGATGGCGGACAGTTCTTTGATTTAGGTGAGAATATCTCCAGAAGTAAAACAGATATAAAAATTTTGCAATAGACTTCTATACATTGTTTTAGAGTCTCTTTCAAATGAGACAATTAAATTTTTTGTTGCCATTTCCCTTTAAAGATATTTTATTTTGTTTACAACGTGGGCTCGCATTTAGTCAAAGGTTAACCGTCAAATTGTAATCGCGCGCATCAAATACCGATTTACCCAGATTAAACTGCTTTACTTCCTCTAAACTCATGGACGAAGAAGAATGCAAATAATGCAGAACCTAGGTAGGGTTGACCTTGTATACGCAATTTTTCATGCTCTTGTTTACCGTTGTAATGAATAGGACAAATCGTATTGAATTTGCATCAATTATTATAAATAAAATAATGTAATTTTGGATAGATATTTCATTTACATATATAAATTACACCCCTCGTAAAAAAGTAAAAAATGCGTTTTTTCTTAGGATCTTGATTTTACCTGATTTGAGGGAATATGTTGTTGGGATCCACATCTTTTGCTTGTTGTTCCATTATTCTTCAAACTATCTCCAATGCGTATCTCAAATCCATCAAGTCGTTCACCATGAACGTTTCTATTCACAATTTCGACGTGAGTGACTGCAATATGTTGTTCTAAATCGACTCTCCACCAAGGATTTGGTAAACCTACCTCAGTGTGGGTACATGATGACCAATAGTTGTCTTTATTGCCATCTACACCTTTTGAAGCATTTTGAGCCATAAAGGTTGTTGACTGCTTGGTAGGCTTTTTCAATGCAAAGTTTTGCCCTGATTGAAATAAAATATACATATATTAACCTTTACATTACACGCCTTTTTTGATAAATTTGCCATCCCAGCGATAGATAGGTAGACCTGTCACTTTAACCAGAGAACACATGATTACAAATGAGGTAACAAAAATGTGTTGCGCGATTTTTTTCAAAATGCGCGTCTGCATAGTCCTGCTTGAAAGTATTGTGACAGCCGGAGTCCGCAGAAAAGGCAAGGCCAAGGATGCATAAGTTAAAGCTGTAAATATGCATACTGTTCTGCTAATGCATGTGTTGTAACTGTTGTATTTTGTGTTTTACTTTTTTTCAAGAGATGTACACGATGGAATTCATCAGTGTTTGTAAGACATTACCGAGTGCGATTGTATATGGCATTTTATCGTCATACTCACTACCTTTCCAACGAAAGCACATGCATGGATACAATCAAATTTATTCAGCTAACTTTTTCACTGCAAGATTCCGAATTTCGCATTCGAAGCTCGAAATAATTCATTGCCAAGTTCCACGTTTCATTTCAGAATTCGCAAGGCGGTTTGTAAAATAAGCATTTGATTGGCTTCGTTGAGTTTACAGGCCTATTAAAGTGGCCCTTTGGATCTTTTCGGATTGGGAAAGAGCCCAAAAAATTAATTAATAAGTTCTTCAACCTTTTTCGACTTAGTTCAATATGTTCTGAGATATTAGCTTTCAAACAAGGATATTTTCGCGTTTTTGCAAAATATATAATTTTTGCAAGGTACTTCGTTCTCATCTTTATACGTTGCTCCGCCATGTATAATAAATTCGCATTACTTTACATTTTGCGTGCACTTCGAACATAATTTTGAACAGATCTTAATTCTCTAATAATAAATTCGCATTATTTTAAATTTGGCGTGCATTTCGAACATAATTTTGAACAGATCTTAATTCTCTAATAATAAATTCGCATTATTTTAAATTTGGCATGCATTTCGGACATAATTTTGAACAGATCTTAATTCTCGAAAGACACACGGCGTAGCATGCGGAGGCCTAACATTGTTGTCAATGTGTGCTTTGCGTTTTTTGAAACAATGCTAGAACGGTGTGTTGTCTAGGGTGTAATGTAATAACACAGCTGGTATGACTAAAGTATATGTTTATGTCGGATACTCTATTGTGACGATACAAGACCTAAAAGCGAACAGCAATTGAAAGAAATGGGCGAGCTTTATTCAGCGGAAACGGGACAAATGGCAGCCAAGTGTGAGCTCAGTTGTGTGCTCGCAACACTTCACGGAAGACTATTTTCAGTATGGGATGTAATTGGTATCGCGGCCGTGCCTTCTGTTCTTTAAAAAGGAGAAGATCTCGGCATCTCATACGCCAGTATATTTCTCATGTATTCTACATTCATTTTTCGTGTTTTATGCATCCAAATTTAAAGTTATTTTACTTGCGTGCATGAGTGTCAGACAGAATGACGATGACTTTGAAATAAAGTCGAAAATTTACAGTTTCAATTGTTTGTCTTGTTTTTATTCATATCTTGAATTGCAAGATGACTGTATGGAATTTTAAGCGAAGTTAGAAAAAGAATTAAGATATAACACCACCACGAATGAACAGAATGTTTGAAAAGCAGGAATATAGTGTGCCATTCACAGGAAAAAGCAAAACGAACACAGGTCAATTTTTGATATGCCTTGGCTTTAGACTTGCACAATAGGAAGCGGAGAGGCAGACTTGTTTCCCTTGCAGCGTAATGAATCGAATTGTATATTTAGAAGAAAGAATTTCGGTAGTTATTGCTCCTGTCCTGGATTGAAGAGTAAACAAAGATCGGAAATGTCTCTTCTGAACTCAAGTGGCAGAATGTTGAGCTTTTTAACCTGTGTGCATACTTTAGATCTTGTGGATAGCTTAGTATGTATTTTGTAGCTCCCCGCTGGACATCTTCAATTAGTTGCCGATGTTTAGCAGTGTAAGGTGAACAAAGGTTACTCGCATATTCTAGTATAGGCCTAGTGTATAGGCCTTACAAGTGCGCAAAATAAAATTTTTCTGACCTTAGGATCATTAGAATTCTGTAGCATTCACTTGATTGGCTTTCGCCACGATCGCTTCAATATGCTTTGACCATGACAGATCACACGACACTGCATGTTATCCCATGATCCTTCACACATGACACGCATTCCAATTGATGGCCATCCAGTTCATATTCAGCTGATGTTTTGAATTTCTTTCTTGATACATGCAGTACTTGACATTTTGACTTATCGAATTCCGTCCCCCAGCCAAGACTCCATTTTTTGTAAGCTGTTGAGGTCGGCTTGTCGATCGTTTTTTGCGCCAGGCAGGTCAATGGGTTTGAACAGTTTTGTGTCATCAGCAAATAGAGCAACTGAAGATTGGGAGTGGACTTGGGATATCCTTCACGTAGACCAGGAACAAGAGCGGACCAATTCTTTCCCACATTTTTTACAAGATGTTGTACTTCTGCATTCGGACGTTCTGTGCGCCGCTCCCGTACAGTTAAAGCGCAGTTAGTTTCTTTTTAGTTTCTTTAAGTGCGAGTCATGGAGGGCGGTGGAGCGGAGGGCTGATTCTTTGTTAAAAATGACTGAATCTTGTAACCTGACTAGTATTAGGATGTGCTTGATGTTAGTACGTCTAAAGAAACTAATCGGTTAATGCTACAGAACATCAACTCTGCAAGAAACTAGCGACAAAGCTGGCAACTACATCTGGTGAAGTATTGGCAAATACTTTGTCTAGAAATGGCAGTGTAAAACCTTTAACTACTTTGCGCGACTATGCGGCTACTTTATGCTGTGATAGATGTCCTTGTCTGGAGGCTAGCAAGACAATCTGGTCCCAAAGTTGAGTTTAAACTTGCAGTAGACGTTCTTGAACTTATCCGATATTGGAATTTTGGAAATCGGGTAAGGAGAATCAACAATTAAGAAAAATATTTGCCAAGACAGGTGAATCTTTGTTGGTAAAGAGCATTAACTTCCGTTCAACTACCGAAGTCGAACAGTTATAACTATCAAGTTGTTTAGAGAAACTGGATGTTACGAGTTACTAGATGATATATTTATAAGAACATACATAAAATAACCAGAAATGTAAAGTTATGCTTATCTAAACAGTCCGCCATCTTGGAACCCGTTCCAGTTCCCCGTTCTGTGACGTCCGTGTCACAGGAAACCCAAACTGCTATTCTACTATCGTTACATCTCTCCTCCTTAATTTCGTCAATATAAATTTGTCTAACTTCAAAGGAAACTCAACGTTAAAATGTTTGACACTATAAAGAAACCCAGTTCGGATTATAACTATTTTAGCTATACATACAGCATGTTTAGTGTCAGTAGCACTCGTAATCTTCAAAACGTTTTGGAGCGCAACGGCTTCGCCCCGAACGCCGTAAACTTCCATCTTCATCCCCTCTCTGGCCTCCCATGGCATCTACTTCAGCTTGCCCTTCAGTTGTTTCATTAGTCAGCGACTCTTCAGAATCAGACAGTTCGGTTTGAACGGGTAACTGCTCTGCTGTCGTACGTAAATGTTTTCGATTTCGACGATATCTCCTTCCATTAACCTCGACCAGGTAAGATCGAAAACCCATGACTTCGATTACTTTACCAAGAGACCACTTTGAATCACCTGGGCAACGCATACGGATGACATCGCCTGTTGACAACTTTTCCAAGGTCCGAGATTGTCGATCAAAATATCTCTTTTGCTTCTCTTTGCTTTTCTCCATCCTCTTGGTCACGCCTTCGATAAGGGTCGGTTTCAACTGTTTCCTGGCAACTGGAAGACGTGTTCGAGTGCGTCTACCGTACAGTAACTGGGCTGGAGAGGCACCTACGCCTTCGGTTGGTGTGTTGCGCCATTCAAGTATGCTGAGGAGTGGATCTTGTTTGTCGTCGCGAGCTTTCTTCAACAACGATTTGCAAGTCTTTACTGCATTCTCAACTTTTCCATTACTTTGCGGGTGGTGAGGACTAGAGGTAATATGGTTAAAATCCCATTCGTCACTGAACTTCTGGAAACTTTCACTGTTAAAAGGCGGACCATTGTCGCTCATCACCGTAATAGGGATACCATGCCGAGCAAACCATGACTTCAGGACGGTGATGACACGTGATGCCACTGTGCTTGTCATGTCTTGAACCTCGAACAATCCAGAATAGTAATCCACTGCTATTAGGAATGTTTGTCTGTCCATCTCGAATAAATCTACGCCTACTTTCTCCCAGGGTATTTCAGGTGCTTTGTGAGGGTGCAACGGTTCTTTGCACTGTTCTGGTCGACATCTGTTGCAAATTCCACATTTCGATATGTAATCTTTGAGAACTGCAGTAATTCCGGGCCAATAGACAGTGTCACGCGCTCGTCTCAAGGTGCCCTCGATACCGATGTGTGATTGGTGTAAGCTTTTCATGGTATTATGCCGCTCTGCTGCAGGTATCACTACGCGGTGTTCCTTATATATGATGCCATTTTCATACGTCAATTCATCACGACTGTTCCAGTATAAATCGAAAACTCTCTTTTTGGAATTATCAAGTTTGGACGCTTCCTTACGACTATCAGGCCAACCATGAGTTATGAACTGGATCAGAATTTTTAACTCCTCGTCCCTGCTTGTTTCTTCTCGCAGTTCTCTCAACTTTCGCGGCAACACATTAAGGTCTTCATCATGCTTCAAATGTTCGAGTTCAGCTGAGAATACTTGCTCTTTCACTGCTCGTACGTCACAAGGCTCTCTTTGTGTCTCACTGCCATTCAAATACGCTCTGCTTAGCGTATCAGCCAAATTCATTGTGGCTCCTTTCTTGTATTCGACTCTAATATCATAGCTTTGTAGTCGTAACCGCATCCGTTGTAGCCTCTTCGGTGCGCTGTGAACCGGTTTTCTGAATATAGTCTCCAGTGGCTTGTGGTCTGACTCTACCACTACATCACTCTTCCCAAAAATGTATTGGTCGAACTTCTCGCATGCGTAGACTATAGCTAAGAGCTCCTTCTCTATTTGCCCATAATTGCGTTCAGTTACCGTTAATGCTCGCGAGCTGTAGGCAATTGGATGGCCATCTTGCAGAAGGGCGGCTCCGAGGCCGAATTGGGAGGCATCACACTGTATGGTTACGGGCTTTGTGACGTCGTAGTAAGCAAGCACTGGCGCTGTGCTGATCATTCTTTGGATCCGAGCCATGGCTTCTTCGTGTGCAGTTAACCAACACCACTCGGCGTCTTTCTCGGTGAGCTTCCTCAACACTTCTGTTTCGTCGGAGAGACATGGCAAAAACTTGGCTAGATAGTTTACCATACCCAGGAACCTTCGTAGCGATTGCACATTTGTAGGATGAGGCATGTCACTGATGGCCTCCACTGTCTTTGGATCGGGCTTCAAACCATCAGGGGTTAAGATGTGTCCGATGAATGCCACTTCCGTCTTCCTCAACTGAGCCTTTTCTTTTTTTAGCTTTAAATTCTTCTCCCGACAGCGCTGTAGGAAGGCACAGACATTGCGGTCATGGTCAGCATGCCACTCCTCCGGGGTATTGCCAAATCCAACTACAACAAAATCATCTGCAATCACCTCCACCCCATACAGTCCTTCAATATGTTCCTGCATCTTTCGCTGCCATACTTCTGGGGCGCTGTTTATACCAAACGGCATTCGTTTCCAACAGTAGCGCCCAAAGGGAGTGTTAAACGTTGTTAATAGACTGGACGCTTGATCAAGTTCGACTTGCCAAAATCCATTGCTGGCATCAAACACACTGAAAATCTTCGCCCCGTTTAATCGAGTGGCCACTTCTTCAATGGTTGGCATAGGAAAGTGTTCACGTTTTATTGCACCATTTAAATCTTTAGGGTCAAGACAAATGCGAATATCTGGCTTTCCGCCTGGCCCCGTCGTCGGCTTTCTCACTGCGAGCATGCTGGAGACCCAATCGGTAGGCTGATGAACTTTTGCAATGATGCCATCCTTTACCATTTCGTCCAGTTTCTCCTGGACTTGATCGATTAATGCTATTGGCAGACGGCGAGGTGGATGGACTACAGGCTTCACTGATTTATCTGTAACGATGGTGTATTGCCCTTCGAGCATGCCGAGACCTTCAAATACATCGCTGAACTCTTGCATCAAATGGTCGGAGCCTGCAGTTACTACCCTCACCCGTGGTTGTTGGTCGGAATCAAGGATTTCTATCATGCCCATATCAGTCAGCGTTTGCTTGCATAGGATTGGTTCATACCCTTGCCCCTTTACTACATTCACAACAATCTTGTGGGTTTGACTATCACGACTGACTTTCATCACAGCTCGTCCTTCGATAGGCTGTTCATATCCATTGGCTAAAATGAGCACTGAACGTTTGTTCTTATCTAATTTCTTGAGATCCATATCACCCGTCACTTTCTGGTACACAGTCAAAGGCAATACATTACATTCTGCCCCAGTGTCCATCAGAAACTGTACATCTCCATTTGGTACATCATCGCCCTGATTTAACATTGTCAAAGTCACAGTTTCACGAACTTTGTTTTCACCTGTTTTGGTTGTGCCCAAATAGAATCGATCTTGATCTTGCATGGCAGCCACTCTATTTTTAGCCTGGCACTTTGCTGCAAAATGATTTTTTATTCCGCACTTTCGACATATTTGACCAAATGCCGGGCATTTGCGCTTCTCATGATTGCGGCCACAATATTTACAATCTTTGATAGCTACTTTATCCGACTTTGGTGCTGCCTCGTTGGACTCATCCTCGTTTTGTGTCTGCCGGACAGCATGTAGTCCTGCCTGCAAATTCATCTCTTTCATTTGAACTTCTGTACTCTCAGCGGCTCGTACAATGTCGAGTGCTTTCTCTAAGGTCAGTTTGTTGTCTCGGAGTAATCGTTCACGTACCTTTACATCCCTAATTCCAGTAACCAACCGATCTCGTAAAATTTGATCTGGTGTAATCGACTCCAAATCACAATTCGAAGCAATTCTACGCAGCTCCATCATATACTGGTCTACGGTTTCTGTGGGCGCCTGATCACGCGTAAACAAACAAAAGCGTTCATAGGTCACGTTCTGTCTCGGAATGCAATAGTCCTCGAACTGCTTTAGAACTACCTCAATTTTCTTATCGTCGCCTTCTGAGGACCAAACAAATGTTCGAAACACTTTGTTTGCCTCTTTTCCAATCACTGCTAAAAGTGTGGCTACTTGACGTTCCTCGTCTTCTTTATCAAGCTTTGTTGCCAAAGTATAATTGCTCCAAGCGGATTTCCATTCGCGCCAGTTCGAAGCCGTTGACCCATCTGTTAAATTAAGCACGTCTGGAGGAGGTATCTGAAAATACGCCATCCTCGTTGAATTTTCGCTTGTTTCTTCGTCGCTTTCGGCTGTATAAAAGCTAATTTTCCTCAACAATAACTAGTTCTTTACTCCTGACACCATGTTACGAGTTACTAGATGATATATTTATAAGAACATACATAAAATAACCAGAAATGTAAAGTTATGCTTATCTAAACAGTCCGCCATCTTGGAACCCGTTCCAGTTCCCCGTTCTGTGACGTCCGTGTCACAGGAAACCCAAACTGCTATTCTACTATCGTTACACTGGAATCGAAGTTTACGACGTTTACTGCAGAATGTTCAACATGAGCTCCTCCCCTGAATTTACTATATCAGTAAATTCTTAAACGCCTCTGAATTTACTAATATAGTAAATTCGCGACAACGTAGTGCACCGTAAGAATTAGACATGGACCTAACATTATTAAATTAAGATTCACTTTAAGGCGTGGGTGGACGGGGGCGGAAGGTGAGAGTGCATCCAGGATTAGGTTAAGGGTTAGTATTAGGGTTGGGTTTGTCGTAAATTTATCATATCAGTAAATTTAGAGGCTTTTAGCAATTTACTGATATAGTAAATTCGGATGAGGAGCTTATGCTGGAATGTTCTGCATCAATGAGTGCAATGGGGGACAAGATTGAAAAGCTAAAGAAGGCTTTGGAGTTGAGGGACACGAAAATTCAATCGCTGGAAGCCGAGATTGTTTCTCTGAAAGGCCGTTGCAAGGTAAATAATGAACGTTTAACAGAAAATATGAAAGAACACGCTTTTGAACTTAGTCTTGTCAAAGAAAGAATAAAAAACGCTGAAAAACCTTGTAGAATTGACTAAAAATTTGAGCAAATCAACAAGAAATATTTACATACAGAAAGCACAAAGCGAGACAAAAATGAGCCTCCTGGGAGAGTCGCAGCCCAGGCGATTAACACAAGATGTGCAATTAAGCCGTATTTAAATATTAATATGAATGAAAATGATAAAGCAAAATCTGAACAAACTGAGGAATTAAATGTCGACAAAAATATCGAGCGTACTGAGTTAAGTGCATGAAAATACTAAGCAGAACCCGGAATCTGGGACAGCTGGTCTATCTGATTTTACCAATGAGGAGATTAATGAGAATTGTCATGTAAACAGTGACAATAGCAACATAGAATTTTCCGGTGTACAGAGAAAAACAGTAAAACGTGTATTCTCGGTGGAGTTAAAGAGGGTGTAACGACTGAGAAAATAACGCAATACATGAAAGATAGGGGCATTGAGCCAACCTTTGTTCGTTTAATGCAGAGTAAAAGGAAAGGCACAACATCAGCTCGAGTTAAGGTTTATGTCAAGGATTTTGATATCTCTGAGCATTGGCTATAACGTGATAGCCTGTTGTTTTTAGATTCTCTGGATGGAAATTTTGAGTGCTTTGCACGAAGCAGTGACAGTGTGCTAAACGATTTGAATTTTCGCTGGAGAAGGGGTCAAGGTGGTGTTGCGATTTTGTGGAGGAGAGAATCGGTGGGCCAACCATTACCAGGAGGAAATGACAGGCTTGTAGCTATCAGACTAAAAGGTACAGTAAATTTGGTTCTATGTTCTTTTGTATTTGCCCTCAAGCAATAGATCATTGTCAGATTTCAAGCTATGCTTATTAAATTGAATTTACGTGCAATTAATTCAGGACAGACGAATACCGTACATATGTATCTAGCTGCGGAAATAGCATGATTGATTATATATATTCTTCTCGAAGAAGATTTGGTGCCGTCGGTAAGGCACCTAGAGATTGCGTTAGAGACCCCAAATAACACAGCGTTTCACTTGCCTGTTATTTTTCACATAGAACTTGATAAGATGAACGAAACATTGTTGTCTTGCTCTAGCAACGAATTGCATGGTCCAAGCGTACAACCAATGACATTGAAACGTATATTGAAAATTTAGCCAATTACTTGGCTTCAGGCTGTTCTCCTCAAACACTTTTTGAAACATCGGGTGAAAATGATGCTCAGGTGTCATTTCTATGCGAGGCAATTTGTCAAGCAGGGCAGACACTTCCGCGGGTGGTATACAATAAGAACATTAAGCCATTTTGGAGTGAAAAATTAAATCGTCTAAAAAAAATTCGGCGACAAAAATTTAAGAAGTGGACCCATAAAGTGCACCCAAGGGGAATGCAGCATATTGAGCTATGTAGCCCATAAGAGGACTAAGTCCGCTTACAGGAGGGAAATGCGAAATGCAGCTCAAAGAACAGAACAACAAGAATTTGATGAAATAAGTGCTAGTGAATTTGATCACGTAAAATTTTGGCGATTATCAACAGAAAACAAGGAAAGAAACACAGATTAATTTCGCAATTGAACTGTGATGGGGAAACAGTGTCTAACCCGAACAAACTAGCAAATTTATGGGCTGATTATTTCGAAGCTCTTTTTACGCCTACTTCAAAATTTAATGAGGAATTTAAACACGAGGTGAATAGGGATGTTAATTTCGAAACTGAGCAACAAGTACCTTTTGATGGGATTTTATATGAGCCGGTAACACTAGAAGAATTAGAGGATGTAATAAATAAACTTCCTAATGGAAAGGCTCCTGGTCATGATGGGGTTTTCTATGAGCATTTTAAACTTGGTCAGCGTATTTTGTCAGTGTATCTAGTTCAACAGTTTAACAGTATCATCCAATCTGAATATATTCCGTCATCTTTTAAGTTAGCAATGAAAACACCAGTACCTAAAAGTGGAAAAGCTTTTGCGTGCACATTCGATGATTATAGAGGAATCAGCTTATTGACATCTTTCAACAAAATTTTGGAGCGATTAATCTTGTCAAGAATAAGTCAGAAGTCACTTTATCGTTTCAATGAATTGCAGGGGGCTATTGAAGTGAGCATGATGCCTTGACCACAGCATTTGTTATCGACGAAACCATCAAACATTGTTGTGAGGAAGGAGATAAAGTTTTTGTGCATGTGTTATGGGGATATTAAGAAAGCTTTTGATAATCTATGGATTAACGGAATGCTGTACAAACTGTATCATAGTTTATGTAGATATATCATGTAGATATTAAAGGGAAATGCTTGAAACTTACTCAGCAATGGTACACTGGAATGAAGGAAATGGTATGGATTGGTAGTTGTTACTCTAGATGTTATGATCTTCTTCAAGGTACGCGCCAACGGGGATATTTTATCGCCGTGGCTGTTTACAGTCTTTGTTAATGACTTGATTTCAATTTTGCGAAGTGCGAACAGCGCAGGCCGGGGCTGTTGTATCTGGAGTACACTATGACTCGCCCATGTATGCAGACGATCTTACAATGATTTCACGCTTAAAAAATGGTTGGGATGAAATGTTGGATTTATCATTTGATTATGGACTAACATGGAGAATAACTTTTAATCAAACCAAAACCGTCACAATAGTGTTTGGAGAGAAAACCGCTGACAGACAGATAAATGTGGCATCACGAAAGTGGTTTCTTGGTGACCTTCAGTTAAGCGAAAAAGATGTCTGGAAAAATCTAGGAAAAATATGGCACGTTAAAGTCAACGATATGAAACTAATTGAGAGTGCGGACAAAGATGGTTATGCAACTGGAGTGAAACTTGCATCTTTAGGATGCAGATCTGGTGGAATTAATCCTTATACAGCAAGCAAATTGCGGAAAAGGGTTGTGTTACCTAAGATGTTGTATGGCTGTTAATTGTGGCTTCCTAATAAAGCACAGTGCCTGATGCTGGAGAAATGTCAAAATGTATTTCTAAGTGTGATTGAAGGTCTTCTACCTGAAACGTCTGCCTCGGCGGCAAGGGGTCGTTTGGGCTTGTGGAGTGTTGAGGGAGAAATAGAGAAAAAGAAATTAGCATTTTGGGGACGTACGTCTTATTAACTCGTCTCAGCATCTTGCACAAAGAAAATTGTTGATGATAAGAATTGTTCGGTGGACGTATGAGAGAAAAACATCGACTGGTTTTGTTGCTGATATCATGAAGACTGCCCTGAAACATAATTTGTACGTGTGGCCAAATATGAAAATTTCCCGGGTGATGCCACGTTTCCGACTAATGCACAATGGAAAAGAGTAGTGCTCAAGGCAATCCAAGCTACTGAAGAAAATACGTGGTGAGAAAATCTTACATCAAAGGAGATGGATCGATCTTTGCGTGTACAGAGTTGAAAGTTTCCTGCTTGTTCCGCCTACTTCAGCGACACCCGTTTATTCGAACGTTTGTGATGACAATTCTAAGGTTGTTGTTATCCAACTCGTTTTTAGTTAATGGAACAGGATTAATGCATGTTCGGCACCTTATGATTGCTATGACTGTGGAATTGTAGGTAAAGATCTTATTGCTCATGCGGTGTTAGGATGCGACGTTAGCTGTCAGTCCACAAAGGGGAAACTTTTGGCTATGGACATTCGATAATATGCCTATGGACTTTTGTGGACATATTAGGCAACTTGACGATGACGACATTCTTGATGTCCTTTTTGAACAGGATATTTCTTTACAAGCTGAGCTTTTAGACAAAACTCGATCAAACTTGATAGCGTTTTAAGGGTTTTTTTGTAAATTTTTATTTAATCTTTCCTTATGGGAGGCAAATAAAGCATTTCATTATTATGTTAGTTTTTGGCAGTGTAGTGGAGAAAAAAGTAACTATATATAAGCATTCAGAAGTATGGACATGAGTAAATAACTCGTATTCGTCATTGGTATGCCTGGTTACTTTTGTCGTACGCACTCTAAGAATAGTTATATAATCGAATATATTCTAAGCTTAATTTCTTCTGAGATTAATTAGATCTATTCACACGCTCTATGTAGCTGCCAACCTTAATTTTGGAAAGGAAGAAAATTAGGCCTAAATAATGAAGGCTAAATTACAACTTGTCATGACGTTACGTCTTATCCCCTCTCTAGCTTAAAATGCAATAAACACCGAGGAGGGACGGCGGGGATCAAGGCACATCTTCAACTTTTTAGCAGGTTTTCCAACAAGAATCTGCCGACTCTAAAGATTTTAAGTCGCGATTTTTTTGGATTTATCTCATTATTAAAGTTCACTAGTGACTGACTACATCAAACAAAACCAACTCAAAAATTAACTAGCCTAAATATACAGTATTCCATTTCCAAAAAGATATTAATCTTACCTATAGGCCGTATAGATGTATATAACATGTCACTTCCCAATATATTTTTTGCAACACACGTATAGTTTCCAACATTACTGCTATTCACTTCAGGGATGATGTACGTGCTAAAGTTTGCGATCAAGTTTGTTCCGTTGAAAAATATTTGAATTGATGGAGAAGGTTGAGCTTCGCCTTCACATGTTAGGGTACGTGACTTATAATTGTAATCAAAACTTGCAATCTCAGGTGGATCTATACGGAAAGATTATAGAATACGATAAGCGTTAGTGCGCCGATGACATGGCTGCCTTAATATACATTGTGTGTACTTGCTAAATCACTATCAGTAGTGGACAGTTATATGGGCACAAATACATGGACGTGATTGCGATGTCATTAATTTTTACCACATATCCAGCTCTTCAACACATACAACGAATTTTCCTTTAAAGGATATTGGCAGCCAAAATTTTTATTCCTTATATCTATTAGACTTACCGATAGAATACTTAATTTCGCATTTTCGTGTGTCCAGCACATTCAGTTGTTGAGAAAATTGATAGAAATGTTGTTCGTACGGCCGCCATTTTAAAAATAGTGCCCTATGCTAATTTATGCTGGAATACATTTGTGACGTCATTAGTAGGGTAAGCGGAATTTGATAATATAATCTATATTACGTTCTAAAGAACATTTTGCCAAGGCGTACAAGGTGCAGATCAAATACAATTGTGTAATTGTGCAATAAATATGTATTACTATCCTCTAAATATTCTTTTAACATTATTTTGAATAAACGCGTGTATCAGAACTGTTAAACGCATCGAGACCCTCACCCCATGCGGGGCGTCGGCCTATGCACTAAATGCACACATTTTCATGTATTTCAAATGATTTATTAGTGCCATATTGCAGATATCGTTAAAACACAAGTATTAATTCCCTGATACATACTATATGTAATTCTATACTAGAAATATCGCTTTAATCCTGGAACATTCATAGGCATAGGTGACAATATGTCAATATGTAACATATAGCGGTGTACAAACCCAATCTGCCGAATTGTTTACAAAAGACTGACATAGATTCTGGAATAGGAAATCTTGTGTGGGTTTTCACCGATCTGACCACCGAGTCTGAAAGTCATTTAGGCATAAATGATGCCGGTAAAGACAACAGCAACACATTAGCGCATTACAAGTGTGCACCTAAATCTAATTCTTGAAGGGTAAAGGAAGCGATTTAAATCATGTGTGGACTTTCACTAACACTTGCCACCAAGAGTTATTAAGGCGCATATAGTACACACGGGCAAACAATAGCACATTAAAGGCTGTTTTCCACTAGGCGGAATTTTCCGCGCACAGAGCAATTTTTCTTTGTATTTTTTCGATTAGTCCTGCCTGAGAGTTCACAAACAAAGAAAAATTGCACTGCGCGCGGAAAATTCCGCCTAGTGAAAACAGCCTTAATGCATTAGCAGAATTCTTTTGCGACACTTTCTGAATATATCTTTATTCATCCGGACACACCTTGCGCTATAAATATTTTAATGTTTTTTTTCTCTCGGTGAGGTCAAGCTACCTAATGTAGTGCAATTAAATTGTTGCCGTGTAGGCGCTAACAAGTTCCAAATGCGCATTGTTTCGGAAGGACCTATATAGCATGCATGCAAGCCAAAAGCGCAACATGTACTGTCCGGTGTATGGTTGTAGTAGTGACAGCCAAAACAATCCGAATGGAATAAGTTTCTTTCAGCAGAAAGTCATGGTCCAGTAAACCGGCCTTACCTACAAGTGAAAAACAAAGGGTAGAAAATAAGCCTTGTGCTTGTAAGGGGGAAATACGCAACACGAAAGTGCAACTGCAGGGCAGTGAAAGTGTCATGTGATAGCAAATGTACATGCAATTAGCTAAGTGCATAAATCGTGAATGAGATTGAACTTTCATACTTTCATAAATGAGCAAACCAAGGGAAAATCTGTGAAGTTAATGGGTTAGATATGTCCTCACTAGCGACATAAGCATAAGCACAAGGTAAAACAAAAGACATTACAAGTTATCATAGAGTTATTATTAGTGCTTATGTCACGCACTTCAGTGGATTTGTTTTAACTCTATAGTAATAACTCTATAGTTCTTTTATTGTTATGTAATGTTGTTGATTTAATTTGTATCCTTTTGTACCTTTTTTGGTAATTTGTTGGAATTAATAATAATAATAATAAGCATTCACATAAGCATAAGCGTAAGACTATGAGCATAAGCTATGGCAGAACAAATTAAAGCAAATTCAAAAGAAAATTCTTTGTTTTGTCTTCGTAAACCTCAGAGAAAAATTTATCCTTTGTTATTTTGCTAATGCTTATGTCGCTAGTGAGGAACAGGCTTAAATTGGCCTAGTCCAAGAGAAATGTAAATAAGGGAAGCACGTCGTTTTGCCCACAAGATTTGAGCTTTCAGTAATCACAATAATAAATCTAAATAATCATGATTTCCAAATTTCCATTATTTACAAGTAACGTATTAAACATAAAAGATTACCGTTTTGATGTTTTTGCATATTTGGAATCTGTGTATAGGCCACATCAGGCGACGCAAAGCGTTCTCTTATGCTTAAATACACACAGGCAGGAAATGGTCTTTGCCTTTTTTTACCCAAAATCTGGAAAATCCAACGTGAACACCGTTGATAACAGACTAGATGATATAACTTGTGTACTTTCTCTAGATCACCATCATCTAAAGGCGAATTTTCTTCCAGATAGCGACAAACATCTATCTCTTAACACAATTTCCGACAGCATGTTGTCTCGAAAGTCTGGATGTTTTGTCAAACATTTGTCGCCGTGTGCTTCTACTTGATCGAGAAGCATTCCGTATTCATCGTATTCCACCACTTTTCAAGGCAACAGAAACACTCAACAATCAATGCCAATGACACAGCACAATGACCACACTTGCACCAGCTTAGAGTTTGAAGGCGCCAAGCTTTTGCTCTTTCGAACTCCGTATCAACTTCCTCCTCAGATGAAAACAAACACTGCCTTGTTCGGAATCACTTTCATCGCTAATACTTGATGTTTCAGCGGCCGGTTCTGGCTCATATTGGTAGGGTAAGATTGCTTCTACTTGATTCTCGTGGATATTTTCCATTACAACAAAAAAAGGCCACGATTTCTGATGAAAAGCTCGCGAATTCAATAAACGCGTGTTGAGAAATATATTGTTATTCTAGCGTTACCCCACTAATGACGTCACACTGGGTCATGTGACCGAAAGATAATTTTTTCACAACTATTTTCAAAATGGCGGACGAAAATCAAAATTTGGGCGAATTAAGGTACGAATAACTCTTAAACAAAACACTTTGGCGCGGAATTAATACCATATTCATTGTTAAATGGGTAAGCACTTTTAAATAACACAATAAAAATTTTTGCTGCCAATACCCTTTAACTCTTACATAAAGTCACGATAAATATTTGACTTTTTTAAATCCTATATCTAATATGAATCCTGTAGTTATACTTACAATTCACAATTAATTTAATTGTTGTTTCATTCCTTGCTCTTTCGTGGCTTTTGGCTTCGCACCTGTAGGTCCCATTATCGTCTTTATCAACATTTCTGAGAAGTAGCATTGCTTGTTCTTTTCCTGTCACAATGGTTCTGTCATCTTTATACCAGGTAACGTCTGCAGAAGGGTTGCCATCTATTCCTTTACATTCGCATGTAAAGTTATCATTTTGATTCACTGCGGTAAGGCTTGCACAATTCACTGTCACTGTTGGCGTTTCTAAAATTCATCCATATTGCGTAAGGCAGTTGAACGGTAGTTCTAAGACAATTTTTTCATATATTAGGATAAGCGCGACTTTAAAAAAGTAGAAATAAAGAATGCGTTGAAAGATATTTGATTCTAATAAATTCCGAACTTTTAAATGAAACGTACCTGCAATAAACACGACAACTTCAGATATAATGGGGTCGATTAATGTAAGACTAAACTGGTATGTTCCATTATAACTTCCATTGACGTTCTTCAAAACCATTGTGGCTGGTTTTTCTATAGCAACTTCGTATAATTTGGTAACTATCTCAGATGGACCATCACCAAATATTCGGGCAAGTAATTCAGCATTTCCGCCACCATTACTTCTGAAAGACCAAGACCGAAATGATATACTCGTGGTACTTAAACTCCGCTCTAGTGACCAGTCTATTTTTGCAATCGATTCATTTGAAAAGATCAATCTTTTACCACCAGGTGGAAGAATGATTTGTCCTAAGGGGCACAAAAAGAGAAATATATAGTTCTGGTTAAGGCGAGCATTGTTCTAAAATAAATATACTTCATCTCAGAAGAGAGAAAGATTATGCATATTAGAAAAGATGATGGGTATGGAAAAGATGCTACTGTTGTGTACTTTTATCTACCACTCCAGCCAATGTTAGAGTAGATAGTTTTTGTTATTTGGTGGGCAAGAGAATTAGAAAAAGCCACGCGCACTGGAACAAACGTTTCAGTCCTTTTAACACGAGGGTAATTTTTGTCTTTCTTCGTTGGCCTCACCCATTGTAATAACAGACATAGATTGCGTACCTCTATCTTTTATCGTAAAACATTTTTCACCACAAAATAGAAGGGCATTTCGGGTCGTCCTAATCATTTGTGGCAAGGCATGTAACGCGATCAAAGACTCGTTGCACTCCTGGCCAATTCCAATATGGCGGATACGCTTTCGCTTTACGCGATATCTATTGTTTATATGGCCTTCCCCTGCTTTTAGACTACTATGTTATATTATGTTTGAGAGGCTAAATTAAGGCATGAAAATACATTCCGTATATGAGGGGAAACATATTCTCATTTCATAGCCCAAATTTTGATTAAATCACATTGTCAATGTGCACAAACCCCATAATGGCTGTCTTGCTAAAATTTTAATTCCATTTTTATTTTCCATTGTTTTTCGGTTAACAAAATTATCCCAGTCCTAATGCCTGGAATCCCATTGCTCGAGCAAAAAAAGGCAACTTAACTCATATTACCCTTTTGGACCCACTATACGATCAATCAAAAAAGAAACATTTTCTAATGATACGTTCTCACTCAATTTTATCAGCGTACCCAGCCCAACAATTTGCTCACAAAAAAAGTAATGTATTTGTTTTTATACAATAAAAAAGTTTAACTAAACGAGAAAAAAAAACTGCGAGAACATTTTGCTCAAGAACATCGGATGACGTCGACTGTGCGTGTGTACTATGACAACACACAGCTCTCGAGCAATAAAAATCCAGAATGGACACCCATTATTGTATATAAAATAATATATAAATATATCTATTTGAACAAAAGTTTCGACCGTATGGCTTGTTGAACCCTACCTTCACATGGAAACACCAACTGACAACCCAGCCCAAATAAAATGAAGAGACTAGCACACATTATCTGTTAGAATTAGATATAAAAAATAATTATATAATTATTTAAATCTATTTAAAACCTTTATAGACAAACTTCGTCATGGGCGTACCGGTCAATATTTTTTAGGGGGGCGGTCGGTAGTTTGCCCGACTGTCAAGAAAATTGCCCGACTTCTTTTTTGACTTTGTTACTGATAGTCGTATGACTTAATTCCAATAGACTTCAGATGTCCTACCCGTTCTACAGTTTTCTATTTATACAAACCGTATAACAATTATTTGCCCGACTTTGAAGCAGATATTGCCCGACTGCCCCCCCCCCCCCCCCCGCCCGGTACGCCCATGAACTTCGTTATTATTCGGAGGTTATTTTACATAATTAAAATTTCGCTGTCTTGGTGTTAGTTCCGAATAAAGAGAGTATTTTGATTCAACGTTTCGCCCTTTATTTAGTCATCACGAATGATTAAATTACAAGTGCAAGCGTCTATATACTGACTATACGTAATTTGATAGTTTAGATAGTTAAGACTGATAGTTCTGTCAGACTTTAGTGCCATGATTGAGTTCCGGTTTTTGCCGACGAATGGCGAGTGCTTCTTTAAACAGTAGGTTTGACCAGTGTTGCGCCCTGTCTATGACCTGAGAGTTATTAAGGAGGAAGGATATTAAGTCAAATTGTTCGGTGTTGGTGTTGTCTGTACTAAGGTAATTAGTTATATATACATAAATTATCAATGATGTCTACTCAAATGAACGGTGGAAAACATCTGGAAAAAAATCTTAATTTGAGGACAAAAAATTGACAGCATTCATGAGCAGTCCATCCATTCCCTCAATGAGGCATGCAGTTACAGGCCGTTAGAAACTCCACATGCAGAAAGGGATTCAAAGTCTTTACTAAAGTTGATAGAATTTGATAGGATACATGACTCATGAAAAACAAGACCTTGACATTTCTGAAAATGGAGTCTTATAAAGGCTCACTCGGGATTTACACTTAGTGGTGATCGGTAATGAGGAAGAAATATTGTAGAAAATATTTACCTTTAAAAATTTATTATGTATGATAACATGACGAAAGGATGATCAAGGTGAATTCGATATCATTACAAAAGACGAGAGTAACAGTTTATTACTCAACATACAATGACAATTAACTTTGTGTTGCTGGCCAACTTGAATGCATCAGCAAGCGTTTAAAATGAAATATTGTCGACGATGTCGCATTCTATGCTGATTTGCACTCGGCTTTCGAATCATAAATCACGCCTGGTATTTTTTTAGCAGACATGCACTAGCTACTTAGCCGTTTTCATCTAGTAAAGTTTATTTGGGTGATGGGAAACGTACATTCCCCCCATCCCCTTCCTGGCGAAGCTAGTGTGATTGTTTGATCCGTTTTCATTATTTATTTCTTTAGATGGATTGTTTTCACACCGAGTCAATATTGAATGAACATGAAAATATTGGCAAAGGTGGAGTAATTCGTCAGGCGGTTGGCTTTTCCTCCGGCGGTTGGCTTTCCTTCAAAAGGTGGTGTAGCATCTATCGGTATGTACAGAATTTTTGTATCTCTGTTCCTTGTAGAAATTGAAAGTTACCAGTGGCGGATCCAGCGTAGGTCAAAATAAATTATAGCAGCCAATTTTAGATTCAAAATAACTTCATAACAATGTCATTGGTTATGAATTTCAAAAGAATAAAATCTTACCAATGAAATTGCTTTGAAGGTGTTTTAAAATGTAAATATATCCAAGAATGAGCTGTAGCAATTTATTTTGACCTACGCTAAATCCGCCACTGAAAGTTACAATAACTGTACCAAAGGCGTTATACTGTGAATTTAAGTGCTGTTTGCAATGCAACCATGAAAATAGTAAATTGTGAAATACTTCTTATGCAATTTGCTAAGTGTACAAGAAAATTTTATTGGAATTTAAGTAAGTGCACTGCGTTTTATTGAGTCTATCCTGCTTGAGACGTCATTAGTTAACATAAACCTAATTTTAAAACAAGATGGCGAATGTCTAGTGTCATTTGTCCTTCATCATGGGAGAAACAAAATGTGTTACCAAAATGTAGCAAAGGATATCACGATATTGTGATAGCCCTTTACTGGTTTACCTTCATTTTTGGCAGATTTTACATTTAGAAGACTTGTACCAGTTGTATGTATGACAAATACAACTTTGTAGCTATAAAACACGTTCGATTGGCTATCCGAGGTTTTTTAAATATGAAGATAGTTTACTTATAGAATTATAGTGCGTTCTCGGAATAGTACAAAAATCTTACAGTCTTTAAAGATCTACAGTCTTTGGGTATAATGAAAGACAATGCATGCTGTTATCGACAGCTGCATAATATTAATTTATAAGTGATTGCCTATAACATTATGCTTTCAGATCATCAGCAAACATTAGTTTATTTTACGGTTATTGTAGACATATAATATTTCGATCATTCTCTTTTCACCTGCATTAGTTTAGCTTTCTATTAGTTTTCACTCGATTTAGTCTCACTATGCAAATATTTTCGTGTTTATGGGCTGTGAAAACAATCAATTTCTGAATGAAATGAATAATGATAATACAGTTGAAGCCGCTGGCATCAGCAGGAGTAAATTATCGCGGGCTAGCTACGCCACTGCTTGCATATATATCTTAGTAATAAACAAGAAAAAACATTGAAATGTATGTACAACGCAACACATGTTTCCGACCTCACGAATTAAAGTTTGATAATGGAAGTCAGATGATTAAGCATGCTTCTGTGATTGTATATCTAAATAATTTAGCAGTATATTTCAAAATTCAAAAGAGATAAGTAAACATACTTTTCTCAGCTCTCGTCAATATATGTAAAAGCATTAGATTAATATTTAACGATTCGATGAAATTCAATGGAGTTGAAACTTCAACATTGAATATGCTTCACCCGTTGCTATTGGAAGGCTATAATGTTATTAATGTTGGGAGCCTCAATCTTAATTTAACTGCAATCGATCCCTAATAGTTACTCAGTATATACTATATAGTCTGAGATAATTATCAAAGTAACGGCAAGAGACACAAATGCTGTTAAAACGGATAAACACCTTTCGAACGTGTTGATTGTGTAAAGTTTGCTATCTCCACTGATATAGAGAATACTAATGCACTTCACAAGCTAATTAACCACACCAGTGGCACCACCATGATGCAAAACTGAAACTTATTTCTAATTCATTTGCTGCATCACCAGTTGCCTCGCAATTGAAAGTTCGACATCCCTGTTCAGAACGATCTATACGTTATATATAATACAGTACTGAAATTACCACTCAGCTACTTACCGCGATTTTCTTGGTGCATTTATCCAATGAAAGCACTCTTCTGTTTATTTCCTGGTTCCTAAAACGTTTTATTCCGTTGAGCGACGTGTGTCAACACAACAGAATTATAGTTATACTTGCATCAATTCCCCTATCAGCGGGGGTTTATAGAATTATTACTTTCGAACTGACCGCTTCCTCATTTTTGAATTCCTAACAGTGAGAGGCAGTCTTAGTATAAAACGATCGAGCGTTTATGCTGTTATCTTGTATATTTGTTGCAGAGATATATTTACTAATTAGAGTTTCTTCTGTAAACTGTCTATACTTTGCCCGAAATAAAAATCATTGCGGAATACTGACACTACATTTATAATAATAAGTTTTAATCCGTAAAACTGCTGGCGTTAAGTCGCCAAAATCCGTCATGCTAAGTCGAACATGGGAACCTATACTTACGTTTACTCTCTATAAATCTATTTATCTTCTTGACATTATGTGGAAAAATATCTGTGTTAGTATTAGACTACCATCTGACCCAAATTCTGAAGCACGCATGGAAACAAACGCCTTTCTCAAATCCAGTTTATCTTGCTTTTTGATCTGTATATTCTTGAAATTAACAATAGCAAACACATAATAGCAGCATTGAAATGTAAATTTTTGTTCGGACAACTCTATATTTTTAACTATTTTGTTTGCATCGAAACCGCTTCATATAAATCATGTAAAGGGATTGATTTATTGTGATTAACCACAAAGTGATATACCTCTCCCAAATGACAATTCACTGCACCAAAATCAAGTATTTCACACGAACAGATATTTGCCAATCACGGCTCACGAACATAACCTTTACAACCCTTTTACATTCTTTCTTTGTTACTTCGTCTGTTCCCTTCGACTTTGGGTTCTTACGACGTAGAATAAATGAAAGCAAAAAATCAGCAATACTTTACAGTTATGTAAAATAAATTGCGAGCCATTGTCTATTTTAAAGATAGTGAGCTGATAGTGATGTTTAGGCCTACACGCAGTGCTTGTGGTCTTCTTTAATTTCCATCCGCAAGCTCGAAATTTATTTTCTTCAATATAATTTTTTGGATAGCGTTAAAAATATTTAATTCTATAGTATTATATTCTATTTAAAAACTACTTTATGTAAGATTAAAATTGTGACCACAAGCGGCATTACGACCACTTTTAAGGTAACCGAATAACGAGTCGATATTTTGGCAGTTGTTGCAAGTCTTGTATGGAAAATTGTTGCATGCACCGCGAAAGATCGTAAAGTAGGCGCCAATGTTGACTATGTGTCATTGTATTATTTATTCTTTTCTAACCGATTGTTTTTACGGTCTGTGAACACGAATGTACAAATATTAGCCCCCTCCCCTCCCACTTATCGATTTTCTGCGGTAGCCAATGTGGGCTTCAGCGTTTATATATATATGCTTCAACTTTCGTAGCAATAATATATATCATTAAAATATATTTTTAATCAAAATACTGTTGTGTTGTGTTGTGTTGTATTGTGTTGTGTTGTGTTGTGTTGTATTGTATTGTATTGTCTGTGTTGATATGGCGACCTAAAATAGTTAGTCGACCAGCTGAGCCGGTAGAATTTACGTGCGTAGATGCCGGTAGAATTTAATGCCGGTAGAATTTACGTGCGTTTACGCTACACCGTTACAGTTTTTTAACTTGTTATATAAACCAAATTATCTCAAACGAAGCAAATAAATTTAAACGAAAAGCATTCGAGCTTACTGTTTTGAGATTTGAGATGCTTCATTTACAAGCGGCACCAAAAAATAACAACGTTTGTGTTTACCCAATGCCGTGTATGCTCGCCGTTTTCGTTCCAGCTCGTTTAGAAAGCGTGGTCGTGTTGCTACGGTAAAAGTGACGTTTTCGAACAAGTCCGCTCCGGTGCAGCGTAAACGAAACCCCGTTCCCTAAATTTTTTTGTAGTGTCTAGATAATAAAATAAATTATGCTTAAGGTGGCTCCCTACGGTTTTAGTTAAAAAGTGCAATGTAGCCGTTAAGACCGTCTCATTTCCACACCTTTCATTATAAAACTATGAAATTCAGTACAAGTGTTATTGAAGTCTTGCTGAAGATTTTAAAGTGGTGATTTTTTGCTAAAAGATTGTTGCCATGGCAACAAATGGCTAAGAACATGGCTTGTGTTTCGTCTTCTTTCCGCAATTTTCGAGATTTCCTTCGGTGAATTATTTTTTAATTGAACATGTTGTATGGTACTAACATAAGGGTTTCACTTACGCACTTTAAAAAAGTTCTATCAATAGGTTTTTATATTATCCTACAAAATGTCAAAATTCAATATTAAAAAAAATCCCTGTCATAAAATTTTTCGAAAAAATGACATTTTAAGCACTTGAGCGATGGTAATTGATGAGCAAAATTTTAAAAAAATTCACCGAAGGAAACGGGCAAAATTTACAGTTGAATTTCATTATATTTTTTTGCTTTGACGTCATAAAATTTTTGAAACCAGTTTTTCACGCGTGGAGTCCGGCACATTTCGTGGACAACAGCCAGAACAGCGAGAAATGCGTGTTTTTGATAATAGCCCTAGTATTTTTTCGTTTGAAATTTTTGGTTTAACCTTATTTAAGAAGAGATTAAAAGACATTCATATTGCCAAAAAGTAAAAACAAGACATAATAAGGCTTCAAATCAAACCACAGGCTGCTTTTTAAATTCATTCTTGTCATTAAAAACCGATGTACGAAAATATTTTCAAAACTCATGACTGTATGCACGATAGTTATAAGACTATGTTATTAAAACACAACAGACTTTTGACCTTAATTAAACAAGAAAACTTACATAAGCTTCGGTAACATTTCAGAAGAGCCATGAAGTCGATAAAGACAATACAAAATGGTTCAGTCGGTGTCCATACACTTTCGTAAAATTTCGAGCAACAAAAATTACATTACCGGACATAAAAAAGCGCCAAAATATTGTTTTAAAACAGATTTAAAGCACCTAATACTTGAACTTGGAAACACAAACGATTGTAAGGAAGAACTGTCGTCTTTTTTGTGTGTAGAAACACAAACATATCGGCAAAAACAATGTTTTCAACTTTGAATGTGAAAAATTTATTATAGCTGGCCACGGACATTCCACGCGTGATTCGTGCGGACAGCGTCTGATCTCTATAAATCCGGTTAAAACCATATGGAGCCACCTTAAGCAAATCTCAGTCATATATTGTACCTAACATGTTAAACTGGTTTTAATAAGGAGACTGCATAAAACAAAAACAGAAAGTCCATCGTCATGAAGATACAAAATATTTATACGCACAAACAAATTACCAATTTAGCGAACTACTATATATTCGTATTATTGAATACCGTGCTGCATTGTTTCCAAAACATAATATCTATTACCTTTTTCAGCTTTGGAACAAATTTACCACAAGCAGACCAAAAAACCAAAATTATTCAGCCAAAGTTTCGACTGCATTTTAACTTTTAACTAACTCTGTCCATATAGAATTGCCGTTCAATACTTCCGCCTTAATCACAAGAACGTATTTTCCTTTGAATACTCGTCACAAGCGGTATAATTAAAAAGTGAAAGAATCTTTTACCCTACCATGTCGCACAATGGTTTCAGATTTTGAAAACCAGATTTGTAATAGGTCGTTTTCTGTAGCCTTAAAATTAGCCCAGAAAATGAAAAATTATTAAATCCGCTGCCATCGGTCTATATCTAAATTTAATTTACACAAATCTACCGATTTTGATATGCTGAGAAAGAATACCAATGTTGTCACGCACACAAACCTGCAGTTTTTTAGTATTTTGCGATCAAAGATCAAAATTTTTCACGTTTTGAAAACAACACGCCGTCATGTTTTTGTCAGGATACGTCATGTAATATACGGTATGCTTACTCGTAAAAAGCACTTCCAACCTAAAAAAACATGGCATCTGGGCCTCCCGATTGCCCGATTCATTTTGAGAGAGAAAGTGGGCAACTCGCAGTATTTACGGAAGTTGCGTACAAAAATTTTTTGGAATGTAGTGAAATCTGGAAGACACTAGACGGAAAACAAAAAGAAATAGCTAAGAAAACAGCACATGTTGGCGAAAAGGAATGGAAGAATTCGGCTTACCACAGAGTTATTCTAATTTCACGAACAAGACTTTAATAAAAAAAGCCACAATTATGTGTGAGAAACAATATCTGGCGTTACAAAACGACGATTTATCAGTTTCGGATAAAAATGCACCTGAAACACAAAGTAAAAATAAACTAAAAAGAAAAACACGTGCGTTTTGCCAGTCAAAACCAATGCATTATTCTGTTTATTACTCCGCCTGCCGTAGGCGAGGCGGAGTTTAAATTCGCCCCATTTCTGGTTTTTTTTTTATTTTTGTATCTGCGAATGCAGATATATTGCTATCGTGTGCGTGCTGTTAGCTGTTAGCTGTTAGCTTGTAGCCAATCACCGAATGCGTACGTTAAAAATAGCGAATAGTCGAGCATATAACATTAAAATGACGTATTACTTAGTGACCATTCAGACCATAGTATGTTTAACTGGAGTGATATTCCAAATTCCAAAATGGCGTGTGCCAAGACTGTTAAAGAGTGAAGAGTTAAGCCTAACTGGACAAGGACTGCTTAGGTTTATTGAACTGAAGACTTTTCGTAGCGTGACTGGATATTCTATTTCTATTGTAAATATGTCTAAGCAAGATGATGGTTCGATAACTGGGGAAATATTGCATCGGTTGGATTATCCATCTGTTTATGCACCTATCAATGTTAAGCCCCAGGGGGGGGGGCATATGTGGGCATTTGATTTTTCAGACAAATTTTCGATCAAAAGCCCGACTGTCGGGCAAAAAAATTTGATCAATTGTAATCAAAAAGCCCCACGTGGGGCTTTAGAAATCATAATTTTGTCAGGAAATTAAATGATACTATTTTTGAGAAAAATACACAAGTTGACCGTATGAAATTTATATTATTTGATATTGAAAAGTTAAAAAATCCAAATCTTTACCTGTAAATATCTCTGCCACGCTCTCGAGGCTTTTTCCCCTCAAGAACGCGGCAATTTCTTCGCATTTAACGTGCTCCATGTCAAGGCTCCATGTCAGAGAAACAGCATGTATTCTCGTCAATCGTCAATCTCCGAATCTCGCCCAAATTATATCAAAACGCACTCCAGTTTTCAGCATAGGTCTTCAGCGCCATTTTTCAAATGTCCCCACCCTGGGTCCAATACTTCCAGTAAAATTCCCTGGGGTGGGGACATAAATGGTGATCTAATGCCCCACATATGCTCGACCCCCCCCCCCTCCCTCTGGCGCTTAACATTGATAGGTGCATTAAAACAGTCAACAAACCGATTTGACAGAAGCAGTGACATTGATACAATGATAATAAGGTACAATAACAACATGGACAATATGTACTATATTTTTAGGAATCCAGTTAACTTGTTTAAAACGGTTTTGAGTATACTGTATGTTTTGATGGATGGGCTTGTTGTTTTCATTATGTGCATTGTGTGTCAGTTTCACTAGTTATGCTTGCAGTGTACACTTGGCATTATCTAGTATTTGTCTGTGATTGCACTTATTTGGTACACACCTTATGCTTGTATACAATTTCTTGAACTTCTTGTTCTTTTGAATAGTCAGTCAATTCATCAATTTGAGTATTTTTTCTCTGATTTAATTTTAAATGTATATATCATGTATAGAAACCGTCTACCAGCACTTGGTAGTACTCATGCTCAAAGTGTATTAATGCTTAGATCTGAAATCTGAATAATAGGCCGATATTTTTCCTTGGGTAGTAATATCAGCTTGAGTCGCCTTATTTGTTAAATCTGAATCACCAGCAATTGCATTGAAAAAAAATATATTCATATGAGACAAAGCTAATTTTGCATGAGTGATTGATGTTAAATTGATCACCAGTTAATCTGCTGCAATCTGTTGCATTAATTTGATAGTTCAGAATGACTCGATTCGAAGGTCACTTAACAGATTTAATTCGTTCTAATTTTGAATACACCTTGAATATCTTAAACAATATAACGAATTACAAATTCACATTTTTGTACAGCCTGTTTTGTTTGCTGAAGTTATTCTAACTTGTCCCATGTGTATACAATCATGCATTTCTACGCATGTATTAATTCGACCGAATTAAAAAGCATTCCAAGGGGTCTACTTTTTTTATACATTCTGTAGTAAACCATATTTGTAAAACTAAAGCCCTTTGATTTATGCATTGTATACTCGACATGCATTTTTATATCGATTTTTAAAAATAACAATTAATGGCCATTAATATCCATGCAAATTTGGTTCCAACAATTGTGATAAATGTTAAAATATTTCAAGTATTTACCTCTGAAATGATACTGTTATCAAAATTTTATGTTATAATCATTTCACGTGTTTTTATTAAAAAGTTTATATTACACAGTAATCATTTCAAACACATTAGACTATTTATTTCAATATTTATTGCAATCATTCTACTACATATTTATGGTGTGCGCAGCTACCTGTACGCGTAGCGTACCTTTTTTTCGCAGATACATGTACGCATAGCGTGCCTATTTTTTTTCTGTGTCTTAAGTTGGCGCAGCGCTCATGGGTGATACCGCTGGCACAAGCCGTGTGAGTGGCGGGAAAAACAAAAAATCACTCATGATGTTCTAGAGTGAACATTGGAGGACCTATAATAGACCCTTCCAAGGTTAGCGACGCCATTTTGCAGGGGGTGCAAAACTGCTGGGGCGAGCGCGCGGTCAGCTATTTTCGCCATATAATTTTATATTGAGTGAACCAATATATCGTGTGGAAATTTGGTTGGTTTTCTGATAAGATATGATAAAATCGTCAAAGTTTTTGCTCTACGGATGGTCTATTTGCTTTTGTCAAACATCAGAAAGAAATTTGAATGAATTTGATGAGGTATAATGTCTTCATGCCTTGTTTGCTACGACACCTTTGTACGACTTGTTTACTTTGTGCTATTCATAACAAAAGCGCGTATGAACCTATGCGGTTTAACAATGCCGTATTTTGCAAAAACCGCACACGAAGGTTTGCAAAGGAAGCTAGACAAAAGTGCCGCCGCAGTTCATAATCAGTTTCCAGGTGCAAAAGTCCAAAAAACTAATATAAATATGAGGTCCATGCATAAAGCTGCACATCAAATATGCCAAAACACGCTCGCTGTGCTGTTGGATATTGTGATAATGACAAACGATATACTGATCTTCAACAAAAAAGATCTCATGTGGACACTCTTGTGTTCCACAAGTGGCCAAAAGACCCTCAGTTGGCTGAAGTTTGGCGTAAGCAAATCGCGAAGAGCAGAAGTGACGCATTCAATCCGACCCCAGGAGCTCAAGGCACTTTTGTTTGTTCAAATCATTTTCCGTTGGGAAACAGAACCCCAAACAATCCTGCAACGGACTTTCCTTCTGTTTTTTTAACGCTTTCAGACTACCACCATGCTAGCACTCCTAAAAAGCGCAAACGAAACAAAATGCAAGAGAAAGACGAAGCAACGAGTTCTAAACAGATTTCATCTGATTCAGATAGTGACGACCATATGGAAGAAAATCCAGGAGTTGATACTGATATTGCAGTTAAGGTTCCCCTTCGTTTTGAGCAATTTACAAGAGAGTTTGAGGTAAAACTTTACACTGGTTTGAACTCTACTGAAAGTTTTAAATGTGTGTTTAACTTTCTCCTGCCAAAAGCTCAAAACATGCAATATTGGCGAGGTGCAAAGCAGACAGAAAAGGAAGCACCTAAGGGAACTGCTACACCTTTTCAACTATTTGCTGGTACTGGGAAAAAGAGTGGTCCACCAAGAAAACTATCTCTGGAACAGGAGATACTATTAACTTTAATGAAGCTGCGCCTGGCACTACTGACTGAGGACTTAGCATTTAGATTTGACGTGTCATCAGCAACAGCCAGTAGCATCTTCATTACATGGATAAAACTTATGTCAAAAGAATTGTCCGTGCTTATTATTTGGCCGAGCAGAAGTCAGGTGAGGAAAACCCTTCCTAGTTGTTTTGCTAAGCTCTATCCAAAAGTACGATGTATTATCGATTGCTTTGAGTGCTTCACTGAAACACCAAGTGGACTAGACATAGCAGCTACAATGTGGAGTGAGTATAAACATCATTATACTTTCAAAGCTTTGGTAGCCATAACGCCTAATGGAGCAATTTCATATGTCTCACCTACATATGGCGGCAGAGCTACTGACATTTTTATTGTAAAAGACAGTGGATTTTTAGACATTTTACAGCCATTTGATGAAGTCATGGCTGATAGGGGATTTAAGATAAAGGAAGAGCTTATGATGAGAATGGCATCACTTTGTATACCCCCTAGCAAAGCTGCATCAATGCAAATGCTTCCTGCTGATGTTAAGAAGACATCAAACATAGCGAACGTAAGGATTTATGTTGAACAAGCCATCGGACGGATGAAAGTGTTTAGTATACTAAAGCATGAGCTCCCCATTAGCTTATTGTCTGAGGCTGACGACATTGTTCGTGTTTGTTGTTCTCTGTGCAATCTGTTACCTCCTCTGTGTGTGTGAAATAACTTTCTGAACTTGTGTTAGAGTATTTTTGTGGCTGGCTGTTTAATTAATGCAGCTAAGCGCTAATCTAGGATATATTAAAGTTTATTTCATTGTTTTAATTTCTGTATTTTACATAATCTGTTTGTGTTGAAAATATAAAATCAAAAAACTAATAATCTCAAAAAAGATTTTTGAAAAATTTTTGTTAACATAAAAATATGCTGCATGAATATTTCCTTTAGAGCAACTGGATCCTGGTTTCTTTATCCCTATTACCAACAGCACAATATTTTGATAAAAGGGAATAAAAAAAAGGTTCATACAAAACTTGACTGTCTGTGAATATGCTTGAATAAAAAACAAATAATGCAGGGCCTCAAAAGTCCTTAAATTTCTAAAGTGATTGAAAAGCCCTGAATTGTTAACCAATGGCAAGTTATTTTTGCTCTACACTAGGACTACAACATGTTTTTCAGTTCTTTGTTGTGACCTTTCATGGTTGCTAATGATGCTTCACCAGGCATTTTTTAGCTCATTGATCTTTAAATTTCCTAAAGCATGGCCTTAAAATTCCTTGAAGAGTCCTTGATTTAATTAAATTTTGGAACGTACAAACCCTTAAAACAATTTAAAGTCTGATTTTGAAATGGTTGATTGGTCTAATTTTTTTCTTTTCTAATGAAAAAAGCAATCACAAGCTTAATACAAACTAGTAACACATTTATTAAGTGATAAACTGTCAGACATTGTGATTATAGATAAAAGTGATTCCAGTAAGCAAGTGTTTGTAAATTGGTTTGTGGAATAAGTAAAAGATGGCCCTCATTTTCTTGTTATAAAAATCTTGACAACTTTATTACCAGTACAAAAATGGTATTACCATTAGGCCATTCTATTTATTTCATTAAAAATATACTTGCTAAAATTGACAGCTTAAGTTTATAAAAACAGAGGCTGCAGAAGTTTGATAATTGGGGGAGGGGCATATATTCATATATTCGTGTTCACAGACTTTAAAAACAATCAATTTAAAAAGAAATTAATGATGCACAACACAAATATATGAATACGTGCCCTTCCCCCACTTATCGATCTTTCGCAGCCTTTGTATAGAAACAAATATGAAAAACATGTTGAAATTTTGACATATTACAGTATAAAGATTAAATCATGTATATAATCTCTAATAAACTATTAGCTAATTAAAACATCAAACAAATCTTGAAAGTTGAAATATCAATTACTGCACTTGAGTGAAATACAATTTAAAATAGATCAGTTAAATCACTGATATGTTAAGCACCACATAGTACTAAGAAAAAACTTTGCTTGATGTTTAACTATAGCAGGACTTGACAGGCAACCTCTTGTTAGGGTTAAAGGCCACAAAATAAAACATTTTTGTATCTTAACCTCAGGGGTCTGGTTTAAACCCTGTTGTGGCCATTTTTCTGTTTGGTCCAATGTGGCATGCTAATTTACAGACTATAATTCAAATCTAAAAGCATTAATTTATAATGTACAATCTTTCAAATCCTTTTTGTTCATAATTCATATAAAAAAATGTTTGATAGAAAAGTTTAAGATGTCTTTTCCTAAACTATACCTTCAGACAGAATAAGCAAACCAAGTCAGCTGAGCTTGATACATCTTCATGATAACTGCACCAGGCATGCACAGCATTTCTGCAAACAGAACACACATGCTCCCCTCCCACAGGAATGGCTTTGAGATGACAAACACTGCATACATTGTTTGTTGCCTTGTCAGATTGTACAGAGCCTTTTGAAGTTGAGGGACCACTTATCTCGCCTACATTGCTTTCGTCATCACTGCTGCTTGCATCATTGGGGGAATCAACATTATCAACAAGACAACTGAAACACAGCCATGAGTCTGATATGTGCTCCAGTAGCTCAGTTAGACCTGCACAAGAAAGATGCCACCAAGTACCACAAACATTACAACAAATGCTGTTTTCTGTTGAAGGATTGTTTATTTCTTCCTTCTCCAAAATAACTTTTTCACACTTGGGACATTGAAAAAGCTCTCGATAGCCAAGTATACATGGCAATGCATATGCTTTATAAAACAAGGTTAGACTGTTCACTACCTTTGTAATAAAGGCTTGGTCAAACTTAATTTTCTCGTAAAACGGCTTACCACCCATTGTCCACACCACGAAGAAAGCATGCTTAACACCACATAGCCACATCTGTGCCTGCACTTGAGTATAATACCGATGGGTTCGCTTTAACTGTGGGATACCATTGTTGTCTTCCAAAAAATCCACCTTCTCATAAATTTCTTTCTCCATAATGTTATCATTCCTCACAGAGTATGGACACTTAATTTCCAGCGTAGCAGGAGTACAACATTTGCATGTAAAGAGCCCATCTGGTGAGCCAGCAAGACATGGGTAGTCACCCTTAATATATAAACCACACGTTCTAAAACCTTCTAGACCGCCATCATGTTGGCTGGCAATATCTGACATAAAGCTTTTGACACCATCTTTCTCATGCTCAATCCCCCATTTTATTTGTGGAAGGTGTGAAATATCCTCTGACTCATTAACAAGGTCAAATACGGTGGGACTGTACTGTGGCTTTTTTTTTTAATTTTGTCTGGTCTTCATAATTGTTTCCGATTTAGTGTACACTTTATGAAAATTTGATGCAGTAATTCTTCCAATTCGCTGTTGTCTCCAAGTATCACTAGCATGCTGTCCTCTTGTCTCATGCTCAACCCTCATGACTTGCTCACTTGTAATTTGGGATGTACAAATGAACAGGGGTACAGCCTCTTCCACTGACTTGTTTTTTATTTCTTCACTGGACATGAAATCAATAGCTTTTTCTAGTAAAGGTGAGGTAAGACCATTATCTTTTGCATGTTCAATGGAGTATAGTACACAAGCAGAGGGTACACATTCTTTGATGCTGTTAAAAAATTCTGACACTCTTTCATTGGTTAACTGTCTCTCTTGCAGCTTTCGTGGATCAAAATCTTTTCTTAGCGATTGGTTCATTTCACTGTCCCTTTGGCTAGGTTTCTTGGTTTTTTTATCCTTGCGAAAAGTTAAATTTTTAAGTTTTTCTGGCATGACTTCTTTTTTTGTGCCCTTATTCCAGCCTTGTGGGATGCTTGTACAAGCCGGTGAGATATAATCCTTGTGGCAAGCATAGTTCACCTTATACAAGAGAGCAATAACATGGTTACATGCTTCTGCAGTTCCTGCAGTGCATGTACACCATGAAGTTACAATCCTGCAATCAGTGTTGCTGTTTTCAATACACACCCACACTTCATGTGGATCCTCGTTTAATCTTTGGGATGGAGACACCTTTCCCTTCAGAAAAATTAATTTAATGTTTGAGGGACATTTGGCAACAAAAACAGTGTCAACAAAACCACTCATCCAGTACGAATATGCTTTTTGATCTTTATACTTTCCGATATAGTCGACATCTACCGCCTTTATTCTCAAAATGTAACTAAATAATTTTCCATCGTCGATTTTTGGCCACTGTTGAACGTCGTCAGCCCATGCTGAATCTGGTAACGCTTTAGGGTCAGTTTCTATCAAGTTGGATTTTAACCTTTTCGCATACTCTTCCCGAATCTTCTCGTATATTTGCTCTTGAGAGAACTTTTTAGGAGCATTTAGTTCGTAAGCTCCAAATGCTCGGGCAATAAGTTCAGCCTTTCTTCCAGTTTGTTTCAGACCTCGTAAAGCTAAAAAGTCCTTTAGTGACGATGCTGTCAGGTGAAGAAAATCGTCGTATTTTAGTTTTTCTTCAGGCTGGTTTGTAGCCATTAAGCCATGCCACAGTGCTAATCGTAATATTATCTTTAAAAAGTGTTATTGGCACAGAATATAAGACAAAGCTTTGACCAGAGAAAAGTTGTTTCTAAACAGCATGAAACACTCCAAACAGCCGGCGTTAACAAGTGATATTTGATATTGCGGTTTTTAAACTCGCACCTGGAAACTGTTTACGCTTTCATATGCGGCGGCACCTTTGTCAAGCTTCCTTTGCAAACTCTCGTGTGTGGTTAAGTGGTTTTCTCAAAATACTGCTTTGTTAAACGCGCTTTTGTTATGAATAGCGCAAAATAAACAAGTCGTAAGAAGGTGTCGTAGCAAACAAAGTATGAAGACATTATACCTCATCAAATTCATTCAAATTTCTTTCTGACGTTTGACAAAAGCAAATAGACCATCCATAGAACAAAAACTTTGACGATTTTATGATACCTTATCAGAAAACCAACCAAATTTCCACACGATATATTGGTTCACTCAATATAAAATTATATGGCGAAAATAGCTGACCGCGCGCTCGCCCCAGCAGTTTTGCACCCCCTGCAAAATGGCGTCGCTAACCTTGGAAGGGTCTATTCATCACAAATGCAAGGCCTTTCAAATATGTTCGTAACATCAAAAGAAAAATACCATAAATTGTCCTGCTGTGCGTCGGGAAATGCTACTGTCGTTTGTGCAGAATGTGTCGCGTTGGAAAGGGATCATGAAGAAGCAGATACTCGCGTTTTGTTGCATACCAAATATGCATGAAATGAACACATGCGATTCTGTTATCATCAAAAGTCCAGATACAGACGTGTTTATCCTTTGCACTGCAGTGCCGCGAACGCTGGGCTCAGAGAACCTGTTCTTTATGACTGGTACAGGAAAGAAAAACCGCACTCTACATATAGATCCAGTTTGTAACGTTCTCGGAGAAGAATTGTGCCGTTGCTTGCCAGGCTTTCATGCTTTTTCAGGTAAAAATAATTGTAATACCTCACAAATGAAATAAGGCGAATATGTTCAGCAAAATTCAGGAATTTTGTACAATAACTTGTGCCTCAAGTTCAAAACGTTAGTTGTGTCAAACTGTTTGTTTTACGAATACCATATTTCTTATTCAGTGCAGGGGTTTTTGTAGTTATTGATAGATATCGATTATATTGTTTTTAGGAAGCGATTGCACAAGTTCCTTTTACGGGAAAGGAAAAGCTAAAGCATGGAAAACGCTTAAGAACAATTTTAAATATGCTGAGTCATTTTCTTCACTTGGTGCTAATTTTCCCCCTTGCGACAAACTGGTTATTGCACTGAACGAGTTCACTTGCTTGATGTACGGGGACACCAAGTCCAAAAATGCAGTCGAGTGTCGATACACCTTATTCAAAGGCGACACATGTTCTGATGAAGTCTTGCCACCAACATGTGACAGTCTTCTTAAGCACATCGAGTGAACAAACTATCAGACAGCTGTATGGTCTCGATGCCTCATTGCTCATATGGACATCCCGTCACCAATTGGAAATGGATGGAAGAATTGCTGATGGGGAAATAGAGATCGAGTGGATGACACGCCCCCAGCTCCAGAATCGTTGCTGGAATATACAGACTGTAAAATGTAAAACAGGCTGCCTGACAAATAGATGTTCCTGCAAGAAAGCGTCGTTGAAGTGCACGGAGTTATGTTCTTGTGCTGGCTGTCGTAATGAAGCGAGTGTTGACGGCAATGGAGACGAATAAGAAAAAATTGGCAAGGAGGTCTCGGATGAAGATTTTGAGGACTTGAACAACATTTAAGGTGGTTCTTTGTATTGTTTGGCAATAAATCTTTAACTACGAATCTTAACAGCAAATTTGACTGTGAAAACTCGGTACCTTGTATTTAAGGGGCAGTACTTAGTGCCTGTTTATATGATGGCGCCTAGACGAGACGGAATGTTAATATCATTCTTCTATAGCGATCTTTATTATAAAAACACGGTCGTTTGAAGAGACCGAATAAAGGCTTCTATGAAAGGTAATATTCAGTTATACTTAATTGCGAAAATCCTATTTTACATTCCCACATCTAATTTCCTTTAGCAAAAAAAAAACAAAAAAGGACACAGAAAATGCCGTTTACCCACATATGTTATTGGCTAACCAGTGGTTAGAGATTCAACTGCGTAAAATAGCGTGCAATAAAAGACTGAAGCGAGTAAGCATACCGTATAATTATTACATGACGTACCCTGAAAAAACATGGCGATGTGTTGTTTTCAAAACGTGAAAAATGTTGATCTTTGGTCGCAAAATACTAAAAAACTGCAGGTTTGCGTGCGTGACAACATTGATATTCTTTCTCAACATATCAAAATCTATAGACTTGTGTAAATTAAATTTAGATATAGACCGATCACCGATGGCAGCGAAACTAAACGAAACGCGACTACAGATGATACAGCCTATAAGCCAGACTGGAAAGTTTGCAAAATGCGCAAAGGAGACAGATCGTTTACTGAAAACATGTGCATATAAATTTTGAAAATTGCGCAGACATGTGTGTGTCAGAACCAACTTTCACCATAATTTCAATAAAGCAATGTTTAAAACAGTATCTGGTTATCTTCAGCGAAATCGTTTGAACTCATAGAGTCATAGTGTCAATATTTTTCGCTGATTGTGCTGCAGTTTGCGCATATCTACACCAGTCTTCTAAAAATGCGCATATGCAGACAGCCAAGGGTCTAAAGTGCGCAAGGGAGAAATCCCTTGCGCAGTACTTTCCAGTCTGGCCTATAAGCTAATTTTAAATTCCTTTCTCGCAAGTCAAATAAGTATATATCTTGCAAGCTTAGGAATGCGGAAAACACAAGACCGAAATTTGTTGATCTATTACTCGTACGATGATACGAAACTATTCTAATATTTAGGTCCCAGGCACACTGAGTACACCTTGATTCGATCTAATTTAGATCGATCTCGAACCGATCCGAAGCTGTTTACTTGGACCAGCTGCGTGGAGTGTCACATGTGCACAAAAACATCGGTGAGTTATGTGACCGATTAACTCATAATAGCGTGCTAAACAAAGAACTTAATCGCTCTAGAATTTGAACCGATCCGACCCCACGTCTGGATATGGTTTAATTCAAATCGTGAAATCGATCTCGGGTCGATGTAAATTGCTAGTGCGAACGATTTGGCCCCCATGCACATTTTCTCATGCAGGCAAATCAGTTTTACGAATGGCCGTCACCTCGATCAACCTTCAGTAATTCCGCGGATCACAAAAACATGCATGCAATAGCTAATTGTTTATCATAACTGTTCATTATAATCCGAATAAAAAGGAGTTGAGAATTAAAATTTTACTTCAATCAATCAATTATCTTTATTTCACACGTGTAGAAAAAGAAATTGACAATTTAGATTGTATAAGATAATTATACATACAAAAGATTGACAGACACATAAGTTAAAGTTAATAAAATTAAAAAAACGTGTACAGTGATCAAAGTAGCATAACGCTTTCGAGTTTATCACTGTATGGATAAATCACATCAAATTAATGAATACGACGGCTGCATAATAGAACTCACAAGGTATTTATGTCTGCGAAGAAAGAAGAAATTGAGTATATCGTTTTTTAAAAATAGAAATCGAATTAGATTGTTTTATGTAATTAGGAATTGTTTCCCATATTTTTGAAGATGCAAATCGAAAAGTAAAGATTCCATAATTTGTTCGGGCTTTTGACCTTCTGAACTTTTGATTTTTAGCAAATCTGGTAGAGTACGAATGTTGAGATGAAGCAGTGGAAATTGCATTTATGAAAATAATTGGTACATTATTGATTTTGTTTATCAGTTTATAGGTAAACACAGCTGTTTTTAATCTAAAGATATTGTCTATTTTTAGTATTGAAAGAAGGTTCATGTATGTTATAGGATTTTCTCTTTTGGAAGCAAAGAACATATTCTTTACACATTTATTTTGACATGCTTGTGTTTCATTAAGTTTTGTAACATAAGTATTACTCCAACTCATCAGCCCATAATTTAAATATGGATAAATTAGGGCATAATATAATTGTTTAAGCGTTTTCAGATCCAGATAATATCTTAGTTTATTAATTATTCCAGTATTTTTTGCAATTTTATTATTAACATGTTTAATTTGATAGTCCCAGTTAAGATTCTTATCAATATAAATACCAAGATATTTGTTAAAATCACGTTTTTCAATATTTTTAATCTGTATATCTCTAACTTTTTTATTAGAATTAGTAATAAGCATGAAATTAGTTTTCTTCAAATTAATTGATAGCTTATTAGTAGCACAGTAGCGAAATAATTTTTCTATTTCAATATTCATGACACTTTCAACTTCATCAATAGATGAATTGGAATAAAATACGTTGGTGTCATCTGCAAATATTCGGAATTGGAGTTTGTTAGAACAATTAGGCATGTCATTTATATAAATCAAAAATAGCAAAGGACCAAGAGTTGAACCTTGGGGAACACCACAAGTCATTGTCAGCATATCCGAGTCACTTTTCCCTATCCGTACATACTGTTCCTATTTGTTAAATAACTCTTAAACCAATCATGCTGTATCCCACGCACTCCATATTTATCAAGTTTGGATAGGAGAATTTCAAAATTAACCGTATCAAAGGCTTTTGAAAAATCCAAGAATAATCCACACGTTATCTCTTTCTTATCAATTGCGGTTTTTAATGAATCTGTAATTTCAAGTATTGCTTGTTCAGTCGAATGACCTTTCCTAAATCCAAACTGATATTTAAAAAATATATTGTTTTTGACAAGATATGATTCAAGTTGATTGTAAACAATTCTTTCCAATATTTTTGAAAAAGCTGAAAGAACAGATATTGGCCTATAGTTATTTGGATTTGTAACAGTACCAGATTTATAAATAGGTGTGATTCTTGAAATTTTCAAGATGTCTGGAACAATGCCAGTATTAAACGACTCGTTGTAAATATTTGTAAATACAGGTGAGATTATTGGAGCTATCATTCTTAGCATTGCATTGGGAATATCTAGAGATGCTTTATTGTTATCAAGAGTTAAAAAATGATTTAGTACCTGTGCATTCGTTACAGGGGACATCACAAAACGTGCCACAGGTGAGATGCTGATGTAACTTGTGGGACTTTCATTTTCAGGAGCTATTGAATTGGCCAATTTTGGCCCAACATTAACAAAGTGTTGATTAAACTCATTTGCTATATCATGTTCAGATGAAATAATCTTACCATTATTAATTAATCTAGATGGAGGCTGTCGACCTTTCTGTTTTCTTTGAATAAGCGTACCAATAAGGTTCCAGGTGATTTTTAAGTTATTTTTATGTTTATCAAATTGGGTTCTATAATAATTTGCTTTATATATTTCCTTTAACTTATTTAGTTTATTAGAATATGATTTATATATTTCTATTTTTCTTTTGTTATTACTATAAAAATGAGTATGGTACATTCTTTGTTTAGTTTTAATCGACTTTAGAAGTCCAGTTGTCATCCAAGGTTTATTGAGTTGTTTCAACTTACTTTGAGATGCTTCTTTTACTGGAACATGTTTATTGGTTATTTCATTTATGACGTCAATAACATCCTGAGTAGTTTTATTTAAATCAGTAGTTAAATTTGAAAGCTTATCATTCCAATTAATTCGTCTCATGTCGTCTAAATATGAATCTGCATTAAAATGATTAAAATTTCTATAAAATCGTTTTTCCTTGCTTCGTCTTATGGGAGTATTTATTATACAAAATACCGGTAGATGGTCAGATATGTCATATAATGCAATTCCTGATACAACTTGAGAAGTAAGCGTGTTGGTATAAATATGGCCAATTAGAGTTTTAGTATGACTAGTTATTCTAGTAGGTTTTGTAATAATAGGAATTGTATTATTAGTATACAACATATCTAAATATACTAACTTCTATAGTTAGTTTCGCGCAGAGAAAAGAAAAGAAAAATGAATCAAGCTTAAAAATGGGGAATTTAGTGAAGGAACTTTGAATATGGGGATATCAGGAGAGATGCTTATTATTAATAGTGGCTTGCAGACTGTAGTTGAACTCTCTGGCTGTAATATTAAATTTTCACTTAAATATTTCGCCATTTATAGTCATCACCTAGATTATGTTACTTTGACACTGCAGAGAAGTAGATAACAACAAAATATTCTTCAGTTGTCCCAAGCGGGAGGTGAACTGGCATCTTTGGGTTTGTAGACCGCCGCTTTACCAATTGAGCATTATGAGCATCGAGTCTGTCGAGGTCAAGCCCGCTGGGATTAGTAGCGAGTCCTATTCAAATTAAGTAGACGAAATCATTTTTGAGGATCTTTCTCATAACTCATCTGAGGTTGATTCTGAAACAGCTATTATAACCAGTAGGTCGTTTGCAACAAATTACAAATATATTGTCAACGTCTTCAATTCCATACGTGGTGTCATACCTCTCTTTTTTCTGAAATTAGGAGACCTTTCATGAAAATATTCTTCGCTCCTGCATATTTACTGCTAAAAATAAACAGGAGAGATTTAAAAAATCGTATTTGATTTATAAAGACGATTATTGAACCGATAATGATGTTGATTATAAAATTTATATATTTTCAACAAACAGCAATGCAAACTACACAAGTTAGACTTTTATATAGTGAAAGACTTTCAATTCATTATCTTTTAAGTTTAATTAATAGAAAGTCAATCACTCACAATATTGATAATTCTTCACAAAACTAAACTGAGCATTTATAAAACCATATTTTACATTCCTTGAGATATATTCTATCTGTAACCGAACAACATTATAGTAAAACATAGTAAGCCATGAATCGATAATTAACAAACCTCTAAACTGAAAGATGATGTCTATTGGGTAAAGTAAACAAACACTTTGTCTACATTTTGAACTGAAATATTTTCAAAAATGTGATTTGCTAACTTAGTAGCTGTCGATCATTTGTCTATTTAGCCATGCTTGTCAATGAATTAATATAAACCAGAGATTCAGTTTAAAAAAACATAGTTGGAATTAGAGATACAATGTATAAAATTGTCATGAGCAGAACCGATGCGCATGACAGACTAGCGATGAAACTGAGACATTTAATTTATTCAGGCTATTAATTTTTGGCGCAATTGAGGAAGCTTTAAACGGGTGTATCATCCTCTTCAACTTCTCACTTTGATTTAAATTTAACTTTCATCTTTAAACGCCATTTTCATGCTGTTCTTATATATCATGTATTAAGACTGGATAGTGTATCATAATACAAGACCCAAATAAAATTGAAGCCGGAAACACGTTAAATTTTGAGATCGGTGGTCATGTTGAATAGCCCCAATCGCCAGAATCTATGTGGTTTCTGCTAGAAAACTTTTGAAAGATTTTGCCTTAAACGTTATTTTTTTGTGGGGCCATCTCACAATGCTTCAAGTCTAAAAATATGACGTACTTCCGGCTTCGAAACCCAACAATAGATGTGCTATCCTGCTTCGATACACATCAATGTTCTACATAGGTAGATGGGAACTGGATAGATTAAAATCTCATTTCCAGGGCCTTTTCTAAAAATGCGACGAAGAGTAGGGCTCTGGGACCGGCTGGATTTTAAAAACACGAATCGTAGTTTTGAATAAATTAGCAAGAAATTAAATATGAGAAATAATTTTTAAGACACATCGAAATGTTTGAACAGTTCTTTTTATCTGTTTAAATCAGTCTTAGTTAAATGCTTTCCCTATCTAACGGTGCTAAATAAATTCGATGTAGTTGGTTTTCATACCAAATGGATTTAGGAGATCTTTATTCCAACTCGAAGCAATGATCTTTTTGCCTTCTTGTGTTTTTGAAATCGCCTTACATTTAAAAACATTACACTGCAATTGTACTCACACTTTGTACTCGACGCAATTAGTATGTAAATATACGTAACTGTGCGAGGTAATTGACAAATGACATTGCAGAAGATGCCAGCTGGTGCCAGGGAGTTCACCCTCCTTCGCATTTTCAGTTGCCTTGAAACGAGGTTAGGCATACTTGTGAAACTGTGTAGTCATAAGCGTTCTTGCCAGGTGGAATCCTACTATTGATACTAAACGTAAAATTTCCACAAGTTAAACTGTATTTTTTTATGATGATCGCTATCACAAATTTAAGTAAATGTCGGAAGTTGATCATATTCCGCAGCTACATCAGTATCCTTCTTGGTATGTTGGAGCGATTGGTAGACATTTGGAGCCTCTCTGTTCTCGTGTAAGGACATGTAGGTCAATGACTCGTCATCATCACCAGTTGTATACTGTGGATCAGCAGTTGCTTCCGAAGATTGTAGAGACTGGTAAACGCTTTCGGGACCTCTGTTGTCGCTTAAGGACATATAAGTCGACGAATCCGCATGCAAGTTTCCTTTCGCTGTTGGGATGACGTGTGTGGATTCTTGGCTTCCTGAAGTATCTAAAATGGAGGATTCACTTCCAGTAAAATGGCAAGCTGACATGGGCTGAGAAGTATTATCATGGGCACAAAAACTGTATATATGATAATTACTATGCACTCATATAACCTACATACATTAAACTACCCTGTCAACCTTCCCTATGGGGAAAAAACTGGAGTATAGCCGGCGAAAACAAACTATTATATATTAGGCATAACGTTGTCTGAGATCCAGCCTCATTGGGAAGCCTCAAAATGAGAATCAAACCTGTAACTGTGAAAGACGAGTGCTTTAAATACTTTGTCACCGAACCTCCCACGAAAAACAACACCAGCTTTTTTAGTAACCTAAGATTTGCATTAATGACAGCATCGTCTCCGGCGCTTTGATAATTATTTTGATTTCTGAATAAAACACGCATCTGCAAATTATTTCTAGATGATTTGATTTGTTCTGACAAAAATAAAATACTTGATGGTTTAGTTTTGTAGAAACACCATGAACATAAATTTATTATTTCAAAGCTAGCTTTGGATTCGTAAGATAGGATGTGCAGTCCATTATTGGGAACATTGCCACTGATGAAGATCTGAGCATGCGGATCGAAAGCTTAGTAATGATAAATTTATGTGGTGTTTCCACAAACAAATTTATGTTGTGTTCCTTATGTGGTCGTCGTGCTTTCGGAAACAAACGATAATGTAGTTTTTAAATATCCAGTAGTTTCAAACCTTTCGCATTGTTGTACATTTCTTCTACTGCTTCCGAGTTTTTGTCTTTGTCCGGTGTGCAATCCATAGTCTCGTACTGGCTGGCGTCAGCAGCTACGTTTTCCATGGCAAGGGACAGATTCGGGTCATAGTTATCGTGTTGGACCACTTCGTTTAAATGGCTGTTTTTGTTTCCCGCATTATTATCTCTCGTCGTTTTGTTACCGCTTTCCTTCCTCGACCTTTTGTTTTTAAAAAAATCAATAAAATAATTTAATATGCTAATACATTGATTTGTTCTTATTTACTTTAGAGCTATTACAGTACTGTAAGTACTTTTATATTACTTTAGCTTTCGCGAGAAACATATCAGCAAGGCCAGAATGATGATGAAGACCGCTGCACCAGCAATTCCAATTCCAATGCATTTTCCTGTTTCTGATAAAATTAAGATAAGTGAATACTAATTCTGTTAATATTGCAATTCCGTTGGTTTAATACCATGCCATACCACAATATACTGTAAAAACCAGTGGCGGATCTAGCGTAAGTCAAAATAAATTACCACAGCTCATTCTAGGATATATTTACATTTTAAAATACCTTCAAAGCAACTTCATTGGTTAGATTTTATTCTTTTGAAATTCATAACCTATGACATTGTTATAAAGTTATTTTGAATTTATAATTGAGCTGCTATAATTTATTTTGACTTTCCCTGGATCCGCCACAGGTAAAAACCTATGCCACAATCATGCCAAATGGTTCACATTCAACACCATATGGCATATACCACACAGTAGACGCAAACCATGCATTTTCTATGCACCGCATATACCAAATTTCTCTACGGTTCTATATACCATACTACAATTATAAATGAGAATATACCTGAACTGTTGTTCATTGTTACTGATCCTTTATTGTCTATAATGTTTGTCCTTACATATTGTGACCATGAGCTAGAGTAATAGGTATTCTACACAAAACATATGCAAGAAAACCTTTAGTTAACAGCATAATGTAGGTTAAAGTTAGGCGAAGCTTAAAACCGTGTTAGTCAAATGAGATTGAGATTTGATGAGATGAGTGACAAATAAGCGTGGAGGCTGAACGAGAATTGATGCATGGCAACCGCTTGAATAAATGAAACATGAAAGTAACTCTCATCATGAAAACTTAAAATATCTCTAATCCCCGAGCCGCAACGCGTAGCGCTGCCCGGGCGGAGCCAAAGGCGAGGATTACTAAGCGAAAGTATGCGAAAGCATTGAACTATAATAGATCTGGAATGATAACTTCGGTGTTTTGAACCTATGATTGGCTGAAGCCGGCGCACTGGAAATTCAACATTCCAAAACACTGGGGAGAGGTCGGATTTGGTTTTCGAGGAGTGAGAATTTTTTCACAAGTTTGTTTTCGAGCAAAAATTGGCTAGAAATACATGGTTTTTGTCGAAAGACATCATTGTTCAGGATTCAGACCAGGTTTTCTGTTTAGTTCCAGCTGTCTTACACCTATCTGCAGCAAAAAGTGAGCATTTTGTCTTTAATATTTTGAAAAAATTATAAATGTTAGTACGTGTCAAAGAAAACTTTGCTGTTGAGCTAATAAAAAATATGTAATGAACCTTTAGACAGTCCCGAATATATTGTGAACGCTAGGTATTCCTCTTTATCCTGAACCTTTAATCCTTGCTTTAACTCTTTCAAAACATGAACAAATTGATGTGTTTTGAGTGGTGCTATTTTCGGCTTCGCAATTTGTTGGTTAGTTCAATGGACCAATCGACTGTAGTATAAACAATATTTTGTAAATGCATTTTTTCGACCCTAAAACGTTCAATGTTCTTGAAACTTCGCATACGGATGTATTTTGCACGGAGTTAAATAATTCCTGTAGTTTCACGTTTTAGTTCTTACTTGAATTTTCAAAAACTCAGAAAAAGTAGCCAAAATCTGGTGGATTTTTCGTAATTTTCGTCTTTGCTTCAACATTTTTCCGTGATAGTACGATTTTTATCAAATTTTATGACATATATAAATTCAACTGTCAATATTTAAATATTTATGAATGTTAGAGATCTGTTAGTAGATTTAAATAAAGAATTTTACTGATACAAAAATGATATTTTTATTTTTATATATTAAAAAATGCCGTGTCGGCGTGTTGCTATGATTAGAGAAAAAATAAAAAAATCATCACGGACAAAACAATAAGGACTGGGTCTGCCTGCAAAGTGAACACAAAGTCGGCTTCAATCCCCCCCGGACTGATCGTTCCAGATCTATTATAGTTCAATGTGCGAAAGTCGTCCGCCATTATGTGTTGGTTTGGTTTGGACGTTCGACCTTTTAGCTGACGTCATTGAATTCCGAGGGTTTTGTAAGATAAATGTCATGAAATCTGTAGGGGAACAAATCGAAATCATTAAAAAACAATAAAAATAAATCAAAATACGGAAAAGACGACGAATCGAAGAAACGTGCCAACAGAAGGAAACAAGAACGGAAACGTACATAAAAGGTAGCCGTATTCAGACTGTTCAGTAGCCGTGATTCCACATTTTAATTTAGAAGTTTATACGTTTCTTTCTTTTGTAAAAGCAAGACTGTAGTTTTATTGTAAGTGTGAAAATAATTTACAGGTAAAAAATACGACCGTAGCTATCTTAATAAAAAATGCATGGCTTGAAATGGTTTTTAGTGCAAAACAAAGATTTAATAGTTTATAAATATTCATCAAATTGTAATAATTAAAATTGTATTTCATACCGTACTAAAGTTCACACTACGCATGATGACAGATGGACCACAGACATTAAAAAAATTAAGTATTTTTTCATTAAAACTGGTAATTCTTTCATTATTTTCACAGTTATTTAAAAAATATAGAACGCATTATTAAAAAATGCCGTGTCGGCGTGTTGCTATGACAACTATCCTGCAAATACTTCATATTCCGAAAATATAGTTGCATCTTTGATATTTTAAGGCGAGGGGTTTTGCATGCATGCATGTATTTCTAGTATGCATTTTTTAGTGCAAATATCCACACCTCATCTACAAACGTTCTTTGGAAAGCGGAATAAAAAGAGCCTGCGCTTAACGGTCTGTTATAAAACAACGTCGGCTTTCGTGAACCCTCACTCCTATCTGTCCTCCTATGTCCCCCAACGTCATCATATCTTGCTGGGAACCTTTCAATCCCCCGTCGCCTGCGTGCAGGATGACCATAATTCTTGCCATCACCAACAACGAAAGTGTTTAGTTCATTAACTTCATCAACCGTAAGTTGTGCGGTTACATAAGGTACTAGGGTTCCAACTGATACATTGGCTGAAGAGATTTTGTCAGATGTATAGGTATATGGTGGAAATGGAAGTGTGGTGTCTTTTAGTGCTACGACAATGATCTGAACGTATCTATAGTTAAAAATAATGGATAAACTGTACATGTTTTAACCGACATTTCATATCATAGGCGGTTTACATCCACGTTGACTATAAGGTTTCCTAGTAAAAATACGACTGACCTATAGCCTTTTTGCGGTATGTGAAGTTGCAGGATAAAAGAATGAGATGTCGTGTTTTTTTCATTGGATATAAGCAGGTCTCCTAAAATAAAAATTTACTGTAATCAAACTACAAAGATGATTGAATTCGATCTGACAATAGTTCCTCTCACCTGAGCTAGTGATGGTCTTGTATTCCTTGGTATAAGGTCCAGGCCCAGCCTCAGTTCTTGCTCGAATTCTGAAGAAGTACACAGTTGCTGGAAGCAACCCATACAACCTCACGAATGTTTGAACTGATATATTTGCGGGAAGCGACCCATCCGACTTCAAGAAGGTTTTAGCCGATTCAATGTGCCAAATGGTGCCGTTACCTGTACAGCTTTCTTGTAATCTTTCGATAGAATAACATAGCTGATATGATGTAATGATTCCATTGGTTTGGTTGGACAAAGGAGGGGACCAGTCTACTGCTACTCCAGTTGAATCCATACGTTTCACAAGTACGTTTCTTGGTGGTCCACTTGGTGCTAATATTGGAAAGGAATTAGGAAGAAAAAGACCTTGTCGGGGAGGGTTGATTTAACACAACATCATTGGCAATATTGCACAGTAAGAGCCGCATACATTTTTAATTTTATTAATATGAATAAAGATTGAATTATACTGAGAGATTAGATGTTACTCACCAGCCTGTTTTGTTTCAAAATATAACTTTAATTCATCATCAAGGCATTCCTCCAGGCCAATGGCTTTCACTACGTACGTATAACGATGATATGGCAACAGATTTGGTATGAACAGATGCCGTTGTTGCGTGATTTTGAAGTATTGAATGCCCTGATCTGAATCGCTTGTTATTCTTACTGAGTAATTCTCATTCTGTGGAGAGTTTGTGGAAAGACGCACGGGAAGCCAAGATATACGTACCGAATTTGAAGTTAGGTCATTGACCGTGATGTTTCGCGGATTGCATCGAGGTATTTCTAAACGTAATTTTTTTGTACAAAACTATATATTAAACTACATAATCGTGTCACGTAGTATCTATCTTATTCGCTTCGAATTCATTCGCTTCGATTTTTACCGTGAAACGGCTATTTGAGAGCTTTGTAGACACTCTGCGCTGAATAAAACTTATTGCGGCACACGAGAGGACAGCTTAAATATTGAATTGCATCGATAGTATAACCACATATAGTTTCCATCGTCTAGCAACAACTTAGTAATACTTATAAAAAAGGCATACTTGGGTAATTGATCAGGGAGAAAGGAATAATTAATTATCCAATTACAGGGGCGTATTTATGTTGTTTTCCAGAAACATTTCGATATATGGTCTTTTTCAATTCTGCTGATTAATTTACCGACGATTTCCAATCAGTACACCGGCGATCTGTTGTTTTTTTTCCGACATAAACACTGTTGGTGTCGAAGAGGTTGGCAAAAGTGTGGTGTCATACCACGCCCTAGGGAAGTTCGGAATACCGATATACTGTACTAAAAATATCGCTGTATGTTTTTCACTCATGCTGATTCATCGAAGTTTCAGATATACCAAGATTTTTTTGAAATATCGAAACTTTGATATGGCAAAATAATCTATTTTTATAATGGTTAACGCTAAACAGGACTAAACCAAGTAACTTCTAGTCGTTATCAGAAGTGGATTGTCACCTAATTGTAGCCAGCGGTTTTTCATTTTCAAATTGGTATTCCTTTGAATGATAAGGTTAGCACAAGACGCTTTTATACTGATAACATCGCGGTAAATTTTTTTCCGGTATACCGAGACCGTAAAAATCCCCCCCCCCCGCACGGCACAGTAATCTCAAATTGCAATGGATTGATATTTATTTCTGTGACAAGACGGTCTTTCCAACACAACCATTCGACCAGCCGATCCGCACGTTGTAATCCTGGTGACTGGTGACAACGTTTAACAATTCCAATAATGAACCCTGACCCAAACCCTAACCCTAACCGTGATAATCCCAATAATTTATTGGATACAATAATTTTATTGGGATACAACGTTCGGATCTAGTGATTCGACTAATTATACCAACCGACATTTTTTTAACTTTGCTACAAAGGTCAACATCACAACAGCGTCAGCTCATTACCGCAGGCCCGTAACAGCGACACTCTATTAATTTCCTTGCATATACATACATAAATGTTTTAAACGCGCTAGCCATAATAATGTTATTGATAGCTACAAGGAGACACAGAATTTCCGGCTGGCTGCTCCAGGGGAACACACAGGCCAAGCACGTCCCTGTTCCGATTTTGGTCGTGAACTCGCATCATTTGGACATAAAATGAAGTTAAAAGTAGGGAAAGAGATTTCTAGACACATACCTAGAACACTAGTTCCATATACTTCTACTTCGCACAGTGTTAGTATTTTGTTTTTTCCTGGTATAAAAACTGTTACATACCGACCAATAACCTCCGGCACACACCAGACAATAACCTCCTAACAGGAAAAAAACACGGGTCGTATTAAGTAGCAGCGATATTTAATACATTGACAAATTTGACTTATACACGGGAAAATAAAATTTTGTCCCGTAATAAAAAACATATTCTGTTGTTTTTGACAGTTAATACCCAATGCGTGCAGTGGTAAAATGTTTTTACGACTGGATATCATGCAACAGTATCATGCAACATGATGTTGAATGTTTAGCCTGATCACAGATATACGTTTCGCCGCCTGACAATTTTTAGCTTGTTGGAAAGGCAAAACGTACAGTACTGTGCAAAAGTTTTAGGCATCCCTCTTTTTGCCTCTCACGTGAAAGCTAATATCTAATTTAGAATAGAGCCGATTTCAGTGAAAATTTAACATGTGGTAGAGAGAAATGTTATCTGTCACGAGTTACTTTTAAACAATTGATAATGCAAACCGGAAGTTTAGCTATTATCGGAAGTACTGGTTACAACTTGTCCTCAAATTCAAAAATGAAGCACGCAACTTAACTTTTTTGTTAAAGTTTTCAGCGTGATTCTGTTGCAACGTGGTTACAGTGGTTCAGAAATAACAAAAATCTTTAGTGCAAAATGTTGATTTAAATTTGATCACTTTGCAACCTGGTTTAAAAATCTAATATAATATGATGCTATATAAGGCGGTTTAGTTTGACCAATGGTTGTTGATATTTCCCCTAAAATTAAAATGCTGTTATTCCGTATAATTTGCACATGCTAAAACGTTGCAGAAAAATGATCACAAATAGAGTACCAAGAGTATTCAAGAAGGACTGTTTTTCAGACGGATAGATTTTATTCAAAACTGAACACTGCACGTTGCACCACATTGATCAATAATTCTAAAATAATTTAGTGACTTTGCTACATTGTTACTGCAAAATTAATTATTCAAAAACTGTACATGGATATAATGATGATATCTCAAAAAAGTAGTATATCACCATTTCGGTTATAACTGAACTTCCGGTTTGCAATATCCATGTTTTTAAGTAACAAGTTGCAAGTATCATTTTGCTCCATCACCCGTAAAAATTTCAATGTAATTGGTTCCATTTTGGGTTAGATATGACTTTTTATGTAAAATTAAAAGCTAAAAAACGGGGTGCCTAAAACTTTTGCACGGTACTGTAGATCTGATAAAAATGTTGTCAAAAGTGCCTTCCGCCAAGTTTGTATCAATGATGGTTGTCACATTTTTAAATGTATTAAAACACCTAAAATAGAAACGACGATCGCAAACAAGTACAATAAATTATATTTTTGCAAAAATTATCACTAAAGCGTCTTGAAAATCACTCAAATAATTTCTTTGTAGCGCGGACAAGGCATGTACATTGATATTGGACGACAAAATTCCAAACTTTGAACAATTTTAGTTTCGTGGTCGTGTAATATAAAACTGACATATCAGTCTAGCTATTTTCGGCTGGTCGGGTAATTTTGAGAACCGGTGTAATTCAGTTAAATTGTTTTAGCAATTTCACAATTTAATGAACAACCAATCACAACCCATTTCCATGTGAATTAGCCAGTCAGTTTTGTCAATTGCCAGTCGGTCGACTTGCATGCACTTTTTACAACATTTTTACTGGACCTACCTGTGCCTTTCGCCTTTCCAACCGAGCAAAAAATTGTCAGGCGGCGAGACCAAGGTCTGTGATCAGGCTACTGAATGTTTGGTGGTGGAGTTGACCTATCTTTGAGCAGAGCTTTTTTGTCCTCTTTTTTAGGGTTGGTTAGAGCGAAAAAATAAGGCTCTGCAGATTTTGCATTGCGTCTAATGCTCTGCATTTGGTTGCTTGGTTACATTAAATTCCTCTTCCGCTGCATTTGTTTTGTGTATTGGTTTGTGCGTTTTAAAATGAATTTAAAATGAATGATTCAAAAGTACTTTTAATGTGTGAACTTGCGAACGCCTCTTGGACTAATTACAAGAACTTCATTAAGGAAACCTCAATAAGTCTGAATATATGTTCCATGCCTCGCAACCCACAACTTCAGTTTCAACTTCAGTCGTTTAAAGATATTTTACTTTGTTTACAACGTGGGCTCGCATTTAGTCAAAGGTTGACCGTCAAATTGTAATCGCGCGCATCAAATACCCATTACCCAGATTAAACTGCTTTACTTCCTCTAAACTCTTGGACGAAGGAGAATGCAAATAATGCCGAGCCTAGGGTTGACCTTGTATTACGCAATTTTTCATGCTCTTGTTTACCGTTGTAATGAATAGGACAAATCGTATTGAATTTGCATCAATTATTATAAATAAAATAATGTAATTTTGGATAGATGTTTCATTTACATATATAAATTACACCCCTCGTAAAAATAGTAAAAAAATGCGTCTTTTCTTGGGATCTTGATTTTACCTGATTTGAGGGAATATGTTGTTGGGATCCACATCTTTTGCTTGTTGTTCCATTATTCTTCAAACTATCTCCGATGCGTATCTCAAATCCATCAAGTCGTTCACCATAAACGTTTCTATTCACAATTTCGACGTGGGTGACTGCAATACGTTTTTCTAAATCAACTCTCCACCAAGGATTTGGTAAATCTACCTCAGTGTGGGTACATGATGACCAATAGTTGTCTTCATTGCCATCTACAGCTTTTGAAGCATTTTGAGCCATAAAGGTTGTTGACTGATTGGTCGGCTTTTTCAATGCAAAGTTTTGCCCTGATTGAAATGGATAATTATAAATATATTAACCATTACATTACATGCTTTTTCGATAAATTTGCCATCCCAGCGATAGATAGGTAGACCTGTCACTTTAACCAGAGAACACATGATTACAAATGAGGTAGTAAAAATGAGTTGCGCGATTTTTTTCAAAATGCGCGTCTGCATAGTCCTGCTTGATTTACAAAGTATTTAAACAGCCGGAGTCTGCAGAAAAGGCAAAGATGCATAAGTTAAAGCTGTAAATATGCATACTGTTTTGCTAATGCATGTGTTGTAACTGTTGTATTTTGTGTTTTGCTCTTTTTCAGGAGATGTACACCATGGAATTCATCAGTGTTTCTAACACATTACCGAGTACAATTGCATGGCATTTTATCGTCATACTCATTACCTTGCCAACGAAAGCACGTGCATGGATACAATCAAATTTATTCAGCTAACTTTTTCACTGCAAGATTCCGAATTTCGCATTCGAAGTTCGAATTCATTGCGAAGTTCCAAGTGTCATTTCAGAATTCGCTAAGGCATTTGTAAAACAAGAATTTGATTGGCTCGTTGAGTTCAGGGGCCTATTAAAGCGCCTATATCACTCGTAGGATCTTCACGGATTGGGAAAAAGCCCAAAAAATTAATCAATAAGTTCTTCAACCTTTTTCGACTTAGTTCAATATGTTCTGAGGTATTAGCCCTCAAACATGGCTATTTTCGCGTTTTTGCAAATTATGAGCTGTATTATGAACGGTACTTCGTCCTCATTTCCCTATACGTTGCTCCGCCATGTATAATAAATGCGCATTATTTTACATTTTGCGTGCATTTCGAACATAATTTTGAACAGATCTTAATTCTCTAATAATAAATTCGCATTATTTTAAATTTGGCGTGCATTTCGAACATAATTTTGAACAGATCTTAATTCTCGAAAGACACACGGCGTAGCATGCGGAGGAGGCTAACATTGTTGTCGATTGTGTGCTTTTCGTTTTTTGAAACAATACCAGAACGATTGATGCTAGAGTTTAATGTAATAACACAGCTGGTATGACTAAAGGTATATCTTTATGTATATCTTTATGTATCTGTAAAGGTATATCGCGGATACTTTATTGTGACGATACAAGACCTAAAAGCGAACAGCAAATGAAAGAAATGGGCGAGCTTTATTCAGCGGAAACGGGACAAATGGCAGAGCTCAGTTGTGTGCTCGCAACACTTCACGGAAGACTATTTTGAGTATGGGATGTAATTGGTATCGCGGCCGTGCCTTCTGTGCTTCAAATAGGTGAAGGTATGTCGGCATCCTATACGCTGGTATATTTCTCATGTATTCCACATTCATTTTTTGTGTTTTATGCATCCAAATTTAAAATTATTTTACTTGAGTGTATGCGTTTTTGAAAATAGATTTATATTTTAACAAGAGCTTCAACCCTTTTACAGTTTTATAATCATGTAATTGTACTTTTCCGCTGGACATTTTCAATTAGTTGTCGATGTTTAACAGTGTAAGGCGACCAAAGGTTACTCGCATATTCTAGCATAAGCCTCACAAGTGCGCAAAATGAAATTTTTCTGACCTTAGGATCATTAGAATTCTTAAGCATTCACTTGATGAGCCCTTGAGTCTTGTTAGCTTTCGCCACGATCACTTCAATCTCTTAAAGTTACAAGCGCTTGGCATTCATGGCATTGAATTAAATTGGTTTACAGACTACCTTTCTGACCGTGTTCAGTCAGTACATTATCAAAATGTTTTGTCCGATCCAAACCCCATTGTATCTGGTGTGCCTCAAGGTTCCATTCTTGGCCCCCTACTTTTTGTACTTTTCGTTAATGAGATGCCTAATGTTGTTTCCCGGTGTAATGTTATGATGTATGCTGATGATACTGTGATGATTTTCTCGTCAAATAGTGCTGAAGAGATTGAAGATGTTTTAAATCAAGAGCTGAATTCTTTGTATGCTTGGCTTTCAACAAATGGTCTCTTTTTAAATAAGAAAAAGTCGGAGTTTATCATATTTGGTACTTCAGCCAGATTATCAAGTACACGGAATTGCGATGTGAAGATAGGTGGCAGTTCGATCAAACGCGTTTCAAGTTTTAAATACCTCGGTGTAGTGTTGGATGAAGTTCTGAACTGGAATGCTCACCTCAATTTTATCATCTCGAAAGGAAGTAAGAGAATTGGTATGCTAAGATAAATACGTCACAATATCACTTTGAGTGCAGCTGATGTTATATACCGGTGTGTTATACGTCCGGTTTTTGATTATTCTGATGCTGTATGGACATGCTGTAACAAAACGGATGCTGATTGTTTAGAACGTCTGCAGCGTAGAGCAGCCAGAATTGTTTGTAAATCGAATTGTAGTGATGTTGCTCTTGAACATCTGCAGTGGTCTGCATTGGCTGATAGACGGGACATGCATGTTTACAAACTTGTAAATAAGTGTTTGAAAGAAAATGTGCCTCAATTTTTAATTAATTATTTTACATTTAACCGTGATAGGGTGTCTCGGCGTACTAGACAGAGTAATTTATTATACGTACCTAAAGTTAAGTTAGAAGGAACCAAGAAGTCATTTTTCTATAATGGCTGTGTTGTTTTTAATAAGTTATCATCGAGCTGACAAATACTCTGATTAAATGAGCATTGTTACTGTATTATATATATATGTATGTATATGTGTATGTGTGTGTATATGTATATATATATATGTATGTATATATAAATATATATATATATATATATATATATATATATATATATATATATATATATATATATATATATATATGTGTGTGTATGTGTATGTATATATATATATATTTTAACTAATTTTATATTCTATGTAACTAATTTATAATCTAATGTAACATATAATTTGTAATTTCATATCATAACTTATTGATTTTAGTATGTAGGGCACCTATTGATAACAGTATTACTGTAATGCTGAAAGGTTTTACCCTACTGAAATAAAGTTTTCAATTCAAATTCAATATGTTTCGACCATGACAGATCACACGACACTGTTACCCCAAGATCCTTCACACATGACACGCATTCCAATTGATGACCATCCAGTTCATATTCAGCAGACGTTTTGAATTTCTTTCTTGATACATGCAGTACTTGACATTTTGACTTATTGAATTCCGTCCCCCAGTCGAGACTCCATTTTTGTAAGCTGTTGAGGTCGGCTTGGAGATCGTTTTTTGCGCCAGGAAGGTCAATGGGTTCGAACAGTTTTGTGTCATCAGCAAATACAGTAGAGCAACTGAAGATTGGGAGTGGACGTAGCTTGGGATATCGTTCACGTAGACCAGGAACAAGAGCGGACCAATTTTTTCCCACATCATTTTCCCACAAGTTGTTGTACTCCTGCATTCGGGCTTTCTGTGCGCCGCTCCCGTACAGTTAAAGCAGTTTTTAGCCAGTTTCTTTAAGTGCGAGTCATGGAGGGCCGTCATGGAATTTGTGGCTCTACAGTAGCCAGAAATATGAGTCGTAATTTGGCTGATTCTTTGTTAAAAATGACTGAATCTTGTAACCTGACTAGTGTTATGGATGTGCTTGATTTTAGTACGTCTAAAGAAACTAATGTTAATGCTACAGAACATCCACTCTGCGAGGAACTAGCGACGAAGCTGGAAACTACATCTGGTGAAGTATTGGCAAATACTTTGTCTAGAAATGGCAGTGTAAACGTTAACTACTTCGCGAGACTATGCGGCTACTTTATGCCGTGAAAGATGTCCTTGTCCGGAGGCTAGCAAGACAATCTCCATGCATGGTCCCAAAGTTGAGTTTACACTTGCAGTAGACATTCTTGAACTTATCCGATATTGGCAGGGCCGTCGCTAGAGCGTTAATTGGGGGGTTGAATATTCATATTTTCATGTTATACCCGATTGATTTCTTTTTAAATCAAGTTGATTTCAAAAGAAATTAGTCGGGCATAACACAAAAATATGAATATTCAACCCCCCAATTAACGCTCTAGCGACGGCCCTGGATATTGGAAATCGGGTAAGGAGAATCAACAATTAAGGGAAATATTTGCCAAGACAGGTGAATCTCTGTTGGTAAACTCCCCTTCAACTGCCGAAGTCGAACAGTTATAACTCTCAAGTCGTTTGGAGGAACTGGAATCGAAATTTACGGCGTTTACTGCAGAATGTTCTGCATCAATGAGTGCAATGGGGGACGAGACTGAAAAGCTAAAGAAGGCTTTGGAGTTTGGAGTTGAGGGACACGAAAATTAGTCAATCGCTGGAAGCCGAGATTGTTTCTCTGAAAGGCCGTTCAAGGTACATAATGAACGTTTAACAGAAAATGTGAAAGAACACGCTTTTGAACTTAGTCTTGTCAAAGAAAGAATAAAAAACGCTGACTACAAAATTAATTTGAGCAAATCAACAAGAAATATTTACATACAGAAAGCACAAAGCGAGACAAAAATGAGCCTCCTGGAAGAGTCGCAGCCGAGACGATTAACACAAGACGTGCATTTAAGCCGAATTTAAATATAAATGAAAAACACGTGCATTTAAGCCGAATTTAAATATAAATGAAAATGATAAATCAAAATCTAAACAAGCTGAGGATTTAATAAATGTTGACGAAAATATCGAGCGTACTGAGTTAAGTGAAAATACTACGCAGAACTCGGAATCTGGGACAACTGGTCTATTTGATTTTACCAATGAGGAGATTAATGAGAATTCTCATGTAAACAGTGGCAATAGCAACATAGAATTTGTCGGTGTACAGAGAAAAGCAGTAAAGCGTATATTCTCGGTGGAGTTAAAGAGGGTGTAACGACTGAGGAAATAACGCAATACATGAAAGATACGGGTATTGAACCAACCTTTTTTCGTTTAATGCAGAGTAAAAGGAAAGGCACAACATCAACTCGAGTTAATGTCTATGTCAAGGATTTCGATTCCGTTTCAATATTCTGGCCGGTAGGCGTACATGCTAGACCGTGGGTATCGCAAGTTAAATGGCAAGAAAATTTGGGGAAAGAGAAATCTGCTACGAAATGAGTGGCCATGGAAAATTTAGACTATATAGCGTGTTGGAACTGCGGCGGAGCCTAAAGTAGCTTTAGTTATTTGAAGAAATTATCGCAAATGACAGATGTTTTAGCTGTCTCTGAACATTGGCTATATCGTGATAGCCTGTCGTTTTTAGATTCTCTGCATGGAAATTTTGAGTGCTTTGCACGAAGCAGTGTGCTAAACGATTTGAATTTTCGCTAGAGAAGGGGTCAAGGTGGTGTTGCGACTTTGTGGAGGAGAGAATTGGTGGGCCAACCATTACCAGGCGGAAATGACAGGCTTGTAGCTATCAGAGTAAAAGGTACAGTAAATTTGGTTATATTTTCTGTGTATTTGCCCTCAAGCAATAGATCATTGTCAGATTTCAAGAAATCCTTAGAAGAGATTGAGCAATTTCATTACGAACAGAAAACAAATGGTGCAACTGTTGCTATTATGGAGGAATTCAATGAACATTTAAAAGTGTGCCGCTCCAGTCAAACGATGAACGCAAGGGGGAAATTTTTACATGCTATGCTTATTAAATTGAATTTACGTGCAATTAATACAGAAGCACATTGCGTTGGACAGACGAATACGTATATATCTAGCTGTGGAAATAGCATGATTGATTATATTCTTCTTGAAGAGGTTTGGTGCCGTCGGTAAGGCACGTAGAGATTGCGGCTGAGATCCCAGTTTCACTTGCCTGTTATTTTGCACATAGAACGTAATAAGATTGTAACGCAACATTGTTCCTTGCTCTGAGCGACGAATTGCATGTTCCAAGTGTACAACCAATGACATTAAAACGAATATTGAAAATTTAGCCAATTACTTGGCTCCATGCTGTTCTCCTCAAACACTTTTTGAAACATCGGGTGAAATTGATGCTCAGGTGTCATTTCTATGCGAGGCAATTTGTCAAGCAGGGAAGACACTTCCACGGGTGGTATACAATAAGAAAATTAAGCCATTTTGGAGTGAAAAATTAAATCGTCTAAAGAAAATTTCGCGACAAAAATTTAAGAAGTGGACCCGTAAAGGCGCCCAAGAGGAATGCAACATATTAGCTATGTAGGCTATAAGAGGGCTAAGTCCGCTTACAGGAGCGAATTGCGAAATGCAGCTCGAAGAACAGAACAACAAGAATTTGATGAAATAAGTAATGCTAGTGAAATTGATCATGTAAAAGTTTCGCGATTTATCAACAGAAAACGAGGAAAGAAACACAAATTAATTTCGCAATTGAAATGTGATGGGGAAACAGTGTCTGACCCGAACAAACTAGCAAATTTATGGGCTGATTATTTCGAAGCTCTTTTACGCCTACTTCAAAATTTAATGAGGAATTTAAACACGAGGTGAATAGGGATGTTAATTTTGCAACTGAGCAACAAGTACCTTTTGATGGGATTTTATATGAGCCGGTAACACTAGAAGAATTAGAAGATGTAATAAATAAACTTCCTAATGGAAAGGCTCCTGGTCACGATGGGGTTTTCTATAAGCATATTAAACTTGGCCAGCGTATTTTGTATCTAGTTCAACTGTTTTACACTGTCATCCAATCTGAATATATTCCGTCAGCTTTTAAGTTAGCAATTAAAATACCAGTACCTAAAAGTGGAAAAGCTTTTGCGTGCACATTCGATGATTATAGAGGAATCAGCTTACTGACATCTTTCAACAAAATTTTGGAGCGATTAATCCTGTCAAGAATAAATCAGAAGTCACTTTATCGTTTGCATGAATTGCAGGGGGCTTATCGAAGAGAACATGATGCCCTGACCACAGCATTTGTTATCGACGAAACCATCAATCATTGTTGTGAGGAAGAAGATAAAGTTTATGTGTGTAGTGTAGATAATAAGAATGCTTTTGATAATCTATAGAGTAACGGAATGCTGTACAAACTGTATCATAATGTAGGTATTAAAGGGAAATGTTTGAAACTTATTCAGCATGCAATGGTACACTGGAATGAAGGAAATGGTACAGATTGGTAGTTGTTATTCTAGATGTTATGATCTTCTTCAAGCTACGCGCCAAGGGGGTATTTTATCGCCGTGGCTGTTTACAGTTTTTGTTAATCACTTGAATTCAATTTTGCGAACAGCCCAGGTCGGGACTGTTGTATCTGGAGTACACTATGACTGTTGTATAGACTGTTGTATTTGGAGTACGCTATGACTCGCCCATGTATGCAGACGATCTTACAATGATTTCACGCTTAAAAAATGGTTTGGATTAAATGTTGGATTTATTGTTTGATTATGGACTAACATGTCGAATAACTTATAATCAAACCAAAACCGTCTCAATGGTTTTTGGAGAGACAGACAGATAAATGTGGCATTACGAAAGTGGTTTCTTGGTAACCTTCAGTTAAGTGAAGAAGATGTCTGGAAAAATCTTGGAAAAATATGGCACGTTAAAGCCAACGATATGAAACCAATTGAGAGTGCGGTCACAGAGCATACAGAGGTTCAACTTCTCATTAATTTTGCGTACCACATGCTTAGCCATGCAGTGCGCTAAAGAGAGGCCTTCACCCCCTGAAACTGATAATATTGCCAGTAAGAATGTTCAGGGGAGAGAAGGCCTCTCTTTAGCGCACTGGCTAAGCTATGGGAAGTTAAACCTCTGTATGCTCTGTGGTGCAGTCAAAGATGGTTATGCAACTGAAGTGAAACTTGCATCTTTAGGGTGCAGATCTGGTGGAATTAATCCTATCACAGCGAGCAAAATGTGGAAAAGGGTTGTGCTACCTAAAATTTTGTATGGCTGTGAATTGTGGCTTCTTAATAAAGCAAAGTGCCTGATGCTGAAGAAATGTCAAAATGTAATTCTAAGTGTGATTGAAGGTCTTCTACCTGGAACGTCTGGCTCGGCGGCAAGGGGTCTTTTGGGCTTGTAGAGTGTTGAGGGAGAAATAAACAAAGAAAGTTGTTGATGATAAGAATTGTTCGGTACACGTATGGGAGAAAAACATCCACTGGTGTTTTGTTGCTGATATCATGAAGATTTCCCTGAAATATAATTTGTGGTCACATATCGAAAATATTCTTGGTGATGGCACGTTTCCGACTAAAGCACAATAGAAGAGAGTAGCAAATTCGCAAGGCTATATTTTCCATACTTTAGAACATTTCACAACCAAACTTTGCAATTTTACTAAGTTTAGGATGCTCTTTCAAGATGGGTAATATTTTTGCATTCTTTGATAGTTTATTTATAGATAAAGGTCCATATGTATAAGTGTTTTGAATTTTGATACAATATACTATGTTTAAACCATAGGGCTCCCAATAAACCAATTGTATTATTTAAATACACAACAGAAAGGATTTTCTCTTAAAATTCCGTAAAAATGTTGTATCAACTGTGTGTGAATAGATATAAGTATGTATAGGCAATAATCAATCTTTCGCCCGCGGTGACATGCTCGACGTGTATACATTACATAATATTTGAGAAGGGAGGAAACTCTTTCAAACATGTCGATGTATATAACAAATTCAAAGATAAAATTTTACCTCAAAACCCACACAAAACATCAAATAAAACTTGACACAGGCAACTTGTATAATCAATAAACAATATTCTCACAAAAATATTTCAAAAAACTAATAAAAAAGCGGAAAAAATGTGCAAAACTTTTGCTAAATTGCCGAAATATTTCGTGGGACGATGCTGGATGTGAAATCCGGTTTGAGGAACGAATCTGATTGGTCGAAAAAATAAACAAACTTGCTTGCATTTTCTTGAATCCGGGGGGGAGTTGACTTTTTAGAATAGCTAACTAGGGGCGCGAAAATACAAAAAGGCGAAAAATATTCAAATCCTTCATTCAACCCTTCATTTCCAAAAGGAAAAATCTATATAAAACTCAAATTTGAATATTTTTCTCCTTTTTTGTATTTTCGCGCCCCTAGTTAGCTTATTCTAAAAAGTCAACTCCCCCCCGGATTCAAGAAAATGCAAGCAAGTTTTTTTATTTTTTCGACCAATCAGATTCGTTCCTCAAACCGGATTTCACATCCAGCATCGTCCCACGAAATATTTCGGCAATTTAGCAAAAGTTTTGCACATTTTTTCCGCTTTTTTATTCGTTTTTTGAAATATTTTTGTGAGAATATTGTTTATTGATTATCCAAGTTGCCTGTGTCAAGTTTTATTTGATGTTTTGTGTGGGTTTTGAGGTAAAATTTTATCTTTGAATTTGTTATATACATCGACATGGTTGAAAGAGTTTCCTCCCTTCTCAAATATTATGTAATGTATACACCTCGAGCATGTCACCGCGGGCAAAAGATTGATTATTGCCTATACATACTTATATCTATTCACACACAGTTGATACAACATTTTTACGGTAATACAATGAATTCTTATTGAATTTTAAGAGAAAATCCTTTCTGTTGTGTATTTAAATAATACAATTGGTTTATTGGGAGCCCTATGGTTTAAACTTGTCACTTGTGGTTCATAATGTATGACTGTCATGCTAGAATCTCAATGTTGTCCTAAGGGTTAACAGAGTGTTTTTATAAAATGCAATTTTCAATTTATGACATCACTCTGCCTTTTTAGTTCTTTCCGCTGTCCTTTGCTCTTTGCTGCTTTTTGCTTGACTTTAAATTTGCTAATATAATCTTTTGCATATGAAAAGCTGCGGACCTTTAAATATAGTTTTATAATGTTTTTCAGGCAAAGCTTGGTAGTTTGTTTTGACAACTCTTGGTTGCATCCCTGCAAAATGTTTCCCCACAACAAGTTGAGCAATGGTGACTCAAGTGCATCATTGCATAAGGTATCACAAGGAATTTTCTTCCGTAGGTCTTCTTGGTTGGTGACAAATTGTCAAAATATAACCTCAACAATCTCTACAATTTCCACCAAGTCCTTGCACGGTGTCACAAGTCCACCCCTACTGTGAGCATCAATATAGGTGTTCTCAATACCAGGGCATTTCATATTTTCAAGTATAGTCTGGAGCTCGTCGTTAGGTTTACTGGAACATTGTTTTTGTAATTTTGCTAACATGTACCCAGCAAATATGTAGGACAAGGGTCCACGTTTGTGTTCACTTATTAGATCGAAAGGCTTTCTACTTGAACTTGAAGGCTTTTGCTTACCAGACTTAAATAAAGCGACTAAATGGTCTGTCATGGAGATCATTACAAGGCTACATAGTGGCTGATTTGTGCACTTGAAGAGGGTAGATGATGTGGGAATATAAAGTTCGTAGAATTCTGTGAGAAACCTGTCTTGATATATCGGCAGTACAGCGTCAAACAGAGAATCGTTTGAGTCGATTTTCTCCAAATCCGATGTTATTTCTTTGTTCCATTAACCTTCCTTTAATAGATTTAGTTTTATTTTATCAACGATGCAGATTAAACCATCATTTGTTAGCGCGGGCATGTCTTTAGTTGGCTCAGTGTTCGCTTTTAATATCTCGATGTTTGGGAGAGTTTCCCACTCCTCGGGGACATTGCTTTTGTCGATATTCGCTTCTGTTTGTTCAGAAATAGAATTCATAGCCGCCAAACTTTCCTCCATTGTTTCTCTTTTACAAACTACTTAGAATCGTCGATTGTTTGCCTTCTAATGATGGTAATTTTCGCAAAATTTGTTCAAAACCGCAACTCTGTGATATAATCCTATACAATTTCTGCTGTGGCTAGGCACTAAAGAAGTCACGTGACAATTGTTTTCTTTGATCCCCAACATAAATACCGCCCGCTGCGATTTTTCTTTGAAGTTTACCGGCTAGCCAAACCATCTTATTTTATTAACTGTGCTTTGATGTAATTCTGTTATATTTGGACAAAATAAATATATTTTTAATAATTTAAAAAGCCTTAAAACCGGTTTTCTTAGGAATCTGCGACAATCCTGTTGCTCACGCGGTGTTAGCATGCAACGCGAATTGTCGGTCTAGAGAAAACGTTTGGCTATGGACATTCGATAATATGCCTATGGACTTTTGTGGACGTATTAGGCAACTTGACAATGACGGCTTTCTTGATGTCCATTTTGAACAGGATATTTCTTTACAAGCTGAGCTTTTAGATGAGTTTGCTGCATAATACGTACACCGTAGTATTAAGGTGTCAAACTTGATAACGGTTTAAGGGGGTTTTTTTGTAAATTTATTAGTAGGTTAGAAGTTTTTTGTAAATTTTTATTTAATCTCCTATGGGAGGCAAATAAAGCATTTCACTATTATGTTAGTTTTCGGCAGTGTAGTGGAGAACAAAAGTAACTATATAAGCATTTAGAAGTATGAACATGAGTAAATAACTCGTATTCGTCATTCGTAATGTACTCTTCCGCAAACCAGAACAATTTTCAGTCAGATACAAACTCTACTTTACCAATCTTACTTTACTAAAATTTAAATTTACTAATTGTAAGAAATCCTGAAGGTGGTTTAGTAATGAAGGAGATATGTCTGTTAAAGTGCATATGACACGAAAATTTACATTTTAGAATCATAGAATACATTGTGCGTTATTATCGCATTGTAATATATTTTTCAAAAACGTGATGCTAGAGGGACTATTTAAACATTTTAATATATGGCCGTGAGGCAAAAACTGTCCAATGGATGGGAGAATTTGCACCAAAATGACGTCATAATGACGTTGTGGTTTTAGTGGAGTTAAATTAATAATAATAATAATAAACTTTATTTACGCTCGATAGCCCCAATAGGTTTTTACAAGTCTCTTTTCGTGGGGGTCGAGAAAATTCAAATTCAGTCAATGAACAGGAAATACATCTCATCATTGACGTCATTTTAGTGCAATTTCGTTCCCAGGCATAGGAAGTTCTTTTGCCTCACGGCCTTGTATTAAAGACCAAGACCGAAGTGATCTGATAGGTAAACTTGAATATAGCGACCACTCTATTTTTGCAATCGATTCATTTGAAAGGATCAATCTTTCTCCATCAGGTGGAAGAATGATTTGTCCTAAGAGGCACAAAAAGTAAAAAAGTTCCGGTTAAGGCGAACATTGTCCCATGTACTTTATCTGAAAAATAACACATATTACTATAAGAAGGGGAAAGAATTGAAAAGATGCTATTGTTACGTACTTTCATATATGCAGAAAGATGTGCAAACTATAAATGAGCACTCTTACGTATACTGTTAAGAAACAATATACATACATTAGGGGAAAAGAATAATGATCCACCACTCCAGCCTGTGTACGAGGGAATATTGTTATTTTACAAAATCTGTGTTTGCGTTTGATCACACGCGACACACTGTGGTAAAATTACACGATTTGCGGGATTCTTGATCCATGACCATATGTTGTCGGGATGACTGAACGACTTGTCAATTTTGCATTAATATCAAATATATATTTAAAGAAAAATTCGATTATTTGGCTTGTTGAATCCTACCTTCACATGGAACCACCAACTGATAACCCAATCCAAATAAAATGAAGAAACTAGCACACATCATTTGTTAGAATTAGATCTAAATAAAAGTTAATAAAATATTTCAACATTTTTAAAACCTCTTATGTATGAGCAAAATTCGTTATTATTTGGAGATTACTTGACACAATTAAAATTTCACAGTCTTAATTATAATCTCATCCTTGCTTGTAGCGCCCATATCCTTTATAACTTTTTTTGTTATGAAAGCAAAGATTTACAGTTATAAGTTATCACTGATTTTTTTAAGTTTATTCAAATAAACAGTGGGAAGTAAAAACGACAGCATTCATGAGCAGACCATTCTCTTCACAAGGCAGTTACATGCTTTACGAGCCACCTGCAGAAAGGGATTCAAAGCCTTTACTAAAGCTGAAGTATCTGATAGGATGCATGACAATGTCCATGAAAAACAAGACCTTGACATTTCTGAAACTGGACTCCCAAGCTCGGCACACTCATTGCATGGACAGTGGTTATAGCGATAATAAGCAAGAAAAATAAGAAAGCTAAACTAGTTTATTGTAGAAAATATCAACCTTTGGACATTAATTTTTTTATAATGGCAGGCCGGAAGGATGACGGTAAATTCGATGTCATTACAATTTACAAAAGACGAGAGTAACAGTTTGTTAATTATTACTCAAACATACAATTTTCAATTCAATATTATTAACGATGTCTCTTTCTATGCTGATTTGCATAACCAGGCTTTCGAAGCATAATTAAATTGCTCCCGATAATTTTTCAGCAAACATGCACTACTTAGTCTATTTCCCGTAGTAAAGGTCATTTAGATGATGGGGAAACGTGCATTCCCCCGACCCCTCCCTGGCGAACACACTAGCGTATTCATTATTTATTTCTTTAGAAATGGATTTTTTTCACACTGAGTCAATGTTGAATGAACACGAGAATATTGGCATAGGGAGAATAATTCGTCAGGCGGCTGGCTTCGCATTCAAAGGTGGTGTAACATCTATCGGTATGTACAGAATTCTTGTGTCCTCTGTTCCTTGTAGAAATATAACTAGAGAGTTACAAAAACGTATCAAAGACGTACTGTTAATTCAAATGCTCTTTGCAATGCAACCATGAAAGTACTGAGTTGTAGGTGTTCACGTCTCATGGAAGTTGGTAAGTGCACCAAAAAATTTAATTGGAATTTAAGAAAGTGCAGTGTGTTTTATAATCGAATAAATATAATTATAAAACAAGATGGCGGATGGCTGGTGTCAATTGTTTTTATTTTTGAGAAACAAAGCGTGTTACCAAAATGTAGCTGCAGCCGGATATCATGACATTGTGATTGCTCTTCGGTGGTTTACCTCCATTTTTTTGACAGTTTTTGCCTTCATAAGACTTGCACTGTACTTGCATCAGTTGTATATATGACAAATACAGCTTTGTAGCTATTGTATCCGTTTTTTATATATGATAGTTTTACTTATAGAATTTTAGTTTGTGCTCAAAATAGCACAAAAGTCGTACAGTCTTTAAAGATCTAGCCTTTGGGTATAATGAAAGACAATGCATGCTAGTATTATCGACAGCTGCATAGTATTAATTCATAACTGATTGCCTCACATTATGCCTTCAAATCATTAGCAAACATTAGTTTTTTTTACTGTCATTGTAGGCACATACTGCATGTTTCAATCATTTTCTTTTCAATTGCATACAGCATCTTATTAGCCAGCCCGACGACTTAGCTTCACTATTCAAATATTTCCGTGTTCATTGACTGTGAAAATAATCACAATGGTAATGCAGTTGAAACCGCTGGCATAGCAGGAGTAAATTATCGCGGGCTAGCTACGCCACTGCTTGCATAGGCGTAGCAATAAAAAGGAGAAAAAATGAAATACAACGCAACACAGGTTTCCGACCTCACGAATTAAAGTTTGATGATGAAGTCAGATGATTGAGCATGATTCTGTGATTATATCTAGATAATTTAGCAGTATATTTCAAAGTTCAAAAGAGATAAGTAAACATACTTAACTTTATACAATCTGATCAACACGCTTGGAAGGTGTTTATCCGTTTCAATAGCAATAGCATTTATGTCTCTTGCCGTTATTTTGATAATTATCTCAGACTATATAGTATATACTGAGTAACTAACGGATTGCAGTTAAATTAAGAATGGGGCTCCCAACATTTATAACTTTATAGCCTTCCAATAACATTCTTTTCACGTATATACGCAAAATACACACCAGGTACCAACGGGTGAAGCATATTCAATGTTCAACGTTTCAACTCCATCGAATTTCATCGAATCGTTGAATATTAATCTAATGCTTTTACATTTATTGACGAGAGTTGGAAATGTAATCGACACTGATAAAGGAAACATCCAAATATTGCACTACACAAGCTAAAACACCAGTGGTATTATTATGATGTAAAACAGAAACTAATTTCTAATTCATTTGCTGCATCATGTACCAGTTGCCTCGCAATTGAAAGTTTCGACATCCCTGTTCAGCACGATCTATACGTTATATATAATACAGTACTGAAGTTATCACTCAGCCACTTACCGCGATTTTTTCTTGGTGTATTTATCGAACGAAAGCCCTCTTTCTGTTTATTTCCTGGTTCCTAAAACGTTTTATTCCGCTGAGCGACGTGTGTCAACACAACAGAATAGACTTGCATCAATTCCCCTATCAGCGGGGGTTTATAGAATTATTACTGTAGAACTGACCGCTTCCTCATTTTTGAATTTTTAACAGTGGGAGGCAGTCTTAGTATGAAACAATGGAGCGTTTATGCAGCTATCTTGTATCTTTGTAGCAGAAATATATTTCCTAATCAGAGTTTCTTCTGTAAACTCTCTATACTTTGCCCGAAATAAAATATCATTGCGAAATACTGACACTGCATTTATAATAATAAGTTTTAATCCGTAAAACTGCCGGCGTTAAGTCGCCAAAATCCGTCATGTTAAGTCGCACATGGGAACGCATACTTACGTTTACTCTCAATATATCTGTTTATCTTCTTGACATTATGTGGAAAAATATCTGTGTTAGTATTAGACTACCTCTGACCCAAATTTGAAGCACGCATGCAAACAAACGCCTTTCTCAAATCCAGTTTATCTTGCTTTTTGATCTGTATATTCTTGAAATGAATAATAGCAAACACATAATAACAGCATTGAAATGTAAATTTTTGTTCGGACAACTCTAAGACTATTTTTGATTATTTTGTTTGCATCGAAACCGCTTCGTGCATATAAATCATGTAAAGGGAGTGATTTAAATTTATTGTGATTAACCACAAAATGATATACCTCTCCCAAGGTAATGTCGGCTCCATATAGTATATTTATATTGTCCTAGAAACAAATGTATCCAATAACCCCTTGCAGAAATCAAAAAGTTTGCTGTGGTTTTAACACTGATCACGACTGAAAAGATAAATACAGTATGATGCAAGTATATTATTTCAGATTATATCAATGAATTTTATCATTTGATATCATTTAATATTTGTGTAGTGAACGTTTTGAAATTAAGTTAGTCACCTTACTAACTAGTTAGTCACTTTATTAAGACATTTTTTATGCTCTTTAAACAATATTAGCCTTAATTTACTTACATGAGGGTAGTAAAGGGAGGACGTGGATCACGTTTTACAGCTGGGAAAAAGCTGTTTCATAATTCACGTGTCTCAAAAAAGTAGCTTCAGGTCTCATCTATACTAGCTGATGAGTAAAAGGCCTGGAACTAGCTACCAAATAGAAATCCATTTTGCTGTTGTTAGTCACTTTTATCTTTTGTTTTCCTTTGAGAAACTTTTTAAAACTTAGTAACTGTCTTTAATAAAGAAAACTATAGGTCTACCAGAAATTTACAAACAAAGTAAATTATATTCCATGAGAAGTTTGATAATTTGGATCATAAAAGGGATTTCTATTTGACAACTAGTGCCAGTACTTTTCCTTGTTTTCAGATCAACTTACTGGAATACATAACAATCTGTTTACAAATCTATATCACGTTCATTTAGATTGACTAGATCTTATTTCTTTGATGATGACGATGACCTCCAAAGGCCTTCGAAAAATTTTTAATCTTATTTGAACAACCGTCTCATCATAGTTCAGGAGCTTGTTGTCAATCATTCTCATTTCACCGGGCATTTTTATTGCGAATCATGCCTCGCGGGCGCAGAACAAATCACAATTCACGGGCCAAAATCAAGCATTTCACATTTCACACGAACAGATATTTGCCGATCACGGCTCACGAACATAACTTTTACAACTCTTTTATATTTGTTTTTTGTTATTTCGTCTGTCTGTGAGTATGAGCTACCCTTCGACTTTTTAAGATGCCAACCATCAACGCATTTTCCTTGTCGCACTGCTATTAACTGGAAGTTTCTTTAACCGATCCGCTAAGTCTGTTTATTCTTGATTTTTCTGCTGTAAGAACGATTTTTAAGAGTGTCTGACACGGAATGTGATTTATTTTTGAAAATATTTTTTGCTAGTTGTTTTTTTTTGTTCGAAACAAATTATTATTTACTGAAATACGTAAATTTCAAAAAACTGCTCTTCATGAAAATTTTAATGCCCGTGGGCGGGATCCAAAATACTCGACAAACGTCATCATCGGAAAGTTATCGCAAAAATGATCGCTGGTCTTTTATTGGCTGCTGATGGTGCTCGGAAAATTCTGTCAAGGCCTAATAACATAAGATTACAAAAGACTAGCCGATCATTTTTCCGCTGATGACGTTTGTCGAATATTTTGGATCCCGCCTATTTTGGGCATTAAAGTAAAATTTATATTAAAAGTCGTTTTTATCACTGAAATTTACGTATTTCTAAACTCATTTCGACCCAAAAAACAGTTTGCAAATATAGGCAGATTATCCAAGGTGTTTTGTATCTAGTTTTTGTGTAGAGTTCGTGCCATACTTCTTTTTGAAGCGGTCATCTAAATGTGTGCAAATATTGATCGTCAAAAAGTTGCCAACCTGAGGATAATATTAAACAAATGATGCAACAAGTGTGACGTGATTGAAAAACACCTATAAGCTAGGCGACTGTGGTAAAATTAGATAAAACAAGACGCTTGCTAAGCGTTTACTCGAGCTAAAGCGCTCAGCCGCGCTCTGCATGTGATGCGGCATATTTACATATATTAAAAGGTGACTGAGTTATTATCTTTACAATAAGCATATTAAAAGATATATTAAACCAATATCGGGCTAACTATGCTGGCTAGCGGCGTAACTAGCGTCAATATATTTCATACATAAATCCGTCAGCGTGAATTTTGCTACTCAGAATCTGACTTGGGTCTCGAGCACGCTGTTGTCGATATTTACAGCTGTGCTTAATATCAAATCATATAGCATATCGTATTCAGCCCATTCACATCAAGATTTCGACACAGAGGTCTTTTTCAGTACATAATTAATACTGTTACTGGCAATATATTCTCCCGTATAACTCGATCGCGAAAGAAGTAAGTTTGATATAGTGTAGATACATGTGATGGTGTATATTTGTATAAACTAGACGAGTAGACAAATTAAAATATGCGTATGTCAGGTTGAGCGGCGTTTGAAAGCGTATACATATACAGCCATTTTGTTTGGATCGAGGACGCGTAGAAGCAAATATTCCCATATATTTGATCGAGTGCGCGTGTTAAAACGCACGTTTACAATCACAATACAGCGCAGCTGCCACTTGCCAGACCAGCCGTGATAAATGCGTATGGTCATTTAGTTTTGATCAGGTACGCCTAGAAAGCGTATATACAGCCATTTTGCTTGGATCGAGTATGCATCAGCGTAGTGCCGTTTTGTTTGGATCCGGAGTAGGCATAGAAAGCATATATACATCTTGCCATTTGCCTGACCCGTCGTGGTCAAGGACAGGAAGTCGAATGAGATGATAAACTGATGTGACTGAAGAGCAGCCAATCAGATAAGTTTAAGCCTGAAAGGCTTGCCACGATTGGTCAAAATGTAGAGTGGCCGCGTGAGAGACTAAGTTTTGCACGAAAAAAAACCCGAAGGGAATTTCGAGTAACAAGACGCCTGCTAAGGCGTTCACTCCGCCTGCCAAACGAAAATGGGCACAAGGCCAGGCAGGGCTGTAACTAGAGAGTTCATTGGGGGTGGGGTACATTCACTTATTTCTGTTCTGCCCAACTAATTCCTTTTTAAATCAATTATTATTAGGGTACCTTCCAAGGCATCTTAAGACATTGCTAGCACATCTTATGTAATCACTAAGATAACCAAAAATCAATGTCTGAGTGACCTGCCAGGCACTCTGTCCAGAGTCCTAGTAGGATTGCAGTTTTTAGAATTTAATTTAAATTAAAGACTTTCATAGTACATATGTTAAACAAGATTCTTTTGCCATAATACCACCAACATATAGCTGTTTTATTTTGCAAGTAAAGAAAATTTTACTAAAAGTGTATACAATACATCAATCTATTAAATCCATCAATTTATTAAATCTATTCTGTAGCACACTGCCTGAAGTCTCCATGATATAATTTGTTGCAAAAATGTTGGCTAGCCTTTTGATATATTGACAAGCTTTGAATTAGATATTTGATGTGTTGATAAGGTGTCAGGTAAATATTTGACATGTTTATTAAATGTTGGTAAGGATTTTGACTAGTTGACAAGTTTTCGACCAGACTTTTGACATGTTGATAAGATCTGAGTTAGTCTTTTGATATGTGGACAAGCTTTGAAATGGACTTTTGACATGTTGATATGTTCCTAGTTAGACTTTTGGCATGTTGACAAGATGTCGGTTAGGTTTTTGGCTTGTTGACAAGATGTCAGTTAGGCTTTTGGCTTGTTGACAAGATGTTGGTTAGGCTTTTGGCTTGTTGACAAGATGTCGGTAATGCTTTTCGCTTGTTGACAAGATGTCGGTTAGGCTTTTGGCTTGGTGACAAGATGTCGGTTAGGCTTTTGGCTTGTTGACAAGATGTCGGTAAGGCTTTTGGCTTGTTGACAAGATATCGGTTAGACTTTGACCTGTACATGCCCACAAGTTGTCAGTTAGACTTTCGACATGCTGACAAAGTATTTACTTCCAGAAAGCTTCAGGTGTCAGTTAAAACATTGGTATATAGGCAGGGTGTCTGATAAAGTTTTGGCAAATTGAGAAAGTGCCAGTTGAAATTTTACTAAATTTAAGTTAGAATTTAAGTTAAATTTTGTTCCTTTTTTTATTTTGCATTTTTGAGTTTTTTTCTTGCTATATTAATAATTACAGCAACAATCTTTGCAGTAATCGACTTAAAAGTATTTCTGTGATCTGTATTTTCTGTGATATCCAATTTGAAATCCTTTCTCTGAGTCAACTATTCAACAATAAACATGTCAATTTTTTTATAAAGAAAGTTATTATAAATACTATAGGTAAAGACTAAAATGCCGCACTCAGCTATGACTGTTGACGTTCTAACAAAACAAGTATTAAAATCGCTCATAAAAGCAACAAAAATTAAAAAAAATACTAAGCTATTAAGTTTGAAGTCTGAAGTATCCACGATATAATTTGTTGGGAACTTTAGACTAACATAATATTATGTATTTCTGGAATTGGAATGTAAAATGTCTCTTACCTTTTATAATTATATGAGATCCTACAAGCAAATAAATCATTTTGCACGAAATATTAGCATCTCAACATAGGTAGAAATAGAAAACCAAGGAAAGCAATCACAACGTGTTTAGAATTAGGAACACATTTCCTAGACCCATTCCTTAATCATGGAATGATGGAGTCTATCAGAATTTGCCGTTTTAAAACATTTCTGGAGCAATGTTTTGATAAAGAACCTTCCTGTCCCTTTTTGTTAACTATTACATGTTAAAAAAAGTGTTTTGTATGTAGATATTTCAGTAGAATTTGCGTTTGATTCTTGTGTAGAAATTTCTAAATTTCCTTAAAAGTAGGAATAAGCCAGAAAATGACGGAAACACGCTCTCAAAACTTCACCGCGACACATCGCTGGAATTTGTCGTTTTAAAGCATTTTGCATGAGAATCTTTGCACGTAAAACCTTCTTGCGGTTTAGATGTTCTAGCATGCATGTTTAAATGCGTGTTTTGTTGACACATTTCGCTAGAAATTGAGTTTAAACGCCGTGTTTAGGTCGGCTCACGCGGTTTGTGCCAGCGGTATCACCCATGAGCGCTGCACCGACTTCTGACACCGAAAAAAAATAAAAAAAAAAAAAAAACAGAAACGGGGCGAATTTAAAACTCCGCCTCGCCTACGGCAGGCGGAGTAATTAAATCGAGTGGTCAGATTATATTAATCGTGCACGCAAATACCACGGTGGAACGAGCATTGTAAACAAAACCGGCACAAACATGCAGTCTTAAACTAGCCACCCTACGTCACGAGACAGGATTGAATGGTTCTTATCAAAACCGTCATCTAAAATTGTCAATAAAATTTCCCCAATTTTTGATAAGATAGGGGACTGGGATGCATAGGTATGTGATCTTTGCACGCGATGGTCAATGCACATTGAACGCTACATCCCAATTGGACATATTTGGTAACGTTTACGAAGTCAGTTTATCTGGATATATGTCTCTGATAAACATGTCTCCGACAAACATGTATCGGGATATTATCATATCCTTTATGTTTTAAATAGATGTATCGTACATCACGTTAATGGTGTTAAAAGCACGTGAAAAATGGCCTCATTGAAGAAAGATCGATAAGCCCCTCAACTTGCCTTTTTAATGTTGTTTTTTTCTGGTTGGTCAAGAAGTAGGCCTCACGTCTATACGTCACGGGCGCCCGTACATGAGCGTTATGATGTTTTGAGCGTTTTCGTAAGATTTTAAAGATAACTCAAGTGGCACAGGAAGTATAAATGAAATTATACAAGGGCTAGGCAACATATAATTTTTCGTGCAGTTTATCTCGTCTACGCCTTGAAAAATGGCTGATATGCTTAATATTATTATTGCCAAAAACTGCGTCTGCATTATAATTACGCATTTGACAGTGCTTTTCAGATTTGGTAATGGCTGTGATATGACTCCAAAAATATTGCAGGCAAATTGCCGCTCTGTATATTCAAGATGTCTTGTGATATAGTATAAACAGCAAAAAGAAGAGCTACTAAACCCGTGTTCTTGTACGCAATTAAACTTTCAAAACTTTTGTTTGACCAGCAGCCCGCGGTCACATGTGTGGAATAGCTAGTGGCAAGCCCAGGCCGCTCCATGGCTTAGAACACGTTTATCGTTTGAGATTTAAGATCAGTGAACATTTGCGTTAGGGGATCTAGAAGGCTCTTTAAGAACGCTAATGATTTTGAAGGTGATTTAGGCCGAACCAAATCATCACGGGTTCTTTGGACTTATATAAACTATTCTTTCGCATTTCTACCGAATCAGAGGCTCTAATATATAAAATGTAAAATATGCAAAAGCGGCCTCGGATTGCCTGTACGTTCAAGCTGTAAAATCTGAATATCTTAAATAAACAATAAAACAAATTAAACAATCATTGAATTTAGTTTCCATATTATATGAAGAATTAGTAACAGCAAATTCTGCGGGCTTAATCAGTGATCAATGATAATTCATTAATATACCCTGCTCAAACTCATCCAATAATTACTAATTAGCATGAACTGATCACTAAATACATTTAGCAACGTAGTGTAGGTTAAAGTTCCAACTGATTCTAATCAAATATGCGTAAAAAAGCTTGATAAAATACAATTATTGTAAAGTTCCAACAGATTTTAATCAAATATCTGTAAAGAAATTATTTTTATGTAGAAACATATTCTATTTAATTGAAATAGTTGGAATGGCGATTTCATGGAATGGCTATATATACCCCCAAATCAAATCCTGATCCATTCGCCACACCCCTGTTTTAGATCGCATTTCTCCATCCATGCGGTAGGGATTTGAACACTTCAGTGAACCGACCTCTCCCCAGTCTTTTGAATGTTGATTTTCCAGCGCACCGGCTTCAGCCATTGAGTTCTATTACATCTGGAGAGAGCACGCCAATCTCTGTTCAGTCAAAGAGTTGAAGCCAAAAACATGGCGGATTTCTGACGAATCATCACGCCATTTGACGCCATTCACGCCATTTGACGCCATATCTATGGCAACGGCTAAAGGTAGTAACCGCTAGCCAGGCTCAATGGCTATATATACCCCCAAATCAAATCCTGATCCATTCGCCACACCCCTGTTTTAGATCGCATTTCTCCATCCATGCGGTAGGGATTTGAACACTTCAGTGAACCGACCTCTCCCCAGTCTTTTGAATGTTGATTTTCCAGCGCACCGGCTTCAGCCATTGAGTTCTATTACATCTGGAGAGAGCACGCCAATCTCTGTTCAGTCAAAGAGTTGAAGCCAAAAACATGGCGGATTTCTGACGAATCATCACGCCATTTGACGCCATTCACGCCATTTGACGCCATATCTATGGCAACGGCTAAAGGTAGTAACCGCTAGCCAGGCTCAATGGCTATATATACCCCCAAATCAAATCCTGATCCATTCGCCACACCCCTGTTTTAGATCGCATTTCTCCATCCATGCGGTAGGGATTTGAACACTTCAGTGAACCGATTTGACAAGAAACAGGAAAAGATTATTTTAGGATAGATGTATCAATATATTACTTAACTAACTACATTTACCATGCATATGCAGCACTTGATTGTAGGACTTCGATATCGGACTTACTGCAACTTTAAGAAAATCATATCAGTTTAGGATTAGACTAAATTTAGCCAAAGAATGATGTGTGAACTATCTGTACCTCGGGTCCAGTGGTATGAGTCGTATTTTTATTTAGAATATGACAGGTGAAGTAACTACTATAACTTTAGTATAAATTACTGATCTCGCAAAGTTGGACAGTGTATGGATAACTTTGTAGAATACGCAGCGATGACATTGTTCAATCGGAAAAATGTAAACGTAAAAAGGTCTGTTGTTGTAAACGTAAAAAATCTGTTAAAAATAACTGTTAGAATATTTGTGTGCTTTGTATAGTCTTTCAAATTTCACTTATATAAATCCTGATGTCATCCATTTTCTATTCCTTTTTGGCCAATGAATCCCAATCTAAGCGCATGGAATCGTATTTTCTCAGAGAAAATAGGCACGTCCCAGCTCCCACTTTTACCCCTTCAGCCATGACCATTCATTGACATCGGTGGTAATTTGTAACATTTATGAGATTTACGCGGGTAAGAACAATGAGGTACACGATGATATTATAAATTGGCAGTTAATATCGTAATTTGCAGACAAAAGGATAAATTTGTAAAATTACCTACGTAAGGAATTAAGCTTCCATAAAGTCCACACTGAAGGATGCACAGGAAATGGATGCACTGAAAGAAAGCACAAAAATGAGACAAAAGTATGAGCATTTGAAGATGTAAGCCCATAAGCTCTGAAGCATATGTATAGCAGTAATGGTAGCTGTATACGCGCATAGTATACGTACGTGTGACTGCAATTAGCTAGACATATGCATCGTAATCTTGGCTTTCCTAGGCGTATAAGAGTGGAAAATACAGTCTACAATTTAGCTAGGGTTGTGCATGCATACTAGGATGAATGTGATCAAAATGCATTGAGGACGGGGGGAAGATGATTGTAAATTGTTGTTGAAACGCATGATCTATTCTAAAATTGGAACAGGCATGCATACTCAGTCTGAACTGCAGATTGCGCGGATACACTACTTGTATCTGTGGTAACATATGAATTATTTCTCATTAGGTATTGTGTCAGTTTCACTAGAAAATACAAAACAAAGAGTAACTACGGCAACGGGAAATACAAAACTACGGCAACGGTAATTCAAAACAAAGAGTAACTTCGGCAACGGTAATGCAGTTTCGTTGCGTCGGTCGACTCTGATGTGTGGTCCACTTTAAATTACTTTTAAGATCAGAACAAAGTTTTATGTGCAAATATATACACTGCGACTCACGATATTACTTGTATGAGATATTTATGCCGTATGTATTCAAAATGAGCATTGCTATTCATTAAAACTTACGAACATCAAAACAAAGTTGTGAGAAGATCTTTACGATGTTGATATTTGATGTTAGTCACATGACTGAAAAAATATGGCGTTGTTCCATATTTGAGGCGGACCACGCTATTAGTTTTAAAAATATGATAACACGATAAGACGTCGTTTTTAACTTAATTGGAAGTGGAAGCGACATTCTTTAACCAAAAACAGCATAGGTAACAACAAGAAAATGTTTTAGCTAGAAATTAAACGAACTTGGTTTCATAGTTGAAGGATTTTTCAAAGATTACGTGGAACGGTGGAAAAGAGGGATTCTGGACTTCTAAAATGGATAAGAATGGGAGGTATTAGGCGTTTGAAGGAGAACTGTTCGTAAATTATCATGATCAACGTCTATCAACATTTTGAGAAAGTTTGCTTTGCCATATATCTTCAAAACTAGCAATGATGGATTCCTGGTAAGCAATAATAATTCTAAAAGTACCTCCACTGGTGTCGTGGAATAAACGTTTGGCACTGGATTGAGGCAAAAAAATGCTTGAGAGCACAACAAGTCGAGACAGACAAGACAGACAAGTCGAGATCAACATGATAATTCCCTAATGCTGGAAAAGGAACTTCTGATGAAAGGTTTTAGGGTACCTGCCAGAGAAGTGGTAGAACGATCATTTAGATCCGTATTATTAGCAACCAACATGTCTTCATATGTGCCTAAATGTGCAAAAGAGACCTCTGATCCCTATTTCCGCTGTTACCAGCAGAACTCGTTTACTTTACCACTTTTTTGTTGACTCCTTAGCCTCGCTGGTCACATACCATCATTGAATATGAATAATCTAACTCATGCATACATTTTCCCAGCTTTATCATGCTGATTTCATCTGCCCGTCAAAAGGACAAACTTCTGTTGTACTCTCTGTGCAGAAATATTTAAACAATGACAGTTGAATTTATATAATATGTTATAAAATTTGACAAAAATCGCACTATCACGGAAAAATGTTGAAGGAAAGGCGAAAATTACGAGAAATCCGCCAGATTTTGGCTACTTTTTCTGAGTTTTTGAAAGTTCAAGTAAGAACTACGTGAAACCACATGAAATATTTAGCTCCATGCAAAATACATCCGTATGCGAAGTTTTAGGAAGATTGAACGTTTTAGGGTCGAAAAAAATGCATTTAAAAAATATTGTTTACGAAAAATACATGAAAAACGTCAATTTCTCCATGTTTTGAAAGGGTTAAAGCAAGGATTAAAAGTTCAGGATAAAGAGGAGTACCTGGCGTTCACTGCAAAATAAGTTTGGGACTGTCTAAAGGTTTCATTATATATTTTTTATTAGCTCAAGAGCAAAGTTTTCTATGACACGTACAAACATTTGTAATTTTTGTAAAATATTAAAGTCAAAATGCTCACTTTTTGCTGCAGATAGGTGTAAGACAGTAGGAACTAAACAGGAAACCTGGTCTGAATCCAAAACAATGATATCTTTCGACAAAAACAGTGTATTTCTTGCCAATTTTTGCTCGAAAAACAAAAATTCTCACTCCTGGAAAACCAAATCCGACCTCTCCCCAGTCTTTTGAATGTTGATTTTCCAGCGCACCGGCTTCAGCCATTGAGTTCTATTACATCTGGAGAGAGCACGCCAATCTCTGTTCAGTCAGAGTTGAAGCCAAAAACATGGCGGATTTCTGACGAATCATCACGCCATTTGACGCCATCCACGCCATTTGACGCCATATCTATGGCAACGGCTAAAGGTAGTAACCGCTAGCCAGGCTCAATTTTGAGCCCGCGGCCGTTTTCACACCTCCCTGGATGTGATGTTGATCTTTTTCGCAGTGAATTTTGTTTTTGTCAATGAGAATGATTTTGACGAATTTTTTGGGACTTTTACGATTTATTCAAAGATGTACAAGTTATTCATTGTATACTTGGCCTTGGACAGGAACGGAAAATTAATAAAGTCTTGAAAATGTCGACAATTGCAAGATTTTTGATGAGGAACACCAGCCTGAACTATTTGAAGTTTTGTATTTAACAGGTATTTGAAAATTAGAGTTTCTTTCTTTTAAGTTTATTTTTTCAATTTTCATGTTCTATATAAAATTTGTAAGCTTTGTAAGCCTGAATATACTCTACAGTCTTACAATGAATGTACAGATTTATCATTTATGTTATGTATAATTTGGATCAGTTGGATGTAGAAAGTTGAAATTGCCTTCTGCTATATTTTATATCTTTGAATCATAAAAACATGGTCCTGAAAGGTTACCAATCCCGTTCTCCAAGTGCACAAAGTTTTCTATTGTTTTGTGGAAAGTCCCAGTGCATGGAATCCTATTTTCCCAGCAAAAATATGCAATTCCTAGCTCCCAGTTTACCCTTTTCAGGACCCTCTAAACATCTCATATTTCTGCCAAATTAGCTCTTTTATTCAGGTATATTGACAGTTTGTAAAATTAACCACCCTGTATGCAATCAGACAGTAGAAGACATAGAAGTTTATTTAGACATAGAAGTGTATATCTTTTCTACACTGGCACAAATTGACACATATGTCTGCAAAAAACACATCTCACCTTGATTTCTGAGTCCTATGCCTTTTTAAGGAAGGGGAGTCAAAGTCATCATTTTTCTAATGCAATTTTCTATTGATTTCAATGAATCCTACGTCCAAACACCATCCCCTGGGTGATGCCAATGTGTATCATAGACTCACATCCTTTCTTGTCAATGCTGTTTTTGTTTCTAGTGAACACTGTAAAATTTGACACCTGGCTTGTACAGACTCTTACCTGTTGTTTTTGTATTCTAGGGGAATGTCAAAAATACATGCAAAATGTGTCTTGAAGATAGCATTTATGAAGGAAATTGAAGATAGCATTAATGCAAGACTAATTTTGGACTTTTTTAATTTGCCTTTTTACATGTATGATTACTAGCTTAACATTGACAATGAAACTTTAAGAATAGAAGTGACTACTGCACAATATAGAATTTGACATTTTATTAAAACATTCATCATATCATAGATATGACATGATAAAATTTCTGTCTCTGTTGTTTTCATATGTATATGCTTTATGCCATGTTGAGGTGAGATTCTTACAGTAGATAGGTTCTACAAACTAAGAAAACAGTAACAAGTATATTAGTATATTGTAGTACATTTTTGCCTTTACAACACAAGGATACACATGAATCCAGTAAAGAAAGCAAATGCCTTTATTCTATAAGGGTGGGAACTATCAAGGATTCTTAAATACTGATAAGTCAATGATATTTACAATTACAATTGCAAAATTTTATTTTCACAGAGTGACCCCATTCAATACTGGGCCCCTGTATTTGGTCTTGAAATGTCTAATTTTCTATGCACATGCAGTCAACTATTGTATCTTTAAAAGGCATCAATGGCTAGTACAAAACATGCAGTTTTCTGGACCCTGTCACTTCTAAATTTCTTCTGATTGTTAATGTAGAGTGTGAGTTACCTTGGTGCATTTGGAAAACAAAACCTTTTATGCCATGTCCTGGATATTTTCTCTGCAGCTGACATTTTTACCAGGTACTGGGTTTGCACATACTGGCAGGTACAAACCTAAAACAAAGCGAGTGTGTACTTTGTTTAAATCTTCAGGTAGTATCTACTTTCTACATAAGCAGCTTAGCCGAAAAGAGTTGCATAAAGATGCTGCTGAGTCCTGGAAAGTCTGGCTAACATATGCAACAGCATTCAGCAAAACTAAACGAAGCTAGCAATAAAAATACAATGCTCAGAAGAAAAAAACTATGTCAATAATCTTTAACCATTTGTATATAAGATCTAAGGGTTTGTGTGATCTAAAAACACTTTATTATCAAACAGGTGTGCATATTTATATCGTACGCAAAATACAAAGTATATGTTGTGTGAAACATACCTGAAAGAGGAATTCCCCTGCATTTGTAGTAGATTCTTGCTCCGACAAGTAAGGCAAACACTATTTTTCACCGTTAAGCAAATGTAGTATAAAAATATATTCAAAGAAATCAAAATATTTTAAGATTATTTCCTTTTTCTCGCTATCTCGAAAACAATTTTTTGTTAAAAACCAGGGGGGCGAAGGACTTTGCCGGACGTATAGCATCGCATTGTGGGTCAGTGGTAGCTACCTGTAGCCGGGAACCAATCGGGAACCAATTTTGCAAATCGCCGCCATTAAAATGGCTTCAAAGATGGCGGCGCGTGCTTTCTCCAGATGTAATAAAGCTCAGTGGCTTCAGCCAATCATAGGTTCAAAACACTGAAGTTATCGTTCCAGATCTATTACAGTTCAATGGGGCCAACAAGAGAAATCCAACATGGCGGAACAAGAGGGCAAAATGACTATACACTATATTACAAAATCGACGATTTTTGCAAATTTTGCCGTCCCTTTGTTTCGGAACTCATCCGATCAAGTTTTATGGGAAGGAGAAACATAACGTGAAGATTTTAAGCATATATTTGAGTGAATTTAATGAAAAATCGCAAAATTATTCATCGATAAAAGTTTATGTGAAATGGTCTCTTCACTCTCTTGGTGAGTTCGAGCGTTTCATTGCCTGAAATCCTCACTATGTTGACATTTAGCCTCTTGAATGGTTTCCTATATTTGTAACAAGCATTCTGAAAATAGTAGAGGAATAGTATGAGAAATAATTGTCGTAATCGTAATTGTTCAGAACGTTCAAGACTATTAGACATTCACATGTTGTGTCCATCCGAGATTGCTTGCAGTGTTTCTTTAATCGATTTCATACATCTGCTTCTACAGACTGACCGTGGACGAATGAATTTTCAGTTTTAATTGTTAGCTTGATTGTCATTTCAGGCTTTCAACTCAAGTGACATTATGTATTACTCAGTTAACTGCTATTAGTAATTTAAACACTATAATTACGTGCTTATTATATCGAGGTGACTTGCCTAAGTTTAAAAGCACATAAGATAAAGGCTTGTGCTCATTAGCTTTCATCATATGTAGTTTTCAACTTGTTTAGCAAGGTAACTCACCTCCATTAATAGGTGCCTGATAGTGACATGGGAGAGAACACTTACCAACACAAAGTTGGGTTACAATTCCATGACACGCAATAATACAGACTGATTGGTCGTTCTTATAAGAACGACAAATTTGATTGGTCGTGCTCATTCCGTGACTGTCTTATTGCGTGTCATGGAATTGTAACCCAAAGTTGGAACATTGTGATGACTAATATCAATTAACTTTCATTTCAGCAGTTACTGAAAACTATAAGATCAGCACCAATTTAGTTTAAAAATTAGCAAGAACATTTTTAGTTTGGAGACACTATGATTGACAGTTATGGTCATGTCTTCATAATTTACAGATATGTATTTGAGATAAAGGTGCTCTAGCATATGTTGAAAACAATACGTTAACAACTTTAAATCATTTCGGCGATGCGCTACTGCAGTCACTAAACGTCAACCGGTCAAACGTGATATTTTAAATACACGGTCAGTGACGAACTGGATTGAAGACTGAAACGCCTGTCCGCCATGTGGTCACTTTTCTCGGCTTCTAAAGACTAGATTGGTAAGTTCAAAGTTTTTTTTTATATTTGAAACGTATTTATTTATTTTATTATATCAATATCAGTATATTTTCACTATATCATCAACATTTTTGTCGTTGCCTAAGCCCTAAAGTGTTAAAATCTTCATTAAATATTTAGTAATTAATTTGCATAAAAACACATGGTAATTAATACAGGGTTGATTGATTGGATATAAGCTTTTTTCCAAAATAAAATCTGATTTCTTATAATAACAAGATTTTTTCCAAAGAAGATTTTCAAAAATTTAACTACATTTTAAAAGAGATGTGATTAATAGATGTCATTATCACTAATCAATTTGAATTGTATTCTTGTGTGATATCATTTTTTGCACACCATGTGAAGTTTATAGAATAAACCAAGTAAAAAAGCCTTGCTATTAAAGCTGATATACACTCTGTATTTTTAAATCTATCTTCAATAGTTCATTTCACATTCCCTAAATCTACAGCTTCGGTGTGGAATAATAAATATAAATAAGATTTTTGCAAAAATAAAAATTTTCTTATTAATATAAGAAAATATATAAAAAAGAAATTATATAAAAAGATTTGCCAACTGTACATTTTCTAGCATCACGATTCGTGTATGCCACATGGTGCCAGGCAAACACCCTTTACCATGAGCTACTGCAAAGTGATTATCTTGCCCATTCTTATCACTCACAATATCATTGATTTGAATTAATTTAATTTGTAGTTTTGTGAGATAAAAAGATATAAGAAATGTAAAAGTGTAAATAAATGGCAACAGAAAGTGGTATGTGAAAAGTTATTATGGTTATTGGGTAATATGTATCAGAAGCCAACCGCAGACACTTCCTGCTTTACACAACTAGTCTATGTTAATCCTCTTGATAATTCTGACCATGTAAAAGTCAGTGCCCAGTAGTTTATACATAAATGCAGACACATAAATTCACAGTTCACACAGTACAAGAATCTCATGCAGAATTGTTGCATTCAGATTCAATGGGAGATTATTGTTAGAGTAATAATATCAGACAGAAATATTGTTATAGTTTGAACCCCCTCTTTCCTAAAGAGTGATTGAATTTCCAAAAATTTACAATGAAGGACTATAGTTTTATATAGCATGGGTCAATGGCAAAGTAAAACAGGAAGGGGGCAACTTCTTTTGAAGGAGAGGTTGTTGTTCTTGTTTCTTATTTTAGACTAAATAAGATTTTCGTGTAAGATAAGATAAAGCAGGTTGTTTGTTTTAATTATTTAAAATATGAAGAAAGTGGGGAGAGGGGTGAAGATAATTTTAAAAAGGAGAAAATATCAGAAAAGGGGGGAAATGCAGGTTATACAACTATAAACTATTTACGGTCACAAAAGGAAATAATGATAAGGAATGTTGAAGATATACATACATTAAGCTAAGTCGAGGCTAAAGTAAGCAGTTCAGGATTGCTTCACTCCTTGATGAAATGATAAATTAATAAGAAATAAATTGATAATGTAATAAGTGATAGATATATGGATGACATGTTTGTATTGGTCAATTAAAACAGTTTCGTTCACTCCTAAAGATTATATTACCCAAATTTCTAGATATCTACTGCCATGTTTGCAAAAATGTTACTGGTGGAGCACACCATTGTGTTCAGTGTGCAAAACCAGTGCATGCAGCTATTTGCTCTGAAGAAATCGGTAGTGAAGATGAAGGATATGGGAGCAAAGTTTTGTGCTTTAACTGTCGTGACCAAGAACGAGGTAATGCTTATTTTTTATATTAAAATTGTCACCCTGATTAATTTTTTGAATTTCTCCTTTAACAGATAAAGCGTCAGTTAAACCCAACTCTGGATACAAGTCTGAAATTTCAGCATTTCAGTACTTGATTGGCAGAAGTCAGCACAGTAGTATTTGTCAAAAGAAAAGACCAAAAGCTGGTCATGAAAAAACGAGACTAGCAATTTGTCTTGATTGCTATGAGTCTTCGAAAGCAAATCCAGAAAAGAAATTTTGGCTTACACGTTTTAACCAATCAACAATTGATAGCCATTCAAATCGTATTCATGAAGGCAAAGGATATCGTATACATTCTGAAGATGATCCTCGTGTAGCTGAGGCACTAACTGAATACAAAAAACGGTATGATTATTGTATATAAAAATTCTTCAGCCTGGTCCTCACTTGCGACATAACCATAAGCAACATAACAAAAAATAATTTTTTCTCAGAGGCTTAGGAAAACAAAACAGAAAGAATTTTCTTTTGCATTTGCTTTTGTTCTACCATAGCTTATGCCCATAGTCTTATGCTTGTACTTGTGCTGTTGCTAGTTATGCCGCACACTTCACTGCATGTGTTTGTTTTGTCTTGTTACTGTAGCTTGTGTTGTGCTTATGTCACTAGTGCGGACCAGGCTTTACTTCACGTATACTATTTTAAATCCATTGCACTGACAACATTGAGACTCGCTGCTCCTTAATCAGTCATAATTTATTTTATTGAAGGGATAGAGGGGTTGGCGCAGTTGTTGTCAGAGCCAGCGCCTTTCATCTGAGGCTGTAAGTTAGAACCCCAACTCATCACACTTGGGTGAAAAGAGTTGGTCAACGTTCTGCCAAAAGTCGTAAGTTTTCTTCAGATACACCAGCTTCCTTCTATGAGGAGTTATTGACAGGGCTGGGATTAAATTGGGGCGACTGTAATTGGCTAATGATGTTGTAGTTACCCAGCATACTAAGGCAAAGACAATGATATAAATGATAAATATATATAGCTCCATGTGTTGAATTCTAGGGTTTCCCCGAATATGTCACCAACGCCTTCTAAAAGAGCCAAAACCTCCAATTGCGATCCAAAATCTAGCACTATTACCCAACCATCAGGTTTAGGTGCTAAGTTCAAGGGTATTCCTGCTCATGAGTCTCTTTTGGAAGACTTGGATTATGATCTCTGGAGTACTGCCCCACATCAGAGTGAAACAACTTCAAAGATTTCGAATGAAAGTACTCGACAGTCACAAAACAGCAAAAATACGCCAGATTCTTCTCGTCAGGTGGCAATCGACGGTTTTATCTCAGTTGAAAAAGCCTCTGCCGCGTTGAATGTGAACTCAATGGACGTCCTTGCAAGTAAGGTCGCAGATTTAGTTGTTACAAGATTGAATACTCAACAACGTAGTTCTCCCACAATAACAAGCTCAAAGACGATTAATGACGCATGTTGCAATGAAGAATCAGCTTTATCTTCTGCAGAGAATCTTAAACAATTTCTAGAAATTTGTGATGATTTTGTGTTGGAAGGCGATCCTGGTAAAAGACTTCTTCTGTGTCTTGTTTGCCATGAGTACTTGAAAACGCCATTAGTAACGACTGCCTTGAAAAAAAGACCAACTGGTGGTCCATCAGGGAGCTTGTCATTAGGCATGCATTTAACCGAGGATGATTACCAAATGCATGTCGGCGGTCACAATAGCAAATGGTACCGATTGAAGAAACGTATGATAGATCATCTCTCTGTCTCAAACGATACTCATCTTCATGCCTTGTCATTCAAACAGAGGATGGCTCCAATAAAACGTCGAGGATTGTTGGTGGTAAAGAATTTACTGAGGACAGCCTAATTGGGTGTTGTCAAAACAAAATCAGCCGCCCGTCAGTATGAAAGTCGTGTTGCAGAGCTTTGGGCAAGTGGTGGTGATGTTGGAGACTATTCACACTCAAGAACCCTATTTGTTGATATGCTTAAGGTTGCATGCGCTTACATTGACAAGGAAATCAGCTCGTTTCTTGAGAAACCTCTTCCGAATACTGGGTTGGCTCCCCACTTTTACGTTACCGCAGATAAGTCGACCAATCACAGGGTTACAAATCAAGCCTGTGTTATTTGTCCAGTTGTGGAAGGCGAAAGGCAAGGAATCTTACTTTCACTAAGTCCAGTGTACACAAATGCGGATGGAACAGGTGGTGTAGGTAACAAACTCGCGGACTTAATTTACGAAGACATTAATCGCCATGCCAATATATCTGGAAGTAAGCTGATGGCTATGCAAGGCAAGGTTATGGACGGTCAGTACCTTACTGCTCCCTTCGTTCAAGCAATGAATAAGCCATTATTCCAATTCTTCCCTGAAGACCAGCAGGAACTTGCTCGAGATCCATTCTGGTGGCCTTGTGAGTGGGATCATGGTCACTGGTTAGACAAAGTCTTTGAGAAGTTCAAAGACACCGCGTTTGTCAACAGGCTTTTGAAGCGAACAGCCCTTTTTCACCAAATTTTCCGTTTTGGCAAAATGCACAGTGTGGCAAAGGAGACAGCAAAAGATCTGAAACTTCCTTTTCGTGTCACCGTGCCATTCGCCGTCCAGCGATTTATGAGTAGCAGTTATCAACAGCTTTTGAAACTCGAAAAAAGTTTCGAAGCCTACGTCGAAACGTTCCGCGATCATGACAATCGTCCGCTGATGGAGTATCAACTTGCTGGAAATGATTTTGTGTTCGACCTTCTCGGTGTCGTCGACCTACTGTGGCCACTGGTGATCTTAATGCTCCGATCTCAGCTGCAATGGTGTCCAGGATGGAAATTTATTCGTTGGGTGCCCCTTGTCCAAAAACAGTTTGAGCTGTTTTCCCGAGAAATTGTGAAGCGTTTGCCAAGCCATGCTGCATCTCCAAGGCTCTACAAACATGGCAAGAGTATAGAGGAATATAAGTTTGGAACGATTGATCTTGTCGAAGGCTGGCTTGTCGTTAAGGAGGAGCAGGGGAAACCGATTGATTGGTCTATGCGTGAAATAGTCGACTGCAAGCAAGATCTTAAACAACTTGCACTTGCTATGAATGAAGAACTCAAGGAACGTTTCGAGTCAAGTGTTCCTGATTTGAGCAAAACTCTTCATAAGTGCCTCGACTTCGGAATTCTTTTCGATGGCGTCTGCGGAATAAAGACGACAACGCAACTGCCAGTAAACAAGAATGAGTACGCCAAATTGGGTAAAGCTGAGTTCAGGAAAGTTGTCGAATTTGTCAGCGTGTTACCACATGTTATTGAGCTTACGTCGAAAGACGGTGTAGAATTTGGGTCCGAGTTTACGGATGTGATATTTTGGAAACTAAAGGCAGTTATCATCAAAATTGTCTGGGGGGAACTCTTCCACAGTTTGTTCCATCATTTTTTTAAGACGATTTTAAATAGCAGCAAGTCGTCTTTCTCCGGTGTCACGAATACACCCCTTGGACCTGTAGTTCTACCAAATGATGTATTCTGCGTATCCTTCACTCGGGAAGTTGTGGACGAGTTCAATTTGTCTGACATTTACAAAGTAATTCTAAGCAACAAGGCAGATTTTCTGGTTGTACTGCAGGAAGATGCTGTGATAAAAGCACTGTATACAAATCCGCTTTTTTACCAAGCTATTGGTAGGGAATTTTGCATCATCTTTGATATTATGTACTCTAAAACCGGCACAGAGGCTGTGGCAGAATCGGTGTACAGGGTTGCTGAGAAACAGGAGCAAGATGGTCCTCAAGGTATTGATGTTCTTGGAATGCGCACGAAGGTCGATTGGTGCTTTCCGGACACAGTTCAGTGTGATCGCGCTCTTGAGTCCATGGCTGACTTGTATCTGAATGGCGACAAATCACTGAATTTAAAGAAGCACCACATACCAATATACAAAGATGTGCGATCGATCATGAAGAAGGACGATATGTCTAAAGTTATAAAAAGAATTGCCACACAAAAGGCCAAGCTCCCATTCCTTTTGTAACTTTTAACAACGTTGTTTGCTGTTTACATTATGCACTAACAGCTGACTTTGTATATACAGATTGATATTAAAATGTTGTTAAAGTAGTATTGCGGTATAATGTAGTATTGTGGTATACTTATCAGTATAACTTTTAACAATGCTGTTTGCTGTTTACATTATGTACTAACAGCTGAGTGAGCTGACTTTGTATATACAGATTGATATTAAAATGTTGTTAAAGTAGTATTGTAGTATAATCACTATAATGTAGTATTGTGGTATACTTACAGTATAACCTTTATGTGTACTAACAGCTGACTTTGTACATAAAGATTGATATTGAATGGTTGTTAAAGTAGTAAAGTAGTAGTGATAGTATATATATATATATATATATATATATTTGTTACTCTCTCGCAGTTTTCATCCGCGCATTAATGGTCATTTGAATTGTCTTCCCCGCGCACTTTGCAAACTCTGCAACCTGGTGTGTTGGTAGTGTTCTCTACCATGTCACTATCAGGCACCTATTAATGGTGGTGAGTTACCTTGCTAAACAAGTTGAAAACTACATATGATGAAAGCTAATGAGCACAAGCCTTTGATCTTATGCTCTTTTCAACTTAGGTAAGCACCTATATAATTGTAGTGTTAAAATTACTTAAATTTAATAGCAGTTACCTGAGTAATATATAATATCACTTGAGTTAAAAGCCAGAAATGACACTCAAGTTAACAATTAAAACTGAAAATTTACTCGTCCACGGACAGTCTGTAGAAGCAGATTTATGAAATCGATTAAACAAACACTGCAAGCAATCTCGGGTGGACACAACATGTAACTTCAAGTCAAAATGTCTGATATAATAGTCTTGAACGTTCTGAACAAATACGATTACGACAATTATTTCTCATACTATTCCTTTATTGTTTTCAGAATGCTTGTTACAAATATAGGAAACCATTCAAGAGGCTAAATGTCAACATAGCGAGGATTTCAGGCAATGAAACGCTCGAACTCACCAAGAGACCATTTCACATAAACTTTTATCGATGAATAATTTTGCGACTTTTCATCAAATTCACTCAAATATATGCTTAAAATCTTTGCGTTATGTTTCTCCTTCCCATAAAATGTTGGATTTCTTTTGTTGGCCCCACCTCCGCTAGGTATACGTCGGCAATCTAGGTCTCCTATATCTATGGATTGAAACGTGGACGCAGATAGCGGACGGACAGACGATGTACGACGTACTATTGACTGAACTAAGTTGCCGGGTCTTTATCAGTGTATAAAGACACGAGTGCTCCACACGAGAGTGTTTGTACACTGATAGAGAACGGACACGAGTTTTGTAAATTATTTGAAAAATGCACTCAAATGTAGTTGTTCAATAAAATTATATTTAAAATTGAATTGTGAGAAGCTTAGAAAATTGCGATAGGAATTCGCGATAGGATATTGAAATAGAAAATTGTCAAATCAGGATAATTTTCTATCAGTATAATTCATAGAGTTATTAATGAGTTTTTAATGTTGTTTGATAACTTATTGGAACAGGCGCGTATATAGAGGTAGATTTTTTTGTTCACATTATATATGTGTTAGTGAAAGTATCTCAAAAAGACTTCAGTCTTGCATTGATATAAGCTCATTATGGATTCTAATAGTAATGTTCAGCTGTCGAGATCCAGTACAGCATGCATATACTGTTGTACTACTGCAGTTTTAGCCGGTTTTATAGAAACATGCAGCACGTACGTTCATTTGGGTAAATTTAAAGCCGCGCCATTCGTATGTTTGGATCTCAAGTTGGTGCTGATAATGTATTAGTAACGCTGATCCGAGCTTACGGATCGAAAGCTTGGAAGTTATATAAATTAACGTGCTCTTTCGACAAAACTAATTAAACAACATATATAAGCTTAGATCAATTGAAATGAGCATAAGGGCTCAGAATTTTTCCTATTTTAGCTATGATTCCTAGCTGATAATATATGATATATCAAGGTGTCAGAAATATATATTGAAATTAGTTCCCAATCCTGTATAATGCGAAATCGGATAACAGTAGGCAAGGCAGACTCTTTATTGTCATCGGATTACTTCAAACGCCGACCTTACGTTTACGCACGTGTTATGCACATGTTAACCAGGCGGGGAGAAAAACCTAGTTTTGTCGGCCGGTATTTTATCAGCTAGCTTCTTTATCTATTATGTAGTTCAACAAAGACTTTTTTTTCAAATTTATCACCTTTGCGACCTTACATCACTGGAGAGGCAGATGTTACCTTATAATGATATGTAAACCAGAATATCGGCCATCATGCCAAGAGTTGCTAATGTTGACAAACAATTTCCAAGCTCTTTATCATATGTGACGTCAAGACAGAGCAGCTTGACAGAGAATATCGATGTGACAATTGCGGAGACCGTCATTGCGAATTATTTGAGGGTGGCATTTTTCATGGAATGGCTTTTCCATTGGCTTGACCCGAATTACATCTTGTTGTTTTACGTTCACGATGCATGCATGCAATTCCCCGAAATGAATAACTATGGATAACTAAATATAAATAATAACTAAAATGAGTAACTATATAGATGGTGTTAAATAGCATCACACTCTATATAAATGATAGATATGGAATGTGTGCTTCTGCCAATGGCTTCTACCCTTACCAGTCAAGTGGTAAAATTGATGTCTGATTTGAGTTTAAATGCATGGCGGATTAAGAAAAAAAGCAAAAATGTACAAGACTTTTGCCTTTCCCAAGATCCGTAGAAGTGGGGATTTTAAAGCTTATATTGCCCCTAAAATATTTGCTAAGCAACATTTCCAGCGTTGTAGAATCTTTACCAAGTTAGCAAAGTTACCTAAACCAGGCTTCGCACTCATTTTATTCCGAATGTATCATGAATATCGATGAAATACCAACTCGACGGCATGTTAAAATATAGATCGTTTATCTGGGCATTTTTTTTCATTTTTATAAATAGTGCACGCACCAAAATACCACCAGTACCCATAAATTATATATTAATGGCAGAAACTTTCTTTTATTCGGAATGTATGAATATCGATGAAATACTAACTCGACGGCATGTTAAAATATAGATCGTTATCTTCGCCTCCGTTGTTTCGCACCTGTGAAGGTATGGTGTAGATATAGCGTCAGTGCCAAAAAAACGGCGCGGGGAAAAATCTGGACGGCCGTCGGGTTAATTCTCAATACGGTTAATTTATCAATACAATAAACAGATCAGTTAAGGCTCAACTTGAAGACGCGAAGCGTTAGTCTCCGTTACATCTGCGTATATGGTTTAGGTACTTGGAAATCTGTATAGCCGGTTAATATTGTTTAAAGTTCAACTCTGGCACTGATCGAGTTATAGTATATATCTCCGATTACGCACATGTCTTGCCGCACGCGTTCATTTATATCATAAGAAATGACGTGAGAAGGGGTATAAGTCAAAACCATTGATCCTGGCTTAATTGTAATTGAAACAACAATTCCAATAACTACATACTGCATGGATAGGAGTATGATAGGACTAGGCGACTTCTAAACAACTGCGGCTTTGGAAGAACAGTTATAAAAGGTATAGGAATTATAGTGGAAATAGCTTCCTATATCGGTCGAAATTGGCGAGAAATTAAATAGCTGTAATCTCCTTTCAAATTCAAAGAAGACAAAGATCATCATCTAATAAGTATATCTTCGAGGGTTTTTTATGAATTCTAATGTCAACATGTTTCGAAATCGTATAAAGTTCTTATAAGTGACGCAAGCAACTGTAACAAGGCGCCCAAGTTCGATGAAAGATCAGTTAGAATTAAAAAAACCATACCGTTGCCCTTGATCAAACTCTCTGGAAAGCTCAAGGTAAAACGGAAAACATATATCATTAACATCTTGTCTGTGGATACGAAGCTAATTACAGATTGAATGACTTACCGTGAACGATACTTTGCCAGTCTGGAAAATAGCCAGAGTGCAATTTACAGTACCTAAACACTACAGCTAGAAAATCGTCATTAAATTAATACCTTGATTAATAATATATGACTATATATGGCAAAGTTTTTCTAATCTATATATTTCCTATCCGCGTGTGTAATTCATTGTCAACAATTAGGTGGCCTTGCCCCAGATATGGAAAGTTTCAAATCATTTGTCGACAAACGGCGCGTCTTTGCCTCTCGCCTGCGTTCAGACTCAGACACCGCAACTTCTTTTGCAAGTTACCGAAAGTACAAGAAGTCACCTTCAGAGAATAGTCACCTTGGGCTCAGCCACACACACTTCTCCAGGCGCTGATTAAATTAAATTTGCGGTTGCGACATTCTCGTTTGTCTGTGCGCCTTCATTCCTTGATTTGTTTTCTGCACGATTCTCAAAGTCTTTTCATGCCGTCTTTTCTGTTTCATTAATCGCTCAGTAGAAGCTTAATTATATGCATCCGTATTCAGGCATTTATAAAAGCATCAATTCCAATATTAAGGATGGCCTATATATAGGGTTGTGAATAGTTTTCATCGTATTATGCAATTATGCACAATACTCACCTTCGCCGGCTTTCCCTTTGGAGAGGAATACATATATGCTCGCGGACGTATTGTAGCTCCGGTTAGTCGGGTGGTGGCTAGCGGTGTTAAGCGTGGCCGACTTTCCGAGTTTCGTTGTTTGTTCGCTTCAATGGCAAAATAATAAAGATGCTAATAATAATCAAAACATTTTCGTGTAGATATTTTATGTTCCATCAGACAATTTTAACATATCAAAGTAAGCTTGAAAAAATCGCTCTCAGTCGACAGCATGCGTGGGACAACCAGCAAATAAATGATGTGCTGTTGTGCGATACTCAGTCATGGGATATTGGGATAACATGCCTTGTACGCACGTGTACCACACCTGGCTTAGGTAGCCCAATTGTGATTGTAGTTCAGTAATATGTAGAGATCAGTGCATATATTATCTGTATTACGTACTTGTATAGTAGAAGTTACTATCGCAAGGAAAGTGCTGCCGTACGATCTACGCCTTGATTATACTAATCTTTTAACATAATTTTACACACAGTCACACACTGTATGAATGAATTTAATTTGTTTAAAATAGTTGAAATTACAACGTGCTATATAGTGCACTGTGAATTACATTACTTTGTGTAATGTCATGTGATTCTTGGTGCCGATAATAATTCTAAACTGCCATTAAACATGAATAGAAGTCATACTATTATTTCAGTCTTCAAGACGTCATGAAGGAAATATGTCCTTCAAGGTGTTAGATAAATTCTTTCTTGCAATATTAGTTCTAGGCAGTTTATGATAGTCCATTGTTTGATTTTTTGTGCAACATGTAGATGTTCCAAATTTATTTAACATGTAGTCTTCATTGATGGCCACCATTATTGTCTAATAACTTGTTAGGGTAACTTGTTAGGGTAAGCTTGGGATACAATGCTCCTGGCATCCACGATGAAGGTTGAAAAGAAGTATGGTGATTTAACCATACTGTGCTTTGAAGATTCCATCCCATTGCATAAATTATGATAAACTGAATTCCATCCATTTGGTAGATTTAAAACATGTAGTGTCTTTTTAACTTTATCATACAGCAAAATTTCCCTCTTCAATTTTGACTTAGAACCATGTTCAAATAACTCAAATGTCAACATAGGAATCTATTGCTGATCTTTTCTAAGTTTTATTTTAATGATGTAGCTTTGTGCTATATTGTAAAAACTATAAAATATTTTTTCTGTGTTGATATACAGTTGTACCATTACTAGCAAAATTTGGAAGAACTCATTTTTCCATTTTCCACTCATGTTGTCACAATAATTTTTTCTCAACATGGAAAATAGTTTATTTTTTGTAAATAGAAAGTTAACGTTACTTTTAAAAAGTATTTGAAGTCAATACTTTTATTCATTAAATGTTTGCAAAGTTGAGTAAATTATGTACTTGTTGCAACAAGTGTGATTTTGGGCAACTGTCATGGGGAAAATGTTTATATTTCATAAATAAAAAGTCATTATAAAGTATTTCAAGAGTGGAATCATTTAATATTTTTATGTAAGGCATTTCCAATTTACATGTATGCTGAGGGGCTCTGCTGACATCAGGTTGATTTTTTAAAAGAAATTAATCGATTTTGACTAAATATAACTCGGCCGGGGAACTGGACACGAAAAAGCAAGAACTTCGTGTAACGTCAAGAATAGTGTAAAATTAATTACATAACGTTGGCAACTAAAATTACTGAAAAACATACATCCCATGAAATAAAGCATAAATTAATACACAAAGAAAACGCAATGAATTACAAAATAAACAAGATCACTGTGTGCCTGGATAAATTTACTACCTTTGTGGTGAGTTTCTGTTACAAAAACCGCTTAAATACTTTGTATACGGGCCGAAGTTTTTAGTGTTTTGTTGTATTTTTCGTTTGTCACTATGCTGGATGCAATCAACCTGCTACAGGAAAACGTTTTGAATGACGAATTATACCAGATGTCTATCTTCGCCAAATATCTGTTACAAATTTTTGACATGCTTACCCGAGCTGACGCATAGCTGACGAAAGATTTCCGCCATGTTGTTAGTAAGCGCAATTCACGCCATACAACGTCTAACACCGTACGCGCTATGTATGTCTGACATAGGCCTGGCCTGGACGCGAGTCTGACGCAAGTGTCCGCCATGTTGTTAGTAAGCGCAACATACGTGATATTGCGAAAAATCTCGAGTGCAATTCGTGATCAGAGTGAAAATCGCTAACACAAATTTAGCTTACGAAAACACGAAGATAGATATCTGGTACAATAGTAATCTGTGGTTAAGCCAATCGCTGCACGTATTCGTCATTCAAAACGTTTTCCAGTAGCAGGTTGATTGCATCCAGCATAGTGACAAACGAAAAATACAACAAAACACTAAAAACTTCGGCCAGTATAGTGTGTTTTCATGTACGTCACAGTTACGTCACGAAATTTTGGTGTCCGCCATGTTGGAGGTCCAAAACAACGTGGTGTAATACAATATACTATTATGCTTCCATACTTTTTTCATTTTTTTCGCATTATGCCGCTATTTTGCTCAGTTTTTAACTGTTTTTAATTTAAGCGGTTTTCGTAACAGAAACTCGCCACAAGGGTAGTAAATTTATCCAGGCACACATTGGTCTTGTTTATTTTGTAGTTCATTACGTTTTCTTTGTGTATTTATGCTTTATTTCATGGGATGTATGTTTTTCAGTAATTTTAGTTGCCAACCTTATGTAATTAATATACAAGTACGTAATACAGATAATATATGCACTGATGTCTACATATTACTGGGCCACAATCACAGTTGGGCTACCTAGGCACCTGGGTTAAAATATAGTTATAACAGCACTAACTTCAAAAGATATTACTGAATAAATGCAAAATAGTTCTCTGGTTTTGTTTCGTACTGACCTTGCAAGTATCCTTGCGCAACTGATTTTCCGGTTCGCCCTCTTTCTCATATTACGTACGTACGTGAGGTGTCTTGAAAAGTCTCGCTGGGCGTATTCGCATCAGTTACAATTTGATTTTAAAGTGTTAAATATTTTACAATTCGTTATTTACTTTACAAAGTCCCGTTAAATTCTGTGGTGTCGGGACAAAATTGACTGATGCGTCAATAAATATACAGTTACAGGTCTGCTTACTATTTCTTACTATAATCTATATGTATAAGCTATATACAATGAGCAATTACCCTATATATGGTGCAAGGTTAATAGCCATCTGTGAATGGTAAATTCGAGTGTCGTTTGTAAAGGCAATGTAAATGCAATGTAAAAACATGATGTGTAACGTACATTTAAATGTGTTCAAACATTGGTAGAAATGAATTTCTCGTTATCTAATGGTTCCACTTTCGAATTTGCGAGCATATAGGTTCTCGTATTCTCCTCAATCTTTCTTCATCTTCATATGTTGTTATAATGACAGCGCAAACAATAAAGATAAAATATTGATCCCACCAAAAATTTTACTAATGCGGTCGAGCTATTTTCTTCGGCGGCATTCGTTGATATTTTTTACCAACAGTTCTTGAATTGACTAGCTGACGCCATTCGATTGAAGCGTGGGAATGTTATCACATTTGATCTTTCTGTTATAAAACCACGCAATAATTATCTTTGATAACATGCGCAGATAAGGGGGTTGGGAATCCATTGAGATCTATCAATTACGGTTAAACATGTAGTATGCGCGTCAGTAAGACTATTTGAAATGTGTGTATTGTTATTTGTTTGACGATAATTATTTGTGGAGAATCAATTATGCATCTTCTTATATTATTATATCTAGCTATGTTATATAAAAATTTTGTACTTTTCACTTCAAAACATACAATTATCTTTCACTATTCTATATGTCTATCTGCGTGTCTTTGACTGCAATATACTGTCTATAGAGACAAAGGCAACGTGACCCGAGCCATTCTGTTTGCTTATAATATAGTTATCCGGTACCGTACAAGGAGTGGCGCAGAGATCGCTTGACTCCATACTCATGGCACTCAAACCATACTTTTTAACCGTACTAAGAATTTGTACTTGATAATAATGGGCCATCTTAAGTTACTTCAATTACTCTACGCACGATAATAGCAGCATATTTATTAGATAGTCTGTTTTAGTTGCCTCTAGTTTTTGGAAATCATTTTGTGCAAGAATTGTTCAATCTGCCTAAATTTTGGAGATTATCGTAAGGCGTTAAGTGGTCAAAAAACGTGGACACTTACTGGATAGGCAAATGTCAAAGTTCACAAAACAATTCCAACATTTTCGTCCTAAGAAGGTACGTTCTTCTCTGCAGCAATGCGGAGTTGATATCGATATCAAAATCTTGGATTTTACGTTGGAATTCAGAGCGTGCTCGAAATTCCTTACTGCAATGATATATGTTGGATGTGCAAAAAACGAGAACGGTCAGTCAACGCATCAGTGGCGTCAATGTAGTCAAAGACTTGCGGAGGAGTTGTTAACTATAGCAATTTATCCATTGATCCATTCTGCCGTTAACTCATTTGCATATTTTCAAGTAAATAAGTGAATAAGTAATGAGGCGTTTTGTCGCCTTCTTTGCTACAAATTAAAACTGCAATTTGTCCTAAGACACAGTTTTCTAAAACAGGTAATTAGCTTTTCCCGTCATGGAAACGTGACATTTCACACAACAGATTTCATATGGAGAATTTCTATTAAAACCGGTCTCTATGAAATTAATATGGCCGAAATTAAAATGATGAATCTGGTTCCTAATTAATTGATAACTAAACTGATAGCAAAACAAAGTAGATTTTATGATAATTATAACTTAATTGAGTAAATTCTTCGCGGATTATGCAAATTCAAAGTGTCTACAGATATAATAGAATTGGACTACTTGAATGAGGAATATAACATAGTTTGGTATTTTTAGTCTGTAATCACGGCAACAGCCAAAAAGTCGCGGTAACACCAACAGCCGGGAACCGTATGGTGTCGCTGGTCAATTAAAATCCGCTTTGATATTTGATCCGGTCTTGTACAATACAAATAAAGGTCATGAGTACCGGGGAAAAGGAACTTCCTACATTGCCGTTAATCAGCCTTGTTACCCTTGCAGCACAAAGGTCTAAATTCCATGACACCATTTGGAAACATGTTGCAAATCAACTGCTATATATGCCATCGCTTAAAATTAGGCAATTTATTATTTTCTCGCCGAAATCAGCGTCACTTGCAATCATTTGTCATGTTTCATATGCCAGTATAGTTTTTAGATTCAAAATCGTATTCTAATTCAAGATTTGAATTGAGAGCCGTGCTGTTTAAGTATTTGTCGTACATCAACAGCATAATGGGAAATTTAATTTTTAGTAATCATAGATTTTCATCCGCAGTACAATCCATATATTTTTTAAGAGTTAATTTCATGGAAATTGTTTGCTAGCTTTAGAGCTGAGCAGTCGGGTTATAACTAAAGCAGATCTTTCTTACAGCTTATAAATCCAAATCCGACAGAACCTTCCAACGCGACCTTTCCCTTGAAGTAAAATTAATTACAATGTCAATGTCATTGTCTGACATTGAGTTTGATTGATGGCATGTTGGATATATAGTCTATAGACCTGCAGGGAAATAGTGCTGATAACTAGTACTGAAATCCTGAATTAATTTATATGATTTCAAATACTTTCAAATACTGTATTTGTGTGTATTTTTCGAAGCAGCTCCATGCATATAACCATTGAAGACAACATATGTATGAAATTTCCGCTACTTCAAGGTAGTTTTCCGGATCAAAGAATCCGTCGCAATAACAATTAATATTTGATTTTGAAGATGTGAGATTAAGCTGAAAAAAGCTCAAATTCTTTTAATGCTTACATGATCTGCATATAATCCCTTTGAAATACGGAAACTGATATCATTAAAATCCTAAAATCCTAAAGGATTTATACATTAATATCCCCCAAACCTCGCTCTCATGGAAATACGTATATATACGTGGTATCATCCAAGGTCTAGCTTGAGCAAAGTATGATTGTATATATATACCATGCAGAGATTGATATGATGAAAATCCTAAAATTCTGTTCTTTTTAATATATTTTGATATGCGCTCCGAAAAACCTCGCCAAAATTTGGAAGATATATTTTTGTTTTCTTAAATGTAGGCGTATAGTGTCGTTCAAGGGGTCTGCCTAATTATTATGTTTCCGCAAAACTAAACCGTTTCCGCATGCATCGAAGATTTTTGCGAAGAAGAAAAAACATTTGTGTTCAGATAAAAATCGATATTTCTCAGTGGTAACTATTCATAGGCATTAAGTTTTTCTAGTTTGCTCATCTTGTTTTCTTTTGGTCAAATGTGTTTGTTTAAATTTGTTTGAATAAGTATCGTGAGAAAATTGCAATGTTAAAATACACGAGATTTCGTAAAATTAAAGTTGCACGACGGAAGTTCTAAGCATGTGTTGTCGAATACACTTGCTATTGTATACTAGCCATGATGAACATGAAACATATATGTACTCGATCCGTTAATTTTGAGACATTCTTATTAAATATTGACCAGAAAACGTCTCAAAAATCATTTGGCACAACCCTGGTCGAACTTCCAGCATCTTCCAGCATATAGCCACATCAATACTAAAATCCTACTGAATCAGTTTGGCGTTGATAATATACCGACTTGTTGACAACCATAACCAAAAGCAGTAACCGTTGCCACCAACACAGCATTACAAAAGAGCACTTGAACTGCCACTGTTTCTGAGTAGACTAAATTTGTCTAGCAGCACTGAGAATCGATGGGGTATCTCCTTAAGAGAACGGAAACAGCAAATTTAATTAAGTTTTATACAAAACTCCGGGAGAAAAACCCCTGACTTTGTTGGATGATAACATTTATTTTAAAGTTTATACAAGTTATTTAAATTAAATTTTAAACGCTTCTTCACAGGTTCATATCCTTTGCATGTCAACGCTTATTAGTAAAAAGGAAAAGACACCATTCGAGAAAGCACCGCGGACAACATGGCTAATTTTAGTGTGTATACTCATGAGCAATTAGCAATTCGGTGCAGTGAAAAAATATGCAATATGTGTCATGTCATTGCCAGTTGTGTCGTGATGAAATGAGTTTTCTATCTTCATTGGATTATGGGCACTTCATTTACATGGCCATAGCTAGACTAGACTAGCGTTTTGAATGATGCACGAATGATGTCAGATCTATAAAAGAGAATGCCACTCAGAAATATTAAAGTATAAGTCCTGCATGCACTGTGATTTGAAGAGAGTCGTTTTGACCCCGCGAGTGGCCATTTCCGCACCTTGTCTCGAAGAGTCACTCTTGAGTCTTTATTCTACTGAAAAAACGCATTTTCGCTAAAACGTTGTGATTTTTTTAAATGTAGTTCAAACTTTAGCGAACTTCTATAAGAAAAGAGTGCTGAAGAGTCCAAGTGTCCAACAACTTCGAAAAAGCAACCGACGAATTCAGGAGGTTTAAGCTTAATTGGACTCACCCCATGCAGGGTTGCCAGATTTCTTGAATAATTAAGCCAAACCATCATTAGTGCTGTTAAAAAAAACAAAGAAAACAAAAGGCAAATACAATGAAAAACAAAGAGCATTGTTAAAAGTTTGGCTAATTTATTCATGCAATCTGGCAACCCTGACCCCATGCTCAGCTAGAGCGGATCAACCTTAATGTCACAAACTCGATTTCGCTCTGTCCAATCGAGTTATCGTAAGAGAGGGTCAATTGACTTATTCAAAAGAATCCTTTTGCTTAGCCGAGCATGACACCATTAGGTCGCACGTGAATGTCGTCAATATATCAACGTGCTCCATGTGACAGAGTGTGCGCTGATCCACACTTAATTATGATATGACTAATTTGAATGCAGCCTACAAAAGAAAATGTAGGTTTAGACTATATCACATCGTCGAAGAATCACTTTGCCACGACAGTCGCAACCAAATGGAAACTAAGATTAACAATGATATGATGCTTTCTTAGTTTCTTTAATAGAGATTTTTGAGTGGTAGGCTGGTAGCTGGTAGCTGGAACATTCTTAAAAGTCATATAGTGAGAAAATATTTATGGATGAGTTGCTAGAGATAAAAGGAAAGCGGTATCAGTACATGCTTCTTAACATGTGCACGTAATTTTAAGAGATGTATCTTTCTGCCAACACACATATTGAGAAAACACATATTTTCACACGCATAGCTGCATTCATAAAATAAACAAAACCCCAATTTATTTACGCTGTCTTTCATTTTATATGCATGAGCCATGACATCGTACAACTGTGTATTTTTTTAATTTTGATTGCATTTCGCAATTACGTGCCGCCCTTCAAGTTTGCAATTACTTTATGATTCACGGTCGACATTCAGCAATTGAGGTCAGTTGGGTGACTGGCTTGCTAGTGGCTGCAGACATGTAGTTATCACTAGTTTTGGAGCTATACTCACGTAAAAAAATCCTAGTCACGTAGAGTCACGTAAAGTGCGTAAAAAATCCAATTGCTTCGACTCTAATTTTAGCATGAAAATATAAACACTCGAGTGCATGGAGGGCAGCACGATGATCGAATTACTCGTGGTTAGATTGAACCCAAATATATGAGACTATATAGATTCAGAGGAGCTAGCATTTTGATACATACTGCATGTATCTACTAACATAACCATTAGGCATGACACATTTCATTGTTTTGTTATTGACACGTGTTTTCTGATAAAGTGATTATCAGTACGTGTGCCTCTCAAGCTCGCGAATGTTCTCAATGGCAGAATACACTAGAATTTCTTCACTTGTATTTTGTCTGTTATATTTACGGATTGTCTGTTTCAACGTAGCAAAACGTGCTTCAATATATACGAGACCGCCCCCACAGTATTGTAAGAGAGGAATACCTTAGATGCACCTCACTCTATTTACCGTCATTATTGCTATATATATATACTGCTACGAGTTCAGTAGACTACAGTCATAAGTTCTTTGCATGTTTCGAGCTAACGTTGACATGTAGTCAGCGGTTGATACAGTATGCACAAAAAATATAGGTTCTTTCATTACCTGAAACCATATAAAGTAAAAATATACATTTTGAGCGACGGCGCCCTTCGTCGGGAAGTTGGTATAGTTTTTTACAGTAACTTTGTTATGACTTTGTAATGAACACGCAAACGCATGTCAACAGCAATTTTAGTTTATCTGGAAATACCACGAAAATTTATGGTTGCAAAGACTAAAGTTTTTTTAGTGCCAGGTTACACATGACAGTCAGAGTCGTAAGATGAGCATTGATAGTGGGTACTGGTCTCAAAAAAAATCGTCAAAGAGAAGGCGAGTATACGAATAAACACACAGTATCCCTCTAGTGATGCTCCAGTTAAAAACAACTTTCCCAGTGCATTTTTCTCTACCACAGCCCGATGCCTTCTTTTGATTCATACGATTTGATGATCGAAGTTTTTTTTCAAAACATCCCTGGCTCCCAGCATACATTTTTTAAAATCGTATAGTTGTAAATCGTACGGTCTAATTTACTGAGTATAATATGTTAGAGCTCTTTTCTAAATTTCTAGAACTATACTATAGTATATATACGCTTCACACATGTGCTGTGACCTGTGATGTTTTATAACGTAGCAGGCTTTACGTTATGCATGTATATAATGCTCTGTACCCTAATGCATTTAGTTTACTAATGTAACATTTTGAAAATATGCATGTGTTGTGAAAGTTTGCTTGCAAAATTTAGCACTTTGTAGCATAAATGTGTCAATATATGCTAGCAGAAGATACGTGTTGGCAAAAATTTATCAAGGAGTTCCGGATGAGAATGACAAACTACCTAATTTAATGGTGCTTCGGAACTACATTTATAGTTTCTCTTTTTGGCTGTTGTTAATGCCATGGGGCCCAAAATTACCATGGGCAAAAATAAAAACTACACGACTGTGGAAACATGCATGGAGGCATATGCTTATACACTTGTGAAAACATCTGGAAACAATTAATTAACTAATTTATACATTTCTCAATGCGAAATGGAGAATTAAATGTATAAATTAGTTAATTAATTGTCTGCAGATGTTGTTAATGTCAATACAAATTATGAAAATTAGAATTCAAATGTTCAAAGGCAAACGTTGTAATTCGACATATTTTAGGGAGGATGTCGAATGTATTTAAGGAACACGCGTAATTGTAAGTCTCCAACCTCTAGATCAACAAAGTTGATTAAGAATTAATGTAATCTCGTATAATTGTTTTCAGCCGTTCAAGCTTTAGTATAATATATCCACTTTAATATTTCACTGGTGCTTGTCTGATAACTCAGATCAGGGTATTATCCGACCAGTTAATTAAAAACTTGTATTAGATATCCAGTTAATCGTCATGATTGAGGTTGAATTTGCCAAAATTCTCACTTTAAGTTCATGGTATATATCCAGTTCCCTTCACCCCAAACATTTTCTCGTTTTTTTTTACTCTAAAGAATTTGAAACAGTGGATGGATCGCAAGAAAAGTGAATGACATAATTGCTACTTCCACACAGATATTTTATTTTTATCAGTGATTGTACATTCATTTTAATTCCTTAATTTAGGAAAGAATAACAAATACATTCACAACAAGTGTACGATCAACTCGTGTAAAAAGCGCAATATCTTCCACTCAGAAACGCTGAATTCGACATTTCCACGTAGGCCCTTCGCCCTAATTAGTGCGTGGAACAGTTATAGCTATAGTGATCGAGATATCCTATGTTTTAGGTGCCTTTGACGCGCTTTATGATGTTATATATAATCATTTTATCCATGTATACAGACACTGTGAAGTGGTACGCTATATACACAGTATACCAGTATATTCAAGCTTGACTGCTCTAGTCTTTCCTGCGAAGTTTCAAGAATGAGTACTTTTTCGGAAAAAGTTTTTCGATCATGTGTTCAGTTTTTTGCATCCATGCCAATGTGATTCAAGTACCAAACTCACGAGGAGAAGAGATTTTATCGACGGAATTGTGACCAGTCGCACATTGAAACGTGAGACAGGACATGCATTGATATACATGTGACAAATTAAAAAGTCGTCAAAATTACTGCCAATTAAACGTACGTGTAAATAGAGTAATATGAACACCAACTAAAAGATGTTTCAGGCGAACATGGCTTCCAAGTTTCTGCTATCATTAAACTACTGTAACTTTATTTATATCTGTATGTTTGCTTGTGTCATTTCAAGTAAAATATCCTATAATTAGTGAAGTGAACTGCTCTTCAAGCGGGTAAGGGTAAAACGCGGAAACGGAAAAACGGAAACGGAAAAGCGGAAAAAAGGGTAAAAGGCGGAAAAGCGGAAAAAGGGTAAAAGGCGGAAAAGCGGAAAAAAGGGTAAAAGGCGGAAAAGCGGAAAAAAGGCGGAAAGGCGGAAAAAAGGGTAAAAGGTGGAAAGGAGGAAAAAAGGGTAAAAGGCGAAAAAAAGAGTAAAAGGCGAAAAAATATATTATTCAAACTTTACGATTAGCACAACTACAACCGTGCATTTTAACTGATAACGCGTTTTTTTTTCTTACCCGTATAAAGTATCTAAAAAATACCTAGAACTGTAACACAACTTTTTAAACTCTTATGTACTATTTACAATACACGTATTGCATATTCTGGCTATGCATTGGGAAAAAAATCTCTTGAAGAGAGAGGACAGTTTTGACTGAATATTTGATACATGTGAATCAACGTTTTGTGTTTTTCTGACATTGAAGCAATTATATGTAAGATAGCTGTATATTTGAACACTTTAACAATTTAAGGGAGAATTCCCATTATGAGCTAAATTTGATCAGTTTAAGAACGAAATCTATTGCCACAGACAGAAAATTATCTTACCAAATATTTCTACTACACTTGGAAAAGCGTACCACATTCTCTCGCTAATCTCAGTTCAAATGTGGCGGGCTTTCGGAACGTAATAGAAAAAATACCAAATTTTCAAAGGGCTTTATTTTAAGATGTTCATTTTACCGGCGGTGGTAAATGTTCGTTCTTCCTGCCCAGATGAGCAGATTGAAATTATGTTCATCACAGAAATTGTCCGATTTTGAATTAACTTTTGTTTAGCTACTCGTTTTTCTTCTCAAGTCAAAATGAATCATTTGAGTCTGCAGCCGTATTGTAGCACTTCTCACGCCGCCATTTTTGGGGTACTGTCTTTCCTGCATCTCGGATTGTTAACGGCAAATATGGGACTTTGTACAATATTATTATGAAATAATTCACAGTTAAATATTTCGAAAAAGGTTTTTAAATAAATTACTTTTTCTGTATGTCGTTTGCCAAAAAATATGCCCTCCAAAAATTGCGAATTTGGCCCGTGAGAAAGACTGATTTCGCGATACTTATATAATGCTGTTCATGGAGTAATATGAAGACAATTATGTGTACAGATATCTGTCAAATTAGCAGTTTCAATCCAACGGAGTCCACTTGTACTTCGAGTCTCTAAAACCACATAGGTTATAATGACATACCAAAGTCTCTTAAAAAATGGTAATGCACAGGTGTTAAATGGGTAATACGTAATAGCGTAATGGTATACGGTCGACAACTGTTGTAGGCGGTGCATTATTAGCACTTCGATCAAAAGTCAGCCTTGTTATTACGCTCTGAAAAGCGTAATAGAAATATTTGGTAAGATAATTTTCTATCTGTGCATGGCGATAGATTCCGTTCTTAAACTGATCAAATTTAGCTCATAATGGGAATTCGTCCTTAAATTGTTAAAGTGTTCAAATATACAGCTATCTTACATATAATTGCTTCAATGTCAGAAAAACACAAAACGTTGATTCACATGTATCAAATATTCAGTCAAAACTGCCCTTTTCTTCAAGAGATTTTTTTCCCAATGCATAGCCAGAATATGTATTGTAAATAGTAAAATTTTCCGCCTTTTACCCTTTTTTCCGCTTTTCCGCCTTTTACTCTTTTTTACGCCTTTTACCCTTTTTTCCGTCTTTTACCCTTTTTTCCGCTTTTCCGCCTTTTACTTTTTTTTCCACTTTTCCGCCTTTTGCCCTTTTTTCCGCTTTTCCGTTTCCGTTTTTCCGTTTCCGCGTTTTACCCCTACCCTCTTCAAGCGCACTTGGGAACTTTTACGAGTCTAAATTAGCTCATATTATATATGATTTCCTGATCTCGTCTTTCCATAACCGCGAGACGGAACTTTTCATTTTTCATCTTCATATAGTGAATGAACGATACACACTTTAGGGCTTCTGGTGGTGAATATATGGTCCTTTAAAGTAATACAGGATTCTAATGACGGATATTATTGTGAACATAAAGTTATATTTAACCCCACTTGAGGCTGGGCGCATTTTCTTTTTTTCGATCGGTGTAGAGTAAGCACTTGATAACACGTAGAACAACAATTTCGATGGGAGGGGCTTATGAGTACAGTTGAAAGGTCAGACTCTCCTTAGGGCAAGTCAACCTTAAAAATATACAAAAAATAGCTACATGCTCTAAAAATGTATGCTATCAAAATACTACCACCAGTCCATAATTAGTATGTCACACGCGCAATATAAACTTCAAAATTAAATTAAAATTAAATCTTAACTAATATAATAAAAATAGCGCATGTCTTGAGCACATATTCAGAGTTGCCACGTTTTTCGTATTTGTGCATATATCTTAAAATTTTCTAGCCATTATTACAAATAATATAAATAATAATAATTCTAGCCATTATACAAATCAGTTTAAGCTATACTGTTTAAGCAATTATCTTTAGAACACTAAACACGAAGACTTGCCGAAACTGCATACCATGCTTGGTGTTCCAAGATATGAAATATTCTAAAAATAATATGATTTATGTTATAATTTAATTGTGCGTGCTTGACTCGATGAAGGATCGAAATAACGATTGCGCTACAAATAATTCCATGAAAGTTTACACATAGTTTTGTGAAAGTGCTAGTCTTAATTCATAACCATTTTGACAGGGTAAAAGAAGAAGGTGTGCAACGAGTTATCGTTATAATTTCGGAATTTTTTGTCCACCTAGAGCTTAGCGACGCCTTTCTTGTGATAGAGGAACACGCACGTCTTTTTATACAGTATAATTGCTTCTTTGTATCTCTATTATTTTCTACGGATTTAGATACTAGTTGCGTACGACACACTTTAGGGCATAGCATTGTGTTAATACATCATCTTGAGTGACTGTAAGAATTAAGAATCCGCTCATCGTGATAGAATGACGGCATGGATTAGCCCCGATAATATAGGTGAGTCTTTTTGATATCACGCATAGCAGCCGGTCTTTTTGGCGCTGTCGGAAACCGAGCCTGTGTGTGTGTCAAGTTTGACAACCGCCCCGAAAACAGCTTTCAAACGTTGTTTGTTCGCCGGATTAATCGTTTCCGCCTCCTGTCTTCTCTAATGACCAATCACCTGTCATCTTTGTTCGATAACAACTAATCGCTAGCGAGCTTCTTAGACGCCGGACCAATCAGAAGGCGCTCACTTCAGCATTCGTCCTATCAGGTTCCGTTGCATTGTATATAAGACTGAAAAGCTTTTGTGTGAGCTCAATTGGAGTTGAAAAATCGCTCAGTATCAGAGCTCAGCAGGTTAGGAAACCTTATAGGGAACTGCTAGCCTTTTAAGACTGACCGAAAGAGACGACACGCGAGATTTAAATCTGTTCAAACTCGTCGTGGTGCTATATTAAATTTGACCTGAATTTCACAGAAGAACTAAAATTTACGACGATGCACGACCAGCTCAGTCGCAACGCACGACCGGAGAATCTTCATGCAAGAAGGCATACCAGACATTTCCCTGATGGAGTTGCATCAGGCCAGAGCAACATCGCAAAGAACCAGCCACTGTTTTTCAAAGAGAACATTGGACCTATTAGCCCGATCATCACGGACTTCAACCGCTATTCCTTTCCTTTGTCACCCTGCTCTCCGAGCGGAAAACCAACGAAGACATTTTCAGATTCCTTAAACGAGAACATAAACTTACAGCGACAAGAGAAACGCGCCGTATCGTTGATGCCCGAGATTCTACTTCATTCGGCTGTGCTTGAGAACAACATAGAAGAAATTTTAAAACTTGTCAAGGTGGACGGAGTGAACGTGAACCGCGGCGCGGAACTAGGACTGTTTTCGCTCCATCAAGCGGCATTTTCAGGCCTCGAGCAAATCACAGAAATTTTAGTGGAAAACGGTGCGGACTTGAAGATTACGACTCCAGAAGGTCTGACGGCATTGGATGCTGCCGTATGCGCAGGCAATTTCGAATGCGCGGAAATTTTGATAAAGAACGGAGCGCCTGTTGACAGCATTAAGGACGGATTTGTTGATCGAAGTTTTGGTAATTTCATTGGGAACAGTTTGGTGTCGGTACACACAGGGAACATGTAAGGGACCTTCCATGGTGGTCGGGGCAAAAGGAATACACCACAACAAAGGACCGCTAAGGGTAGCTGGCTAAAGGTTTCGCTTACGTCCTCTACTTGTTGACCTTTGGTGGTTTGCTCTAGGCAAAACTGGCGTACATACGCCAACAAACAAAACTTCGCGAGGAGCAAATACGGTAATAGAATCATTAATTGCCAATACTCTTTTGAAATGAAAACAACTTGATATGTGTGTTTGTTTACGTTCCAAACAGTCTGACAATTTGCGCTCTGTATCTAAAATTTGCGAAGATTAAACGATCTAAGAATTTCGGATCAGCTATGTCGAATTCGCTACCAAAATTAACAGTAATTTAGTAATTTGGATTAGTTGTCAGTCATGTTGACTAGAATTTTGCGTTCAAATCTTTCTTAGGGTTGATGGCTTTAGCACTCAGCTTAAGTTGTGATTAAATCTGAGTTCCGTGTTTCACCTTTTTATTTATACTTTTGATATTTGAGCTGAATATTTGGGTTTCAAGCAATAATATCTCGACAAGTTTATACATACCTGGCATGTTCAGATAAGGCTAGCACCTTCCTGTTCCTAGGCGAAGTGCCAAAAGCAAGAGTCTCTCAACAGGGAGTGCTAAATGCCTGTACAGGAGTTGTATAATCAGCTAAAATAGGTTAGTTATAAATTGAAACAAAATTTTCTGACACAAATTGTGCTTAACATTCTTGTGCTTTTCGCTTCAAAATTCGAGTTCAATTTGGTGTGCTTATCACTTATTTGTTATTTCCCTTTAAAGTAAATAAAGCACAAGAATGGTGTCCTAAACTCGCACCAATTTACACCTAATAAAAGATTGATTTTCCCCCAATCACCATATATAGTTTGTTTTCAATCCGTACGGTTATCAAAAAATGGCGAAACAAAAATAAATTCTCGCGTATCATGGCTTGAGCCAAATATGCGCCAACGAATATCACATATAGATTAACCGCATATTAAAAATCACAAACTGGTTAGCCCAAGGTTGATTTGAACTCGTAATTTCTGGTCAACATTGAAAACGATTCAAAACTATTTCATATCATTTCGATGAAAAAGTGCCCTTTCGCATTGGGGTATTTTCCAGTTGCGCTTCTTGTATTGACGTGGAAAGCAATTAGATATAGATATCAGTAATAGATACGAAAAACTACGTACATGATTTAATGCTGTTGGTCATTTTATATGCGCAGATACTGTGTGCATCAATTATCACAAAATTAGTGAACGATACAGGATAGATTTTGTGCGTATGTGTATCTCCACAATATGCAAAACTGGAAATCTCCTTTCGACGTAATGGCTAGGGAATTGCGCAAATTTCTGATGCTCTACGAGGCTGACTGGCCTTGGAAACGTAAACATGCCCCACTAAAAAAACGTCTGTGTTACATGATACTATCGCCGTATCACATTCAGGCCCAGATAATAAGACCAGATTGTCTCTGTCAATGCCTAAAGTGAAAATTGCTCAAACTGTTATCGCGCATACCAATCTCTTAGATTAATTCAAAACCTACTTGAGCAATGACGTTAGAAGCACTGATAACTCGCGTTTGTTTGCCAACGCAGTACTCTTGAAGTTTTGTTTGTTTTGGAAACCCGTGCATGGCTCGTGTTTTTGGTGGTTTTCGTGACGAACTTAATGTTTCCGCTACTTAAATGGTTATTTGAGGGTCATTTCATTCGTGCGGCCAAATTGTTCGAATATTGCTTAAGAACCTAAAGAAAAATCTCACAAAGTGACTGCAAAGAAATTTAAATTGCCTTAACAATACCCAATTTGTGAGTCGAGACTCCGTGACTAGAACATGCCGTTCTCTGTGAAAATTATCACGCAAAACTTGGTGTGAAATGTTGATGCACCGTGAAATTATGCCCTGTTTCAGCCCGTCCTGAGTCATGTGCGTAAATCAGTAAAATATCGCGGCCATATGTTAACAGGTGTTGCTAAATTGACGAGTTTTGTTCGCAATTTGTTTGCAAGTGGTTTCTCTCAAAGATTTAAACTGTGCCTGCGATTAGCGCAGACCAGGCACACAAACATTTGTTCAACCACCAATTGCTAGCTATGCCAAGGTTTATTTTGCCAAACGACGGTTTGCTCAGTCAAACCTTAAATCTAATCTCCGTTGGATCTGTTATTGTACGTCTGTTACTGCGCGACACGTTTGGGGGTCGGCAATTATAGAGTTGATTGATTTGTGAACTGGTTTACTGGTGATAAGAGCAAAAGCTACTTCCAATGCACGTTTTTCGCGCTATTCCACCGTGGTACGCAAGCATTCAGAAGAATTGCCACTATCCTGTCACGAAAGATGAACGTGTTGACGTGTGCATTTATAAATAGTTCGTTGTAATCGTTGAACAAGTAGAACTTTCACAAACCGAGATGATTTGCATTTACTTAAATAACCAAACTGTAGGATATAGATTTGTACATAAAAGAATAGTTTATTTATCAAAAATATGTTTAGATTGTATTTGGGTTGTGCGGTTTCCTGTTCTCTGTTGTCTGGTTTTAATATATTCATTTCAGCTCCCTCCCTTAAGAATCGAGATTGTTTTTTGTACACCGGAATAGCCATGAGCTAGTTTAATAATAATGGCATTGAATGAATGTGTATGGCCAAGGACTGAACTCATTGCCGTTGGACTCATTGCCGCTGGACTCAGAATGCATGTGTCAATAAGTTCTGCATTTGAATAAGTTCTGTTTTACGATTGTGTGCGTTTACGGTTTTTACTTATAGTTTCCTATCTGAAGTTTATTCTTTGATATTTCAAGGAATTTGTTCTTGTTGCCATTTGTTAGTTTACCAGATTTGTGTGTAGTAACAAATAGCAGGTGATGCAGTTGTATTCGTCCACAGCTTTTCTCACGTAAATTTCTAGCGTTCTTTTCATATTTCCATGCATTCCCCAAGAAAGATTGCCGAAGACGGCTGAAACAGACTGAATTAACCCATTCAATCAAATTTAACAAATCCAAGTATTGAACATAAGAGCATCGTCTTTCTCTCCGTTGTATACATAATATATAAATGTTGTACAATTTGAGGTCTCGCGATACTGATGTTTTGTACTCATGAGAACGACGTTAAAATGCCGTCTCGGTGATATAGCTAGAATATAAAAACACTCAAACCATTGGTTATTTTACTACTAACTTAACGTTAAAGAAGCTGAGTAATTCAAACGGCTTCGAATTTCTGCTCGTATCGATTAGGTGGTGAAAGAAGCGTGATCCTTAGTAGCGATATGGAAGCACAACCACAGATAACACAAAAATAATTTCTGCTTTGCCTCCCTTAAATTATGTTTCTTAGGCGATTTTACACTGTGCAGCTTGTCTCGTAACCTTTCTCGCGACAGCTTCATTATAAAGAAGTAGAGTTGCATCAGTCAGAGTTAATTGACTACGCAACGTTTCTTGCCTTTTCTTGCAATCTCAGTAGAGGTTTAGAACTATTTCAAAATAGCTAGTTTTTATTGGCTGCTCTACAGATAAGTTGCAAGAGGAATGTTAAACTGTGCGATGGCTAAAAAAATCGTTGCAGTGATGCGGCAATGGTTGCGAAAAGTAGTACCCTGTTCTACTTCGTGCAATGCTAATTGCTTCATTGCAGCAAAAACGTTGCATGGCTTTAGGGACGGACCATTTGAAAAGTGAAGGGAGGGGTGGGGAAAAACAGAAAAAAATACATACAAGCATAAAAGTTTAAAAAAAACAACATGCGACAGAAAGGTTTTAAAAAAATTGCAAACAGAACAACATCAAAATTTAATTTTAATATTAAATTTACACAGTTCAACAATACTGAAACAACTGATATATAAATAATTCTGTACAACCATAGAAAGCCCAATTCTGATTGTGGTTTCCGTAACATATAGAGATCAGTGCAACATGTCTGTATTACGTATATCAATATTGAATTCCCCCTCTCTATATGTTGCTGAAACCACAATCAGAATTGAGCTGCCTATGGTAAAACACGCAATTTTAATGCTACAGCGAGTAGCCTCATTTTTACTTGCATGCCGTGTATTCGTTATATGTAAGCACCCTATTAAATCTATAGTAGCCTATATAGCACATACAATACAATTAAGATAGATTTTGTAGGCTATTTCACATTGGTGAACATTATGACAGCTGCAAGCAAATGTAAGCAAGGCTTTATTGGTTACTCACAAACAGGCAAGATAACAAAACTACCAAAGAAAACTAAAGTAATATATGCATTTCAATATTAAACTATGTGTTAATTAACTTATGATGTTTTTTTATCAATATGTAAAAACATAGTTTGTATGCTAAATATGCTATGTCCTACTTCTTTCTTTTGCATTTACAATCCCATTTCCTTCTTCCACATTCACAATCATATTTCAATCTTCTACACTCACAATCCCATTTTCTTCTTCTACATGTACAATCTCATTTTCTTCTTCTACACTCATAATTGTTTGGGCTTACGTTTTGGAGCGGATCAAGAAGCCACTACAGAGGAGCTGTATTAATAAGTGGAAGCTGGTGGTACTATGACGGACTATGGGAAAGGGCAGAACTGTAACTGAAGAACTGAACTGTAACCCATGTCCTTCAACTCCTGTTGACTTTCTTCTTTCCCACTGTGTCTATATCAAAAATGATCTCTTATATCAGGATTGAGTCTGTTTTCTAGTCGGTGAACCACGGAATATAAACCAAGTTGATATTTATCTTGCATCTAGGATAGGATACATCCCTGCACGATCTATTGCAGATTATATTATGAGGAAACGTCCTCAATCATGATAAAAGAGGGTCATATTGTACCTCGAACATGAATTGATATAAAGAAGAGCAACAAATGTATACGCAATCTCGTTCCCCGAGCCTGCGATCCCTTGGGAAGGATACGGAGGCTCTGGGATAATCCGTGATCGACATAGATCGACATACAAAAAACTGTATGTCGCCCGTACTGCGCATGCGTTGCAAATAAATAGATTCAATAAGCCGCAATAGGGAAGAAGCTGGATATAAGTGACTTTCCATAACCAGTAGGCAAGATACAAATCGTGTCTTTCCGGTCGACAACAACAGCCTTTACCGCTTCGTATTGACACTCCTACAATTTGAGATTCTTCTTACCCAGTCGCTCTAACGCTTCGTCCAACACAGAATGAAATAAACTGATATTTTCCACTGACATTACAAACAAAATAGTACAAATACTGTTCCAAAAAACCTAGAAAAATGCTTTTCTGGCTTATTTCCAACGCATGCGCAGTACGGGCGACATACAGTTTTTTGTATGTCGGTCACGGATTATCCCAGAGCCTCCGTTTCCTTCCCAAGGGATCGCAGGCTCGGGGAACGAGATTGATGTATACGCGTATATTGACTGATTTCTTGACCCCTACGCGGCGTGGTGTATTCAACATTAATATATGATCTTCGTTCATTGTTCAAAATCCGCGCACGCGATTGGTCAAAATCGATCACGTGTGTTTTGGTTACCTGGCAACAACGAGTCGTTTGAGTGCGTTATCACAATAATGCACGAAAAGTGTGCAGTATTGAAAATGGCCAGGAGTAAAACGTCAAAAAAACTGTATTTACAAGTGGATAAAGCTAACAAGTTGATGAAAATATCGATGAATTCTACTATAAAGACCAAAAAGGAAAACAATCTTGAGAATTTCTATCGTCAGAGGTAATTAAACTTAGTAAACACCGATTATTCTCATTTTTTCGTCTGTGAACTCTCGCATGAAAGCTCATTTAACAGGTTATTTTTTGACGTATCGTTGTGTTTATTTGCTTGACTCAGCTTGTAAAGGTTGTTCGCTACAATTCTTCAAATTTGTTGTACTTTTTTCACGTATAATGTTTTTAAAATCGGATTTGTTTTACTTTGTTTTGGTAGCGAAAGCGTACGGCTTTTGCTTGCGAGCACGACCAGTGAACTCAGATCATATATTAAATGTGTTAGAGACTGTTAAGTTCGTGTTTTGTGTAAAAATACACGCACTTGCTGAATGTACAATGAACTCAAAATTTTGTATACTGCACGAGGCCGCCGGGGGCGATACAAAATCTTTCGTTCATTGTACATTCAGCTCGTGCGTGTATTTGTAAACAAAACACTCACAACAGTCTCTAACCCTTAAATAGTGACTCAGACTTCCTGGTATAATGATAACTATTTTGTTAGTAAAGTATGATATGCCATGATACCCGAGTAGTTATTTGTTATATTGTTGTTGGGTCTAAAGAATTATCGCCACAGAACGTCTTACGGTGTGCATTGGAAAATACTTCTCAAGACAGCAAGTTTTATCCCATGTAGTTGAATAAAAAAATATCCATGCAATGTAAACATATCCATAAGAAAATTGCATACACGATTGCAACCTGAAAAAAATATGCGAACATAAAAAATACCCCACCCTTCCCTTCACTTTTCTAATGGTCTGTCCCTTAATTTATGATTGCGAGGCATGCGATTCCAAGTTCGTAGGTGTCGTATTACAGTTGCATGGCTATGTCTTAATCGATGCCCTACGAGTTCTTTTCTTTCTTGCCATTCGGCTTCTTTTTTATTACATTTTTAACTCAAAGTAGGATGTACTAATAATCTATAAATGTCACGAGATAAATCGTAAAAACGCATTTTTCAGGGATTTTGCGCACTTGCTTTGCGGTAAACTTAAGCCAATTTACATCCTCTTGTGCACACTAATTGTCTGTCTGGTGTCCGTGTGCTTGGAGCGTAGATGGAGTAATGATATGTACACGTGAGCATACACGTGAGGTGAACTGGTATAAGAGAGCATCTGCATGCCATACATCATCGAAGGTGATACTGTAATTACACAAATCTAGAAGAGCTAGGGGTTTTTTTTTGCTTTTGCATGTGTGGGAAGTCAAAAGGCATGCCGGCATTCTAGAGGTCAACTACTTCACATTTAAGTTATGTACTTGCAATTCAGTTATTGCGCTTATCCGATCCTCTTGCTGGTTAAGACGACGAATGTCAACTAACGAGCAAACTAAGAAAGCGTTTATACTGTAGTTTATAGCGAACGCCAGCAAATTTCTAATTGGACTTTTTTACAATCATCGTATTATTCGTATAAACGCTAACCTTTTCTCGGTTTAAAAGAAGCTGATTGGTCAATCGGGTATATTTAGCACATCCTGATTGGCGAAACCATATAAACGTCGAGCTGAGTCACATCTGCCCGAGGATCGAGTTACTGTTCACAGTAACATCCTCCGTTTGTACCACTAATGTACTTGACCTAGATTAGAGCACCCTTTCGAATATAATTCAAACAGCAAATTTTAAAGCAAAAATATTTATAATATCGGGAGATTGCAAAATTGGATGAACTTTTTGCAATTTGCCTCGCGATGTATAAACTTGCCAAATTATTAAAAGGAAATGTATTTTGCCCTTGAATGCAAAAATACTGCGTGCAAAGACGCTCCTGATAAGTTTTTAACGCTTAAATCGTGCTGTGACAAGTTTACATAGTTCACACTACATGTAAAAATATATACAGACAAAGTTTATCCATTATTATCCCTGTCCTGGAAGTGGATTTTAACCATAAGAAAAACAGCTTCGCATTTTATTGGCGACAATATTTTCGAATCCTAACAATTTTTGTCGAAGAAGAACACATATGGACATCTTTGACCCTTCGTCCAAAAGAAAAATAGAAAAAAATCCATATGCCACCATATAATCCTTTTTGTGCTCTTTTGCTATTTTAATGGTAAAGGTGAATATGCGTTGCAGTGTTGCGGCAATGGTTGCGTAAAGTAGTACGCTGTTTTACTTCGTGCAATATTTTGTTAATGTTACTATAAAAAGGAGACATTAGTTTGGAAACTCAATGTGACGAAGGAAGTATATGTACTGAAAATTGGATAATTCGAATAACTAGATAACGAAATAATTAGATAAAAATGACCACCATTCCATAGATAATTATAGCAAATTCCCTGATGTAATTATAGACCTTATACGGTAAATGATTGTAAACCAAGTTTCTTGTAATCTCATATATATGTATGCAATTGTGCTGTAAAAATAGATTGATACAAAACTCTGATGTTGTAAGTTGTACTTAATCTGCAGTGGATAGTGATGGCCACATCCATAAACTTAACAACTAGGTGACGTATTACAGTTGCATAGCTATGTCTTAATCGATCTCCTACGAGTTCTTTTCTTTCTTGCCATTCGGCTTCTTTTTTATTACATTTTTAACTCAAAGTAGGATGTAACTAGTAATCTATAAATGTCACGAGATAAATCGTAAAAACGCATTTTTTACGGATTTTGCGCACTTGCTTTGCGGTAAACTTAAGCCAATTTACATCCTCTTGTGACTGATTGTCTGTCTGGTGTCCGTGTGCTTGGAGCGTAGATGGAGTAATGATATGTACACATGAGCATACACGTGAGGCGAACTGGTATAAGAGAGCATCTGCATGCCATACATCATCGAAGGTGATAATTACACAAATCTAGAAGAGCTAGGTTAAAATCCACTTCTAGGACAGTGATAATAATGGATAAACTTTGTCTGTATATATTTTTATATGTAGTGGTTAATTTAAATCCTTTCTACATGTGGCTGAATAACTACATAAACTTGTCACAACAAGATTTAAGCGTCAAAAACTTATCAGGAACGTCTTTGCAGGCAATATTTTGGCATTTAAGGGCAAAATACATTTCTTTTTAATAATTTGGCAAGTTTATACGTCGCCAGCTAGACAAATTGCAAAAAGTTCATCCAATTTTGGAATCTCTCTATATTATAAATATTTTTGCCTTAAAATTTGCTGATTGAATTCGAAAGGATGCTCTAATCTAGTTCAAGTACATTAATGGTACAAACAGAGGATGGTACTGTGAACAGTAACTCTATCCTCGCGCAGATATGACTCTGCTCGACGCTATATGGTTTCGCCAATCAGGATGCGCTAAATATACCCGATTGACCAATCAGCTTCTTTTAAGCCGAGAAAAGGTTAGCGTTTATACGATGATTGTAAAAAAGTCCAGTCAGAATTTTGCTGGCGTTTGCTATAAAGTATAAACGCTTACTTATTTTGCTCGTTAGTTTACATCCGTCAAAAACGTTGCATGGCTTTAATTTATGATTGCGAGGCATGCGATTCCAAGATCCTAGGTGTCGTATTACAGTTGCATGGCTATGTCTTAATCGATCTCCTACGAGTTCTTTTCTTTCTTGCCATTCGGCTTCTTTTTTATTACGTTTTTAACTCAAAGTAGGTTGTAACTAATAATCTATAAATGTCACGAGATAAATCGTAAAAACGCATTTTTCAGGGATTTTGCGCACTTGCTTTGCGGTAAACTTAAGCCAATTTATATCCTCTTGTGCACACTAATTGTCTGTCTGGTGTCCGTGTGCTTGGAGCGTAGATGGAGTAATGATATGTACACGTGAGCATACACGTGAGGTGAACTGGTATAAGAGAGCATCTGCATGCCATACATCATCGAAGGTGATGATTACACAAATCTAGAAGAGCTAGGTTAATATCTGTCGTCGCCATACTTACTCATGTGGATGGTTAGGTGCAGACGTGTTCCGCTAATTATGCGGGGATTTGAGTTACTTGGAATCAGGTCCAACTCACTTTGACCTGTCCATGCAGGACCTGACCACCGAACGCTTGCACCTTATCACACCGAACATTGTTCAGTGGAAGTTAAGTCATAATTGCACTAATTGCATTAAGAAAGAAAGAAAAAAAAATTCTAATGTTTGAGCTTTGGCTTTTCCTCTATACAACTGAATCTAATTCAAGCCTTAAGAAAATCAGCACGTTGTAGGACCTACTCATTTTTCTGGTGATAAAGGTATGCCAATTTCTGTCACGGCCTGGTCAATCGCTTTCAAACGGGAGGCAAAAATAACCGATGAGGGGGGTCCTAAGGTCTGTCGAGGAATTGTAGCAAGTCGAGAACATTCCAGTTGTTAACTAAACACCAGTGAAATAAATCAGCCAGACTATTAAAAATGGCAAGTGCTGACATACAAGTGTTACTACAAGTGTTAAAAGTTGCTGACACTAATTAAAACTTGATACAAAATCTTTCGGAAGATTTTAGATCTGAAATCTAAACGGCAAATTATTTTGATTCATCGATACCTTTTTCATGAACGCACGTTAAAAAAAATAGTATGTATTGCGACCTTTTCGTTTCCCAAAAATATCAATCATTTTCTCCATATCTTCATATCTTCATTTATTATGCGATTGGCGTATCCCCTTAGCTTTCAATATTTGTCAGTGCTATGCTACAAAGCCTCTTCTCCCCCATAGTACTCCTAAGGTACGTTTTCAGTCGTCGGAGCCCACTGAATGACCGTTCAGCCGAACGCGACGTTGCTGAAATTACCGCTAAAATCGTAGCAACTTTTACGAACTCGGGAACCAATTCCAACAGTTCGTCCTTGCAAAGAGGATGTATAACTTCTGAAGCCGTTTTAAACTAGAAACTTTAGAGTCATCGTTAGTATGTTTGAATTGATCGAAAAGTCTCCTATCGGCTTCGATTAAATCATTGTCAAGATTATAAAAGTTGCCGACAAGTTCATAATCTGAATGTGTTGGTGGTTCCCCTAGTACAACCGCACCCAAAGCACATAACACATCTTGGTCGTTACTTTCGAAACGACTTTCTAGTTCAGCCAACAACTTGTCTAGAGAGTTGTAGGTATTGATTCAGTGGTGCTGCATTGGTGTCATGACTTGATTGTTCGATGTTGTTGACTAAGGCTAAGCAACGAGACCTTGCAAATGGCTGAAAGGCTTCCTTCGTGGTACACGTGCATCCCTGAATGTAACAAAATCAGAATTCTTGGTCCACGATTTGATGTCTTTGTATATCTGATCAGTCAACCCGTTTCCAAATTAGTTCGTAGGATTCGTCGCTGCGGCATTGTTTCAAAGTCTTAATAGTTAGTGTTGCGTTTCTTCGGGCATTAATAACATCGACATTCTTTTCTTGTAAATAACTGTTAAGGGCATTGGTGTTTGACAAAATGACTTTCAAAATGCATAGCCCAAGAACAAACTCAAAGTTGCAAATGGTGTTAAGGAGACTTCTGCTATCGGTACAGGTCTTTGGATCTTTGTCGTTAGCGAGTAAAATTAGGGCTTTCGTAATTCGCTGCATCTGTTCAGTAACAGCCTTGACCGCTTCCCATCGACACGAACAACGAGTTACACTCAATGATTTAAGGGTTAACAACGAAAGATTTTATTTTTGCAATTATTTATTTATTACAGTGTGTGACAATTCCATTGTCTCAGCGCCCAAATTCCCCGAAATTTGGCCATAAATTCCCCGAAAAACTGGCAGTTCCCGAATTTTGGAGGGGCTGCAGCCCCCAGCCCCCCCCCCCCCCCCTCCCGGCTTGTACGCCTATGAGTGCTGAACGCAGGTCAAACGGTAATGCTAGATCAAGATAGTAACCACCTTGTCAAAACATTCCCAATAAATGTTAAACGCCACGGTCGCCACCCACCGTCTCTCTTGGGAATCGCGCCAATACGGTTTATCTGTAAATTATTCGCGGGTAGGGTAGCTGTAGGCCCAAACACACGGCCTAAGAAAGATACCTCTTTCGCAAGATAGTTGTCGATTACTGAGAGAATGAGAGATGTTTTAGAGAAGATAGACAGTTTGCTTTGGCTGATTTTAACTTTATTGTTTCAGGATGAAATCCAAGTCGAAGCCCACACGTGACGGAAACCAGTTAATACATATGTCGATCTAGCCACATAATTGTACTGACAAATTATCTACATTAATTGGCGTGACCGACGAAATGTCAAGAAATTCATAATTATTTTGCACAAGTAATAGTCAGGGAGGCAGAGGTAATTTTACCTACCTTCTTGAGGGACAAATCAATTTTGCTCTTGAATTGTCCGTTGGATACCTAATATCACAATTCTGAATGTTGTTTGGCCCGATTTATCTTGTGGGCTTCGATCAACACGTTTTTCTTCAGTTTTATTATAAAACTGTTATGTGGTCAAAAATAGTACACTTTCAAATTCACTCATTTGAAAAATAACTTGTATCATAAGAAAGCTTATAAAAAACAACATATATAAGATATAATTACGGGCACCCTTGTTTTTCAAGCCGTTTTTGAGTTATTGCTGCTTCAAAATTGGAAAGTGTCCTAAAATGGCGCTAAATTCCTGGGCACTAGTCGAAAAATAACGCTCATAACTCAACAAAAATTTATTACCTTTTTGATAACGTAAGTGGTTTTTCTTAGAAATAAATCTGAAATTTCGCCTTTCTTAACAATAATATAGTTTTATAGAAAATTTCGGGAAAAACGTGTTGGCTGGAGCCCACAAGAAATTTTATCGCGTTCAACATGCAGAAATATATTTATTAGACCTAAAGGTACAATATAAGCATAAATTGAAATTGTTCCTCGTTATGGTAAGTAAACATATATTTTTGTACCTCTGCCTCCCCGACTAAGAAAAAATGTTAGTCTTACTAGCATAATTATTAGCACCATTAACGCCGTCTCTGCTAATCGCGGCTTGCGTATCGCCTACGGCTTCGTTCGTCTCCAGGACTACGCCCTCGTTTGCACGCGAATTCCTGGCACTTGATTCTGCAATGTCGGGCCATCACACCCGGTGAAGGCTATTTGACCCGAAGCAGATCGGCCCCAGCACCCGCGCCAACTTCACACGGTCAAACAAAGGTCCCACAATACCCTTGCTATATCAAAACCACCCTCACCCACTGGGACCGCATCCAAGTCACCAAACCCAGCCAAAGCGCGAGCCCGAAGAGCGGAAAGCATTTCGTTTTGCCAAACAAAACTATTTGTTAGTTACTAAAACAAGCTTCAAATGGTTATCGAAACAATCAAATTTTAAAAAGCTTCTTTCTGTACATATATACTGACACCGCGTCTTCGAACTTGCCGCGTTGTCGATCTTAAGCTCCCTAGTTGCAGTCGACTGGTTTGTACTGCAACCGATGCATGATAGTGGTACAAATCGGAGTTGATCTGACTCCACTTTATCAAATCAGACGCAGCTGCTTAGAGGCGAAAAGCGCAATCCTAATTGTACCAACACCGTCCTGGGAATTGCTTAGCGATACGTACTATAAGGCTTATATATGCGAGCAAGTCCCGAGCCCGTTCAGGTCGAAACGATGTGATAACTGCGATATAACTGTTAAAACACTCGACCCAAGTGACAATATCATGAATATCACCTCTTTTGCGCAAAGATGTGGTTGTCGTGGGCACAATCGAGCGACCTTCGATGAGGAAGGAGGGTATTTCGGGTGAAGGATTCTCTAAATTATCGGGGAGCAAGTCCGCCAGTTCTATAAACTTGTACGCTAAAACAGTTGCGTTACCAATTTGGCTGGGATAGAAGGGCGTCACGGTCCCAAAATGAAGGCCTGATTGAAGCCACTATTGACGCCTGACGATACGATGGAGGGAGCAACCGAGAACTTTGAAATTGTTGTCCCGTGGGTCAGATCAACTTGAAGGGCTGCGCTCGATTGTGTCAACGAGGACGACCCCGAAATCCCAATAAATGATGGAGCCGTTAACGTACCTTCAGATGCTGCATGCGCTTCGGACGTGCTTACCCTCGCTGTGGCCTGTGGGACAGACATCACCCAACTGCTCCAGCGCCGCTACCAAGGATTCATTGGATTAACGTGCTCCAACAGTTTTTTGATAGCGCCGGCTACGAGAACAAAATTCAGGTGATTTGAAGGCTGCTGCCCAATTCACTGCCGTCGACGATGATGAGCCAGTTGGGCGATCATTCCCGTTTTCCTTACCCATATTTTCCATATCAACACACGAGTACCAAAAAAAATATTCTAATATTTGCGCTTTGGCTTTTCCTCTATACAGTGCACCGCTCCTGCTGACTGTCTGATAGCTAATGTTCTGTGTGTCAGCTTGGCGCTCTCCATATACCGGTCGCTTTAGGCTATCATAGGTCGTGCCCAGACTGCGCGCGGCTCCTATGATATTAACCTTGGTTATTACATAACCTCATTTAAAATCCACTTCCAGGACAGGGATAATGATGCCTTTTATGATGGATAAACTTTGACTGTAAATATTTTTACGTATAATGTATAGAGATCCAGTTGTGAGAATCTCAAGCAATCAGACATAGTCAAAGAAACCGAGAGCTACCAATATTGCTAGTTTATAAATCTATCTTTTATCTTGCCAACTGCCATAAGCTACTCTTTTATCGACTAAACGTGTTCTTTATAGATGATTGATAGCTTCAAGAAATTACATAATTCCATATGGTTGTGTAACATTTTCAATCCACCTATACGACCCTCATGTAATATGACACTCCACGTGTTAAAAATAGCATTTACTCGGACAAACATTGCGTGATTTATTTAAGAAATAGAAAACGAGTCGCGTGCGTTTATAGTGTGATAATGCACGCGGGAAATGTTAGGAGAATACGAGAGAAGCGTGTAAAACACGAGGCGTAGCCGAGTGTCTTACACGTTTCTCGAGTATTCTCCTAACATTTCCCAAGTGCATTATCACACTATAAACGCACAAGACGAGTTTTTCTATTTCTTTTATAATATATAGAGATTACTTCATGGTTGGTGAGTCCGTACGATTTTTATTCACGAGTTGTGAAAGATCGTTAAACGAACGAGCGAGCGCAGCGAACGAGTGAGTTTAGCGATCCTTCACAACGAGTGAATAATAAAAATCGTACAAACGAACCAAACATGAAGTAAATTGTTTATTATATGAGTGTAAAGATGAGTATAGAGATACCAAATATTTGATATACTGATGGACAACAAAATACAAGCGAAATATAAAAACAAAATTTCTTACCATTTAACGATTTGTTCTCGTGCAGAAAATACAACCATGAGGTTTATTTCATGTTAATGAAACCACAAATGTATTTCTTCATGATTTTTCAAGATTTTTTGCAGACAAAATATTATAAATCTCTCTCCTCAGTAAGTTGACAAAATCAGACTCCATGTTTACATTAGCCTGCGAACAGGCGTTGAATTTTTGGGTAAGAAAATGTCAGCCAATCAAAACGCTCATACGACTTTTTTCACATGCGAAAAAGTGTCGTACAACCAATCAAAACGCTCATACGACTTTTTTCACATGTGAAAAATATAGTATGCAGTGAAATACGAGTTTTATTTCAGCCGAACACTACCCGTAAATCTCCATACTCATATAGTAAAAGAACGTTATTGCACAGCAAACAATATTTTCAAACAGATTGGTGATAAAATTCTCCTTACATGTTAGGATTGACGTCACGCAAATGCTTTTGCTCATTGCTTAGCAACAAGCTTACATTTTTAAGCGGCCGGCGAAGGAAGTGAACTTTTTAAGCAAAAACAAACAGATTTTCGATACTTATAATTTTAAAAATGCTTTAAAAAGAGTAGGATTGATACAGGAAGTAATTTACAGCTGTTTTGCTGCATATGGCATGAGATTTTTGGCAAGAAAGTCGACTGAATCTGATCTTTTCGTCGTCCTGTTTTGTTTCTGTTTGCTGAAAGTATGGAATATATTTTTTCGTGTTTCGCCGATGATATGTCAACGAGTTTCTGTCCCGATGACAATTAAGGTACTTTCTTGATAAAATTAGGTTAGTTTTTGTAGTTTTCTTGCACTTTTTCACGGTTTTTTGTGTTTTCTCGCTGCCTTTTTAAAGTTTTGTCGAGTCGTTCAATCGAATTCGTACACAGCGAAAACAGCTACGAATGTTTTTTTTTTAAACTTTATCGTTCCGCTTTGCCCGGTTTTCTTTTGTTTTCAATCTGTTTTTTCTCCTTCATTTTCACGCCGTTTTTTTTTTTACATTATATTATAATTTGTGCATAAAAACTACGTTAAATGTGGTCACAGTCTCCCGGGAAACAGGAGACAAAACAAAAAAACCAGCGTGCTGCGTGCATTGTTGTGTTATAATGCACGCTCAGTAACCAATCACATTGCAGATTTTGCACTACTTATATTATAAGTATAGATACTATTACACGAAGGCATAACTAGCGAGAAAAGTTTAGTTTTTGGGTACTTTACACTTTGCCGTACCCAAATAACGTCAGTGTGCGATGGCGTGATTAGTTTCTCGTTCTTTTATAATGTTTTGATGGCGTATGTATTTCGTAATTCCTAGAGTACTGACTACGGTACGGTAAAGTGTAAAATTTCCGGGTACTGACTCGCGCTATCCTGAAAGGTTGATAAAGGATGGAAAAGTTATAAATTTTCATCCTTTTCCTTCCGAGAAAAAATTCAAAGAACGTAGGGAATTGTGGGGAATTGTGGATTCGTTTTTGTAGCCGGGCAGATGACTTTAAATGTACGAAGGATAGCTACATATGCAGCTTGCATTTTGTGGGAGAGAACACGGGGCAGACCGACAAAGATCCAAATCCTGCTCCAGCTACAGCTAGTAGAGAAAAGGTTTGTTATTTACGTGTATATGTGTTATTTATGTGCATTTATGTCAACATATTACTTTTTATTCAGTAATTTAAAGTTCATTTTAAGACCTGCGCCATGGTAGGCTGTTTACATGTATACATGACCTTAAGATGACCTAACGAGTACGACACATAATTTGTATCCGCACAATGTATAATATTTGGTGTTTTTTAAAAGTCACCAACGAAAAGACTTTCCCATGGAAAAAGATTCAGAACAGCTGCAGATAGATCAGCCGCGGAAACTATGTTGCTTATTTTATCAACAGAACCAAATACAGCCAATGCTGTAGATGATGTCATAGTGTCTAAATTAATAGATACTAACAAGGAGACTGCTCCTTTATTGCCTTCAGTTGACAACACAGAAAATAGCCCTAAATCTGAACCGTCTGATATGGATAAAGAGCAAAATAATGAAGTAAAAATACTTAAAAATAAGTATCATTTACAGCATTGGCTGTATTTGGTTCTGTTAATGAAATAAGCAACATAGTTTCCGCGGCTGATGAGCTGATCTATCTGCCGCTGTTCTGAATCTTTTTTCATGGGAAAGTCTTTTTGTTGGTGATTTTCTCTTTCTAGAAAGCCGCTTAGCCTTAGGCCTGTTTCAGACGTCGAACTTTTTATGTGTCGAATTTGATGTAAATGAGCCAAAACAAGGAGTTTAGTTCATTTGCATTCGATTCGGCACATGAAAAGTTCGACGTCTGAAACAGGCCTAAATCCATTAAAAAACACCAAATATTATACGTTGTGCGAATGCAAATTACGTGTCGTACTCGTTAGGTCATATTAAGGTCATATATACATGTAAACAGCCTCCATGGCGCAGGTCTTTAAAATGAAATTTGGATTACTGAATAAAAAGTAATATGTAGACATACAGTATACACATAAATAACAAAGCTTTTCTCTACTAGCTGTAGCTGGAACAGGTTTTGGATTTTTAATTTGTCGGTCGGCCGGTTCTCTCCCACAAAATGCAAGCTGCATGTATGTAGCTATCCTTCGTAAGTTTAAAGTCATCTGCCCAGCTACAAGAACGAATCCACAATTCTCTACGTTCTTTGAATTTTTTCTCAGAAGGAAAAGGATGAAAATTTATAACTGTTCCATCCTTTATCAACCTTTCAGGATAACGCGAGTCAATTTTACACGTACCCCAAGCACATCTCTTAACCACAGTATACTCGGACACGATAACAATAATCAAACACAATAATATCCACGGTTAAACTAAATTTTTAAACCTTTTTTGCTCGTTTGAATACGTTAAATAATAAACAAAGTAATACATTTCAACAATTTCTCCAGTTTCCATCGTAAAAACGGGAAAAAAACAAACATTGCTCGCTAGTTATGCCTTCGTGTAATAGTATCTATACATAAATCACGCAATGTTTGTCCGAGTAAATGCTATTTTTAACACGTGGGGTGTCATATTACATGAGGGTCGTATAGGTGGATTGATGTATCCCCTCTTCCGATGCAGGATTGAAGGATTATGAACTAAGCTTGGCAGGATTGTAAAGCCAGTATGTCACTAATAAAAGGCATAAATTTTTTGCCCTAAATCTGCTTAGGTCAAATATTTCACAATGTATATTAGAACGACGATTGATTGAACATTTTCAAAAATGTACCTTCAAAAGAATGAAAGAAAGAAGTCGATGCTTGTAATTCCAACATTTTTAAACCATGCAGTTTTTAGGTTTTTTGTGTAAAGTCCATGCACAGCAATCCATGTTTTTCCCAGCTAGTTCCACAATTGTAACCTATAAATAAAGTGGGTGGACGTTTTTGAAGCTTTTGGAACTGCTAATGGCCTCACAGCAGTAATTAGTTTTGTTATTTTTCCGCCCAAGTTATCATTATAAGCATATGTTCAGTATTGTTCACTTAGGCGGATTATGCCTCATTGAAAATAAGAATGAAGGATTATGGTGCACAATCTCTCACACGACAAACCCGCTGTGTGTTGAATCACCTTAAATCCTCTTGAAATGACACTATAGGCTATAGGAATGATATAAATAGTATCTGGGCGTGCTATACCTCAAATTCCTGTCCTTCCAGCCATACCTATAACCGTGTTTATATATATTTCAATTCGTGTGGTGTTTTCTTAAATTTTAATTAGAATCATACATGTTTTAGGAATTTTTTATTACTGTTCTTACGGCAATGTAATAATATCAGCAATGCTACTGAGGTTTAGCATTATTGTAGTTATTCATATTCCTGATGTAGTCGCGTGCATGATTATCCCCAAACAATCAGGATTCTATTTGCATGCATAAGGTGTCCTCACGAGAGTGCATCGCTTAGCGGATTTATGGAACAGGCCATTGGCAAATTGATAGGGAATCCAAGTTACCTACGGTCTTAATGTCTCTATCTGTAAAAGACAAGAATTGGCTTGTCATTTTAATGCTGGCAACTGTGTGCACAATGTAAGGACAATATTGACTTTCTCCCCATTTATTTTGAGACCTTGAGTGCTAGAAGCTGACCAAGGCGTAATACTAACCTGAACTCTGCTTGGAAGACGAAACAAACGACAAATCGACGACAGATCCGCTCAACGGTTGCTATTGAGGAGGGAACTAGAAAGACTAGTCTCAATAACATATTTTATACGATCGTTTCGAAAGTTCTTGATCAGCCATTTTACAACTGAGAACCGCGAAGCATATAAAATTATAATATGGATTGTTTGGAGGGACAACGTAAAGTCACAGGAAACTATAAAAGTTAAAAATTGAAGCAAGAAAATATAAAGATTTCCTCATTATCCCTGAGGAAAAGTCTCGAAAATTGTTTGTACTATTCGTTCCATGTCTCGTGATTGGTGCTCTGCATCGCACTGTCCCTCTAAACAATCCCTGCATGTTGCGGTTTCAATCAAGAAATGGCTAATTGTCTCCCTCTCCCTTTTAGCTAGTTGTCATTGGCTTTGCCGGTGTTTGCACGTAATTTTTACTGCAACATCTTAAAGATGACTGCAAAATGTAATTTATTTTAGAATTCTTAGCAACTCTGAACAAATGAAATCTCAACAACAGAAAATTCACTGATCTCACTCCATTGAAAATTATAGCGCTCTCCGCTTTAAGTGCAAGCAGTATGCAGACAGCAATTATTATCAAGCTTGAATGGAAGTCTTCTAGACATGAATAAATTAACAAGTAGGATATTTTTATAATATTAACGACTAAAGAGCGAAATTTTTCGGGCGAGACGACGTTTAATTTATCGCCACAATTCATGCTTGCTTTTAGCGTATAAGCGCTGTCTGTGATAATTACACAAAGGTGAAAATACGTCATATGTGGACACAATCTTATCAGGATCACAGTTGCTCAGTTTTTCACCTAACAGCATGAAAAACATGTCATTCAACAACTAAAACCGAGCTCTGTATGGTCAACATAAATTACCTTCATTGATGCACGGGGTGGCGTGCCGATCGAACTTTTTGGATCATAGACATTCTGTATTTCTTCACTACGAATCACTATAGTTGATGCCTGTATAGTAGGACTGGTAAGTTTCACAATTTAGACACAATTACTTAGTCTTCCTCTTAGCTGGACAAATTTAACATGGTAATATTTTATAAGAAGTTATTGTCACCGATTTTAACACGGATTTTGAGCAAATTATTGACGTCAAAACATTTATCGGGTTTTTTTTATACAATTTGGTTTAGGTATGCATGATTCATTGCAGTGATTGTTTAAAAATTGCTAAAATTTTAAGTTTTATTTGTTGCTACCGTATTGCTAGGGACTTTGTTGAAGGGAGCAGAGACGTAACGATGTAGAAGAGCAAGCTAACACTCATTGCCCGGAAAATCAGTAAGAAAAGAAATGAAAACTGAGAATACGTTATTCTCGCACTGCTTCAATACTGCGCTAAAAGATCTTTTCGTCTCTATCGTCTGCATTCAAGTGGCAAGAAATGCTACTGATTGAAAATCAGCAAATTGCATACTCTAGCTTACGCTATGATTTCACGGTCCATCTAAATTAAACTAAAACACTATAACACGCTAGCTTGCTACCTTGGGGGAAACTATGTCGCATGTAATCACCTTATCTATGTAAAAGTGGTCATTATATTAAGTAAGAAACACTATATGTAAATAAACGTTCAATAATTTGTTTAATAATGTTTATAAGTTGAATTAGCTATCAAGAAATGCACGAAATATCAGAAAACATGGATATGTCCATGCGCAATCAAGCCATACGTAACTGTGGGTGATATACCCAAACGTCTATAAATGCAAAAAGTTAGCTGAAACCGACTGTAACAGAAATTTGTATACCAAATGTAATACCAGTTGGTTTTGTTAAAAATGCATTCCCAATTTCAGTTCAATCAACGGTAGTTTTTGGAACGCCATTTTCGAAGCTACAAAAGTAAAACTTCAAAACAAAGACATAAAACGTTTACCTCAAATAGTTTGTCGATCGTGGCATAGGCGTATTTGTAAAACAATGATACCAATTTAGGCTTGAATATTAAAGCGGAAAATACAGCGAAATAAAGAAAATGTCGAAAACCGTGACAACATTTGCACTATTCGTGACATCACGAATCACAACTAGGTTTCAACACTGACGCTAGCTAGTGCCTATCCATTTATTTAACTATCCATGCCGCGACCAAGTAGGAACTGTTCATACTTTTTTCTGTTCGCACGAACAAATCGCTAAGTGGAAAAATAGGCTTTAATTATTTCGATTCCGTAGACGTGGGGTTTGGGTGGGGATCAGGGATTTAAATATTCAAAATTAAAAAAAAAACAAGATATAAGTTTTATCACATAACTAGTCTTGGGAACGAGATCAATGAGGCGTCTTACTGTCTGGGAAGTGTTTGACCGTCTAAGGAATTTGCGACGCCACCTCCTGTTCTTAGTGCTGCAATTATTTGATGAAGGGGTATATGTGACTATTGTCTAAGCACTGTGCTGACGCAACAGCGGTAACACTACAATATAAGCAACTTTCCTATATCAATTTAAAGACTTCCAAAGACTTAGAAAGAGCCCAAAGGCCTTAAAGACGGTCTATATTCAAATGTTTGAACAGGGTCCTGTACGTCTCACTCTAAGTGCACTAATCCCACGGCGCTATAGTAGCTGTCTTGCTTAAATCTTAATCCTATTCCAATTCTTTATTCTTTTTCGCCTTTTGGCCAACGAATCCCAGTTCAACTGCACAGAATCTCTTTTTCCCAGCACAAAGATAGGCAATTCCTGGCTCTCATTGATCTGAGGTCAAACGCCATGTTGGTTTCCGTCTAAGTCGCAGGCTTGGATCGATAGAACTTGGAAAAATGGTTCAGTTCAGTATGACAAGCATTGCACGTCTTCCCGTATGCTGGACAGCGTCGAGTTGGGTGATTTCTGCCACAGTTTCGGTAGGCTGATCCAGTTGTCTTATTTGAGGCCAGCTGGATAAGTTGTTGAACGGCTCTCTTTTAAAATCTTCACTTTTTCCTCATCTGTAAGCTTTTCTAGCTGTCTTGTTGATTCTTCTGCAGCTTTACATATGTCTATGGCTTTCGTTAGGCATAAATCTTTCTCGCGTAATTATCTGCTGTTGAAAATGTGTCTCTTTCTCAACTGTCAAGTTGCGTTTGGGGTTGCAATATTCATCAAATTTCTATAAAATTTCAACTGGTTTCTTTTTGTCTTCTTCTGAATCAAATTCAAGAGTGTTAAACACTTCCAGTACGTCTTCCCCAATAAGATGTAATAGCATGGGACTTCGAATTTTGCCAAATTTTTTACCCACTTCTGTCGCGGTCATGAATAACTCATATCTTTGTTTCCAACATCGCCAGTTTCGGCTAAATTTCCTTCGAACTTCAAAGGCTTTAAAGCCGGCAGCTTACCCATTGCTCACGTGTTTGTTTAATTCGATGTATTCGGATGGATTAAACTCAAAAGAATTCGAATCCCACCCCTGACACTATGTAACAAGTTGTTTATTCACGGTTTATTGAAGTAACCATGTTGGACCCTAGACTACCAATTGCACACTACTGACACAGTGTCTCTAGACTAGTATACATATGCCACAAAGTGCACGGAATCACCTTTTCCCAGCACAAATAAAGATAGGCAATTCCCAGCTCTCATTTTAGCTCTTAAGAACCCTCTCTCAATATGCCATTAGGTGTGAAACGAACGGTGAAATTTAATTAAATATTTTGTAGCAGCATATGAGGGACGCTCGATTTTAACCAATCAGAATGCAAGAATAGGTAATAATGGCCTGTCACAAAATAATAGCCTCCTATTTATGTGACAGAGAAGGAAGGTAGATTGAATGTCTGTTGAATATGAATATTAATACCCAGCAAGTAATTCTAAATGCATACATGTCAAACGATTCAAGTTTATATTAAATTTGCTAACGTTTCGTCGCTACATCGCAACATCATCAGAGCTATGTATAATGAATAAACATAAGTTGTATCTACAGGGTGTATAAAAAAAACGGAGTCCATGTTTTGTGTCTAATTATTTCTAAATTACTGAAGCTTATAGAACAATTTTGGACTTGTTTTAAACCACGTTCTTTTCTCTTTCGAACAAGCCGTAATTCGTATTTTTACTTCGCGTAACGTACGTGCTATGACAAATTTAGTAAAAGCTATCGATTTGAGATGCCCTCCAATTATGCAAATTCACTATGTCTTTCATGGTCGCCAGTTAAATTTTTATTTTTTTTTTGCTTATTACATAAATGGTATTTCTGTTAAACTTAACAAAACTTGTTATAAAGCTTTACAGAAGATAACGGACCGTTTACATCAAGAAAAACCTTAGATTTATGCCAAAATAATGATCGAAATTAGCGTTTTGTTTATCCGCGCGTGCACAATGTTGTCGAAATTGCATAATGTTAATATTCATGAAGTCGATACAAGCTTGAACTATCCGTTCGTAGTGCACGTTAACGGTCCGTTATCTTCTGTAAAGCTTTATAACAAGTTTTATTAAGTTTAACAGAAATAATATTTATGTAATAAGCGAAAAAACTAAAAATTTAACTGGCGACCATGAAAGACATAGTGAATTTGCATAATTGGAGGACATCACAAATCGATAGCTTTTACTAAATTTGTCATAGCACGTACGTTACGCGGAGTAAAAATACGAATTACGGCTTGTTCGAAAGAGAAAAGAACGTGGTTTAAAACAAGTCCAAAATTGTTCTATAAGCTTCAGTAATTTAGAAATAATTAGACACAAAACATGGACTCCGTTTTTTTTTATACACCCTGTATATATACATGATAACTAAGTATTATATTACTAACGGTAAAAATTTAAAAAGAAGGGACGAATAGTAAAAGAGTTAGATAAACAATATGTCAAAGTAAGAATTAAGTGTTAGATATTACCGGTATATCAAAATACCAGCCTGGTATGTTGATATACCGGTATATGGCGGTAATATCTAATCACTCAATTCTTATCTAATGACTCAATTCTTACTTTGAAATATTGTTTTTCCAACTCTTTTACTATTATTTTGTCCCTTCTTTTTAAATTTTTACCGTTTCTAATATAATACTTAGTTGTCATGTATATATATATAGATACAACTTATGTTTATTCATTATATATAGCATGTATAGCTCTGATGATGTTATGATGCAGCGACGAAACCTTAGCAAATTAAATTTAATACAAACTTGAATTGTTTGACATGAATTCATTTAGAATTACTTGCTGGGCATCAATATTCATATTCAGATTACGTTTTCCGCCTGGTATTTCAATTGCGCCTTGCGGCTATTCTGAATGTCTGTTGATTAAATATTAATTTGATGCTCATTTTACATTTATGGGTATAGGCTTATTTACATATGATGTTTTACAAGACAATTTGTGAAACAGCTGAAATAAAAACGTCGTTTTATAGCCAGGTTCAAATCAGTTTGAGCTAAGCGTTTAAACACAAAGATGGCGGACATTTTGTCGAGCAAGAAATTGCGCTGTTTGTTTTTTTTGCTCGTTGCTTTGGCATTCAAGTCACATGTGTCTCAGGCTAAGCTTCATCGACATGAAGGCGTCTTTAAACCAAGCAAAGGTAAAAAATAGTGAATTCAATGTTTCGACAAAGGCTCTGACTTCCCGAAAAGTAGTAAAATTTCTATTGCTTTATCAATTCAGGTAGTAAGCGAACTTATATCTTTCGTGTGCTACGTACATATTGTACTTCCTGCATATATGACAACGTTACATTAGCTAGAAAAATTGCAATATTAGCTTCTTTTTTCCTGCAGAAAGTCTGACAAAATGATCAGTCGAGCTACACAGATTTTAGATATTTTATACGGATCAATTTAAAGCAGATATTTTCCCGTCGACGACAAACAACCGACGGAAAGAATTTTTATTTCCGCCAGAGACGAATGAATTTGAAACGAAAACCAAGTAAATATCTGATCTTCACTTTAATCTTATCTCAGATTGAAATTTGTGTTGTATTTTTGGTAGACATCTATTGCAAATGATTTGAATTTTCAGACAGTGTTAATTGCATACGAATGAAAAATCAATATAAAAGTATCAATTGGTTATATTGTGTGCTATACTTTTAACCGTTTTGGTTTTATATATAACAGCATTGTAAATATATTATTTGTAGGGATGCTTTCCACGCATATTTTTACATGTTTTCTCTAAGTAGTTAAGAAACATGGAACATCCTGTCTATAAACACATTTCTTCCTTTTGAATTGTAATAATACAATTATTCAATTGTAATATTGAATTGAAATAATTTAGCACTGTACGTAATTGATACTGCTAACATATGACTGTCTAGAGCCCCAATAGCGCCATTGTTAATCCTTAGTCCAAGAAAAATCCTCACAATATTCGAAACCTGCTACTAATCGGACGGCAGTCCATGCGCGCTAAAATCGATCTTCCTAGCAAAACTAATTCGAATATTAGCTATTTAGTTGAAATGTGATTATCTAAACTCGCGGTGTTTGTGTGAAGAAATATACTCGATCAGCGCCGCTCCCCAAATTGATTGTTCTGTTCAATATTGTAATTCTGCAGCTGCATGCGCCCTTCTTGTAACGTTTCGCTCGAACTTGCTGACTCTGCTTGTTCTGATGCCTCGGTGCAACGCGAGGATTTCTTTGAAGAATTGTACACGAAAAAGAAGTCTAAATTAATCTAGGGACATATTCTTATAGGGGAATAAGTGCCAGAGTAAACTTAATTCCGAAAGGAATAATCATTTTGAATGCCCCCGAAACTAGTTATCACTGTGCTTACTATATTTATTAACCTTGTTTAAGCAGCTTTAGGAAAAAACATATGTAAATTTGTATGTGTGCCTAGATAGCCATTAATATGTTTATTTCAAGTGTTTTATCATGTGCAATGTGTATAAAAAACTTAGCCCTTTCACTATTATTATTATTTATTAAAAAATATTTTAGGAGTTTTGATTGGTTAAGAGCTGAAGGAGAAATCGTCACATCCGCTTGGTAGTTGCTCAAATTTGGGGTTGAAAATAAATATACGACATTATGACTCATTTGGTCGTACACTGGAAACAAACATACGACATTATGACTCATTTCGTCGTATATTGACTGACCTTGTAATCTGACAATTGTTTTTTAAGAATATTTCTTGCGTAGTCTGATTGGCTTATTAAAGTTTCCGAACAATTTCATGCTGTTCCATTGTTAGCAGCTAGTGTCTTCTTACTTACAAAGCAAGCGTTTAAACTGAGTTTGAATATTTTCCAAAAATAATAAAAAAATTATTGAATTCGGTTCTCGCAAGATATGAGGAATTATCAAGACCTCGGTTTGTGATAACACAAACCTCTGCCTTAATAATTCCTCATATCCTGCTCGACCTCATTCAATAATTGTTCAGTATTTATCACGTGGCACCAGAGCTGGCTAAGTATAATATTGTTTATTATTATTTATATAATAATACGTGTTCATTCTGCATTTTCATTGGTCGCGAGCTGTGTGTTATTAAAGTACACACGCACGGATGACGTCAACTGATGGCGTGATCTAATTTAGCTAATTTATTTCGCGGGACTTCGCATGGTTTTTGTCAACTTTATTATAATATAAAACAAATAGATTTAATTTTTTTGTGCTTCTGTACTGTAATAGATCACAGATGACTCCATAGCGTGTGAAGAACAAAAAGTCACGCACTCGACTGCGTCTCGTGCGTACTTTTTTGTTCTTCACACGCTATGACGTCATCTGTGATCTATTACTGTACAGACGCACGCAAAAATGAAATCTATTTGTTAAATATAGACTGCCAACGGATATTAAGTATTCTGTAACATGACTGGCTCCTCTACTAGTAGGATATTAGCTCATATCCTACTAATACACGAGGCAATCAGATTACAGAATACTTAATATCCGTTGGTAGTCTACATATGATAATTGACAGTTATTCTGCTAACTCGAGTCGTATATGAGCTGATATACGACGAGAGTGAGTTCCAATATGATTGTTTTATTATATAGACAACTGCTACCAAAAAACTTTCCCAGTGCAGTTATATTTTACTAAAATATAGTCAGTTTAGCAATTTAAACAACTTGAGCAGATTATGCTGTATAAAACACTACTTATCGTTATTAAAAAAAAATGTTTTAGCAAATTTGGCCAAAGCTACATTGAGTTATTACCTCTGATCAGGTGTCTTCCCCACTTTTTTCTTCGTTTAAAACGTCTACTGTCTTCTTCCGATCATTTCACACCACAATATGCTGTCTGCCCAGCACCTCTAAGTTTCCTATATAATTTCATCGATTCTTTCTTAATGACATTCACGATATTTAATCCGTTCTTCTATGATCTTTACTCCATCGCTTCCCTTTAAATTGCTTCATGTTCTATTTTGATATCAGAGCTGCTGAATGTAAACGTGACAAAACGTTTCTCAGTGAATTCAGTTCTGGAATGTGCACATCTCTGTCGCGCGGAAGAGACTTGCGAGGCTTTTAAACACAGACACGTTAGTGACGATATCAATTGCCAAATAACTGAAGGTGAACCGAAATATTCAACAATTATGTCTGAAGTGGATGAAAATGAGGAGTGGAAACTGTATACAAAAAAGAAATTGGGACTGGTATGAAGTTCTCGAAATATTATTGCTATTTTTCATAAGTGGACCATATACAGTTCACTATTTTTATTTAGGGGCCTATGTTGTATGAAATACATAAGCGGACACCATTGAGTTAGCACACAGTCACAAATTATATATTGTTTTGGACCGGGGAATAGCATTGAGTAAAAATTAATGTTTCTTTTATTCGCAGTTGAAGTGCCAAAAAAGCAACTTGTGCAATGGTGGTGGACGATGCCTGGACGACAGAGATGAACTTGATGGATTCAAATGTGAATGTGTTGATAATTACTATGGAAAATATTGTCAACACGAAAAATACTGTAAGGATCATATATATTTTGATATGAAGAGAAGGACTCAGGTCCGAGCCGACAGGGAGAAAGTACATCCCCAGAAACGTTTGCAGCCAATAAATTGCATTTGCTGAATTTTGAAAAAACATTTTGAACGGTTAATGTTGTTTTTTGTGGGATATTTAAAAATAAATTATATGCATGCTATAAGCATAAGTATTCTTGCCGAATTGTCTTCGTTTTTAAAACAATTTATCAAGCTGATTACATGACATCAGCTGGCTTTTGCAGGCACTGATTATCGATAAAGAGAAAAAGATTATTGATTCTTAATACTATTCTAGATGATTTTGCATATTACTGCGATATTATGAGCTGTATCTCACCAAAAACTTTAATCGGGAGGTGGAAAAACATTAGAGTTATAGCATGCCATATTTCTTAAAGATTAAAACTAATTTCTTTTGGTTTCAGATGATTACGACATAAACTTCCCAAACACCACGGAAGACAACTTCATTGTTCTTGGAACAGTTAATAAAAGTTTCAACAAGCTCACATTCAGTGCGTGGATTAAGTTCAATCCTGGTTTGACGATATATCCACTGGTATCATACATGGAAGGCTCGAATGAATTGTTCACGCTGGAGTTTCGTTCAGACAATTCAAGTGGCAAGACCATCGCCTCCTTTTTTGGAAACTTATTTCGGGAGACTGTTGAGTAAGTTTTTCTGAGCATTATGTCACTGTGAACAGTTGAGATAATGTGTGTAGAGGGGACACGTGCTGGCAGAGCCCTGCTTGGAGGCTGTTCATCTACAGAGTTTTTGATCCATCAGTGATACCAATTCTGTTCACAAACTTACGATAGAATCCGACCGATTTACCCATACATTTTTCCAATACCTAAATTTCACGTTTTCTACCGACAAGGTACACCTTTAGGAATATTCACCTTTTGGCAATTAAAACGAACCATGGACTCATTAATTACATTAGAACTCTAGCAAGATTGTTGAATTTTGACGTCGATATACAGACTTGAACGTGAGTGTATTATCAAGTTGGCTAACAAGTTATCCCGCAATGGTATAATTAAGTCAGTCGTAAATTCTTAGTTTTGAGGACTTCGTAGAATTGTCAAAAAAATTAACTCATAAAACCTGTTATAACTTATAACAAATGCCAGCAGTGGAAATCAGTGTTTACATTCTCCAATTTTAACAGAACATATACCGTACCAATAAATGATGGTTATTGGCACCATGTTGGGTTCACATGGTCTGGTTTTTCTGGCACAGATTGGCTGTTACTTGTTGATGGTGTTCTTTGGGCAACCGAAGCGGCCTCTACAGCCACAACTATACCATCAGGTGGAGAGCTTACCGTCGGAAAAACTTTAAAAAGCGGGATGACTTATAATTTGGTAGGAAAAGTAAGTCGGCTCAATTTATGGAGCAGTGCCAAAACTGGTGAAGAAATTGAGGCAATAGCCAAGAGTCCCGGATCAAGCGACGGTGATCTCATATCTTGGTTTATGGTAAAAGATCATGTGTCTCATACCAGAATCATTCGTCCGTCCAACGCAACTTTCTCAGGTTGGCTTCAATACTAAGGAAACTCGGCAGATTTTAAACAACTTTTGTTTACAGATTTATATAAGCAACGTTTGTCCAAACTAATTTTCTTTTCCTCGATATCTTTCTGCCAATGACGAAATGTGTCGCAAAGACGCCAATCAGTTCGCTGTTGGTTTTAGAGCGAACTGGGCATAAAATTATTTATATATCGTTTTCTATTTAGGTAACGGTCTGAACTACTACATAGCCACAACGGAGAGTTATCCTACAGCGTCCAGAAACATCAGCATTTTATCGGGCTGCCTGTGGTTCGAAAATGACAACAACATTAAAGATAAAAGCTTCTTCTTATATGATAATTCCGGCACATTTGAATTTGGCTACACTGATTATACCTCACTGTATGCCTCAGTGATGGCTGCTAAGAACACAAGGTGTGTATGGTCTAACTGAATGTCTCGCTATTTATTATAGTGTGCATTCTGTCGTCGATCTAGAAAGGTTACGAAGACGTAAAAATATGTGGTTTCAGCCAGCTTTTGATTCATAATTCCCGGAACCCCCCTCCCCCCCCTCCAAAAAAAACCCAAAAGAGAACGAAAAAGATTCATTTGACAGCGAAAGACTGAAGTTGAGTTAACGTTGTCTATACATGTAGTGTGGTTAAAAATACACGAACAATATAGTTTCTTTCCCTACCTGGAACGATAAAACAGATTTTCGGCATTTTGAGCGAAGCTCCATCGTCGAAAAGTCACTCAGTGGTGGTGGTATTCCCTACTAACCCAACGAAGGGCCTTTGTTCAAACGTCGAACTTAGTTTTATCTATACCTTTCGTGTGCGTTAGACTGCTCTATCTGCACTGGTAACGTTAGTTTTCCATACCCATGAATATTTTTATTTCGACACAGAACTGTTATAAGTCATTTCCGAAACTGGCATTTCTTTTGTATAATATGGAACGGAATTGAAGGAAAACTCGCACTCTTCTATGACGGTTTTGCGGTCGGTGGATTGATAGAAAACGAGAATTTGAAAGCACAACTTCCTTCAGGCAAATCCTTTCGCATTCAGATATCTGGCACTGGTGAAGGCCACGGATCTCTTACACAGTTGAACATCTGGGATTATGAGATATCGTCGGGCAATGTTTTAGCTATGTCTGCTGGCGGGTTTAACGTGCACGGAAGTTTATTGTCTTGGAGCAACCTTGCGAAATATGTTCCCGAAGGGAATATACACTTGAGAGCAGACGTTTACCTGCCAGGTAAAAGTCCTATAGCTTTTTCAGGACACTAAAAAAGAACAAGTATTATATTTGTAACTTTTGGTATCATCATATTCACCTATGATAAGTACATAACATCAAAGCACGCTAATACTTTAAAGTTGTGCTACCGACCTTGATTAAGATGCAGAGCGACTGCCATTGTTTTATCTATTATTTAAATATTTTAAGAGCCATATTAAAACTGTAGATTTGTAGGACTTTGACAATTTTGTCGACTGTGTCTGATAGTTCTCCTGCACATGTTGTCATTTAGGTTTCACAATTTTGGCAAAGAGATCAGAGTGGTGCAACGATAAATACCGCAGCGCGTCCTGTGCAGGTGAATTACTTGCGAGACTTGGTGGGCATCGCGATCGGAAGTATATGCAATGGCGATGCTATTGTCCATATTCTCTGCTGAAAGCAAAATATACTTATGACTTTGCAACTGACAGCCCAAGCTACCATTCTAGTCATTCACAACTTATTGCTATTAACTAGTTACTTTAAACTGAATATTTTCTGGCCAAATAAATTGTTTTTAGCATAATTTCTTTAGTAACTAATGCTTTTAAGCCTTCTGATTGGTCGTCTCTGAAGCAATAGTTACTGCTCAGGCTGGTTGAGCAGTAAAAACTGTTGTTTTTCTTTCAAAATGGCTACCAACGAATCTCGTTTCGATGTTTTACACTTTTTACGAAATTAAACAAATCAAGGAAAATGCATCAACAAAATATAAAAATACAGTAACAAACTGTGATGCTGAACTATTAGTCTATTACGGCAAGAAATCCTCCAAAACTAAAACGTGAAATGATTTTATTAATGATTTTTGAAACATACCAAAAACAACAATATAGATCTGCAAATGGACCTTCAACCTTTTAGACGAAATTTTGAAAAAAATCGAAATAGGAAAAAATGTTACCACAGCGTGAAAGAGCATCCTAAACTTAGTAAAATTGCAAAGTTTGGTTGTAAAAGCGAAGTTAGTAAATTTTTTGTAGTTTTGTGTTCTCCGTGAGAAATGAATACCCAAGGCCAAGGGTATCAACTGGGTATTATTTTCCACCCGTAATACAAATGTATACAAAATTTGCCAAATTCGAAAGGCTATATTTTCTATAGTATACAAAATTTTATAACCAAACTTTGCAATTTTACTAAGTTTACCAAGCTCTTTCAAGATGTGGTAATATTTTTGCCTATTTCAAATTTTTTCAAAATTGAAATAAACAAGAATTATACTTTCGTAAAAGTTTTAAATTGTTTAAATTGTTTTTGATGCTATATGGATGCTATACTTTACAAACCTTGTTTACAAGTTTTCAAAACTAAATTATATTCACAACAGAAGTGCATTTTATGGCCTTTTATGTTATTATTAAACTCTAATATACATATATCTCTAAAGAAATTATACTAAAAGAATCAGTGTTTACAAGCTGTACATTGTGTGTAAAAAACGCTTTCAAATTCAAACTAATTGTAACGTATTGTAGTAATTTGACAGCTCTAATTGTTTTGAGCAATGGTTGGCTAGGAATACAATGTTGTCATAGGACAAAACTATGTGGAAGAACTCGTGAGATGTGTTTTAATTTACGCATATTAATTTGACGGGGGATTAAAGCTGTCAAATTAATATAATATACGTCATAGCTGATTTGAATTTGAAAAGTTTCAGTCTTACACTTTGCACAAAAGTTGAATGCACTACGCACATAGATATCTCATATACACTAGATAGCGCATCTTATATCAAAAAGTGAAGCCAAAAATCTCAGCGGTATCCCCTCATAACAATAGGCGGTGGCCATATTGGTCGTTCCCACTCATCAAAATAATGCTACAGAATTAAAACACTACACTTTTCTGCATTTGTGTATTAAATACTTTTTAGCTGCATAAAAGAGGACTTATGGTCAACTTTGTCCGTTTCCGCAATACAAAATACACAAATTATTATGCTCCGTGTCAACTCTGTGGGAGCGACCAGCGCCTGCGATCTGGCTTTCGCCTGCCCACAGTGTGGGATGCACCATCTAGTGTATATGAGATATCTATGACTACGCATTTATTTACGTAACAGTAGTCACTTACACAAGCCTTATTCTCACTGGCGAAACAAGCACAAAAAGCAACAAGGGAAAGCAATTACTGACGTATCAATCTTCTGTAGACTTAAATAATCTGGAATATGTTGTAAAAAATGCTACCTCATTATATAACTTTAAAAAGCTATTAAAAAGACGATGTGTGTACGAGGTATAAACCTCTCATTCGCTCTTTCATTTTCCAGTATATCACTTTTCACTTAATTACTAATCGCTCTCTCTGTTTTCCACTTCAAATGCATCGCGGGGAAACAAGCGTTTGTATTTGTTTCGTCAACAGTATAATTATATTTGATATAATGTTATTTAGATTTGCAGGATCCCACTGAAAAACACTTGTGTGATGTAGGTATCCTGGGTGAATATGAACTTAGTAATAATAATAATAACAACGAAAAGATCGCCGCACACGAGCGCACTTGTCGCAAAGTTTCGGCGAAGTTTCCTCGTGTGCGGGAAACATTTACGGCATTTACAGCAAGTGCGCTCGTGTGCGGCGGATTAGGGGCTGATTATATGGTCCCGCTTACTCGGGATTAAGTGAAGCGTAAAATGATCTTGAGGTATTGAAAAATGTCATTTTATTAAAATGACATTTTTGATTTTATGAAACGAAACGACCAAAGTTCGATTGCTTTCAGCATTGATCAATACAAAGATAGATTTAACAAAAATTAATGCGATATACACCATTTTGTTTACTTGATATTTCGACAAAACGAAAATCTCAAGCAATCAAGGATTAAACATTTTTTACAACGTAAACTATGACTTATTTCAATACCTCAAAATCATGTTACGCTTCACGTAATCCCGGGTAAGCGGGATCATATAACCATAATCAGCCCTTAATGTCGCACACTTCACAACATTTCTTTGTTTTCCCTTTTGTTTTAGCTTATTACACAATTAGTTATTAAAATCCTCAGTAATATTCATACATGGTAAAAATGCTATGCATGATTAGCTTTATCGCTACGAAGTTACGCTTACGCGCATTCTACTGCGAAGATCAACAAAAATAGGCTATCTTGAAAGTCGAAAACCACAAGACAAGTGGAGATGAATGTATATAGACGAAGCATCATCGATCAATAGAATTTCTACTCTCCACGAATTAGTTGGAAACGGAACGGATAATGCGTTATGAACCCTAATATTTGAAATGTTTGCAGACAAAGGTAAGCCAACTTTTATTCGGCCATAATGGCGATTCCTGTCAGGGTTGCCAGATTGCATGCATAAATTAGCCAAACTTTTGACAATGCTCTTTGTTTTTCATTGTATTTGCCTTTTGTTTTCTTTGTTTTTGTGACAGCACTAATGATGGTTTGGCTTAATTATTCAAGAAATCTGACAACCCTGATTCCTGTACTAACTGGCGTAACGTTTCACGTTGAGTACCGCAGCAATCGTTGCATTTATCGAATTTATTTCACAATATGTCGAAAGCATGTACTTCATTTTGTTTATGTCGGATTGAAACGTCATATGACTTCGAAATTGAATGTGCTATGATTGTATTTTTTATTTCCCTATGTAACTCCTCATGATGAATTTCAACATCATTAGATTTTTGATATAATTTTACCAAGCGTTATGCGCATGCGTATACGTCATTCCTCGCCATGTATCATATTGTTTTAGACATCCGTTCGTTTCAAACTAACTGCATGCACTTCCATATCCGCTTCCAAAATGAGAACGAAAATGGAGACATCGATGCCGGCAATGGTATCGGCAGTCAAGCGTGAACTCTCTAATTGTCACAATATGGCTGCTACAAGCGCTCTTACAAAGCAGTCGATTGGACCAAGTGGAGCTGCTAATATTCAACACAGCACAGATGTGTGTGCATCACAGATGCGTTTTTCTGATCGTGTTTCAAATGGTTAAAGTTCCGCAGGAATTTCTGTATGTTTTTGTCTCCCTGCGGCCGTCATCTCCCTAGCAAGAAAACCTAATTTCCATCGATCCAACCGCTATAAAAGTATAAAGTCCAGTATTCTGTAATCCTCCAACCCTTTTTTAAGGTTACAGGTAATTAGATTTAGTGTTGGAATCTTAGAGATCATTGCTAGGGTTGCCAGATTTCTTGAATAATTAAGCCAAACCATCATTAGTGCTGTCACAAAAACAAAGAAAACAAAAGGCAAATACAATGAAAAACAAAGAGCATTGTTGAAAGTTTGGCTAATTTATGCATGCAATCTGGCAACCCTGGAGTAATTCATTGCAAAGAGTCGAAGTCGGCCGAGAAAATTCGCCGATAATCCCCCGTACGTCCTCTAGTTAGAGAGATCGTATCATGGGACTGGTTTCTTTGTTTACACGTGCATCAGTATTTATTACGCATACAGCCATTTTCTGTTGAGCTTATAGCTTGCATAATTGCATTTTTAAGAATAATGTGCGTTTATTATTTGCAAACACGCCGTTGCTATGGCCTAAAGTGAACTTTTGGCGGCTTTGTGTGAACTCCATGCAGGTGGATAACCAGTTGATTTGATGTGTAAATAAACGTCGTGTGCATGGCAGTTTAAATTGGTTGTTTAATAGTCCAGCGGTACATATTACCGCATGTAGTCTAAGAACTTCCTAATACAATAATACTAAACACCGCACAAAAACAAAGTTCCCCCCTAAATACATCAGAATAAATTCTAAACAAATGAATCACTGTTAATCAAACCTAGGACTACTTGGACCTATGGTAGGTTGCTTAATGGTGTGTGAAGAATTGGTTCACACATGCGTGCAATAATGAGTTAAACCCCATTGAATTCAAAAATACCCGATTTCAAAATTAACATGCTGAATATGCTAGTGTGATTCGTCTCATTCACCATTCATTGGTAAACACAAAATCGTGGTGCAATCGTGTAAAGCCGTTTAAATCATGTCCAGAATAGGTCCAATTAGTTCTAGGTTTGATTAATGGCGATTCATTTGTTTAGAATGTATTCTGATGTATGTAGGGGGGAACTTTCTTTTTGGGCGGTGTTTATTAAACAAGCGTAAAAAACTAATTTGAATCAAGAATTAAGAAACATCTTTGTGACGCTAAAAGTCCTCGCTACGCCTATAGTAATGGCTCTTTCTAAGACTATGCGCATGAGGTCGTTTTCGAGCGTTTTTGTAACAGTCAAAATGAAAACGATATGAACTATAGAAATTATCATCGCATGAAGTTTTTAGTGTTTGTCCTTAGACGAGGTTTATTCTGGCTTTCATTAAACTATGTCGGGAGCTTTTTGAAATAATTCGGAATGAAAACGCTCGGAAACGACACCGTGTGCACAAGTAATAAACGCATACTTTCGAACAATGCAACAGCGTGTTGAAAATGCAAACTCAAATGCAAATAACTGCAAAATCGAGTGCTTCTTTCAATCTCTTTTGTAATTTGTAGCTAATTATTTTTTATCACAAATTTCAATAATTTGAAAATTTAAAGATAAATAGCTCAGTATGTACACAGAAGTATTTAATAATTTTGATAACAATACAATAATTATGAAAGATAATTCTGAAAAATATATTTCTAATGCTTATGTCTTAGTGTTCTTATTTTATTCATATATCTCTTTAGCCATTTTGTAGCCTTTTCCATTTTAATCTGTTTCTTTGGCTCCGTGCGTTTCTTGATGACTTTATTATGAACGTTTTTCACTGTGTTCTCGTGCATTGCTTTGCTCATCAAATTTTTGCCGTCGGATAGAAGAAATTGATTTAGCTGCAAAGTGAAAACAACATGTTATTCGCAAATAGCAGTTGATACTGGTTTCTAAGATAAGTACTGCTTTTATGGAACACGCTGTGTATATTAAAAACGCTAATTTTTTTACTGTTTAAGCTTTAAAGAGTGTCCTAATGGGTCAATGAGATGTGGTATTTGCCTGGGTCGTTGCTGGAAAACATGAAAACTCATGTACTAGAGCAGGAATTTACGGGTATAAAACAATAGAAAATGGGAATTGTCACTAGTCAGGTAATGGGAATGATAATATCGATTTGTGTGGCAAAATTTGGGCCGAGAAATCTGAATGGGATCCTCCCTTAGACCCTCTTGGGAAAAAAACTAATTTGTTCCCAAATTTATGGTGGACTAAACATTAGTCGTTATCAGTTATCGTTTACTGAGATGCTTGATACAGACTTTTATCACTGGGAGAAAATGCAGCTGATTTTATCTACTAGGTAGAGGACCATAATTTTTTTAAATATCACGCAAAAATTGAGGGCAGACTTGGAGAGAGGATATCGGAGTTAATACTCAGAGAATGTATATAGCTTTGATTCATGTGTAAGGTGACTGCCCGATAGCTTTAATTTAATGTCAGCAGTACAATAAATTACTTCAGTCAACATTTCATCTGTTTGGAACTTGCTAGCTATACTCTGGATTAGTTCCGCCAGCTTTCCACCTGCCCCAAATCTGCAAATATACATAAAAAATGACAAAAAATAATTGCTCCAAAGGGGCACTAAGATGAAAAAATCGTGTGTCTTTCACTTTCCTAATATCTTGTGTTATTCTCGAGATATTCATCATTTAACGGGCAGCAAAAAAAGCTAACTTGGGACTTCATCTTCTCACCCTAACCCTAGTAATCCATTGAATGAGTTAATGCCACCCCAGAAAACTAGGCGTCTGAGACAGCGCAAGCATAATTATATACTTCCTAAGATTAATACTGAGAGATTTAAAAGGGTATTTATTAACAGATGCCTCTTTGAACTTTAAGTAAGTACTATAGAAAATACTTTATGTAGGTATTAGTTATGTTAAATTTGTAAATATTGATTAGAATACCCGTTGCATGTAATCTCACTACTATAGCAACCAATGTAATACCCATACGTCGGTTAAGGGTAATTTGTTTAATAAAGACTATTATTATTATTATTATTATTATTATTATTATTATTATTATTATTATTATTATTATTATTATTATTATTATTATTATTATTATTATTATTATTATTATTATTATTATTATTATTATTATTATTATTATTATTATTATTATTATTATTATTATTATTATTATTATTATTATTATTATTATTATTATTATTATTATTATTATTATTATTATTATTGTTATTATTATTATTATTATTATTATTATTATTATTATTATTATTATTATTATTATTATTATTATTATTATTATTATTATTATTATTATTATTATTATTATTATTATTATTATTATTATTATTATTATTATTATTATTATTATTATTACGCATTTGAAATGAGACTTAGTAAACAAAGAACATCTCTAATGGCGTACAACATTCCTATACTTTTGTAAAGTTTGAATAACTTCTGCATTTTGGTTTCTAAGATATTTTTGGTTTTCCTTGATCTATCTAGAATTCATTGTGCATGAGAAGATGACATCACAAGCTATTTGCATGTTTTAGAACAGTGAATATTTGGAGAACTAGACAAGTTATTAAAAAAGTAAAAACGCCTTCTTCGTTTAGTTTGATATTATATTTGATTGCGATCAAGACAAGATAAACGATTTTTCAGCATAGTGCTCTTAAAATTTCATGTCAGCACTTGTTTTCACAGGGAATGAGAAAGGTATACAGAAAGCTTTAATAGCTAATATTAGTGTGTGCAGGACGTATTCACTGCATATACAATTTGAAAACAGGTAGACATTCTTATACCTTTCATAAAAAACCTTCCAGTTTTCTTTTACAAACTTCCAGATTTGCTGATTCGTGGAGTTGGAATTAAGCTCATATAACCATTGTATTGTGTCTTGGGAGCGAACTTTCGTCATATCCAAACTGTATTGCAAGTTTCTATAACATTGAAAAGAAATGAATTGAATTACGAAAATAACTTAATATGCAAATTCAGTTGTTCCGGATTTGTAGATATCCACATGGTGGTTCACCCTTATCCGCAATAATGCCCTTTCCATTATGGCAGTGTAACTGCTTACTTGGTGAATAATTCAGGTTTATGAAACGAGACCAAGGAACTTCTTAAAAATCTTCGATCGGAATCCCATGGTGACTTTTGATATAGGTCCCACAAGTATTCCCAGTCCTTTGGGTCCTGTTTATTGAAGCCATATTGTAAAGCCAGTCTTCGGAAATTTGGGGTGAGCTTCTTAGGATTTGTCCTTAAAATTAGAGACTTGATTTGCTTAGAGGAGTATATATAATAACTTTTTCAAGATCCACATAGTATTGCCAAGTTAAGTACAAAAAATTTTTTACATAGAAAAATATAAAAAAAAGCTTTAACAGGAAAGCTACCGGAAATTTTGCTTGTTGACATTCATTTAACACGCGTGACCCTTTGCCAATGAGGAATTTACAAAGTTAAAGCTATATTTAAAAATAATTTGAAAGCGTTTACCTGGTGTCCTTGGTGTTTTTCATGTTCTCGAATATTTTCTGAAATTTCTTTTTGACGTGTGGCTTATGATGCATGGCTTCAACTATTGTACTGTAACGATTCATTCTACAATGATTTTGGACGTCAATAAAGAAATAGTTTAGAGAAATAAATGCAAAAGAAAATTTGAAATTGGGATACAGTGGCCATAGTATAATACCGGCAAATATTGCATGGAGTATGTTGATAGTCGAAGATTTTTCAATGGAATTTAGTGAGGAAAAGGTTGGGTGGTTGAACATTGTGTGGCAATTAGGGAAGACACGTCCACCTATCTTCAGCCTTGTACACTGTTAAAAAAATCACTGTAAATTTACATTAAAAAGTACTGGCAGCTTGGACGCAAAAAAAGTACTGTAAAATTACAAACAATGTTAAGTACTTTATATTGTAGTTTGTATTTACATTGTAAATACTGTAAACATTACAGTATTTTACCTGCTAAAATACAAACAAATTGTTTTATTACAGTACTTTCTTCTGTTACCCGTGATTACAGTACTTTAACTGTAAAATATTACAGTAGTTGTTGCTGTAAAAATACATTTATTTTTAACAGTGTAGAGCTATCCGTGGATAGTGTATTAGTTGTAAACGTTTCCTTCCCATCATTATAACACAGGGCAACTTAATTAACCTCCCTCGCGCTATGCAGTCAGGCCTTTAAATCAACCATTGCTTTTTACGGTTAATATTTTTTATCAGTAGAAAAAAAAAGGAAAAAACGCTTCCTCAAGTGCCGCACAGTCAGGAATAGGGAATTCATGATTTGCTCAGGGCCACGCCCTCCCCTTTAAGTCAATGACGATGTGATGCCAAATAACGTAGATGCCTAAATACCGTAGGTCCGTTTTAGATGTAGAAATAGCGTAGATCCAAGCCATTTTTTACGTCGTCATTGATAACGATATGGCTATACGGCAATACCCAATTCCCACTCCTCGGCTATCATAATTATAATTTTCCACTCCCCCCTCGAATGTTCTGACTATACGTCCCTCGGTAACGATAAAGTTGGTTCCAGAACCGTTTTAATAAAACAAAATTTCCTTTAATATTTTTTTCATTTTAGTAAATTTCACCCCAAAAATGCCAGTTTTTTAAGGCTTAGTGGTGCTTAGTGTGGGAAAGGTTAATTTTCTTCGTTTTTAGACTTCTTTTCTTCCGTCTATATAAACTATAGTATAAATAACATTGGTTTTCTTACTGTTCTAATATTCCTCCTTTATCGTCCATTCCAAGTTTTTCTAACAAATGTTCTTGTAAATACCAAATGTATTGTTTGTATAATCGCTTCATGTTCACTTTTTTGAAGTATGGTTCTAGACACTTTGATGCCTGCCTTAACATTTCAATCGGAACATAATGATCTTCCTTGGGCATGTATATAATAAGCTTCAAAGGAATCGTTGGGTCCAATATGCCTTCACTAAAATGTATATAATGCAATTCAAAATTATTGTAAATATATATTGCTTTGCCTAAATCTTTTTTCTTTGCAAAAATCGAGCTGATTTGTATGTAGCACTAGTTTAGTTATGAATTTTTTCAAAACGCCTCAATTAAAAGAATTTTAAATTTTGAAAACATACAATTTTTTAGTAAGGAAAATCAAAAACCATTCTAATTCCACAACGCCGGTGTAGTTTCTCGTTGTTGATCGTGTCGAATTCCATTCGTGTCTTTGTCAAAAATATAAATAATTTTTGCTCCTTGAATTGGTTTAACGAACTGAGATTTGAGCAACTGGTACAAACTTGGGCTGCATGGTACAAACGTTATTGATGGAGAAGTCAAGCATATTTACAAACAAATTTAGACGTACCATGTAAATATTTCTATACAAATAGCATAAAAAAATTATAATGACAACACGACATTTCAGCAGTGCCTTATGAAGCACCAATTAAAATAACTCTTGTCTATGAATGTCAAAAAGACTAATCAATCGCAACCTACCATGCCAAAACAAAGGCGTCATGAATCAGTCCTGCCCTGTCGGAAGGTGAAAACACCTAAATATCAATAATTTTAGTAGAGTTAGCGGATTGATACAAAGCGGACAGAACACAGTTGGCGTTGTCCACATTCTCTTGGACAGATAATAATTGTACATTAGCAGTAGCTGCGTGTATTTTGATTGGCTATAGTTACTTACAGATAATTATGGCCCTTTAGCAGAGTGGCCTTCTAACGGATAACTGAGTTTTATGTAAGTGAAGCCTACAATGAGAACTTAATTTTTATGACAGGTATTATTTTCTAATCCATGGAAAGCAAGCCAAATGCAAAATAACCCCCCCCCCTGAAAAAAGCTAGGGGAGATCTCCGGTTTAATTTTGAGAAATTTCCCAGTAGCACTCGTCTTATTCACGTTGTGTAGCGCAATGATCTAATATTTTGCATTCAATGTCGCGCATATACAAGTCCAGTTGCATATACAGGTCAATGGTTATAACTTTTGAATTTTCTTACCACGTGGTAATTCTTTAATTGTTTTATGAGTTTAATCCAGTTAGCTTTGTCGTAGTTAACGATGTAGAAACCACTGGCTCTAACGTTTGCTTTTATCCACCCAACAGGATCTAGAACACTCAGCTTTTCTATTTGATATGAATATTATTTAATTTAGGATTTGACCTTGTTTTTTGTACAATGTTTGATTTATCAAATTAGAGTGTTATGTTAATGTGATCTGGAAAACTATTGATGATAACACTTGTGTGCTCAGCATTTAGGGGAATGAGGTTGTCAACGAGTCGAAACAACGCTGTTAATTTTATTTATCAAAAGGCAAAAGGTTGTCACTTAAACTTGTGGTCGTGATTGTTAAATTGCTTAACGAAAAAACTCTTATTAAGACCTATATAATTATGTGCTTAAATTTACCCCATTTTTTATCCAGCCAAACAGTGTATTCCTTGAAAGCGGTTGACTGCACGGTGTAAGTAAGAGGAATGTGCCACAAGCTAAAAATAGAAAAATTACTATTTTCATGCTAGATATGATGTTTGAAACAACTGCCTTTTCAAACGTTGTTATAACAGGAAAATTTGGCAGGATTTATTGGCCTATTTTCGATAACATCAGTCGTTACAGGATACCTTAAGTCGTGACTTCCAGCGCGGGAAAATAGTATCAGAGGTTTCTGCATAATCGTTGCAAAATTACGACATGTTCCAAAATTACAGGTGGAATTCATGCGATTACGTGTAGAATTCATATGATCATGTATGTGTGAAGATTTATGTGGTAACATTTGAATTTTGTGTGTGAACCTCGTAAAATTGTGCAGATATGTATGTTATTGCATGTTAATTTGTGTGATCGTGCGTGAAATATTTAACAATTATTCACCGAAGGCGAGGTGATTATGGGGGAACATTCACCGAGACGAAGTCGAGATGAATATTCCCCGAAAATCACCGAGGCTGAGGCGAATAACTGTTTTAGTATTTTTACACAAGTTATTTTAATTTTGTTTATTTCTTTGTCCGTAATTTGTACAAAAAGGCGGCTAGTCACCATTTTGTAACTTGTTTTTACTGTTATATTCACCTGTAGGTGAGTATAAAGGAATGTCACGGGATATTGGACCAATCACAACATCGGATTTCTTTTGTTCACTTGTGTAAAAATACTAATATTACATGTGAAATTAGTATGATTACATTTGAAATTCATGTGATCACGCTTGAGTGCACGGAGTTTAAATGGTTCGAGTAAATTTAGAGCTGTTCAAATGTCAATAATATTCATTTTCCACATTTGAAGTCATTGCAAAATCATTGCGCGCTTATTGTTAACCTCTATCCCATAAATTTTTGACAAAACAAGTACTAGTTAATGCAGATTGTCGAAACTCTGTCAGGCCTAGGAAACAGTATTTAAATGATTTCAGATTTACCATATTCAATGATTTTCATTTTGCCTTAATGTCTCCATTTTTTATCATCTATAATTGTGTCGCAAATACCTGCTCGATATTCTTTGCTGTTCTTTATATTCACTTTCATCAGAAGACTTATTTCCGATCTTTTTAGGATCTAATTTGCTTTCAACAGTCAACTTGTGTTCCAAGAAACTTTCCTGCTTGGCTAGTATTAAATCTTTTTCAGGGCCTTTCAATCGCTTTAGTGTTACGATGGGAAAACTTTTCTCATCCGTCCAGGATTTCATGAGACGACTTAGATCAAGGCGCTTGCCAACCTGTATACGTAAGGGAAATTCATATATAGCTGAGAGTGCAAAAACAAATCGCCATTGGTGAGCTGCAATTGCTAATACGATTGTGTGTCTGCTTGTTGTATGGTAAAAACACTAGGACTAGGTAAAATCCCTATGCTTGGTTGAGGCCAAAATAGCGAAATCAACAACTATACTTTTGTTAAGATTTTTGTACCATTCTCTATCCCATCCTTTTTAAGTTGGTTTGAGTTTCTGTTTTGAAAAGTAAGTTATAAGTTTAGAAACCACAACAGCACCTTTTAAATCAAAATGAATTCAAAACACTAATTAAATCTCGATAAGTCTCAATAATAAATCTCGATAATAAATCGCAAAAAGGTGTCAGCCTCGCCGTCAAAAACAATAGAATCCTTAACAACAAGTCAACAATATATAATATCCACACAACAGGACAAACAACAATAGCATCGCTTATTGCCAACAGAATATCACAAACAATTAAACAACACAATAGAGTGCTGTTTTTACTGTTACAAAGAGTGAACGCAAGTTTATATACCTGGCTTAATGATTTCCACAAATCAGCACTATCTGCATTGCCATATTTGTTCTCTCGAATGTAAATCTATGAAATAAAACCATATTTACATCATCAATTCTAAATGCAAGAAACGTGCTAAGCAGTTATACTACCGGTACATTGTTTGCATATGTGCTAGATCAATTTATCTGTAATGTTTCCATTTTACATGTTCTGAAAAGTAGACTGCTTACCCTCAAACCTTCTAAAAATGCAGAATTTCCCATCGTGTTCATTAACATTTTTGTCACCATCGCCCCCTAAACACATACAATAAAAGGACTATTGCAACAAGTACTGCGCCAGCGGATGTATGAAATCCAGTGGAAAAGTAAATAAAGATTAGAGAGCATACCTTTTGGTAAATTATGCCTGTGTACAGCTTGTCTTTTGGTGTTGCTATGTCGTTCGTCAGTGGAACGGTATCCAGGCTTCCATCTGACTTTAACGCATTTTTCCAAGAATAGGTTATAGATAACGCTAGCTGATAACATAAAGTAAATGTCTCTCACGATTCGCACTCTGCGTCGGGGTCCCAGGTAAGGATCGGTTTTCAGTGCCTGCAAATTCTGTTACTGTAGTGATTATAGTATCAAGGTCCGGCGGCTAAGTTTTTAAACAAAAACCGACAAACAATGCAATTGAATATTTTTAGAACGAGTTGCAATTGTGTGAAAAAGCTGGTTTCACATATTTGAGCTCACATTCAATATGGTTGGTTTTTTACTCATGAGTCTGATCGCCTGTATATATAGATTTTTCCAGTCTTGCTATAGACCACTTGCGCGTGACGTCACACGCAACGATTTCGTACTTAGCGGCCATGTTGGGGGCAAATTTTAAAAACAAAATGTGTATTTTTCAGAAACAATATTAATACGCGCGGCGCACGTGCTTTTTGATGAAATATGATGAACGCATGTTCATTTTTGTGCTTAACTGTGCTTTTTGCATTTGTTGACATTTCACACAACAAACTTTGCCTCCAATATGGCGGATGGCAACGCGATGTGTGACGTAACTTCAAGTGGTCTGTAGGCAAGATCTCACGCAGCAGGGCTGACCCTCTTTTCGTGTTACTGTAAACTATTTTGAAGATTGATTCCACATAGCACAGGGGATCTCATTCATTTTTTGTTAGCCGTCCTTGCAAAGCCCGTGTAATCAACTCCTAGATAAATAATGTATTGCAAGGTTAACACCAACCGAATCAGTATCCTTGTCCAAATTGTAACATGCTAGATATGCAAAGAATGTTGCAAATCCTTCTTTCAGCCAATCCTCATCCCACCATTTCATTGTCACTAAGTTCCCGAACCACTAGAAAATTTTCAAAAGAGTTGCTTAGAATAATGATTAATATATCCCCATTGTAACATAAAAGACATTTTTACCATGATGTATTTCTCCCACGATCGGTAGCGGCTTTTAAGTGGTGTATTTTAAACATGCTAGACAACAATGCGCCACGATTCACGATGGCGTCAATATTCATTCGTAAGGTTAATTCGGAAAAATAAACGGTACGACGTCATTTGCGAAAGATCAATACATAGGTAGGTTCGATCGACGAAAGTGCAAAGATAATTGCTTTTCCATATGTGTTTTCAAATTATCTAATTTTCGCACAAATTTGCACTATAGCAAATTTGTTGCCTTCACGGCATTTGCATTTTCGCACTGGGTTGAAAATGTATTGCAAATCTGATTTGCCATCCTGTGTTCTGCTGTCAGAAACCCTCATACCTTACCAAATGTGCTAGTTCGTGACCAATTATATTCATAATACGCTCCTTGGTGAATGCGGTGACGTAATTTTCATCGTAGACGATGAATTCGCGTCGAAATGTAATTAGACCCCAGTTCTCCATTCCGGCCCAGCTAAAATCTGGCATCGCAACCATGTCTTGAGAATTGAAAAAGATAACGAGCACATTCAAGTCAGTCGAATACAGCATTAATATTTATGAATATTCTACCTTGAACCTGTGCATACACTCTGTATTACTACTGCAAATACTATCACCATTACTATTGATAACTCCAAGTAAAAAAGCCAAAAAGCCGGAAATTAGCATGCAACAACAATGATTGTTGTAAACATTTTTGAAACTACTTTCCCAAGCTATTTTTCTGTTCAAAAGTCTGCATCAAAAACCAAATTAACACAAGTAAGTCAGAAGGTTAGTTTTTCGGTCAGTTTGCATGAAGCCAAGAAAATTATGGCGAGAACAGTAGAAACTGACGCTTGAACCTCCATTTGGCTTCAAAGTTATAGTTTCAGTGCACTGTTATACAAGATGAATGCTAATTTACAATACAAACATACCAAGTTTCTTGAATGGAAAGTTTGATTTAAATAACTTTTCAAAAAATGTCAAAGTTTGAGAGGAGGCATTCAATGCAAAGCCAAGTTTATCTTTGTCAGCAGGCGGAGCATACACGCGAAGCTAATGATAGAAAAAATATTTCGATTAGAAAATCTTCAAACATGCTTTCCAACAGGGGAAAAGTGATCATAGTTTGGAAATTGTGCAGAAAAACTATAGAATGGAAACTGCACGGCATGATTGTTTATTTAAGAGTTACGCAGCGCTGAATCGAACATTTTCCAGAATGTATCGCAGTCGTATCAGTAAGCAAAATATTTCCAAGTTAATAGGAATATTAAACAAGTTTCTGGGAAATTCCCTTTTGACTTTACAAGACCTAGGGTAAGCTTAACTGACCTTTGAGCAACTGGCTCCGATGATCAAACTCTTACCTTAACTCCGGACGCTGTTGTGGTTTCCTGGTATTTAAAATCTAGCACCATAAACCCGAGTAGGTATGTGCTCATTGGGGGACTGGTAACATAGTGATCTACCATTAGAGCAATGCCTTTGCGTTCTTCGTAGTCGCGTTGCAAGTTGGAGAGTGATTGGTGAGTTGGGTCACGTGAGATATGCACCGTAAACTTGGCCTTCATCGCAGGCTCGTCGAAACAGGGAAATGCTTTTCGAGCATTCATAAATTCAAATTGTGTTGCGACCAATGGCCTGAGAGAAAGTGAAAATGCGAGAAGTAAGATTGATCCACCGAAGGATAACCCAGTTTAAACATGGCTAAGTGGGGGCATGGGAGGGCAGAGTCGGAATGCAACTGAGGCTTTTTTAACCCGCTCAAGACTAAATTATTTGATGTTATCCTGTTTTTTTAAAAATATTTTTGAGAATCTGGTAAAATTCCTATTAAGCATTTACATTTATATGTTAATTTGTCTCCGGTTTTCTTCAAGCTAACATGTTAGTGTATCAAGTTAACAATTATTTTAATAAGACACGCAATTTTTATTTTGTATAACATATTTTTGGGTTTCTCAAGACACACTTACAGTGTTTGATTGATCATGAACGAAACGGAAAACTACAAAAGCATTACGCCTTAATAAGTTCTATTGCATTCAGAATGGGCTAATCTTTGTATGCAATATTAAGACAGATATATCGATCAATTTTAAATCTGTCAAATTAAACAAGCCTTTTGGAGAATGTTAAAACATTGCATTAAATAGACTATTAAGCTAAATTCAGTACATTGAAATATTCAATTGACGTTCACACGAGATATTTGATGTTTCTCAAATGGTAAATTTGAAAGTGCATGATAACAAGCGCCCAAAGAAACATGTCAACCTTGACAACCTTGTTTAACCCATACCAAACATGTCATCATATCGCTCAGTAGTGCTTTCAATTAGTTAAATAGTTTATCCTTCTAGATGTAAGGTACCTTTGACACAGGACAATTTTTTTTACTAAGTTGATAGCGATGTATCAGACAGATATGTTCCATAAGCGTTTTAGAAAGGATATTAATGGAAATTTTTCCCGAAACTAATTCAATAGGCCGGATTATGTTGGACGAACCTTCAAACTATTTGTTCCAATTCATAAATGTCGATGTCCCAGTTAATATTGTGTAAATATCTTATTGTACTGTATCAAAATCTAAGTTAGGTCTTTCTGAACACAATCACCTCATTATCTATTGTTTGAATTGCATTCGACACGACTGAAATGCGACGCATGAAACAGGCCTTATTTGAGTGAAATACTTTTATATTTTTACGTTACATCAACCATTAAGTCTGTTTCGGGACATACGGCCATTTTTACGGTAATCTGCGCTAATTCATGCCCAGTCCCATACCTTCTCTCGCCAAGTTCGGTCGTGTAATAGCTTTTATAAAACCCATCCAAAGTCTTTGAGATGTTCGCCATGTATTTCAAAATGATCGTATATTGTTTGTGTTTCTTTAGTTCTTTATCGAGTTCAATTATATAGTGATCGTATTTCGCTTTCGTATATTTTTTTCTCAATTTTAGTAACGTTCTTGTCCTTCCTTTAGTAACGTTAGTCTTGTAAATGTTCATGTCCTTTGCATGCAGAACTATTTTTTCCGTTGGCACTTTGCACAAAACCGTGATTTTAACTTCGCCTGAAAATGTCATAGTTGATAAGTTCACGGCTATGCTAAGATCGTAAGCCTTCGGTATGACGTCGGCAGGAAGTCGTGGACCGTCGTCTTCTAGATCAGAGTCTAAGTCGCTCTCCGATTGGTCAATTCCGAGTCGATCGTTTCCGGTCGCCAGCGACCGTACGAAGGCATAAGCACGATCAGGTAAGTGCTGATTACCAAGAATAATAAGGCTAGCCAGCACAAGACTGGTGACGCAGAATATTGCCAGAGCGTGGCTAAATACTTTTTTAAATTTTGCCGACATATCACACGCAGTTGAATCTACAATTCCATTGTATTCGTCCTGTAAAAACAAAACACCCTCTTAAAACATGGAACAAAATACACGAAGACAGAGTAGTTTCTGACAAGAGCCTCATGAGGTAAAATTGAGCGGTCTTGCGGTGCAGCCATTGACTCTAACAGGGCTTATAAATTAACTCAATAAATAAGGTAAATTTGTCTTAAGCCAAATTTGTATTATTTTTGTTGTTGATAGCAACCTTGTTTATGATGTCTCGATTTTGATCGGCAAATTAGCTGCTATAGGATTGAGATGATATCTCGAATAATGTTGTCAATATTATATAAAAATATGCGGGCAAATGTACGCGAAAGATGTAGATTCCTTAACTACCTAAAACGATCGTTTCCGGTGGTAAAATCACCTACATCTTGCAGACTTTGCATCACATTAGACAAAGCTGCAACAAGTTGTGACGTAACTGAACAACCTACAAGCTATACTAAGTTCAGGCTTTGCCTTTAATCGAGTTGGTCATCGACTTCGTGACCTTCGAAAATAAACTGGCTTGAGCCGACTCCTGACTTCATTTCCGTCTATACTGTATAGACCTCAATATTTCCGGACTAATTTCGTACAAAATCCTTTTCCCGCAAACAATTTGATTAGATATAAAACGAATCGATTGTCAGCAGTTGGTTTGATAATGACTTTGCAGGAAGGTCGAAATATCACCAGAATTTTTTCTCTTGTTTTTCTAAATAACTCCGTAAATGTGGAGTACACAAAATGATGATATCCGGAGTTTGTTTCGTTTAATATAATCTCGTACAAATTGAAATTTAGCAAATCCTTCGAAGTTTCAAATCCAAGCAAATAATACTAATAACATATTACAGCAAGGAGTCCTTCTTATAGAAAAAATAAAAAACAGTATCCATTCTGAACGACGACAAGCCGCTAACTATTACCTTATCGAATATGAATTGATTATTAACTGTAATAGGCTAGCTTCATGCAAATTTCTACCTAGATTGTATAAATACAGTGTGGCTGAATTGACATAGGCTTTTGAGACATACCTGACTTCAACAGCTTGTTTTTGACTTCTTTCGGTGGAACAAATATCTATCAAAATCATGAATCTAAAACTGTACTTTTAGTCGGGGTACTAAGAGATAGTTATTTATTTTAAGTTTCCAGTTTGTTTGTCTTTGAAACTGGTACAAGGGTTATTGAAGACAAAAGATCCGAGCTTTGCTGCAGGTAAAATTTTGTTCAATAGAACACGGCGAGGTATATTATATGTGGACTGGTATCGAGTTGAGCTGGACTGAAGTAAATTAAATCAACCGAGCGAGTTTTGTTGACGCTGCTGTCGGAATAGCAAGTAAACTTTTAAACTTCATGCGAACTGATATGTTCCTTACAAAAGATATTTCTTTGTATGTACACCTAGTTTGCCGATACTGAGGAACATGACAAAACAATTGGTTTGAAAGAAAATGTCCGCCGCAATATTTCCTACTTTGCTTAAAATTTTAGTAAGAAGGAACTTTAGTAGCTAACGTAATCAGTGAAGCTATTCTGCCTCTTCAGCACTCTTATTGCCAGGAGTCTTTGTAAGATCTTTGTCGACCAGATAGAAAGATATTAAACAGAGAACCATTAGCATACGGGTGAAGAAAATTTAGGCGGTGAATTAATGGCTTATTATTAGCCCATATCTTTGTACCTTGATTGCTCTACATACTATTCGAAAGTTTCGGTAGAAGTTGAAAACAACATTCACTATTATTATTTTGCAAAAATTTTTTTTGGGGAGGGAAACTCGTTATGCCTCAAACTTTTGCCAACTAGAGTCTGGAGTAAAATTGGCGAACAATTGTAGGGTCTTTTGATGGAAATAGAACGGACATCTTAAGGTTCTATACAGCCCTGAGCCACTTCCTGGCTGAGTCAAGCACATTCTCGCTAACCTGCGCACCGCTGACCTCGCTTGGAGAAACACTTCAAACTTCTTTTTACTTCGCCAAAGTATAACACAAGTGACGACGGAAGCAAAAAAGCAAATATTAAACAAAAATCTTATCTCGTTGCAAGGAAAAAGTAGTTCATAAGAAATTACCTTAAATTTAATTACTTCGTTACTGGGCAAGAACGCTTAGTTAAAAAGTTCAATCAATGAACTGTGACGAAGTTGTGCCTCTGTCACTAAATCTTACACCAAGTACAAGATTGTACAGTCTTCAAAATAGAGATTCGAACGACTTATAAATTTACAACATTGTATCAATACTGCTTTTGTAAACTATTACATATATGTACACAGAACACAGCTAATTCGTTGAAGTCAAAGAGTTACTACCCTATAATGGATAAAGGGCATGCTAACCTCATCAGTAAACTGAGGGAGTTTAAAATCACTTTTGAGAAGGAGCTAGACACTGTGATGAGATTTTGGTTCAAGAATTCTCATGATGCTTCAAATGGGTATGGATGCCCGAGTGTTTACTGCATTTTTTCGTCCAGTACATGGACCAACTCATCCCCCCCCCTCCTAAAGTTTATGGCACCACCAGTAAAAAATATGATAATCTTTCTATGCTAGCAGATCTGGCCTACATAAAACAGATACATATTTTGTGTTTAGAGGATTTTATAACTGTTTGGATGAAGATGGAAGTGTTTATGATACAACAAAATATGGATGGCTGCAAGGACGACAGGTAGATTGTCCGATCACATACAGGCTTAGGGCTCAAAATAAAATCCAGTCACCAGTCTATGATCGACGACATTTTAGATTTAACTGGTTAAGTGAGGTCGGTCAAGGTGACTGCCCCTTATGTCACATCATCCCACACTTGTATATCAGGTCCTGCAGAGAATTTGACCAGTCGGCAATGGTGTTTAACTGGACACTGGAAGAACTGACTGACTGTCCCAACATGGAACATTATTTTGAGCCCAACCTAGCTGCAGGTACTCAGTTATTCCACATATATTACTATGCACCCATTGCATAGTAATGTAGGGTTTTTCCTTAGGTGCATTTTTTTCAGAGAAGATTGAGTGAAGGGGAACTGCAAGGGGGTGGTCCCCTAAAGTAGATGATATAGGGAGTGATATTTCAAATGCAAAGAGCAAGTTATGGTCATTGTCTACCACTATCATTATATTGGTAGAATCATACTAGCATACTAATGCCAATGCTGTAATTTGATTGGCTACTCTACTTGCTATCTATTCCTCGATAGATAGCGAGTAGCAGTGGCGTAGGAACAGGGGGGCTGGGGGGGCTCGAGCCCCCCCAAAATTTTTTATGGAGGGGCTAAGCCCCCCAAAAAAAATCCGTCCGGTGTGATTTTAATCACGTGAATGTTGTGTTAGATAGTGTGTTAGAATGGTTAGAATGTTAGATTTCCCTGTTCTCGTGTCAATATCTAATTACATTGTTAGTTATAGGACTTGACTTCCATAAGCATTTAGTACAGATATCAGAAATTCACATTCACTAATCAACATCCAAACTTCAACTGATGCATTTTTTCTTGAAATCGTTATACATTATTCACATTTTTTGTAAAAAATGTGCCAAATTTAGCTCATTTTTGCAATCAAAATAAACTCCAAATGAAGTGCCCAAATCGCCGGAAATGGCGTTCCCAGGGTTCTAGTTTTCAAAATTTCCCGGGGGAGGATGTCCCCGGACCCTCTACAGAACTCGCGCCTTCGGCGCTTGTATGTCCAGCCCCCCCCAACTTTTAATTTGTTCCTACGCCTCTGGCGAATAGCAATTCTCGACCTGTGGACGAATTTAACGCTAACAACACCATTGTAACTGAGCTGAATGCTTTGATGGAGGGTTGACTTTCAAAACTTGATGGAAGATTAAGTATTTGGGGTCATTAAATGGTCCTAAAAATGCCCTGAAAAAACCCTGGCTGAGTCTAACTTGTGAATGTTGTAGGTGTGGATGTACTGCAAACTGTACATTAGTACACAAGAATATCACACAGAAGATGTTTTGGATGTTGCGAAGAAAGGTAATGAGAGAATGTAGCCCGTAGCAGGTTCAGTTCAAATTTGTTTCATGAAACACCATAACATTTTAGAAATGGTTCCATTAGAGAGGTCCAAATAATGATCCCTGAGGATAACCAGGCTACATATTCATTCTGAGGACAACTGTGTTTGTAATTTTTTTATGTACAGATATTAATTGTGACAAATTGATTACAATTGAAATTACAAATTAATGTCTCTCATTCTTTTTTCACCTCCTGGTTCTAAATTTCCTATTAAATGATAATGGCACTGATAATTACAGCTTTTTACGTATCTAGCTAGACCTTTTCGGTAATTACGTTACAGCTAACACTGTTTTCAACTTAGGGCCACCTGTGTGGATTTTAAGTTTGTTTTCACAGGCTATGGTCAGAGCCCCAGAAGATCCTTCGTCAACACATGCATAAAAAAGAATTTTGGTTTTTGACCAATAAATGTGGAAATAAGGTTAAACACGAAACCGAGGGTCATGGCCCCTCAGCCTCGTTTTCGTGTTTAAGCATACTCCATGTTTAATAGTCAAAATCCCAAATTCTTTTTTATGCATGTGTTGACAAAGGATGTTCTGGCCCTCTGACCATAGCCTGTGAGAAACAAACTTAAAATCCACTACATTTAAGGTAGTCCATAGTTGAAAACAGTGTTAGCTGTGACGTAAAGCCCGTTTTCCACTAGGTGAATTTTTTCGTGCGAAAAGAAGAATTCGGCAACGTGATTGGTTAACTTTGGTTGGCGAAAAAAATCGCCGCGAACAAGTAGGAACCGTTCCTGCTTTTTTTACTGTTCGTACGAACAAATTCGCCAAGAGGAAAACTGGCTTAACTACCAGAAAGGTCTCTTCTTAAGATATTTCGGCTGAAACACACGAGCTTTCTGCAATCTTGGATTTTCAAGGATATTGCTTGTACATCTCAAATGGGGTCACGCGACGTTTAATTACTGACAAGCAGCGATTAGAACGAACCAGAAACTCGTTTCTACCGTGCTATTTATATCACGCATGTTAAGTAAAAGCACTTTGGCCAACTATTATTTGTTTGTTATTTCATTACGAGTAAATTATTAAGGCTTATCCCACTTGTGACACCATGTAGTGAGCTCAAGAATTTATCCAAGATGGTGAGCTCAAGAATTTATCCAAGATAGATATCCAAGATTTATCCAAGAGAAAATATCTCAAGATTAGATATGAGAAACCTGTAACAGGCTTTTGTTAGCTATTTCAAAAGCTCTTTCAAGTCAGTAAAGAATATATTTCGTTACCATAACCATTTGAAATAAAGTTTATTTCATTGTCACTTTTCTTTAAGGAGGTGATTTTCTTATGAACTATCTGAGAAGGCCAGAGGATAACAAGTGTTATTTTATGACGACTTGTGATGGTAAACCTATGAAAATACAGCGAACAATATTCTCTGAATGTTTTTATATCATGGCCATGGCTGGCCTTTATCAAGCAACCAAGGAAAAAATATATAAGGTGAAACAAAATGGCGAAACATTCTGTAAAGTTCTCCGTTTCTCCAAAACTTTGCAGAAAGACTAGGCACAGACTAGGTGAATTATAAAAACAAAGTTTGAGCCAAATTTTTCGTATTTCAGCACTAAACAGATCGCCAAATGTGCGACGTTTCAGCGCGAAATTTTGACGCTAAGAAAATATGCGATGAAAAATAGAGGACATATGGAAGTACGAAGAAACTATAAATGTCAAACGATTTTTCAATATATTTATAAATGAACTTTTTTTAGCCTTATTTAATTGATGGCATAAACTGCAACTTATAGCAAGTTTACTCCATCATTACAACTTCGAGACTACCAAATATTCATGGCGACCGTTGATTGCTTTGCAAGTTGCAAGAAAAATTGCCTTGTGCAACCATAGATATAGGAGACCTAGATTGCTGACTCGGCGCAGCAGGCGTGGCAATTTTTTAAAATTCAAAATGGCGGCTCAACCGGGCAAAAATCATAGAGCGGTATAGGGAAAAACCATGTTTTTTGCATTTTACGTCGTCCTACAGCTTCCGATCCCGTTCCGACTCATTATTTTGGAAAGAGCTAACCGATGCGAAGGTTTTGAATGTATGTTTGTTATAATTAGTACATTTTGCAATTTATATTTTACATTTTTACAACTGGGCAAAGGTGGGTAAAGATCAAAAGCGTGCGAACCTGTCGGCCTGGTTTCATTTCCTATGAATTTCTTCGGTCTTTTACGAGATTTTCCAACGTAACGAGATATATATCTAGTTATTCTAAGATCTAGTACTGTTTATTTAGTTCTTTCATCGTTTTTTTCGACCAAAATACAGTATTTTCATCTGAAATTTCTGCTGTGGCAATGCATGCCAAAAATATCTGAATATTTTCCAGTATATATTATGGATAATAAAATATCTATTGCTTTTTAACTACCCATGTATAAGCATGCCTGAATATTGTCCAGCATATACCTATGAATAATAAAATATTGTTCATATACCTACTATCCATGGTATAACTGCCAGGTCCTTCCATAAGTATTAAGTCTATATAATACTGTACATTTGTACACCATATATCCTTCATATAAAAAGAATAGTTTAAGACAATAAATCATATAAAAAGTATACTTTAAGACAATAAAATAACAAAGCTTTCAATAGCATAAAAACAACTTGTTTTGTAAATACTGTAATGACAACAAAATGTAGTTTTGAGTTTGTTGGCTACATATAATACCATAATATAAAACTATTTACAGTTTTAATTATGCAAAGAATGTTAGACCAAATAAGATCTTGTTTTGAACATCATGCAACAATTCTGTCAAAGACTTTTGTTCACATTAGTGAACCAATAATACATCTTTCCCTTAAGTTTGCACTATTTTAACTTCTCATAACCAATCCCAGCATGTAACAAATTGAATAACAGCAATGAAATGGGCAGACTGGATGTCAACTAAATATTCAGTCTGGCATGCATGAGAAACACTTTATACCTGACAACTTTATTAATATTACAGGAGAGCAAGTAATAGACCAATCTGAAAAAGATGCCATCCCATCTATTTTTGATTATCCTTTCCACCTTGTTAAGACCATGAACACATTGATATTGTCTTGTCAGAGGTTTTACTCAAACTTTGTTTTGGCAAAGGAAATCCATCCCAGAGGCGAAAGCTGAATAGCTTTATTCTTTTTGGCAATGACTGACTAATCAATATGGCCTGGACTGTAAAAAATCAATCAGGTGTCTTGGGGAGGGAACTAAGATACTTTAACAATTTAATGCATAGCTATACTATACACAAATTAGTTAGTTACTTCAAATTAATGCATTGAAAACTTTTTCTGGCATTAGCTCTCAATAAAAACCTGATTGTTTCATCACTTTTCACAGTCTAGGCCATATGGACTTGAGATTCCGTGACACATGTGCAGCAGCAAGGTCATAGTAAACAAAGCATCAGAGTTTTCAAACCAGCAGAGTAGTAGACCAGATAAATCAAGCAAAATAGGTTGAAACTTCACAATATTATTCCCTGTTTTATGTTCCAACCTAGATCCTTAAGAAAAAAAGTACCCAAAGAACCCAAACCTTTATTTTCTGCAACAAATTGTCTCGAACATTTCGAACAGCTCAACCGGCCAAATGCTATGATCTTCAGAAAACGTTTCGCGATCGATTATTTCGACTTTAATGAACTTAAATTGTACAAATATACATTCAAAACCTTCGCATCAGTTAGCTCTTTCCAAAATAATGTGTTATGACGGGATCGGAAGCTGTAGGACGACGTAAAATGCAAAAAACATGGTTTTCCCCTATACCACTCTATGATTTTTGCCCGGTTGAGCCGCCATTTTGAATGCTCATAGTTGCCACGCGCATGCCTTATGAATTCTACCACAGTCAGCAATCTAGGTCTCCTATATCTATGTGTGCAACGGTGTGTAACATTTGACCTTTCTGTTTCTCTGTTCCTACTTTTCGACAAACAGTGAAAGGTTTTAGAGCCATAGTCTTAACCGGGTAACTGTGGGTAGCCTTCGTTACGAATCTAAAAATTGTACAGTATATTGCACTCTGTCCAAATTCAGAATCAGTGCAAGAATACTATCTTCAGTAGTAGTATCTTTATTTGGGGTCATGTCTAGATGTGTGCTGTGTGCCATAATAAAAAACTTGTCTATTTGACAGGAGGAAGCGTTGTCTGTACTGACCTCAGTACTTCACTGGATACATGTGGATGATGCAGCTCTGGGACGACCTCAGCTATCGGGATCACCTCCTGTCAACGCAATGAACATTCCAATGATGGTGATTTGTGTTTTGAATGAAGTTTGTGAAGGTGATGAGGGTTTAACTTCGCAGTATGAAGAGGAGGTGAAATGGGCAGTGGATGAAATCTTGAAACATGTACAGGCTAGTAAGCTGAGGTATTTTTCCCTAGTCCGGTTTCCCACTGAATCCTGTAATCTGGTTGGCTCATGAGCGGTCCGGTTTTTCCCTAGACGGACCGCTCAACCGGACCGCTAACGGTTTTCCCTTGCGCTTACCATATGCTGGGGGCGAGCTCGGGCACAGTTTCTTCCGATCCGGACCTCCTATCCGGTAAATAACATATATGTATTTGTCGGGGTCCTGAAGGCGGAGGGGGAGGGTCTTTTTCCAATTTCCCAGCCCAAGTGTTGACAAAATCCAATTGTCCAAATGCACAAATCCTATAGTCCTATTGGCTGTCCTACTGGCTGTTGTGCTCAAATTTTAATCCCATTCCCATTTTTCTAATTTTTTTTGGCCAATGGACCCCAGCACCAGTGCATAGAATGTGCAGTATCAGAGCTGGGGAATTTTTTATTCATTTATCAGCATTTATTATTTAAATTTTTAAACATTTTTTCGTGCTTTTTTAAAATTTTTATTGTAAATTGCAATGCTCATTTGACTTTACGCCTACGTTCTGTGCATTCGTGGCCTTTTTTGCAATTCAACTGTTAAAGACGGTTTCTATTAAGTTTATTGATTGAAACTGTAAAGCAAAACCACATTTTGTTTAGCCACTACATTTCAAAATAATATCAACCTAAGTCAGAACTGCATTGCAAGATACAAGACTGAAGAGTTTAAATTGATATTCCTTGGTACACCAGTCATCAGTGGTAACTTCCACTCAAACATGATATTAATACTGAAGCAGGCATTGATCGTCAGCGATTTTTCAGAGATTTTGTTATTCCCATATGCATATGTTAACAGCATAATCGTTTTCCTCACTCAAATTTCTCTGGAGTACTTTTATAGTAGGAATGTAAAAGTATAAATACTGTAAAAGTACTTTTATAGTAGGAATTTAAACCTTTTAGAACAAATATACGACTCGGAGAATCCTAGAACATTTAAGTCAGTGTGCGTCAAATGCTACTCAACTCGGTCTCTTGATAGCTAACTGGTAATAAGGTCATGTTGTTGATATTTTAGAATAGGATGTAATTTGTTTTTATATAATGTATATATATTGTAACTTATTGTAAGGAACCCCGTTATTGGAGAGTATCTTTGTGGTTAGTCCCCGCCTGAATAGTATGTGAATATTGTAAAGTATTAGTCTTATTTATGTCTGTTATGTTTGACGAAAATTGTAAAATAAATAAATAAATAAATAAATAAAAGGCTGCTCGTATTATAATTCGCTTTCAGAGAAATGGATCTGTTATCTTAGAAAACGTAGACACGAATGGCAAAGAAATTCCAGGAAGTCACGGTCGTCTTATGAATCCTGGTCACGCCATCGAAGCGGGTTGGTTTCTTTTGAGGCACGCCCTGCTCCATAACGACGACGACCTTAAACAAACTGCGATAGAAAAGTTCATAGAATTGCCTTTTAGTATAGGATGGGATTCCGAGAATTCGGGATTGTATTATCTTTTGGATGCAAATGGATTTTCGCCGACGCAACTCGAATGGAATATGAAGTTATGGTGGCCACATTGCGAGGCTTTGATCGCGTTTCTAATGGCGTACAAAGAAACAAAAAGTGCGAAGCATTTGGAAAGTTTCTGTAAGGTTTTTGAATATACCAGGACTCATGTAAGTTTTGTTCACGTGATTTTTATGTTTATTTGTTTCTCAAAGTATAGTTAGTAGCACTAAAGATTAGTTGGATTTATGCGAAACAACGTTTGAATGGATATATAAATTGCAATATACTTTCTTTTTGGCTTATCGTTATCAATAAGAACCTTTGAGATCATTGGAATATTCGCTATTAAAATTTTGCTAGCATGGCTTGTTTCTGAAGTATTGAAGAACAAATGACAGGATGACACTATGCGCTTGCTTAATTGTTCATTCTAATAGTTCTTTGCAATGAGTCAAACTGAATTTTTAGTGCAGCTTTTTTGATTGTAATATTTTACATTTAATGTGAACTGTTCACGTTTGTAGTGTCGTTATCAAGTGAATGAAATGATCAACTAACGAATGATCCAATTACTAAATCAGTTTGAATAAATTAAACTCGATGATTCTTGGATTGATTCTCAACGTGATTTATACAATACTATTATTTATCAACGAAGCCACGATATCTGTCTATGAGGTACTGGATTTAATGTCAATACTTGACAATTAATAGATTACGAGCTCGAGATTTCTATGCGGTGATAGTTGATAAGGGCGAGTCGACCATCCCTGCAGAGAAATTGAGCGCGAAAAATTTAATTGTTTAATAAAAAATTGTTCTTTAAGCTATTTCACGTTAAGAAGTCTACAAATTATCTTTGAATTGAAAATTATTGTTTCGCTGTTTAATATCTATCGAGGAATAGATAGCGAGTATACTAGCCAATCAAGTGACAGCACTTGCAGCAGTACACTAGTATGATTTGGTACTAACAGTTCCATTTGGTAATAAATAGTTTCATTCTTTGCCCCAGGAGTCACTTGAAGGAATCAGCATGTTTTTGTGTTCCTAAGACAATCTGTAGGCGGTAACAAAATAACAAAGCATACTTATCCGAGGGTTCAGTAGATAACCCTTTGTCACGAAATCACTTTCTTTCTACACGCGACCCCACTAGCCTCGCTTAGATGTTCTCCTTCCAGTTCTTTTCCGCAATTTTCACAATCGTGAATAGGGTTTATAAGTGATAAATTAGAAAATCAAGAAAAATGCTCGAAGTTCGATTTATTGTGTTTTTCAGTTTTCAGACAACAAACATGGAGAATGGCATGGTTACTTGAACGAGGAAGGGAAACCAACACATAGATTTAAAGGTGGTCCATTTAAAGGTAAAATTAAAAGTTTGTATTTCAAATTTAAGGGTGGATTTTTTTAGCAATTACACCTAACAATTTACTTAATAATTTTTAGCTTAACAATTTACCTTTGACCTATTCGCAAGCAATAGCGCAGCCAGCTCGACGATTTAGTCCCGTTATGCATATGTATTCATGTTTACTGACTCTGAAAACAACAATTTCTAAAAAAATGAATCATAATGATTTGGAACTAGCACAGAGGGGCTATATTGGCGGCTGGCTACGCTGATGCTTGCAGAAAATATAATTTAAAAACACATCATTTCGCGATTCCGTTCAAAGGAAGACTGCTGCAGAAGTTGTCTGCTATGGTATTGTGAGGCAGAATTGGGGAACAGCATCTTTTGTTTTGCTCTAAAATTCATCCCTAAGTTAATATTAGAGACGGGTTTCGCCCATAGAAATAATAGATATCTATTATTTCTATGGTTTCGCCGCAGTCTTTGATGTACTCCGTGTATACAAAAAAACGCAACCACTTAGTATTCTAAAAGTGTTCACTTTGTTTTTAAGCACGATAGATTTTAAATTCCTGGGTCGAGTTGGAACGCTATTTTGAATTCACATATTTCAGTATATTAAGTGGTCGCACTTTTTAAAAACACCCTGCAGTGTTTGATGATGAAACAGTCTATTGTATTACCGTGTTTGAAAGTCCATTCACATGACAGAATGAGATGATTTGTCGAAGTGCTCATTCATTCTATCTTATATTTCTTGGCAATTGCTTTTCCTGGAATTGAATTACTCGGAATTTAACGATCACCGGAACTTTAACGATCTTTTTTCCTATCGTTTTAATATCATTGTACCGCTTATTTTTACCTTTTCCCTTCGGAAAATTCTTGCTCCCCTGAAGTTAACGCCCTAGTTAACTGACCTCTTTTAGTTAATGCATTGCATGTTCTTGTGCCGCGCGAGACCGGAATGGGATGCTTGCTACAGCTGATGTTTTGCTACGATTCTGAAATTCTTGTTTTTATATTACATATAACTATTAGTAGCTTCAATTCGAAGGTCCGTTTTTAACGATAAATATTCACGTATTTATTTAGTAAGTTGGCAAAACTCAGAAAAATAAAGCTATTTGTTTCCCCCATTAAGTTATACTTCAGTGGATAACCTCTTTTAACCGGCTGGGTCGCCTCGTGCAGAAGGTTCCCCGGTCTTAGTTCACCTTTAAATACGACTGCCAACACCCCCCCCCCCCACCCCCTCTCATCCCTCTGTTGTTACCTTCGTTTTGTGTCTATTATGAAGACTAATTTATCTTTGCTTTTAATAATGTCTTTAGGTTGTTTTCATGTACCTCGTGCTTTACTTATGTGCAGCAAGATGATCGATAACATCATCGCCGAAAGGGAAGCGTCATCATGAAACATCATACAATTTCTAATTGGTGTTAGACTACGCAGGAAATGCTAATCATGTTTCTTTGCTTTCTTAATTAAGGTGGCTCGATAGTCTAACTCATAGCACATAATACTTCTTTCGCCATAGAATCTTTTACAGTGCGCGTGTAAAGCTTAGTTTAGTTCATTGCATAGCTCTGCTGGTTGTCTTCATAATTGGAAAAGTTTTATACTCCTACCTTTCGTATGTCCAGAGACATTGTTGTCATAGGTAAGGTTTGGAGTTTATGCAAATGAACTTATAATTAGAAACGAGTTCCAACAAGAAACGTGATTTTTATGTTCAGGCAAACTTTTAAGAAATTCTTTTTTAAATACAGCAAACAGTGCTATAGAGCTGTGCAATGAACTAAAATGAAGCTCAAGCATTCACGACAAAACGTTTAATCGTAGAGACATAAAATTTCTAATGAATTCTGACTATCGAGCCACCTTAACGTGGTATAAACCATTGGAATTAGAAGAAATAATTGTCCCTTTTATCGTGCGTTTTTTTTCACCATCCTACTCAATTTTGTAATGTTTTTGTTACATCATGTTGCTACAACACATTTAACAAAATACATGGCTAGGCCGCGATAAAACATTACTAATCGTTATCTATGTTGGTGCAAAAATAAATGTTGATCATATTTCGTCACGTGTACATTCTATTTACCAATTTATTTTCTAATATATGCAAAGCTGTCATTTTTAAACTTGTTTATGTAGTTAATGATCTTCATCATCGTCACTGTCCTCCGTGAAACTGCAGTCTTTTAAAACGTCTTTTAATAAGAAATTTTCTCCTATTGACAGCTGCTTCCATAGCCTATTCTGGATGAAAATAATCATCGTTAACGAGCACGTCCTTTGTTTGCATAACTTCCTTATGCACAGAATCTTTCTTAAGTTGTTGCATCCATTGGAGACGCTGCAAATTGATACTTTCCAGTTCCTTTTGGAGCTCAGGCAAAATATTAGAGTAAGCTTCTTCTCCAGCATTAAGTATAGATTATCACATGAGGGGCCAGGTGATATCAGTTTTATCGCTGGAGGGACGATATCGTATTTTGTCACGAGGGAGCACAGCGAACGAGGTACAAAATATGATATCGTAACGAGAGCGATAAAACTGATATTGCCGAGCCTCGAATGTGATAACCTATTTTAATTTTCACACATACTTGTGCCTTTATCAGAGCTATTCAGGGGCGAAAATCAAATTATTTTCTAATTATAAATCATTTGATTTAATTTCCGAATGAATGCAAAAACATTGTAAAGAATACGTTAAACAGCTAGAACTTTGCAAAAACAAGCCAAGAATAACTTATCTTTTTACAGTTGCAGATGTCTTTCCGCTATTGGTCTTCCATCATTACATATTTTGTTTTTTCACTATCGATTTGCCGTCGGACGCCATTTTTGTTTTTGCAGCGGGACAAAAAACGATATCGCGGGACATATCGTTTTTATGTCACCCTGTTTAACACCCTGATAAAGGCGCAAGTATGTGATAAATAGGTTATCACATTCGAGGCTCGGCAATATCAGTTTTATCGCTCTCGTTACGACATCATATTTTGTACCTCGTTCGCTGCGCTCACTCGTGACAAAATACGATATCGTCCCTCCAGCGATAAAACTGGAACTAGCGTGGGAAGGATTATAACTGTCGGGTCACATCGGGCCTCATAAGCGTGAGGCCTGATGGCCCGGCAGTTATATGTATTTATCGCATTCGCCATACCCCTTTTAGATAATATTAATAAATACTTGTATATATTTCAATCAATTTTTGTTCATTATTTGTGTATTTCCCCTATCTCACAATCTTTACCCAATGACATTGTCATCTAACGTTGGATGACGTCAGCCAATAACATTGTCGTCTATATAGTTAGATCTCACGTTAAATCGGACGTCAGAGGAAAACGTTAGATACACTACTCTCAAACATTAAAACAGAGCACATCGAAACTCTTTCCGAAACAAACGATATCGCCAACAATCATAACTTTCTTTGGAATACTATCTCATCCCGCCAAAAAGAAGAAGAAAAGTGTTACTTCTGTCTGAAAGCAATACCAAAAGGACAATTTCTAGTATTTAAACTACCGTGTTGCGGACACTACACTCACACAGAATGTTTCAAGACATGGGCATCTCATACAGAACCAGCAGTGCGCTGCGCCTATTTTAAAACAATATATTAATACGAAGACACATGCTTCTAGGCCTTTGCCTGCAAAAGTACACCGAAAAACTCAATTGTACAAAGTGCTACCACACAAAAGTTCACTCAGAATCCACAGCAGACCTCGCAGCTCTATTCTCGCTCCTAACCTACAACTCACTGGAATGTGGACAACTAATTGATTGTAACCAGCTGTGCAGGGTATTGTGCTGGGTACATATGTAAGAAACAAATTATTCTATTGAACAGCTATATACCGTAATTTGAACAATTTAGTCGAACAGTTCTATACTTTTATTGTAAAAAACTGTGTTGTAAAAAACTTTATAATATACATTTTCAAAACAAATTTTGCGTCTCTGTTTAATGCGATGACGCACGTCACTTCCGGCCCTCCTAAATACCAATTACTTCCGACCCCCGAACAGTCGGGTATGCTACTGTAACGATTTCGTGTTTTCATCTGCTCAAAAGAATGTACTTACCGGACTGCGTGAAAAGAAGCCTGGACCGAGATTGTTAAAGCATCGGAAGGCACTAGATAGGATCGAGTAAAACCACCTCGGGCCGAGTCCTTGCTCGCCCTTCGGGCTCGCGCTTTAGCTAAATTTGGTGAAGTAGATACAGTCCCAGTGAGTGAGAATAGTGAGTTAGAATAGTTTTAATAAGAAAAAATATAAGAATATAAGAAAAAAAAGTATTCAAAAAATTAAGAAAAAAAAAGTATAAAACAAAAGCGTGCAACTAGGCGCGAACCCGGAACAAACAGGTCAGAAGCGTGCGACCTAGACCACTGAGCTAATGCGGCCAATCGAAAGTTCACCGTTAAAAACTAAATTTATAGTGCTTATGTAACCGTGCTTGTAGGCACCGCTGTCAAATGTATCAAGTATTAACTTATTGCGGGCTCGCCGTGGTTTTACTCGATCCTATCTAGTGCCTTCCTAAAGCATCTTGTGAAAACCCTAGAGGGAAAACACAATGATCTTATATTTCTTGGTAATTGCTTTTCCTGGAATTGAATTACTCGGAATTTAACAATCACCGGAAGTCGATCTCCTTTTTTCTATCGTTTTAATATCATTGTACCGCTTATTTTCACTTACTGCTTTCGCAAAAAAACATTTATTTTCATATGTAAAGTATTGCAGCTACCATACCTGAATTTATAGTCCGCACATTGTAAATCTACTACAAATTGCTACACGTAATTGTATATGCTAAGCAGGCGGAGGCGGGGTCAATCAAACCTTTGTCAGCAAGATAGTTGGTGCTAATCCTTGGTGCTAAACACTGGCCGAACACACCTTCCTTCGTGATAAACAAATCACTAGTCATGGAAATGCTTTTTAGTTTATTCTACATTATTATAGCTGTGTACCATCTTGTCGCTTTTTGGTGTGAATGGATATGCTGGTCTAATTTTCCGAATCCCGGCCACAAAACGCACGAAACTGTTTTTTCGATATCATGTGTATGCGACTGCACTTTCAAATTGTGGTTTGTGTATCGCCTCGTGAGAACCGTTGCCAAGCTCAGCGAGCCAAACATCATTGGAAGAAGAAACTTCTCAAGCATACTCTTGCCCGAGCTCAATTTTCACGTGTTAGAAGCAGTCATCACCCTTGCACAAAGCAGTATTAGCGGCGAAATGACGTTCTTCACCCTAACCAGAAGAAAATGCGTCGACTCCATGTTTTACAATCTTGCTCGTTGCTGCTGTTGTGGTGCTGTTATGCAGTTCCTCTGCTTTTTGAAGAACCTGTGTGGCTATCATGGAGAACAGGAGCAGAGTAACAATGAAAAACTCGCAAATCTCTTTGGCGTCGTCTTCTCTTTCATGTCTCTACGTTTTGCATATGGTATGATCAGTAGTTCACAGAACAAACGATTCTGTTGAGAACTGTGTAATGTTAATAATTTTACCGTAATTATGTATCATGGAACACGAGATCGACACAAAGCTAAGGTCTCCTGCAACCTAAATATTTCATGTCATAGTCTGTAGTTGCTTTTGCCTTGATAAATAAAAATTGTACTCTGTGTGATGCTTTTGATAAAAATTGTGTGTTGTCATTAATCCATATCTTGGGGAAATGAGCAGTGAGAAGTTACTGTAAACGTTGAAAACTTATGACTGGGAACCAGAGGATAACAACCTGGTTTATGGTCTAGCTCATGCAGAGGTTAATGTTTGACAGTAAGTCATATTAGGGTTAGCTTTTCTAGGTTATACGAATGGGCGAAAATAAGCCGGCCACGTCGCGGCTAATGTGGGCGGCGACGATGAACGCTTTGTCGACTGGTGACATCACAACATAAAAGCGTTGGTTTTGTTGTGTTAACGGAATTCCCTCAACTTGAAATGCCCTTTCCTAAACTGCGACGAGTATACTTATGAACATGCAGGGCACTGAGCCAGGGTTAGTACATAGTAAGGGTTACAATTCCGAAATAGTAGCAGAGAGTTACTTTGCGAAGCGGCCAATTCGAAGATGTGCTTGATCCAAACGATTGTAAACATTGATGCTATGTACATCGCTTATTGAATTCAAGGCCGGATTAGGGAAGATTTTTTAAAAACAAAATCTTCTTTTTTCTTCAATTCATTTAACAAAGATTAACGAAGATTAAAAAAGATTTTACAATCTTAACCACTTCGATCCTGCTCCCAGATCCCACAACTTATGCCCCCCCCCCCGGCTGTTGCTCCTTAATAATGGCGTACAAATTACTCAAAACACAATGTTAAGCCCCGAAACTTCCTTCAATTCCCCTATCTTACAAACATTTTATTCCTGGGTAATTCACAATATCTGAATCAAACCTTCTCTTAATTACATCCTTTTTACCGTATTTATTTAAAGAGGATTAGAGAAGATTTTTCTTCAAAGCCAAAACCTTCTTTAATTATAAGAAGAAGATTAAAAATTTAATTAAAGAAGATTTAGCAGTCCTGACTGAATTGCTTGGGGGGGGGGGGCTAGGAGTCAGCAATATGACGCTATTCACCCATAGAAACAATTTCTTTCATAATTATTATACTTTTTATGTACATAAACATTATTTGTGCGTATATAGTACCTTCTATTTTACGCTTTAATCGCTTTTAGCTGAAAAGAAATATATAATTATAACAGACGCAAATCTTGTTTTTGAAAGCATTTAGCAAAAGCCCTGTATGAGGTGAAGCTGCAACACTTCAGAGCATAGTCACAGAGCATACCGAGGTTCAACTTCTCATAGCTTTGCCAGTGCGCTAAGAAGAGGCCTTCTCCCCCTGGCCATTTTTAATAGCCATAAAGAGGAATTTCAAAGGAGTGGGGGTGAGGAATGGCGCACTGGCTAAGCCAGGGGTATGCATTATCAATGAGAAGTTGAACTTCTGTATGTTCTGTGACGTGGGCGTCTGGGCGATGTGCAAGGACAATAACTTTAAGAGCAAAGCAAAGTGCCAGATATTAGTTATGTAGTTGTTAAACCATATTTCCGGCAAAATGTAAACAAAGTGTTTCTCTACATTATGGACTGTGACCCCTTTAAAAGTCTTACTCTCATATGTGGCAAATTGTTTCCTTTCGTGACAGAGGTTTCGTGAACCCAGAGGACACTCGTATGCGCAATTGCACGAAAAATTGCCGAGTACTACTCATCGGAAGAAGTCGTGCAACGTTCGGCAGCGAGTTACTATTTTTGCTGTAAATTTTGGATTTTCGAACTCACGTGTTGGAAAATTGCAGCAAAATAATGGCTTCAAGACTTATCAGGAAAGTTATCAGTACTCCAAATGCGCCAAAAGCTGGAGGACCATATAGGTAAAATGTTGATGCGTTTTAAAATCGTTTAATAATAATTTTCCGTACAACTGTTATTTATCAATATTTTGCAGTCAGGCCATCGTGGCAGACCGCACCATTTACGTGGCAGGTCAACTGGGAATGGACCCAAAGGTAACTAATGAAAATCGTTTCTCGAAAAATTGTAGTTTTAAAACCGTTTTATGTACTTAAAAGCTCATACACTTTAATGTACTGTTCATGTGTATTGTACACTTGTCTTACTGGAAGTGTGTGGTTGCTCAGAATCGGGTGACAGATCGGTCTTTCTGAATCCCCATTCCTCAGGGTGCATTACGTGTAGATTATATGCCAGAGGTGTGCTTAAGCATTTTTTTAATTGCGCCAATATTGAAAGTAATTCCACACAACATGGGCATAGTGCTGTGCACCGGAGCCGGAGGGCCGGAGTCGGAGTTTTGCCCTATTTTGCCGGAGCCGGAGCTGGAGCCGGAGTTTGCTCACCTCTGGCAAAACTCCGGCAGCACTTATTTGTGCTGCAAACTTCTATCATAGATCAACGAAAAACTAACTCCATCGAAGAAAAAGTAAATACAGCCCAATACAGCTTGACACAAACATACAAATTATAATTATGGTATTTTATGTTATTTTTGTATAACTGTGACGTCCGCAAGATGGTAAAGCATGTGAAAATTTTACCTAAAAATTTCATCAAACGCTGCAACGCCATACTTACAATATTGACATTACTGTCAACATAAAAGGTCGAATTTGTGTTTTAAAGAATAACTTAAACATTACCCTCATCAGTAAGGTCTGAGAGCGGAGTCTTTTCTTTGGCGGGTAACATTGTAACAGGAAACATTGGTAAACTTGCTTTCATTAAGTTTAATAATAAAAAGTTTTAACCACATTAAACTTGCGTCTTGTTTTTGCAAATACAATACCGTGCATCATGCATATTACAAAATGTTAATGCGAAGAATGCGAAGTGTTAAATAAAAAACAAAAATGGCGTTTCCAATTTAAACTGTAAAAATTTCCAGTTTTGACAAATTTGCACAAGCCTAAAATTTTCTGCCTGAGCCGGAGTTTTTCCCGGAGCTGGAGTTTTTTTTGCCGGAGCCGGAGCCGGAGGTGACAAAACCGGAGTTTGCACAGCACTACATGGGTATCAAGCTGTAGTATATTGCGCCATTGTAGATCTATGGCAAATAGTCAACTGTTCATCATGTGCCACTTCGCCAAGCACTACTAGAGACTTAAAGATGCAAGGACGACAACGTGATGACGAGGGGTAGCAATACAATGAATGAGAGATGAAGATGACATCTTTACCATGCCAAAACAATGTAGTTTTAAGCTGTGACTACAACATCGCCATTCCAAGTTTGCAAGAATGCTTGACAATATGCAAATAGACTAAGCAAATAAGAAACTACACAGACATAACAACAAAACATCAATTTTATCACCTCAGATGGTATTACGTGTAATCGATTACAAACGACAAGCTTTAAATAATACAACAATTTTTTAAGTCAGCTTGCATTCACTGCCGTCATCACGTTCCCGTCCTACATCTAAAGGTCTCTATTAACCCAGCTCACACCAGAAATCTTGGAATCTTTGTACACAGCATATACCCTAGCTGAGTAAAATGCCAGGTAGAAAAATGTGCACCTGGAATGGAAGAGAAAACATGCCGTTTTAGTTCAATGTCGTATGCCTAACAAACAGTATTATATATTTGGTCCACACAAGTTGCACATGCCCACATTGCGGAAAATGAAGCCTGGCACGCTACCTCTAGAACTACTCCCAAAGATTGTATTTAGCAATATTTTCACAAAAGATTTAATTCAACATTTTAGGAAGTAATAATGAGGTAATTGTCTGTGGCAGTAATGCGCCATTTGAAAGGGAGGTTACCGATAGTGCAAATAAGCTATGAAATGGTTTAAATCATAGATGGAGATGAATTTAAGTACAGTCTCTCATGCTTAGTTCCTCTGCCCCCTTGGCAGCCAGGATAATACATTTTGAAACCTGTTTTATTGGGACATGTCATAATAATTACATGCTTGTCATGCACAATAAATAATTTTGGGATGATTTATCAATGACTTTTGCAAATTTTGTTTGTTTTTAAAGCTGTTATTAAAAGAACCAGTCATTAGCTAGCTAGCAGAATTTGTTGTTAGATATTTTCCTACTTGCTTTTTCTCTTGCCGTAAATATGACACTTTCTGCACAAGCATGTTCCCCCCTTTCTCCTTGCAACCCTAACCTTGGCTCTGCTTCGTGCATGATAACTTTTAAAACATTTCAGGTATGGGAAAAAGTTAATGTTTCTCAAATAGTAATCTATTGGGTATCATATAACTGGAGCTTTTTTAATACTAAATTTGAGTATGAGAATTGGGAATCTGATATACTGCCTGATAATTGTATTCTCATTCTGGAGAATAGAAAATTTATATGCTCTAAATTGTAACACTCTCTTCTCCCTACTTCTCTTCAATGCAGGCATTGCAGGTGTGTGTAACTGTAACTTTAAGAGTGAATGGGCTAGGGAGGGAATTTAAAAGCTTTTTTTGGTTAATCAAACATTTCAAGTGAACACTGAAAACAGATAATACTTTGTTGCCTGATATGACTATACTGAAATATAATGACTATATTGAAATACTCATTAATTTTATAATATGTTATTAATACTGCTTTGTTAGGATTCTAAACTTGTTGGGGAAGATATTCAATCACAAACTAGACAGGTAACTATAATTATTAAAATATAATTTTGTAGAAACACCACATAAGTTTATTATCGCAAAGCTTTTGATCTGTAAGTTTGGATCTTCATCAGTGCTAATAAGACTGATGAAGACACAAGCTTACAGATCGAAAGCTTTGTGATATTAAACTTACGTGGTGTTTCCACGAAATTATACTTTAATTTGATATTCACCATGGAAAACATACAAGGAACTCATATGTAACTATAATTTTTTTTAGGAATATCTCAGACAAGTGCATAATTATTTAATATGTTATTAAGCAACTAAGCAAGTTTGCATATCTTATGTACTGCAGTACATTGACTGCTAAGCTGATCAGGGCATTGCAAAGACATGACAATGGTGTAATTTTGACTCCTTCTAGAAGACTAAAGACCAATAGTTGATGAATTTTTCTCAGCTGTTGTCATGTTAACCATGAATTTACAAATGCCACAAAATCATAATTAATTTTAAGTTGTCATTTCTAGCTCATGTATATACATGATAATGCAATTGAATAGAAGAGGCTTTAGTCAAACTCACCAGTTTACACTACAGCAGACAAGACATTAGGGTATTGCACAACAGAGAATGAGAAGGGATCAGCGAACAGACTCGAAACCCCAACAAGGCAAATTCAGTTTTCTTAAACTATGGTCAAAATTCTGTCTATAATTATTTTGAATTGTCTGTTGGTTAGTCACACATACTCTCGAAAAGCACTCTAGCTACCCTGCAAAATATCACAAATAAATGAAATTCTCAATCAGTGTTACAAACTAGGCTTCCATGCCTTTTATTCCAGTGTCTCACAAACATAAAAAGTATTTTGGAAGTAGGAGAGTCCTCGCTAGAAAAAGTCGTGAAAGTTACAGTGTACTTGGCTGATATCAACGACTATGCTGAGATGAATAAAGTTTACTCTGAATGTAAGAGACTGTTTTTGTTCACTTTAACTTCAGTAATGCTGTTCATAAATTATTGAGCTTCATGAATTTTACAGTATATACTAACATAACAACCAAGTGGGCTGATTGATGCCTAATTTCTGCCGCATTCGAATAGACATGCACCTGGTTGTCAACAATATTGTTCAAAACTACCATTGAAATTTTTCAACTACAACTAATATTAATGTATGGTAGGCTTGTATATAATATATTAAAGACAAGTAATACCGTAGTGGTTGTAGTAGAATACCAGCTTTCAAAGCAAGCAGTAGCACTAGAACACCCACCCCCAAGATACCCCCCTCCAATAATATCCCAAATGTATGACCTAAAATTTCACACTCTTGGTCAAATCCCGATAGAGCAGATGTTCCCAGTTTTGTGCGCCAGCCAGGTTATCAAGCACACATCTCAATCACTATGTGCAATTTTTATGAAGCTAACCGTAGAGAGGTTATCATTTAAAATGTCCTGATAAATGAATTTTATCTTTAGTTTTCACAGTTGGCAAACCAGCCCGTGTAGCTCTTCAAGTTGCCCACCTTCCCAAGGTTTGTAGTCTCGAATGTAAAACTCAATATTATATGGAAAGAGTCTTTTTTGGCAAATGCCGCAATTAGATTGGCTGCTAACGAAGCGGGATTTTCCCGTATTGACCACTCACAATTCACTGTTTTTACTAGACCCCATAATTCTTCGCCAGCTTATTGTTTGGATTACCAAATTCCGCCAATTGTCATTTGTTGTCAGAGCTGGAGCTATAGAACAGGGCTCTTTCGGCTCTCTTTTTCGAAGCGTTGAGCTTTTTTAGCTCCAAAGCGACGGCATTTTGTTTTGCTTTTTGGCGGAATTTGGTCAAGGCTATTTCAAATACCTTGAAGCAGATCGGTCCCAGTACTTTCGTTAATTTCACATGGCCAACACAGTGGACTTAGACCTGAGCGTACTGTTTTGCTATATTAAACTTTACTAGCAAAAGGTATTATATTTAAGACTATTTTCACTCACTGGGACTGTATCTACTTCACCAAATTTAGCTGCGCGCTCCCTCTTTAGCTCCCGCTTTTGGTACCTCAAACAATGCGCGCGCAGCATTATGGGATTTAGTGAAAATAATGAGTTCGCAAAAACAACAGTTTAGTACGTGTACCGAGATGGTTAAAGTTCTTGCTCTATCGCATCGCGGACAAATAGTTTTAAAAATGGTAAATGCTCAAAGCATGGTAAAATTCTTTTCAAGTAGCAATTAGCAGACATGTTTAATGTTGAAATCCATCTACTGGATTTGTATCAATAAATTGCGAAGTGTTCAAGTAAATGTTCAAGTAAGTTTTATACAGTCTACCTCGTTGTGACCACTGAGCTTTAATGTGGTTGTAACTTGTTGTGACGTCTTTAAAATAGATCTAACTACAAAAGAACATGGCGGACGGCTAGTGCCATTTGTCCTTCAATGTTTTAGAAACTACGCATGCTGCAAAGAATTTAACTATCGATATTGCAATTACTTCAAAGGTTCTTATCGATAATTAACCAAAAGAGATATATGCTGCCATATACCTTTAATATATTATTGCTTCAATTTAGAGCGCTCGTGTTGAGATTGATGCTATTGGAATGGTTGGCGATGTTGTCTTGGAGAATACGCAGGCGAATTTGTAACTGAAGTTGCTAAGTAACGACGGTAACAATAATTAGTAATCGTAGTTGGCCAGAACGCAAATAAAATTGAAAATCCTAATTGAAGTTTAATGTGTGCCCTTTTTCTTGGGAAGCAATCAACATTTGAATTTTTTTTGTTACTTACAAAAATGGTATCAGGTCCGTTCTGTGGATAACAGCATTCCAATGAACAGGTATATTCCGCACAAGTAATATATTCCAAAACGAATTCTAATGTATTCCGCATAATTATATATTCCGCAATGAATTTTACTATATCCGCATAATTATAAGCACGTTGTAGTTTCAATTTCCGAACCATCCTCAGAGATATGAAAAACTAGATTCATATTAATCTAAATTCAACATGGCGGGTAAGGCGCGTAAAAGTAGTTCTTCGACACAAAAGGAAGATGCTCGTTTAATGACGCAACAAAGCAAAGCAAAAAGCGCTATGACGAAAATATCAGCTTCAAGTGTTTTAATAAAAATTTTCATCCGAGTGTTCTCGTAAACTGACATCCTCTGCAGTCTTTTCTCTTATTCAGAAGATATCAGTTAAGTCACGCGATGAAGTTGACGCATTTATTCTGTGAACCTACATAATATTCATATTTGTTGTGAACATATTGTTCTTTTTCTCCCGAACATGTTTAAATTCTTTGCTCATAGTCAGGTGGTGGAGATCTGTGCAACTTCGAAAGAAGTTATGTTATTTCACGATAAAGATTTTGTCCTGCCGCGTCTTGCTTGTGGTTTTAACTCATCATCCATTCACGGCTCTTGTCACGATGTTATGGTGAAAGTCGAAACGTTGAATCATAATGTTGTCTTTATTCGGAGTTACCGTTGTTGTGTATTTTATGAAAATACTCAGTGGTTCACGCAATTATTGACGAATATCCATAATGGCTACTGACTTTTCACGGGTTATCAGATGTGCTTATTGCATTTTCTCATGTCGTGTTGTTGGTCATTAGTGTTGATCGATATTTGGCGAAAACTTTTAACTCTTTTTGCCTTCTTAGTTATTATTGTGATAACTGTGAGAGAGAGATGTCTATAAACGTCTTTATCGTTCCTCATGAAGTCAGTGTGCTTATATTTGATATTATTTTTATTCCTCCTATGTTTTTTATCAGGTGCAAATTGTTTACACTTGCCAGAAAAAGTCGCAGAAACAACGCAATATCAGCAGAGATAAAAATATTTTTTTTGAAGAATGTATCGAGTTGCTTGTTGGTAGTCGTTTGTCTAAAGCTTTGCTGTCAATTCCAACTTTGGTTTATATTGCACTAAGGCAGTACAATTGCCGGGGTCTGGGCGAGCACTGCGGAATCAATGAACGCCGCGTCAACTGTTTAATTTTCTGCAGAAAAAAACTGCGCACCGAGGGAATGAAAAGTGTTATAGAACAGGCCAATCTTCGAGCAAACCTTTATATCAACACGTAATTAAAATAGTACGAAAATACAGTACTGACTGTTTTAAAAGTTTGTTGTTTTTTTTTTAAATTTACTCTGTCTTTATATCTTAAATTATTGTTTGTATTTTATCTTGTATATTTTTGGTCCTTTACTGATAATCACACAATTCGATCATGTAGCTGCAATTTGATTATCTTCATTTAACTATCTGTCTATATTCATGATACGAGACAACTAAAGGTTTGCCTTGTAGAAGTAAGTCTATTGCGATATAAATTTTTTAATTGTATGCATGACCTTATAGAGTCCTTAGATAAGAGTTGTTTGGCTTTTCATGGAGGATAATTTAAGGCTCACCTGCTGGAAACATTTGCATGCATAGTTTATTAGTATCAGCCATCCTCAGAGATATAAAAAACTAGATTCATAATATAAGTGTAGTGTTTGATGAAAAATGACATGGGAATGAAATTTTCAGTAAGATTGTTTACATACTTACGGATATATCGTGCTGTCGTGGTTGTTTCGTGTAACATTTAACAATTATTCGCCAAATGCGAAGTGATTATTGGTGAATATTTACCATAATCACTGAGACTGAGGCGAATAATTGTTTTAGTATAATTTCTTTAGTAAAATTTGCGTGTATAAAATGCACTGTCGTCTTTTATGAATACAGTTTACTTCTGAAAATTCCTAAGTAAAGACTAAAGTTTACTTGTAATTTTTAAATAGTGAAAAAAGTATTTAATAAGGTATTTGCAGACGATCCTTAAGATAGTTTACCATCAAAGCTTTTACGGAACCTTAAGATAGTTTAACATCAAAGTTTGTATTCTTTGAGTTTATATTAAATTGCAATTTTTCTCCATTTGCTGATTTTGGCAAAAGTATAATACATCATGCAAAACGACTCTCATTGGCGGCCATTTTGAAAAAATGCCAACTAGTTAATAATGCCTCATATGTACTGGTCAGGAAATCAATCAAAATGCTTGAAAACCATTATTTTCTAAAGAAATTATACTAATGCCTTATATGTTTAGTATATAGCATTTGTTTTAATAGTGTGTGGGATTTGACTAGTTGGGACTTCGGGTCCGTTTGCTGATCCCTTATCATTCTCATTTTCTGTTGTGTAATACCGTAATGTCTTGTCTGCTGGACTGTAAACTTGTGAGTTTGATTAAAGCCTCTTCTGTATCGTGGATATCATTTTGAATGGTATTGGTAGTATGTTTTATGATATAACTAGCTAGACCTGGCCGGCTAGCTAGACCTGCAGCATTTGACTGTAGAAACTAGGCGTTTGATGTAGATGGCTGCAGCCGTCTAACGTTAGGCAACTAAGTTATTCTAGAGCAGAACAAATGATCCCCTGTAAAGTTGATTTAGTTTATAATTTCTCTCCTCTGTTAAAATTACATCACTGATGGTACGTACTTGACAATGCATCTGTCTGGTTCTTATTTCATCCTCTGTATAAAACAGTTTATAGTTTAGTTTAATGAATTTGTCACATTACAGTTAGTATTTTACAATTATAAACACTAGAACATACGTGTATACACCAGTTAGTAAAGAGATAGTTTGAATATAGCACATAAAGACGGTGCAATTTTGTCGGCCACGTTTTGTAGCAGTCGATTTCGGATACCATCGGTCCTACAAGCCTTGTTTGGATGTAATCGTTGGAGAAACTGGCCACTTAACATGCAATTTATTGAGTATTGTTTACATCATTTGAAGGTATACTTGATGTAGAAAGGTGGGGAAATTTTATAACGTTGAAAAACTTGTTGCTATTTGTAGAGAACGGTTGACTATCTCCGAAGAAATTACGTGTGACCAGAATCGCTTTGGATTTTTCCAGAGACACTCTCATTTTGTATTAACTATTTTTTTTCGGTGCTGTCACGGGCGTTTACTCAGTGTCAAGGCCTTAAAACGAGTTTTAAAAGCTCTCTTTCTTTTTCTTAATAACTCTTTATCGATGCAGGGATGCCTTTTTAAATGTGGTATTGCTTAATTTATCCGAACGAAGGGATTTACCAACTCTGTTGAAAAGCTACTTCATCATGCATAGGATAACCTGTACAGTAGATTTTGGAACCATGAGACAGAGCGAAAATCAGTGGTAGCGCTATGGGGGAACAAGGGTGGTATCCCCCTAGTTTGTGCCAATTTCCCCCCCCCCCCAAGATTGTTAGAATGTTTAGCATTTTGTCTGAGTTTCATTAAAATTATGGCCTTTCTGTTGACTATTATTAGTATCTAAAACAATCTTGCCCCCCCCCCCCCCTCAAACATTTCTTTGCCCTCCAATTGTCCCCCATTCAGTTTAGGCCACTGGCGAAAACATGTTAAGCCTGTGTTGTAGGTACGACAGAAAGCGTGTACAGGGTAATATTAAGTATAATTGAATTTCCTTTTAATTTTTGCAATTGTAAAAATAAACATTGTTGTGTCGGAATTGAATAACACATTGATACAATGTTAATTAATAGTGTAAAAAATCATGATGAATATTCGTGTTCGGTGAATGTTGTATACATATTACTTTGCTACATATTTACAAATTTTGCTTGCACCATTTAACGTCTAACTACTAGAACCCTCTGCCGCTGGCTCATTTTCAGCTGGCTCAGAACTTTCATTTTCTTGTTCATTCGCGGGCTCGGCCGCTGATGCGGGTTCTTCAGGTTTGTCCTCGGTACCTTTTGTCTGTTCCTCCGCTTCTGCCTCTGTCTGTCCTTCTGGTTTTGTCTCGTCGTCTTTCCCCTTTTCGGGTTCCGTATTACCAGTTTCGTCGTTTTCCTCTGTATCCTTCGCCGACTCATCGTCAAGCTTCGATTGTTCTTCAACTTGGCTCTCCTCCTTTGCAGGTTTGTTACTGTTATCTGTATTGTCAGCGGTATTATCCTCAGTTTGTTTTACTTCATCTTGTGTTGGTTCAGCTGCATTATCGGACGGTTTTCCCTCCTCTTTCGAAGGTTTACTATCGTCTTCCGAAGGTTTGTGGTCCTCTTCCGATGGTTTCACGTCCTCCTCCGAAGGTTTGGCGTCCTCCGAAGGTTTTGTACTCTCTTCCGATCCTTTTTGGTCACCTTCCGTTGGTTTTGTGTCGTCTTCCGAAGACGGTTTTGTGTCCCCTTCCGAAAGTTTTGCGGCCTCTTCCGAAGGTTTCGTATCTCCATCGGACGGTTTTCCGTTATCTTCCGCAGGTTTTCCGTCTACTTCCGAAGTTCCCTCGGTATTTTCAGCGGTCGGTTCATTAGCTGTGTTATCAAATTGTTCAACTACGGTTTTTTCTTTTGGTTTGTCTGCCGCGCTAGCTTCGCCTCCTTCGCTCTTCTCGGGGTCACTATACTTTTCTACTGCCTCCTCTCCAATAGGCCCTTCCCGCTTGTCTGGAACTGGTTTGCCTGTCGAATGAAAAAAGCAAGAGCTTAGACAAAGAAAGGAACAATTTTGTAACTACGCCTGATGACAATTTAAAACAGCCTCCCACTCAAAAAAATAGTCTTAGATGATCTAAAAAGACGAAACTCCTACGAAAAATAGGTTGAGAGAAAATCAATCATGAAAATCGCTCAATGCTCTATAATTTGTTGTAAATGTGGTTAAAATGTGCCTTAGAATTATTATGATGCATTTAGTGATTTCCCATTTAGAAATTATACGAATTTGACTAAAGTGTGCTACAAAAATATAATTGGTATATCCATGACCCATTCACAAGCATTGCCACTCTAAATACACATAGGTTACGCCAATTTTATTTGACAGAAAGAACAAAGAATTTCGGCCATAGTAAATGTCGATTTCATTTTAAATTTCACTTCAGGATGAAGTCTTTCTATCTTCGTTTACATGACGCCGAATCAACAATTTATAAAATAATTCAATCCTCTATTACTATGGTTTCAACAGAAAGGTAATGTGCTCGACCAGATTATAATTCAATCAGAGTACACTAACACTGTTTATATAATAATACGTGTTCATTCTGCATTTTCATTGGTCGCGAGCTGTGTGTTATTAAAGTACACACGCACAGATGACGTCAGCTGATGGCGTGATCTAATTTAGCTAATTTATTTCGCGGGTCTTCGCATGATTTTTGCCAACTTTATTATAATATAAAACAAATAGATTTCATTTTTTTGTGCTTCTGCACTGTAATAGATCACAGGTGACGCCATAGCGTGTGAAGAACAAAAAGTCACGCACTCGACTGCGTCTCGTGCGTACTTTTTTGTTTTTCACACGCTATGACGTCATCTGTGATCTATTACAGTACAGACGCACGCAAAAATGAAATCTATTTGTTAATTACAACTAGGCTGGCTCCTGGTCATGACCCCTCAGCCTGGGTTTCGTGTTTAAGCTTATTTCCACATTTATTCGTCCAAATTCAAAATTCTTTTTTCATGCATGTGTTGACGAAGGATGTTCTGGGCCTCTGACTATAGTCTGTGAGAAACAAACTTAAAATTCACTACATTTAAGGTGGTCCTAAGTTGAAAACAGTGTTAGCTGTGACGTAATTACCGAGAAGGTGTATTCATGTAAATAGCGCTAAGTTTCAAACGAATTCTTTTTTGCTCAATAATTGAAGAGAGAAATATACGTAATAGATGCAAGGCTCTCGAACCCACTGGCTTTGTTAATAGATTAAACAATATGCATCTGTATACACTTGGCGTGGTTTGAGCTCTGATTTGGTCGAAGCCTTACCGAGGTGTCCTGGGTCGGACCGCGCGTATGTATGGATCACGAATCTCAAAGTTTACTAACCTTTGCGTGTGCCCGCTTTGCACGCGGGAACTACCATAAATCATACACGAAGTGAATAAACTTTTCAGATTCGCGATCCATGTATTCGATCCCATAGGCCTTATGCATACATCGTGATGTGGACCGTGTATGCTAGGAAACAGGAATTTACGCATGTTGCTATGTCAATTTGACATCACGATTGATGCATGATGTTTATAGTGTTGTAATTTTAGCATTCTCTTTTGAATTGAGATTGTTCACAGGGAATATCGAATTTTATACATCGCTTGTTGTAAAAATAGTCATTATAAATCAATTTCAGTTCAGTATTTCGCATCTCTTAGATTTTTCGCGTCGTTTACCACAAAAGTAGCCCGAAAAATGGTGAATTTTATTTGTAAAAGCCAGTAATTCTTGTACCCTAGGCTCTATAAATACGTTTAGACAGTATATATGCCAAAACGTTATGTCGAAGGCATCCCAGCCATAGCAACGTTTTTTTCTGAAATAACATGTCGTTAGTTACCACGGTTACTAGAATTCGTAGGAGTCCACTACAAAATAATTTCTAAATTTAACAATTTTTACAAATTTCAGAAGATTTTGTTCGCGGCGTTCTCTAAACATTTCCGGAATTTGAAACAAAAAATGTTTATAAACGGAGAGTTTGAGCAAATTGTAAACCTTGTAAGCGTAAAACCATGATTTTACCCTGAACAAAAGGCGGCCTTTGATTGACTTAGTTCAGCGCTTTATCGTTTCGTTGCATTTTTTGAAGTTATTAATATATGGAAAAGAAATATTAATCTATTTTCTCAAGTTGCTGAAAAGGCCAATTTTGCATAATTTCAAACTCGGCTGATACTCAGTATTTAAATATGAAACTTATTGATCATGTAGTAACATCCTTTCTCTAGGAGATAAATAAAAAATAAGTGAACTTTACTGTAACTTAGCAAAGATATTGCAATATTGAATGCACAGTTTTAACATTCGAAAAATATAATCGTCGACTTTAGAGGCGCTTTATACATTGTTATGAAGTAATTTAGGTTCACTTTCTGGACTTTTTTCAAGTTTCTATCACTTATATTTCTCTCGAAATCATGCATACAAAATTGGTTAAATTTAAGCAAAGACACTCTATTTTGGTAACCATAGCAACAATTACACCAAACAACATATTTTTTAAGACCGGGAAGCTGACTTGAGAAAATCTTCCTGCCTGGATAATTTTTTTGGGATAATTTTTTTTCTCCTTAAAATTTTTCTGTAACACTCTTACTTACAGTGCAAATTTACCTCTTGAAATCGAATTCTTTATCCAAAACATAAAGCTTAACTTGAATTATGGCGTAGAAAATTAACTACAATAGTTCAATATGGCGTAGAAAATTAACTACAATAGTTCAATATGGCGTAGAAAATTAACCACAATAGTTCAATCGACCTATTCATAGGAAATAATGGCGCGCATTTAAACGGTATGCACATATTTTGCAATATTGTAGAGTTGGCTTTCATGCTTTAAAATAGGTTTCCTTCGTACATTTCTTGATAAAGGCAAGTCTGTGCGTTTAATATCTTACTATGCAATGCACATTCTCCTCTTAAAAACGTGGATAATTTGTGCACTTAAAGTTTCCCAGCATGTTCGTTTAGCAATTTAGCGGCTGTCTGTTTTGTCCGTATCAATATTATAGCGTCGTCATAGAGATTCGTGTCGCACGCTTTGTTTTAATTCCTGTCCTGTTAAAGAATAATTAGTTATGTTGAACGACTTTGTCCGCCGTCTTTTTTAAGTTTGTTTTATTAATCTTCTTTACGAAATTATGTTTTGCCTGGTTGTTCGTGGCAACAAGCTTATGCATTTATAGTTTCAGCTTTTGCAAACAAATTTATAGCCTTGTATGCTTATTGTATTTTGCTATTTGTAAAAAGTCTCATTTTCCCGCCGATAATCCGCCATAATTAAAGGATTGGATACATTAAGAAAACGATTTTTTCTAACGACTAATTTCTTACCAACGTTAAGACAATTTTCTCCAACTTTACGTTTTATTTAAATGTGGAAAAGTTTAGAATTATTAACAACTTGGAAGTTTAATAACACGCAGAGTGACATGTGTACACTACGTATTTAGGAGATGAAATTTTATTTAAAAACTCATGCCGAACGGAAAAAGTAATTTCAAGTGCGCTATTTTTATTTGCGTTTTTTTTCTCTATAAAGATTCTCCAGGACCCAACTGAAAGATACTTCGTTGATGATGGTATCCTGACTAAATATCATGATAATAATAATAAAAATAATAAGAAGATCGGGATATATTTCCGCGACCACCTTATCGTGAGGTTGGGCTAGAGAAATTTCGTACTATTGTAACGAAGACGTTCTTTGTATGATTCCGCTTTCGAGATTGAAAGCGAGCTGAAGTGGGCGGCAAGTTTACAAGCCACCTGACTGACACAAAAGTTCACATGCATAACGAGTAAAGAAAGTAAAATATGAAAACTTTTTCTTAATCTGGAGGAGCAAGTAAAATGTTTGAATCTGGATTCAAACCTTTCAAAAATTCAAATGTCGGCTGGATTAAAAGATTACCACTTTTTACTAGTAGATTACAGGATCTAGTTATTCAAAGCTGGGTTAACCATGGGTAAAGTTTAACCTGTTTGAGTTTCTAGTTCCCGTACAGCACCTCTACACGTTTGTTAATTTCAAAATTTCAAAAACCAAACTACTATTGATTTAAACAAGATTGCTGAAGAAATATTTCCAAGACTATAACCAAGCTGTTGATAGTAAATTCCCATTGATGTTCACGTGACGAAAACTAATGGTTGTTAACCTAACCGGCTTTTAAGGAACCATTCCCAGGGACCAGATAACTCTGGGTTAACAAGAAATTCAAAACAAATTTCCTGAAGTTGTTTACAAGTTTCGAAATATTTCTTTAGAAATCTTATCTGCTTGGGTCAATAGTAACGTTGCCTTCTGTTGTTTTCAAGTGAGGTTATGATGTTCAAAATCTTAACTTATCACATGTATTGTCGTCACTGTATTGTCGGCTGCGGGGATCACATTGCACCCATAAATTTCAGACTAGGGCTTTTTCGGTTTTCTAAAATATAAAACGCTCGCCACGCCTGCCTTAGACGATTACCGTCATACTAAAAATAAAAATAATGTCAAAAATACTTTGCTTGCTTCTGTATGGCAGTGAGAATCAAGTAAAATATGCAAAGATTCGTAAGGGATTGGTTTGTTATGAAACAAATTGAAAAATGTTTTATCATGATGTCCCAAACAAAATTGCCGCCAGCAAAATTGAACCCGCAATACTAAGGTTTGACAGTAACCTTTCATGAGCAAGATTCCTAATAAGGTTTGTCAGGCTAGCTACCGACTTTATTGTGCAATTGAACATAGAAACAGACACTGCAGTTCAAATATTACTTGTAGGTAACTTCCATGACAAAGTTTTAATAACGTTTTCATCACATAGTGACAAGTATTGTTATGAATAAACATGTCTAAAGCCACGAAGATGCGACTGTCCAATCCTGCGAAGAATATTTTTTTAATTTTTGCTTAATTAATGCTTTTCAAAATATCATTATTGCAAGAGATTCAATTTGATGTTATCAACGATGTTTTTATTTTTTATTTCAACTGCCAGAGGTATCATTGTTAAATTGTTAGGTCCTTGCTAAAAGTGTGTTTTTGTTGTAACTTCCAATAAAGAAGATGACATCAACTCAAGATGCAAATCATAATCATATGGTTTTGCGTATGTATGCACAATTGCACATGCATCTACTTTTTAGCACTGCATTTCAAAGTATTTTAAACATTTTCGTTTGGGAAAAAATATATTCTATTGTTAGTGTAGACTGTATATATTATAGTAAAACATAGGTAACAAAATCATTTAACGAATGCCACTGGGCCTTTTAAGCTCATTTATGCTAAGGAGGAATATAATAGAATGAAGTTTTGTGCACAAAAAAATGATTGACATTATTTTGGTGTTAATTCAAAACTCTTATATTAAACTACAAGAGATGTATAAAGCGATGTTTTAATTTTTTCTTCCATCTTTTACTTTTATTTTAGATACAACTTTATTCGTGCTGTTAAGGCTAGCTAGCTCGTAGCCCTTGGATTCATAGTTTTTAATTCTTTTATATACGGCTTTATCGTGACGTATTATAAAGGGAACCACTGAGTATTTTGAAAATCATTGTAGGTTTACATTTGGTCAGTTTAAAAAGCGATCTAGGACTTTTTGTTCCATTTGACTTCCGAGAATTGACGGGGAATGCGTTGCATCTTACATAATCCATCTCTTAAAGTTGCCGTTGACAATGAGTTCATAGTAGTTTTTGACAACTGCAGAAGTCTAGTATTTAATACCTGAACTAAACACTGCGTATTGTGTAACACGATCTGCTAGGGTATATGTTGTTTGATTATCCTGTGTACCGTGTGATGATCATTGGCCCTTGAAATTTTGGATTAAAAGCATTAAACAATTCAAATTGCAACAAACCTTGCCTGTATCGCTATTGTGCTAAGTTAACATTGCGCCATCAATGGTCTCAAAAAAATCCCCAAATCGAACATTGCAGATAAATTAATTCGTTGTTACGGTTACAGTGTGTTTAACGTTTAATCATACCAGATGTGTAGCCATCCTGTTTACAACCTTAGAACACACAAAACTTAGTGAGGAACTTAAAGGAAGACTACCCTGACTACAAGTAAAGCATCGAAGCTACTGTGACCCGCTTGAAATTATCATGGAAACATACTAGCGACACATACAAATGATACAATAAAGTACAATAACCCTAATTGGCTAATGCGAAAATGTGTAAAATTTAGATGTGCGTGCAGTAAATTATGTATAGCTCATAATTTTTCTCGAGAGATCATAATGACGTCCCATGTCCAGTTGCTGTTATAACCTTTATACATTACATTCTTTATATGCTGAAGGTTTCTTCGTTTAGCTTCGTGTGCATGGCTGGCGAAATTTAGCGAATTTGAGATATTTTACGTAGAGCCTGGAGTATCCAGACGATTGTATATAGTAATAGATAATAAGCCTAATGTATAGCCATGGAAACCTAGTTGACTTTGGCCTTTTGATATAAGACTGTAGTATATTTGCTGGAAGGTTTTGACCGGAAATTTTTGCGACGGAATATAGTCTCCATTTGTGGCAATTAACGTAAAACTAATGCCTAGTAATGGCTTCGGCTGCTTATAGGCTGGAATAAAGTTTATCTGACAAACTTTGACTGAACTACGCGTTTACATAATGTACCTTCAGTATTTGCGCTCTCCGTGGCATCATTTTGCGGCGCCTTAGACGGTTGGCTCGCGGATTGGTTGTTATTCGTCTCGTTCGACGCAGGACCAGGTTTTGGTTGCGGCGACGATGTCAAAGGAACCGTAGCTACGGCTTTGCTGTTTCCACAACCCATGACTAAAATACGAATCTCTTTGAAACAGTCCTTGAGATCTTATAAATCGATAATCTTTACGTCCGTGGCTTTACAAAGTACACGAAGATTGCCCCTTTGATCTTTGATGTTTGCTCGTCCGACTTCCAGACATTCTGATTATAAATGCGAGACGGTTTAAGGTTTAATTGCTAGCATCTGATTCGCCTACGTTGTTTACCCGTTGCTTGGCGACACGTGCGATAAACATATCATGGTGTTAAATTACGCAAATCATTTGACATTGATGTATGGATAAACGATGAAATCAATTCAGGACCTGTACGAATTTTAAAATATTGTGCTTAGACATGTTAAAGTGTTTTTCATTAGTGCGCTTAATAGCTTGAAATTATTATCGCCGCTTGCGAACCGACGCACACGTTTCACTTAAGACAATGTTTAACTAAATCGTGTTGTTTAACTTTAAAGAGTCAACATACGGGTCAAAGTTATAAAGATAGCTGGGGGGATCAAGGTGGTCGATAGGTTTCGGCTCGGTGCATTTTGATCTAAAAACATTGCGGATCCCGGATATTGACTATCAGGATCTTGAAAACCGGCAGATTATTGATTTTACTTGAAAAATCAGGTTTCGATTATTGATTTTTTTCAAAAATACCCTTCGGAATCTGGGCCTTAAAATTTATCGCAGTTGCTCCAGCGGGATATGCAATACTGAAAAGCCGGATCAAATTATGCAGACCTTCTATCGGACACGAATTTTGATTGGGGACTATATAGCTTATTATAATATGTATGTAGTTTGTTGCCCGGCATCCATGAAGAATGAAGGAGCGTTTAATTATTATTATCAAATATTACTAGTAGAAATAAAAGAATCGTAGAGTGTAGCACTGTAGCACATCGTTGAGATAGCATATATGTATATAGTATAGTGTGGGCTATAGGGCTGAAGCGATAAAATGAAAATCTATGTGTAGACAGCGAAGTCCTTTTGTAGGACCTGAGGTAGGACGAACCCGGACCTTCGCTCGACGATTGCATGTATGCTTGTTGAGATGACGGCCAAGCCGATAAAAAAGTTAATCGAAACGTAGTTGGGCAAAATTTCGGCGAAAAAAATCCAGTTTATGTTGTCTGGACGAAACACATTGTATTTTCTGTCCGTGTATAAATCCCCCCCCCCATTTGCGTAACTCCTCTCACCTGACCCGAGAAACGATGTGTAAGGACCCATGTGACATCTCAGGAGTCAGGAAACACTTTGTCGCAAAGGTTTAATGTAACTTTTAAACTTTTTTTAATGTAAGTCTGGTACTTGATTGTTCCCAAACATAATAGTGCCCCAAAGTGTTTTGCTACAAAGTCAAAAATGTTTGACGACGAGAAGAGGAAACGTGGAGAGGTTGTGCAGCCGTGAGGGGCACCTTATCAGTAGCTATATAAGGGTGGTTCTAGGACATTTTCCCAAAAATGGCCAAAATGCCCTAGAACCACCCTTATATATCTACTCTTATCTCATTATAAGCCACTGAATACCTTTCCCCTCGTGCCACCGACTGGAATCAACACAGAGAAGACAGCAGCATATAGATATATCAGCTGCTATATCAGCAGCAATTTCTACGTAACTTAATTGTACATGTACTCATTTTCCAGGCATGTCAAAGCTCACTGATTAAATCGTAGTTCATTATTTGTACACCAGGCTAGATTATTGACAGTATCCAAGCCAACTAAATCAATACAGACAACACAATGTCATTATCGCGTATGTAGCGATGTATAGTAAATTTTTATTGCAACTATACCAGAGTCCGTACAAGACTGCTTGAATTTCCTTCAATTTGAAAACAAAACTCAAGGCCTCCTGAAAGTCCTTGAATTAATAAAAGAGCGGGATTGTGTCAATTAAAAGGAAGTGGTGCCAGTCAGTATTAAAATTGCAGTTTTTAAACTGCGCTGCTTTGAATTTTTGCCGTTCTGTAACTCAGTTAACTGTATTCCTGAAATGCCGATCTTTGAAATAATTTTATTCTTGCCCTGCACGGACACTGTAATACGTTATTGTTTAGTATTGCCTTGCCCTTTGGATTGCCAAAAATCAGGTCCTGTTGAAAACGGATGCAACAATTCTGTGAGGGCAGCATTGTTCTAGGTTGTCAACGATGTTCGTGTTCAGCATTGTTACACCTGATTGCAGGTTGATTCAAGCTCAATGATATTGTTCAATATTGTTGAATGTTGACAACCAGGATCCGATTCTGTTTTCAACTGTTACAACTCATAGTTTTGCGTTGTACTGCTAAAACGGGCAGCTAAAAGACACGAGCCACAAAGACCAAGAAAGCGCTGTCAACAAACTTTAAAGACACATTGCTCCCTATCAATCGATCGTTTTGGGTTTTACTAACGCAAAGGGGTTTTTCGTCACCCCCTACAAATAGGCAATGACTGGGGATATAAAACTTGCAAATTATCAAGGTTGTCCTCGTTCTTAAAGATATTTGCAAAAAATTAAATTTACAACCGTGATCATTTACAAGTTTTACATCCCTACTCATTGCCTGTTCGCAGGCAGTGACAAAGAACGCCTGTGCCGATGGTTTTTAGTAGATACAGAAAACTCCTTTCTCAGGCAAGCTATGCGTCCGTTGTTATGGCTGTTTCATTGATCTTAGGTGCCGGTGTCGCGCGAAATTTATGACCTGCGAAATTTATGACTATGACAGATCTGCGCATGCGCACCCGATGCGCATGATTGACATCGGCTCAGAAATTTCGCAACTCGACAACAACAACACGTGTGTTTCTTGTTTTGGCGGAAATCTTTGCTCGTTGTTTTAATTAACTACGATGTTTTAATTAACAAATAGATTTCATTTTTGCGTGCGTCTGTACTGTAATAGATCACAGATGACGTCATAGCGTGTGAAGAACAACGTGACTTTTTGTTCTTCACACGCTGTGGCGTCATCTGTGATCCATTACAGTACAGAAGCACAAAAAAAAAATGAAATCTATTTGTTTTATATTATAATAAAGTTGGCAAAAATCATGCGAAGACCCGCGAAATAAATTATTAGCAAAACTAATCACGCCATCAGTGACGTCATCCGTGTGTGTGTACGTATACTTTAATAACACACAGCTCGCGACCAATGAAAATGCAGAATTAGCACGTATTATTATATAATATAATTTGTAAATATAGAGAGTAAATAAAATTAACCTAGCACTTTGTAATCGCAATTTAAAAGAGAAACTTAAACTCTGAAAACACTATTTGGGAATCTTTTCGAACTTTAATACATGTTATTGATACAGGCTATACATACTGTATATGCTATACACACAATACACGCTATACAGCCTATACACACTATACAGGCTGTACACATCATACACTCTTTGCCCCAATTTGTCAGCAAGTTTGGAACAAGCTGTTAACTACTTGTAACAATTAATTGATGGGATTTTTGATGGGATTATCATGTGTATATAGCTTGTATAATGTGTATAGAAGTCATAGTTACGATGGACAATTATAGTCAGCTCAATTATGTGTTCACTTCGACAAACGCTCAAGTTTATTAATCGACAATTTCACGAAGTTTCTGTTGCAATGTTGGGTTATATTTTTATCAACTTTAGTCTATTAACGGCAGCAGCCTTGTAAATCTTCATATCTCGATTAATACAGGTTTTCAGGTTGTATTTCTATGCGACATGCATATTGTATGCTCGAAAGCTGATTTTCCGCTTAAGTCATGAATTTCACAAGCGTCATGAATTTCGCGCCCGCGTGCGCCCACGTGGTCACGTATTTCGCAAGGATCATAAATTTCGCTTGACACCGGTTCAATCGGAGCACGGAAATTTGTGTCGTCTGATGTTTTACTAATATCCATGATTTACTTTCAACGTGCGATTAGGCAGATTTCTTCGAGTGATACTAAATTCATTTTCCCAGTTAGTTTAAATGAGCATAAAATCACATTGCTCAAAAGGTTGCACAGCGCCTCCTGTTGTCACACTAATTATACTTACTAAAAATTAATTACTAAAATAAAGAACTGATGAACATACTTTACAAAGAGCTCGTTGCATCCTGGTCAAATCCAATATGGCGGATTTCGAAGGACACGCTCAGCAAAGTAGGCATGATTCGTGATCGAGTACGCATTCAGTATCTATATTATTTCTCTGCTTGTTATTTTTTCCATACGCGCGTCAATTTAAGCGCTGCGATTCGTATTCTGGCGCATGAAAACTAGTGGCGAAATTTGAAATGCAACAAATTTGCGCGTGCTTACTCGATTGCAGAATACGAAGATGTAGTCGTTTTATCAGTCGGTTTAGTTACGTATCATTAGCTCACACTAGCTTGTAGTTAACGCTATATCTTGAATTGATAGTTGATTCGAACTGCAAATTTGAAGAGTGCAGGTTTTATTACGTCCAGCTTATTCGGAATAATTTTGATTTTGTGTTGTTATTGGACAATATCATGATATCTGTTTCTTGGAGAAATAGGAAGGTTTCTTGGTAATACAGGAGGTTTTGCCCATATTTGGTGAATTAATAATTAATAGTTATTTGACCATATTAGGAAATTAAAATCTGTTTCTTGGAAAAACAGGAACGTTCCTTGGTAATACCGGAAGCTTTCATCCTATAGTCTTTCTCTTTGCCCACATGTGGTGAAAATGTTTTAATTACCATTATTAAATAATCCCAAGTCATATGATCGCATGTTTCATTCTTTTAACATCACACGGCTGATTCAGGGAAGATATCGAAGCAAGTTTCGATACTTTATGCTAAGTTAGTATACATTTAGCGTGCTATAACGAAAGACTGCATTTTAGATTAAAGATTAGACAACAAAGAAGTAGCTTGTTATTGATAAAATAGTCATTGTAAATTTGTGATGGATCAGGACAATGTCACCCCGCTGGGAGCTTTCGCGACGTTCAATGAATTTGAGACAACGATAGATGCACTCTTTCAGAACACAAATTCAGCTTCAGTCGCTCTGCTAGCTCTTGAAGGGCTTTTTCGCATTGAAGAAGACGTCAATAGTGGTCAGTTCACATCGTTTATGTTGGAAAAAATACGAGAATTCCTGCATAAATGGTGATGCGAGTTACCTTTAGACGGTGCATATGAAGGAGCATTTAAACGAGTAGTACCGTTTCTCAGAAACCTTACCATCTTTAAAACCTTAGACAAGCGGTTGATGAGTGACTATGGAGAAAATGTATAGCAAATCCTTATCGACCTGGATACACCAATTGTGCACGTGACCCACTCCAAAGAGAAAAAAAAGATTGATAGACAAAAACGATTCCTACCAAGTGATAACAAAAATAGTGTCGATGGAACATGGTTTTCGCCAAAGCGTGAACTGGATCGTCCGAGTATTTTCGGAAACTGGGCTTTCGAAACGACACTGAGGCAGTTAGGCGTTTCTTCGATACGTCAAGGTGAAATCGTTTCTTACAAGAATCAAGTCAATTTCATCTTATATGCAAGTGATACTTTTCCACAAAATCCCGTTGTGCTTAGGAAGGCGACCGATGCCGCCCTGAGAAGGAATAATCCTGATGCATATAGTCTTTTGTCCATTTTCGTGCCATCAAGATTCCTTCAACAACAAGGTGAGCAATTCCAGGAGTTAATTGCAGATGTTTATCGAATCGCTCAGGGTTCTTTTTGTGTCAAAGAGAAGCGCAACGTGATATCGTGCTGCACAGAACTCGATGCTTAGGATTTATTCTGTGGTAAACAGTGTGTAATTAGGACAAATAACGCAATACATTACTGTATTGCATGATAAATACAATGTAGGAAAAGATTTTTTTTTTATATATTATGATTTCTTTTAAAAGTTCTGCCGTCATTGTCTTAGCTAAGCTTAGTGATTGTTTTATCCACGAAAATATTTTACAAAACTATGAGTTAGTAACCCAGGTAGCACAATTCAGTTTTTCACCAACAATAACAATAATTGAGGGCACAAGTTTATCACTTCTGATGTAGACGGGTTATCCCAATGGACCATTCCCCTATTGGACAAACTTTTGAATTTGGAACATCAATTAGCACAGCTAGAAAGAGCTTTCTAAATGTCGTACAATTGTAAAGCTTGGTTGCAAAATATTGTAAAATGTAGAAAATATAGTCCTGCAAAGTTTGCGAATTTTGTATACTTTTGTATTACGCACGGAAAAGCGTTACCACTATGTGGGAATGTGGTAACGCTTTTTCCCGCGTAATACAAAAGTATAGAAAATTCGCAAACTTTATATTACTATATTTTCGACATTTTACAATATTTTACAACCAAACCTCACAATTTCACTAAATTTAGGAAGCTCTTTCCAACTGTGCTAAAATTGTTTTCGAATTTAAAAGTTTGTCTAATTGGGGAATGGTCCATTAAATAAAGTCAAGCAAATTCTATTGGCAAAAATGCAACTGTAAAATGTATTAGCTAGTTCGTCTGTTGGTTGCTAAATAAAAATTTGGCCTGGTTTTTATATACCGTAATTCATCGGCGATGTCCTTATGTTGTTTTATTGTTGGTGATCAGTGATGGATAAAATGTTTTGAGTTTCTGAAATCATTTTCTCCTTCAATGATCTCCCACAATAAATCGGCGATGAATTGATTAATGTTAATTACGATATATGAAAACCAGGCCTTTATTTCTGATAAAGCAGAAACTACGAGTATTTTAAATATATTATAGGTTCAAAAATTGTCTATTTTATACCCATCTTGTCAGTTTGTTTGCGAAAGAATTTTCAAAATGGATTTTGTATAAACCGAGAAAATCGGGGCAAAAGTGTTGTGAAAATACACGTGTGCTTTTATAACATATGAAGACTCCTTCACGGCTATGCTTGTATGTTTTTCTCACGAATTAATTGTTAATGGTTTTTTAACTGTATATCACATTAAACAACGATTGTAACAATCTATAGCATGCAGCATTGGGCTATTCCTAAATCTTTCTGTTCTAAACTTAAAATTATTGTAACAGTACATATATTATTCAGATTCGACCTAGTTTCTCTTTGTCTATTTTCCGAAAACGTTCTGGGAGTAGATTGTGAAAACAGTGCTGTGGATCAGCGCAATCTCTCTTTACTCAAAAAATTATCCGAAATTCGAAACACCGACCTTCGCAATTGGTAAATTCCCAGGATTCAATTCTTCCTTTGTAATCAATCTCTTGGGATACAGCCGCTCGCTCATGTTAGCTGGCTGAAGCCAACATTTGTAACAATATATAAAATACCATTACTTGTTTTACGTGTGATATAAGGGGCTTAATTAGGACTCTTTCGTTTTCTTTAAAACACCCTGCTGAATGATTAAACTCGGCAAGTATTAAAATATATACTGTGCAAATAATGAGCAACCCCCACTGAGCCAATTTTCATACTTGTATTTTATACATCAAAATGGCGCCAAGCCCCCTTAGCTGCCCATGCCAACACCTGCCCCTCCCCCTTTGCCCCTTTCTAGCATCCCTGGGTCAGTTGCCATTTATGTTTTTTGATCCGTGACAATTATTTTGTTCTGAATAAATATTGAATGGTGGAAATCTAGTAACGCCTAACGGAGTGAAACTCAACTAATTTTAACCTATACCGTATAAACAGGTTAAAAATGGGGTACTTCACACTTTACCGTTAATATGTTTTGATAGGGTATGTATTTTGTAATTACTAAGGTATGGTAAAGTGTGAAATTTACTAAAAATGATCAACTGGAATTAACTATAAAGACGAAGTATCCGGTACCTTTGATGTAATGCAGTTTTCCTTTCAGGTATGTGGCTGCAAAGCCAATCACATCCGTAGGTTGCTCAGCTAAAATTCGTTTCGTCAAATCTTCCATTAAACTTTCAAAACCATCTGGAACCTTTATCTTTGTAGGCGCGTACGAAACAGACATGTTTTCACGAAAAAATCAATGTTTTTTAGTCTCAATTTAATCGTGGCAATACCAGCCCGTGTATCTTGGCAAAAATCTTGCGCGTTTAACGAAGTATCACGTCAGCAAACATTTATGACGTTGCTTAATTTATAACTGAAATTAATTGCGTCAGCGTTTCACCAATTAGTTGCGATAGCAACTACGGTCTACTGATCTTAATATAAATCTGGAATTTCATACACGCTTGGTCAGCAGGATTTTAAATTTAATTTTTTTTTATTTTTAGAATTATTATTATTATTATTGATAAAAAATTGTTTAAAGAAGGTTCATTTACTAGATTCTCCCAAGACATATCCCCAACAGTATCGTGGTATATGGCCTTTTAAAATTGTTTAAACATTTAGACGTCCTGTCTGTACTTGATATAGCAAGTTGGGAGTTTGGTATAATTATCCTTCGTTAAATGTTTTGAATCTTTTTTCGTGATTTCTCCACGTTTGGAATAGTTTTTTTCGTGTTACAAAAAAGTATTTTCTATTGGAGTCATATGTGCCTTCGTTACATTGCCGTAAAGCCATCCAAATTGGTTCGTAATTTATGCATCTATTTTGTCCGGCTTATAAATCACATAGCTGAAATAAAATGATATCTTCCTAGTGTCAAAGATGCCTTTTGTCTCTGAGGCTTACTAGTTTTTCTGAGCCCGACACAGCTAGCCCAAGCCGTATAATTATGAAAATATCAAAATCATCAGAGATGCCTGCAGAGGAGGTAAAGGCTTACATTGCTTCGATCGCATGTGAAAAATGCGAAAGTTACTGATATTAAGTTATATAATTATAAAAATATGTCTAACTTTAGGAAACCTTTTCAATTAGACGTGTTAAGCCTTGCCATCCTGTTTTAAACATGATTTAAAAATTAAAAACTACGTTGCTAAAGAAAACAAGCGAACTTTATCTAAAGAAACTAAAATCACTAACTTAGCACTAAAGGAACTCAAACAAGATGAAGTTATTTCCGAACAGCAGTTTGATGAACTTAAACCTATTGGCTCTCGTCCTGGCATTCTATATGGTCTTCCTAAATTAAATAAGCTCAATTTTCCTCTCAGACCAATAATCTCTTCTATAAAGTCGCTAAGTTATTTGTTCCTCTCCTCCGCCCTTTTCCACTAACCCTATAACTATAACTGATGCATTTTCTTTTGTTAAAGAAATACTAAATTTACCCTTTAACACTAATAATGTTGGTATGGCTAGCTTTGACATTAAGTCCTTATTCACTAACATTCCACTTGACGAGACGATTGACATTATTGTTAATACATTTTTGAAAATCACACGCGTGTTTGGCGAAATGTCTATAATACCGCGAGTGCGAAGCACGAGTTTCAAGCATTTTCTCATAACGATTAATAATTAATCAGCACAGTTCTTAGCCGATCAGAATCGAGTAAACAAAGAAAAATGATATTAAACATTTAATAACAGAAAAACCAATCAAAGTAGAGCTTGCGATATATTAGCCAATTGGGTACAATTATATTAAACTCTTTGATGACGGCCACCATAGCAACAGATATGTTTGAATGCACTGTTAATAACAACACACGGCTGATTCAGAACGAAGCAAGTTTCGATACTTTACGCTATGTTAGTTGTAGTACATTAGGCGTGCTATAACGAAGGACTGTTAAGATTAATTATCAGGCAACAAAAAACTCGCTTGTTATTTGATGGATCAGGACAATGTCAACCTGCTGGGAGCTATCACGTCCGATGATTACAAAGCCATGATGAACGCACTCCTACCAGCTTTAGAAGACACAAATTCAGCTTCAGTCACTCTGCGTGAAGGGCTTTTCCGCATTAAAGAAGAGGTTGATAGGGGCCAGCGCTCGCTGACACCGGGCATGAAGGAAAGAATACGAGAGTTGCTGCGTAAATGGCGATGTGAATCGCCTTTATTCGGAGCATATGGAGGAGATTTCAACAGTGTAGTACCATTTCTCAGAAAGCTAACCATCTTTAAAACCCTTGAAGTTCCCTTGTTCATCGATAATTATGGGGACAAGGAAATGATAAGTCATTACCAAGGGTTAGCTTTGGAAAATAATGAGCCTACCGAGACTATTCCAATTACGCTGGAAACACCAATCGTACACGTCACCCACACACTACAAAAAGAAAATATAGTTGATAACGCAAGGTTGATGCCAAGCAATAACAAAAATATTATTGAAGGATTATGGTTCTCGCCAAGGTATCAACTGGGTGATCCACCAAAAAGTGTGTACGGAAACTGGGCTTTCGAGACAACACTCGGCAGGCTGGGCGTTCGTTCGTTACGTCAAGGTGAAGTTGTTGCTTACAAGAATGAGGTCAATTTCATTGTTTATGCAAGTGATACAGTTCCACCACAATCTCCTGTCTTCAAGGCAACCGAGAATGCTGTACAGTCTCGACACGGTCCAGATGCTTATGCTGCCGTATCCATATTCGTTCCATCAAGATTTCTGCCAGAACCAGGCGACGCGTTAGCAGGGTTTGGAGAACCTTATCAAGTTTTACACGCACCTTTTTGCGTCCCAGAAAGGCGCAGAGTGCTACAGGCTTGTGTGGATGTTTCTGAGTCGCTATTTGCACACTGCTTGCTGTGAAAACGGTGCCCATTTTATAGCAGCCCTTTGAATATCGTTAGAATAAAGTAAGACAAGTTTAATGCCACTTTTAAGTCACACTGTTTGTGTTGACATATCCACCCCCAATACATCCACAACAACTGGGAATTTGGTAAAGTACTCTCCAGCACTCTTTTTTGCTAGGAACAATAAAGCAGCGACTTGTGGCAAGTCTTGTAAAGTACGTATAAAGTTATGTGTCTCAGAAAATAACAGCATGATATATAATCGTATTAATTTGGCAGTAATATTAGCAAATTGTTAACTATAGTAAATTTTTGCCCAATTTTTTTTTTTGGCGCTATATACATAAAGCATAAACTAGTTATTTTATTCTTATTATAAACTCGCTGTGATGACAAAACTGAACCCTCTGAGAGAACCTGATACATTAGAAAGGTAAATTTATTCAAACAACCTCATGAGCAAACACCAAATTTTCAATTTCTTACCGGTCCATGCACAAAAACACATTGTCTACGTACAGTATTTCCTTGGAATGAAAAGTATTGTAAATTTTCTTAGCTTCAGCTGTTTCGAAATGCTGTTCGATCGAGAACAGTTCAGAAAAAGTTTTCAAATCCTATACCACTGAGCATTTATAGTCAGGATTGCGAAATCTTTCTTATGATCATGCACTTAAATTTTTAAACTTTAACCCATGCAACGGTTAACCCTTCAAGATTTTTTGTCAATCAAGCAAAGTTAAGATTTTAATTAATTAATTATTTGAATTTTAAAATGATATTCAATGTGCTGACAGTGACATTGCACGAACAGCTATAAATCAATTTCAAAATAATATGACAGAATTTTTTCTCGAATTTATGTAATATGTAGTAGCTTGGATTGTGATGTTTGTTTAGTATATCTGGCAAGCGCAAACTCTAATCGAATAAAAAAGCGAATAAGTCAATAAAAATACTATGTATAAATATTTGGTTGTTGTATCGAAAGAGACTGTCCATCGGAACGCGTGAAAACGGACAGCCTGTTCAGGATTGATGGAAACAGCATTGAACAATGTTTTGCTGCCAGCATTGTTCAGTGCTGTCAACAATTAATACATTGTTCAGAGCACTGTAACAACGGATTTAGTCTTAACAATGATGAACAACAGTGCATATTGACGGCATTGAAACAATATTGGCAGCCAAACATTGTTCAATTACAAGGGCCTGTTTTAAATAACCTGTGTTCATTTTTCTGTGTCAGGCCAGTGGTTCCGAAGCAAATATACGGAGAAACACGCGGGTATATGTTGTATATAACTGGTGACATCCAGGCATAAAACTAGTTTATATAAAGCTTATAATTGTTGAACATATCAAAACATTGTAATGAGACCTTTAAACTGATGTTCTATAGGCATTATGTTGATGATTGTTTCCTTATCTTTCAATCTAACGAACAAGTCACTCCGCTCCTTGACTATCTCAACTCTAAACATCCTAATATCCAGTTTACACATGAGTTAGAAAATAACGGTTCTCTACCATTCCTTGACATCAAGATCACACGAACTAACGGTCACTTCTCCACTTCTGTATTGAAACCGCCACATCTTTAATCTGCCTGCGAATAGGCAGATTTCTTCCAGCGATACTAAATTCATTTTCCAGTTAGTTTAAATGAGCATAAAATCACATCGCTCATAAGGTTGCACTGTGCCTCCTGTCGTCACACTAATTACTAAAATAAAGAACTGATTAACCTACTTTACAAAGAGCTCGCTGCACTCCTGGTCTAATCCAATGTGGCGGATTTCGAAGGACGCGCTCGGCAAAGTAGACATGATTCGTGATCGAGTACGCATTCTGTATCTATATTATTTCTCTGCTTGTTATTATTTCTATACGCGCTTCAATTTGTGCGCTGCGAGTCGTACTCTGGCGCATGGAAATTAGTGCTGACGCCAAATGTTTGTGGCGAAATTTGGAATGCAACAAATTTGCGCGTGCTTCCTCGATTGCAGAACACGAAGATATAGTCGTTTTATCAGTCGGTTACGTATCATGAGTTCACACTCGCTTATAGTTATATAACGCTATATCCTGAATTGATAGTTGATTCGAACGGCAAATGTGAAGAGTGCAGGTTTTATTTTGTCCCAGCTTGTTCGGAATGTTACATATTCCTTTTATTTCAGACTGTGCGAGGTAGGAGATCTTTACAATTTTATTCTACAGTTCAATAGTCGTCTTCTTCTTCTGAGTTTGTTGGTCTGTCTTGTCTGTTTCTGTCTGCATGTTCGTTTGAGTGGAGTTTTCACTTCTTTCACTACTCTGCAGCTACTACTCGGGATTCAGCTGGGGCGGTCTTTTATACTAACGGTCGTAGGCGTTTTTGTGCAGGTGACCAGAATGGTGGGCTGATGTGGGCTCAGCCAATCAGGTCTAGGTTTTGGATTTCTGAACTCTCGCACCAGCTCTTTTCCTTTATTTATTTAAGGCGTTGTCGCACTGTCTTAGTCGGTCGTATGCTCCGTCAATATTATTTTAAAAAAATGTTCAAACTTAACTTATTTCGTTGATTTCCTTAGTAAAACTTAATATCTATATATATATGAACTCAACTTCAATGTTTGACTTTTACTTTCCTACAATTTTACAATGCTACATTTTATGACGTAACACTTTTTATTTCCTGACCGTGCGAAATACCGGTACGAATGATTGACGGCAAAGCCCCAAAAGTTTTAGTATATATCGTTAACTATACTGCAGTGACGCTAACATGAAAAAGATTATTGACATGTTTGCGCAAGGTACCAAATTAATTTCCCGACATTGACAGTTTAAGTATCATTAATTATATTGCGACGCCAACGGAAGAGATTAGTGACATGTTTGTGCAAGACACCAATTTATAATTTCCTTTATGTACCTGCAAAATCAAACATGCCCATCATCTTTCCTGCTGACGTATGTAGTGTTTACCTAGCCTGGGTAAATATAATTTGGCTATTTTTATGCTATTAATGTACTGCTTCGTAACAGGAGTATAAATTTTGATATTATGTTATTATTGGACAATACCATGGTATCTGTTTCTTGGAAAAACAGGAAGGTTTCATGGTAATACAGGAGGTTTTGCCCATATTTGGTAAATAAATAATTAATAGTTATTTGACCGTATTAGGAAATTCAAATCTGTTTCTTGGAAAAACAGGAACGTTTCGTGGTAATACCGGACGCTTTCATACTATAGTCTTTCTCTTTGCCCATATATCCTTGACCGAAATCTTCAATGAATCCTTTAAATCTAAAACTTTTCCTAAAGTTTGGAAGAATTAGAAAGTGTCGGGTATTCCAAAATCAATACCTTGTACGCTTGCTGATGATTTAAGACCAATTGCTTTAACAAGTGTCCTGGCAAAAATCCAAGAAACCTTTGCAGTTAAGTGGATGTATGATGATACCACTGGGAAAATTTCGGATTCTCAATATGGTGGTTTACCGCAATCATCGACAGTTAATGCCTTAGTTAATTTACTACATAATTGGCACAAATTAATGGACGAAAGGCATAGAGTGATTAGGATAGTTTTCCTCGACTTTCGCAAGGCTTTCGACCTCATCGATCACAATAAATTGCTAGAAAACATGAGATCAATGGGTGTAAGACCTGCTTTGATAAAATGGTTTGCTTCGTACTTGAATGAGCGATCTCATTTCACACAGTTTGGGAAAGAAACATCTGATTTTGAAAATGTTATTGGGGGCGTCCCACAGGGCAGTAAATTGGGACCAATTGCCTTTGTGATTAAAATTAATATGCTACCTAGTGTTATAGAACAAGTTGTTGGAAACGAGGATGTTATTGTGGATGGTGATACAATTCTCTTCATGGACGATACCACGAGTTGGGAGGCGTTAGATGTTCATTATCACGTTTCTGGAATGGAAATTGGGAACATGCTCAAGAAAATGGAGTCAGTAAGAACCTTTGCGGAAAACGAGAAAATGGTATTAAACGCAAAAAAATGTAAAGAAATGATCATCGACTTTCGAAAAGATAGAACAGTTATTCCTGCAATGAAAATAAATGACTGTGTCCTTGAAAGAGTTAGCTCTTATAAATTACTCGGTTTATGGATAGATGATTACCTCAAGTGAAAATCAAACACGGAATACGTTGTAAAGAAGGCAGCTAAGCGGTTATACTTTTTAAAAACTCTTAAAGGGAACAATGCTCCACGAGAAGACTTGAAGATATTTTATATCTCGGCCATCAGATCAATTGTGGAATTTGGAGCTCAAATTTGGCATGGTGGCCTGACACAGGAGCAGTCTAGAGAATTCAAAGGCGCGCTATGAAAATAATATGTCCAAGAAAGACATTATAAACATTATTGCCTTATAAACAGGCATTAACTGAATGTGGTTTGCACACTCTAGAGTACAGAAGAGATATAATGTGTGTAAATTTAATAAAAGATATGAAACAACCAACCCACAAACTCAACGATCTTCTGCCACCTATTGTCGGTCTGGTACGGGAGAAACACACGAGACTTAATGAAAATAAATTTTACAATTTTAAATGCAAAACAGAACGTTTTAACAATAGTCCTTTAGTATATGCGATCCGCAAATACAATATGGCTTTTGACAATAATTAATGTTCTTTTCTTGGCTTTCAAATATTTTAACTATTGAACCACTATAGCTTTGGTAATCTGGGGCACTTTGAATTAATTAAATTTAGGTAGTTGTTATGTAATCATTGATTTTTAATATAGATTGTAGTTTTACAAAAACTCTGTAATTGTACTTATACACATATAATTGATTTCGTTTCTCTTTTTCGTGTAAATCACATAACAATTTAGCTGCCTAAGCTACTTAATGTGTGTATTTTTAAATAATAATAATAATAATAATATATAGTGAAAATATTTTAATTACAATTATTAAATAATCCCAAGTGATATGATCGCATTTTTCATTCTTTTAACATCACTCGGCTGATTCAGGGAAGATATCGAAGCAAGTTTCGATACTTTACGCTAAGTTAGTAGCTATACAACATTTAGCGTGCTATAACGAAGGACTACATTTTAGATTAAAGATTAGACAACAAAGAACTATAGCTTGTTATTGATAAAATAGTCATTGTGATGGATCAGGACAGTGTCAACCCGCTGGAAGCTTTCGCGACGTTCAAAGAATTTGAGACAAGGATAGATGCACTCTTTCAGAACACAAATTCAGCTTCAGTCGCTCTGCTTGCTCTTGAAGGGCTTTATCGCATTGAAGAAGACGTCAATAGCGGCCAGTTCACACCGTTTATGTTGGAAAATATACGAGAATCCCTGCGTAAATGGCGATGTGAATCGCCTTTATACGGGGCATACGGAGGAGTAGAAGTAGTACCATTTCTCAGAAAGCTAACCATCTTTAAAACTCTTAAAGTTCCCTTGTTTATCGATGATTACGGAGACAAGCTGTTGATGAATAACTATGGAGAAAATGTAGAGCAAATCCTTATCGACCTGGATACACCAATTGTGCACGTGACGCATTCGAAAGAGAAAACAAAGATTGTTGAACAAAAACGATTCCTACCAAGTCATAACAGAAATAGTGTCGATGAAACATGGTTTTCGCCAACGCGTGAACTGGATCGTTCGAGTATTTTTGGAAACTGGGCTTTCGAAACGACACTGAGGCAGTTAGGCGTTTCTTCGATACGTCAAGGTGAAATCGTTTCTTACAAGAATCAAGTCAATTTCACCTTATATGCAAGTGATACGTTTCCACAAAATCCCGTTGTGCTTAGCAAGGCGACCGATGCCGCTCTGAGAAGGAATAATCCTGATGCATATAGTCTTCTGTCCATTTTCGTGCCATCAAGATTCCTTCAACAACGAGGTGAGCAATTCCAGGAGTTTATTGCAGGTGTTTATCGAATCGCTCATGGTCCTTTTTGTGTCAAAGAGAAGCGCAACGTGATATCGTGCTGCACAGAACTCGATGCTTAGGATTTATTCTGTGGTAGACAGTGTGTAATTAAGACAAATTACTGTATTGCATGATAAATACAATGTAGGAAAAGATTTTTTCTTATATATTACGATTTCTTTTATTTATTTATTTATTTATTTATTTATTAAAATTCAATACATATAATTCCATATTTACATGATATCAAATTAAATGTATTAGGGCAGACCATAAACAGAATTCAAGATTCCCTCAAGAATGGTTTCCCAATTACAAAACAGAAAATAAATAACACAACAGAACATCAATAATAGAAATAAATATCTAGATTATATATTTTTACAACAATTTTTAAACTTTATAAATAAAAAATAGAAAATAGAGCTAATTTTAGTGATTGTTTAGCGATTAGCTAATTTTAGTGATTGTTTTATCCACGAAAATATTTCGCAAAACTATGAATTAGTAACCCAGGTAGCATAATTCAGTTTTTCACCAACAATAACATTGAGGGCCAATTGTAAAGTTTGGTTGCAAAATATTGTAAAATGTAGAAAATATAGGTCCTGCAAAGTTTGCGAATTTTGTATACTTTTGTATTACGCACGGAAAAGCGTCACCACTATGTGGAGATGTGGTAAAGCTTTTTCCCGCGTAATACAAAAGTATAGAAAACTAATACTTTTGAAAGTATAGAAAACTGGGGAATGGTCCATTAATTAAAGTCAAGCAAATTCTATTGGCAAAAAATGCAACTGTAAAATGTATTAGCTAGTTCGTCTGTTGGTTGCTAAATAAAAATTTGGCCTGGTTTTTATATACCGTAATTCATCGGCGATGTCCTTGTTTTATTGTCGGTGATCAGTGATGGATAAAGTTTCTGAAATCATTTTCTCTTCAATGATCTCTTACAATAGATCGGCGATGAATTAATGTTAATTACGATGTATGAAAACAAGGCCTTTATTTCAGATAAAGCAGAAACTGCGAGTATTTTAAATATAGCTTCAAAAATTGTCTATTTTATACCTATCTTGTCAGTTTGTTTGCGAACTGAAGAATTTTCAAAATGGATTTTGTATAAACCGTGAAAATCGGGGCAAAAGTGTTGAAAATACACGTGTGCTTTTATAAGATATGAAGACCCCTCCACGGCTATGCTTGTTTTTAACTGTATATAGCATGCGCCTTTCTGTTCTAAACTTAAAATTATTGTAATAGTACATATCCAGATCCGACCTAGTTCCTCTTTGCCAATTTTTCGAAAACGTTTTGGGAGTAGATTGTGAAAACAGTGCTGTGGACCAGCGCAATCTCTCTTTACTCGAAAAATTATCCGAAATTCGAAACACCGACCTTTGCAATTTGTAAATTCCCAGGATTCAATTCTTCGTTTGTAATCAATCTCTTGGGATACAGCCGCTCGCTCATGTTAGCTGGCTAAAGCCAACACTTGTAACAATATATAAAATACCATTACTTGTTTTACGTGTGATGAAACGGGCTTAATCAGGACTATTTCGTTTTTTGAAAACACCCTGTAGAATGATTTAACTCGGCAAGTATTAAAATATATACTCGTACTGTGCAAATAATGAGCAACCCCCACTGAACCAATTTTCATATTATTTGTGTTTTACACATCAAAATAGCGCCAAGCCCCCTTAACTACCCATGCCAACACCTGCCCCCCCCCTCCCTTTGCCGCTTTCTAGCGTCCCTGGGTAAGTTGCCATTTATGTTTTTTGATCCGTGACAATTATTGGGTACTTTACACTTTACCGTACCCGAATAATGTCAGTAGGCGATGGCGTGATTATTTCTCGTTCTTTTATAATAAGTTTTGATGGCGCATGTACTTTGTAATTACTAGGGTACGGTAAAATGTAAAATTTCCCAATTATTTTGTTCTGGATAAGTGTTAAATAATCGACATGTAGTAACGCTTAACTGAATAAAAACTGAACTAATTTTACAATATACCGTATAAACAGGTTAAAAATGGGGTACTTCGCACTTTACCGTAATACGTTTTGATCCCCGAGCCAACGGGCGTAAGCCCGGGGCGAGGGTTACTAATTTCGTATTGGCGGAGTTCAAAGTCCGTTGCTCGTGATAGGTAGTAAAAGTGGTATGTCCTCACTGATCTCAACAATATGGCGGACTATCATGAATGGCTAACACTGATTGGCAGGATTTAAAATTTATTGTTGATTGATTAATCACGAATTCAACTACAGCAAATATCTAAATTTGCTTTTTGCTCTACAATAATTATTTTGTATTTTTGCAAAAAGATTTGGCAACTTTCACAACCAACGAAGGGTGGTCATTTATGATCTCAAGAGTATAGCGGAATATCAGGAGTAGCAAACACTTATGGCTTCCAAAAAGGCGAGAACTGAGACGAAAACGACTGCGAAAAGACTCTTGAAGAGAGATTAACTCTGGGAAAATACGCAGAAGCGCCAAGAATTGACTACGGCGTGAAACACAAGGCAAGTTTGTTGATAATGCGTATTTATACTTGTGTTTTAATGCTTTGTAAAGGCCGGCATAGCCGTAGTCCTCCAGTTTATTCACTGTTTAAATTCCAGAGTAAGTTTATGTTTTGTATTAAAATGCAAGACTGTCTTCTTATTACTGTATTTCAAAATATTGACGAACTTTACATGTAAAAGAATATGAGCGAAGATACAAAATTGGCTTGAAACGGTTTTATTTCAAACTCAAAGTTTATGTAGATAAAAATTTAGTGTCATAGATATTGCAAAACGAGTAATATATGTTATTTTATAGGTCGTATTTTATACCAAATTTAAGCTTACATTAGGCGTAATAACATACCGATGACAAATGTTGTGCCATTTTAAAAAATTGTCAGTAAAACAAGGATTAAAAACTCAATATTTTGTCATTTTGAAAAATATACAGAAAGAATAACAATTGCCGTGTTGCTATGACAACAACCTATTGCAGTACTTCATGTAATTCCGAGAATACAGTTGCATGCTCTTAGTTAGTGGCGAGGGGTTGCTGCATGCATGTATTTCTAGTAGGGTATGTATTTTGTAATTACTAGGGTACGGTAAAGTGTGAAATTTCTTAAAAATGATCAACTGGAATCAACTATAAAGACGAAGTATCCAGTACCTTTGACGTAATGCAGTTTTCCTTTCAAGTATGTAGCTGCAAAGCCAATCACATCCGTGGGTTGCTCAGCTAAAATTCGTTTCGTTAAATCTTCCATTAAACTTTCAAAACCATCTGGAACCTTTATCTTCGTAGGCGCGTACGAGACAGACATGTTTTCACGGAAAAAAACAATTTTAGTAAGTCTCAATTTAAACGATTTTCGTAGCAATACCAGCCCGTGTATCTTGGCAAAAATCTTGCGCGCTTAACGAAGTATCACGTCAGCAAACATTTATGACGTTGCTTAATTTATAACTGAAATTAATTGCGTCAGCGTATCTCAAATTAGTTGCGATAGCAACTGCGGTCCACTGACCTTAATATAAATCTAGAATTTCATACACGCTTAGTCAGCAGGATTTTAAATTTAATTTTTTTTATTGTTAGAATTATTATTATTATTATTATTGATAAAAATTTGTTTAAAGAAGCTTCATTTACAAGGTTCTCCCAAGATATATTCCCAATAGTATCGTGGTATATGGCCTTTTAAAATTGTTTAAACATTTGGACGCCCTGTACTTGACATAGCATGTTGAAAGTTTGGTATAATTATCCTTCGTTAAATGTTTTGAATCTGCGTGATTTTTCCACGTTTGGAAGAGTTTTTTCGTGTTACAAAAAAGTATTTTCAAGAGAAATCATGTGCCTTCGTTACACGCCGTAAAAGCATCCAAATGGACCATTCCCCAATTAGACAAACTTTTAAATTCGAAAACAATTTTAGCACAGTTGAAAAGAGCTTCCCAAATCTAGTTAAATTGCAAAGTTTGGTTGTAAAATATTTTAGAATCTTCAACATATAGTAATTTAAAGTTTATTTGTATTACGCGGGAAAAAGCGTTACCACATTTCCAAACTTTACAGGACTATGCGGACTTACAAATACGCACACAACTCTACAGATTACTTTCATCTGCTTACCCACATATCACAGGTCACCCGGAATGCGTACAGTTCTAATATAGCGTTCAGTGGAACAGCATCTGTTACATAATATATACATTATGTAACAGATGCTGTCCCACTGAACGCTATATTAGAACTGTACGCATTCCGGGTGACCTGTGACGCGAATCTCAGAACATATGAAGAGAAGACCAATTCAGAAGATCAGCGCAAATGCGAATGCTAATGCTAATTGGTAAGTTCATCTTGTAGATCGCATACCCAGCATGTCTCAACACGCAAAGGCCTTTCTTCATGAAGTCAAATTTTGTTTACTGTTTTCAGCTAGCAAAAGATCCTGTTTTCGTGTGCTTTCGACTGCACTACCGATACAGATAGGAACAGATAGGAAAGTTTCCTTTGCCATCTTGTCATTAGTTTCGCTCTGGTTACATAAAAAAAAACCTTCCTGTCCGTTCCTAACAATATTATTCTGTAGTAGTAAAATTATCCTGAGTGGAAACCAGCCTCTAGTTCGAGATATGATGACCAGCCTCTAGTTCGAGATATGATGACCCCTTCGGACAGTTTTACCCCTGTGTCCCCTCGCCTCTATCTCTCTCTTCCCAGACCCACTTGCTCGGGCTCGACTGGCTTGTATTGCGCTCAGCGTCGTGTTTGCTCGGTGGTAGTCGGAAGTACCCGAGTTCAATTTTTTTTCTCCGGACGAAGTTCTGAAACTTTGAAGATATCGAAGCAATCCTGCCTTTATTTTAAGGTAATATGCTTTATTTTCTACTAGTAGTTGTAGCTGAGTATCTCTACCTCTGTTTGTGGGCAGTCAGGCCGAGTTTAGCGAAATATTTAAACATATAAGTTTGTAATAAGTTCCTTGTATGTTTGCATGATGAATATCAAATTAAAATATAATTTTGTGGAAAACCAATGTACCGATCTGTTCGAAACTTCAACATCCCCCCCCCCGGGCAGACGCCAGGAATTTGAACTTTTTAAAATCTGGCTTTTCAAATTCCCCACCACCTGGGCAAAAAATGTGTTCAAATGCCCCACCGTCATACAGAAAAATGAGAAAATTACGAGAAATTATGCATGTATCAATGTTAAGCCCGAGGGGGGAGGGGGGAGGCCGGGCATATGTGGGGGATTTGAAATTTTAGCATCAGAAATGTTCAAATGCCTGACAGTGTGACATAAAATGACAAGGTGTGAAACTTGCACACCTAGTAGTATAACCAGGAATGGCACACTTTGGGTAATAATGATCAACAGTTTAGAGACTTTTGTGTGGGCACAAACTATTTTAAATGCTAATCAATACAACACAATTTTTAATTTAATGTATTTAAGGTATTTAACTACATGCCTCCTTGTTCCCAACAATTAACAAAATGAAATATAAATATCAACAATAGTGGTATCTGTCTATGCACTTTTGCAAATGTCACATAACCAATATATGGGAATATGTTGTAAACCAGCACAGATTTGGTGGAACCAGAATAAACAGTTACTGCAAGCTATCCAGGCAAAATCGTCATTGTAATTATCTTGCAGCTCAGGAGGATTAAATTCGCCACATGTATTGCACAGTTCATCACCATCTGAATCTCTCAGTGGCTGTTTGTCAAAGATCTTTAATACTCAAACAATTCATTATTTACATAATAAATTATACTGAATTATGTGTATAAAATTTAAATATATACATTTCTAAAATAAAATAAGCAGGCATGTTTTGCACTGTTTAAAATTGCACTTGAGAGTTATGCTTTTCTGATATCGATGGTTTAAATAATCTATGGATTAAATGGGATTATATTAAAAATTGAATGTAAAACTTATCTTTAAAAATTCGCTGATGCAATTCGCAAACTCAATTGAACCTTCGTAATCGTATTCTTCGAACATGTGCTCTAATATGGTCATGTATATATCGCTATCACGCGGTAAGCACACGAATATTGTGAACGTATAAATATAACACCGCGTGTACCGTAAAATACCATAGAAATTAACCGTAAATGTCGTAAAAATTAAAAAATTAATATGGTTCAAAACCTGGGGCTCACCCTGGGGCTTTTGCTTCTTAAACGCCGCCCCAGGGTGGGAGCACAACCACATGTCAAACGCCCCACATATCCCCGGCCTCCCCCCCCCCCTTGGACTTAACATTGATACGTGCATTACAATATAAAGGACAAGAAATTTCCAGTCACCATACAAGGTATATAATCATGAATCAGGTTCACGAATCAGGGAGACTATGCATATGTCTACTCTAGGGAGACTATATAGCCTTTATACCATGAAGTAATAATATACCCCATACAAAAAGTTAATATCTTTCATACTTTCAACAACAATATATTTAAAGTCTGGCACAGCTATTTCATAAAAGGTTGTCCTTCAAAGACATAAATCCTTTAATAAAAATACTGTGAGCCGCCATTTTCAGTTTTTGCGCGTGAAAACGGGCATTTCCGGTGTAACTGAATATACTTCTGGTGCAAATTCCCCGCCCCATCCAGAACATAGTCAAATTCCCTACTCCCGCAAAGAATTTGGCGCCAAATTCCCAGGGTCTGCCAGGGGGGGGATGTTGAAGTTTCGCTATGTTACTGGCACGAATGCTTAGACTTAATTCTATTCTTCAAAATTACCAAAGGCTTAGTATCCTCAAGGTTACGTCCTGAGCCAGTATCACCTAGTCGCAGAATAACACGTTCAACCTCGAACTCAGTTAAATACATCGTCCCAAGGAGCAAATCCGCCACCTATCAGAAATCCTTCCTTATCAGATCATGCCGAATATGGAACACACTTTCTGATTATTTAAATCTTAACATTGATATTAGTCTGTATTCTTTCAAAACAAAATTACAGAACTACTATTTTGCGACACTGGACATTAATTATAATCCTGAATTCCCTCGAACATTTAAAACTGTGTGTTTAAAATGTAGTCTTGCACGGAGTTTAACATCCATGTTAACCTGCTGTATTTGAATGCATGGTAATTGGTCATTGTATGTATCATGTAACTTGTCCTTATGTGGGTCCGCAGTAACTGGCTAAACGCTGTTGTGGAATCCCTGCCATATATATTGTCTTGTATTGTATTGTCCTGTGTCTTGTATTGTAATGTATTGTGTGTTAATATGTATTATGTTGTTATAACTTACTGGCGAAGCTTATAAATAAATAAAATTTAAGTTTTGATTTAAAAAGTAACATTGATCGTTCTTCTTTAGTTCCCTTATTAAGTTATTATACAACTTAACTCCTTGAAATGCAAATGTTTTCTTGCCGGATTGTGTCTTAACCTTTAGCAGGACAAGGTTCAATCCATTTCCTCGAGTATTCTTTCCATGATTTAACAATGAAAAGCCAAAACAGGGTGTCAACGGTGAGAGAACATGTAAACGTTTAAAAATTGCAATAGCTTCATCTATTTCTCTTCGATTTTTGAGAGGGATCCACGTATTTCGAGCCTTTTTCTTAAAGACAATCTTGTTCGCACGCTCTTGAAGATTCTGTAGTTTATGACAGCATTGCCGCTCATCACCTAACAATACTGCACTACAATACATCAATACCGGTTCAATCATAGCGCAATAAATCGTTTCAGCAACATATTGCGAAATACTCTCACGTACAGTGGATAGCAATTTTAATCTTGTAGCATCCCCCAACTGCCATGCATGAGGTGGTTTATTGGGCTTGTGGTAGACTTGTTAAAGCACTTGCCTTCCACCTGGTTTGATGTTGAATAGGGGCTCCTCAATGCGATTAAACTCTTCTTGTCAAGTCATATACAGCCTCGTACCCAGGTGCTTTTAAGAAAAGTGTCATTTAAACCAGTGTTACATAGACAGGTCAGTTGCAGATTGAGCAAGCGCACATGGATTGTATTGCAGTAACAAATACAGTGCAGTTAAGAAACGAGAGGGGTGCGGTTATAAAGTGGACGAGAAAATAAAAGCATACTTGCATGCATGCTTAATCTGCAATAATTTTGCTCTGTATATGTAACACTGAATTAACTGATACTTTTATTAACTATAACTAAAAGTGCCTGGGTATGAGGCGGGGAATTTGACACGGTTAAATATGTGTGCACATTAATTGTTATGTACTGTTGTGGTTGCACTGCCCTTGATCAAAGCTAAATACAGTAATATATATGCCCCCTTAACAAAACAAAATTTTTTTTGCTCATATATTTTGACCTTTTTGTAGATCTGTACAGTGCGTTGAAAGTTAGGGCAAAGGCTTATCCAGATGATCGATCATGAGGAAGTGAACTCTGGTGATGGAAAGTGCACAGAAGGTCAATATTTTTCATGTTTAATTTTGAATTGAAGTGCTTTGAATATTGTTTGGCTACTATTTATTGTTGCTGTACATTGCTATTTATTTTCTTGTTACAAATTTATTTATGTTTTGAAAAAATACAATTCCATCACCAAAAATAAAATACATCACCAAAATATACAAAAAAGGCGTTGTTTAATTGTTAGTGTCAATGTCGTGATTTCATTATTCTACAGCAATTAGAACGATGGTATAATTTTAGAAATGGCAGCTTTATTTTTACCCAATTTGATCATTTTGTGCGACCACTTATAATAGAAATGCTCATTGCTTGATAAAAATAAATATGAATTGAAATAATTGTAGAAAATAAAATAAAAACAAGACGCCTGCTAAGGCGTTCACTCCGCCTGCCAAACGAAAATGGGCACAAGGCCAGGCAGGGCTGTAACTAGAGAGTTCATTGGGGGTGGGGTACATTCACTTATTTCTGTTCTGTCCAACTAATTCCTTTTTAAATCAATTATTATTACGGTACCTTCCAAGGCATTTTAAGACATTGCTAGCACATCTTATGCAATCACTAAGATAACCAAAAATCAATGTCTGAGTGACCTGCCAGGCACTCTGTCCAGAGTCCTAGTAGGATTGCATTTTTTAGAATTTAATTTAGATTAAAGACTTTAATAGTACATATGTTAAACAAGATTCTTTTGCCATAATGCCACCAACAAATAGCTGTTTTATTTTGCAAGTAAAGAAAATTTTACTAAAAGTGTATACAATACATCAGTCTATTAAATCCATCAATTTATTAAATCTATTCTGTAGCACACTGCCTGAAGTCTCCACGATATAATTTGTTGGGAAAATGTTGGCTAGCCTTTTGATATATTGACCAGCTTTGAATTAGATATTTGATGTGTTGATAAGGTGTCAGGTAAATATTTGGCATGTTTATAAAATGTTGGTAAGGATTTTGACTAGTTGACAAGTTTTCGAGCAGACTTTTGACATGTTGATAAGATCTGAGTTAGTCTTTTGATATGTGGACAAGCTTTGAAATGGACTTTTGACATGTTGATATGCTCCTAGTTAGATTTTTGGCATGTTGACAAGATGTCGGTTAGGTTTTTGGCTTGTTGACAAGATGTCAGTTAGGCTTTTGGCTTGTTGAAAAGATGTTGGTTAGGCTTTTGGCTTGTTGACAAGATGCCGGTAAGGCTTTTGGCTTGTTGACAAGATGTCGGTAAGGCTTTTCACTTGTTGAAAAGATATCAGTTAGGCTTTTGGCTTGTTGACAAGATGTCGGTTAGACTTTGACCTGTACATGCCCACAAGTTGTCAGTTAGACTTTCGACATGCTGACAAAGTATTTACTTCCAGAAAGCTTCAGGTGTCAGTTAAAACATTGGTATATAGGCAGGGTGTCTGATAAAGTTTTGGCAAATTAAGAAAGTGCCAGTTGAAATTTTACTAAATTTAAGTTAAATTTTGTTCTTTTTTTTATTTTGCATTTTTGAGTTTTTTTCTTGCTATTTTTTAAAATAATTATAGCAACAATCTTTACAGTAATCGACTTAAAGTATTTCTGTGATCTGTATTTTCTGTGATATCCAATTTGAAATCCTTTCTCTGAGTCAACTATTCAACGTGACTTTCTAACAAAACAAGTATTAAAATCGCTCATAAAAACAAGAAAAATTAAAAATTAGACTAAGCTATTAAGTCTGAAGTCTCCACGATATAATTTGTTGGGAACTTTAGACTAACATATGTATTTCTGGAATTGGAATGTAAAATGTCTCTTACCTTTTATTTGCCGTTTTAAAACATTTCTGGAGCAATTTTTTGATAAAGAACCTTCCTGTCCCTTTTTGTTGACTATTACATGTTAAAAATTGTGTTTTGTATGTAGATATTTCAGTAGAATTTGCGTTTGATTCTTGTGTAGAAATTTCTAAATTTCCTTAAAAGTAGGAATACAACAGAAAATGACGGAAGCACGCTCTCATCGCTCCTCGGTAAAGTTTCGCGGTGGAATTTGTCGTTTTAAAACATTTTGCATGAGAATTTTTGCACGTAAAACCTTCTTGCGGTTTAGATGTTCTAGCATACATGTTAAAATGCGTGTTTTGTTGACATATTCCGCTGGAAATTGAGTTTAAACGACGTGTTTAGGTCGGCTCACGCGGCTTGTGCCCAGCGGTATCACCCATTAGCGGCGGCACCGACTTCTGACCATAGAGATTATAAATAACACTAGAGAGGACATCGAAGGCAAAAAAAGGGAGCGCGGCTATTGGGGGGCAAATTCAAGTCCCGGATGTTCACTCATTCAGGATGTCCCAGGCAAAAAAGTCATTTTAGACGAGTTTTTTTGCTTTTTGAAATGTTTTTCCTCGTAAAAATATTGAAAATATCATTTAAGATTGTCTAAAACAATAAAAACAATTGAAAAAGTACTATTTTGCCCACAAAATCGGCAAAACGACCTCAACAACGATGAGGAAAGCATTTCATACAGATTTCTGCTGTTGCTAAGGTGGTTGCTAAGGAAGCATTAGCTCAGCCAATAAGCGCCTGGCCCTGCATCCGGGACTTGAATTTGCCCCCCAATAAACGCGTTCCCTTTTTTTATCAGTGAAAAAGATTACAATGCCTCCTCTAGTGTTATTTATAATCTCTATGCTTCTGACACCGAAAAAAAAAAACAGAAACCGGCGCGGGCGAATTTAAAACTCCGCCTCGCCTACGGCAGGCGGAGTAAAAAGGCAATTTAATTTTAATTTTGTGAATTTCGATTACAAAACATGCCTTGGACTGTCGACCAATTGATTTCGTCAGGCGATTACAGACTTGTGAGAGGAGGGGGGTAGCCTAATTACTAAAATGTAGTGAAAAAAGGACTTTCCATCTAATGGTGGGAGCAGGTTGGCGGGAACACTGGAGAATAAAGGTCCTGTCACAATGCAATTTTTCTTGCAACTTGAAATGCAATTCTACTATTGGGAGATGTAAAATTGGCAAATGCAAGTTTCCATCACAGTTTGCTGGGGTTTTTTAACGCACCAAACATTTGTCACAAATTTACTTAAGAGTAGATTTTCCCTGTAGCAAAAAAGATGGCAAATGTCGATTTTACCAGAGTGCATGGTAGTCTGAAATTGTTTAAAAAGGCAAATTAACGTCTTTTAAAGAACAGACAGAAGACAATAGGTTATTTTCACACTTGTGGTAAAATTTCAATCCAGTAGCTTTGTTTCTTGTCATCTTTTCCCACGTATTCTTTCTTGATACCTGCAATGCATTCTGGTAAAATCGACATGTCGCCATCTTTTTTGCTACGGTGAATGCAAGGAAAAGTGCACCGTGTGACAGGGCCTTAAGGGTAAGAGGTGGATAGAGAAGGAGACGGAGCAGTTACAAGTGCAAGAAAAATTGCACCGTGTGACAGGGCCTTGAGGGTGGGAGGTGGATAGGAGGAGACGGAGCAGGATGTGGGAGTCGTGCAAGGTCGGGAGGTTAAAAAAGAACAAGGAATGTTATGTTTTTAATGCCTTTTAGACTTTTCTTGAGGCAATTAAAATTCAAACTGTCAAATCCAAACACTGTACAGAATGGCCGACTTTACGTGGTCTTTAGTTTTTACACAACCACTTGCATTGTTATCTTTTGCAGTTTGTTTACCATTTCAGTTATCTATCTTCAATAGAATTCTTTGAAATTTGTTTGTAGATCGACAAAATGCTTAACCTCCTCTCAACAACTGGCAGATTATGAAAAATGAAATTGTTAAAGGTATTGGAATATTGCATGTACAATATTGAATATGGGACAATTTGGGACAGTATAATTTTGGACATGACGGTTTCATTCTCACCTAATTTGACGATTATTTTGTGGGTACACATACCGTGGAATCTCATGTGCTCCAGAAGCATTTTAATCTTAGAAAAAGTCAAATAATGATGAACTGTGTTTTAAAAGAAAGTTAGAATCTTATTTGGTTCAAATCAATTGAATTATGGCCCAAGAGTTCATGAAAACACATACAAAAGGCTTTCTTAAAAAACTGAAATATCAAATCTAGCAATTTTATATGTTATGCCTCTAAACAACACAATTCTGTTTCTAAAAATTGGTACCCTACTAGACCTATATGCATGATTATACTAATTTGGACATATTTATTTTTACCCATTAAAATATAGATTTGTGTTTAATCATTCGTGTTTGTCATTATTTGACTTTGTAATGTTGGTTAAACATAAGGAGATTGAGGTGACTTTGCCAGAAACAAAAACATTATTATACTAAAATTTCAATATATGTAGCAATTAAAACTAACCACAGGAAATATATTTCTACTTTTTAATTGAAATGTTTCTGTTATATGCACTATATCATATTTTTGATAAAAAATTACAACACCTATGTTATTTCCTGGTTTACTATCTCAATCATCTTTTGTTTAAGCTGGCTTTGAGTGTTCATTTGAAAGTTTGGAAAGTTCATTTGAAAATCACAATAGTTCTCAATGTTATATTGGACCCTTTAAAGTTAAAAAAATACTTTGTAATATTTTATACTACTGGTAATTTATCTTAGATACAGACTTTGTGATTTTGTACTAGAATGTTGACTTTCAAACTTTAAGATGAACTACTTATTAAGGACAAAATAAGCTAGCATATTGTCTTTTGTTTACAAAGTGGAACTTGTTTGGAATTGAGATGAACTGATGCAGTTGTTCTTTAACTTTATCAATTAATTACATATCTTAAATGAAAAAGAAAACCACAACTTGCCAAATAAATTCTGTGGGCTCTTTTTATTAGCAAAGAAAAGATGTGGCAGATGTAAGAATTTAAGAGTAAAAAAGTTTCCTTGGACTAAAAAAATTGACAGTATGCCAGATTTTCTAGATAAACAAGCAGTACAGATGTTGGCCAATAATAAGTATAAGTAACTACAATTTTTAATTTTAAAAGTTTTCTATTGATGCCTGGATACAGTAAATACTTTACCAGAGTTCTTCGTATTACATCGACTTGAAAAAGTTTTAAGTCACATGAAGCTTTTAGTTGATACTATGCAATTTCAAATTTTACAGACTTCTTAATTAACATGCCAAATTTACCTTGTTGAACATAAGGTCTTTCCTGAGAAAAAGTAAAACTGTCTGGCATTATATGGAGTAGAATAATTTAAATTAGTTTGAGACTTTGATTTGATAACAATTTTGATTTGTACTATTTACAATACAAGTGACCGGGTTGTATCGGATATACAAACCCAAGCTGAAGGCGAGATATCTGACATACACAGATGCGAATGTTGTAAATGGCTTGTGAAACTCGTCAATTTTATACATCAGATCTATAGCAAAGTGATTTTGAAAATACCGATTCTGTAAGATGAGAAAATGATTTCTTTTGTGTTTCCTGTATGATTTATTACTTTATAAGTTTCTTAATTAAAATTACAACATATTGCCTACTGGAACTTTTTATATTGTTTGGTTGTGGTGAATTTGTATTTTGGCAATTGAAATATTTCTGAATTTGTATGTGCATTTCCTTTGCTTCAGTTCAAGTTTACATTTCAAATATTCCACTTTGTAATACTTGCGTGGTAATAATAATATAAGAAAACAGGTTTACATGGCTCTTGAATATAGTCTTTTCAACAAGTAAGTAAAGATGAATTTATACTTCAAAGAGATATGTTCCTAACCTGACAATGGTACCTTCCAAAAAGACTAAATTTAAATTGATTCTTCGAATAAATTTTTTACTTTTCAATCCAAGATCAATCTAAGTTATGTATTTCTACTTTTATTTTGGTCTCTTTAACACTGAAACTATCAATTGTATATAAAGCAACTTGACTATCGAGTGACTTCATTAGTTGCTGGGCAAAGCCAAAGCATTGATTTTTCGGCTGTTTTCAATGAAAAATAGAATTTTGCCCAAAGTTATCTCAAATAAATTATCACAATTTGAACAAAAAGCTTCTGTTCTTGTGCCCACCAGAAAAATGAGATGTCTGAGACTTTCTTTGTATTTTTTTGCGAAAAATAGATCGCATGCACTGTTATGCAAAGAAAAGTGTAAGAGATTGGTTTCTGAAAAATGTCGTGCTACACACAATATTCTAAAAATGCTTGGTTTTTATTCTATGTATTTTTGAATTTTTTGTTAAAAAAAATAAAGGTAGCAATGTTTAGTGCATTTCACATTGTCAGGTTAGAAACGCAATAAGAAAAATGTGGCTCCGAACATTACAGCTTGGTCAATTTGGAATTTATAAAAAAATCGTTTCTTCGTTGTTTTTCGACGTTTTGAAGGGTTGTTTCGAGTACAAAAAAGTATTTTTAGGAAGAATTATGTGCCCACGTTACATGTCTCAAAGCCATCAAAATTCGTTGGTAATTCGTGCATGTATTTTTTCTGACTTATAAAAGCACAATTGATTAAAAATGATATTTTTCTTTTGACAAAAATACCTTTCTTCTGTGAGGCTGGCTGTATTTGAAAAAGCGTTGGTCAACGCTCCGCCAAAACTCGTGGGTTTTCTCCGGGTACTCCGGTTCTTCCCACTGGGAGAGTTGACAGGGTAGTTACATATGGTTATAAAAATGTGACTAACTTTTGAAAACCTTTCTACTTAGACTTGTTAAGCCTTCTCGTCATCTCTATCAGTTGCATGTTTTGAGCCACATGTTTTTCTTTGTAATTGTGAAACAACTCGTTATATGCTGGGTAAACCTTTGCAAAACTCTCAAAATTTATCACTTCAAGTTGTTTCATTGTTATAATATATTTTGAAGTATAAACATTTACTTACGTTGAAAAGACCCAAGTTTTTTAGGACTTTGTTCATTCACTTGTGTTATTGTTCTCTCTGCCATGTTCTGTTTTCTTCTGTTGTTATTTTAATAAGTACAATGTGTGGTAGTTAATCTCTTTTTATTGTTATTCAAATTGTATGTAATCTTTACAAATTTTTTTAATAAATTGTTTACAAAATTTACTTGTGACCCCTTTTTAATTAAAAATTCAATTCCCATGGGAATTGAGAAATTGAATAAAAAAAATCCCCCTACCCCGGCCAGCTCCCCAAGTGCCATTTCCACCTAAGTAGAAGTACTTATACATGTAGTACAAGTACTTCTACTTATTCACGGTGGAAGTAGCACTCGGAGAACTGGCCGGGGTAGCCGGCAAAGAGAAGACCAACTTTGCAAGTGCTAATACAATTGCTAAGTTGATCTTCCCTAGAGAGCAGCCGCGCGTACCTAACAAATTAAAACAACAAACGTTAGTGACTTAAGTACTTAGCATGCAAATTTGATTCCCAAAGCCAAAATGTCAAGTGCCCCCCGCTGATCCTACCAACTGCCTACCTGCCTCAGTTCTAAGCTGTCTTCCTCAGTTCTAAGCTCCTGCATTCCATTCGTTACCTTCACTTTCCTCACCATCGCACAGTCACTCACAGCTGATAAACCCGCATGCACCACCACCACCCCGACTGCCACCCAATTTCGAAAATTAAAAGAGTTAAAATTTCGGTAAAGTATGCATTTTAAATGCAATTTATTTGGATATTTTAGATCAAACGTAAACAGAAAAAGCTCGTACATAAAAACAGGTGAGAATTCTATTTAAAATTTGCTTGCAAAATATAAAACTTAATTCGCATTTTTCTTAGTTAATAGTACAGATCAATTTAGTTGATGTTGAAACCTACTCTTAACTGTTTTGTTAGAAGTGACGACAGATTTTGGTTTTTAAGCATACTTTCAAAAATTTTAATTCCTTTAATAAACCTAACCCCATGCAACTTACACACGGCGCACACCCTCGCAGTCCATACATTTAGCTAATAAATTACGTTATAAACAAAAAAGCAAAATAAAAAGATAAATTACGTTATCTCTAGCTACTTAAACCCACTTAGACTGAGTTTTTGATTGAATTTTCAAACGTAAAACCTTAGCTGAATGGGCATGGGCTTTTCGTTGTGTTAACTGTTCCGGAGTAAATATAAACCTGGGGCCGGTTGTATCAAAGGCGTTTAGCTTAAACGGTGGATAAGTGAAATTTAAAAATCAGTTTTACACCTAGTACGGAACCGAAATTATGAGTTGAAATAGAATAAATATTTAGTTTTATATATAATTGTTCTTCTCAGGTCAAATAACTTCAGCTGGTTTGTTTATACAACATGGAAACGTGCTTCATATTTTTGACTTATCCACCGTTTAAGCTAAACGCCTTTGATACAACCGGCCCCTGATACTTACCAAAGTCCAAGGCTGGGTCAAATAAGCATGAGAATTAGGCAAAAATAAGAAGCAATTGAAACTCAACAGATTCACTAAAGTTGTTTTTTTTTTGCAACTTATATCCTTAAGTGTAGATGACATGCAATTTTTAATGCCGTAATTCTCACACTTATTTAACCGAAACGCCTTCATTTGCATGGTACCTCGCAGCTGCTCTCAAACCACCTTCGTAATTTGCTTTAGTGTACACAAACAATGACTTCATTGTTCCTGCTTACCAAAACAAATCTGAAAGCACCAAGATACTTATCATATTAATAATCAAAGAGGATTCGCATTATGCAGTAATTACCATAAACAGACGCATCACCATTGAAACAAAGCATGCCGTATTCCCATGGGAATTTAAAATGCACAAAAAAATATAATGATCCTACTGATTTGCATGGATGTATGAACCAAATTAGCTAAGAAACAAAGAAATGATATATTCCCTTGGGAATTTAATGTAGCAAAAAGATGGCGGGTGTTGATTTTACCAGAATGCCTTGCGGTCTGAAATCGTTTAAAAACTTAAGGTAAATTAACCTCGTTTGAGGAACAGACAGATAGGTTATTTTGTCACTTGTGTTAAAATTCCGTCCATTAGCTTATCTTAAATATCATTTCACTGGTATTCTTGATTGATACCCGCATTAAATTCTGGTAAAATCGACATGCCACCATCTGTTTTGCTACGGTGAATTGGAATACAAGTCACATTTTCTCGCTTTTTAACCAGAGAACACATTCTTTAAAGGTAGAACGACGGAATTGATCGTTTGCAATCGACGCCATCTTTGTTGACGTTTGAAACACATGGCAACCACAAAGTATCTATTCATTATATCTGATCCTATCGAGCCATACATCTTTAAAGTATCATTCATAATACGCTAAAACTAACGATGAAATAGTAAATTGACACAAGTACTTCGCTGTAAACAGCTGAAGTAATCTGCAGAGTCAACCAAGATGGCGCCCAATCACACGAAATGACGTCATGTGCAAACCAAGAATAGTGACCAAATGCATCAACTATAATTTAGTGGCATTATTACGAAACTTATTTTTGTAAAACGTTCAATCCTACATGTTATTTTGTTTTGTTTTTAGAAATATCCAAATCCAAATGTTAGAGACGAAATTTCCAGGCGTTAAGGTATTGTTTCTTTAAAAAATATTGTCGACATTTACCATATTTTTACCTGTTTTTTGACTGGAAAATTGACTGCCAAACTCCTAGATATTCTATTTAATTATTTTGTTGAATGTATTTGATATCAATGTTATTTCAATCCAATTTTTTTCACTTAATTTGCTGTCTTTTCTTTTTCATTAACGAGAAATATCTATTAAATCCTCTTTGATCCCTCAATAATAAGTATCTTGTTTTCTACTAACTTGCACATTACCACTACTTTCTATTACAATGTCGTGTCTTCTTATTCTTGTGGATTGTTGTTTTGTGGGTCTTGCCGTCCAGGATCGTTCATTCTTTTCTCTTCTTGTGCGTTTTTTTCACATCCCATCACCCTTTGCAATAGTAGAAAGAATTAAGTCATGAGATGATAGTTACGAATAATTTATAAACTATAACATGATAAGTTTCTTGTACGTTTGCATGGTGAATACAATATACTTATTAAGCTTTGTGGAAACACCACGTAAATTTATTATTGCAATAATAAATTTACGTGGTGTTTCCACAAAGCTTAATAAGTAAACTATAACATATTAAGCACTTATTGGATGAGGTTTTTGTGATATGCGAAATGATCAATGTCGAGGTAAGAGTTATCAGCCGAGCCGAAGGCGAGTCAGATAACTCTTACCAAGACATTGATAATTTTGCATATCACAAAAACCGAATCCGATAATTGCTTTATTATACATTGTAAGTCTTTTTCCTCGAGCAATTGACGAATTTCTCCTTCGGAAGAGCTTAAAAAGCAAGATGCCATAACATGAAACAGAAAATATCGAAAAAATGTTGTTGCCATGCCAACCATTGATGCCAACGAATACCGCATACTGTAATAATCTGCACCGTAGGCTCAACATGCAGATAACTCAGTTATCTGCTAGCAGATAACTGAGCCATAGAATAAGAATACATAGAAGGGCCACTCGCGTCGGAGCCTTTGGAGTTTTTGAAGCCGCGCATGTCGCATTACGCACGTTATTAGCATTTTCTCAGCCAGTCAATTGCATTTTCTGGCCAATAGGAATGCTGAACTGGCTGGTGGCAGCCAGTAAACTGCATAAACATAGTGTGACATGTTGCACTGCTGAGTGGCCCTTCTATGTATTCTTATTGTATGACTGAGTTATCTGCAGATTGTGTGATAGTCGCATTTATCTGCATACAACTGACCAATCACAACGCATAAAACAACTGCAATGTATAGTAATTAACACTTATTGACTGAGACCGAGGGAAGCAGTATTGTTTTGTGGACCAGAGACTGTCGATGTCGAGGGTCCACAAAACATACTGCTTTCCCGAGGTCTCAGTCAATAAGTATTTTATTATATACTGAGTGCCAAAAGAGAAGAAAAGTACCACAAATCAATCAAACATGTGTAAAAAGGATTACCTTTTACCTGACATGGCTACGTGAGGCTTTGTGGATTTGTTGTCTACCGGTGAATAAAAGTAATGTCCACCGCTTAGCTACGTTGCCAGGGAGACAATAGAATTTCTCCACTATCACGTGATACGTTCTTAACCAATAAGAACAGGAATAAATGAACTTTGACACTCAGTATATTATAAAATAGTATTAATTAGGCCGGCCAAATTATTGTGTAAGCTGTTAATATGAAATTTTTTTATTAAAATCTCGAGAATCATTAATAAATCGTGAGCAAAACACAAAAGAAAATCATAGCCGTGAAGGAGTCTTTATTTCTCACACGCACACAACTTGCAGCTACCCTAATTTATGAATTTAGATTAAAATATCTCGAGAATTAAACAACACGTAAGGAATGTGTAAATTCTTAAAGCTCTTTCGAACAATAAAAATTAATATCTCGCACTAATCTCTCTCAAAAGCTCTCTCAAATTTATTGCCGATATCTCTTTGAGAATTACTGTGCACGTGAAATGTAACTTATATCAAAACTAGCTTACTTCAAGCTGTTTGGGAATCAAGATTTTACGTGTCAACGAGATCAAATATGAATCTAAGATGGCAGACAGCGCATTAAATTTCTATCTTTACGACCAACTCCCCAACGAAAGGCTTTAATTCGCTCGAAAGTCGAATTTTGTTTTTTTTTTTATTGTTTCAGGTAGTGAAAGATCCTGTGTGCTTTTTACAGTACTACCGACACTAGCAACGTTAGTGCGAGATGTTAATTTTTATTGAAACAAAAGCTGAACTGCTAAAAAAATGGAAACGACAAGATAAAATAAAAAAACTTACTTTCACTCTATCTTTGGATCTTCTTGGCTTCGGTTGTTCTCGTTTCATCATGCTGTTTATGGTTTCATCTGGTTGGCGCACTCTCTTCATGGAGCATCAAGGCGGTCCAGTAGGTAACTAGCTCACTCGTGTCCAGTCAACCAACATAAAATAAGGAGAAAATTAATGTTACAAAATATTTTAGAATATAGGACACTAAGCTTTAATTGAATTGACTTTAACAAACCGTACATTGTGATAGTATTTGCATCTTAACATCTGATGGAGACGGCTTGTGATTTACTTCTTATGTCGATATGAATTCTTTCCCATCTTGTTGCATCATTAGTTGATGGTTGTTGTATTCACTTTTTACTTGGCATTCTTTGAAAAAAAAATTACGATGTTCAGAAAACTGTTTACAAGATAAGCAAAGAAAACTACGTTCACAAGCATTAGAGAGGACTAAGTAATTATAATAGGCGTGACAGGTCACAGAGGTTAGTCGACGAAGAAACTCATGGACAAATTCCCGGCATGATGATACCCCGATAGCAAGAAATACAGCAAGTGTAGAACGTGTACGTGTGAGCTTAAACTGTATGTATGCAACTCCAAAAAAACGCAACACAAAATGGCGGAATTTAAAGACATTTCTGGTGTCATTTCCAGTTCCCTAACTTTCGCGGACAAATATATTTATATATTTTTCTCAAATTTTTTTGAAGTAAATCTAGATGGATTTTGTGAATAAACAAATTAAAAAAAGTATTGCCCACGTTAGGAAACTAGAACGGGCGCCCAAGAATGCCCACAATTTCTCCAATCTGGATTATATTTATTGATTGCGCAAATGACTGATAAAAAATAAGAGAGTAATAAAATACCAAATGGTTTCCTCTTCAAGATAGTGTCATACATGCGCGCGGCATTTCGGGATATTTGGGAAAACTCGTGTTGAAGTTGAACCTAAGGCAACATGCCAAGTACATGGATGACGCTATCCTGCTCAGGAAACTATTTAGTAATTGTCTTACAAAATGATGACAGTGAAACACAAGTCAACGCCACGGCATTTAAATTTCTCGTGTAGGATTGTTTGATCCTGCACAGTAATAGCCAAGTGGCGCAATCGTCAGAGCAAACGCCTATCACATGTGAGGTCGTGGGTTCAATCCTTACTTCAGACTCGTGACACCCATGTGAGGAGTTAGTCAGTCGTGGGTTTATTCCGGGTACTCCGGTTTGCGAATGTTGACTGGATGGTTAAAATTGTAAAATATCAGTAATCACCGGAACACGGGTACTTAACTAAACTGCTGACGATGAGGCGGAACTCATAATGAATTAATGAAAATGTGTTTCACTGTAGTTATCATATAATGTAATTGCCAAGCTGAATGAATAATTCTCCAGTAACTACGTCATATGAATAACTTACAATTATGAGAGTAGTGGGGGGGGGGGGGGGGCAGCATAAAGATTGAAGTAGTGTCAAGGAAGGGGTACTACCCTGACGGGTACTAGGCGAAGAAGTAGAGTAAACAGGAGGAAGAAGATTAAATTGGAGTAAATAAGGGGGATTGGGGTAAAGAAGGGGAGAAGCAGGATAAAGAAACCAGTGGAAGGGGGTGCTATCCTGGAAGGAGTACCCGGGAAAGAAGAGGGTGAACAGGAGGAAAAGTAGATTGGAGAAAAGAAAGGGGAAATTAAACGGATCAGGAAATTCAGACTTGCAATTCAAATGAAAGGCAGCTCATTGGTCATGTAAACACTCGTTGAATCATGGTTCTCGCTTGCCTTTAGCTTGGAATCATCTTTGAATTTGAACTGAAAGTCTGAATTTGCATGTTTCTTGTATAGAGTGCAGTGTATCAGAACAGAAGAGGTTTTGAAGAAAAAGAAAGAAAGAATAAAAGTAAGTTAAAATTTGTAAAGAATAATGAAGAAACTATTGGTACAGCACTTGATACATGATGATAATCATCATTATAAACTCTCTATTAATCCGGGGGGGGGGTATAATAGAGAATTTGCAATGATAGTAAGTATATTGTAATATTTGGGTTTTTACCACTAAATCCTCTTGAAAGTTCTTTTTGGCTGTGGCTTCTCTCATCACAGTTGTCTGTGCTTGTCTTGCAAAATCTCTGGAATATCTATAACGTGAAGGTCAATATTTAAGATTAGAAAAATAGAAACCGTAAAATAGAAAGAAATTTAAATCGTGGCGAATACTTTTTACGGTCTTGCTGGCATGACAAAAAGAGAGTATAGATTTATAAGATCATGTTGATTTATCCTTTATCTGAACTATATTTAACTTAGATTTTAAAATAGATTTCACCCTGGTAAGCAGACCGAATGGGTTTTCAAACAAGATAACATTTAATGACTAAAACGTGCACAGAATAGTTAGAGAATGCTTACATGTCGAATAAAAATCCAATACTTTTAATGTCCAACTACACAATAGCGATTTTCGTTGCATTTCTAGACTGGAGAAGAAGACGACGCCATTTTGATTTTGATTTCTCCCGACAACGGCAGATTTGTCTTCGCAATTTTTTTCCATTTCTTCGTCGTTTTAGCTCCAATTTGCTCGTTGTGTTTCTTTCGTACCTTCCTCGCCATTTCCGTACAATCAATGGTCATTTATACTCAAGATTAAGACTGTATTGAGACTTTCAAAATGTTCGTCAGGAGACATAAAAATCGAAGCTTCTTCTTCGGGTTGCAGAAGCAAATGACGTCAGACGACCTTTGTCCGCCAGCAAATACCCGTATGTATAACATTCAATGATCTTTTTAGGAAGCTGAAAATCAGTTTTTATTGCGCGAACGAAATGTTTTTGCCATTATTTCTTACTCAGGTCTTTGTTCTACTACTTTACTTCCAGTTTAGTTAGGTAACTTGCCAAAAGAAACGCCTGTAAGGGACAATTTTGCATTTTTTTTTATTTCGATGCTGATGAAGAAGAGAAGACTCGTTAGAGCTTTCATTGGCAAATATCTTTCCCTCCGTGGCCGAGAGGTAAAGACAACTGTCTTGACTTCGATTTTGGGTGGATCGAGGACCGGTCCAGTTCAACTGAGTTTGGTAAGAATTTAATTCTGATCGGTGCTCGATCCACCCAAAACTGAATTCAAAGCTGGGCGTGGAGTGCAGGAAAACACTAGGCAGTACCGCGAGGCCAAGGAGGCAAACGTTATTTTCCTAGTGTTGTTAACTAATATTTAAGCAAATTTCATTAACTTGACTGTTGGGGACAGACCTGTAGGGTTGGTGCATTGAAGACTTCTCGTCGTTATTTCCCTTCGTTCAAGAAGACAAGTTGTCTTCATCGAGAAATAACGACGAAAAGACTTCAAGACACCACTAAACCACTACACTTTAAAGCTACAGTGTAGTGGTTTAGCTAGCTAAACCACTACACTGTACCAATAATATATGGCTGACTTCTTCCTAACGCTTACGGTACGACCATGGATGCGCAAACACATTAAAGCCTTGAAAGCAAGTGTTTTCTTTTAGGAAAGAATCAAGGACGACAACGCTTACTAAATCAAAGCCGTCTAGTCATGTTTTAAGTACTTCAGCTGTTTAACGATCTTTTACCAGATCTTTGCAAGAGGAAAAGTAAAATTTTGCATCATTATTATTAACTTTCCGTCAGTCGTTTCTTTCTTGATCGAGCATTATATGCCATTGTGTTCAGTGTCCTTGATATAGGAGCCATATACTTATGGCCTTGGGTTTAATTCCCAAACACTGAATGGCAGTGTTTTGCTCTTCCAATGAGATAACAAGATGGCACTGTAGAACGCGTGGTTTTATATAAGCTACGAGCGTCAAGATATCCTTGATAGGTAACTATTGATCCTACAATGGCACTTATGTTCACTGCCAATAGGAACGTTTTCAACTCACAGCTTGTACATAATGGCTTTTATAGGTTGTGTCACAAGGAAACTGCAGTTCGGTCGTAAAATCAACTTGTTTTCAAGGTTGCCGGGTTTTAAACATTACTGACACTGTTAATGTTGTAGCTCGGAATTGTAAAACAACGGCGGCAATGCAGTTTTCTTGTGCCATAACCATATAAGCTACGACCGCCAAGCTTTATCCTTGATAGGAAAGAATTGATCCCACCAACGACATTTGTATTCTCTACCGATAGGAACGTTTGAGACTTACAGCTTGTACATAACGCATTTTATCGGTGAGTCGTAAAACCAACCTGTTACTGCTCAGCAAACTACCATTTCCCTCGATCAACGATAGTCGATGAAGCTTGGCGCTCGAGTTGTTCAGCTAAGTTAAACGATCTTTTATGGCGAGGTCTTTTCAAGAAGGCATGAAGCATAGATGCGCAAACACTGTACAGCCTGTAAAGAATATGTCTTCTTTCGGGAAAGAGTCAAAGACGATAACGCTTATTAAATCAAAACTGTGTAGGCATGTTTTAAGTTGCTCAGCTATGTTTAACGATCTTTTATGACCAGGCCTTTGCAAGAAGGAAAGTCGAAGTTTGCATATACTATTGACTTTCCGTCGGTCGTTTCTTTCTTGATCGAGCTTTATATGTCATTGTGTTCAGTGTCCTTGATATAGGAGTCATGTATTTATGGCCTTGGGTTTGATTCCCAAACACTGCATGGCAGTCTTCAGCTCTTTCAAGTAATAAGATAACTTTGGAACAAGATGGCAATGCGTTATTTACTATATGCCTGGTCATGCTGTAACTAATCATGTAGTATATTCTACAAACCTTAACTCAGAACGTTGGCTGTCAGTTTCTATTCGTGGTTGCTTTGAAACATTGCAGATACTGCTAACCTGGCTATAACCTGTAAAATGCTTGGTTTTACACAACCTACGAGCGCCAAGCTTCATCGACTATCGTTGATCGAGGGAACTGGTAGTTTGCTGAGCAGTAACAGGTTGGTTTTACGACTCACCGATAAAATGCGTTATGTACAAGCTGTAAGTCTCAAACGTTCCTATCGGTAGAGAATACAAATGTCGTTGGTGGGATCAATTCTTTCCTATCAAGGATAAAGCTTGGCGGTCGTAGCTTATATGGTTATGGCACAAGAAAACTGCATTGCCGCCGTTGTTTTACAATTCCGAGCTACAACATTAACAGTGTCAGTAATGTTTAAAACCCGGCAACCTTGAAAACAAGTTGATTTTACGACCGAACTGCAGTTTCCTTGTGACACAACCTATAAAATCCATTATGTACAAGCTGTGAGTTGGAAACGTTCCTATTGGCAGTGAACATAAGTGTCCATTGTAGGATCAATAGTTACCTATCAAGGATATCTTGACGCTCGTAGCTTATATAAAACCACGCGTTCTACAGTGCCATCTTGTTATCTCATTGGAAGAGCAAAACACTGCCATTCAGTGTTTGGGAATTAAACCCAAGGCCATAAGTATATGGCTCCTATATCAAGGACACTGAACACAATGGCATATAATGCTCGATCAAGAAAGAAACGACTGACGGAAAGTTAATAATAATGATGCAAAATTTTACTTTTCCTCTTGCAAAGATCTGGTAAAAGATCGTTAAACAGCTGAAGTACTTAAAACATGACTAGACGGCTTTGATTTAGAAAGCGTTGTCGTCCTTGATTCTTTCCTAAAAGAAAACACTTGCTTTCAAGGCTTTAATGTGTTTGCGCATCTTTGCGCATCCATGGTCGCACCGTAAGCGTTAGGAAGAAGTCAGCCATATATTATTGGCACAGTGTAGTGGTTTAGCTAGCTAAACCACTACACTGTAGCTTTAAAGTGTAGTGGTTTAGTGGTGTCTTGAAGTCTTTTCGTCGTTATTTCTCGATGAAGACAACTTGTCTTCTTGAACGAAGGGAAATAACGACGAGAAGTCTTCAATGCACCAACCCTACAGGTCTGTCCCCAACAGTCAAGTTAATGAAATTTGCTTAAATATTAGTTAACAACGCTAGGAAAATGACGTTTGCCTCCTTGGCCTCGCGGTACTGCCTAGTGTTTTCCTGCACTCCACGCCCAGCTTTGAATTCAGTTTTGGGTGGATCGAGCACCGATCAGAATTAAATTCTTACCAAACTCAGTTGAACTGGACCGGTCCTCGATCCACCCAAAATCGAAGTCAAGACAGTTGTCTTTACCTCTCGGCCACGGAGGGAAAGATATTTGCCAATGAAAGCTCTAACGAGTCTTCTCTTCTTCATCAGCATCGAAATAAAAAAAAATGCAAAATTGTCCCTTACAGGCGTTTCTTTTGGCAAGTTACCTAACTAAACTGGAAGTAAAGTAGTAGAACAAAGACCTGAGTAAGAAATAATGGCAAAAACATTTCGTTCGCGCAATAAAAACTGATTTTCAGCTTCCTAAAAAGATCATTGAATGTTATACATACGGGTATTTGCTGGCGGACAAAGGTCGTCTGACGTCATTTGCTTCTGCAACCCGAAGAAGAAGCTTCGATTTTTATGTCTCCTGACGAACATTTTGAAAGTCTCAATACAGTCTTAATCTTGAGTATAAATGACCATTGATTGTACGGAAATGGCGAGGAAGGTACGAAAGAAACACAACGAGCAAATTGGAGCTAAAACGACGAAGAAATGGAAAAAAATTGCGAAGACAAATCTGCCGTTGTCGGGAGAAATCAAAATCAAAATGGCGTCGTCTTCTTCTCCAGTCTAGAAATGCAACGAAAATCGCTATTGTGTAGTTGGACATTAAAAGTATTGGATTTTTATTCGACATGTAAGCATTCTCTAACTATTCTGTGCACGTTTTAGTCATTAAATGTTATCTTGTTTGAAAACCCATTCGGTCTACTTACCAGGGTGAAATCTATTTTAAAATCTAAGTTAAATATAGTTCAGATAAAGGATAAATCAACATGATCTTATAAATCTATACTCTCTTTTTGTCATGCCAGCAAGACCGTAAAAAGTATTCGCCACGATTTAAATTTCTTTCTATTTTACGGTTTCTATTTTTCTAATCTTAAATATTGACCTTCACGTTATAGATATTCCAGAGATTTTGCAAGACAAGCACAGACAACTGTGATGAGAGAAGCCACAGCCAAAAAGAACTTTCAAGAGGATTTAGTGGTAAAAACCCAAATATTACAATATACTTACTATCATTGCAAATTCTCTATTATACCCCCCCCCCCCGGATTAATAGAGAGTTTATAATGATGATTATCATCATGTATCAAGTGCTGTACCAATAGTTTCTTCATTATTCTTTACAAATTTTAACTTACTTTTATTCTTTCTTTCTTTTTCTTCAAAACCTCTTCTGTTCTGATACACTGCACTCTATACAAGAAACATGCAAATTCAGACTTTCAGTTCAAATTCAAAGATGATTCCAAGCTAAAGGCAAGCGAGAACCATGATTCAACGAGTGTTTACATGACCAATGAGCTGCCTTTCATTTGAATTGCAAGTCTGAATTTCCTGATCCGTTTAATTTCCCCTTTCTTTTCTCCAATCTACTTTTCCTCCTGTTCACCCTCTTCTTTCCCGGGTACTCCTTCCAGGATAGCACCCCCTTCCACTGGTTTCTTTATCCTGCTTCTCCCCTTCTTTACCCCAATCCCCCTTATTTACTCCAATTTAATCTTCTTCCTCCTGTTTACTCTACTTCTTCGCCTAGTACCCGTCAGGGTAGTACCCCTTCCTTGACACTACTTCAATCTTTATGCTGCCCCCCCCCCACTACTCTCATAATTGTAAGTTATTCATATGACGTAGTTACTGGAGAATTATTCATTCAGCTTGGCAATTACATTATATGATAACTACAGTGAAACACATTTTCATTAATTCATTATGAGTTCCGCCTCATCGTCAGCAGTTTAGTTAAGTACCCGTGTTCCGGTGATTACTGATATTTTACAATTTTAACCATCCAGTCAACATTCGCAAACCGGAGTACCCGGAATAAACCCACGACTGACTAACTCCTCACATGGGTGTCACGAGTCTGAAGTAAGGATTGAACCCACGACCTCACATGTGATAGGCGTTTGCTCTGACGATTGCGCCACTTGGCTATTACTGTGCAGGATCAAACAATCCTACACGAGAAATTTAAATGCCGTGGCGTTGACTTGTGTTTCACTGTCATCATTTTGTAAGACAATTACTAAATAGTTTCCTGAGCAGGATAGCGTCATCCATGTACTTGGCATGTTGCCTTAGGTTCAACTTCAACACGAGTTTTCCCAAATATCCCGAAATGCCGCGCGCATGTATGACACTATCTTGAAGAGGAAACCATTTGGTATTTTATTACTCTCTTATTTTTTATCAGTCATTTGCGCAATCAATAAATATAATCCAGATTGGAGAAATTGTGGGCATTCTTGGGCGCCCGTTCTAGTTTCCTAACGTGGGCAATACTTTTTTTAATTTGTTTATTCACAAAATCCATCTAGATTTACTTCAAAAAAATTTGAGAAAAATATATAAATATATTTGTCCGCGAAAGTTAGGGAACTGGAAATGACACCAGAAATGTCTTTAAATTCCGCCATTTTGTGTTGCGTTTTTTTGGAGTTGCATACATACAGTTTAAGCTCACACGTACACGTTCTACACTTGCTGTATTTCTTGCTATCGGGGTATCATCATGCCGGGAATTTGTCCATGAGTTTCTTCGTCGACTAACCTCTGTGACCTGTCACGCCTATTATAATTACTTAGTCCTCTCTAATGCTTGTGAACGTAGTTTTCTTTGCTTATCTTGTAAACAGTTTTCTGAACATCGTAATTTTTTTTTCAAAGAATGCCAAGTAAAAAGTGAATACAACAACCATCAACTAATGATGCAACAAGATGGGAAAGAATTCATATCGACATAAGAAGTAAATCACAAGCCGTCTCCATCAGATGTTAAGATGCAAATACTATCACAATGTACGGTTTGTTAAAGTCAATTCAATTAAAGCTTAGTGTCCTATATTCTAAAATATTTTGTAACATTAATTTTCTCCTTATTTTATGTTGGTTGACTGGACACGAGTGAGCTAGTTACCTACTGGACCGCCTTGATGCTCCATGAAGAGAGTGCGCCAACCAGATGAAACCATAAACAGCATGATGAAACGAGAACAACCGAAGCCAAGAAGATCCAAAGATAGAGTGAAAGTAAGTTTTTTTATTTTATCTTGTCGTTTCCATTTTTTTAGCAGTTCAGCTTTTGTTTCAATAAAAATTAACATCTCGCACTAACGTTGCTAGTGTCGGTAGTACTGTAAAAAGCACACAGGATCTTTCACTACCTGAAACAATAAAAAAAAAAACAAAATTCGACTTTCGAGCGAATTAAAGCCTTTCGTTGGGGAGTTGGTCGTAAAGATAGAAATTTAATGCGCTGTCTGCCATCTTAGATTCATATTTGATCTCGTTGACACGTAAAATCTTGATTCCCAAACAGCTTGAAGTAAGCTAGTTTTGATATAAGTTACATTTCACGTGCACAGTAATTCTCAAAGAGATATCGGCAATAAATTTGAGAGAGCTTTTGAGAGAGATTAGTGCGAGATATTAATTTTTATTGTTCGAAAGAGCTTTAAGAATTTACACATTCCTTACGTGTTGTTTAATTCTCGAGATATTTTAATCTAAATTCATAAATTAGGGTAGCTGCAAGTTGTGTGCGTGTGAGAAATAAAGACTCCTTCACGGCTATGATTTTCTTTTGTGTTTTGCTCACGATTTATTAATGATTCTCGAGATTTTAATAAAAAAATTTCATATTAACAGCTTACACAATAATTTGGCCGGCCTAATTAATACTATTTTATAATATACTGAGTGTCAAAGTTCATTTATTCCTGTTCTTATTGGTTAAGAACGTATCACGTGATAGTGGAGAAATTCTATTGTCTCCCTGGCAACGTAGCTAAGCGGTGGACATTACTTTTATTCACCGGTAGACAACAAATCCACAAAGCCTCACGTAGCCATGTCAGGTAAAAGGTAATCCTTTTTACACATGTTTGATTGATTTGTGGTACTTTTCTTCTCTTTTGGCACTCAGTATATAATAAAATACTTATTGACTGAGACCTCGGGAAAGCAGTATGTTTTGTGGACCCTCGACATCGACAGTCTCTGGTCCACAAAACATACTGCTTCCCTCGGTCTCAGTCAATAAGTGTTAATTACTATACATTGCAGTTGTTTTATGCGTTGTGATTGGTCAGTTGTATGCAGATAAATGCGACTATCACACAATCTGCAGATAACTCAGTCATACAATAAGAATACATAGAAGGGCCACTCAGCAGTGCAACATGTCACACTATGTTTATGCAGTTTACTGGCTGCCACCAGCCAGTTCAGCATTCCTATTGGCCAGAAAATGCAATTGACTGGCTGAGAAAATGCTAATAACGTGCGTAATGCGACATGCGCGGCTTCAAAAACTCCAAAGGCTCCGACGCGAGTGGCCCTTCTATGTATTCTTATTCTATGGCTCAGTTATCTGCTAGCAGATAACTGAGTTATCTGCATGTTGAGCCTACGGTGCAGATTATTACAGTATGCGGTATTCGTTGGCATCAATGGTTGGCATGGCAACAACATTTTTTCGATATTTTCTGTTTCATGTTATGGCATCTTGCTTTTTAAGCTCTTCCGAAGGAGAAATTCGTCAATTGCTCGAGGAAAAAGACTTACAATGTATAATAAAGCAATTATCGGATTCGGTTTTTGTGATATGCAAAATTATCAATGTCTTGGTAAGAGTTATCTGACTCGCCTTCGGCTCGGCTGATAACTCTTACCTCGACATTGATCATTTCGCATATCACAAAAACCTCATCCAATAAGTGCTTAATATGTTATAGTTTACTTATTAAGCTTTGTGGAAACACCACGTAAATTTATTATTGCAATAATAAATTTACGTGGTGTTTCCACAAAGCTTAATAAGTATATTGTATTCACCATGCAAACGTACAAGAAACTTATCATGTTATAGTTTATAAATTATTCGTAACTATCATCTCATGACTTAATTCTTTCTACTATTGCAAAGGGTGATGGGATGTGAAAAAAACGCACAAGAAGAGAAAAGAATGAACGATCCTGGACGGCAAGACCCACAAAACAACAATCCACAAGAATAAGAAGACACGACATTGTAATAGAAAGTAGTGGTAATGTGCAAGTTAGTAGAAAACAAGATACTTATTATTGAGGGATCAAAGAGGATTTAATAGATATTTCTCGTTAATGAAAAAGAAAAGACAGCAAATTAAGTGAAAAAAATTGGATTGAAATAACATTGATATCAAATACATTCAACAAAATAATTAAATAGAATATCTAGGAGTTTGGCAGTCAATTTTCGAGTCAAAAAACAGGTAAAAATATGGTAAATGTCGACAATATTTTTTAAAGAAACAATACCTTAACGCCTGGAAATTTCGTCTCTAACATTTGGATTTGGATATTTCTAAAAACAAAACAAAATAACATGTAGGATTGAACGTTTTACAAAAATAAGTTTCGTAATAATGCCACTAAATTATAGTTGATGCATTTGGTCACTATTCTTGGTTTGCACATGACGTCATTTCGTGTGATTGGGCGCCATCTTGGTTGACTCTGCAGATTACTTCAGCTGTTTACAGCGAAGTACTTGTGTCAATTTACTATTTCATCGTTAGTTTTAGCGTATTATGAATGATACTTTAAAGATGTATGGCTCGATAGGATCAGATATAATGAATAGATACTTTGTGGTTGCCATGTGTTTCAAACGTCAACAAAGATGGCGTCGATTGCAAACGATCAATTCCGTCGTTCTACCTTTAAAGAATGTGTTCTCTGGTTAAAAAGCGAGAAAATGTGACTTGTATTCCAATTCACCGTAGCAAAACAGATGGTGGCATGTCGATTTTACCAGAATTTAATGCGGGTATCAATCAAGAATACCAGTGAAATGATATTTAAGATAAGCTAATGGACGGAATTTTAACACAAGTGACAAAATAACCTATCTGTCTGTTCCTCAAACGAGGTTAATTTACCTTAAGTTTTTAAACGATTTCAGACCGCAAGGCATTCTGGTAAAATCAACACCCGCCATCTTTTTGCTACATTAAATTCCCAAGGGAATATATCATTTCTTTGTTTCTTAGCTAATTTGGTTCATACATCCATGCAAATCAGTAGGATCATTATATTTTTTTGTGCATTTTAAATTCCCATGGGAATACGGCATGCTTTGTTTCAATGGTGATGCGTCTGTTTATGGTAATTACTGCATAATGCGAATCCTCTTTGATTATTAATATGATAAGTATCTTGGTGCTTTCAGATTTGTTTTGGTAAGCAGGAACAATGAAGTCATTGTTTGTGTACACTAAAGCAAATTACGAAGGTGGTTTGAGAGCAGCTGCGAGGTACCATGCAAATGAAGGCGTTTCGGTTAAATAAGTGTGAGAATTACGGCATTAAAAATTGCATGTCATCTACACTTAAGGATATAAGTTGCAAAAAAAAAACAACTTTAGTGAATCTGTTGAGTTTCAATTGCTTCTTATTTTTGCCTAATTCTCATGCTTATTTGACCCAGCCTTGGACTTTGGTAAGTATCAGGGGCCGGTTGTATCAAAGGCGTTTAGCTTAAACGGTGGATAAGTCAAAAATATGAAGCACGTTTCCATGTTGTATAAACAAACCAGCTGAAGTTATTTGACCTGAGAAGAACAATTATATATAAAACTAAATATTTATTCTATTTCAACTCATAATTTCGGTTCCGTACTAGGTGTAAAACTGATTTTTAAATTTCACTTATCCACCGTTTAAGCTAAACGCCTTTGATACAACCGGCCCCAGGTTTATATTTACTCCGGAACAGTTAACACAACGAAAAGCCCATGCCCATTCAGCTAAGGTTTTACGTTTGAAAATTCAATCAAAAACTCAGTCTAAGTGGGTTTAAGTAGCTAGAGATAACGTAATTTATCTTTTTATTTTGCTTTTTTGTTTATAACGTAATTTATTAGCTAAATGTATGGACTGCGAGGGTGTGCGCCGTGTGTAAGTTGCATGGGGTTAGGTTTATTAAAGGAATTAAAATTTTTGAAAGTATGCTTAAAAACCAAAATCTGTCGTCACTTCTAACAAAACAGTTAAGAGTAGGTTTCAACATCAACTAAATTGATCTATACTATTAACTAAGAAAAATGCGAATTAAGTTTTATATTTTGCAAGCAAATTTTAAATAGAATTCTCACCTGTTTTTATGTACGAGCTTTTTCTGTTTACGTTTGATCTAAAATATCCAAATAAATTGCATTTAAAATGCATACTTTACCGAAATTTTAACTCTTTTAATTTTCGAAATTGGGTGGCAGTCGGGGTGGTGGTGGTGCATGCGGGTTTATCAGCTGTGAGTGACTGTGCGATGGTGAGGAAAGTGAAGGTAACGAATGGAATGCAGGAGCTTAGAACTGAGGAAGACAGCTTAGAACTGAGGCAGGTAGGCAGTTGGTAGGATCAGCGGGGGGCACTTGACATTTTGGCTTTGGGAATCAAATTTGCATGCTAAGTACTTAAGTCACTAACGTTTGTTGTTTTAATTTGTTAGGTACGCGCGGCTGCTCTCTAGGGAAGATCAACTTAGCAATTGTATTAGCACTTGCAAAGTTGGTCTTCTCTTTGCCGGCTACCCCGGCCAGTTCTCCGAGTGCTACTTCCACCGTGAATAAGTAGAAGTACTTGTACTACATGTATAAGTACTTCTACTTAGGTGGAAGTGGCACTTGGGGAGCTGGCCGGGGTCGGGGGATTTTTTTTATTCAATTTCTCAATTCCCATGGGAATTGAATTTTTAATTAAAAAGGGGTCACAAGTAAATTTTGTAAACAATTTATTAAAAAAATTTGTAAAGATTACATACAATTTGAATAACAATAAAAAGAGATTAACTACCACACATTGTACTTATTAAAATAACAACAGAAGAAAACAGAACATGGCAGAGAGAACAATAACACAAGTGAATGAACAAAGTCCTAAAAAACTTGGGTCTTTTCAACGTAAGTAAATGTTTATACTTCAAAATATATTATAACAATGAAACAACTTGAAGTGATAAATTTTGAGAGTTTTGCAAAGGTTTACCCAGCATATAACGAGTTGTTTCACAATTACAAAGAAAAACATGTGGCTCAAAACATGCAACTGATAGAGATGACGAGAAGGCTTAACAAGTCTAAGTAGAAAGGTTTTCAAAAGTTAGTCACATTTTTATAACCATATGTAACTACCCTGTCAACTCTCCCAGTGGGAAGAACCGGAGTACCCGGAGAAAACCCACGAGTTTTGGCGGAGCGTTGACCAACGCTTTTTCAAATACAGCCAGCCTCACAGAAGAAAGGTATTTTTGTCAAAAGAAAAATATCATTTTTAATCAATTGTGCTTTTATAAGTCAGAAAAAATACATGCACGAATTACCAACGAATTTTGATGGCTTTGAGACATGTAACGTGAGCACATAATTCTTCCTAAAAATACTTTTTTGTACTCGAAACAACCCTTCAAAACGTCGAAAAACAACGAAGAAACGATTTTTTTATTAATTCCAAATTGACCAAGCTGTAATGTTCGGAGCCACATTTTTCTTATTGCGTTTCTAACCTGACAATGTGAAATGCACTAAACATTGCTACCTTTATTTTTTTTAACAAAAAATTCAAAAATACATAGAATAAAAACCAAGCATTTTTAGAATATTGTGTGTAGCACGACATTTTTCAGAAACCAATCTCTTACACTTTTCTTTGCATAACAGTGCATGCGATCTATTTTTCGCAAAAAAATACAAAGAAAGTCTCAGACATCTCATTTTTCTGGTGGGCACAAGAACAGAAGCTTTTTGTTCAAATTGTGATAATTTATTTGAGATAACTTTGGGCAAAATTCTATTTTTCATTGAAAACAGCCGAAAAATCAATGCTTTGGCTTTGCCCAGCAACTAATGAAGTCACTCGATAGTCAAGTTGCTTTATATACAATTGATAGTTTCAGTGTTAAAGAGACCAAAATAAAAGTAGAAATACATAACTTAGATTGATCTTGGATTGAAAAGTAAAAAATTTATTCGAAGAATCAATTTAAATTTAGTCTTTTTGGAAGGTACCATTGTCAGGTTAGGAACATATCTCTTTGAAGTATAAATTCATCTTTACTTACTTGTTGAAAAGACTATATTCAAGAGCCATGTAAACCTGTTTTCTTATATTATTATTACCACGCAAGTATTACAAAGTGGAATATTTGAAATGTAAACTTGAACTGAAGCAAAGGAAATGCACATACAAATTCAGAAATATTTCAATTGCCAAAATACAAATTCACCACAACCAAACAATATAAAAAGTTCCAGTAGGCAATATGTTGTAATTTTAATTAAGAAACTTATAAAGTAATAAATCATACAGGAAACACAAAAGAAATCATTTTCTCATCTTACAGAATCGGTATTTTCAAAATCACTTTGCTATAGATCTGATGTATAAAATTGACGAGTTTCACAAGCCATTTACAACATTCGCATCTGTGTATGTCAGATATCTCGCCTTCAGCTTGGGTTTGTATATCCGATACAACCCGGTCACTTGTATTGTAAATAGTACAAATCAAAATTGTTATCAAATCAAAGTCTCAAACTAATTTAAATTATTCTACTCCATATAATGCCAGACAGTTTTACTTTTTCTCAGGAAAGACCTTATGTTCAACAAGGTAAATTTGGCATGTTAATTAAGAAGTCTGTAAAATTTGAAATTGCATAGTATCAACTAAAAGCTTCATGTGACTTAAAACTTTTTCAAGTCGATGTAATACGAAGAACTCTGGTAAAGTATTTACTGTATCCAGGCATCAATAGAAAACTTTTAAAATTAAAAATTGTAGTTACTCATACTTATTATTGGCCAACATCTGTACTGCTTGTTTATCTAGAAAATCTGGCATACTGTCAATTTTTTTAGTCCAAGGAAACTTTTTTACTCTTAAATTCTTACATCCGCCACATCTTTTCTTTGCTAATAAAAAGAGCCCACAGAATTTATTTGGCAAGTTGTGGTTTTCTTTTTCATTTAAGATATGTAATTAATTGATAAAGTTAAAGAACAACTGCATCAGTTCATCTCAATTCCAAACAAGTTCCACTTTGTAAACAAAAGACAATATGCTAGCTTATTTTGTCCTTAATAAGTAGTTCATCTTAAAGTTTGAAAGTCAACATTCTAGTACAAAATCACAAAGTCTGTATCTAAGATAAATTACCAGTAGTATAAAATATTACAAAGTATTTTTTTAACTTTAAAGGGTCCAATATAACATTGAGAACTATTGTGATTTTCAAATGAACTTTCCAAACTTTCAAATGAACACTCAAAGCCAGCTTAAACAAAAGATGATTGAGATAGTAAACCAGGAAATAACATAGGTGTTGTAATTTTTTATCAAAAATATGATATAGTGCATATAACAGAAACATTTCAATTAAAAAGTAGAAATATATTTCCTGTGGTTAGTTTTAATTGCTATATATATTGAAATTTTAGTATAATAATGGATGTTTTTGTTTCTGGCAAAGTCACCTCAATCTCCTTATGTTTAACCAACATTACAAAGTCAAATAATGACAAACACGAATGATTAAACACAAATTTATATTTTAATGGGTAAAAATAAATATGTCCAAATTAGTATAATCATGCATATAGGTCTAGTAGGGTACCAATTTTTAGAAACAGAATTGTGTTGTTTAGAGGCATAACATATAAAATTGCTAGATTTGATATTTCAGTTTTTTAAGAAAGCCTTTTGTATGTGTTTTCATGAACTCTTGGGCCATAATTCAATTGATTTGAACCAAATAAGATTCTAACTTTCTTTTAAAACACAGTTCATCATTATTTGACTTTTTCTAAGATTAAAATGCTTCTGGAGCACATGAGATTCCACGGTATGTGTACCCACAAAATAATCGTCAAATTAGGTGAGAATGAAACCGTCATGTCCAAAATTATACTGTCCCAAATTGTCCCATATTCAATATTGTACATGCAATATTCCAATACCTTTAACAATTTCATTTTTCATAATCTGCCAGTTGTTGAGAGGAGGTTAAGCATTTTGTCGATCTACAAACAAATTTCAAAGAATTCTATTGAAGATAGATAACTGAAATGGTAAACAAACTGCAAAAGATAACAATGCAAGTGGTTGTGTAAAAACTAAAGACCACGTAAAGTCGGCCATTCTGTACAGTGTTTGGATTTGACAGTTTGAATTTTAATTGCCTCAAGAAAAGTCTAAAAGGCATTAAAAACATAACATTCCTTGTTCTTTTTTAACCTCCCGACCTTGCACGACTCCCACATCCTGCTCCGTCTCCTCCTATCCACCTCCCACCCTCAAGGCCCTGTCACACGGTGCAATTTTTCTTGCACTTGTAACTGCTCCGTCTCCTTCTCTATCCACCTCTTACCCTTAAGGCCCTGTCACACGGTGCACTTTTCCTTGCATTCACCGTAGCAAAAAAGATGGCGACATGTCGATTTTACCAGAATGCATTGCAGGTATCAAGAAAGAATACGTGGGAAAAGATGACAAGAAACAAAGCTACTGGATTGAAATTTTACCACAAGTGTGAAAATAACCTATTGTCTTCTGTCTGTTCTTTAAAAGACGTTAATTTGCCTTTTTAAACAATTTCAGACTACCATGCACTCTGGTAAAATCGACATTTGCCATCTTTTTTGCTACAGGGAAAATCTACTCTTAAGTAAATTTGTGACAAATGTTTGGTGCGTTAAAAAACCCCAGCAAACTGTGATGGAAACTTGCATTTGCCAATTTTACATCTCCCAATAGTAGAATTGCATTTCAAGTTGCAAGAAAAATTGCATTGTGACAGGACCTTTATTCTCCAGTGTTCCCGCCAACCTGCTCCCACCATTAGATGGAAAGTCCTTTTTTCACTACATTTTAGTAATTAGGCTACCCCCCTCCTCTCACAAGTCTGTAATCGCCTGACGAAATCAATTGGTCGACAGTCCAAGGCATGTTTTGTAATCGAAATTCACAAAATTAAAATTAAATTGCCTTTTTACTCCGCCTGCCGTAGGCGAGGCGGAGTTTTAAATTCGCCCGCGCCGGTTTCTGTTTTTTTTTTTCGGTGTCAGAAGCATAGAGATTATAAATAACACTAGAGGAGGCATTGTAATCTTTTTCACTGATAAAAAAAGGGAACGCGTTTATTGGGGGGCAAATTCAAGTCCCGGATGCAGGGCCAGGCGCTTATTGGCTGAGCTAATGCTTCCTTAGCAACCACCTTAGCAACAGCAGAAATCTGTATGAAATGCTTTCCTCATCGTTGTTGAGGTCGTTTTGCCGATTTTGTGGGCAAAATAGTACTTTTTCAATTGTTTTTATTGTTTTAGACAATCTTAAATGATATTTTCAATATTTTTACGAGGAAAAACATTTCAAAAAGCAAAAAAACTCGTCTAAAATGACTTTTTTGCCTGGGACATCCTGAATGAGTGAACATCCGGGACTTGAATTTGCCCCCCAATAGCCGCGCTCCCTTTTTTTGCCTTCGATGTCCTCTCTAGTGTTATTTATAATCTCTATGGTCAGAAGTCGGTGCCGCCGCTAATGGGTGATACCGCTGGGCACAAGCCGCGTGAGCCGACCTAAACACGTCGTTTAAACTCAATTTCCAGCGGAATATGTCAACAAAACACGCATTTTAACATGTATGCTAGAACATCTAAACCGCAAGAAGGTTTTACGTGCAAAAATTCTCATGCAAAATGTTTTAAAACGACAAATTCCACCGCGAAACTTTACCGAGGAGCGATGAGAGCGTGCTTCCGTCATTTTCTGTTGTATTCCTACTTTTAAGGAAATTTAGAAATTTCTACACAAGAATCAAACGCAAATTCTACTGAAATATCTACATACAAAACACAATTTTTAACATGTAATAGTCAACAAAAAGGGACAGGAAGGTTCTTTATCAAAAAATTGCTCCAGAAATGTTTTAAAACGGCAAATAAAAGGTAAGAGACATTTTACATTCCAATTCCAGAAATACATATGTTAGTCTAAAGTTCCCAACAAATTATATCGTGGAGACTTCAGACTTAATAGCTTAGTCTAATTTTTAATTTTTCTTGTTTTTATGAGCGATTTTAATACTTGTTTTGTTAGAAAGTCACGTTGAATAGTTGACTCAGAGAAAGGATTTCAAATTGGATATCACAGAAAATACAGATCACAGAAATACTTTAAGTCGATTACTGTAAAGATTGTTGCTATAATTATTTTAAAAAATAGCAAGAAAAAAACTCAAAAATGCAAAATAAAAAAAAGAACAAAATTTAACTTAAATTTAGTAAAATTTCAACTGGCACTTTCTTAATTTGCCAAAACTTTATCAGACACCCTGCCTATATACCAATGTTTTAACTGACACCTGAAGCTTTCTGGAAGTAAATACTTTGTCAGCATGTCGAAAGTCTAACTGACAACTTGTGGGCATGTACAGGTCAAAGTCTAACCGACATCTTGTCAACAAGCCAAAAGCCTAACTGATATCTTTTCAACAAGTGAAAAGCCTTACCGACATCTTGTCAACAAGCCAAAAGCCTTACCGGCATCTTGTCAACAAGCCAAAAGCCTAACCAACATCTTTTCAACAAGCCAAAAGCCTAACTGACATCTTGTCAACAAGCCAAAAACCTAACCGACATCTTGTCAACATGCCAAAAATCTAACTAGGAGCATATCAACATGTCAAAAGTCCATTTCAAAGCTTGTCCACATATCAAAAGACTAACTCAGATCTTATCAACATGTCAAAAGTCTGCTCGAAAACTTGTCAACTAATCAAAATCCTTACCAACATTTTATAAACATGCCAAATATTTACCTGACACCTTATCAACACATCAAATATCTAATTCAAAGCTGGTCAATATATCAAACGGCTAGCCAACATTTTCCCAACAAATTATATCGTGGAGACTTCAGGCAGTGTGCTACAGAATAGATTTAATAAATTGATGGATTTAATAGACTGATGTATTGTATACACTTTTAGTAAAATTTTCTTTACTTGCAAAATAAAACAGCTATTTGTTGGTGGCATTATGGCAAAAGAATCTTGTTTAACATATGTACTATTAAAGTCTTTAATCTAAATTAAATTCTAAAAAATGCAATCCTACTAGGACTCTGGACAGAGTGCCTGGCAGGTCACTCAGACATTGATTTTTGGTTATCTTAGTGATTGCATAAGATGTGCTAGCAATGTCTTAAAATGCCTTGGAAGGTACCGTAATAATAATTGATTTAAAAAGGAATTAGTTGGACAGAACAGAAATAAGTGAATGTACCCCACCCCCAATGAACTCTCTAGTTACAGCCCTGCCTGGCCTTGTGCCCATTTTCGTTTGGCAGGCGGAGTGAACGCCTTAGCAGGCGTCTTGTTTTTATTTTATTTTCTACAATTATTTCAATTCATATTTATTTTTATCAAGCAATGAGCATTTCTATTATAAGTGGTCGCACAAAATGATCAAATTGGGTAAAAATAAAGCTGCCATTTCTAAAATTATACCATCGTTCTAATTGCTGTAGAATAATGAAATCACGACATTGACACTAACAATTAAACAACGCCTTTTTTGTATATTTTGGTGATGTATTATATTTTTGGTGATGGAATTGTATTTTTTCAAAACATAAATAAATTTGTAACAAGAAAATAAATAGCAATGTACAGCAACAATAAATAGTAGCCAAACAATATTCAAAGCACTTCAATTCAAAATTAAACATGAAAAATATTGACCTTCTGTGCACTTTCCATCACCAGAGTTCACTTCCTCATGATCGATCATCTGGATAAGCCTTTGCCCTAACTTTCAACGCACTGTACAGATCTACAAAAAGGTCAAAATATATGAGCAAAAAAAATTTTGTTTTGTTAAGAGGGCATATATATTACTGTATTTAGCTTTGATCAAGGGCAGTGCAACCACAACAGTACATAACAATTAATGTGCACACATATTTAACCGTGTCAAATTCCCCGCCTCATACCCAGGCACTTTTAGTTATAGTTAATAAAAGTATCAGTTAATTCAGTGTTACATATACAGAGCAAAATTATTGCAGATTAAGCATGCATGCAAGTATGCTTTTATTTTCTCGTCCACTTTATAACCGCACCCCTCTCGTTTCTTAACTGCACTGTATTTGTTACTGCAATACGATTCATGTGCGCTTGCTCAATCTGCAACTGATCTGTCTATGTAACACTGGTTTAAATGACACTTTTCTTAAAAGCACCTGGGTACGAGGCTGTATATGACTTGACCAGAAGAGTTTAATCGCATTGAGGAGCCCCTATTCAACATCAAACCAGGTGGAAGGCAAGTGCTTTAACAAGTTCTACCCCAAGCCCAATAAAACACCTCATGCATGGAAGTTGGGGGATACTACAAGATTAAAATTGCTATCCACTGTACGTGAGAGTATTTCGCAATATGTTGCTGAAACGATTTATTGCGCTATGATGGAACCGGTATTGATGTATTGTAGTGCAGTATTGTTAGGTGATGAGCGGCAATGCTGTCATAAACTACAGAATCTTCAAGAGCGTGCGAACAAAATTGTCTTTGGGAAAAAGGCTCAAATACGTGGATCCCTCTCAAAAATCGAAGAGAAATATATGCAGCTATTGTAATTTTTAAACGTTTACATGTTCTCTCACCGTTGACACCCTGTTTTGGCTTTTCATTGTTAAATCATGGAAAGAATACTCGAGGAAATGGATTGAACCTTGTCCTGCTAAAGGTTAAGACACAATCCGGCAAGAAAACATTTGCATTTCAAGGAGTTAAGTTGTATAATAACTTAATAAGGGAACTAAAGAAGAACGATCAATGTTACTTTTTAAATCAAAACTTAAATTTTATTTATTTATAAGCTTCGCCAGTAAGTTATAACAACATAATACATATTAACGCACAATACATTACAATACAATACAAGACACAGGAAAATACAATACAAGACAATATATATGGCAGGGATTCCACAACAGCGTTTAGCCAGTTACTGCGGACCCACATAAGGACAAGTTACATGATACATACAATGACCAATTACCATGCATTCAAATACAGCAGGTTAACATGGATGTTAAACTCCGTGCAAGACTACATTTTAAACACACAGTTTTAAATGTTCGAGGGAATTCAGGATTATAATTAATGTCCAGTGTCGCAAAATAGTAGTTTTGTCATATTGTTTTGAAAGAATACAGACTAATATCCATGTTAAGACTTAAATAATCAGAAAGTGTGTTCCATATTCGGCATGATCTGATAAGGAAGGATTTCTGATAGGTGGTGGATTTGCTCCTTGGGACGATGTATTTAACTGAGTTCGAGGTTGACCGTGTTATTCTGCGACTACGTGATACTGGCTCAAAACGAAACCTTGAGGATACTAAGCCTTTGGTAATTTTGAAGAATAGAATTAAGTCTAAGCATTCGTGCCAGTAACATAGCGGGAGCAAGTGTAAGGTTTGTAGTCTTGTTTTATACTCTATATCTGTGCTGAACGGTAGATTTAGTATGTATTTAGTAGCGCGCCTTTGTGTTCGTTCAAGCTTGTGGATAAGTTCAATTGACTGGGGTGCCCAAACTTGCGACGCATAGCCAAAATTGTTTTATTCTTAAAGAATAAGTGTATAAACAGGTTGTTTTTTTAAGCTTTTTAATCTTTAAAATTTTCAGACTTACTGTCGATTAACTTTTATAATATTTAGAGTATATTTGTAATATAATGTGCAGGTCCCCTATTTATAACAGCTGTTTCAGCTGACAGGGTCAAGCCGTTGAAATAAAGATTATTATTATTTATTATTAGGGGGTTGATTCATTTGTTGTCTTGAGCACAGTATAGCAAATAACAGCCATTAACCAGTGCAAAACGTCACCCTATTTTTATGCAATTTACTTTATTTTTATTTTTATGCAATATTCTGCACAATTAGGTACCCACTGTTAAATAGCAGAGCTTTCTCCGCACCACAAACTGGCTAGCTAGATACGAAAATTGTTCACAAATTTTTGAAAACTTCAAAAAAAAAAGGATTAGGGTCAGTGATGGTAGGCCAAAATATTAGTCTGGCAGCTAGACGTACAAAAAAGCATGTTTACTTATCATAACGAGAGGAATTTCATTTTGGTTTTATCTTGTTCCTTGAAGGTTAGTAAGTATACTTCTGCATGTCAGCCGCATTGAAATTTCATGTAGGCTCTTGACAACACGTATTTTGTTAATATTGCTACAAAATTGTATTGATGTCAAAAAGGTGATATTTCAAGTTCAGTTTTACAAAAAATAACATAGATCATCACAAAACTCATAAAAAACTACATATAAGACATTTAAATGGTCACCTTAATTTTTTTATTTCTTAGTGAGTTATGAGTCTTTGAAATCATATTTTTATACTAGTGCCCAGGATTTTTAGCATTTTTTGAAATTTTAGCATTTTTTCATAGTTTGAACTTTGAAGGATCAATAACTTGAAAACCGCTTGAAAAATCAGGGTGACCATTTAAATGCCTTATATCTAGATTCTTATTAGCTTTCTGATGATGTTAGTCATTTTTTCTAAAATTGAATTTGAAATATCACCTTTGACAGTAATACAGCCCCATAGTAATATTGACAAAAAACGTGTTGTCAAGAGCCTACGTGAAATTTCAACCTGGCTGACATGCAGAAATATGCTTACTAACCTTAAAGGAACAAGATAAAACCAAAATAGAATTGCCCCTCAACGTGGTAAGTATATCGGCCTCTAGCTGCCGCAGACTTTATGGTTGGGTCAGGAAACCGGAAACGCATGTATTTTTTTCTTGGCCTAAACTAAACCTTCTTTATTCTTTAATTCGTTTAAAGAATATTAAAGTAGATTAAAAAAGATTTTAAAAACTTAACCACTGCACACTCCCACAGTTCTCAAAATTTATATCACTCCCAGTTGCTCCTTAGTAATGGAATACAAACTCGAAATACAATGTAAAAAAACATCCTTCAATCCGTATGAAGTATTGGTAAAATAGTCAATGAAAAATTTGTATTTATATAATTAAATAAAATTAAAGAAGATTTTTCTTTAAAACCAAAATCTCTTTAATTATTAAAAGAAGATTAAAGAATATTTAATTAAAGAAGATTTTCCAGCCCTGAGATACACATTGGCAATTATAAAGTTAAATCGATGGGAAAGGGAAATATTTGTAACATAACACTACGTAACAGCTCAAAAATAGACAAAATTTACTGGAAATTGAGGCCTAATTATGTACCAATAAATTCCCCCCCCCAGTAGACCCTGGGAATTTGACTCCAAATTCTTTTCGGGAGTAGGGAATTTGACTATGTTCCGGATGGGGCGAAGAATTTGAACCGGAGGCATATTCGGTTAAACCGGAAATGTCCGTTTTCCCATGCAAAAACTGAAAATGGCAGCCCATATAGTATTTTTAAAGGATTTATGTTTTTGAAGGACAACCTTTTATGAAATAGCTGAGCCAGACTTTAGATATATTGTTGTTGAAAGTATGAAAGATATTAACTTTTTGTATGGGGTATATTATTACTTCATGGTATAAAGGCTATATAGTCTCCCTACAGTAAACATATGCATAGTCTCCCTGATTCGTGAACCTGATTCATGATTATATACCTTGTATGGTGACTGGAAATTTCTTGTCCTTTATATTGTAATGCACGTATCAATGTTAAGCCCAAGGGGGGGGGGGAGGCCGGGCATATGTGGGGCGTTTGACATGTGGTTGTGCTCCCACCCTGGGGCTTTTGCTTCTTAAACGCCGCCCTAGGGTGGAGGTTTTGAACCATATTAATTTTTAAATTTTTACGGCATTTACGGTTAATTTCTACGGTATTTTACGGTACATGCGGTGTTATATTTATACGTTCACGATATTTGTGTGCTTACCGCGTGATAGCGATACACACGTGACCATATTAGAGCACATGTCGAAGAATACGATTACGAAGGTTCAATTGAGTTTGCGAATTGCGTCAGTCAATTTTAAATATAATCCCATTTAATCCATAGATTATTTAAACCATCGATATCAGAAAAGCATAACTCTCAAGTGCAATTTTAAACAGTGCAAAACATGCCTGCTTATTTTATTTTAGAAATGTGTATATTTAAATTTTATACACATAATTCAGTATAATTTAATATGTAAATAATGAATTGTTTGAGTATTAAAGATCTTTGACAAACAGCCACTGAGAGATTCAGATGGTGATGAACTGTGCAATACATGTGGCGAATTTAATCCTCCTGAGCTGCAAGATAATTACAATGACGATTTTGCCTGGATAGCTTGCAGTAACTGTTCATTCTGGTTCCACCAAATCTGTGCTGGTTTACAACATATTCCCATATATTGGTTATGTGACACTTGCAAAAGTGCATAGACAGATACCACTATTGTTGATATTTATATTTCATTTTGTTAATTGTTGGGAACAAGGAGGCATGTAGTTAAATACCTTAAATACATTAAATTAAAAATTGTGTTGTATTGATTAGCATTTAAAATAGTTTGTGCCCAGACAAACGTCTTCTAAACTGTTGATCATTATTACCCAAAGTGTGCCATTCCTGGTTATACTAGGTGTGCAAGTTCCACACCTCCCAGGGGTGGAGATATTTTCCTTTATTTGATTGTCCTTTTATGCCCCACTGTCAGGCATTTGAACATTTCTGATGCTAAAATTTCAAATCCCCCACATATGTCCCCCCCCCCCTCGGGCTTAACATTGATACATGCATAATTTCTCGTAATTTTCTCATTTTTCTGTATGACGGTGGGGCATTTGAACACATTTTTTGCCCAGGTGGTGGGGAATTTGAAAAGCCAGATTTTAAAAAGTTCAAATTCCTGGCGTCTGCCCGGGGGGGGGGATGTTGAAGTTTCGAACAGATCGGTACATTGGTTTTCCACAAAATTATATTTTAATTTGATATTCATCATGCAAACATACAAGGAACTTATTACAAACTTATATGTTTAAATATTTCGCTAGACTCGGCCTGACTGCCCAGGTAGAGATACTCTACTACAACTACTAGTAGAAAATAAAGCATATTACCTTAAATAAAGGCAGGATTGCTTCGATATCTTCAAAGTTTCAGAACTTCGTCCGGAGAAAAAAAATTGGGAAGGCGCACTCCGACATCCAGCAAAGGTAGGTATCTTCGGAAATTGTTTCCGAAGATAGATCTCCGACTTCCGAACGTCGCATTGCGTGTCGCGGGTATTTTGCGTGGATAATGCACACTTTGTTTTTTCTTAGTAATTATGGTGATTTTCACGTCAAAAAGTAAGTAAAATGATATTGTTACATTCACTAAATGACAATTTTATCCATCCTTAGGGTAGTACTCAAATTTATCTCATTTTAGTTAAAATTTTAAAGGCAATTATTTATTTACATTTATGCATCAATATCACTTTACAAATATTTAAAGAATTGTTAATGGTAAACATTCTGTAAAATGTTGTATTTAACTTGGCTACGTTAAGAAAGTAAACAAACCCATGAAAAGTTTTGTCTTCAAGACGTATTAGTCTACACTAGGCATAATTGTATAAACTGGCATTTCATAATCATTAGATTTGTGATTACATGATAGAACTTATGCAGTTTTTTCCCAACACTACTGTCACCACCATTAGTGTTATAGATAGCTTGGTTGGTGGTAACGGTAAAACAATAGCCTTGAAAAAAAACCCCAAATATGTGGTATTAATGTAATTAGATATAAAGATGGGTTATAAAATTGTCAAAAACTTTTGGTTATATACAAGCCCATTTTGTGATCACACAAAAAAGCCAGGGCTGGGGTTACTAAATATAAATCTAATTAACATAACATGAGCTGATAACTTGTTTTGGATACATATATGCTATTACTGTTGTAATTAGTAAAAATATATATGTACAGTACCTGTTATCAACAAAAACTTTTTCACATAATTTACACTGTAAACAATTTCAATATTAGTTATAAATTATTATGTACAATGTTGATTTAATATCATACTGTTCCCCCTCACGAGAACAAAAGCTATCTCAGTGCTGGTATGAAAAACATCTGCATGAAAGTTTGGTCAAGCAAACTGAAATATGGTAACATCCACTTAGGGATCGTAAGTTACCATAAATAGATAAATGTTAACTGCAATACTATGGCTGCACTTTGACTTATAAAGTTATGGTTTGCATTTTGAACACACCCAATTGACATTTTTAATGCGGAAAACTGAATCGTGCATTGTTGGAGAACACTTCTTGTGAAACCACTCCAAACATTTCTCACACTGTGTGCACCAGAGATCTGGGTTGTCTAGGTCTTGCTTGTTCCATGGCATTCTGCAGTTGCACATTAATGACAATTTCATAGTTCGATGATCTTTTTTGACATTTTTCTGTTGAATTTTTGCCAGAGGAAAAGGAGTGAACTTATGTTGCTTCAGGCATTTTAACAAATGTGATCTCATTGTACCTTCACTGTATTTGAGAGTTGCTGGATCTTGATCGAAAAGTAAAGACACAAGGAAAGCAATGGCAAAAACTCCACAATCCACGTAATTAGGTTGGTAGTGTACGTGTGGAATGTTGATGGTGACTGAGGGCGATTGCTCAAAAAGCAGGCTAGCAATTTGCTTTTTAATTGACATACTGATTCTTCCGTTGTACATACTATCGTAGAGATTTATAGAAGCTGGCTCGCAGCCAATATTTGATACTAGTAGCCAATGATGGGTACCCGTGTGTAGAATTTGGGAAAATTCACCGCGAGGCAGAGAAAAATTGAGAACTTGACCAAGTGTTGTGTTTTCTAAGCCAAGAGCAGCAGGAAATTGCTTATGCAAAACGCTATGAGCAGCTCCGATTTGTGGTCTGTAAGTTCCTTCCTGGTGGTAATCAAGTTAACATCAGCATCGCTAATCTTGAAATTACCTCGCTTTCGTGTTACCGTGTGAGCTACTTTTTCCAGTATTATTTCTTCTGACTTATCATGAGAAGATTTAGGTGGGGAGTGGGGTAATTCCTCAGTTATAATATTACTTTTAGCTCGAGGAATCTTTGACGGTGGCTCTTCCATTTGTTTCAAACTTGACACATAGCTTTGTTTTAGAGTAGCAGCTCTTTCACCACTCCGACCAGAGCCAGGATTTTTCTTTAATGGCCGTGGAATAGATTTGAAATGGGCAGGTGGCGAGGTTTTGTTATCAGATTGATTTGTACGTTTATCCGGTTTCTTCGTTTTAGGAACTTCTAATACCTAACCATTATCTTCCGGGGAGGCATCTGTCAAAAGTTTGTAACACTTATCTAACATCTCCTTTACTTCTATTAGCACATTATTGTTTTCCCACCCCACTGCAACGTAAGTCAAATTTTTAATTTGACTGAGTCTTTCTCGACATCTTGCTGCATCTGTTCTGTGTGTAGTGGGCTTTTGCGGAAGCTGTGAAGAGGTAAATGCATGGTCAGGTGGAGCATCACTTTCTTCTGAAATTTGACTTGCATCAGGTTGAGGTGGACTTGCATCATTATTTGAGGGTGTTTCAATATTTAAAGCTTGGAATCCGACTCGATCAACCATGAGAAATTGGGAATCCGTGTATGACTTGGGTAATTTGTTGAATGACCATGCAGGATGGTTCCTAAATATTGCAAAAAAATGTTTGCATGGTAATCTGTGTCTTTCCCAGTCATAACAATCGCAGCTAGGATGAGACACAACTGGAGAAGAATCCCTTTCAAAGCTTATGGTATAAGACCTTGTAGGATCGTCTTGACTGCGGACTTTAAACGTGCCGTTGTTTTCGTCCAGAATCTTGATATGATTTGGCAAAATATCTTCGAACGTCGACATTCTCTCCATGCAATGCTTAATCACAGAGTGTGGTCGCTCATGCAGGAATGATGGTACATCTGCATTGTACCGGCGGTAGTTACTCTGCAATTTTGTGTTGAGTTTGACATATCTTGAAAAAGGGAAAACAAATAGTTAACTCATTTTACCTCTTTGTATAGTTTTTACTTTTTCGCAGAATTATTGAACTAGTAAGTTTATTTTCAATCCTGTCAGGTTTTTTTACTAGAGGAAAAATGTGTGCGAAAAGAATTGGTTGCTCAGTTATTGATTTACTTGTAAAGAGCTGTTTCTTTTCTCTTTGGAGCTACAGTATATACTGTTTTTGTGATTTTCCTGTCTAGATGTCGCACTGCCGCATCTTAGCTTATCAGCACACTGTAAACGCAGACTTACTTGAAATACTGGTCAGGAAGAAAGTCTTCAATCAGCACCGTTAACATAACAGTCAAAGTAGAATGCTTATGGCCATTTAAATACCCGTATTTAAATGCTTTGTTCTGCCTTTCAACGCCATTGTTTGTGTTGATGATGGTTAGAAGTCGATCTTTGTGTCGTGGAATAAACGTTTGGAACTGGATTAAGGCAAAAAATGCTTGAGAGCACAACGGAAGTTTGTCCTTTTGACGGGCAGACGAAATCAGCATGATAAAGCTTGGAAAATGCATGCATGGGTTAGATTATTGATATTCAATGATGGTATGTGACAGGCGAGGCTAAGGAGTCAACAAAAAAGTGGTAAAGTAAACGAGTTCTGCTGGTAACAGCGGAAATAGGGATCAGAGGTCTCTTTTGCACATTTAGGCACATATGAAGACATGTTGGTTGCTAATAATACGGATCTAAATGATCGTTCTACCACTTCTTTGGCAGGTACCTAAAACCTTTCATTTCATCCGAAGTTCCTTTTCCCAGCATTTGGGCATTTTCATGTTGATCTCGACTTGTCTGTCTTTGTCTGTCTCGACTTGTTGTGCTCTCAAGCACTTTTTTGCCTCAATCCAGTTCCAAACGTTTATTCCACGACACCAGCGGAGGTACTTTTAGAATTATTATTGCTTACCAGGAATCCATCATTGCTAGTTTTGAAGATATATGGCAAAGCAAACTTTCTCAAAATGTTGATAGACGTTGATCATGATAATTTACGAACAGTTCTCCTTCAAACGCCTAATACCTCCCATTTTTATCCACTTTAGAAGTCCAGAATCCCTCTTTTCCGCCGTTCCACGTATTCTTTGAAAAATCCTTGGACTATGACACCAGGTTCGTTTATTTTCTAACTAAAACATTCTCTTGTTGTTACCTATGCTGTTTTTGGTTAAAGAATGTCGTTTCCACTTCCAATTAAGTTAAAAACGACGTCTTATCGTCAGTGCTGTAAAACTGCAATTTCTAGAGGGGGGGCTCTCTTCAGTGACTAAAGTATTATAAAATCGTGAAATATTGGAGACCTTAAGCAAGCGACGGTTTTGAGAACACGCGGACGTTAACCAAACGTAGATTCACCTTTTTAACCAATCATGGCTCTGCTTTTTGTGTTTATCATGCACGTCCGTGTTGTCAAAAACTTGCTTGCTTAAGCTCCCTAAGCGAACAGTGTCTATACCAATTACCGAATTGTTCAGTCTAATTTTGTTTGGTTTTTTTTTACTGAAACATCAATATATTAACATGAAGAGTTGCCTGTTTTCAGGGCTTTTTATTCTTGAAATAGACCCTTTAACTGAGGAATATATTGTTTGTAAAAAGTAGAGGGGGGGGGGGCTCAGCCCCCCTTGAAATTGTAGAGGGGGGGCTCAGCCCCCCTGCACCCCCCTCTTCTACAGCCCTGCTTATCGTGTTATTATATTTTTAAAACTAATAGCGTGGTCCGCCTCAAATATGCAACAGCGCCATATATTTTCAGTCATGTGACTAACATCAAATATCAACATCGTAAAGATCTTCCCACAACTTTGTTTTGATGTTCGTAAGTTTTAATGAATAGCAATGCTCATTTTGAATACGTACGGCATAAATATGTATCTTATAAAACTAATATGAATGATTTCAAATTATATAATGATAGCCAGAACGGGAACTGGCGCTTTAATTGGGAAAATACATGTATATTATTATTGTGTACACAAGCACCATAGATTTCAGCTATTTTGCAATCTGATTGGTTCATCTACTAATAGGATATTAGCTCATATCCTAATAGTGGGAAAATGTAAACAAAATTGCCTACAAATCTGGAGAGCTAAATGAAAGTAAAGTTCAAATTTGTCTTACTAAAAGTGTTTCAAGGTTGAATATATGAAGATTGAAACAACAACAATTAGAACGCTAGTTTCGGCCTTGGGTATGGTGTATATGTATATGAGGAGAGAAATGTGAATTTGTCTTTTGCTTTTTAAGATATTTTTGCAGTTGCCTCTGACTTTAAGCTTCTGGATTTTAGACTTAATAAATCTTATATGCTATCTTTAGGTCAACGGTATATCCTTTCATCCTCAGTTCGGTACATTAGCGACTGTTGGATCGGATGGGAAGTTTAGTTTTTGGGACAAGGATGCACGCACAAAGTTAAAGGTAGAGTATAATTTAAAGCACGATGATAGAGTATATGTAGGGTTTCATAGTATGGCAGGCGGCAGGACCATTGGTCCCAGAAAAGGTTTTAAGGTTGGCGGGAAGAAAAGCAGGCGAAACTGTAAAATTTGACAAGTCTCAGAAGAAAATAACAGAAATAATAAAAATGAGAAGATATTTCCCATACATGCACTTGATAAATCATTAAATAAATAGTTGTCATGGTAGCAAGCATTTGAATAATTGGGATAAATAATGTGGGATAAATGATTCTTAACAACACTTGTTTCCCATGAAGCAAAAATGCTTGCAGCAAATTTAAAGACATCTTGGTAGCGCAAGCCCTCTTTGCGTGTTTTCCCGCATGAATTTGCCGACACGATACGATTTCCTTTTATAGGCCTGTTATACTGACAACGTTTTGTGATTCGTGCAGATTCGTGCGAAATATTGTTTTCACTGGGAAACATGAAAAAACATAGATAGAAAGCAATATTTCCGCTACAATGTTACCTAGTTTGCCAACACTGGAAACGTGACAAAACATTCATTTGATAGGAAACAATATTTCCGTAACAATGTCTCCTAGTTTACATACACTGGAAAACATGGCAGCACATTGATAGAAAACGATGTTTCGTAGTTTGCACAAGGCCTTAGGAAGTCCCTCGATCATTGTATACATGTGTATAAAACTACATTGCAAGTAAAACAATGTTTCTCCATGAAACATTTTTCGCGCTTTCATAGCAAGCGCTGCACTTGCTGGCTCAGTCACCTCACAATAGGGAGCTTAAGCAAGCGACGTTTTTGTCAACACGGACGGCAGCCGGAAGTTAGCTGCGTCGTTATAGATGGCGAATGATGGCGTCAGCCGTTTTTGTTTGAAATCATGAACGTAAAAGTTGACTGACTGCCGTTGTTGATCTCAAACAAGAACGGCTGACGCCATCATTCGCCATCTATAACGACGCAACTTACTTCCGGCTGCCGTCCGTGTTGACAAAAGCGTCGCTTGCTTAAGCTCTCTAATATCATGTATACTAGTAATGTGAGGGCTGCTTTCCAGTTTCGCGTTTTGCACGTATGCCTATACACGCGCCTGTAAGTTCAAACCAAAGCAGTATAGCGAATGAAAAGTACCGCCACTCAACCGTGCAACGTGACGCCTTTTTTATGCAGTTTACTGCCCGCGACCAGTCAGTTCGGCGTGCTTATTGGCCAGAAAATGCAAAATACACATAAAAATTCTTTTACGTCCATACCCTATACTGTCGTTTAACCATAGATATTAGAAAAAGGGATGGATTGGCAACTCTTTTGTTATTTATATTTTATCTTCAGTTGAGCACACCGGAAGCAAACATTGCCCAACTTGTATGATAATTATGCTCATGAACTCAATTTCGTTTATGAACCGAAGATCGTGTATAGTATTGAATAGCGTTGCCAATCCATTCCCCTTTCTAATATTTATGTTTAAACCCTTTAAAAATAACCATTGAGCAAATGTCTGAATCACTCGAAATAACTTGTTGTCATGTTACAGTGTGTATATTTAAATGTGTTTGCCTCGTTCTTTCAAAGAAACCTATGTATAAGATATATTGCGGCTGCTTTCGGGGCGGGGGGGGGGGGGGGGGGGCTGCTTTTTTATATGTGCATCCTGAACAATATAATCATGAAACAGTATATCTCTCGGAGGTGAATTCGTGGTTTTTTTTATAATTTTTTATAATTTGTTCATATTTTTTTAATTAACCTTTGTTTATGAGATCGTTCACATCTAGGGTTGACAATAACAATAACTTTAATATTTTCAACTTGAGCAGCAGTTTCAATCAGCCCTTTTCACCGGACAGGGAGTCGGGAGTGGTTGGAAAAGGTTTAAATTGTAAGTTTAAAAATTGTAGGTTTTAAAAGAATTTGTAGAAATATGATATAATTGATACAGTATTACTGAATGATTCCTTTGTGACATCCAAATTTGCTCTGATTGCCTGTGGTTTCTGCGTTTTGTCCAGAAAGCTTATTGAAAATATGATTTTGGACATTAATCAATTTTATTTAATTCATTAATTACTTTCGCTAAGTCTGGCAGGTTCCGTGCATGGTTCCTTGAGTTGTCTTTGCGCCTCGCCCATTTAGGGGCTTAGAATGATTGTTTATAAGTATGTCTTTGTAAATATATTTAATGGACCCTAATAAAGATAGTAATCAGTATAAAACAGACTCATCAAAGTATATGGTTTCTTGAAAGAACAAAAGGTAGACATAAATATACATGACAGATTTTTTTATTGCATGATTACCATTTAGGAATATAATGTTTTGTAAATCGATTAGATTCCAAAAGAAATCTGTGGGGCAGAGTGAATGTATGAATACATTCGTGTATTAATAAACTACATCCCCCCCCCCCCCAATTAACGTTTTAGTTACGCCCGTGTTTAGAAATTATTTTGTATTAAATGTTTTAAAAATGTGTGTGTCAAAGTATATAGCCATTTTCACGACAGTTTCGTACTGAAATGCTTCAAAATTCCTCAGTGAGAACACTAAACCTTGACTTTCTGCAATGAGTGACCTTTTTTATTTTTCGAGGGTGTGAACAACAATGTCTTTAAATATATATTTGTTGGCATGTAAATTCCACCAGGGAGAGAAATATGTATGTAGAATAAAAGGTGAGGGTATTTGTTATAGCCAGCATGATAATTAAGTTCCACGTACGTTAACTTGCAATGTTTCGTATGAGAAACGGGATATTTGACCAGAACCTCCTCGGAAGCTCTTTCCCAATTGGAGAAAGGTTTTAGTTGTTTGTATTCCGAGTGGTGAGTAACATGTGATGTCATAAGGGCGTGGCTTCCCACTAAAAATATGCATAGAATGTAAAAACTTCTATTTCTAGAGTGGTTTCGTACTTCAACATGTAACGGTAAATCGAAATCTGCAGTAATTAAATTATACTTTAGACCTTAAAACCTGTTTGAAAATGGGTGAATTTTGCGTCTGCTGGTTATCGATGGTGACTTTCAATTTGCCTTCAATGATGGCTCTACGAAAGTATCGAATGAACAAACAGCCAGAGCGTAAGCTTAAAACTACGATAATTGTGTCAACAAGTAAAGTATGTAATTCCAAGTAAACATAAAGTAAATCAGTGTAAGGTAGAGGCATCTTTTAAAGAAAGTCCAAAGCTGTTCTGGAATTACCACAAGGCTAAACTTCAGTTGCGTTCTGCAATAAATCCTGTGATTTCATATGACAATCAATTTGCCCAAACTCCCGAAGAGAAAGCAGAACTCTTCAAATCCTATTTTTGTTCGGCGTTTTTGGTTCAGCTAAAGTTTCAACCAATCATGACCTATCCCTACCTTCGCTAGAACTTTCTGGTGAAATATGTGATATAACTGTGTCAGAAGATGAGGTCGCTTGTCATCTGTCAATCTTGGTCAGACGAAAGCTTCTGGCCCTGACGGTATCCTGAGTCGAATATTGAGAGAACGTAGTTCCGCCATTGCTCCTAGTCTTTGCGTACTTTTCAATCAATCACTGAGCGATGGACCTGTTCCTTGTGAATGGAAATCGGCCGATGTCGCTCCTGTTTATAAAAGGATAATAAAGAAACTGCAGTAACTACCGGCCAATATCACTCTTACCAATCAGCAAAATCTTGGTACTTTGCGTTTGTACCCGACTATATGAACACATTCGTGATGTAATCAATAATGCACAATACATGGATTTTTCCGCAGTCGTTCATGCTTTTGCAACTTCTTGGTTATAATAGTTTTTTTAGGAAACATGACAATTTAATTTCTGACAGCGATTTTAATGATTTTATGCATAATTAGCTGCTGACCTGGCATTTTGAATGGTATGATTTTCATGGAATATATTATAGTTAGGCAATGTTTTGCTTCTAATAACCACCCCTATATGCAACCCCTCTGACACTATAGGCACTTCAGAAAGGCTGTTGCTTGCATTGGTCTGAAGTTAGAGCTATGTCGACACTGCCGTTTCAGGGCGGGGTCATTTTAAGGACTTTTGTCCCGAATTCGGGTTTCGGCACACATGCCGCGTTGACCGCCGTGGTCATTTTACCCTAAAACAGTTGAGATTATTTCTGGTAAGTGGAACGCCTACAAAACCCTATACAAGACCTAGACTATGTAAAGTATGCACAAAGGTGTAAAGCAGAGTATGTGTATGCTTATGACAACGTTGAGAGTCCTGAAGGGAGGGTCCTAGCTATTCTCATTTTCCCAAAATTTGACTAGATCCCATTTTCCCAGTTCCTGTTTATGTTTCGTCACCAGACCCATGGTTTTTGCTCCCTTTCCAGTTGCTCGGGATTCATCGACTTGCTTGCGCACAGCGTCGGGCTCGCTCGTTGGCGTCGGAAATAATCAAATTTAATTTGTTTCTTCGAACGAAGTTTGAAACCTCATGAGGTCGAAGAAATCCTGTCTTTATTTTAAGGTATTATGCCTTATTTTCTATCATTAGTTGTAGAAGAGAATCTATATCCCTGATATAGATGAGTTTTGTGGGCAACCGGACTCAATTTAGCGAAATATTTGAACATACAAAGTCTGTATTTTGCACGGCTGGTGAATTTTTTAGTTCACAAAAGTGCTTGCAACTCAGCATATACACCAAAACGATGAATTAGAACAATGTTCACATATTTCTGGTGGATTATACCCTATACATTCCTATTTATTAAAACGTGGTACTGGTAGATTTAATCAAATTCACCAGCCATATTTTCTACATGCAAAATCATTGCTATAGACCTTATGTATAAATCGTGATCCGAACTGTGTTTCCTAGGAAATGGAAATTAACGCATTGTTATTGGTCACTGTTTGCAATGAGTGACCAATAATGCATAAATTCCTGTTTCCTAGAATACACAGTTAGGATCACGATTTATGCATAAATTCTATTGTCAATTGTCGTTAGTCAAAACCACAGCTGAAGAATTGTGATTTGATTGTATTTGACCCTGAGTTGGCCATAGACAGCACACCCGGTCCTGTGTGCTTTAGGACAAAAACGATAGATAAAATCTACCATCAGTTTCCATGTTTGCTAGTAAGAAAACTAACAAGGTCTTGATAAATAAAGTATAAAAATTCCAGCAAATTTGTGTATTTTTGAGCTATAACGTTGCTACAAATACATGTAAGTGCCAATATTTCCCATTCCCATCGTGTTCACTTTATAATTGATTTGACAGAAACAAATTAGTTTTGGATCAATTGAACTTATTGCCCCTTCCCCATATACAAAATTTTGCTGAATATATATGCCCCCTCCAGATTGCAGAGTTTGCAAAGTGTGCCGGGAAGACAATTGAAATGACCACTAGTGCACAAATGAAAAACGCTCCAATGCCCACACAAAAACACAAGACTAAGAGGTACCAAAACGGCATTTTTTCATGACAGAATTTCAATGAGTGTTAGTTCTACTGAATGATAAATATGTTCAACGTATGTTCATTCGGCTGTACATGTTGATGTTTGCATCAGAAGCACATTGCCATTTTCCATTCTGAATGTTTTTCAATTCTTAAAATACAGTTTCTTGCAAAATATTGCATGTATAGTATGATATAAAACCAGATTATTTGAAAATAAATAACATACTGTACCTCTCCGTGCACACAGCAAACTTTGCAACCTGGTGCCCCCTCCATAATATGATGGAGTATCACACATATTTATTGTACATTCTTTTCTATTTTAATTTGGAACTTTATATACTACATATGTGGTAATATTTTAAGATGAATTGCTTCATATTTACATAAAAATTTCATGCATTTGTAACAGTTTTACATTTCTTTCTGGGTCTGGGGGCACACACCCCTCCAAATAATTTACATGGACAATTTCTTTGAAGTGCCATTCCCATATATCAGCGTACCGTGCGGAACTGTCAAAGTATTTAGGGAACTATTGTGAGTGTATGTTTTCAAAGACTTTGAACTCAGAAAGCATTTGAAAATCAGCATTGCTGTTGTATAAATCAGTGTTACTAATTCTCTTATATGTAGATTTTATGAAATTGGGAAATTGCAGCCTCAAAGTAATTGAGAAAACTGTGTTTGTGACTATAGCTAACACCCTGCATAAATTAACACAATCCTGTCTCGATATATAATGTGTTTTGTTTAAAACAAACTGGATTTTGTCATTTATTAGGACAATTCATTATGAACTCTTAAAATGTTTGACTAACTGCCATGAAAAATTATTGAATTGATAAAATGTCCTAGAAGATATTATAAAGTTAACAAAAGTTGCCTTGATGGATACATAGCAATGACAGTAAGAGCTGGTCGCAAGAAAGTTTAACACACTTTTAAATGCAATTACTTTGTATAAATACCCAGAATCAAAACAAAAATTAAAATGTCAGTGACTAAATATCATATAAAAAGAAATACTCATGTTTGTCTTTTCACTTCGCACGCGGAAGGGGTAGCTTATATTTGAATATATGCCATCTGAATATATGCCATGCATGCTAAGTGGTGGGGGATAACTTCAATTGATCCTCAGTTATTTGATATTGGATTCTGACGATTCCTACTAATATTTCTTATTTTCCTCTTTAATATCTGCAAAAGATTGTCTGTTAAACTGGCCTAATTTCCACTTATTATGTTCATTATTCAAGCTCTGGCTATTCAAATGCATTTTCTAGCCACTAGAAATGCTGAACTTGCTCGTTCTCCATTATTCTTGCCAGTAAATTAAAAAAAAATGGCATATATACTATTTAGTGTAGTGTCGATAATGTGAAGTTTTATTTTGAAGTGCATGCATACATACCCATGTGGTACACCTAAACTACACACAAATTACACGCATGTTAATGTTAAAAAGCTTGTGGCCTTCACCGTATGCATCAGCTGGTGTATGGAGCTGTAAATTGGTTAGATCACTTGGCTTGCACCTCAAACATTGCAGGTTTGATGCTTGATGGGGTCTCTTTAATGGGACCCTTTCCTTATCAAGTCATCACTGCCAAAAGGTTTCTTTCTATATGGAAAATTGACAGGGTTAGATAATATGTGTGCACAGTAATTGGTGCAATCTTGTGGTGACCCTGCCCTTGTAGCGAATCTAATAATATGTGTACATGACCCTTATACAAAACGAAATTTTATTTGCTTATACATATATTAATTTGCTTAATATATTTTTGTAGGTCTACAGTGTTGAAAGTTCCATTAAGGCTAATCCAGATGATCAATCGTGAGGAAGTGAACTCTGTTGATGAAAAGTGCACAAAACGTCAATATCTTAATGTTTTATGTTGAATTGAAGTGCTTTGAATATTGCTTGGGTGATTCTGACACGTGATATTGCTATTTATTTTGGAACCATTTATCATGGTAAGTCTCGTGTGCTTAAACATTTTAATCTCATGGACAGGCAGATAGAAGAAAAAAATATTTTGGGACAATTCACATTAGGCTTTTTCATGTACCTTTAGGTCTATCAAGTGCATTTCTGGATGTTGACCATGCTCAAATTGCTTGTGTGCTCCCCTATAGAACCCAAGTTATTGCTGCTTCAAAGTGTACAAAAAGGATAAAATGTTGCAAAATTTCTGGGAACCAATCCGAATATATATTTTCAAAGACTCTTAACTCAGTAATATTGAATAAAATCTTGTTGGCAGGAGTCCACAAGAAATTTGAACGAATCCAACATCCGGAAATGCATTTGTGAGGTACTAGTAAAAGCCAAAATGGAATCATCCCATGAAACAGTAAGTCTTTGTCATTTTCATCCCTTTATCTGCCAGTCAAATAATGATGAACTGTGTTAAATTTAAAGTCCTGTTTGGCTAAATTACTCTAGTTGTATTCTTGTTTGCCCAGTTTGAATAAATTCTTGTTAGTGCTTGCTATCACAATTATTGTATTTAAAAGGAATTTTAGCAGGAATTTTACAAGTATGGCGTTAACTGTAAGCGCGGGCTATTTAAATTAAACTTACTATGCGTCAGCAAAAATTACGTGAGCAAATTAATTTAACGATTACGTTACAAGTTCTCTGCTGTTATAATTGTTCAGCGGTATTAAATGAACAACTGCAGATTTCTGCTTGCCTTTAGTCCATTATTTAATATGGATTTGCGTCTTTTGATGTGTAATGCTTCTTTGTAGAGTAATAGATTCCAGTTATTGGATGAGTCTATGATTTTTGAGTTGATCATTACGAATTTTGTCAGTTCATTGTTAGTTTTACTGTCCAAATAGTTGGTGTCATGACAAGAATTTAAATGTTTGTTGACAGCGCTTTCTTGGTCTTTGTAAGCGTGTTCTTTCGCCCGTTCTAGTAGAGTCCTGTCAGTTTTACCAATGTAGCTACTATTACATTTAGGACAAGTAAATTCGTAGACAACATTGGATTTGTTTTGTTTAGGAACCTAATCTTTGGTGTTAGTAAACAAGTTTAGTTTGGTTGTTGTTATTCTCGTTTTAATTTGTACGTTAACGTTAAGACAACGTTAAAGTTTCTTTTTGAAGCCACGTAGTAGTTGTTCACCTCTTGTACCAATATGTGGCATTTCTAACCATAATATTGGTCGATTGTCATTGGTTTCTGTCTTGTTGTTGTCCTCGTTGCTTGTAGATTGGTGTTGTTTGAAGCGTTTTATTAGTAAAGAGACAAGTCAGACAACATGTTTGGGATAGCCATTCCAAGAAGCAATTTTCTTTAACAAATTGCAGTTCTTGTGAAAGTTTGGTAGGTGAACAGATTTTATGAATGCGACTGAGGAGAGAGCGAATCCAAGCAATACGATGTTTCCATGGTACAAAGCTGTCAAAATGTGTGTATTGTCCTGTAAATGTACGTTTCCGACATTTTGACAACGAGGACAAGAACGAGACAGAAACCAATGACAATCGACCCATATTATGGTTAGAAATGCCATATATTGGTACAAGAGGTGAACAGCTATTACGTGGCTTCAAAAAGAAACTTTTACGTTGTCTTAACGTTAACGTACAAATTAAAACGAGAATAACAACAACCAAACTAAACCTGTTTACTAACACCAAAGATAAGTTCCTAAACAAAACAAATCCAATGTTGTCTAACTCTACCTGAGTTAACTAAGGTAACTCTAGTCTACTAGTAAGGCAGACTAGAGTTTCTTGTAGTTAACTAAGGTAAGACATAGTAGACTAGACTAGACTTACCTTGTGCGCACGACATGTGGAGTTACCTAATGTTAACCATAATAACTAGAAAACAGAGAACTATAAAGTTACGAAAACTGGGATTAGTATAAAGTACTGTAAGTATCTAGTACTATTTTATATTTAGTATGCTCACCTTCTACTAACTATACTGATAGTTAGTGTACATCATTATTATAGTTATTGCACATCTATACGGCTCCAGGAATTGAACCTGGAAACCTAATTAGGTCCACTCTAATTAGGTCCCCTCCAGGGTCATTTTTTTGTTAAAACATGGTAATGGTCACAGGCGTGACATAACAAAACGTAGGTAGAAAAACTAGTAATAAGGTTACATGCGCGACATAACAAAACAGTAGAAACTATAGCAATAAGGTTATATGCGTGGCATAACAAAATATTTCAAAATATTGGGCGCTTAACGAAAATTTGATGGCAAATGACTTTGGCAAACCGTACAATATGATAGTATTTCATCTTGACATCTTTTGATGGATATACAGGGGGAGGACCGAAAAAAGTGGCCCCCTATGAAGATAGGGTTTTTAGACTATAATTGTGTAAAGCGTGCGGAAAACGTATAGAAATTCATAAACAGGACTGTACAATTACCAAACATGACCGAAGGACTAACACTTTTGAACCTCAAGTGTAATTTTCATCACACAAACAGATAAATAATAGTATGTTTTGTGATTAAATTGAATAGTTCAAATGGCTTCCCATCAACCGTTGCTGCAGTTGTTTGGCGGTATTAAAAACGTTTTCACGTAATGAACACGTTAACAACTCAACATTACGTCACATTTGTACAATTTACAATGCCATTGTCACATTAACTTAATTTCTCGTTATCGTGTTGTGTCTTATTTTCAGTACTTTGTTGGCATTCCCTTCGATTTAATAACAGCTTTGCATCTACTACCCATGCTCTACACAAGTTTTTTCAAGTATTCGTCATTTATTTCGTTCTATGCAGTTTTAAGAATTTGGAAAAGTTCATCTTCATTCTTTGGTTTTCTATTTTTAGTCTTACGATTCATTTCAGACCATAAATTTTCAATAGGGTTTAAATCTGGTGACTGAGCTGGCCATCGCATGACATCAATCTTCTTATTTGCAAGATATTTGGAAACAACTCCACTTGTGTGTTTGGGATCGTTGCGATCGTTGAACTTTTCCAAATTCTTAAAACTGCATGCAACGAAATAAATGACGAATACTTGAAAAAACTTGTGGAGTGCATGGGTAGTAGATGCAAAGCTGTTATTAAATCGAAGGGAATGCCTTCAGCAACGGTTGATGGGAAGCCATTTGAACTATTCAATTTAATCACAAAACATACTATTATTTATCTGTTTGTGTGATGAAAATTACACTTGAGGTTCAAAAGTGTTAGTCCTTCGGTCATGTTTGGTAATTGTACAGTCCTGTTTATGAATTTCTCTACGTTTTCCGCACGCTTTACAAAATTATAGTCTAAAAACCCTATCTTCATAGGGGGCCACTTTTTTCGGTCCTCCCCCTGTATGGCTAGTGATTCACTTCTTAACTCGATATCAATTATTTCCATCTTGTTCTCTCATTGGTTGGTGGTTGGTGTATTCACTTTTTACAAGTTGATACCTTTTGAAAAAATGAACAATTACGACGTTTACAAAACTATTTGCAAGATAAGCAAAGAAAACAACGTTATTTAATAAGCTTTAGAGAGGAGGACTAAAATAGATAATTACTGAGGCCGAGGGTATCGTTCGATATAATCGCAACCAGCTCAGAAGCCCGAGGCTAAACTGCAATACAGGGTGTATAGACCACTTGCAGTTACGTCACACGTCGCGTTGCCATCCGCCATATTGGAGGCAAATTTTGTTGTGTGAAATGTCAACAAATGCAAAAAGCACAGTTAAGCACAGTTGCAATTCAAAAATGAACATACATTCACCATATTTCATTAAAAAACACGTACGCCGCGCGTATTAATATTGTGTTTGAAAAATACACATTTTGTTTGTGGTCTATTTTTAAACATACAGCAATAATTTTTTTAGAGTTGGAAAGACCAGACATTTAGCTTTTACATGTCACTGTCCATTGTTAAATTCAGCAAATACGATTTAGATAAAAATTGCTCATCGAAATCGCTTTTTCTTACCCGTTGAGAACTTAGTAAAAATCTGTTGAAATTTATGATCCATTTAGGAATTAAAATTGACAAATTTTAGCTTAGATAGTAAAAATTAATGCATCTAATTAGCCACGGTGATTTTTTCTCGTAACAGATCAGTTATTAATGGCATTTTGTTTTCTGAGGTAAAAATTAACGATTTTGACCGGTTATTTCTATTTGATTCGTATTTGTATTTTTTCAAAACATAAACATAGTCACTCATTGTGGAAATCAAGTTCCACGGTTTTTTGTGACAAGAAAATAAATAGCCATATATAGCAAACAATATTAAATAGCAGCCAAACAATATTCAAAGCACTTCAATTCAAAATAAAACATGAAAAATATTGACCTTCTGTGCACTTTCCATCATCAGAGTTCACTTCCTCATGATCGATCATCTGGATAAGCCTTTGCCCTAACTTTCAACGCACTGTACAGATCTACAAAAAGGTCAAAATATATGAGCAAAAAAAATTTTGTTTTTGTTAAGGGGGCATATATATTACTGTGTTTAGCTTTGATCAAGGGCAGTGCAACCACAACAGTACTGTACATAACAATTAATGTGCACACATGCTATCTAACCCTGCCAAATTCCCAGCCTCATACCCAGGCACTTTTAGTCATTAATAAAAGTGTCAGTGTTACATATACAGACCAATTGCAGATTAAGCATGCATGCAAGTATGTTTTCATTTTCTCCTCCACTTCATAACTGGACAACTTTTGATTCTTATGTTATTAACTACACTGTAATGTTACTGCAATACGATTCTTATGCGCTTGCTCAATTTGCAACTGATCTGTATATGTAACAGTAGTAACACTGGTTGAAATGATGAACTTTTCGTAAAAGCACCTGGGTACGAGGCTGTATGACTTGACAAGAAGAGTTTGAATCACAGTCACAGTTAAAAAGCGTTCCAAAGGGTTTACTTTTTTATACACCCTGTAGTAAACCATATTTGTAGAACTAAAGTTATTTGATTCATGCATTGTTTGGTAGACATGCATTTTTATATAGATTTTTATCGACCAATAATATCCAAATTTGGTTCCAACAATTATTGTGATAAATGCTAAAATATTTCAAATGTTTACTTCTGAAATGATACCGTTATTAAAAGTTTATGTTATATTCATTTCAAATATGTTTTTATTTAAAAGTTTATATTATACAGTAATCATTTCAAACACATCGTACTATTTATTTCAATATTTATTCAACTCAATCATTGCACTACATATTTAATGCTGTGGGCAGCACTATTTTTTGTTTAACTTGTCAATTCCCATGGGAATTGAATTTTTAATGAAATGGGGCCACGCGTAAATTTTTTAAACAAATAATTGAAAAGAATTTCTAAAATCACAATTTGAATAACAATAAAAATAGATTAACTACCACACACTACACTCGTTCAAATAGCAATGCAAGAAAAGAGAACACGGGAGAAAAAGGACAAAGACAATGTTAAAAAAATTGCTATTCTCAAGATAAATCTTTATTCTTGCAGATAAATAATCATAAAACAACTAGCTAGGAGTGCATATATGTTGCAATCTTGACACAGAAGTGAAAGGTACAACATGTTATTTCATAGTTACAAATAAATATATGTTTCAAAGATATATTATAATAATAATTTAAGCGGGCATTACGACTTATTTTGCAGGCTAAAACGAACAAATTATAGCGGGCTAAAATACAGTTTAATTTGTTTACATCAACAGGCAAATTGTTTTTCATCCGAGCGTTTTAAATACGATAAAACCCAATCTTTTTAGTGTATTAAATGACTTCAAATATGATAATTTTATACACATCTTGTCAGTTTGTTTGGTAAACAATTTTCAATATAAATGTTGTATTAGCCAAGAAAATCGGAGCAAAAGTTTTGAAAAAATCTCCTCCACGGGTATGAAAGACTCCTTCAGGGGTATGTTCCCTTTATGTTCATGAATTATTACTCCGTTTTTGAGGAATAATTCTCACATGTTTTATATACGAGTGACTGTGCAATGGTGGAGTGAGGGTAACGAATGGAATGCAGGAGCTTAGGACTGAGGAAGACAGGTTTAAACTTATTAGGCAGGTAGTTGTAGGATCATTTTGACCTTGTGGATCAAATTTACATATTGCTTAACGTTTGTTGTTTTATTTGTTTGATACATGCTCGGGCTGCTCTCAACAAAAGATCAACTTAGCAATTTGCATTTAGCATTTGCAGATTCATTCGCTAATTCTCATGGGAATTGAATTTTTAATTTAAACTGGTCACATGTACATTTTGTAAATAAATTTATATAAAAGTATTGGTAAAAATAATCAGGCAGTGAATTTTTGTTCCATTTTTTGGAAACGTCAGTCATACTTTTAATACCTACCCTAACCTACCCTGTCAACCTTCCCCTATGGAAAGTAGTACATGGAGTGGATTGTTTGTGATAAAACCACCTCATCATCTGCATGTTTAATCAGTAAAATATGACAAAATCAAATCCACGGCGCTCCAGGATGCAAATTCAATAATTAATAAAAACAGGTGAAATGCCATTATTGATTGTTTGTTACTATTGTCCATATACTGTACAAGACTCGCTCAATTCAGAACATTACAACCGCCGTGGCTGCTATTTTCGGGATTTTTTGCTGTCCTTAATGTTTCACACTATATGCAAATGCAGAAAAGCATATATGAAATGTCAAAAATAGGATAAATTAGGAGGGGAAATCAGACAAATATCCTAAGGCTGGCAACTCTTTCACCACGTAAACTGACACACGTTTATACTTTTGCTTCAAACAAATAAAATAGGGTATAACTAATGGGAGAGTTATGAAATGGAGAGTTATGTTGGAACCACGCCCAAACCACGCCCACCTTTCTAAACCACCACGCTCAGTTTGTTAACTCTCCCGATGTTTGCTTAAGCAGACATGAGAAAGTTATATTTCTACGTAACTCTTCTCTTGTCAACATTATAAAGATGTTAAAGAGTTATAATTTTTTCATACGAGAGTTATGATTTAGGAGAACTACACTACAATACATTTGTTCTAATCACTACATTACTTTCTGTATATTACCCAACGCCAAAGCTTTCCTTCCTTCGCTTATGATTATCGCTGATTATCACTGATTTTAGCTTATGGTTATGTACACGTGATTGATGCTAGGTAAGTTTGAACAGGTTTTGAAGGATTTAAAAGGTTTTATTTAGCCTTTACCTGTATTTCCGGCGCATTATATATTGTTTGTTTGGGGGACCTGTTTGTTTAATAGCTTTGTTGAAAGTTAAAACAATCATAAAAACTACCGAATATACCTGTTTATTTACCCGTACTCCTAGCTAAAGTTTTCTGCTGTCAACTATCACTGTAAAGTGTTAGTATTATAGGTAATTATGCGGCCACCGGGCCAAGTCCGATTTGGCAAAATTTTATCAAACATCTCGAGTACTATTAATCTATAATTGTACGAACAACATCGCATGATTACTTGTTTAATATTAGCATGACAAAATCGCATGTACCAACCTCACAATTAGTATTAAAGCGCTTTATCCAGTTCTTGTAGATGATAATTCTCAGTGAAGACAATTATTACATTCCAGTCCTGCCAGACTTTTAGCGAAAATTTTGTGTTTTGTTTGTATCTTCTACAGGCATTCCGCTTTCTTAACAATTTTGTTTGTGTTTAAACTCGCCGATTCAATTTTACCACCATTTCGTAGTTTTGGAAAAATCATTAATCGAAATGCAGTGCAATTAATGAAATAATTGTATTCAACCAATCAGTAATTTTGTCATGCTAATAATAAACACCGAGCTCAAAACTCTCTTTATTTCCTCAATTGTGAGCACAGACAGTTATAAAAAATGATAACTCTCTAACATCTTCATAATGTTGATGAGAGAGAGTTACGTAAAAACATAACTCTCCCATGTTAATTCAGATAATAATCAGGAGAGTTAAGAAATTGGGTGTGGCTGTTTTAAAAAAGTGGGCGTGGTTCGGACATAACTCTCCGAAATCATAACTCTCCGAGATAACTCTCCACTTCATAACTCTCCGTTCAGCCGGTCCCAATCAAAACGCCCGCGGAGGAGGTAGCTAGATACACATTAGGGACCTTACGATTTGTAGGACGGCAACGCGACGGCAACGGCAAGAAAACACTGTATGATATGTTCTTATAAAGGACACGAGTTTTTTAATATCAATAGTATTAGTGTAATACATTTTAAAAAGTTGAGGACTTGAGTTACTGGTTTAGAATGAGTTCTACTAAACCGAATTTGCAATTCTACCGGCTGTATGCAATACGTCGGCGTTGTATACAGTACGGGAAAATATGTGATTTGCCGGTCTAAACAATACGAGAACCGCGTGTCCAATATTCAAATGAGTTGTTTACAACCGTAATTATTCATTTCTTTTCAATTTACTCTTTGTCTTAAGACGTTGCCGTCGCGTTGTCGTTCTGTAAATCGTAAGGTCCCTAATACCTTGGATACCTCTTCTAAATTTCGATATAGTGTTCAGATAAAAACAACTGAGATTCCGAAATACCGAAATTTGCTCAATAAAATTTGTTCTTTGATAGAAATTTTCAGTGTAGATAGGCGGGATGCAAAGTGCCCAACAAACGTCATCTTCGGAAACAGCTTCAGCTAAGCAAGGCTAAGTTCCTATTGGCTGCTGTTGAATTCGTCTTTCTTCGGCGATTCCTCGTTCTCACCAGCCAATAGCAGCTTAGCAGAAGTTGCTTCCGATAGTGACGTTTGTAGGGCAATTTGCATCCCGCCTATCGACACGAAAAATTTCAATAAAAAACACTTTTTATTGAACAAATTTAAGTGTTTCCGAATCGTGTTTTTGTCTAAAAACTATCCTGAAATGTAGAAGAGATATTCAAGGTCATTTGTATCCAGTTTTTTTGCAGTAAATTGTATTAATTTTTTTCTTTGAAGCGTCTGTCAGTTTACTATGTTGAAAGAGTTGCCAGCCTCAGGATATTATAAATAATAATAATATGCACTGACGTGACGTGCGCTGGGATGCCTATGGTATAGCTCGTTCAAAACAGCGTACTTAACCACCATGCACAACTCAGTTAATATTCTATACAACCACCATTCTTGGAAGTTGTGCAAAAAATCTTCAACCCATTCATAAGTTTAGACTCCTAACTGAATCACATGGAATATCTGTAGATGAAGGCGCAAAGGCGTTTCTATAAGATCATCTTTGAATTTGTACTGTCACACTTCAACGCGATCCCCGTCTTAAGGATGATCCGAACTTTTCATAGTGGGATTTACCCCTGGTGACCACGTTGGCTATTCCCTTTTTTCATATTTTACTAGAACGAAGTTGAGGGATATGACAGAAAGTCGTGTGGCATAAAAAACAACCCTATGGTGTATACTAAGCTGCTGTTCCTTTGTAATGGGTAAGTTTCTTCTTCCCGTAGTACATAAGACACAAAAAGCCATCATCAAAAACATATGATCAACATTGAAACATCTCATCATCGACTATCACTGAGAAGATGAGCACGTTAATCTTGCCTAGATTAATGTACCTTCCGTGCCTTTTATCACCAGGCCCACCAAATTTCGCCATACAAAATGCATATATCCGTGAAAAACTTGTTTTTTTATGCATGGCCAGGCAGGACGCCATTCATTATTATAAGTCCTTCCGCCATATACCTGGAATTTGTTTTAGCAATACATGAAAACAAATATCCAGCCTGATCTTCAGGGGCAAATCCAACTTAAAAAACATGGATCACCCTTAGGCGAGCGATCACGCAAACCGAAGGCAGTACAAATCTAAAGATGACCTTTAAAACGGCATTGTTGGTTTATACAAAGATATTCCACGTGATCCAGTTAAAAGTTGGACGATGTGAATAGATTGAAGATTTTTTCCAACTTCGAAGAATGATGGTTGCATAAAATATTAACAGAGTTGTGCATGCTGGTCAAGTAGTTATAATGTTTACATTGACGCTGTTTTAAATTAACTATACCTAACAGTAATAAACCGTCAAGCTTAATTTTCCCTTCAAATTTGGTCATGGCTTTATAGGATACCCTAAAGGTCGAAATGTCGAGAGAGCACTGGGATAGAGTTACCACTGTGTTTTGTGTATTTCTCACTCACTGGGACTGTATCTACTTCACCAAATTTAGCTAAAGAGGGAGCGCGTAGCGCGACAATAAGCGTACTGTTTTGCTATATTAAAACTATTCTCACTCACTGGGACTGTACTTCACCAAATTTAGCTAAAGCGTGAGCCCGAAGGGCAAGTAATGATTGTCGCGCTACGCGCTCCCTCTTTAGCTAAATTTGGTGAAGTAGATACAGTCCCTAGTGAGTGAGAAATGTGACAACCCAAGAATGACTCGATATTGATAGTTATTATATGTATGGGGATACGCAAAACACAGGCTAGGGCAACTCGGTCCCAGTGCTCTCTCGACATTTCGACCTTTAGGGTATCCTATAAAGTCGTGACCCTTCAAATTTATCCCATTTTGACATTTCCAATATGCTTTTCCTATAATGTGGAACACAAAGCCAAGCAAAAATCAGAATAATAATAATCAACAGAATTGAGTGAGTCTCGTACAGTAAACTGTGGAAAAGAATAGTCAACAATCAATACTAGAATTTTGTTAAATATTGCAAAATATTTGGATTTGCATGTAAGTCTGGAATGCAGTGTAATGACAAACCAATTTGTTTTGCCACTGATATAAACTTTGTTTTTTAATTGGGTATATAATTATGAATTTAGTCAAAATAGAAAATCCATGTTTTACAAACAGAATACTATGTTATCAAACTGCTTGAATAAAGAGCAATTTGTTTATGATGAATTTCAATTGACTGTATTTTATTTCATGTCAAAAGCCAGCAAAAAATGAAATTGGATTGAAGAACATGCTTAGTTACAATGAGAAATTTGTCTTCTGTGCACAGTATTTTAAAAATTATAAGCAGCACTATCAGAAATTGCTGTCCAGCCAGTCCAGGCATTATATTGCCACTGTTCAATATAATAATTGTGAGTTTGTGACAGCAGGCAAAAGATATTTTCCCTAAAATGACCATTAACAACAGTTTATCCAGGCAAGTGGTAAGGGAACCAGAAAAGTTATTCCTTTTTTAATAATTCCTTTTGTATGTTTTCACAAACTAATTTGGCCAAATATGAATACAATTATTACTCCGCCTGCCGTAGGCGAGGCGGAGTTTTAAATTCGCCCCGTTTCTGTTTGTTTTTTTTTATTTTTTTTCGGTGTCAGAAGTCGGTGCAGCGCTCATGGGTGATACCGCTGGCACAAACCGCGTGAGCCGACCTAAACACGGCGTTTAAACTCAATTTCTAGCGAAATGTGTCAACAAAACACGCATTTAAACGTGCATGCTAGAACATCTAAACCGCAAGAAGGTTTTACGTGCAAAGATTCTCATGCAAAATGCTTTAAAACGACAAATTCCAGTGATGTGTCGCGGTGAAGTTTTGAGAGCGTGTTTCCGTCATTTTCTGGTTTATTCCTACTTTTAAGGAAATTTAGAAATTTCTACACAAGAATCAAACGCAAATTCTACTGAAATATTTACATACATACAAAATGAAGATCGGTGAAGGAACTTCGCAAAAATATTCATTTTTGTACTTTCGAACGGCGTTTTTCCTATGCTTTTGACTGAAAACACGACGAACGACACTTGCCAGAGCAATTTGCGTGGCGCGTGGAATGACGTGAGCACGGGGACACAAAAATTGAGGTTATTGAGTGCGAGTTCCCTATCTGTATATATCTGATCTGTGATACAGCTTCTTCTGAATCAGGAACAAGGAACTTGCTCGGAGCATGTCGACACAAAGTGGTAGTTTCGGCGTTCCTCGGAATTCGTCGGTTTCCGACGCTGCTCGAAGATTTTCCGAATACTATTTTTTCAAAATTTTTCTCTAGCTCGAAGATTTTGCTCCTTGAAAGTCCTCTAAATTTTCATGCATCCTAACTTTGTTTTAAGGTAATATGCTTTATTTTCTATCATTATTTGTAGCAAAGTACTTAGATTGTGCATAGAGATCGATTTTTGAGAGATCAGACTGGAAATAAGTACAATTTTCGAGTATTGTAAGTTTGTGCTTTCCAAGCATGGCTATGGTCGCATGTAAGATTAAGGCTACCGTTTTCAGTTGAAGTTGGTTCGATAATAATACCATGAAGTCCGCTATAGAAACTGAATGAGGTCTTGAATTGTTGAGATTGTCGAAGAAAGTATGCTGAGACAGTTCTATGTATAGAGTTGGTTCTGGTTCAAATTTATTGAAAAAAGGCAATTTAATTTTAATTTTGTGAATTTCGATTACAAAACATGCCTTGGACTGTCGACCAATTGATTTCGTCAGGCGATTACAGACTTGTGAGTGGAGGGGGGTAGCCTAATTACTAAAATGTAGTGAAAAAAGGACTTTCCATCTAATGGTGGGAGCAGGTTGGCGGGAACACTGGAGAATAAAGGTCCTGTCACAATGCAATTTTTCTTGCAACTTGAAATGCAATTCTACTATTGGGAGATGTAAAATTGGCAAATGCAAGTTTCCATCACAGTTTGCTGGGGTTTTTTAACGCACCAAACATTTGTCACAAATTTACTTAAGAGTAGATTTTCCCTGTAGCAAAAAAGATGGCAAATGTCGATTTTACCAGAGTGCATGGCAGTCTGAAATTGTTTAAAAAGGCAAATTAACGTCTTTTGAAGAACAGACAGAAGACAATAGGTTATTTTCACACTTGTGTTAAAATTTCAATCCAGTAGCTTTGCTTCTTGTCATCTTTTCCCACGTATTCTTTCTTGATACCTGCAATGCATTCTGGTAAAATCGACATGTCGCCATCTTTTTTGCTACGGTGAATGCAAGGAAAAGTGCACCGTGTGACAGGGCCTTAAGGGTAAGAGGTGGATAGAGAAGGAGACGGAGCAGTTACAAGTGCAAGAAAAATTGCACCGTGTGACAGGGCCTTGAGGGTGGGAGGTGGATAGGAGGAGACGGAGCAGGATGTGGGAGTCGTGCAAGGTCGGGATGTTAAAAAAGAACAAGGAATGTTATGTTTTTAATGCCTTTTAGACTTTTCTTGAGGCAATTAAAATTCAAACTGTCAAATCCAAACACTGTACAGAATGGTCGACTTTACGTGGTCTTTAGTTTTTACACAACCACTTGCATTGTTATCTTTTGCAGTTTGTTTACCATTTCAGTTATCTATCTTCAATAGAATTCTTTGAAATTTGTTTGTAGATCGACAAAATGCTTAACCTCGTCTCAACAACTGGCAGATTATGAAAAATGAAATTGTTAAAGGTATTGGAATATTGCATGTGCAATATTGAATATGGGACAATTTGGGACAGTATAATTTTGGACATGACGGTTTCATTCTCACCTAATTTGACGATTATTTTGTGGGTACACATACCGTGGAATCTCATGTGCTCCAGAAGCATTTTAATCTTAGAAAAAGTCAAATAATGATGAACTGTGTTTTAAAAGAAAGTTAGAATCTTATTTGGTTCAAATCAATTGAATTATGGCCCAAGAGTTCATGAAAACACATACAAAAGGCTTTCTTAAAAAACTGAAATATCAAATCTAGCAATTTTATATGTTATGCCTCTAAACAACACAATTCTGTTTCTAAAAATTGGTACCCTACTAGACCTATATGCATGATTATACTAATTTGGACATATTTATTTTTACCCATTAAAATATAAATTTGTGTTTAATCATTCGTGTTTGTCATTATTTGACTTTGTAATGTTGGTTAAACATAAGGAGATTGAGGTGACTTTGCCAGAAACAAAAACATCCATTATTTTACTAAAATTTCAATATATGTAGCAATTAAAACTAACCACAGGAAATATATTTCTACTTTTTAATTGAAATGTTTCTGTTATATGCACTATATCATATTTTTGATAAAAAATTACAACACCTATGTTATTTCCTGGTTTACTATCTCAATCATCTTTTGTTTAAGCTGGCTTTGAGTGTTCATTTGAAAGTTTGGAAAGTTCATTTGAAAATCACAATAGTTCTCAATGTTATATTGGACCCTTTAAAGTTAAAAAAATACTTTGTAATATTTTATACTTCTGGTAATTTATCTTAGATACAGACTTTGTGATTTTGTACTAGAATGTTGACTTTCAAACTTTAAGATGAACTACTTATTAAGGACAAAATAAGCTAGCATATTGTCTTTTGTTTACAAAGTGGAACTTGTTTGGAATTGAGATGAACTGATGCAGTTGTTCTTTAACTTTATCAATTAATTACATATCTTAAATGAAAAAGAAAACCACAACTTGCCAAATAAATTCTGTGGGCTCTTTTTATTAGCAAAGAAAAGATGTGGCGGATGTAAGAATTTAAGAGTAAAAAAGTTTCCTTGGACTAAAAAAATTGACAGTATGCCAGATTTTCTAGATAAACAAGCAGTACAGATGTTGGCCAATAATAAGTATAAGTAACTACAATTTTTAATTTTAAAAGTTTTCTATTGATGCCTGGATACAGTAAATACTTTACCAGAGTTCTTCGTATTACATCGACTTGAAAAAGTTTTAAGTCACATGAAGCTTTTAGTTGATACTATGCAATTTCAAATTTTACAGACTTCTTAATTAACATGCCAAATTTACCTTGTTGAACATAAGGTCTTTCCTGAGAAAAAGTAAAACTGTCTGGCATTATATGGAGTAGAATAATTTAAATTAGTTTGAGACTTTGATTTGATAACAATTTTGATTTGTACTATTTACAATACAAGTGACCGGGTTGTATCGGATATACAAACCCAAGCTGAAGGCGAGATATCTGACATACACAGATGCGAATGTTGTAAATGGCTTGTGAAACTCGTCAATTTTATACATCAGATCTATAGCAAAGTGATTTTGAAAATACCGATTCTGTAAGATGAGAAAATGATTTCTTTTGTGTTTCCTGTATGATTTATTACTTTATAAGTTTCTTAATTAAAATTACAACATATTGCCTACTGGAACTTTTTATATTGTTTGGTTGTGGTGAATTTGTATTTTGGCAATTGAAATATTTCTGAATTTGTATGTGCATTTCCTTTGCTTCAGTTCAAGTTTACATTTCAAATATTCCACTTTGTAATACTTGCGTGGTAATAATAATATAAGAAAACAGGTTTACATGGCTCTTGAATATAGTCTTTTCAACAAGTAAGTAAAGATGAATTTATACTTCAAAGAGATATGTTCCTAACCTGACAATGGTACCTTCCAAAAAGACTAAATTTAAATTGATTCTTCGAATACATTTTTTACTTTTCAATCCAAGATCAATCTAAGTTATGTATTTCTACTTTTATTTTGGTCTCTTTAACACTGAAACTATCAATTGTATATAAAGCAACTTCACTATCGAGTGACTTCATTAGTTGCTGGGCAAAGCCAAAGCATTGATTTTTCGGCTGTTTTCAATGAAAAATAGAATTTTGCCCAAAGTTATCTCAAATAAATTATCACAATTTGAACAAAAAGCTTCTGTTAATTCTTGTGCCCACCAGAAAAATGAGATGTCTGAGACTTTCTTTGTATTTTTTTGCGAAAAATAGATCGCATGCACTGTTATGCAAAGAAAAGTGTAAGAGATTGGTTTCTGAAAAATGTCGTGCTACACACAATATTCTAAAAATGCTTGGTTTTTATTCTATGTATTTTTGAATTTTTTGTTAAAAAAAGTAAAGGTAGCAATGTTTAGTGCATTTCACATTGTCAGGTTAGAAACGCAATAAGAAAAATGTGGCTCCGAACATTACAGCTTGGTCAATTTGGAATTTATAAAAAAATCGTTTCTTCGTTGTTTTTCGACGTTTTGAAGGGTTGTTTCGAGTACAAAAAAGTATTTTTAGGAAGAATTATGTGCCCACGTTACATGTCTCAAAGCCATCAAAATTCGTTGGTAATTCGTGCATGTATTTTTTCTGACTTATAAAAGCACAATTGATTAAAAATGATATTTTTCTTTTGACAAAAATACCTTTCTTCTGTGAGGCTGGCTGTATTTGAAAAAGCGTTGGTCAACGCTCCGCCCACTGGGAGAGTTGCCACTGGGAGAGTTGACAGGGTAGTTACATATGGTTATAAAAATGTGACTAACTTTTGAAAACCTTTCTACTTAGACTTGTTAAGCCTTCTCGTCATCTCTATCAGTTGCATGTTTTGAGCCACATGTTTTTCTTTGTAATTGTGAAACAACTCGTTATATGCTGGGTAAACCTTTGCAAAACTCTCAAAATTTATCACTTCAAGTTGTTTCATTGTTATAATATATTTTGAAGTATAAACATTTACTTACGTTGAAAAGACCCAAGTTTTTTAGGACTTTGTTCATTCACTTGTGTTATTGTTCTCTTTGCCATGTTCTGTTTTCTTCTGTTGTTATTTTAATAAGTACAATGTGTGGTAGTTAATCTCTTTTTATTGTTATTCAAATTGTATGTAATCTTTACAAATTTTTTTAATAAATTGTTTACAAAATTTACTTGTGACCCCTTTTTAATTAAAAATTCAATTCCCATGGGAATTGAGAAATTGAATAAAAAAAATCCCCCTACCCCGGCCAGCTCCCCAAGTGCCACTTCCACCTAAGTAGAAGTACTTATACATGTAGTACAAGTACTTCTACTTATTCACGGTGGAAGTAGCACTCGGAGAACTGGCCGGGGTAGCCGGCAAAGAGAAGACCAACTTTGCAAGTGCTAATACAATTGCTAAGTTGATCTTCCCTAGAGAGCAGCCGCGCGTACCTAACAAATTAAAACAACAAACGTTAGTGACTTAAGTACTTAGCATGCAAATTTGATTCCCAAAGCCAAAATGTCAAGTGCCCCCCGCTGATCCTACCAACTGCCTACCTGCCTCAGTTCTAAGCTGTCTTCCTCAGTTCTAAGCTCCTGCATTCCATTCGTTACCTTCACTTTCCTCACCATCGCACAGTCACTCACAGCTGATAAACCCGCATGCACCACCACCACCCCGACTGCCACCCAATTTCGAAAATTAAAAGAGTTAAAATTTTGGTAAAGTATGCATTTTAAATGCAATTTATTTGGATATTTTAGATCAAACGTAAACAGAAAAAGCTCGTACATAAAAACAGGTGAGAATTCTATTTAAAATTTGCTTGCAAAATATAAAACTTAATTCGCATTTTTCTTAGTTAATAGTATAAATCAATTTAGTTGATGTTGAAACCTACTCTTAACTGTTTTATTAGAAGTGACGACAGATTTTGGTTTTTAAGCATACTTTCAAAAATTTTAATTCGTTTAATAAACCTAATCCCATGCAACTTACACACGGCGCACACCCTCGCAGTCCATACATTTAGCTAATAAATTACGTTATAAACAAAAAAGCAAAATAAAAAGATAAATTACGTTATCTCTAGCTACTTAAACCCACTTAGACTGAGTTTTTGATTGAATTTTCAAACGTAAAACCTTAGCTGAATGGGCATGGGCTTTTCGTTGTGTTAACTGTTCCGGAGTAAATATAAACCTGGGGCCGGTTGTATCAAAGGCGTTTAGCTTAAACGGTGGATAAGTGAAATTTAAAAATCAGTTTTACACCTAGTACGGAACCGAAATTATGAGTTGAAATAGAATAAATATTTAGTTTTATATATAATTGTTCTTCTCAGGTCAAATAACTTCAGCTGGTTTGTTTATACAACATGGAAACTTGTTTCATATTTTTGACTTATCCACCGTTTAAGCTAAACGCCTTTGATACAACCGGCCCCTGATACTTACCAAAGTCCAAGGCTGGGTCAAATAAGCATGAGAATTGGGCAAAAATAAAAAGCAATTGAAACTCAACAGATTCACTAAAGTTGTTTTTTTTTTGGCAACTTATATCCTTAAGTGTAGATGACATGCAATTTTTAATGCCGTAATTCTCACACTTATTTAACCGAAACGCCTTCATTTGCATGGTACCTCGCAGCTGCTCTCAAACCACCTTCGTAATTTGCTTTAGTGTACACAAACAATGACTTCATTGTTCCTGCTTACCAAAACAAATCTGAAAGCACCAAGATACTTATCATATTAATAATCAAAGAGGATTCGCATTATGCAGTAATTACCATAAACAGACGCATCACCATTGAAACAAAGCATGCCGTATTCCCATGGGAATTTAAAATGCACAAAAAAATATAATGATCCTACTGATTTGCATGGATGTATGAACCAAATTAGCTAAGAAACAAAGAAATGATATATTCCCTTGGGAATTTAATGTAGCAAAAAGATGGCGGGTGTTGATTTTACCAGAATGCCTTGCGGTCTGAAATCGTTTAAAAACTTAAGGTAAATTAACCTCGTTTGAGGAACAGACAGATAGGTTATTTTGTCACTTCCATTAGCTTATGTTAAATATCATTTCACTGCTATTCTTGATTGATACCCGCATTAAATTCTGGTAAAATCGACATGCCACCATTTGTTTTGCTACGGTGAATTGGAATACAAGTCAAATTTTCTCGCTTTTTAACCAGAGAACACATTCTTTAAAGGTAGAACGACGGAATTGATCGTTTACAATCGACGCCATCTTTGTTGACGTTTGAAACACATGGCAACCACAAAGTATCTATTCATTATATCTGATCCTATCGAGCCATACATCTTTAAAGTATCATTCATAATACGCTAAAACTAACGATGAAATAGTAAATTGACACAAGTACTTCGCTGTAAACAGCTGAAGTAATCTGCAGAGTCAACCAAGATGGCGCCCAATCACACGAAATGACGGCATGTGCAAACCAAAAATAGTGACCAAATGCATCAACTATAATTTAGTGGCATTATTACGAAACTTATTTTTGTAAAACGTTCAATCCTACATGTTATTTTGTTTTGTTTTTAGAAATATCCAAATCCAAATGTTAGAGACGAAATTTCCAGGCGTTAAGGTATTGTTTCTTTAAAAAATATTGTCGACATTTACCATATTTTTACCTGTTTTTTGACTCGAAAATTGACTGCCAAACTCCTAGGTATTCTATTTAATTATTTTGTTGAATGTATTTGATATCAATGTTATTTCAATCCAATTTTTTTCACTTAATTTGCTGTCTTCTCTTTTTCATTAACGAGAAATATCTATTAAATCCTCTTTGATCCCTCAATAATAAGTATCTTGTTTTCTACTAACTTGCACATTACCACTACTTTCTATTACAATGTCGTGTCTTCTCATTCTTGTGGATTGTTGTTTTGTGGGTCTTGTCGTCCAGGATCGTTCATTCTTTTCTTTTCTTGTGCGTTTTTTTCACATCCCATCACCCTTTGCAATAGTAGAAAGAATTAAATCATGAGATGATAGTTACGAGTAATTTATAAACTATAACATATTAAACAATTATTGGATGAGGTTTTTGTGATATGCGGAATTATCAATGTCGAGGTAAGAGTTATCAGCCGAGCCGAAGGCGAGTCAGATAACTCTTACCGAGAGATTGATAATTTTGCGTATCAGAAAAACCGAATCCGATAATTGCTTTATTATACATTTTAAGTCTTTTTCCTCGAGCAATTGACGCATTTCGCCCTCGGAAGAGCTTAAAAAGGAAGATGCCATAACATGAAACAGAAAATATCGAAAAAATGTTGTTGCCATGCCAACCATTGATGCCAACGAATACCGCATACTGTAATAATCTGCACCGTAGGCTCAACATCCAGATAACTCAGTTATCTGCTAGCAGATAACTGAGTTATCTGCAAATTGTGTGATAGTCGCATTTATCTGCATACAACTGATCAATCACAACGCATAAAACAACTGCAATGTATAATAAAATAGTTTATTAATTAGGCCGGCCAAATTATTGTGTAAGCTGTTAATATGAAATTTTTTTATTAAAATCTCGAGAATCATTAGTAAATCGTGAACAAAACACAAAAGAAAATCATAGCCGTGAAGGAGTCTTTATTTCTCACACGCACACAACTTGCAGCTACCCTAATTTATGATTTTAAATCAAAATATCTCGAGAATTAAACAACACGTAAGGAATGTGTAAATTCTTAAAGCTCTTTCGAACAATAAAAATTAATATCTCGCACTAATCTCTCTCAAAAGCTCTCTCAAATTTATTACCAATATCTCTTCAACTATTACTTTGCAGGTGAAATGTAACTTCTATCAAAACTAGCTTACTTCAAGTTGTTTGGGAATTAAGATTTTACGTGTCAACGAGATCAAATATGAATCTAAGATGGCAGACAGCGCATTAAATTTCTATCTTTACGACCAACTCCCCAACGAAAGGCTTTAATTCGCTCGAAAGTCGAATTTTGTTCTTTTATTGTTTAATGTAGTGAAAGATCCTGTGTGCTTTTTACAGCACTGCCAACACTAGCAACGTTAGTGCGAGATGTTAATTTTTATTGAAACGAAAGCTGAACTGCTAAAGAAAATAGAAACGACAAGATAAAATCAAAAAACTTACTTTCACTCTATCTTTGGATCTTCTTGGCTTCGGTTGTTCTCGTTTCATCATGCTGTTTATGGTTTCATCTGGTTGGCGCACTCTCTTCACGGAACATCACGCCGGTCCAGTAGGTAACTAGCTCACTCGTGTCCAGTCAACCAACATAAAATAAGGAGAAAATTAATGTTACAAAATATTTTAGAATATAGGACACTAAGCGTTAATTGAAATTGACTTTAACAAACCGTACATTGTGATAGTATTTGCATCTTAACATCTGATGGAGACGGCTTGTGATTTACTTCTTATGTCGATATGAATTCTTTCCCATCTTGTTGCGTCATTAGTTGATGGTTGTTGTATTCACTTTTTACTTGGCATTCTTTGAAAAAAAAATTACGATGTTCAGAAAACTGTTTACAAGATAAGCAAAGAAAACTACGTTCACAAGCATTAGAGAGGACTAAGTAATTATAATAGGCGTGACAGGTCACAGAGGTTAGTCGACGAAGAAACTCATGGACAAATTCCCGGCATGATGATATTCCGATAGCAAGAAGTACAGCAAGTGTAGAACGTGTACGTGTAAGCTTAAACTGTATCTATGCAACTCCAAGAAAAGCGCAACACAAAATGGCGGAATTTAAAGACATTTCTGGTGTCATTTCCAGTTCCCTAACTTTCGCGGACAAATATATTTATATATTTTTCTCAAATTTTTTTGAAGTAAATCTAGATGGATTTTGTGAATAAACAAATTGAAAAAAGTATTGCCCACGTTAGGAAACTAGAACGGGCGCCCAAGAATGCCCACAATTTCTCCAATCTGGATTATATTTATTGATTGCGCAAATGACTGATAAAAAATAAGAGAGTAATAAAATACCAAATGGTTTCCTCTTCAAGATAGTGTCATACATGCGCGCGGCATTTCGGGATATTTGGGAAAACTCATGTTGAAGTTGAACCTAAGGCAACATGCCAAGTACATGGATGACGCTATCCTGCTCAGGAAACTATTTAGTAATTGTCTTACAAAATGATTACAGTGAAACACAAGTCAACGCCACGGCATTTAAATTTCTCGTGTAGGATTGTTTGATCCTGCACAGTAATAGCCAAGTGGCGCAATCGTCAGAGCAAACGCCTATCACATGTGAGGTCGTGGGTTCAATCCTTACTTCAGACTCGTGACACCCATGTGAGGAGTTAGTCAGTCGTGGGTTTATCCCGGGTACTCCGGTTTGCGAATGTTGACTGGATGGTTAAAATTGTAAAATATCAGTAATCACCGGAACACGGGTACTTAACTAAACTGCTGACGATGAGGCGGAACTCATAATGAATTAATGAAAATGTGTTTCACTGTAGTTATCATATAATGTAATTGCCAAGCTGAATGAATAATTCTCCAGTAACTACGTCATATGAATAATTTACAATTATGAGAGTAGTGGGGGGGGGGGGCAGCATAAAGATTGAAGTAGTGTCAAGGAAGGGGTACTACCCTGCGGGTACTAGGCGAAGAAGTAGAGTAAACAGGAGGAAGAAAATTAAATTGGAGTAAATAAGGGGGGATTGGGGTAAAGAAGGGGAGAAGCAGGATAAAGAAACCAGTGGAAGGGGGTGCTATCCTGGAAGGAGTACCCGGGAAAGAAGAGGGTGAACAGGAGGAAAAGTAGATTGGAGAAAAGAAAGGGTAAATTAAACGGATCAGGAAATTCAGACTTGCAATTCAAATGAAAGGCAGCTCATTGGTCATGTAAACACTCGTTAAATCATGGTTCTCGCTTGCCTTTAGCTTGGAATCATCTTTGAATTTGAACTGAAAGTCTGAATTTGCATGTTTCTTGTATAGAGTGCAGTGTATCAGAACAGAAGAGGTTTTGAAGAAAAAGAAAGAAAGAATAAAAGTAAGTTAAAATTTGTAAAGAATAATGAAGAAACTATTGGTACAGCACTTGATACATGGTGATAATCATCATTATAAACTCTCTATTAATCCGGGGGGGGGTATAATAGAGAATTTGCAATGATAGTAAGTATATTGTAATATTTGGGTTTTTACCACTAAATCCTCTTGAAAGTTCTTTTTGGCTGTGGCTTCTCTCATCACAGTTGTCTGTGCTTGTCTTGCAAAATCTCTGGAATATCTATAACGTGAAGGTCAATATTTAAGATCAGAAAAATAGAAACCGTAAAATAGAAAGAAATTTAAATCGTGGCGAATACTTTTTACGGTCTTGCTGGCATGACAAAAAGGGAGTATAGATTTATAAGATCATGTTGATTTATCCTTTATCTGAACTATATTTAACTTAGATTTTAAAATAGATTTCACCCTGGTAAGCAGACCGAATGGGTTTTCAAACAAGATAACATTTAATGACTAAAACGTGCACAGAATAGTTAGAGAATGCTTACATGTCGAATAAAAATCCAATACTTTTAATGTCCAACTACACAATAGCGATTTTCGTTGCATTTCTAGACTGGAGAAGAAGACGACGCCATTTTGATTTTGATTTCTCCCGACAACGGCAGATTTGTCTTCGCAATTTTTTTCCATTTCTTCGTCGTTTTAGCTCCAATTTGCTCGTTGTGTTTCTTTCGTACCTTCCTCGCCATTTCCGTACAATCAATGGACATTTATACTCAAGATTAAGACTGTATTGAGACTTTCAAAATGTTCGTCAGGAGACATAAAAATCGAAGCTTCTTCTTCGGGTTGCAGAAGCAAATGACGTCAGACGACCTTTGTCCGCCAGCAAATACCCGTATGTATAACATTCAATGATCTTTTTAGGAAGCTGAAAATCAGTTTTTATTGCGCGAACGAAATGTTTTTGCCATTATTTCTTACTCAGGTCTTTGTTCTACTACTTTACTTCCAGTTTAGTTAGGTAACTTGCCAAAAGAAACGCCTGTAAGGGACAATTTTGCATTTTTTTTTTATTTCGATGCTGATGAAGAAGAGAAGACTCGTTAGAGCTTTCATTGGCAAATATCTTTCCCTCCGTGGCCGAGAGGTAAAGACAACTGTCTTGACTTCGATTTTGGGTGGATCGAGGACCGGTCCAGTTCAACTGAGTTTGGTAAGAATTTAATTCTGATCGGTGCTCGATCCACCCAAAACTGAATTCAAAGCTGGGCGTGGAGTGCAGGAAAACACTAGGCAGTACCGCGAGGCCAAGGAGGCAAACGTTATTTTCCTAGTGTTGTTAACTAATATTTAAGCAAATTTCATTAACTTGACTGTTGGGGACAGACCTGTAGGGTTGGTGCATTGAAGACTTCTCGTCGTTATTTCCCTTCGTTCAAGAAGACAAGTTGTCTTCATCGAGAAATAACGACGAAAAGACTTCAAGACACCACTAAACCACTACACTTTAAAGCTACAGTGTAGTGGTTTAGCTAGCTAAACCACTACACTGTGCCAATAATATATGGCTGACTTCTTCCTAACGCTTACGGTACGACCATGGATGCGCAAAGATGCGCAAACACATTAAAGCCTTGAAAGCAAGTGTTTTCTTTTAGGAAAGAATCAAGGACGACAACGCTTACTAAATCAAAGCCGTCTAGTCATGTTTTAAGTATTTCAGCTATGTTTAACGATCTTTTACCAGATCTTTGCAAGAGGAAAAGTAAAATTTTGCATCATTATTATTAACTTTCCGTCAGTCGTTTCTTTCTTGATCGAGCATTATATGCCATTGTGTTCAGTGTCCTTGATATAGGAGCCATATACTTATGGCCTTGGGTTTAATTCCCAAACACTGAATGGCAGTGTTTTGCTCTTCCAATGAGATAACAAGATGGCACTGTAGAACGCGTGGTTTTATATAAGCTACGAGCGTCAAGATATCCTTGATAGGTAACTATTGATCCTACAATGGACACTTATGTTCACTGCCAATAGGAACGTTTCCAACTCACAGCTTGTACATAATGGATTTTATAGGTTGTGTCACAAGGAAACTGCAGTTCGGTCGTAAAATCAACTTGTTTTCAAGGTTGCCGGGTTTTAAACATTACTGACACTGTTAATGTTGTAGCTCGGAATTGTAAAACAACGGCGGCAATGCAGTTTTCTTGTGCCATAACCTGTAAAATGGGTGGTTTTATCATTTATATAAGCTACGACCGCCAAGCTTTATCCTTGATAGGAAACAATTGATCCCACCAACGACATTTGTATTCTCTACCGATAGGAACGTTTGAGACTTACAGCTTGTACATAACGCATTTTATCGGTGAGTCGTAAAACCAACCTGTTACTGCTCAGCAAATTACCAGTTCCCTCGATCAACGATAGTCGATGAAGCTTGGCGCTCGTAGGTTGTGTAAAACCAAGCATTTTACAGGTTATAGCCAGGTTAGCAGTATCTGCAATGTTTCAAAGCAACCACGAATAGAAACTGACAGCCAACGTTCTGAGTTAAGGTTTGTAGAATATACTACATGATTAGTTACAGCATGACCAGGCATATAGTAAATAACGCATTGCCATCTTGTTCCAAAGTTATCTTATTACTTGAAAGAGCTGAAGACTGCCATGCAGTGTTTGGGAATCAAACCCAAGGCCATAAATATATGACTCCTATATCAAGGACACTGAACACAATGACATATAAAGCTCGATCAAGAAAGAAACGACCGACGGAAAGTCAATAGTATATGCAAACTTCGACTTTCCTTCTTGCAAAGGCCTGGTCATAAAAGATCGTTAAACATAGCTGAGCAACTTAAAACATGCCTACACAGTTTTGATTTAATAAGCGTTATCGTCTTTGACTCTTTCCCGAAAGAAGACATATTCTTTACAGGCTGTACAGTGTTTGCGCATCTATGCTTCATGCCTTCTTGAAAAGACCTCGCCATAAAAGATCGTTTAACTTAGCTGAACAACTCGAGCGCCAAGCTTCATCGACTATCGTTGATCGAGGGAAATGGTAGTTTGCTGAGCAGTAACAGGTTGGTTTTACGACTCACCGATAAAATGCGTTATGTACAAGCTGTAAGTCTCAAACGTTCCTATCGGTAGAGAATACAAATGTCGTTGGTGGGATCAATTGTTTCCTATCAAGGATAAAGCTTGGCGGTCGTAGCTTATATAAATGATAAAACCACCCATTTTACAGGTTATGGCACAAGAAAACTGCATTGGCGCCGTTGTTTTACAATTCCGAGCTACAACATTAACAGTGTCAGTAATGTTTAAAACCCGGCAACCTTGAAAACAAGTTGATTTTACGACCGAACTGCAGTTTCCTTGTGACACAACCTATAAAAGCCATTATGTACAAGCTGTGAGTTGAAAACGTTCCTATTGGCAGTGAACATAAGTGCCATTGTAGGATCAATAGTTACCTATCAAGGATATCTTGACGCTCGTAGCTTATATAAAACCACGCGTTCTACAGTGCCATCTTGTTATCTCATTGGAAGAGCAAAACACTGCCATTCAGTGTTTGGGAATTAAACCCAAGGCCATAAGTATATGGCTCCTATATCAAGGACACTGAACACAATGGCATATAATGCTCGATCAAGAAAGAAACGACTGACGGAAAGTTAATAATAATGATGCAAAATTTTACTTTTCCTCTTGCAAAGATCTGGTAAAAGATCGTTAAACATAGCTGAAATACTTAAAACATGACTAGACGGCTTTGATTTAGTAAGCGTTGTCGTCCTTGATTCTTTCCTAAAAGAAAACACTTGCTTTCAAGGCTTTAATGTGTTTGCGCATCTTTGCGCATCCATGGTCGTACCGTAAGCGTTAGGAAGAAGTCAGCCATATATTATTGGCACAGTGTAGTGGTTTAGCTAGCTAGCTAGTGGTAGCTTTAAAGTGTAGTGGTTTAGTGGTGTCTTGAAGTCTTTTCGTCGTTATTTCTCGATGAAGACAACTTGTCTTCTTGAACGAAGGGAAATAACGACGAGAAGTCTTCAATGCACCAACCCTTCAGGTCTGTCCCCAACAGTCAAGTTAATGAAATTTGCTTAAATATTAGTTAACAACACTAGGAAAATAACGTTTGCCTCCTTGGCCTCGCGGTACTGCCTAGTGTTTTCCTGCACTCCACGCCCAGCTTTGAATTCAGTTTTGGGTGGATCGAGCACCGATCAGAATTAAATTCTTACCAAACTCAGTTGAACTGGACCGGTCCTCGATCCACCCAAAATCGAAGTCAAGACAGTTGTCTTTACCTCTCGGCCACGGAGGGAAAGATATTTGCCAATGAAAGCTCTAACGAGTCTTCTCTTCTTCATCAGCATCGAAATAAAAAAAAATGCAAAATTGTCCCTTACAGGCGTTTCTTTTGGCAAGTTACCTAACTAAACTGGAAGTAAAGTAGTAGAACAAAGACCTGAGTAAGAAATAATGGCAAAAACATTTCGTTCGCGCAATAAAAACTGATTTTCAGCTTCCTAAAAAGATCATTGAATGTTATACATACGGGTATTTGCTGGCGGACAAAGGTCGTCTGACGTCATTTGCTTCTGCAACCCGAAGAAGAAGCTTCGATTTTTATGTCTCCTGACGAACATTTTGAAAGTCTCAATACAGTCTTAATCTTGAGTATAAATGTCCATTGATTGTACGGAAATGGCGAGGAAGGTACGAAAGAAACACAACGAGCAAATTGGAGCTAAAACGACGAAGAAATGGAAAAAAATTGCGAAGACAAATCTGCCGTTGTCGGGAGAAATCAAAATCAAAATGGCGTCGTCTTCTTCTCCAGTCTAGAAATGCAACGAAAATCGCTATTGTGTAGTTGGACATTAAAAGTATTGGATTTTTATTCGACATGTAAGCATTCTCTAACTATTCTGTGCACGTTTTAGTCATTAAATGTTATCTTGTTTGAAAACCCATTCGGTCTGCTTACCAGGGTGAAATCTATTTTAAAATCTAAGTTAAATATAGTTCAGATAAAGGATAAATCAACATGATCTTATAAATCTATACTCTCTTTTTGTCATGCCAGCAAGACCGTAAAAAGTATTCGCCACGATTTAAATTTCTTTCTATTTTACGGTTTCTATTTTTCTAATCTTAAATATTGACCTTCACGTTATAGATATTCCAGAGATTTTGCAAGACAAGCACAGACAACTGTGATGAGAGAAGCCACAGCCAAAAAGAACTTTCAAGAGGATTTAGTGGTAAAAACCCAAATATTACAATATACTTACTATCATTGCAAATTCTCTATTATACCCCCCCCCCCGGATTAATAGAGAGTTTATAATGATGATTATCATCATGTATCAAGTGCTGTACCAATAGTTTCTTCATTATTCTTTACAAATTTTAACTTACTTTTATTCTTTCTTTCTTTTTCTTCAAAACCTCTTCTGTTCTGATACACTGCACTCTATACAAGAAACATGCAAATTCAGACTTTCAGTTCAAATTCAAAGATGATTCCAAGCTAAAGGCAAGCGAGAACCATGATTTAACGAGTGTTTACATGACCAATGAGCTGCCTTTCATTTGAATTGCAAGTCTGAATTTCCTGATCCGTTTAATTTACCCTTTCTTTTCTCCAATCTACTTTTCCTCCTGTTCACCCTCTTCTTTCCCGGGTACTCCTTCCAGGATAGCACCCCCTTCCACTGGTTTCTTTATCCTGCTTCTCCCCTTCTTTACCCCAATCCCCCCTTATTTACTCCAATTTAATTTTCTTCCTCCTGTTTACTCTACTTCTTCGCCTAGTACCCGTCAGGGTAGTACCCCTTCCTTGACACTACTTCAATCTTTATGCTGCCCCCCCCCCCCCCCCACTACTCTCATAATTGTAAATTATTCATATGACGTAGTTACTGGAGAATTATTCATTCAGCTTGGCAATTACATTATATGATAACTACAGTGAAACACATTATTAATTCATTATGAGTTCCGCCTCATCGTCAGCAGTTTAGTTAAGTACCCGTGTTCCGGTGATTACTGATATTTTACAATTTTAATCATCCAGTCAACATTCGCAAACCGGAGTACCCGGGATAAACCCACGACTGACTAACTCCTCACATGGGTGTCACGAGTCTGAAGTAAGGATTGAACCCACGACCTCACATGTGATAGGCGTTTGCTCTGACGATTGCGCCACTTGGCTATTACTGTGCAGGATCAAACAATCCTACACGAGAAATTTAAATGCCGTGGCGTTGACTTGTGTTTCACTGTAATCATTTTGTAAGACAATTACTAAATAGTTTCCTGAGCAGGATAGCGTCATCCATGTACTTGGCATGTTGCCTTAGGTTCAACTTCAACATGAGTTTTCCCAAATATCCCGAAATGCCGCGCGCATGTATGACACTATCTTGAAGAGGAAACCATTTGGTATTTTATTACTCTCTTATTTTTTATCTGTCATTTGCGCAATCAATAAATATAATCCAGATTGGAGAAATTGTGGGCATTCTTGGGCGCCCGTTCTAGTTTCCTAACGTGGGCAATACTTTTTTCAATTTGTTTATTCACAAAATCCATCTAGATTTACTTCAAAAAAATTTGAGAAAAATATATAAATATATTTGTCCGCGAAAGTTAGGGAACTGGAAATGACACCAGAAATGTCTTTAAATTCCGCCATTTTGTGTTGCGCTTTTCTTGGAGTTGCATAGATACAGTTTAAGCTTACACGTACACGTTCTACACTTGCTGTACTTCTTGCTATCGGAATATCATCATGCCGGGAATTTGTCCATGAGTTTCTTCGTCGACTAACCTCTGTGACCTGTCACGCCTATTATAATTACTTAGTCCTCTCTAATGCTTGTGAACGTAGTTTTCTTTGCTTATCTTGTAAACAGTTTTCTGAACATCGTAATTTTTTTTTCAAAGAATGCCAAGTAAAAAGTGAATACAACAACCATCAACTAATGACGCAACAAGATGGGAAAGAATTCATATCGACATAAGAAGTAAATCACAAGCCGTCTCCATCAGATGTTAAGATGCAAATACTATCACAATGTACGGTTTGTTAAAGTCAATTTCAATTAACGCTTAGTGTCCTATATTCTAAAATATTTTGTAACATTAATTTTTTCCTTATTTTATGTTGGTTGACTGGACACGAGTGAGCTAGTTACCTACTGGACCGGCGTGATGTTCCGTGAAGAGAGTGCGCCAACCAGATGAAACCATAAACAGCATGATGAAACGAGAACAACCGAAGCCAAGAAGATCCAAAGATAGAGTGAAAGTAAGTTTTTTGATTTTATCTTGTCGTTTCTATTTTCTTTAGCAGTTCAGCTTTCGTTTCAATAAAAATTAACATCTCGCACTAACGTTGCTAGTGTTGGCAGTGCTGTAAAAAGCACACAGGATCTTTCACTACATTAAACAATAAAAAAACAAAATTCGACTTTCGAGCGAATTAAAGCCTTTCGTTGGGGAGTTGGTCGTAAAGATAGAAATTTAATGCGCTGTCTGCCATCTTAGATTCATATTTGATCTCGTTGACACGTAAAATCTTAATTCCCAAACAACTTGAAGTAAGCTAGTTTTGATAGATGTTACATTTCACCTGCAAAGTAATAGTTGAAGAGATATTGGTAATAAATTTGAGAGAGCTTTTGAGAGAGATTAGTGCGAGATATTAATTTTTATTGTTCGAAAGAGCTTTAAGAATTTACACATTCCTTACGTGTTGTTTAATTCTCGAGATATTTTGATTTAAAATCATAAATTAGGGTAGCTGCAAGTTGTGTGCGTGTGAGAAATAAAGACTCCTTCACGGCTATGATTTTCTTTTGTGTTTTGTTCACGATTTACTAATGATTCTCGAGATTTTAATAAAAAAATTTCATATTAACAGCTTACACAATAATTTGGCCGGCCTAATTAATAAACTATTTTATTATACATTGCAGTTGTTTTATGCGTTGTGATTGATCAGTTGTATGCAGATAAATGCGACTATCACACAATCTGCAGATAACTCAGTTATCTGCTAGCAGATAACTGAGTTATCTGGATGTTGAGCCTACGGTGCAGATTATTACAGTATGCGGTATTCGTTGGCATCAATGGTTGGCATGGCAACAACATTTTTTCGATATTTTCTGTTTCATGTTATGGCATCTTCCTTTTTAAGCTCTTCCGAGGGCGAAATGCGTCAATTGCTCGAGGAAAAAGACTTAAAATGTATAATAAAGCAATTATCGGATTCGGTTTTTGTGATATGCAAAATTATCAATCTCTCGGTAAGAGTTATCTGACTCGCCTTCGGCTCGGCTGATAACTCTTACCTCGACATTGATAATTCCGCATATCACAAAAACCTCATCCAATAATTGTTTAATATGTTATAGTTTATAAATTACTCGTAACTATCATCTCATGATTTAATTCTTTCTACTATTGCAAAGGGTGATGGGATGTGAAAAAAACGCACAAGAAAAGAAAAGAATGAACGATCCTGGACGACAAGACCCACAAAACAACAATCCACAAGAATGAGAAGACACGACATTGTAATAGAAAGTAGTGGTAATGTGCAAGTTAGTAGAAAACAAGATACTTATTATTGAGGGATCAAAGAGGATTTAATAGATATTTCTCGTTAATGAAAAAGAGAAGACAGCAAATTAAGTGAAAAAAATTGGATTGAAATAACATTGATATCAAATACATTCAACAAAATAATTAAATAGAATACCTAGGAGTTTGGCAGTCAATTTTCGAGTCAAAAAACAGGTAAAAATATGGTAAATGTCGACAATATTTTTTAAAGAAACAATACCTTAACGCCTGGAAATTTTGTCTCTAACATTTGGATTTGGATATTTCTAAAAACAAAACAAAATAACATGTAGGATTGAACGTTTTACAAAAATAAGTTTCGTAATAATGCCACTAAATTATAGTTGATGCATTTGGTCACTATTTTTGGTTTGCACATGCCGTCATTTCGTGTGATTGGGCGCCATCTTGGTTGACTCTGCAGATTACTTCAGCTGTTTACAGCGAAGTACTTGTGTCAATTTACTATTTCATCGTTAGTTTTAGCGTATTATGAATGATACTTTAAAGATGTATGGCTCGATAGGATCAGATATAATGAATAGATACTTTGTGGTTGCCATGTGTTTCAAACGTCAACAAAGATGGCGTCGATTGTAAACGATCAATTCCGTCGTTCTACCTTTAAAGAATGTGTTCTCTGGTTAAAAAGCGAGAAAATTTGACTTGTATTCCAATTCACCGTAGCAAAACAAATGGTGGCATGTCGATTTTACCAGAATTTAATGCGGGTATCAATCAAGAATAGCAGTGAAATGATATTTAACATAAGCTAATGGAAGTGACAAAATAACCTATCTGTCTGTTCCTCAAACGAGGTTAATTTACCTTAAGTTTTTAAACGATTTCAGACCGCAAGGCATTCTGGTAAAATCAACACCCGCCATCTTTTTGCTACATTAAATTCCCAAGGGAATATATCATTTCTTTGTTTCTTAGCTAATTTGGTTCATACATCCATGCAAATCAGTAGGATCATTATATTTTTTTGTGCATTTTAAATTCCCATGGGAATACGGCATGCTTTGTTTCAATGGTGATGCGTCTGTTTATGGTAATTACTGCATAATGCGAATCCTCTTTGATTATTAATATGATAAGTATCTTGGTGCTTTCAGATTTGTTTTGGTAAGCAGGAACAATGAAGTCATTGTTTGTGTACACTAAAGCAAATTACGAAGGTGGTTTGAGAGCAGCTGCGAGGTACCATGCAAATGAAGGCGTTTCGGTTAAATAAGTGTGAGAATTACGGCATTAAAAATTGCATGTCATCTACACTTAAGGATATAAGTTGCCAAAAAAAAAACAACTTTAGTGAATCTGTTGAGTTTCAATTGCTTTTTATTTTTGCCTAATTCTCATGCTTATTTGACCCAGCCTTGGACTTTGGTAAGTATCAGGGGCCGGTTGTATCAAAGGCGTTTAGCTTAAACGGTGGATAAGTCAAAAATATGAAACACGTTTCCGTGTTGTATAAACAAACCAGCTGAAGTTATTTGACCTGAGAAGAACAATTATATATAAAACTAAATATTTATTCTATTTCAACTCATAATTTCGGTTCCGTACTAGGTGTAAAACTGATTTTTAAATTTCACTTATCCACCGTTTAAGCTAAACGCCTTTGATACAACCGGCCCCAGGTTTATATTTACTCCGGAACAGTTAACACAACGAAAAGCCCATGCCCATTCAGCTAAGGTTTTACGTTTGAAAATTCAATCAAAAACTCAGTCTAAGTGGGTTTAAGTAGCTAGAGATAACGTAATTTATCTTTTTATTTTGCTTTTTTGTTTATAACGTAATTTATTAGCTAAATGTATGGACTGCGAGGGTGTGCGCCGTGTGTAAGTTGCATGGGGTTAGGTTTATTAAAGGAATTAAAATTTTTGAAAGTATGCTTAAAAACCAAAATCTGTCGTCACTTCTAACAAAACAGTTAAGAGTAGGTTTCAACATCAACTAAATTGATCTATACTATTAACTAAGAAAAATGCGAATTAAGTTTTATATTTTGCAAGCAAATTTTAAATAGAATTCTCACCTGTTTTTATGTACGAGCTTTTTCTGTTTACGTTTGATCTAAAATATCCAAATAAATTGCATTTAAAATGCATACTTTACCGAAATTTTAACTCTTTTAATTTTCGAAATTGGGTGGCAGTCGGGGTGGTGGTGGTGCATGCGGGTTTATCAGCTGTGAGTGACTGTGCGATGGTGAGGAAAGTGAAGGTAACGAATGGAATGCAGGAGCTTAGAACTGAGGAAGACAGCTTAGAACTGAGGCAGGTAGGCAGTTGGTAGGATCAGCGGGGGGCACTTGACATTTTGGCTTTGGGAATCAAATTTGCATGCTAAGTACTTAAGTCACTAACGTTTGTTGTTTTAATTTGTTAGGTACGCGCGGCTGCTCTCTAGGGAAGATCAACTTAGCAATTGTATTAGCACTTGCAAAGTTGGTCTTCTCTTTGCCGGCTACCCCGGCCAGTTCTCCGAGTGCTACTTCCACCGTGAATAAGTAGAAGTACTTGTACTACATGTATAAGTACTTCTACTTAGGTGAAAGTGGCACTTGGGGAGCTGGCCGGGGTAGGGGGATTTTTTTTATTCAATTTCTCAATTCCCATGGGAATTGAATTTTTAATTAAAAAGGGGTCACAAGTAAATTTTGTAAACAATTTATTAAAAAAATTTGTAAAGATTACATACAATTTGAATAACAATAAAAAGAGATTAACTACCACACATTGTACTTATTAAAATAACAACAGAAGAAAACAGAACATGGCAGAGAGAACAATAACACAAGTGAATGAACAAAGTCCTAAAAAACTTGGGTCTTTTCAACGTAAGTAAATGTTTATACTTCAAAATATATTATAACAATGAAACAACTTGAAGTGATAAATTTTGAGAGTTTTGCAAAGGTTTACCCAGCATATAACGAGTTGTTTCACAATTACAAAGAAAAACATGTGGCTCAAAACATGCAACTGATAGAGATGACGAGAAGGCTTAACAAGTCTAAGTAGAAAGGTTTTCAAAAGTTAGTCACATTTTTATAACCATATGTAACTACCCTGTCAACTCTCCCAGTGGGAAGAACCGGAGTACCCGGAGAAAACCCACGAGTTTTGGCGGAGCGTTGACCAACGCTTTTTCAAATACAGCCAGCCTCACAGAAGAAAGGTATTTTTGTCAAAAGAAAAATATCATTTTTAATCAATTGTGCTTTTATAAGTCAGAAAAAATACATGCACGAATTACCAACGAATTTTGATGGCTTTGAGACATGTAACGTGGGCACATAATTCTTCCTAAAAATACTTTTTTGTACTCGAAACAACCCTTCAAAACGTCGAAAAACAACGAAGAAACGATTTTTTTATAAATTCCAAATTGACCAAGCTGTAATGTTCGGAGCCACATTTTTCTTATTGCGTTTCTAACCTGACAATGTGAAATGCACTAAACATTGCTACCTTTATTTTTTTTAACAAAAAATTCAAAAATACATAGAATAAAAACCAAGCATTTTTAGAATATTGTGTGTAGCACGACATTTTTCAGAAACCAATCTCTTACACTTTTCTTTGCATAACAGTGCATGCGATCTATTTTTCGCAAAAAAATACAAAGAAAGTCTCAGACATCTCATTTTTCTGGTGGGCACAAGAACAGAAGCTTTTTGTTCAAATTGTGATAATTTATTTGAGATAACTTTGGGCAAAATTCTATTTTTCATTGAAAACAGCCGAAAAATCAATGCTTTGGCTTTGCCCAGCAACTAATGAAGTCACTCGATAGTGAAGTTGCTTTATATACAATTGATAGTTTCAGTGTTAAAGGAGACCAAAATAAAAGTAGAAATACATAACTTAGATTGATCTTGGATTGAAAAGTAAAAAATTTATTCGAAGAATCAATTTAAATTTAGTCTTTTTGGAAGGTACCATTGTCAGGTTAGGAACATATCTCTTTGAAGTATAAATTCATCTTTACTTACTTGTTGAAAAGACTATATTCAAGAGCCATGTAAACCTGTTTTCTTATATTATTATTACCACGCAAGTATTACAAAGTGGAATATTTGAAATGTAAACTTGAACTGAAGCAAAGGAAATGCACATACAAATTCAGAAATATTTCAATTGCCAAAATACAAATTCACCACAACCAAACAATATAAAAAGTTCCAGTAGGCAATATGTTGTAATTTTAATTAAGAAACTTATAAAGTAATAAATCATACAGGAAACACAAAAGAAATCATTTTCTCATCTTACAGAATCGGTATTTTCAAAATCACTTTGCTATAGATCTGATGTATAAAATTGACGAGTTTCACAAGCCATTTACAACATTCGCATCTGTGTATGTCAGATATCTCGCCTTCAGCTTGGGTTTGTATATCCGATACAACCCGGTCACTTGTATTGTAAATAGTACAAATCAAAATTGTTATCAAATCAAAGTCTCAAACTACTGTAATTTAAATTATTCTACTCCATATAATGCCAGACAGTTTTACTTTTTCTCAGGAAAGACCTTATGTTCAACAAGGTAAATTTGGCATGTTAATTAAGAAGTCTGTAAAATTTGAAATTGCATAGTATCAACTAAAAGCTTCATGTGACTTAAAACTTTTTCAAGTCGATGTAATACGAAGAACTCTGGTAAAGTATTTACTGTATCCAGGCATCAATAGAAAACTTTTAAAATTAAAAATTGTAGTTACTTATACTTATTATTGGCCAACATCTGTACTGCTTGTTTATCTAGAAAATCTGGCATACTGTCAATTTTTTTAGTCCAAGGAAACTTTTTTACTCTTAAATTCTTACATCCGCCACATCTTTTCTTTGCTAATAAAAAGAGCCCACAGAATTTATTTGGCAAGTTGTGGTTTTCTTTTTCATTTAAGATATGTAATTAATTGATAAAGTTAAAGAACAACTGCATCAGTTCATCTCAATTCCAAACAAGTTCCACTTTGTAAACAAAAGACAATATGCTAGCTTATTTTGTCGTTAATAAGTAGTTCATCTTAAAGTTTGAAAGTCAACATTCTAGTACAAAATCACAAAGTCTGTATCTAAGATAAATTACCAGTAGTATAAAATATTACAAAGTATTTTTTTAACTTAAAGGGTCCAATATAACATTGAGAACTATTGTGATTTTCAAATGAACTTTCCAAACTTTCAAATGAACACTCAAAGCCAGCTTAAACAAAAGATGATTGAGATAGTAAACCAGGAAATAACATAGGTGTTGTAATTTTTTATCAAAAATATGATATAGTGCATATAACAGAAACATTTCAATTAAAAAGTAGAAATATATTTCCTGTGGTTAGTTTTAATTGCTATATATATTGAAATTTTAGTATAATAATGGATGTTTTTGTTTCTGGCAAAGTCACCTCAATCTCCTTATGTTTAACCAACATTACAAAGTCAAATAATGACAAACACGAATGATTAAACACAAATTTATATTTTAATGGGTAAAAATAAATATGTCCAAATTAGTATAATCATGCATATAGGTCTAGTAGGGTACCAATTTTTAGAAACAGAATTGTGTTGTTTACATATATGATTGCTTCTCTGAATGGGGAGCAGTCCCCTCGGGTGTGCCTCAGGGAACTAAACTTGGCCCTTGGCTCTTCCTGATTATGATAAATGACTTGTCAGTCTCAGACCCATTCAGCTTCTGGAAATACGTTGATGATTCGACTGTATCCGAAACTGTTATTAAGGGCAACCCAAGTGAAGTCCAATTGGCAGCCGACCAAATTCATGACTGGTCAAAAGAGAATAAGTTCCAACTTAACTGTGACAAAACTAAAGAACTCACTATTACTTTTACTCATTCGCATCAGGAAGCCAATCTACCACCTATACATGTTGAAGGCAACCCGATAAGAACAGTAACCAGTGCCAAGTTATTGGGTGTAACAATAAATTCCAAACTCTCGTGGAATGACCACATTGCAAATCTAGTGGCAAAGGCATCTCGGAAACTATATTTTCTCGTACAATTAAAACGAGCCAAAGTGTCCACTGCGGATATGGTGGCATATTATTGTACATGTATTAGATCCTCCTTAGACTATGCTTGCCAAGTGTTCCATCACGCGCTACCAAAATACTTGCGTGCAGACCTGGAACGCATCCAAAAGAGAGCAATGCGTTGTATTTTCCCGCACCTGCCATACTCTGCTGCACTGGTCGAAGCAAATATCAATTCCGTCAATGAGCGACATTGTTACCTCACCGCGAAACTCTTCAAAGAAATTTTAGAGAACCATAATAATAAATTGAATCATCTTATCCCAAAAGTTAATGAAACTCCCAGACCCATTTTAAGGAAACAAAGACCACTGAATGTACCACGAGCAAAAACTGATCGCTTCTTTAACTCCTTTATAGTATCTGGTTGTAGGGCATATAACGACAGTAACAATTTCTAAATAATTCTTAGAGAATTTTATTGTATATATTCTACCTAACATTCTTACTATTGTATTATTTATTTTCATGTAAAGTTACGCAATTCAGCTTTTTGTGGCTGCAACGTATTTCTAATAAAACGATCTATCTATCTATCTATCTAGAGGCATAACATATAAAATTGCTAGATTTGATATTTCAGTTTTTTAAGAAGGCCTTTTGTATGTGTTTTCATGAACTCCTGGGCCATAATTCAATTGATTTGAACCAAATAAGATTCTAACTTTCTTTTAAAACACAGTTCATCATTATTTGACTTTTTCTAAGTTTAAAATGCTTCTGGAGCACATGAGATTCCACGGTATGTGTACCCACAAAATAATCGTCAAATTAGGTGAGAATGAAACCGTCATGTCCAAAATTATACCGTCCCAAATTGTCCCATATTCAATATTGTACATGCAATATTCCAATACCTTTAACAATTTCATTTTTCATAATCTGCCAGTTGTTGAGAGGAGGTTAAGCATTTTGTCGATCTACAAACAAATTTCAAAGAATTCTATTGAAGATAGATAACTGAAATGGTAAACAAACTGCAAAAGATAACAATGCAAGTGGTTGTGTAAAAACTAAAGACCACGTAAAGTCGGCCATTCTGTACAGTGTTTGGATTTGACAGTTTGAATTTTAATTGCCTCAAGAAAAGTCTAAAAGGCATTAAAAACATAACATTCCTTGTTCTTTTTTAACCTCCCGACCTTGCACGACTCCCACATCCTGCTCCGTCTCCTCCTATCCACCTCCCACCCTCAAGGCCCTGTCGCACGGTGCAATTTTTCTTGCACTTGTAACTGCTCCGTCTCCTTCTCTATCCACCTCTTACCCTTAAGGCCCTGTCACACGGTGCACTTTTCCTTGCATTCACCGTAGCAAAAAAGATGGCGACATGTCGATTTTACCAGAATGCATTGCAGGTATCAAGAAAGAATACGTGGGAAAAGATGACAAGAAGCAAAGCTACTGGATTGAAATTTTAACACAAGTGTGAAAATAACCTATTGTCTTCTGTCTGTTCTTCAAAAGACGTTAATTTGCCTTTTTAAACAATTTCAGACTGCCATGCACTCTGGTAAAATCGACATTTGCCATCTTTTTTGCTACAGGGAAAATCTACTCTTAAGTAAATTTGTGACAAATGTTTGGTGCGTTAAAAAACCCCAGCAAACTGTGATGGAAACTTGCATTTGCCAATTTTACATCTCCCAATAGTAGAATTGCATTTCAAGTTGCAAGAAAAATTGCATTGTGACAGGACCTTTATTCTCCAGTGTTCCCGCCAACCTGCTCCCACCATTAGATGGAAAGTCCTTTTTTCACTACATTTTAGTAATTAGGCTACCCCCCTCCTCTCACAAGTCTGTAATCGCCTGACGAAATCAATTGGTCGACAGTCCAAGGCATGTTTTGTAATCGAAATTCACAAAATTAAAATTAAATTGCCTTTTTTCAATAAATTTCAACCAGAACCAACTCTATACATAGAACTGTCTCAGCATACTTTCTTCGACAATCTCAACAATTCAAGACCTCATTCAGTTTCTATAGCGGATTTCATGGTATTATTATCGAACCAACTTCAACTGAAAACGGTAGCCTTAATCTTACATGCGACCATAGCCATGCTTGGAAAGCACAAACTTACAATACTCGAAAATTGTACTTATTTCCAGTCTGATCTCTCAAAAATCGATCTCTATGCACAATCTAAGTACTTTGCTACAAATAATGATAGAAAATAAAGCATATTACCTTAAAACAAAGTTAGGATGCATGAAAATTTAGAGGACTTTCAAGGAGCAAAATCTTCGAGCTAGAGAAAAATTTTGAAATCTTCGAGCAGCGTCGGAAACCGACGAATTCCGAGGAACGCCGAAACTACCACTTTGTGTCGACATGCTCCGAGCAAGTTCCTTGTTCCTGATTCAGAAGAAGCTGTATCACAGATCAGATATATACAGATAGGGAACTCGCACTCAATAACCTCAATTTTTGTGTCCCCGTGCCACGTCATTCCACGCGCCACGCAAATTGCTCTGGCAAGTGTCGTTCGTCGTGTTTTCAGTCAAAAGCATAGGAAAAACGCCGTTCGAAAGTACAAAAATGAATATTTTTGCGAAGTTCCTTCACCGATCTTCATTTTGTATGTATGTAGATATTTCAGTAGAATTTGCGTTTGATTCTTGTGTAGAAATTTCTAAATTTCCTTAAAAGTAGGAATAAACCAGAAAATGACGGAAACACGCTCTCAAAACTTCACCGCGACACATCGCTGGAATTTGTCGTTTTAAAGCATTTTGCATGAGAATCTTTGCACGTAAAACCTTCTTGCGGTTTAGATGTTCTAGCATGCACGTTTAAATGCGTGTTTTGTTGACAAATTTCGCTAGAAATTGAGTTTAAACGCCGTGTTTAGGTCGGCTCACGCGGTTTGTGCCAGCGGTATCACCCATGAGCGCTGCACCGACTTCTGACACCGAAAAAAAATAAAAAAAAAAAAAAACAGAAACGGGGCCAATTTAAAACTCCGCCTCGCCTACGGCAGGCGGAGTAATAATTGTATTCATATTTGGCCAAATTAGTTTGTGAAAACATACAAAAGGAATTATTAAAAAAGGAATAACTTTTCTGGTTCCCTTACCACTTGCCTGGATAAACTGTTGTTAATGGTCATTTTAGGGAAAATATCTTTTGCCTGCTGTCACAAACTCACAATTATTATATTGAACAGTGGCAATATAATGCCTGGACAGCAATTTCTGATAGTGCTGCTTATAATTTTTAAAATACTGTGCACAGAAGACAAATTTCTCATTGTAACTAAGCATGTTCTTCAATCCAATTTCATTTTTTGCTGGCTTTTGACATGAAATAAAATACAGTCAATTGAAATTCATCATAAACAAATTGCTCTTTATTCAAGCAGTTTGATAACATAGTACTCTGTTTGTAAAACATGGATTTTCTATTTTGACTAAATTCATAATTATATACCCAATTAAAAAACAAAGTTTATATCAGTGGCAAAACAAATTGGTTTGTCATTACACTGCATTCCAGACTTACATGCAAATCCAAATATTTTGCAATATTTAACAAAATTCTAGTATTGATTGTTGACTATTCTTTTCCACAGTTTACTGTGCGAGACTCACTCAATTCTGTTGATTATTATTATCCTGATTTTTGCTTGGCTTTGTGTTCCACATTATAGGAAAAGCATATTGGAAATGTCAAAATGGGATAAATTTGAAGGGTCACGACTTTATAGGATACCCTAAAGGTCGAAATGTCGAGAGAGCACTGGGACCGAGTTGCCCTAGCCTGTGTTTTGCGTATCCCCATACATATAATAACTATCAATATCGAGTCATTCTTGGGTTGTCACATTTCTCACTCACTAGGGACTGTATCTACTTCACCAAATTTAGCTAAAGAGGGAGCGCGTAGCGCGACAATCATTACTTGCCCTTCGGGCTCACGCTTTAGCTAAATTTGGTGAAGTACAGTCCCAGTGAGTGAGAATAGTTTTAATATAGCAAAACAGTACGCTTATTGTCGCGCTACGCGCTCCCTCTTTAGCTAAATTTGGTGAAGTAGATACAGTCCCAGTGAGTGAGAAATACACAAAACACAGTGGTAACTCTATCCCAGTGCTCTCTCGACATTTCGACCTTTAGGGTATCCTATAAAGCCATGACCAAATTTGAAGGGAAAATTAAGCTTGACGGTTTATTACTGTTAGGTATAGTTAATTTAAAACAGCGTCAATGTAAACATTATAACTACTTGACCAGCATGCACAACTCTGTTAATATTTTATGCAACCATCATTCTTCGAAGTTGGAAAAAATCTTCAATCTATTCACATCGTCCAACTTTTAACTGGATCACGTGGAATATCTTTGTATAAACCAACAATGCCGTTTTAAAGGTCATCTTTAGATTTGTACTGCCTTCGGTTTGCGTGATCGCTCGCCTAAGGGTGATCCATGTTTTTTAAGTTGGATTTGCCCCTGAAGATCAGGCTGGATATTTGTTTTCATGTATTGCTAAAACAAATTCCAGGTATATGGCGGAAGGACTTATAATAATGAATGGCGTCCTGCCTGGCCATGCATAAAAAAACAAGTTTTTCACGGATATATGCATTTTGTATGGCGAAATTTGGTGGGCCTGGTGATAAAAGGCACGGAAGGTACATTAATCTAGGCAAGATTAACGTGCTCATCTTCTCAGTGATAGTCGATAATGAGATGTTTCAATGTTGATCATATGTTTTTGATGATGGCTTTTTGTGTCTTATGTACTACGGGAAGAAGAAACTTACCCATTACAAAGGAACAGCAGCTTAGTATACACCATAGGGTTGTTTTTTATGCCACACGACTTTCTGTCATATCCCTCAACTTCGTTCTAGTAAAATATGAAAAAAGGGAATAGCCAACGTGGTCACCAGGGGTAAATCCCACTATGAAAAGTTCGGATCATCCTTAAGACGGGGATCGCGTTGAAGTGTGACAGTACAAATTCAAAGATGATCTTATAGAAACGCCTTTGCGCCTTCATCTACAGATATTCCATGTGATTCAGTTAGGAGTCTAAACTTATGAATGGGTTGAAGATTTTTTGCACAACTTCCAAGAATGATGGTTGTATAGAATATTAACTGAGTTGTGCATGGTGGTTAAGTACGCTGTTTTGAACGAGCTATACCATAGGCATCCCAGCGCACGTCACGTCAGTGCATATTATTATTATTTATAATATCCTGAGGCTGGCAACTCTTTCAACATAGTAAACTGACAGACGCTTCAAAGAAAAAAATTAATACAATTTACTGCAAAAAAACTGGATACAAATGACCTTGAATATCTCTTCTACATTTCAGGATAGTTTTTAGACAAAAACACGATTCGGAAACACTTAAATTTGTTCAATAAAAAGTGTTTTTTATTGAAATTTTTCGTGTCGATAGGCGGGATGCAAATTGCCCTACAAACGTCACTATCGGAAGCAACTTCTGCTAAGCTGCTATTGGCTGGTGAGAACGAGGAATCGCCGAAGAAAGACGAATTCAACAGCAGCCAACAGGAACTTAGCCTTGCTTAGCTGAAGCTGTTTCCGAAGATGACGTTTGTTGGGCACTTTGCATCCCGCCTATCTACACTGAAAATTTCTATCAAAGAACAAATTTTATTGAGCAAATTTCGGTATTTTGGAATCTCAGTTGTTTTTATCTGAACACTATATCGAAATTTAGAAGAGGTATCCAAGGTAATGTGTATCTAGCTACCTCCTCCGCGGGCGTTTTGATTGGGACCGGCTGAACGGAGAGTTATGAAGTGGAGAGTTATCTCGGAGAGTTATGATTTCGGAGAGTTATGTCCGAACCACGCCCACTTTTTTAAAACAGCCACACCCAATTTCTTAACTCTCCTGATTATTATCTGAATTAACATGGGAGAGTTATGTTTTTACGTAACTCTCTCTCATCAACATTATGAAGATGTTAGAGAGTTATCATTTTTTATAACTGTCTGTGCTCACAATTGAGGAAATAAAGAGAGTTTTGAGCTCGGTGTTTATTATTAGCATGACAAAATTACTGATTGGTTGAATACAATTATTTCATTAATTGCACTGCATTTCGATTAATGATTTTTCCAAAACTACGAAATGGTGGTAAAATTGAATCGGCGAGTTTAAACACAAACAAAATTGTTAAGAAAGCGGAATGCCTGTAGAAGATACAAACAAAACACAAAATTTTCGCTAAAAGTCTGGCAGGACTGGAATGTAATAATTGTCTTCACTGAGAATTATCATCTACAAGAACTGGATAAAGCGCTTTAATACTAATTGTGAGGTTGGTACATGCGATTTTGTCATGCTAATATTAAACAAGTAATCATGCGATGTTGTTCGTACAATTATAGATTAATAGTACTCGAGATGTTTGATAAAATTTTGCCAAATCGGACTTGGCCCGGTGGCCGCATAATTACCTATAATACTAACACTTTACAGTGATAGTTGACAGCAGAAAACTTCAGCTAGGAGTACGGGTAAATAAACAGGTATATTCGGTAGTTTTTATGATTGTTTTAACTTTCAACAAAGCTATTAAACAAACAGGTCCCCCAAACAAACAATATATAATGCGCCGGAAATACAGGTAAAGGCTAAATAAAACCTTTTAAATCCTTCAAAACCTGTTCAAACTTACCTAGCATCAATCACGTGTACATAACCATAAGCTAAAATCAGTGATAATCAGCGATAATCATAAGCGAAGGAAGGAAAGCTTTGGCGTTGGGTAATATACAGAAAGTAATGTAGTGATTAGAACAAATGTATTGTAGTGTAGTTCTCCTAAATCATAACTCTCGTATGTAATCATAACTCTTTAACATCTTTATAATGTTGACAAGAGAAGAGTTACGTAGAAATATAACTTTCTCATGTTTGCTTAAGCAAACATCGGGAGAGTTAACAAACTGAGCGTGGTGGTTTAGAAAGGTGGGCGTGGTTTGGGCGTGGTTCCAACATAACTCTCCATTTCATAACTCTCCCATTAGTTATACCCTATTTTATTTGTTTGAAGCAAAAGTATAAACGTGTGTCAGTTTACGTGGTGAAAGAGTTGCCAGCCTTAGGATATTTGTCTGATTTCCCCTCCTAATTTATCCTATTTTTGACATTTCATATATGCTTTTCTGCATTTGCATATAGTGTGAAACATTAAGGACAGCAAAAAATCCCGAAAATAGCAGCCACGGCGGTTGTAATGTTCTGAATTGAGCGAGTCTTGTACAGTATATGGACAATAGTAACAAACAATCAATAATGGCATTTCACCTGTTTTTATTAATTATTGAATTTGCATCCTGGAGCGCCGTGGATTTGATTTTGTCATATTTTACTGATTAAACATGCAGATGATGAGGTGGTTTTATCACAAACAATCCACTCCATGTACTACTTTCCATAGGGGAAGGTTGACAGGGTAGGTTAGGGTAGGTATTAAAAGTATGACTGACGTTTCCAAAAAATGGAACAAAAATTCACTGCCTGATTATTTTTACCAATACTTTTATATAAATTTATTTACAAAATGTACATGTGACCAGTTTAAATTAAAAATTCAATTCCCATGAGAATTAGCGAATGAATCTGCAAATGCTAAATGCAAATTGCTAAGTTGATCTTTTGTTGAGAGCAGCCCGAGCATGTATCAAACAAATAAAACAACAAACGTTAAGCAATATGTAAATTTGATCCACAAGGTCAAAATGATCCTACAACTACCTGCCTAATAAGTTTAAACCTGTCTTCCTCAGTCCTAAGCTCCTGCATTCCATTCGTTACCCTCACTCCACCATTGCACAGTCACTCGTATATAAAACATGTGAGAATTATTCCTCAAAAACGGAGTAATAATTCATGAACATAAAGGGAACATACCCCTGAAGGCGTCTTTCATACCCGTGGAGGAGATTTTTTCAAAACTTTTGCTCCGATTTTCTTGGCTAATACAACATTTATATTGAAAATTGTTTACCAAACAAACTGACAAGATGTGTATAAAATTATCATATTTGAAGTCATTTAATACACTAAAAAGATTGGGTTTTATCGTATTTAAAACGCTCGGATGAAAAACAATTTGCCTGTTGATGTAAACAAATTAAACTGTATTTTAGCCCGCTACAATTTGTTCGTTTTAGCCTGCAAAATAAGTCGTAATGCCCGCTTAAATTATTATTATAATATATCTTTGAACCATATATTTATTTGTAACTATGAAATAACATGTTGTACCTTTCACTTCTGTGTCAAGATTGCAACATATATGCACTCCTAGCTAGTTGTTTTATGATTATTTATCTGCAAGAATAAAGATTTATCTTGAGAATAGCAATTTTTTTAACATTGTCTTTGTCCTTTTTCTCCCGTGTTCTCTTTTCTTGCATTGCTATTTGAACGAGTGTAGTGTGTGGTAGTTAATCTATTTTTATTGTTATTCAAATTGTGATTTTAGAAATTCTTTTCAATTATTTGTTTAAAAAATTTACGCGTGGCCCCATTTCATTAAAAATTCAATTCCCATGGGAATTGACAAGTTAAACAAAAAATAGGTACGCTACGCGTACATGTATCTGCCCACAGCATTAAATATGTAGTGCAATGATTGAGTTGAATAAATATTGAAATAAATAGTACGATGTGTTTGAAATGATTACTGTATAATATAAACTTTTAAATAAAAACATATTTGAAATGAATATAACATAAACTTTTAATAACGGTATCATTTCAGAAGTAAACATTTGAAATATTTTAGCATTTATCACAATAATTGTTGGAACCAAATTTGGATATTATTGGTCGATAAAAATCTATATAAAAATGCATGTCTACCAAACAATGCATGAATCAAATAACTTTAGTTCTACAAATATGGTTTACTACAGGGTGTATAAAAAAGTAAACCCTTTGGAACGCTTTTTAACTGTGACTGTGATTCAAACTCTTCTTGTCAAGTCATACAGCCTCGTACCCAGGTGCTTTTACGAAAAGTTCATCATTTCAACCAGTGTTACTACTCTTACATATACAGATCAGTTGCAAATTGAGCAAGCGCATAAGAATCGTATTGCAGTAACATTACAGTGTAGTTAATAACATAAGAATCAAAAGTTGTCCAGTTATGAAGTGGAGGAGAAAATGAAAACATACTTGCATGCATGCTTAATCTGCAATTGGTCTGTATATGTAACACTGACACTTTTATTAATGACTAAAAGTGCCTGGGTATGAGGCTGGGAATTTGGCAGGGTTAGATAGCATGTGTGCACATTAATTGTTATGTACAGTACTGTTGTGGTTGCACTGCCCTTGATCAAAGCTAAACACAGTAATATATATGCCCCCTTAACAAAAACAAAATTTTTTTTGCTCATATATTTTGACCTTTTTGTAGATCTGTACAGTGCGTTGAAAGTTAGGGCAAAGGCTTATCCAGATGATCGATCATGAGGAAGTGAACTCTGATGATGGAAAGTGCACAGAAGGTCAATATTTTTCATGTTTTATTTTGAATTGAAGTGCTTTGAATATTGTTTGGCTGCTATTTAATATTGTTTGCTATATATGGCTATTTATTTTCTTGTCACAAAAAACCGTGGAACTTGATTTCCACAATGAGTGACTATGTTTATGTTTTGAAAAAATACAAATACGAATCAAATAGAAATAACCGGTCAAAATCGTTAATTTTTACCTCAGAAAACAAAATGCCATTAATAACTGATCTGTTACGAGAAAAAATCACCGTGGCTAATTAGATGCATTAATTTTTACTATCTAAGCTAAAATTTGTCAATTTTAATCCCTAAATGGATCATAATTTTCAACAGATTTTTACTAAGTTCTCAACGGGTAAGAAAATGCGATTTCGATGAGCAATTTTTATCTAAATCGTATTTGCTGAATTTAACAATGGACAGTGACATGTAAAAGCTAAATATCTGGTCTTTCCAACTCTAGAAAAATTATTGCTGTATGTTAAAAATAGACCACTTGCGCGTGACGTCACACTCAACGATTTCGTAATTTAGCGGCCATGTTGGGGGCAAATTTAAAAACAAAATGTGTATTTTTCAAACACAATATTAATACACGCGGCGTACGTGTTTTTTAATGAAATATGGTGAATGTATGTTCATTTTTGAATTGCAACTGTGCTTAACTGTGCTTTTTGCATTTGTTGACATTTCACACAACACAATTTGCCTCCAATATGGCGGATGGCAACGCGACGTGTGACGTAACTGCAAGTGGTCTATGCACCCTGTATTGCAGTTTAGCCTCGGGCTTCTGAGCTGGTTGCGATTATATCGAACGATACCCTCGGCCTCAGTAATTATCTATTTTAGTCCTCCTCTCTAAAGCTTATTAAATAACGTTGTTTTCTTTGCTTATCTTGCAAATAGTTTTGTAAACGTCGTAATTGTTCATTTTTTCAAAAGGTATCAACTTGTAAAAAGTGAATACACCAACCACCAACCAATGAGAGAACAAGATGGAAATAATTGATATCGAGTTAAGAAGTGAATCACTAGCCATACAGGGGGAGGACCGAAAAAAGTGGCCCCCTATGAAGATAGGGTTTTTAGACTATAATTTTGTAAAGCGTGCGGAAAACGTAGAGAAATTCATAAACAGGACTGTACAATTACCAAACATGACCGAAGGACTAACACTTTTGAACCTCAAGTGTAATTTTCATCACACAAACAGATAAATAATAGTATGTTTTGTGATTAAATTGAATAGTTCAAATGGCTTCCCATCAACCGTTGCTGAAGGCATTCCCTTCGATTTAATAACAGCTTTGCATCTACTACCCATGCACTCCACAAGTTTTTTCAAGTATTCGTCATTTATTTCGTTGCATGCAGTTTTAAGAATTTGGAAAAGTTCAACGATCGCAACGATCCCAAACACACAAGTGGAGTTGTTTCCAAATATCTTGCAAATAAGAAGATTGATGTCATGCGATGGCCAGCTCAGTCACCAGATTTAAACCCTATTGAAAATTTATGGTCTGAAATGAATCGTAAGACTAAAAATAGAAAACCAAAGAATGAAGATGAACTTTTCCAAATTCTTAAAACTGCATAGAACGAAATAAATGACGAATACTTGAAAAAACTTGTGTAGAGCATGGGTAGTAGATGCAAAGCTGTTATTAAATCGAAGGGAATGCCAACAAAGTACTGAAAATAAGACACAACACGATAACGAGAAATTAAGTTAATGTGACAATGGCATTGTAAATTGTACAAATGTGACGTAATGTTGAGTTGTTAACGTGTTCATTACGTGAAAACGTTTTTAATACCGCCAAACAACTGCAGCAACGGTTGATGGGAAGCCATTTGAACTATTCAATTTAATCACAAAACATACTATTATTTATCTGTTTGTGTGATGAAAATTACACTTGAGGTTCAAAAGTGTTAGTCCTTCGGTCATGTTTGGTAATTGTACAGTCCTGTTTATGAATTTCTATACGTTTTCCGCACGCTTTACACAATTATAGTCTAAAAACCCTATCTTCATAGGGGGCCACTTTTTTCGGTCCTCCCCCTGTATATCCATCAAAAGATGTCAAGATGAAATACTATCATATTGTACGGTTTGCCAAAGTCATTTGCCATCAAATTTTCGTTAAGCGCCCAATATTTTGAAATATTTTGTTATGCCACGCATATAACCTTATTGCTATAGTTTCTACTGTTTTGTTATGTCGCGCATGTAACCTTATTACTAGTTTTTCTACCTACGTTTTGTTATGTCACGCCTGTGACCATTACCATGTTTTAACAAAAAAATGACCCTGGAGGGGACCTAATTAGAGTGGACCTAATTAGGTTTCCAGGTTCAATTCCTGGAGCCGTATAGATGTGCAATAACTATAATAATGATGTACACTAACTATCAGTATAGTTAGTAGAAGGTGAGCATACTAAATATAAAATAGTACTAGATACTTACAGTACTTTATACTAATCCCAGTTTTCGTAACTTTATAGTTCTCTGTTTTCTAGTTATTATGGTTAACATTAGGTAACTCCACATGTCGTGCGCACAAGGTAAGTCTAGTCTAGTCTACTATGTCTTACCTTAGTTAACTACAAGAAACTCTAGTCTGCCTTACTAGTAGACTAGAGTTACCTTAGTTAACTCAGGTAGAGTTAGACAACATTGGATTTGTTTTGTTTAGGAACTTATCTTTGGTGTTAGTAAACAGGTTTAGTTTGGTTGTTGTTATTCTCGTTTTAATTTGTACGTTAACGTTAAGACAACGTAAAAGTTTCTTTTTGAAGCCACGTAATAGCTGTTCACCTCTTGTACCAATATATGGCATTTCTAACCATAATATGGGTCGATTGTCATTGGTTTCTGTCTCGTTCTTGTCCTCGTTGTCAAAATGTCGGAAACGTACATTTACAGGACAATACACACATTTTGACAGCTTTGTACCATGGAAACATCGTATTGCTTGGATTCGCTCTCTCCTCAGTCGCATTCATAAAATCTGTTCACCTACCAAACTTTCACAAGAACTGCAATTTGTTAAAGAAAATTGCTTCTTGGAATGGCTATCCCAAACATGTTGTCTGACTTGTCTCTTTACTAATAAAACGCTTCAAACAACACCAATCTACAAGCAACGAGGACAACAACAAGACAGAAACCAATGACAATCGACCAATATTATGGTTAGAAATGCCACATATTGGTACAAGAGGTGAACAACTACTACGTGGCTTCAAAAAGAAACTTTAACGTTGTCTTAACGTTAACGTACAAATTAAAACGAGAATAACAACAACCAAACTAAACTTGTTTACTAACACCAAAGATTAGGTTCCTAAACAAAACAAATCCAATGTTGTCTACGAATTTACTTGTCCTAAATGTAATAGTAGCTACATTGGTAAAACTGACAGGACTCTACTAGAACGGGCGAAAGAACACGCTTACAAAGACCAAGAAAGCGCTGTCAACAAACATTTAAATTCTTGTCATGACACCAACTATTTGGACAGTAAAACTAACAATGAACTGACAAAATTCGTAATGATCAACTCAAAAATCATAGACTCATCCAATAACTGGAATCTATTACTCTACAAAGAAGCATTACACATCAAAAGACGCAAATCCATATTAAATAATGGACTAAAGGCAAGCAGAAATCTGCAGTTGTTCATTTAATACCGCTGAACAATTATAACAGCAGAGAACTTGTAACGTAATCGTTAAATTAATTTGCTCACGTAATTTTTGCTGACGCATAGTAAGTTTAATTTAAATAGCCCGCGCTTACAGTTAACGCCATACTTGTAAAATTCCTGCTAAAATTCCTTTTAAATACAATAATTGTGATAGCAAGCACTAACAAGAATTTATTCAAACTGGGCAAACAAGAATACAACTAGAGTAATTTAGCCAAACAGGACTTTAAATTTAACACAGTTCATCATTATTTGACTGGCAGATAAAGGGATGAAAATGACAAAGACTTACTGTTTCATGGGATGATTCCATTTTGGCTTTTACTAGTACCTCACAAATGCATTTCCGGATGTTGGATTCGTTCAAATTTCTTGTGGACTCCTGCCAACAAGATTTTATTCAATATTACTGAGTTAAGAGTCTTTGAAAATATATATTCGGATTGGTTCCCAGAAATTTTGCAACATTTTATCCTTTTTGTACACTTTGAAGCAGCAATAACTTGGGTTCTATAGGGGAGCACACAAGCAATTTGAGCATGGTCAACATCCAGAAATGCACTTGATAGACCTAAAGGTACATGAAAAAGCCTAATGTGAATTGTCCCAAAATATTTTTTTCTTCTATCTGCCTGTCTATGAGATTAAAATGTTTAAGCACATGAGACTTACCATGATAAATGGTTCCAAAATAAATAGCAATATTACGTGTCAGAATCACCCAAGCAATATTCAAAGCACTTCAATTCAACATAAAAAATTAAGATATTGACGTTTTGTGCACTTTTCATCAACAGAGTTCACTTCCTCACGATTGATCATCTGGATTAGCCTTAATGGAACTTTCAACACTGTAGATCTACAAAAATATATTAAGCAAATTAATATATGTATAAGCAAATAAAATTTCGTTTTGTATAAGGGTCATGTACACATATTATTAGATTCGCTACAAGGGCAGGGTCACCACAAGATTGCACCAATTACTGTGCACACATATTATCTAACCCTGTCAATTTTCCATATAGAAAAAAACCTTTTGGCAGTGATGACTTGATAAGGAAAGGGTCCCATTAAAGAGACCCCATCAAGCATCAAACCTGCAATGTTTGAGGTGCAAGCCAAGTGATCTAACCAATTTACAGCTCCATACACCAGCTGATGCATACGGTGAAGGCCACAAGCTTTTTAACATTAACATGCGTGTAATTTGTGTGTAGTTTAGGTGTACCACATGGGTATGTATGCATGCATTTCAAAATAAAACTTCACATTATCGACACTACACTAAATAGTATATATGCCATTTTTTTTTAATTTACTGGCAAGAATAATGGAGAACGAGCAAGTTCAGCATTTCTAGTGGCTAGAAAATGCATTTGAATAGCCAGAGCTTGAATAATGAACATAATAAGTGGAAATTAGGCCAGTTCAACAGACAATCTTTCGCAGATATTAAAGAGGAAAATAAGAAATATTAGTAGGAATCGTTAAAATCCAATATTAAATAACTCAGGATCAATTGAAGTTATCCCCCACCACTTAGCATGCATGGCATATATTCAGATGGCATATATTCAAATATAAGCTACCCCTTCCGCGTGCGAAGTGAAAAGACAAACATGAGTATTTCTTTTTGTATGATATTTAGTCACTGACATTTTAATTTTTGTTTTGATACTGGGTATTTATACAAAGTAATTGCATTTAAAAGTGTGTTAAACTTTCTTGCGACCGGCTCTTACTGTCATTGCTATGTATCCATCAAGGCAACTTTTGTTAACTTTATAATATCTTCTAGGACATTTTATCAATTCAATAATTTTTCATGGCAGTTAGTCAAACATTTTAAGAGTTCATAATGAATTGTCCTAATAAATGACAAAATCCAGTTTGTTTTAAACAAAACACACCACACATCGAGACAGGATTGTGTTAATTTATGCAGGGTGTTAGCTATAGTCACAAATACCACATTAAACACAGTTTTCTCAATTACTTTGAGGCTGCAATTTCCCAATTTCATAAAATCTACATATAAGACAATTAGTAACACTGATTTATACAACAGCAATGCTGATTTTCAAATGCTTTCTGAGTTCAAAGTCTTTGAAAACATACACTCACAATAGTTCCCTAAATACTTTGACAGTTCCGCATGGTACGCTGATATATGGGAATGGCAGTTCAAAGAAATTGTCCATGTAAATTAATTGGAGGGGTGTGTGCCCCCAGACCCAGAAAGAAATGTAAAACTGTTACAAATGCATGAAATTTTTATGTAAATATGAAGCAATTCATCTTAAAATATTACCACATATGTAGTATATAAAGTTCCAAATTAAAATAGAAAAGAATGTACAATAAATATGTGTGATACTCCATAATATTATAGAGGGGGCACCAGGTTGCAAAGTTTGCTGTGTGCACGGAGAAGTACAGTATGTTATTTATTTTCAAATAATCTGGTTTTATATCATACTATCCATGCAATATTTTGCAAGAAACTGTATTTTAAGAATTGAAAAACATTCAGAATGGAAAATGGCAATGTGCTTCTGATGCAAACATCAACATGTACAGCCGAATGAACATACGTTGAACATATTTATCATTCAGTAGAACTAACACTCATTGAAATTCTGTCATGAAAAAATGCCGTTTTGGTACCTCTTAGTCTTGTGTTTTTGTGTGGGCATTGGAGCGTTTTTCATTTGTGCACTAGTGGTCATTTCAATTGTCTTCCCGGCACACTTTGCAAACTCTGCAATCTGGAGGGGGCATATATATTCAGCAAAATTTTGTATATGGGGAAGGGGCAATAAGTTCAATTGATCCAAAACTAATTTGTTTCTGTCAAATCAATTATAAAGTGAACACGATGGGAATGGGAAATATTGGCACTTACATGTATTTGTAGCAACGTTATAGCTCAAAAATACACAAATTTGCTGGAATTTTTATACTTTATTTATCAAGACCTTGTTAGTTTTCTTACTAGCAAACATGGAAACTGATGGTAGATTTTATCTATCGTTTTTGTCCTAAAGCACACTGGACCGGGTGTGCTGTCTATGGCCAACTCAGGGCCAAATACAATCAAATCACAATTCTTCAGCTGTGGTTTTGACTAACGACAATTGACAATAGAATTTATGCATAAATCGTGATCCTAACTGTGTATTCTAGGAAACAGGAATTTATGCATTATTGGTCACTCATTGCAAACAGTGACCAATAACAATGCGTTAATTTCCATTTCCTAGGAAACACAGTTCGGATCACGATTTATACATAAGGTCTATAGCAATGATTTTACATGTACAAAATATGGCTGGTGAATTTGATTAAATCTGCCAGTACCACGTTTTAATAAATAGGAATGTATAGGGTATAATCCACCAGAAATATGTGAACATTGTTCTAATTCATCGTTTTGGTGTATATGCTGAGTTGCAAGCACTTTTGTGAACTAAAAAATTCACCAGCCGTGCAAAATACAGACTTTGTATGTTCAAATATTTCGCTAAATTGAGTCCGGTTGCCCACAAAACTCATCTATATCAGGGATATAGATTGTCTTCTACAACTAATGATAGAAAATAAGGCATAATACCTTAAAATAAAGACAGGATTTCTTCGACCTCATGAGGTTTCAAACTTCGTTCGAAGAAACAAATTAAATTTGATTATTTCCGACGCCAACGAGCGAGCCCGACGCTGTGCGCAAGCAAGTCGATGAATCCCGAGCAACTGGAAAGGGAGCAAAAACCAGGGGTCTGGTGACGAAACATAAACAGGAACTGGGAAAATGGGATCTAGTCAAATTTTGGGAAAATGAGAATAGCTAGGACCCTCCCTTCAGGACTCTCAACGTTGTCATAAGCATACACATACTCTGCTTTACACCTTTGTGCATACTTTACATAGTCTAGGTGTTGTATAGGGTTTTGTAGGCGTTTCACTTACCAGAAATAATCTCAACTGTTTTAGGGTAAAATGACCACGGCGGTCAACATGGCATGTGTGCCGAAACCCGAATTCGGGACAAAAGTCCTTAAAATGACCCCGCCCTGAAACGGCAGTGTCGACATAGCTCTAACTTCAGACCAATGCAAGCAACAGCCTTTCTGAAGTGCCTATAGTGTCAGAGGGGTTGCTTATAGGGGTGGTTATTAGAAGCAAAACATTGCCTAACTATAATATATTCCATGAAAATCATACCATTCAAAATGCCAGGTCAGCAGCTAATTATGCATAAAATCATTAAAATCGCTGTCAGAAATTAAATTGTCATGTTTCCTAAAAAAAACTATTATAACCAAGAAGTTGCAAAAGCATGAACGACTGCGGAAAAATCCATGTTGTGCATTATTGATTACATCACGAATGTGTTCATATAGTCGGGTACAAACGCAAAGCTCCAAGATTTTGCTGATTGGTAAGAGTGATATTGGCCGGTAGTTACAGCAGTTTCTTTATTGTCCTTTTATAAACAGGAGCGACATCGGCCGATTTCCATTCACAAGGAACAGGTCCAGCGCTCAGTGATTGATTGAAAAGTACGCAAAGACTAGGAGCAATGGCGGAACTACATTCTCTCAATATTCAACCCAGGATACCGTGAGGGCCAGAAGCTTTCGTCTGACCAAGTTTGACAGATGACAAGCGACCTCATCTTCTGACACAGTTATATCACATATTTCACCAGAAAGTTCTAGCGAAGGTAGGGATAGGTCGTGATTGGTTGAAACTATTGATTACATCACGAATGTGTTCATATAGTCGGGTACAAACGCAAAGTACCAAGATTTTGCTGATTGGTAAGAGTGATATTGGCCGGTAGTTATTGCAGTTTCTTTATTATCCTTTTATAAACAGGAGCGACATCGGCCGATTTCCATTCACAAGGAACAGGTCCAGCGCTCAGTGATTGATTGAAAAGTACGCAAAGACTAGGAGCAATGGCGGAACTACATTCTCTCAATATTCGACCGAGGATACCATCAGGGCCAGAAGCTTTCGTCTGACCAAGTTTGACAGATGACAAGCGACCTCATCTTCTGACACAGTTATATCACATATTTCACCAGAAAGTTCTAGCGAAGGTAGGGATAGGTCATGATTGGTTGAAACTTTAGCTGAACCAAAAACGGAACAAAAATAGGATTTGAAGAGTTCTGCTTTCTCTTCGGGAGTTTGGGCAAATTGATTGTCATATCAAATCACAGGATTTATTGCAGAACGCAACTGAAGTTTAGCCTTGTGGTAATTCCAGAACAGCTTTAGACTTTCTTTAAAAGATGCCTCTACCTTACACTGATTTACTTTATGTTTACTTCGAATTACATACTTTACTTGTTGACACAATGATCGTAGTTTCAAGCTTACGCTCTGGCTGTTTGTTCATTCCATACTTTCGTAGAGCCATCATTGAAGGCAAATTGAAAGTCACCATCGATAACCAGCAGACGCAAAATTCACCCATTTTCAAACAGGTTTTAAGGTCTAGAGTATAATTTAATTACTGCAGATTTCGATTTACCGTTACAAGTAGAAGTACGAAACCACTCTTAGAAATAGTAGCTTTTACATTCCATGCATATTTTTAGTGGGAATCACTCGGAATACAAACAGCTAAAACCTTTACCTAATTGGGAAAGAGCTTCCGAGGAGGTGCAGCTCAAATATTCCGTTCTCTTTTACTGCACATTGCAAGTTAACGTGGCACTTAATTATCATGCTGGCTATAACAAACACCCCTCACCTTTTATTCTACATACATATTTCTCTCCCTGGTGAAATTTACTTGCCAACAAATATATATTTAAAGACATAGTTTTTCACATTTTTAAAAAATAAAAAAGGTCACTCATTGCAAAAAAGTCAAGGTTTAGTCTTCTCACTGAGGAATTTTGAAGCATTTCAGTACGAAACTGTCGTGAAAATGGCGATATACTTTGACACACACATTTTTAAAACATTTAATACAAAATAATTTCTAAACACGGGCGTAACTAAAACGTTAATTGGGGGGGGGGGGGGGGCGGTGTAGTTTATTCATACACGAATGTATTCATACATTCACTCTGCCCCACAGATTTCTTTTGGAATCTAATCGATTTACAAAACATTATATTCCTAAATGGTAATCATGCAATAAAAAAATCTGTCATGTATATTTATGTCTACCTTTTGTTCTTTCAAGAAACCATATACTTTGATGAGTCTGTTTTATACTGATTACTATCTTTATTAGGGTCCATTAAATATATTTACAAAGACCTATTTATAAACAATCATTCTAAGACCCTAAATGGGCGAGGCGCAAAGGCAACTCAAGGAACCATGCACGGAACCTGCCAGACTTAGCGAAAGTAATTAATGAATTAAATAAAATTGATTAATGTCCAAAATTATATTTTCAATAAGCTTTCTGGACAAAACAGAGAAACCACAGGCAATCAGAACAAATTTGAATGTCATAAAGGAGTCATTGAGTAATACTGTATCAATTATATTATATTTCTCAAAACTTTTTTTCAAACCTATAATTTTTAAACCTATAATTTAAACCTTTTCCAAGCACTCCCGACTCCCTGTCCGGGAAAAGGGATGATTGAAACTGCTGCTCAAGTTGAAAATGTTAAAGTTATTGTTATTGTCAACCCTAGAGGTGCACGATCTCATAAGCAAAGGTTACAAATATGAACAAATAGTACAAATTATAAAAAAAAACACCTCCGAGAGATATACTGTTTCATGATTATATTGTTCAAGATGCACAAGTAAAAAAGCAGCCCCCTTCCCCGAAAGCAGCCGCAATATATCCTATACATAGGTTTCTTTGAAAGAACGAGGCAAACGCATTTAAATATACATACTATAACATGACAACAAGTTATTTCGAGTGATTCAGATATTTGCTCAATGGTTATTTTTTAAAGGGTTTAAGCGACAGTATAGGGTATGGACGTAAAAGAATTTTTATGTGTATTTTGCATTTTCTGGCCAATAAGCACGCCGAACTGACTGGTTGCGGGCAGTAAACTGCATAAAAAATGTGTCACGTGCACGGTGAGGGGCGGTACTTTTCATTCGCTATACTGTGTTTTGAACTTACAGGCGCGTGTTTCGGCATACGTGTAAAACGCGAAACTGGAAAGCAGCCCTCACATTACTAGCATACATGATATTAGAGAGCTTAAGCAAGCGACGCTTTTGTCAACACGGACGGCAGCCGGAAGTAAGTCGCGTCGTTATAGATGGCGAATGATGGCGTCAGCCGTTCTTGTTTGAGATCAACAACGACAGTCAGTCAACTTTGACGTTCATGATTTCAAACAAAAACGGCTGACGCCATCATTCGCCATCTATTACGACGCAACTAACTTCCGGCTGCCGTCCGTGTTGACAAAAACGTCGCTTGCTTAAGCTCCCTATTGTGAGGTGACTGAGCCAGCAAGTGCAGCGCTTGCTATGAAAGCGAGAAAAAATGTTTCATGGAGAAACATTGTTTTACTTCTTTCCTCTTGGTCTTAATTCGTCCATACAACTGCGAAGTAGAATCATCGGTTTCACGGACGGGTTGAAGTATTCGTGCCCCTAAAAAGAACGGGAAATTGTTTTCAACATTATCGAAGACCAGCTTTCAAATAAGGGAGTAGCAAGCGCTTAGCGCGTTGAGCCTCTCCCTACTGGGACCAAGTCTGGTGTGGTGTTTCATGCGAGTAGAGCTCCAGTTGTTGATCTGTCTGGTGATTCGAGGGTTTATGGGTTGTAGGGTCGCTGTGTGTTTATATTTCGACTCTATTTCAAAGTCATTGTCAAACCAGAATAAGCTATTTACAAACTTGCTATTATATTATATGCAAAAAAACAGAAAGAGATGACACTATGATGATACTTAGGACAAGACCATGAGTTCTTTAGACGCTCTTAATCCATTGTTTAGCACGGGCTTTCAGAATTTAATAAACAAAGCTTCAAGGATCAGAATAGGTTAGAATTGGTGTGTTTATAAGAGTGTGTAGAGTTCAAGTGTTGGCCATGATAAGAGTGTGAAGAGAACGAGGTGTGTCCGGTTTCCCTCCCTAACTAAAATCAACAAACATACGTATCTAGGCAGTACGGCATCAACTTAATCTCAAATGTAACCATCATGTTGATATCAAAGAAACTAGACTCTCGAGCCGACTTGACCACGTAGCTCAGTTGGCATAACATTGGGCTATAGCATTCAATGGTGGTAGGTTCGATTCCTAGCGTGGTAGGTTCAATTCCCACCGTGGTAGGTTCAATTCCCACCGTGGTAGGTTTGATTCCTAGCGTAGTAGGTTCGATTCCCACCGTGGTAGGTTCGATTCCTACCGTGGTAGGTTCGATTCCCATTGTGGTAGGTTCAATTCCCACCGTGGTAGGTTCGATTCCTAGCGTGGTAGGTTCGATTACCACCGTGGTAGGTTCGATTCCTAGCGTGGTAGGTTTGATTCCTAGCGTGGTAGGTTTGATTCCTAGCATGGTAGGTTCGATTCCTAGCGTGGTAGGTTCGATTACCACCGTGGTAGGTTCGAGTCCCACCGTGGTAGGTTTGATTCCTAGCGTGGTAGGTTCAATTCCCACCGTGGTAGGTTCGATTACTACCGTGGTAGGTTCGATTCCTAGCGTGGTAGGTTCGATTCCTATCGTGGCAGGTTTGATTTATACTGTAGTCGGGTATATTTTTTAGCTTGCCTAGTTTAGATATAAAACTCATGCCGAGTAACACCAGAAACACGAACGGAATTCTTCACAAACGGCAGTATTTGACTACTTGCGTTCTCCATGATCTAACACTTGATCAAAGACAATGACACCAAACCAACAACCTAATTTGTATCATACCTTTGACCAGTCGTAGCAGACTGAGTATGCAAAAATAGTTCCAGTCGAATCGAAACTGCATGCAGATATGGGCAGATTCGCAGCAGGATCTGACGTCTAAAAGTGACAACAATGAAACACCACGTGTTTAGATAAGGTAATTCATATACCATACATTTGTGGCATCAATATGTTTTACAATGTAGTTTTATACACATGTATACAATGATCGAGGGACTTCCTAAGGCCTTGTGCAAACTACGAAACATCGTTTTCTATCAATGTGCTGCCATGTTTTCCAGTGCATGTAAACTAGGAGACATTGTTGCGGAAATATTGTTTCCTATCAAATGAATGTTTTGTCACGTTTCCAGTGTTGGCAAACTAGGTAACATAGTTGCGGAAATATTGCTTTCTATCTATGTTTTTTCATGTTTCCCAGTGAAAACAATATTTCGCACGAATCTGCACGAATCACAAAGCGTTGTCAGTACAACAGGCCTATAAAAGGAAATCGTATCGTGTCGGCAAATTCATGCGGGAAAACACGCAAAGAGGGCTTGCGCTACCAAGATGTCTTTAAATTTGCTGCAAGCATTTTTGCTTCATGGGAAACAAGTGTTGTTAAGAATCATTTATCCCACATTATTTATCCCAATTATTCAAATGCTTGCTACCATGACAACTATTTATTCAATGATTTATCAAGTGCATGTATGGGAAATATCTTCTCATTTTTATTATTTCTGTTACTTTCTTCTGAGACTTGTCAAATTTTACAGTTTCGCCTGCTTTTTTTTCCGCCAACCTTAAAACCTTTTCTGGGACCAATGTCCTGCCGCCTGCCATACTATGAAACCCTACATATACTCTATCATCGTGCTTTAAATTATACTCTACCTTTAACTTTGTGCGTGCATCCTTGTCCCAAAAACTAAACTTCCCATCCGATCCAACAGTCGCTAATGTACCGAACTGAGGATGAAAGGATATACCGTTGACCTAAAGATAGCATATAAGATTTATTAAGTCTAAAATCCAGAAGCTTAAAGTCAGAGGCAACTGCAAAAATATCTTAAAAAGCAAAAGACAAATTCAGGTTTCGCTCCTCATACACACCATACCCAAGGCCGAAACTAGCGTTCTAATTGGGGTTGCTTCAATCTTCATATATTCAACCTTGAAACACTTTTAGTAAGAAAAATTTGAACTTTACTTTCATTTAGCTCTCCAGATTTGTAGGCAATTTTGTTTACATTTTCCCACTATTAGGATATGAGCTAATATCCTATTAGTAGATGAACCAATCAGATTGCAAAATAGCTGAAATCTATGGTGCTTGTGTACATAATAATAATATGTATTTTCCCAATTGAAGCGCCAGTTCCCGTCCTGGCTATCATTATATAATTTGAACTCATTCGCATTTTGATATACATGTAGACTGACAAAAAATACTATTTCTTACAGCATAAATATCTTGACTATTGCTTGAGCTGGCCGGGTTACTTCTGTGGCATTTGAAGGTGAAATTATCCTTTCTAAAAAGAGAACATTATTATAGATGATTGCGATCTTGAAAATGGTCAATGAAGAATGTGCATGACAAGGAATTTGAAGACAAATTTCATGTTTTTACCCCCAGGTCCTCTGACCTTGACGCTAAGCATCTGTTGTGGCTTAAAGAATGTGTGTCAACCGTCATGTATTGCGCGTCGAAATCAATACAGCGGCCATTATAGTGGTCAAGAAATTCTGGTTTTCATTTTGTATCCATAAAAAACCCCTACCATGGTAGGGATACACTTGCTCATTTTAACATATTTTTAATGAAAATGCAATAAAAAAATATTTTTGCCTATATTTTGTTACAGGATTTCCCAGGTAAGATGTTAACAATAACAACGCAAAGCATGACGGTTTACACACACTCTTTAAAGATAGGTTCTAGTCTCTTCTGTGCATCGGTTCTGCTCATAACCAATGACCCACAGATGCAGACATTGTCCAAATTTCGCATCTTTCGAACCTCTACATTTACTGTATTTACGAGCAAATCAAACCAGAACAGTGTCAAATATTTAATTGATATTCTAATATAAAAGTTCAAAATGCAAACAAAGGGTTTGTTGACATTGAAGACTGTAACCCTCCCTTCTTTAAGAATAATACGTGATAATCTAAAGTTCGTTAACACATGCCCGATTCGACGAAGCGCGTCCATAATGTAAACTATTTGAATCATATTAAGTCGTTTTTATCGACACAAACATGTTGGGTTTTTCTTTGAATAAAGATGAAAATTCGTTCGTTGCTCATACAAACATCGCCATTTTGAAAACAGAAAATTACTGGCAGGAAACGACCACGTGATCGATATCTTCACTAGAGAAGAAATATCCCACTGCGTATTTGTAGTATCTTACTGTCTACTATATGCTAATCGTTACTTACGGATTAGCAGGATTAATATAATGAATCGCGACTCTTCCTTCGACAGATCCCAAAGCAAATCCAGTCGGCTGTTGGTTTTTATCTTTAAAGATTGTCACACAACGATGCTACATAACAAACATTAAAAATATTGATCCTGTGTTGTTTTCGAACACAGTAATATTGAGCTCTTTTCATTTCCTCATCTTCAGCCCAAATCCTTCTATTCGCATGCGGTGATTCGACTCAAGAGCGAGTAATCTAATCGTTTTAGTAAAATTAGAAAAAAATTATCTTTAAATCATTTTGTTAAAAATACTACAAATGAATTGTTTTTGACTTGAAAAAATACACCAGGAAAACTATCGACTTGCTGCTCCCTATCTGTAATTTTGATTAGAATCACATGTTTTAGTAGAAGTCGGGTATCTTCGAGTTAAGCCCTTCGAGTTAGGCCCCTCGAGCTAAGCCCTTACCACGCCCTTTTATGCCCGACCAAATTTTTACAGTAATGGAAATAAGACAAAACACAGAAATTTCTTCCATTCCGAAAAGAACTAATAAATCGCTAATGTAACAACCGATCCGAACGTTGTATTCCAATAAAATTACTGGTTACAACGTTTGATAATTCCAATAGTTACTAGAATTGTCATTTCATGCATATAAAATGAACCCTGACCCAAACCCAGCCCTGACCCTAACCCTAACAATCCCAGTAATTTATTGGAGACAATAATTTTATTGGGATACAACGTTCGGATCGGGTGAATGTAACATGATTATTAACGACTATATCGTTAACAATATTTCAGATTTTTTCATTCTTTTGGTAGTTCGTTTTTCCACAACAATACAAAAAATAAAACTCCAAAACGATCCATACATACTGACAAGTCATTATTTTTTTAAATATAGTCAAACGATTTGAGCTACAGATGCACAATGTCTCTGCTTCAAAGTCGCCACGCTCTGTCTCGGCCAAATAAATTTGCAAAGATTGATGCAAAGCACTTGACTCAGATGAGTTGCAATAGAGAATATTTGCAGAGCGGATGTTAACTTTATATTAATAAAACGTATGTAGCGCATGCAACGAAATACTACGGGGAAAAATTGTTACATATGGGTATTTTACTTAACTCGTTCGAGCCTGGGTCGAAGTCTTTACGGCGAATGGCATTTGATTTTAAGCCGGTAAAATAAATCGTATTCTCCAATACAAATATTTGCTTAAAGGGACATAGCAACAAATTTTTTTATCGTCTCTTTGAAAGAGTCTCCAAAACAATCTATAGAAGTCTATTACAGAATTTTTATATCTGCCTTACTTGATGAGATATTTTGATTAGAAATATCAAGTTGTCCGCCATTTTGGATATTTGTTGAAATGTATAATACGTCACAACTGGGGTCATGCAATTTTATTTTCTTATGAAACAATGATTAATATGCGCACATAACCGCATCAACTATGTTAAACAACGTGAATATACAAAAATTCCTCCCTTTCCCTTTAGTTATTACGTGCATGCTTTTTATTTTCGATTATTTCATGAGTAGGTTAGTTTTGTTCAAGGTGACGGGAAAGGGTTCCACCATTTCTGTCACAGCAACATGTTGATAGGATGAAATAATATTGTTTATTGTTTAGTTGTCGAATCACCAAAGGTATGAAAAACCTAAAATAACAGTGTTAACGATATAGCTAATAGTTAATAATCATGTTCCATTAGCGATGTATTAGTTCCGTTCGGGAGAAATTTCAGTGTTTTGGCTCTGTTGTTGTGCTGTTGTTGATTATTATTTATTATTATAGGTAAAAGCATCGTTTCTCGTGCAATTTGGAAACAACATACATGAGTGAAGTTTTCAACGACGCCAAAACTGTTTGATTCAATTTGGCGTCATTGAAAAACTCACGGATGCATGTTATTACCAAATTGCACAAGAAGCCATGCTATTACGTGTTAAAAATAAAAAAAAAGAAATGTTCGAGACAAGAAGACAAGCAATACAATTGTACTTACATCGCGATCGCTCCCCTTCACTTTTTCCTTTAAAAACTTTAAATTTACGAGCACAGCGTCGTTATAAATACGTGTAAAGAAATCGGAACTTCCCGATAGTGACACTCAAATTTCACATGTGTGTTTAAACATCGCAGTCGTGGGAATGTAAATTTGATGTAATTGAACCTGTGTATTAAATTCAACATGTGTGGAAGTGCCAGAGAAAATCTCGAGATAAAATACAAACAATTTGAAGCAAAAATTTCTTACCTGGTATTTTAGTGGAGATTCAATTTTCTAAAAAGGTAAGAAAAAAATAGAACTTTCACATACAATAATAAAAAAGACCTGTCCATGCAATTAAACGGGAAAATTTTGTCGTTTTCCTGATTGCACTCGAAAGATGAAAATTTAATCAACAATGTAATTTCTCTTGTAGGAATTTGAAACTGCGTTCTTTTTCTGGAGATATTCAATATTTCTGGATATGCAAATAATACAACGTGTGATATCACGCTGCATAATGAGTGTCTATGAGATCGCTCATTTTGTATTATAGAACAATGGAAAATACTTGAAACTGCACTTGTATGTATGCAAGCTATTATTAATCACTTGGTCTCCTCATTTATGTGCAATAGTTTGACTACTTTGAAATAAATGAATGTTTTTCGAAAGTCATAAAGCAATGTGATGTCACACGTTCTATTACTTACTAAATTCTACAAAAGAAGCTGTGTTGTGATTTCAAGTGATCTTTTCATTACATGCCTGTCAAATGTTGGGGATCCTAGGTAGCGGCCCTACCTGCACATGCCTGAAAGCTAACTGAAATTCTTGGCCAAAGGGTCTTTTGTACCTGCTGTTCAGTGATTTTTGAACAGCTTACAATCTTATACGTGGTTAATTAATGAAAGTTTTCAAGCAATTGGGTATATGCAAACTAGCAGACACTCATTTAATTATCTTTCGCAATATGATACACAGCTCAGAAAAAATTGGTCGGTGCCCTACAGGCCTGTTGCAATTTGTAAGCTTCAAGCGAAGCGGATAACTTCGAACCACGAACAGTTACCTGTTACTACCATTTTTTTGGCTACCTGCAATATACCCTAAATATACAGGCAAGCTTTTCAATATGCGACAAATGTTTGACAAATTTTCAAAGGCACTTTAAGGTGAAATGAAATGAATTTAACGACCAACCTTAAATTCTCGTGGTTGATTGTCCAACTGATAACAAAGTATGCCTCGCTGAGCAGTACCCACAATGGCCATGGGGTACACTATGTCAGCACAATAACATCGCTCTGGTAACTGAAACGTCGCAACGGGGTTCGACTGTCGCATGTCCCAGAATTTGAATGTCTTGTCCCAACTTCCTGTCACAATACATGCGTAGTTCGGCGCCTGGACGAAATTCACTGTTTTGATTGGCTGCTCGTGCTGTGAAGAAATGCGCAAAAAATACGTTTTCAATTCCAACAATGTGATGTGTTGGCTCTTTTGCAAAGTGGGTTTCCCAAGACAAAGAGACGATTTGTAACGACATGTTTAGCTTTAGTTGGTTTTCTATGGTGTACCGCGGTACAATGTCGATATGGTCAGGAGGCGGATAAAGTCTTTGTTCTATTTTTTTTAATATGCTGACCAGCGTACGGTGAAGACAATGGATTTTTGCTATATATAATGAAGCAATCGTCAAATAGCGTTGTCTCGCTGAATTCCTCAACCGTACTTTTGAAATATGGGCAAAATTTCAAAAGATTTGTGCACGGTGAAGCCAACTCAACATAAAATCGTAGCTCATTATAAACGCTTTGAAGTTCGTTTCGCCCCGTTTTTGCCTTTCAAAATTTCGCGAAATCCACGCAACCCACGTGAAAATATCTCGTGTCTCCACAAAGCTATAGAAACATTCACTCTTTTCGAGCTTTCCACCACCAATCAGCGCTAATCTTTTCAGAGGCTTTTTTAATATTTTATAATATACTTTATATTTTCTCTCGCTACACATTTATAGAGTCACTGTCTACAAACATACCTGGGCAACAACAGCACATTGGTTGCTATTTAAATCCCACATTTTACATGTTTTGTCAACACTTGCCGTGAACACCTTGCTGCCATCCTTCGAAAAAGCAAAATATTTTATTAAATAAATTCCAATCACATTCTTCGCCATCGTGTCTCGATTGCATACAATTACACATCCCACATTGTCTTGTTCTGTTTAGGCCAGGGCCTAACATAACATTAGAAATAAGCCTTTAAAATACTAGTGGTTCCGGTTTCCCGACACACTTTAATTGTCTCTGCCGAGCCTATCATTTTTTTCGTCGCAATTGACCGCGCGATCCTATTTTGTGCCTTGAGTAACACGAACTATAGAAAACGCATGTATGTGACGCGAGTACATAACGCGTCTTATGTCCCATTTTTGCAGTTAAAAAGCGTTACGAATCAACAACAAATTGCCTAAATTTGTCCGTAAGAAATATGTATCTCTAACTTGTTCAAAAGCGCCAAACCATAAAAAAATTAAGGAAGAAAAAAAATTTCCGACCTACCGGCCTTAACATTTTCATGATATGAAAGCAGAACCACAGGTACTTTTTCAGACCTGAGGATCGGCAGTCATGATTGCTTAACAATTTATACCAGACAAGCAACGCATGATAATGCCCACGGATTTTGAGAGGGGATGAAGGGAAGTGTGCGCCTCTCCTGAGATAGTTCAGCCCCTCCCCTGGGAAATTCTGCCACTTTCCTGATAATAATAGAATTTAAGGTGATAGAATGTGAAACTCTATTTAAATTTCATAATTAACTCGTAATACTGTATTGAGTATTGTAGATTTAGCGCTATAGAAATTTTATGTATTGTTATTATTATTAACAGTTCCTTTAAAGGGTAATGGCAACAAAAAATTCTTTGCTCATTTGAAAGAGCTTTTGAAATAAGTAATAAAACCTTTGAAATAAGTATTAAAACCTTTTAAAGATTTCATAGCTTCACTCGAGACGTATTTTCATAAAAAACACGAGCAGCTTACCATTTTGGATTTTTAAGGAATAATGCATGTTACGTCACAAGCGGAACACGCAACATTGCGCAAAAGCATTTTTGCTAACTTGTTAATATTACAACAGAATACTAATCTTTAGCTACGTAGTTATTAGGAAGTTTATATGTTTTTGACTTGCTACAATATAAGTTAGGTAAGCGGGTTTTAAACGAACATAAACTGTCGCATCTCTTTGCTTCGGTTGGCAGACTGTTCCAGAGGTTTTGCTGATTTAATAAAGTAAGCGTTTGAAAGTATTCTTGATTATGTTTTGAAAGTATTCTTGATTATATTTTTCAGACCAAGCTGCATTTTGAAACCAAGCAGCATAGCTGGCGTGTTTGGCCTCAAACATGCCAGCTGGTTACTTCAAAAGCTCCGTTAAATAAGCAAAGATATTTTTGTTGCCAATACCCTTTAATTCGTATTTTGCGAGCTAGCTCCGTCAAGTCTGCATTGATCACACATAAAATACGTGAATGTTGATGAGTGTATAGGGTGACACATTTGCAAGAGCCTTAGATCAGAGAGAGGATGACGCCTTACTGCAACCAGGAATATAGCAAGAGCATTGAATTGCAAATATATTGCATACTCCAAAATTACTCACTGAAAATGTCCATTTTTTCATCGCGTATTTTTGTGCCAAAATTTCAAAATTTTGCGCTGAAATGTCGAAATATATTTACTGTAATACAATAGATTTGGTTCTGATAAAATAAAATTTTGCCTAATTAAATGTTTTTTGGGTTCAAAGCATTGACATATATTTATCTGGACTACTTCACCTTACTTCAAAAAGCGTGATCAAAGATGACCCAAAATGTGAGAGTGTTTGCTCATGAAATCGACTGCTTGCTGCCAAGTATTTTGATTCTCACTATAAACTCTTATCTAGTATTCGTGGCTGCTAACAATCAGTCGCCGAAGGCGAGATGATTACATGAGGCTATTTATTACACACGACTCAGGAAATATAGGCTAGTAATCACGGAACGAATATAGGCTTGTGATAAGCAAGGCTAGTAATCACTTTAGTATAAGCCTCCAGGTGTTTACAAATTAATAATAATCAACACGACTTTATAAAAATTCCCTTCAAATTTGTTACTGTATAAAAAAGCTATAGTCACTGGCCAGTGATCATCACTTCAGAGACAGTGAATTTCCACCAATCAGAATGCAGGAAAACTTGGAAATTTTACCAATACTCTCATATTCGTCAGCTTTCGTGACTTTCAATTGATCACGCAAGCCTCAAGTCAGAAATCATACAAGCAAGCAGTCCAGATGAATATAATTATGTCAATGGTTCGAAATTTTTTTACTTGCCACACTGTGGACACACGAAGAGTTATAAACGCCAACTAAAATGCTCCATGAATTATTTCTGGCATTGCAGAAAGGAAGGAAAACTACAGTATTGCATAAGTGGCATTTTCTCTGCATCACATTCTGTAGTTTGTAGAAAACAATGAAAACCTCAGACTCACATCATGCCAACAACAGTCTAGCACAGGTCCTTGGTGTGTTTGTTGCGCCTTCGGAACGGCAGCATTGCTTGTGACTTCCCAACATCGAACCTAGGATTAAATTAGGCAAAAGTTTACATGACCTAACTACAACTGCAAACTCAAACTAAACACCACAAAAGTCCCCCCCCCCCAGATATATCCACGTAAGTTATTAGTTAAGTATAAGATTATCAAAAACGCTCATGAACTTATTATATACAGATACAGGATGTATCGAAAAAAGGTAGTCGTACTTTGCAGTGGTCTAGAGTGCTTGATGTTTAACATATGGAACTAATTCTTCCACAGTTCGAAAGACGAGCCTTTTAGCTGTTGAATGCCACAATTATTGTAAAATTTGAAGAAAAATGGAGTAAATACAAATCAGATAAAAAAATTTTTCACCGTTGGAAATTTCGTGAAAATCTGTTGAAATTTAATCCCATTTGGGAATTAAAACTGACAAATTTCAGCTTAGGTAAGTAAAATTGATGCATCTTATAAGCCACGCTAATTGTTTCTCGTGACAGGTAAATGATTTAAAATGGCATTTTCGTTTCTTCAGAAGAGTAAATATGCGATTTGGACCGGTTATTTTCATTTGATTCGTATTTGCCTAATTTTTCTTCAAATATCACAGAAATGGTGACAATCGAAAGCTAAAAGCCTGGTTTTCCGACTGCAAAAGAATGATTTCTGTAGATTAAACAATGAACGCGATAGAGCACTCCAAATTTCGATTACCTTTTTTTATACACCCTGTACAAAAATGTGGGCTCAACACATGGACTTTTTTAACGACGTCAGAATATGATCAGTTGTTCAGATAATGGTAACGCCGTTCACTACAGCTTTAATTCATGTTTATTCACTATCTTTAATTCATGTTTATAATACACATATTTAAAGTTTGCTTAAATTACCAGGCAAGTCTAACCAAATATCATATATAGAATCACAGTAGAAAGGTTTGATTAAGCATTCAGTATATTAGCGGGTAAAATCATGTTTTCACTGGCATTGTTCATACTATACATTTTTCATTTTTATTTTTCACCAGAGCTCAATGGTGCATACATAACATATGATGTATAAATTAATAATTTACATTTATTACTCGAGCTAAAGCGAGAGTCATAAATTCCCTTCGGGGTTTTTTTTTCGCGCAAGACTTAGTCTCCCACGCGGCCACTCTACATTTTGACTAATCGTGGCAAGTCTTTCAGGCTTAAGCTTATCTGATTGGCTGCTCTTCAGTCACATCAGTTTATCATCCCATTCGACTTCCTGTCCTTGACCACGACGGGTCAGGCAAATGGCAAGATGTATATATGCTTTCTATGCCTACTCCGGATCCAAACAAAACGGCACTACGCTGATGCATGCTCGATCCAAGCAAAATGGCTGTATATACGCTTTCTAGGCGTACCTGATCAAAACTAAATGACCATACACATTTATCACGACTGGTCTGGCAAGTGGCAGCTGCGCTGTATTGTGATTGTAAACGTGCGTTTTAACACGCGCACTCGATCAAAAATATGGGAATATTTGCTTCTACGCGTCCTCGATCCAAACAAAATGGCTGTATATGTATACGCTTTCAAACGCCGCTCAACCTGACATACGCATACTTTAATTTGTCTACTCGTCTAGTTTATACAAATATACACCATCACATGTATCTACACTATATCAAACTTATTTCTATCGCGATCGAGTTATACGGGAGAATATCTTGCCCTAACAGTATTAATTATGTACTGAAAAAGACCTCGAAGTCGAAATCTGGATGTGAATGGGCTGAATACGATATGCTATATGATGACAGCTGTAAATATCGACAACAGCGTGCTCGAGACCCAAGTCAGATCCTGAGTAACAAAATTCACGCTGACGGATTTATATATGAAATATATTGACGCTAGTTACGCCGCTAGCTAGCATAGTTAGCCCGATATTGGTTCAATATATATTTTAATATGCTTATTGTAAAGACAATAACTCAGTCACCTTTTAATATATGTAAACATGCCGCATCACATGCAGAGCGCTTTAGCTCGAGTAAACGCTTAGCAAGCGTCTTGTTTAGTATAATTTCTCTAGCAAATAATGGTTTTCAAGCATTTTGATTGGCTGCCTAAATATGAGGCATTATTTACTAGTTAGTCTAGTTGGCATTTTTTTTAAAATGGCTGCCTATGAAATCGTTTTGATGTTTTATACTTCTGCAAAAATTAGGTAATGGAGAAAAATTGCATTAATACAAAGTCAACGAATATAAAAAACGTTAAACTATCCTAAGGTAATAGATCGTCTGCAAATAACTTATTAAATACTTTTTTCACCATTTAAAAATTACAAATAAACTTCAGTTTTCGCATTTTAGCTTTTAAGAGTCAACTGGCTCAAAAACCAGTATCATAACCAAGATGTAATGAAATACTGGCAACAGATCTTCAATATAACGTTACCGATAACAGTTGGTTCAATCATCATGTATCAAATTGCAGGTTTAGTAGAAAGCCCAGAATTGCAAACTTTGCAAATACTCTTAATTTGTTAGGTCTAAACAATGTACAGAAATTTGTACATAGTGTGCAAATAAGCTAGAATTATTTGTACAACCAGTTTTAGAGTGCATTGCATACATAGTAAAATCAAAGATCTCTGGTGTTGGGTTAATGTTACAGATAGGCATAAATGGCATTTTGATTCTGTTGTACAAGTATGTTGATCTTGATGATCTGTAGAACTTTTATCATGTACACAGTGTAGTTTCAGTAATATATAGAGATAAGTACACACGCAACCATACTTCATATAGATTTAAAATATAATTCTATAAGGTTGGCAACTAAAATCATACTAATTGTCAAGACCAAAATAGACAAGACTACCCAAGTTACTTCCCTAGTGGTCATTTTTTTGAAAACTGTTTAAATTAAAAATGTTGTGTACAAGAATACTCCAATCATATTACTGTTACTGGAAAAAGTTTTAAATACCAAATATATGCAGAGTGATTGGCTGATAACTTTGACAGGATAATTGCTGTGCATATTCGTCCTGGCAGGATGAAGGAATCCCACATAGTCACAACCATATAATACTGAAATTCAACAAAACACTAAACACTTTGACCCACGTACAAAGTTTAAAACGGTTTTCAAAAAAAAAACTACCACAAGCCACAAGGTAGTAAATTTATCCAGGCACACACTGGTCTTGTTTACTTTGCAATGTTTTCTTCGTATATGTATGCTTTATTTAATGGGATGTATGTTTGTCATACGAATTTTAGTTGCCAAACTTGGGAAATTATATGTAGAACTTATGGAGATGTTTATATGCACACTGATTTTCATATATTACTGGAACTACACAGTGAATTGGGCCAGCTATGCTGAAACATGCTGGTCACAGCAAGTCTACTGCAGGCTCGTTTACATTGCAGTCATCAAGCCTATACCAGGATATGTTTACACCCCTTCCCCTGATTTAATGACACATACATTAAAGGTGGGGTTTGAAAATCCTTGGTGTAATGGCTTAAGATTGTTTATTTTCACAAAACTTGGCATCATAATATTATGAAGCTGAAAAGGTAAAGTTTGGCATCATTTCTCACCTTGGCATAATGTTTAGGAACTACTGGCAAACCACACTGAAGCATGAGGTTTACACAGCCTCCACAGTGGAACTTGATGCAAGTTCATTGTCAGGTCCTCCACAGACTTCATACAAAGTCTGATTTCCTCAGACTTGGTGAAGCTAACTGGCTCAATGCAACTTTAATAACAAACTTGTATCAAGCCTGTAACTACGATGGCATTTCTGGCTGTGTAATAAACACTCAAATAAACAATGGCATGTTATAGAGAGGTTAGCACAGACAAGTATGTTGCTATTTGCACAATTTCTCCTGGCAAGCTGCAATGAAATACTATCCTGAAGTGATTGTCACTTCTTTACACTGATGCCCCCTGGTACCAGAGGCCATAGAGATATACCATAGAGTCTCAAAAGTAGCCCCCTCGAAAATAAGTGCTCCTGGATAATAAGGGCTACTTGAAAGTAAGCACCTTTTTCAACACTTGCTAGAGAATCTCGAAGGTAAGTGCACCTTTAACAATAAGCACACCCCTGCCCCCCCCCTTATGTAATGTAATGGCAAAAGAGACACTCTAAACCACTTGTATACCCATTTATACCCTAGCACAAATTCAAACTTTGCCAACGCCAAAAGTAACAACTCAAAAGTAGGCACCCTTCGAAGGGTCCCCTTGAAGTACCCCCCCCCCCTTAAAGGCTGTTTCCCAGACTTGTACTAGACAAATTTTGTGTGCGGAACAGAATTTGTCCTTGTCTTTTTCTGTCTGAGAGCTCACAAAGAAAAATTCTGCTCCACACACAAAATTTCACCTAGTGGAAAACAGCTTTAAGGCCACTAATTTTGAAAGTTAGCAGGGCGCATACTTTCCCGACTCTACGGTATCAATCTCCACACTCCCCCTGAAGGTCGCTTTAATCAAATTGAAAACTAATGCAAATTTTATACATTAAAATGGCAATTCAATAAGCAAAGTTTCAAAGCTAATGCAAACATTAATACAATTATACAACACCCGTTACTTACGTCGTTTGACCACGACGATGCAACGAAAAAACTTGCTTTGGGACTAAATTTAATCGCGCTGACACTGTCGTCAGGGGGGGATGCAACTTCGACATCTTTCATCGGATTTTGCAAGGTCCCCAATCCAAGACTTGGAGTCACTTTATTACCGATACTGCTCGTGTTAGTACCAAATGTTGACCCAAACATTTTGAAACTACAACTTTTCGTCCAAAGTTTTTTCTCTATTACGAAAACGAGCTCGGTTTCGATCCTTCGTTTGATTTTTTATCGCTCAAATTCGCAGTCTAGTCAGCGGTTGAGTGTGCTTTGAAACAATACTTTATGTATTAATCAATAATTAGGGTAATACCGCAGAGTACAATCGCCAGAAGTGCCTGTCAGCAGCTCAACGTATCCTCCTGTTTTTATGCGCTTTACTGACTAGAATAATAAAGGACAGCTCATTTTTACTGACTAAACATCGCAACTGACTAGTGAGGCGAAAGTGTTGCGATTCAATTCTAAATTTTGAAAACGCCCAGGATGTGGAAGGTTTGAAGAGGCGGTGAAGTCCGTTAAAATGGCAATATATTTGTTTATCAGATTTTTCAAAAAAATCTTTTAAGTAATTGTAACATCCGTTGTCACTTTTTTAGTAACGTACTTAATTTCTGAAATATTAAAGGCAAAATGACATTAGCCATCCGCCATCTTGTTTTATAATAAGGTCTATTGCAAGACGTCACAACCAGGGTAGACTGTATAAAACTTGTTGTGATTTAGAAAAATAATACAAAAAATGGGCAGAACGGACTTTACCGCCTCTTCAAGGAGTTATTCGCCTGTTACACTATGCAGCTTGTCTCGCAACGACCGTTTATTTTAAGAACAGGAGTTGCATGATCAGAGATGTTACACTGTGTAACGTTCCTTGCAACTTGTCCGCAATCTTAGTAGAGGCTGAGCTATTTTTAGGGGACCTTGAATAGGAAAAATTGCTAATTTTGTGTTGGGAAAAAGGAGATTTTATAAACTTCATACACTAGGACTGAGATTAATTGGCCAAAAAACTGTAGAAAATGGGAATGGGATTAGGATTTGAGCAATGCAGCCACTAGGACTATGGGATTTGTGCATTTGGACACTGGGATTTTTGTCAAAATTTGGGCCGCGAAATGAAAATTGAACCACCCTCCACATCCCTCCTTCAGCGCCCTGTTTTTAAATAGCGAGTTTTTATTGGCTGCACGACAAAAAATATTGCGAGACAAGCTGCAAGAGGGATGTTACACTGGGCAATGGCCAGAAATTAAAATACGTTGCAATGTTGCGGCAATCGTTGCAAAATTTAAAATCTGATTCTACTTCGTGCAGTGTTTTGCAACAAAAATGTTGCATGACTTTATGATTGCGAGACATGTTACACCTTGCAATATTTCGCTTGTAACTTGTGTCGCAACAAACTTGCGAAGCAGCAAGTTGCATGGTGTACAGCGCCTTTATATTTCATATTATTAATCAAAATATTTTAAGAAAGCTACCAAATGCGAAAAATTGGAGTGGGCGGTCTTTTTGTATTTGACCTTATCTGAACGACCTTGTATTAACTTCCTGTAAAAAGTATGTATATACAATGTCAGGACATCAGTTAATTAAAATATCCAATCGTGTGTGAATGATGATCAAGGAATTTATTTTATATGGCCTTATTTAATATCGTTGCTAGAGATTTGCCTGACGATTCTTACATTGAATATGAGAGCCCAACATCTAACTTTTAAAAATGTCATCAAAACAATAAGTTAGAAAAAGAAATTTTATTAGTTACGTTCCGTTTCTACCTTAAGTTAAAAAACTCATCAATAATTCATGAGCAAAACACAAAGGAAATCATGGCCGTGAAGGAGTCTTTATATGTGATAAAACACGCATGCATTTTTACAAAACTTTTGCCTCAAATTTATCGCCTTATACAACATCTACATTGAAAATTCTTTCGCAAACAAATTGACAAGATGGGTATAAAATGGATCGTTTTTGAAGCTTTTTAAAATACTCGCAATTCGTGCTTTATCAGAATTTAATATATGATCTTCGTTCACTGCTCAAAATCCGCGCACACGATTGGTCAAAATCGATCACGTGTGTTTTGGTTACCTGGCAACAACGAGTCGTTTGAGTGCGTTATCACAATAACGCACGAAAAGTGTGCAGTATTGAAAATGACCAGCAGTAAGACGTCAAGAAAACTGTATTTACAATTGGATTAAGGGACCATTCATTATTTATGGCGGGGGGGTGGGCTGGTAATATCTATCATAAACCAAAAAGAAACTTCTTGACCCCTCTTATTTAAAAAAACAAAAAATCCATGACCCCCCCGGCCATAAATAATGAATGGTCCCTAAAAGCTAACAAGTTGATGAAAATATCGATGAATTCTACTATAAAGACCAAAAAGGAAAACAATCTTGAGAATTTCTATCGTCAGAGGTAATTAAACTTAGTAAACACCGATTATTCTCATTTTTTCGTCTGTGAACTCTCGCATGAAAGCTCATTTATCAGGCTATTTTTTGACATATCGTTGCGTTTATTTGCTTGACTCAGCTTGTAAAGGTTGCTCGCTACAATTCTTCAAATTTGTTGTACTGTTTTCACGTATAATGTTTTTAAAATCGGATTTGTTTTATTTTGTTTTGGTGGCGAAAGCATGTGTTAGAGACTGTTAAAGTTCGTGTTTTATTTACAAATACACGCACTTGCTGAATGTACAATGAACTCAAAATTTTGAAAAGTGCACTCGGCCACCAGACAAAATTTTTCGTTCATTGTACATTCAGCTCGTGCGTGTATTTGTAAACAAAACACTCACAACAGTCTCTAGGCCTTAGATAAAGCACTCCTGCTTGTATATTAAATAGTACTTAACGTGTAAAATTTCTTTTCATACCTTTTGGCCTTATTTGTGCATGCTATAAATAGCCATTTCAAGAAATCACAGGAGAAATTACAAGTAAACTTGTCTTCGAACACGCGTACGCGTTCTAATTCATCGATACGTATTGTATTGATATATCTTTCTGATATCTTTTCACGTAATTGCGTGTAATGTTTTCTGTTGTCCGTCATCCTTTGTCCGTGTTTTAAAATTTTTATGTCTACATCATAAACGAATCTCGTGACAAATCTGGCATTGTAACCTCGCAAATATTTGGGGCGAGGTGAATATTGGCTGACGGATCGGCAGATTAACGCCAACTTGTTCGGATTTCGGATCAATCGCGGATCCAGAAAATATAACGGATTGAGGATTATTGATTTACTTTGGGGGTTTTTCTGACGGACTTCGTTTGGCGGATTTTGTTTGAGATATGAAAGATAGGGACACCTTGGAATTTTTTGTAAAAACATGGAAATCGTAGGTTATTTGGGGATCTTCATGGATCCTGCATTTTACCCCATTTTTTCGAATTTGGTAAAGATTTTTTGCGGATTATTAGATTGGATCTCCCCCTCCCCCCGTAATCATGCCATATTTGGCTTGACACCTGCATCCGGCCTATTGTATTTCAAAGAATATATTGAGACAAAGAAATACATGACAGTTAGCGTACCTTTTCGCAGCCACGGCTAACATTGCGCGAAACAAAAGAATTAAAGAAAGTCTATATAAAGTGTAAAGGTAAGATCTACGGAATACTACATGTATTATATATACATAACTGCTCTTTTTCACACAATCATCAAAACAGCTGATATCACTGAAACAGTTTTGTCTGATAGCATATTATATGTTACGGTGGCACAGGACCCAGCGCACAAAATTATGTTGGTTTAACCGACGTTTGACGCAAATGACCTTCAAGACGGCGAATCACAGTGAAAACATTGAACAAATTAAATTAGACTCACTTTCTTGACGTTAAAAGAGCGTTTAAGTTGGGATTTTTTAGTCAGAACACCCGTAAATGGAACAGGTAGGAATTGTGTCCCAGCATGCGCTAGAATTCGCGCGGTTAACAGAAAAGAGACTTGGGACGAGTAAATTTATCAATTCGATTTTTGAGCGTTTTAGGTGGGTTTTAGACATCGTTTTTTCTGCCAACCCAGTTCTGATTAATTTATTGAATTATTGGGAAGGCTAGGAATGTATGAGAACGTTCGGAGGCTAAAAAAATATAAAAATGCAACTTTTGCGTAACCTTATACATTCGAACGGCCTCGGATTCCCACGGAAATGTCTAATAATTCCTCCCAACCCGAATTTTAAGGTGAACGAATTGTCTCCCAAAATAAAGTATGTGTTTCAAGAAGTATTTTAATTTTTGTGATTTTATTGTGTTGATCTTCCCCCCCATAAATCACCCTGTATTAAAGTGAAGGACGAGGGAAGTATATTTGCATGGTTTCAAAACTATTCATATTTTCTGAATCAATAGACTCCAGTTTTTCAAGTGCTATGCTTTAACGAACAGAATTGGCAAAAACATGTCATTTCTAGTGGAATATTCAGAGGTACCTATTGGGTCTAATACAAACTATGTCAGACAGTGGTGCCGTTTTCGTTATCAACCCGAATTCTTACATCAAAAATACTTTGATTAGTGCAGTAAGAAAGCTTTGAAGATTGATTTAGACATGCTTTCGTTTTGAGGTACTCGATTTTTTACAATCTTGAGTTGAATATTTAGCTCTTTCCAATTTTCAGCAAAATCACGATTTTTGCACTAAGCATTTTCAAGAATTTAAATGATAAATAAACTTTCTAAAGGTGTTTCCGAGTAGAAAAAGACATGAAAAATAAATGTGAAACCCACCGTGTGTTTAGTCTTTTAATTTCGTCTGTCCAAAGGATGAAAAAAACTTGCATCTTCGAAAAAAATTATATTTCGTCCATATTCCGTCAGAGATATTCAAATACTTTGTAAATGCCTGATTTCATTTAGAAGTCTTTTATTCATCCCATTTCTTCGTAGAAAGGAATTTCCGAGATAATTTTTATCCCATATGAACACAACTTTCCCGCTTAGCGGGAAAACTTTCTGTTTACACTTTACAAAATCTACATCACCGCGGGAAACTTTACGCGGTAAGCGGGAAAACATTTCTCCATATGAACAGAACAACATTATTTGACTTGTCGAAATGTTTTCTCGGGAACCGAGATAACTTCTGCCCATATGAACAAGCCCTGAGTCATGTGAATCTGTACAGCGAGGGCCTGACCAACGAAACGTCTGCACCTTATCACACCGAGCTGAGTTCGATGGAAGTTAATGCAAAGTTCTAACTCTATTTCCGCAGATTGCTGCAGCTGGCTTTATTAGCTAGTGAATGCTCCCACTGCACGACTGATGCTCTTATATACCAGCTCAGCAGGAGGGTCACTGACCCAGATCACGCGCTAGTTCCTAACATATTAACCTTGGTTACTACGTAACCTCATATAGCATGCATTCATATGGTAAATATTTTTTCAATCAGAGTTTTTAGGATTGATATATTAAGTTCTTCTCAACTCTTAGCGGCAGTTTTAGCGTTAATAACGAAATGACAGTGGTTTCTAATTGTTTACATAATTCTACCCAAATAGCGGGCAATGTTTTAAGCTCCAACAGAAATGTCTTGAAAAGTCTTAAGGGTTTTAGAATTGGTCATTTATATATTAACTCGCTCGTCAAGCACGTTGATGAACTGAGAATATATATGGAAGATAAACCATTTGATATACTAAGCATTAATGAGAGTCGCTTAGACGACACTGTAAATTTGAATTCTGTTAACATCCAGGGCTACGAAATATTTACTAAGAGTCGTAATCGCGAGGGGGGTGGTGTTGCACTTTACTGTCGAGACAATCTTACGGTTATCAACAGAACAGACTTAGTTCCCGTAGAACTAGAAGCTGTCTGTCTGGAAGTCATAAAACCTAAGTTTAAGCCAATACTCATAGTTTCAGTGTATAGACCAGCTAACACCAGCATTGAATTGTTTGAAAAAATTGAAATATTATTTCAAAATGTGGAAAATGACAAAAAAGCGGTAATTATTGTTGGTGATCTGAATTGTGATTTAATTTCAGTTAGCAATTACACAAAACGTCTAAATGGTTTAATCAATGTTTTTCAAATGACTCAGCTGATTAAAGAACCTACCCGTATTACAAATACCTCAGCTACCCTTATAGACGTAGCTATAGCAAGTAAACCTGAGAATATTTGTAGATCGGGAGTCTTGCACATAGGAATTAGTGACCATAGTCTGATTTATGTTTGCAAGAAAATATTCTTCGCTAAAAAAGATATAAAAACCGTAAACACGAGAAATTATCGAAATTATATTCAACAAAACTTTATAGCAGATTTATCTTATCATCTAGCACTTCTAAATTGGGAAAATAACGATCCAGATATACTATGGAACAATTTTGAAAAAACGTTTAACCATGTTTCTGATATTCACGCTCCTTCTCGGAACAAAAGAGTTAGAAGTCAACAAACGCCGTGGCTTACTGATTCAATAAAACGTGACATAGATCGTAGACATTTTCTCAAGAAAAAATCGGTTAAATATAAGTCTGCGTGGTGTCATGATGCAATAAAATTAACAAAGATATCATTCGCGCGAAACGAAATCACTATGTTAAATCAATAGAGAATAATAAGGGAAACCCTAAACTTATGAGGAAACACATAAATTGTTTGCTAAACAAGAAGCATAAAAGTACCAGCGTAGATTTTATTAAAACCGATGCAGGAGACGTGAGTGATAATCAAAAGATATCAGAATTGTTTAATGAGTATTTTTCGAACATTGGTCCAATTTTATCAGATCAAATTACATATTCAAATGGTCAGGAGTTTGAACAATTTATGTGTGAAGTCTCTAAAACATTTACATTTAGCGCCATTGATAGCACTACTGTTCTCAATGAGTTGGAAAATTTGAGCTCATCTAAATCGACAGGTCCTGATAATATCCATATTAAACCTTTGAAAGATTCTAAAGAAGTAGTTGCTCCATTGTTGGCACATATTTTTAATGTCTCCATAAACAATGGAATATTCCCCAACAAACTTAAGGTTGCAAGAGTCTCGCCAATCTACAAAGAAGGTGATAAAAAAGAAAGAGGTAACTATAGGCCGATATCTGTTCCCTCAAACGTCGCTAAACTATTTGAAAAACTCGTATATATTCAGTTAATAAATTATTTAAATGCAAACAAAATTTTAAATCCATGCCAGTCAGGCTTCCGTCAAAACCACTAAACAATGTCATCTCTAATTTCAAATACTGATTCATGGCTAGTCAATATGGACGCTGGACTAATAAATGGGGTCATATTTCTTGATCTTCGTAAAGCATTTGACTCTGTTGATGACGAAATTCTCCTCAAGAAATTAAAATTTTATGGAGTTAGAGATACTGCTCTTAAATGGTTTACATCATATCTGTTTAATCGGGAACAGTACTGCAAGGTAGGGTGTGCAACATCATCCACTCGCATCATTCGCTGTGGAGTTCCTCAGGGCTCAAATCTTGGCCCACTTTTATTTTTACTGTATGTCAATGATCTTCCAAATTGTTTAAAGCAATCTAGTGCTGAAATGTACGCGGATGATTCAAATTTGACTGCGTCCTCTAATGACTTGTATAGTTTACAAACTATTTTAAACTCTGAACTAAACAATATTAATCAGTGGTTAGTAGCAAATAAACTAACTTTGAATGTAGACAAAATAGAGTATATGATTATAGGAACACGGCAAAAATTGAATCACCTCTCATACGACATGGAAGTCCATATCGGTGAAAAAAAATTAAAACAAGTTACCCCCAAAAAAGTTTTGGGTGTAACAATTGACGACCAATTGAGTTGGGAAGAGTAAGTTGACAACATAAGTAAAAAGGTATCTCAGGGCATTGGCGTGCTACGACGAGCCAAATTATTTGTTAAATATGATACACTCCAAATTCTTTACAATTTTTTGGTTCAACCATATTTTGAGTATTGCTCCCTTGTCTGGGGAAATTGTTGTGACTCCTTAAAGGAAAAACTGCAAAAACTCCAGAACAGGGCAGCAAGAGTTATTACGGGTGATAACTATGACACACGCTCAAAAGATATTTTACAGAAACTGAACTGGAAAAATCTCTCTGAAAGAAGACAACAAAAAACAATAGCATATGTCTCTAAGGCTATTGCGGGAAATTGCCCGGAAAATATTTCTAAAAAAATTGAAAAGTCGTATTCTGAGAGATATGATCTAAGAAACAATAATAAATTTTTATCTCTACCAAAACCCAGAACAAATTCAATGGTTCGTACCTTTGGGTATGCTGCTGCTAAGATTTGGAACGAAAATAACAAACTTGAGTGACTATGGTTTGAATTTTCTATTCTTAATTTTTATAATTCTTGATATTTTTAATAATACACAGCCTAATGAAAAGCAACCATTTTAATTTAACTTTGTATATATGTAAATAATAAGTTAGGTAAGGTAAGGTTGATTAGTTACCGTGTCAAAATATGTTTGATAATAATAATAATAATAATAATAATAATAATAATAATAATAATTCAAGTGATTATGAGTATTGCATACAAGTTATACAAGTGCAAAGTTTGGTTTGTATAAGTGATGTGTAAATACACGTCTATTTGACGCATTCAAACGGAATTTTAGTACAAACGCGTTCCAATACAAGCTTTACCTCTTCAACATACGTAATAATGAACTGACATGAGTTATATAATGCCTACAATGAGAATACGTTTTGAATCAAACGTTCGATATACTTGCCAGTGTAGTGTTTAATAATAAACCAAATAAAATGTCAAAAAACTATCGTGGTTCCCAGCTATACAGTTAAGCGAGTCGTTACATAATCTAGAAATAGATGTATAGGTCGCTGGTGCAACAATTTGAGTGAGATATTTATAAATCAAGTAAGTTGTTTTTGTAGTATACCATTGCAACATAATGCTGTCGTCTGACAGCTACTCTACTCGCTATCCTGTATTTTTTCAAGACCGTAATATTTTTTAAGAAAATGGCTTACAATATCCTTTTTTATCTCTGATTCTACTAAAACAACTAGAATACTCAATTATATAGACAAAAAGCCGATCATTTTAACGATGACTTTCCGATGATGACGTTTGTTGAGTATTTTGGACCCTGCCTGTGCACAATAAAATTTTCATCAAAAGTCGTTTTTATTTATTTCTAAACATAAAACGCACGTGAACTTTGTAGAATTTACTTCAAATGGTGCATTTTATAAAATACGCCATTTTGGAGTTCGCGACGCCATCTTGAATCAATTTATTTCGATTTAGAACAAGTAAATATTACGAATTAAAGTTACCTTCTTATAGCCCTTCTGGTTGTAAATAAGAGTTCATAATATATTTATAGAGATGTTATGTTTGTAATGTATTTATTATAATGTGCTGTCTGTTGTACTCTTGAGTCTTGATCCTGTGGCTTTCCTCATTTTAAGTTCACAATACGCCAAGTGATCAGATCAACGTTCAACCTAGCTAGTGTCAGTGACGCAAAATCCACATCAATATGATTAGAGATGGCTTAGTAATCTGGTCGATATTATGATTGACTGTTCTATCATATTGATCTACCATTCTTAACCACTTTCGTCTTAACCAAATTCATCAGAGAGACGCGAAAAACTTACCATTTACTGATGTCAATGTAAATACATCATATTTTCTTCAGTAATTTTAACTTCAAACTAGGTCTCCCAACGTGAAGCGTAATCCAGGATGGCGAAAACAACACATGTTGAGATATTTTAAGACGCTTTCTAAACATTTATGGTATTATCAGGACCGGCGCTCGAACCTTAATTGGAGGTGGGTGTATATACATAAATTCGTGTTCTGCTCGACTAATTTCCTTTGAAATCAAGTCTAATAACAACTGATTTCAAAAGAAATAAGTCGGACAAATTGACAAAACCTTAGTATATGAATATACACGCCCTCAATTAACGTTCGAGGGCCACCTTGGGTACTATTTCTTGGCAGCTCTTCAGTTAAATGATTATTTCTTTAAATAAACTAGCGTTTATAAATCATTTAAAAAACTCTTTACCAGAAGCTAAGGTCTGTGTGACCCAGTGAACTCCATATAATTATACCTAGAACGATAACTTGGCCGCTATTTTTGAAGCTAAATTGAAGGCCGCCATTGATAACCAGGAGCCGCAAAACTGAACCATTTTCAAGCGCTGTTTTCCATCCAAGATTAGCGCCCTTTAAGCCTGTTTTTAAACAAAATTAATTTAAACAAAGCACTATTATAGAGTTGAAAACAGCGTTCGAAAATGGATGATGCGACTTCTGGTCAATAGAAGCCAAGTCATCGTTCCAGGAATAGTTATATAGAGTTTAGTGGTCGCATTGCATATGTGTTACACAAGAGGGGATGGGGGGGGGGGGGGGTGCCTTTCAAGACAATCTCTTAAAAAGACCCTGCAATTGCATTTTTACACTTTTTTTCCAGTAATGGGAGCTGCTCAGTCAATTCCAGTTGTCGGAGAAGCTGTGACTGCCATTGACAGCGGCGTGAAACTGATCGCTGCCGGTTCATGCAAAGTTCTGGGGGAAATACTAGATGATGAAGACGCCAAAAAAGCTGCCAAATCGTTCGTTAAGGACGCTGGAAAAACCTGGGAGGAATATTCCGAGAGAAATATAATAGCAGCACCAATACGTGCAGGTGTACACTTCATTGCAAAACAAAAGGATGAAGCAAAAAGAGTAATAAAAAAGATGGTTAAGTCTGTTGAAGAAGTAGCTGACAGCACTCCAGTTGTTGGGCATGTAAAGGGTTCTATTCATTATTTCGCTGGCGACATTGAGCATGGTCACCACTGCATGAAGGGGGCGACTCGCGCAGTGGCTGTTTTGGGAGCGGGAGCTTTAACTGGTGGTGTAGGAGGAGGAGCAATTTTGGGCGGAATGGCTGGAGTTTCCGGTGGAATAGCTTACGATGGAACTGTAACTTTAATTCAAAGTGATGTGAAGAAAAAAGATTGTCCTTATGGAGTCTTTAATGCGATCGATCAGATTAAAAAGTCAGAAAAAGAAATGGATATGCATGACGTAATGAGTTCCACTGCTGCAGCTGGAGTTCTACTGCTTGTGTGCAGTAAATGTGGCACCGAGCATGACGAGGATAAGAAGTGCACGTGCGACAATAAGAAAGACAAATGAATTTTATTGAGATTCCATTTATACATTGTTTTCTAAATAGTTTTAGGTTTAACTCGTTTTGATGATTTGGTGTTAAGCATCGTAAATATTTACTGGATAGACTAAATAATAGCGGAGAATTTGAACATATTAATCTCAACAATGCTCATTGAAAGAACTTTTGAAATAACTAATTTAGCCTGGTACAGATCTCGAGCAAAGGCCAACATATTGTTTCTTACTTACTTTATTACGTGAAATTTTTCAAGGCTTACCCCACTGATGACGTCATGTAATCAGCTCAAGAATTTATCCAAGATGCCCATTGCGGGGCGGCTACATATTCAAGCCAAATGTGTCAAGAATCAAACGTTGTATGGAAAACGTATAAAGGCCTTTCCGAATAATTTTGAAAGTTCTTTCAAATGGATCGAACATAATAATTCTTGCCGGATCTTTACTATATGATATTGTGGAGGCATTCTATTTGAAATTAATTTTAAGAGTGGTTGCATGTTAGTAGGTAATTGTTCTTGCGATAATTTGGTAAAGATAATTTTATGGAAATTGCATGATGTCATTTTATACGTGTGATATATATATAAATTTAGTCAAACGCAAAGTAGATTGATCGCAGGAGTCTGTAATCCAGATTTAGCTTGATTTTTATAGATATGAATTGTAACCTTGATTTTCCAGCCAGTATTGGGTAAAATGTATTTACACAATTACTTCGTTGATAGTAGATCTGTGTATATAAAATTGGGGAGTTACACAAATCATTTACCACATTCACGTCCGCGCTGTATCGTCCGATTTTATAACATTCAACTCTCGCCTTCAGCGAAACACGTTCCTGTAAATTAGAGATACAACAGTACCCGTGTTGAAGGGGGGAGGAGGGAGGGTAGAGAAGGGTAATTTTACAACCCATGATACTGGTATTCCTTATAGTGCAAGTTCCAAAATCTTTCGAAAATTCTTTAAAGATACCGTAAATCTGTACTGCATAATTTCGTGTGTTTTGAACTTTTTCTGATGGGAAAATATGTTTTATACCGATTGAGCATTATTGTGTTTTGTATTAACAGCTATCAGCGCCATGTGTATTAATAATATTGAATTTCAGGTGCAAACCCGTTAATCTATTTCAAAACTCATTAAATGCATCTTTTTGCTATTCTATTATTTCACTAATTCTAGAATTGCAATTAATGCGTGTTCTAACACACAGATACGTATGTACAAAAACACAACTTTTGTGAAAATTTTCCTGATTTATAACCATAAACCAAGCCAATTTTAATGAGAGACTCTTTTTTTGGCAACCCCCTTCATGTAAATTTGATTTATAACCGACGACCTTCGAAAGGCTTCCGAAAATACTGTGTGGGTGTATTTTACTGCATGAGTTTTGTGCCTCGTGCAGCCTTTTATGCCATACATACAGAGATTTAATTACAGATACACAACATGGCCGCCGTGTTGGGGAAGGCGCGAAAAGGCTTTATTTGACTTTTATGTCAAAAAGAAGAAGAGTTTTTCGAATCAAAACATGAAATAGCCCAATAATGAAGAAATAAACGGTATGCAGAGTCTGTTTTGAGACCTGGATATTTTGTTTCGAAGTTGTTGGCCTTTCTCCTGGACAGATTGGAAAAAAGTTCTTTTTGCAGATGAATCCAAATTTGAAGTATTTAGAAATAAGCGGCGCATTGGTGAGAACTTTCAGGTGTGGGACTGGTGCAGTTATAATGGCGTTGGCGATCTCTACAAAGTAAAAAAACACCCTGGAAAGAAGCAATGCCACTCACTACTGCAAAGGCACGTTATACCATCTGTGTTAAGGTTGTGTGGAAAGGGATTTGTGTTGCTGCAAGATAATGATCGTAGACATACTTCTCAACTGTGTTTTAACAGTTACTTGAAAAGAAAGGAGAAGAAAGGTGATCTGGTTTAATGAATTTTCCGCCTCAGTCTTCCGACCTAAATCCGATGGAGAGTTTTGAATTTCGGGGGTCATTTAAAACGAGAGAAAGTAAAACATCAATCTACAAATAAAGACAACTTGTAGGATGTTCTTAATCAGTTCTTGAATAACATTAAACCAGAAATGTTAATAAAACTGGCCACTCCATGCCAAATAGAGTTAATGGTGTCATATTAAGGAGGTCATACACAATATTAGAATGGTGTTTTTTCGCATGAATTTATGTAAATACCAATTCTATGTACCTATATAGTGCTGTGTTGAGTGATAATGTTGGCATATAAATTCAAAAATGAAAATTTATTGAATGGACTCAGACTTTTGACCCCCATTGTATGGACTTTTATTATGCACTTGTTGTGAAACAACAACTCGTGCATAAAAATCGTGCGCACTCGCCAACCGTGCAGTAATGTCTATTTCTCTCATATCAAATATGTTTGATGACAGGGTGAAACAAAACCAGTGTGATTTCCACTCACTAAATCATAATGTACATAGAACAATTTTAGGCAACGAGCAGTAATATAACGGTTTGACACTTCGAGTTCCAGCCAGTTTTAATTGCAGAAATGCTCTTGAAACTCTTTCATTCTTTTATTGTTCATAAATTGGGGGCTAAGACTCCCCCACCTGACTTTTACTGCTAGGGGCTATAGCCTCTCCTGTTCCACCACCGCTGCCAAACACAACAATGCTAATAACTACTATAACCGATAACTACCCTAAGCCCTCTACTTCCTTGACAATATGCAGTCTCAACAAACAGAATAATATCACGTTTTATTGTATACACAAGCACTGGACATCGACATATGATATCAGCTATTCTGCAACCCGATTGATTCCTCAACTAGCAGAAAATTGTTTTAATGTTTTTTTTTGTGAGCTGTACTATAATTTTTCTTTGATAAAACTGCATATGAAGACGGGAAAAATGCATTGTGTTTCTTAAATGACCTGTTCAATTCTGGGTACACATGTATACAATTGTTTTACTGGAAACAAAGAGTCTGAGGTTAGCCATATGCCGTACACGTCAAAGTGATCACGGATCTCTAATTTGAAAAAAAACAACAGTATATAAATTCATGTGCGATACATTCCCTATATTGCAGTTTAGTTTCTTTGCGCCATCATACATACCTAGCTCATGTATCAACATTAACTGTGACCACGTGTGCTCCACGTGCTTTGAGACCGCTATCGAGCACGTGGACACAATGGAAATTTTGTTGCACTTCCCTAAACAAGAACATGAGTCTGCAGTGCTCTTAATTTAGTGCTCACAGTCTTTTCTCGTGTATTAAATGTTTTCTATACAGCAGTTGAGAACGTTCTTGCGATATATACGTGGCGATATATACTGTGGCCGTATGAACGACCTGCTTCGTTTCAATGTTTATTTACAATCATAAAAGAAGGTATATAAAAACACGCATTTAGCCAATCAACTTCAAGTACGTAATAAGTAGGCGCGATATGTTTCTTAGTAGATTTTATAAAATTACAACTGATAGTTGGGTGTGAATATAAATGGATGTGGTAATATACAAATTATTTGTACGGCTGTTCATAGACTGTTGCTAAACAGCGATCCAATTACGCACACGGCAGTGAACTGGCATCTTTGACTTGGTTCGTCGACCTTCTGTTGTTGGGTGCTAAAGCCAAGGCAACACACAGTGACACTTGCTGTTGCCTTGAGACAAATTTTATAAAGTCTGGTGCGCAATATCAAACCCTTCAAATACACGGCGTCGCTTGATTGTGAAGCATTTCATAATATATGAAAGACATCGATTTTGCAATGGCTTTCCCGGACGTTTTGGGAAACTTTCGAAACTATTCGCACTCGTTTTACGTCGTTTTCGCTTCAGTCACGGTCCTCGCTGATTTTCTAATCGTGTTCCTATTGGCTGCTAAGAAAATTCCGCGCAATGGACTGAAATTAAACGAGGTAATGCTATTGAGTTTGGCGCTGGGCGATATAGCTTACGAAATCGTAACGACGGTAGTCATGCTGTTGCCGTCGAGTTTCTGCGATGCTGCCGAGAATTGCAAGCCGTTGTCATTCGTCTATTTCGCTTTGAATCTCAGCACCGTTTTCAGCATCGTCGTGGAAGCCGTCAAAACAAGTCTGCTTGATTTCGGACAGCATTCACACGCAAACTTCAGCTCTCGTGTGTATTGGTGCCTCTCGTCGTGGGTGGCTGCGTTCATCGTTGCTTATATTGATTTCAAGAACGGTGGATTAATGGACGGAAACGCAATGGCTTTCCTTGGCCGTTTCAAAGCATTTGGCTACACACTATTTGCCGTCATATTCATCTCTGGGGTTTTAATCCATCTCTTAACCATTGCCTCCGTGATACCGCATGCCACGACAATGCATTCTTGCGAAAAGTTGCCCGACACGACGCAACGAGAACTGGGCTTTTTCGTCTCTTCTGCCACTCCGCAGAGCGATCACGATGATCTCGTTTTTTCATGCTCTTTCATCGCGATTTTCGTCGGGTGGTGTGCATGGGTGGTAGTTGGGGTCGATAGTAGGATAATGAAGACAGTCGAGGTTATGAAAAGTTTTGAAGTGACCAGGCTAGCTGCGCGTATTATAAGTCCGCTCACAATATGGCACTCTTTTACGCATGGGAAGACGCAATTTCGTCTACGAGAGATGTAACCGAAAAACGGCACTTTTAAACTAGATATATCTTATTATAGCTAGGAATTTAATAAACAACACCTTCATTACGTAATGATTATTTTCATGACCCGTGAGCCTCATTCCAATGTAAGAATTACGTAACGTGATTGCCGGGCTAAAAATCGCAAAAATGAACTAGATCATAGACCTGTGGCATAATCATAATCCAGTTAATCCGGATTGCATTTTTATAGTTGAAAAACTTACCTTGATTTGTCGGTAGGGAGCTCTTTGATGCCAAATGATTGAACTGCTAGCTACCGATAGACAATGGCGTTTTGCGAAAAGCGGGTTCAATAATTGTTTATCATTCTCTTACAAAGTTTTTTGTAAGACTCTCTAACTACGTAGAAAAAAACAAGCTTTTCACAAACCTTCTGAATGTTCAGAAAATCGAGCAGCCATTGTTTACAAAATTTCACGCAATGCGCATGCTCTGAGTACTATTTTTAGTTCAACAAATTCGCACGCTTAAACTATCATTTGCACGCAGTTATTTCCAGGTATATTGTAGTTAAATTAGTATAGGAATTTACACGGTCCGAGAAGTATCATAAATATTTCGCTAAACACTACTGCGATTTTTTATTAATACTTCGAGGACAAGTGTAATTCCCATTAATATCATTTTGTCACCAAAGTTACGTTATTTACAATGATTTATTTGTTTATGTTTTTAGTTTTTAAAAATCCCGCGCCCCGCGGGGCTCGTGATCCGGGCCGAATAATTTTTAGTCGGCACACTATGCCGATTGATAATTAATCGGCACAGTTCTTATTAAATTGATATTAATAGGTAAATGATGTACATCTTATTAAAAAGTGATAGCGAACATAGTGCAGATGAGGAAACAGATTGCAATAATTTTTAACCGTATTATCATTATTCATTTCTTCAGAGATTGATTGTTTTCACAGTCAATGAACATCAAAATATTTGCATAACGAGACTAAATCGTCGTGCTGACTACGCTACTGATTGATAATGATGACCCTTTTCAGCGTATGTCCCGGAGCAGGTGGGGGGGGGGGGGTCCCTTGCATCGTTGTTCAAGCTGAGGATTATCATCAACTATCATTGGAAATGGAAATAAAGGTGTGCATACTGTATTATGCAGTATTACGTGTGTCACTTCGTTCTTTCTAAATCATTTCGTTCTTTTTAAAAAGCGTGGTAAATTGAGGCTATATATCTTAAACTTGAGCCTTTTTAGGCCTTTTATTTAACGAATGCAATCGCCATACACACAGTGATTGAATTAACGACCCAAGGTTTCGACACTCCAGTTTAGTGTTTTCATCAGGGGTGATTTGATAGTGAACTCGTGATATTATAATGCCAAAAGGACGTCATCTGCCAAAAAGATGTAAATACCGATCCTATGGCAAGGGGCTGCCGTCATTAGTACTGTCCGGCCCCTTTGGGAACACATTATAAATTCAAGATGGCGGCGGTCTTATTATGGATTCAAGATGACATCATAGAAATGATAGTGACAGTGCAAGAGGGGTCACCATTATCATTCCAAGGAACGTTCTCGAGAACGTTCCCACTATCGTTCCAAGGAACGTTCCCTCTATCGTTCCCAGGAACGTTCCCGGGAACATTCCCTTTTCAAAAGGGAGATAAAGGGGGTATGACGAATACAAAATCGTACTGATTTTTGGAGGAAATATTGTTTCGAGGACGTCTCCTTGTTTTCATAAATTAATACAGACACGGATTAACGTTTGGAATAATTTATTTCTTATAGAATATAACAATATAATACAAATAAACGGTATTTAAACATATTGTCAGGCTTCTAGACTGTTCTCCATTTTCAATTGTCTGACTTTGTAGCTCACAGTGGACTATGTTGTTTAGTATATTATGGCTACTTCATGGCTATTTGTTTAACTGTAGTTTATTTCTCGCCACATCATTTTAATACCATTTATGTAGGTTGATGTGGGGTTGATGTCAGGTGGATGTGGAGTGGATGTGGGGTGGATGTAGGGTGGATGTAGGGTAGATGTGGAGCTTCTGTCAAGCTTCTACCCGATTTGACCTTTTACGGCACTATAGGCCTTTGTGAAGCTTCTGTCAAGCTTCTGTGAAGCTTATGTCAAGCTTCTGTGAAGCTTATGTCAAGCTTCTGTGAAGCTTATGTCAAGCTTTTGTCAAGCTTGACAGGAGCTTCACAGAAGCTTCACAAAGGCCTATAGTGCCGTAAAAGGTCAAATCGGGCAGAAACTTAACAGAAGCTCCACATCCACCCTACACCCACCCTACATCTAACCTACATCCACCCTACATCCACCCCACCTCCACCTGACATCAACCCCACATCAACCTACACAAATGGTATTAAAATGAAGTGGCGAGAAATAAACTACAGTTAAGCAAATGACCATGAAGTAGCCATAATATACTAAACAACATAGTCCACTGTGAGTTACAAAGTCAAACAATCGAAAATATGGAGAACAGTCTAGAAGCCTGACAATATGTTTAAATACCGTTTATTTGTATTATATTGTTATATTCTATAAGAAATAAATTATTCCAAACGTTAATCCGTGTCTGTATTAATTTATGAAAACAAGGAGACGTCCTCGAAACAATATTTCCTCCAAAAATCAGTACGATTTCGTATTCGTCATACCCCTTTGATCTCCCTTTTGAAAAGGGAACGTTCCCGGGAACGTTCCTGGGAACGATAGAGGGAACGTTCCTTGGAACGATAGAGAGAACGTTCCCGGCAACGTGCCTTGGAATGATAATGGTGACCCCTCTTGCACTGTCACTATCATTTCTATGATGTCATCTTGAATCTATAATAAGACCGCCGCCATCTTGAATTTATAATGTTTCCCAAAGGGGCCGGACAGTACTACGGTCATCACTTTTTATGGCACACTATTTCGCGTTGATATGCGTTCAGCCATAGCGATTGTTATTTATTTGTTAGTGGTACTGATTTTGGAATCATCACACGCAATGTTATGGCCCTTCGATATTCTTTCAGACGTGCGCAAAACTGACATTTTTTACCCAGATATACTTTCTCGTTAAATAAAACCAGTCTGCACGCAGCACGCAGTCTCCTTATTACACCAAGCGTTAATTAAAATTTTTGCTGTTATATAAATTCGTTTTACATTTTTTTATATATTCGTTTTACAGTTATATGAAAATCGGGTGATTATCATATGGTTATCTGAAGCAATTAACCAATCAAAATTCACGTCGCAGCTTTCACAATTTATTATAACATCAATAAAGTTGCATGTCACACACCGCAAACTAAGTTATATATGAGTTATACACGTGGTTATTATAGTTACATGTGCTACTATTACTGTATATTATCTTGACATTCTTATGGCTTGAATAATAATCATTCCATGAACGGCCGAAGCATCATATGAAAGTATATCAGTATACACTAGCATACCCATACTGGATAAGTAGGTTATTGAATGAATTTCCAAGTAGGTTTTTCAAAAGAACCAAAGGTCTTCCGTATCTATCAGTGCCTTTAAATTTTGCATCGACCAACACTTTGTTCCCGTCCAAGCTATTCTGAATTTGATATTCCGTGAACGGTTGGCTGCTCCGTGGAAACCAAACTAGAAAATCCCGCGCCTTCGTTGCCCTCAAACCCGATGCGCTTTAGATGCACTGGAAATTCTCGAGGATGTTGCTAAAGCATTTACTCTTACGGGGCGTCGGGACTTTATTGCGGGACTCTTTATAGGTGTCCCGCTCAACGGGACTCTTTTAAGGGACTCCGGGACTCTCTTACGGGACACTTTTTAGACGTCCCGATGTCCCGTTTTAAGCAATCGATTATCTGAATTTAATGCGACACTTTTGGCGTCCATTACTAAGGGACTGGTGCAGGGGGTATTAATTAAACTCAAACATTGATCAAACCATTTATCTGTTTCAATTGTTTTATTTGAATATATGTACTATTAACGATAATGTCAATGTAATTCATTTCTCGATTCATAAGATATGCAAGCGTTGTCTTCATCATCATCCTCTTCGTCAGGGAAGTGCTGTCTGTCTTCTAACATATACGTTCCAAGAGGAATTTTCTCTTCCTAACTGCTGCGGCCAGGACTTCGTCAAGATCAAACTCATCTTCGTCAACGAATGCATCTTTGGTTTTCATTATTTTTCTATGCACAGGATCTCTTTTCATTTCAGACATCCATTGCAGGCGAACTGAATAGATATTTCCCAATTCCTTTCGAAGTTCTATTAAAATTTCTGAAAAGGCTTGTTTCTTTGCGTCAATTTCACTAAACCCATTATTTTCAAAACTTTGTACAAATTCATTGTGCTTTGTACGAAGTTCCGCTGCAGCTTCGCTGCAGCCTCGTCTGAGTCGTTCATCTCTTCGGGACTTTCGCCTTCGTCTGATGAACTGAAAATATCTTCATTGGATACTGTTGAGCAGCTGGGAAATTTGCCACCGCTGTGCAAAAATATTATTGGCGGCTGAACACAAAATGTAATTAGCATATTATTTGCGAAATACAGATTGGTTTCAAAGGTGCTCGGAATCAACCTCGTACCCAGGGTCCCTGTGTTTAATCTCGTGTACGCGTGAGGGACCCTGGCAAACTCTGATGCCGTGACGTCACAAATCTTGCAGATTATGCAATTTCCAACTTTATGTTCAGGGGGGCGATGGCGATTGTTGGGAAGAGCGAACAAATTTGCAATCGTGAAGCAAATAAATTCATATTAAATAGTACATGAAAGATATGTAAACACGGTTGTTCATATAATTTTGTTTACCCAGTGGCAGCAGGAGTCCAAACGAAGAAAAGGTGAAAATTATATGAATCAAATTTTACAATCAAAGTGGCGCTAATTTTGTGTACGTTCATGATGATATAATGTATGAGATCTAAAGTGCAATTAATATTGATTCTTGTTGGATAAAAGGACAACTTTAAGAACCTGACAGAATTCAATGTATAAGTTTCATGTATTTAAAATTGGCATGAGTTCAGCGTAAAAATTGAGTTAATAAATTGCTGTGAATTCAATGTAAAAATTGTATGTATTTAAAATTCTTAATTTTGTCAGTCCATATCTATGTAAATATATCTTGGAATTTTTCAGTTTGGCATGTAGAGATTTTAAATATATAATTCATGATCATAAAACTATGATGTTTGTACAGTTATGTGTCAGCAAAATCCTGATATAGTTACTTAATATGTTAATAGGATTGGCAGCAATTAAATTTGCCAGTTGTTTCAACCCCCCTTTCCATCACAGACCAGTGGAAGTGTATATGTTCATTGTAGTGGATTGCACCAGTCGGTATAAACCTCTGCTCCCCCAACATAAGGAGGATTAGGAATCATTTGGTTTCTTATTGATCTAATTCACCAATGGGAAGACAAGGAGCTGACTAATCCCAACTAATCCTGCAAAAGCCCACGTTGGGGGAAGAGAGTTTTACAAGGACTAATATACATATTAGACTAATTGTAGATTTATACACATGCATGCTTTGCCATTTAACAGCTGATCATTGCAACTTGGCATGGTATAAAGTAAGTTTTCATTTAAAATATTCTGCAACTGCACATTCTAAGCTAGATAACACTTTTTGCTAATTTAGTAGACAAGTTCCAAATGACAAACAAAATCTATGTTATGCTTTGCTCAATGTGATCATCCCAGCTCAAAAAGTTGAGCACCACAAAGATAGGGGGCAGGGGAATTAATAAACAAGTACTATGTGAAAAATTAAACTATATACATTTCGAATCAAATAACCAAATATTTGCTTATTTATGACTTAAACAATAATGCACTAATATTTTCTTATTTATAACTTACTATTGGCCTCTTGATCCTCCCTCCTTGACCCCATGCAGCTGTTACAAAAATTAAACCAATAATATTGTCCATGACTGCCAGGTTAAAAATAATCCAAACATCATGGGTTATTTGGCAACCTTACCATTCAGCAATGGCATTTTGGGCATAGAGATTATAACATTGTGTTATTCACACTCTTTATGATACTGGATAGAAAATAAAGAATATTTCACAAATATTCAAGGGTTTTTTTTTAAATTGAAAGTCAACTGTTTAAAATGATTTTTATTGAATGTGTCATTTTAAATTTTAAGCATTACATTTGATAGTGATACAGTTTATCTAATTGTGATGTCATTTGTGATCATTTAGTTTATTTAGAAATTCACTCATTTAAGTACCGGTGTATCAAAGAGTTTTAACTCAATTGTTAAAATATATCTGCCATGGACCCATGTAAATGTACAAATCGTATACAGAGGTCTGAACTACTACATAAAAATATTTTCATGCTGTATACAGCTATTTCAATTACGGTTGTCCATGGCAAAGCGGAGAAGTCAAGTACCAGCACAAAAAGCTTGCTATGATATTGGATAGCGATAAAACATAGGAACAAGACACAACAATACATGAACAAAAATAAAACAATTCACACAACAAAGTGAACAAACTCACTTGGTATTCCACAAATTAGCATACTCATTTTCATCATAAGATGCTACATAATTGCAGGTGGGAAATTTGAAATCCTTTCAAGCACAAACAATTGTACATAAGAACAATATGCTCAGAACCATAATTGTGGTTGGTTATAGTAAGTTTTTAGTCATTAATTTATTATCTATTCCCAGCAAACCTGCCGTGTTCATATTTGACCTTTTTATGCTTTGCTGGGAAACAGGCTTGACTGAAATATTTGAATGCATCCAACATAAAAGAGATTCTGAAAATTGACACCTTAATTGCATACATTCTTGATTTTCAAGAGAAAAAACATGAAAAAGAGTTGGTGATACTTAACCATATTCCAAAGACAATGTCAATGCAATAGATATATTTTGGAGTGCATAAAAATGAAGCCCTTAAAAATATCACGCTTGCACTGGCCAGTGCCCATGTTCTGCAGACTGGATTTTGTATGCATTAAGTTTGAGTAAACATGATATACAGCATGAGATCATACTTTTATATGGTGGAATTTACAGTACCTGATTTTTTTATTTACAGCTCTGTACAAGATTTCTATATTCTCATGGGTCCATGGAGGATAAAATTTGACAATTGAGTTAAGACTCTTTCATACATCAGTGTTAAATTGAACGAATTTCCACTCAATTGATCACTTATGACATCAAAATTCGATAAACTGTATCACGATCAAATATATGCTTAAAATTTGAACAATGCGTGTAAATTAAATCGTTTTAAACAGCTGACTTTTAAACGCACACTCTGTTTCAATCTGGAATAAAAAAACTCAGCTTGAATCAGTTTATGGTTTTTTATTTCCGTCCCCCGGTATGCTATTGCCGAACAAGGCCAGGTCACCAAATAATCCAAGATTTTTGGATTATTTGGTAACCTGGCAATCAGAGTTTGCCAGGGTCCCTCACGCGTACACGAGATTAAACACAGGGACCCTGGGTACGAGGTTGGCTCGGAATTTAGTTTCTTTGACGAGCCAGTTATAATTTTGTTTACAATTTTTCATTGATTTCAGTAAAGGACTGATATAGCTGTCAGTTAATCATATTTTGAAGTGAAGACATCGTCTGCTGAAGCAAATTTCTAAACTTTGACATGTGAGTGGGTTCCCAAGAATTAAGCGCGATGTTGAATTTACGTTTGACTTAATACTGAAAAATTTAGCTTTTGCTCCAAAAAGATATTTGTTTCCTGTTACTTGCAATATGTTTATGTTCCTTTCGAAACCAATTTTTTTTGTTTTATAAATTCCGCTCATGGTCAATAGTTTGTTGTGAAACTCGCTACCGGAAAAGTACTTTAAATTACGGTTGTTGTTGAAATGGTCGTGAAAGTGATAAAACATCCACAATCACGTGGGCCGTCAGTGCAATGATGTCTTTGATACTGTATAAATGTTTTCGTACAAATGGTAAAAATATTTTTCAATTGACAAATGCGTTTAGTCGATCGATTTCAGTGACAGTTTTGAATTGTTGTTCGAGTACGAGCGTTGACTATAGTTTGAGTCGAATTTTAAAAAATCTGCCTTTTGCTCGAACATGATTTTAGCTCGAACTTGGCCTTCATGTTTATATCTACTCACCTGATTTGTTAGCGTGCTCTTAGAAATTACGCTAAAAGGTCGTTTAGTCCACTGAAATGCTTGTGATCCAGGTTTGTTGTATGATTTTTTAATATCACACATAAATCACGCAATTTCCACGCGTTCACCGAGGCTTATCTGGCGCATGCTCAGACAAATTTCCCAGCTACTATACTGTTGACGTTTCGTCGTCGGATTCACTTCGCATCCTTTTAGGGCTCGACACTTCTTCTTCAGACTCTTCATCATGTGATACTGTTGACATACCGTCATCCCAGTCATCCCGCATTCTTTTTCGACCCGACATGTCTTCTGACAGATTTTGATCACCAAGTGGCTTGACCTTACAGAGATAATATCGTCTCGTTTCCCCTGAGAGTTGATGAGTATCTGCTAGATGGTTCGATAACTTTACGAGATTCGTTTTTCCGCAAATGGGACAATCTTTACGCCTTCGCGGCATGCTACTAACTGCGTTTGAGGACAGTAATTGCACCTTCTTAAAAAGTGTCCCGTAAGAGAGTCCCGGAGTCCCTTAAAAGAGTCCCGTTGAGCGGGACACCTATAACCAATAAAGTCCCGACGTCCAGTAAGAGTAAATGCTTTAGCAACACCCTCCAGAATTTCCAGTGCATCTAAAGCGCATCGGGACGCTCAAAAGGAGTCCCGTAAGTGAGTCCCGCGTGTCCCATAAGAGAGCCCCTTGAGGCGGGACATCTAAAAAGAGTCCCGCAACGAAGTCCCGGCGTCCTTCGGAAAGATTGTGTAAACCGTTAGGGAAGTCATTTGTTAACCTAATGTTAGATATTGTTGAACATACTAAAATCAACATACGGTATGGTTGAATGATTTCATATGAGTTGCCAAAACATATCAGCACAGCGTACCTACTGCGCTTCAACAATATCTGAACACATTTGCAAGCCGTACGTATGCTCTTCCAATGTCAAGCATCCTGTAAAACAATATCTAAACACACTTGCAAGCCAAACGTTCGCTCTAAAAATACTTCACACTATTGACTCAATAACTGATTGCAATATACTCTATCATAATACACTTGCTCCCCAAGCCGTACTGACTATACAGCTCTTGCTCAAACTATCTGAAATGGCACATCTTTTTAAGCAGATATATTCTGATGACATTTCGAAAAGTTTACACGAAACGAATTGACAGCAGCGAAACTGGTGAGTTGATTGAAAAAGAATTACAACGGTTTGGGTTTAATACTTTACCTGGGGAATTATGCAGCTGATTGTATTTCTGCTATGAGGCAAAAACTTAATAGATTATCTAGTATGTTTATATCAACTAACATAAACCACTAGCTCACAATTTGTAATGCTCAAAAGAAATAAATATTTTTTAGACCTATAATGCATTCTCTTATTTACACGGCGCTGTACTCGTACCGTTCCTTGCTGATCACAACATCAATCCCATGTGCGTGTGTTGTCCACGTGCTGTTCACGCGCCATGAATTTATGACAAACGTGTTATTGTGGATGACTACAAAACATTTCCTTAAGGATATTAAGTTAATTACTGAACTGTTATTTATCACAGTCCAAAATTGCATGCTAATTGTTGTTAAAAAAGTTTTTTTAAAATAAATGTTACATGTTCACGATTCTTAGTTTATAATAATGGTCCAAGTTCACTCCCGTTTGTTCTTCCAACGTTTCGATTTGTTTGGCATTTTTTGCGCCGAGATCCCACATCATTAGTTCCTTTAGGCACTGATAATCCATTCAGCGTTTCCAACATAATTTGTGTTAGCAACATCGTTTGTAGCATCGAGTTATCGACTAGTGTTTCGGGTATTATATTTGTTTCTACGAGACTCCGTATTAAATCAAAGATCGAGCGATCTTCCCGTGTTTTGTTTGACAACCAGACGCTAATGATATCTCGCCAAAACATGTTTATATTGCTTAAAATGGTCTAAAACCCCGGATATTTAGTCTTTTTATAGCCTAACTTTCATATAGCGCATCGCATCGAGAAACTTGCCCATGTCCCATGATGGCATAATCTTCTGAAATATAACCATGACGAACACATGCGTACCAAATTTTTCGATAAACCCCGGTTCAGAAAATGTTTGATCATCAACATCAAAATCGAAAATCCATTTCTTTTGATCTTCTATTGGTAACTTGCAAAAAATCTTACTGTGCAAATTTGAAAATAAAACACATATTGAGACGAAGCACGAGCTTATTTTTAGCCATAAACAATATATCGACAGTCATCTTGCAAGCGTTCGAGCAAATATGATCAGAAACGAACAAGACGCAGCGCTTTTATAGTAGGGGTGGCTAAAATTCCGCTCTCAAAGGTTACAATAGTTTAAAAGTCTCTGGTTTCAGCAAGCGTCTCTGCTCTGTACAAAAATCAGGTCTCCAATTATGACATGTACACTTGAGCAATTCAAGGCCTTTTACTTGGGGAGTAATGTCGTTTAAACTCTGGGTAAAAACCTCTATGACATTGCCTTCTGAAACATTTTCCAAAGCACAGTCAAAGTACAAGCATAACTGTTCATCCCTTTCCATCATAAGGCACTGATGTTGTGTTTGGGATAGATGGTCAATCATACACTATATATACAGTCATTACAGTTTTCAACGACGAGGCGAGATATGATCGTTGCTATTTCGCCACTCTTGCTTGATCTCTCTATGACACATCTCTTTAAGCAGATGTATTCTGATAACATTTTGCTCTTAAAAGAAGACACTGATACACATGCCGTGTTTGGGATCACCCTCGGAACCAAATTTGTACTGTTCACGTGTTGATCACACGCTATGACCCCAAACCAATGTGCATGTGCTGTTCACGTGCTATGACGTCAATTCTATGTGCATGTGCTGTTCACGTGCTATGACGTCAATTCTATGTGCATGTGCTGTTCTCGTGCTATGACGTCAATTCTATGTGCATGTGCTGTTCATGCGCTGTTCATGCGCTGTTCATGCGCTGTTCATGCGCTGTTCAAATGCTGTTCATGCGCTAGACGTCATTGTCAGCATCCCTTTGGTAGCTATTTGTGGGAATTAATATACTTAAGGTTGGTGCGCAATATCAAATACTTCAAACACGCTGCATCGCTTGATTGTGAAGCATTTCATAATAATATATGAAGGACATCGATTTTGCAATGGCTTTCCCGGACGTTTTGGGAAACTTTCGAAACTATTCGCACTCGTTTTACGTCGTTTTCGCTTCAGTCACGGTCCTCGCTGATTTTCTAATCGTGTTCCTATTGGCTGCTAAGAAAATTCCCCGCAATGGACTGAAATTAAACGAGGTAATGCTATTGAGTTTGGCGCTGGGTGATATAGCTTACGAAATCGTAACGACGGTAGTCATGCTGTCGCCGTCGAGTTTCTGCGATGCTGCCGAGAATTGCAAGCCGTTGTCATTCGTCTATTTCGCTTTGAATCTCAGCAACGTTTTCAACATCGTCGTGGAAGCCCTCAAGACAAGTCTGCTTGACTTTGGACAACATTCACACGCAAACTTCAGCTCTCGTGTGTATTGGTGCCTCTCGTCGTGGGTGGCTGCGGTCATTATTGCTTATATTGATTTCAAGAACGGTGGATTAATGGACGGAAACGCAATGGCTTTCCTTGGCCGTTTCAAGGCATTTGGCTACATACTATTTGCCGTCATATTCATTTCTGGGGTTGTGGTCCATCTCCTAACCATTGCCTCCGTGATAGCGCGTGCCACGACAATGCATTCTTGCGAAAAGTTGCCCGATACGACGCAACGAGAACTGGGCTTTTTCGTCTCTTCTGCCACTCCACAGAGCGATCAAGATGATCTCGTTTTTTCATGCTCTTTCATCGCGATTTTCGTCGGGTGGTGTGCATGGGTGGTAGTTGGGGTCGATAGTAGGATAATGAAGACAGTCGAGGTTATGAAAAGTTTTGAAGTGACCAGGCTAGCTGCGCGCATTATAAGTCCGCTCACAATATGGCACTGTTTTACGCATGGGAAGAGATGTAACCGAAAAACGGCACTTTTAAACTAGAAATACCTTATTATAGCTAGGAACTTAATAAACAACATGGCTCGTCAGCCTCATTCCATTGTAAGAATTACGTAACGCGATTGCTGGCCTAAAAATCGCAAAAATAAGGATCATAGACCAGTGGCATAATTATCGACATAATCCAGTTAACCCAGATTGCAGTCAGCACCTCATTAAAGAAAATCTGATTTTCATAGTTGAAAAACTTACCTATAATTGTCGGTAGGGAGCGCCTTGATGCCAAATAATTGACCTGCTAGCCACCGACTGACCATATGGCGTTTTTCGAAAAGCGGGTTCAATAATTGTTTATCATTCTCTTACAAAGTTTCTTGTAAGACTCTCTAACTACGTAGAAAAAACAAGCTTTTCACACAAACCTTCTAAATGTTCAGAAAATCGAGCAGCCATTGTTTACAAAATTTCATGCAATGCGCATGCTCTTAGTATTAATGAAAAATCACACGCGTCTTTGGCGAAATGTTTATAATTTATAATATATAAAACACAAGTGTGATTTTTTATTAATACTTCGAGGACAATTGCAATGTCCATTAATATAATTTTGTCACCAAAGTTACGTCATTTACAATGATTTATTTGTTTATGTTTTTAGTAAAAATCCCACGCCCAGCGGGGCTCGCGATACGGACCGACTCATTTTTAATCGGCACACAATGCCGATTAATGATTAACAATTGAGTAAACAAAGAAAAACGATATTAATAGGTAAATGGTGTACATCTTATTGAAAATTGATAGTAAACAAAGTGCAGATGAAGAAACTGATTGTAATAATGCAAGAACTTATATTAAAAATTTGGATATGGACGATGAAAAGGTGTTCTAAAGAATAAAGTTGTTGGAGTCTTACCTAACGTATCGATTGAGTTTAGTCTCAACTAAAGTCATCAGGTTAGGCAAATGGTCCCATACATATACCTCTTTATTATATGGTTATAGGTGTTTTACCGCAAACTAAAACACTTGTATTTCCCATATTTTTACTAGTAAAGATATGAAAAAAATATGCGTGTGTTTTCCCGCGGGATTTATATGTTCTCTGTTTGCTTGTTCCGACATCTGACCATATAATAAAAAGATTTCACGGTAGCTTGAAGATATCAATATTATTTTCGAATGGTGAAAAAAAATTCTTTACCCGATGAAGTTATTTCTGCTCCAATAATAAGTAGTTTTAAGTTCAGAGAAAAAGTCGTTTCTTTGTTCTAGTAACGATTGCGTCTCTGGACCTCACTGCGTGTATTATATGTGTACCATTTCGTTCCTTGAAAAAAGCGTGGTAAATTAGGGCTGCATGTTTTAAGGAATGCAATCACCATGCACACAATGGTTACATTCGCGACCCAAGGTTTCTATAAACTTTAGTCTAGTGTCTTCACTGCACAGGTATCAGTCAAGTGTCTTCACAGGTGCCAGTCTAATGTCATCATCACGTGTTCAGCCAAAGCTGATTTGGAACTGTTTGAACTGGAAACAGCCCTTCGATGTCGTTGTTCCACAAAATCACATTGATTTCAGAGCGTAGGCAGCCCGCCAATTTATCTTTTATAATTTACTTTCAACTGTATTATCATTATTCATTTCATAAGAGGTTGATTGTTTTCACAATCAATGAACATGAAAATATTTGCATAAGGAGACCAAATCGTCGGGCTGGCTACGCTACTGATTGATATTCAGCGAAAGTTCCCGAGGAGGGGAGGGGGTCCCATGCATCCTTGTTCAAGGATTATTATCAACCATCGTTGGATGTTAGAATAAAGGTGTGCACACGTTATTATGGGGTGTTACGTGTGTCATTTCGTTCTTTTAAAAAAGCGTGGTAAATTGGGGCTATATGTCTTAAATTTGAGCCATTTTAAACTTTTTGTTTAATCGCCGTACACACAGTGGTTAACTTGACGATCGAAGGTTTCGACACTCCAGTTTAGTGTTTTCATCAGGGGTGATTTAATAGTGAAACTCGTGATATCATACTGACAAAAGGACGTCATCTGCCAAAAAGATGTAAATACTGATCTTATGGCGAGTAGCTGCCGCCATCACTTTCTAGGGCACACGATTTCGCGTTGATATGGGTTCAGCCATAGCGATTGCTATCATCCCACGCAATGTTATGGCCCGTTGATGTTCTTTCAGACGTGCACAAAACTGGCATTTTTTACCTAGATATACTTTCTCGCATGGTACAGAGCGTACAGCACGCAATCCATGCGTGGCGATTGCATTCGTCAGATAAAACAAGTGTGGCAGTTAATAAGTTACACTACGCAAATTTATTACCGCAAAGCTTTCGATCCACAGGCATAAAAAAACTTCATGAAGATTCCAGGCTACGGATTAAAAGCTTTGCTATATCAAATAATTAAAACTTATATTATATATACATGAGAGAATTTTTTTGTGGTAAACAAAAATATCAACATTCAATAAGGATTGTTGGAGGATATATTTGCACTAGTATGCAGTCTGCACGCAGCAGGCAGTCTCCTTATTACACCGAGCGTGTTATACACTTTAACTATAAACATAGTGTTTTAAGTGTTGCATGATTAAAATTTTTATTTTTATATATTCGTTTTACATTTTTTTATATATTCGTCTTACAGTTATATGGAAATCGCGTGATTATCATATGGTACGTTATCTGAAGCAATTAACCAATCAAAATTCACGTAGCAGCTTTCAGAATGTATCAAAACATCAATAAAGTTGCATGTCACATACCGCAATTATTTTACACAAACTAAGATATATGAGTTATACACAAACTAAGATATATATGATTTATACATGTGGTTACTATTGTTACAAGTGCTACCATTACTGTATATTATCTTGACATTCTTGTGGCTTGGATAATAATCATTCCATGAACGGCCGAAGCATCATATGAAAGTATATCAGTATACACTGGCATACCCATACTGGATAAGTAGGTTATTGAACGAATTCCCAAGTTGGTTTTTCAAAAGAACCAAAGGTCTTCCGTGTCCACCAGTGCCTTTAAATTCTACATCGACCAACACTTTGTTCCCGTCCAAGCTATTCTGAATTTGATTTTCCGTGAACGGCTGGCTGCTCTGTGGAAAGCTAGCTGGGTTTTTACCAAGGCTTAACCATACTAGAAAATCCCGCGCCTTCTTTGCTTTCAAACCCGTGCCCAGTTCTGGAGTGTTTATGCCAACCAAACGACATTTGAACCGCTCAAAACGCCCGTTTCTGATGAATACCAAGTCGCAGGTGTCGCCATCATGAACGCTGATAACCTTGGCTTTCACAGTTCCAAACGACGGAGGAGAACTTGACGAACGAGCGACATGACTGTTTGTAACGTTTTGTAACTGTTGAAGACTCATTACCTTCGAAATTTAGGAGATTGGAATTTTTTGGAGTACTTTTAACGACGACTTCAGACAGCTTGTATGCCAAGTCCCTTTTAAGTGAATACAGTGGCGTGATTTATTATTGTCATTTCAGCAACTTGCACTTTCGTTTTCGACGTTTTAACCACAAAAGGGAATTTCCCGAATGTATATATGCATCCGATTTTCCTTGCACTCAGGAGAATTTCTTCTTTCAATCCAATTTGAAGTCACAAAAGGATGTAAGAACAAAATAGCTTATTTTCGTTCATTTTTAGTACACATAGTAAGACTTAGTACGCAAGTACTTCAAAATTAATGAGGTTATCAATGGGAAAACCCCTTTTCCTACGGAACGGGAAATTCCCAACACGTGGTGCAAGTGTAATATGGGGAATTACCATGACGTAATACTGACAAACCGAATGTATACATACTTGATATCCGAGTTGCAGTGCAGATTCAAAGTCTGTTTCGGCTGCAGGGTATATTTTGTGCTCCTAAGGTAAGTTCGTGTATGTCTTATACTAATTTACTTCAACTGCCAGCAAAAATTGGTATAATTTACGTCTTGACCGACTATCAAGCTTACATACTTGAGCGGATAGTCTGTTAATACAAGCTGCATTAGCAAATTTGACTCAATCTTAATTTATGACTGAATACTTTGAAAACGTCCTTTCGAGTTTCAAATGCGACATTAAGGTCCGGTTGGCGACCGGCCGTCTCGCACTCTGCGTTTCGCTTAGCCGTAACGGAGCGAAGTCGATGAAATTTGTCAGTTTGTATTTTATTTTCATTTTCAAACCCAAGGATACATTATTATAAAATGGTGAAACATTTTTATTTTAGGATACATATATCTTATATATTTGTATTTGTCTTAACTGGTTGGATAAGTTATTACTGTTGTTATTGCACAAATTTTCTTGTGTGTGCAGTAACGTCTGAGGCAAGTAGAAACTTTTTTTTGGAAAAATCAATAATTTTATTACAAGAAAAACATATCATATGACAACTACAGTAATTATTACATGAAATTTAATTTCAGTACTTAACGTTCATTCACAATTATCGATAGTAAATTTGTATTATGAATTATCGAGTTTTAAATGTTTTAAATGTTCCAAATGGAAGAGTTCCATTCAGATAGTTCAGTGTCACTCGTTGATGCGGTGTTGTCTTCAAGCTGCGACTAGCTGCCTCGGATGCAAAGTACTTGAGCTCGGATGAGAGCAAAGGATATTTTTCTTCTAAGCCAACTCAACACGATAAGCAACTCAAAATTCTTCTTCGTAGCAGGCTTTTCCGTCCTTTCTGTCTCTCTTCCACAGCCACTATAGGCACTGAAGACGATCGGTGTCAAGGAGGCACGTTCCACCTCGAATATGCGCTGATTGTACTGCAGTTTAAAAGGAAAAGGGCGGGTTCCGTTGACACATCATAGGCGACGCGTTGATTGCAACTGCAAGTACATCCCGTAAATACAAGTAGATCCTATCGCTGATGAATTAAACCTCTCTTTGGGCTGGAGACCTTTGGAGTGCTGTGGAGTTTTGAGAAGGGCCATGGAGACATATCGAGGTCTATGGAGTGTTATGCGGTGCTATACAGACCTATGAAGTGCTATGCAAGGCCACGGAGACCTGTGGAGTGCTATGCTGGGCTATGGAAGTCTATGGAGTGCTATGCAAGGCTATAGAGTCCTATAAAGTGCTGTGCAGGGCTATGGAGGTCCATGGGGTGATATAGAGGTCTATGGAGTGCTATGTAGGGTTATAGAGACCTAATATTTAGTGCTGCGCAGAGCTATGGACACCAATGGAGAACTGTACAGAGCTATGGAGACTATGGAGTGCTATGCGGTGCACTGGAGACCTATGCAGTGCTATGCAGGGCTATGGAGGCCGTTATCACGTGTTCCTCGACAGAAAGGAGAGTGAGATCAAGGCGAGTTCGCAGTTTTCTGCCCATAGGTAAAACTGCTTCATCTGTTGTATTCCGTTAAATATAATTAACAGGCTCCTGGTGACAACAACATTTACATCTTGTTTAGTGACTCGAGTTTGTGTAATCGCAGACTTTAGAATTTGAGCCACTCGCTCAGATTGGCCATTCGTTGAAGATTTGTAATCAGTGGAGGTCCGTGCATTAATCCATTGTTACGGCAAAAGTGCTGAAACTCAATCGCAATGAAGTGTGGTCCATTATCAGAAACCATTATTTCAGGAAGGCCATAAGACTAAATAGATCTCGTAGAGCATTGACGTAGCTGTAGCTGTCGTGGTAGTCATTTTAACAACTTCTAAAAGCTTGCTTTAAGCATCTACTGCCACCAACTACGTAGTATCAGAAATAGGCCAATCAAGATTGATATAATGCGAGACCATGGTTTTGAAGGAAATGTCTAAGGGTGTACAGAAGCTTTCATTGGCTCAAAACGGATCTTTCTGCGCACAAGACAAGCAGATACCGTTTCTTTTCAATATCAATATCTTGGGCCACCAAATGTACGGTCTGGAAAGACCTTTCATTCTTGTCATTTCTGGATAGGTTTCATGTAATTCCCCCAATACTGCATTCCGACGGAACGCAAAGGTACAACTCTAGCACCCCAAAGAAAACATCCCTGATAGATGGTCAATTCATCCTGTTTATTCTTGTAAGGCACTAAACTGGCATCAAGTAAATTTGATACTGAATGCTTCTTTCTCGAGCTGTGAATAATTTTTTGCGTTTCCGTTAATGTGCACGATGCAAAATCTATTGGTTAGTGTTTTCCAAAACAACCGACCACCAGATTCTAGTCAACACTAACCGACCACCAGATTCTAGTCTGGAGTACATGAAGGAACTTAAAAAATCCCAGAGATCGGGCAGCGAGGCTCACTTCGATCAAATTTTTTTATGTGGTGTGGTTGTTTTTGTGTCTGTGGACAACTGGTACTGCAACAACAAATGACGCCATCTGTAACTGTTTTGCCAAGTTAATGCATGATAACTACCTATGGCAACTTGTCGACTTTCCAACGAGAAACGAAAATGTACTGGATCTGATACAGTCCAATCCACCAAAAAAGGTAAAAGAGATTCATGGGTTTGAAGACATCATTAGCACAGACCATAAACTGATGTCTTTTACAGTAGATTTTAATATTCCGAAAAAAAATAAAGTCAAGCGCAATGTCTTTGACCACAAAAAAGCTGACTGGAACGCTCTTAACGAGGCTCTCGTTCAAATCCCTTGGGACTTGGCTTTTTCATATATTGATGTATCACGATGGTGTGACTTGTTTCTAACGACCGTCAAGGATCACGTGCCAATGCGTCAAGTGAGACCTAGCTCATTGCTGTGTATCCTTTCAAAAGTCCTGGAGCGTTGCGTTGTAACCACTGCTCTTCCCACACCTCCAAAATCATTTACCATCTACAGCATGGTACGTTTTCGTCCAGGACGTTTGACAGAATCTCAACTACTAGTGGTTTATCATGATCTACTAAACATCGTCGCCAGTGGTAAAGAAATTGATGCAATATATTTGGACCTTTCCAAGGCATTTGACAAAGTGCCACATCATCTTCTGCTGGCCAAGCTCTCAAAATACGGGATATCTGGCTCCCTCCACTTATGGTTCCAAAGTTACTTGTCAAATAGATATCAACGTGTAGCAATGGAAGGAGTGACTTCATACTGGTTATCGATCTCGTCGGGGGTTCCACAAGGGTCAATCCCCGGACCGTTTTTGTTCGTCTTTTTCGTGAACGATTTACCTGACTACATTCAATGATTATTACACAGAACCCCTCTCCGGGTTCGAACACCTCTCTCCAGCATGACTTGGATCGCCTTCGGGTCTGGAGCCTGGAAAACTCAATGACCTTTAATCTCAGTAAGTGTAAAGCTCTACGTATCTCTAGAAAGAAGTCACCTACACCAACATTCCCCTATAAACTGGATGGACATCTCCTAGAATACGTCACAAGCATGAAAGACCTCGGTGTGGCTGTTTCCTGTCATCTGCAATGGACAAGCCACATCGAGGAAATAACTGTAAAAGCAAACCGAACACTTGGTCTTGTTAAAAGAATCTGTCGTGATGTTCATGATGTAAGGACAAGAAGATTGTTGTACTGTTCATTCGTCAGACCTCAGTTGGAGTACTGTTCCTGTCTTAATTGAAAATGTGCAACGACGTGCAACAAAATTCATCCTCAATTATCCACCTTCACATGTCTCATATACTGACAGACTTACGAAGCTAAATGTGCTACCTCTGGAACATCGTAGATCAATCAAGGACATCATCCTGTTTTTCGTACAAATTTAAATCTGGCATTGTGCCAATAGAATGCGATCAGTTCTTTATCTCTAAGACTGTTAGTCACAAGACTCGTAACTCAAACCTGAATAATTTCATAACTTATAAAAAACATCATCAAAACTACTTTAGATTCTCCTACTTCCTTCGAACAGTTATATGGAACAGTCTACCCTATGATTACATAAACTCATCTTCAGTCAAATCACTTAAAAACAGATTGATACATCACTTTCAAAGCTCGTTACAAACCTACACACCACCATAAGAAGAAAACATGTACGTGTAGTATGTAAAGTAAATGTGTTAAATATGCAAAGTAAATGAGTGTAGTATGTATAGTTAATGTGTTAAATATGTTAAGTAAATGTACGTAGTATGTAAAGTAAATGTGTGTAGTATACATGTAAAGTAAATGTGTGTATAGTATGTAACTGTTTAGCATGTAAATGTGTTTTAATAAGGGAATAGTTTTCAATTGGTTCAAAAATCCTGTTACTGTTTCCTGTCACGGTTAAGTAGTCATTACATGTGACAAATTAAATTGAATTAAATTAAATTAAGGAGGTTGTTCAGTGGTGCTAACACGGTAGAATGTTGTGGCATAAAACGCAAGTAGAACATAATCAGTCCCAGAAATGACTTTGAGGCGACAGCATCTTTCGGAGGAGGTGCACCCGAACAGCTTCTAATTTATCCATAGTTGGGTGGAGTCCGGCACTGTCGATTAAATGGCTCAAGTATACAACCGAGGATTGAAGAAATTTGCATTCAGTCTTGTTTAACTTGAAACCATATTTTCGTAATCGTTTAGCAAGTTGTCACAAAGTGTTGAATGTCATCCAATCGACTAACAGCTTTTGGAATATCAGCCAATAACCCATCCATAATTCTTTGAAATATAGCTGGACCTGAATCAATGCCATTAGGTAATCTTTTAAAATCAAACAAGCCTATATGGGTGTTGATAATAGGATACTTTTAAGAATCTCTTGAGACAGGAATTTGATGATAGGCTTGCTTCAGATCTAATACACTGAATACTGTACAACCTCGTAATGCAGAATGCATGTCTTCTATCTTAGGAATTGGATAACTTTCAACATTCGCACAAGCATGTTATGTCACACCAAAATCACTATAAACACAAACCTCACCCCAGGCATTCTTGGACACAGTTACAATACAGCCAGAGCTGCTCTGGTTGCAGAAGAAACTCTTTTAATTACACCATCCTTTTCCATATTCAGGAATGCATTTTGCACTCATTTTTGTAAAGCATAGGGAACTGGTCTAGCATTATAGAATTTGACACCTTTTCTTAAAAGAACTACAGGCTCATTTGTGTAACACCCCAGTTGAGGCTCAAACTGTTCATCATACTGAGAAAAAATTGACTCCAAATTTTGTTATTATCAGTAATCTCTGAACATCTTGCACTACTGGCATGGCAATTGTGATTCAACTCCAAGCAACTTGTTCCAATCTGGCTTAATGTGCTTTAACCACTTTCTTCCAAATACAGCTCAACATCTTTGCGGTACCAGCAGTAGTGGGAGTGAATACTCAGCTCCTGCATATGTCACAGTAACATTGAGTTTTTCCAAAGGTTTAAACGCTACGAGAGTGATTTGGTAATTTAAAATTACAAATTAATGTTAGTCCGTAATTGCGCGAATGGTAAGGACACGTAAGCTTTCTATCCGAGTTTTAATTAACGCAATCTCAAAAATGCCGTTGATTCACAAAATCATACATAAGTAAACGCATAGTTTACAATTCAGCAAAAAATCAAAACCAAGTTTGGCGAGGGTGGACCAATTTCACAGAAAAAAATCCTATACCCACGCTTGCACGTAATACAAAAATGCATACGAGGCCCTCAATTCATGTAATTTCGGGCGATGTCTGGCTTGAAAATGTTCACTTTTGGGAAGTCCTACTACAAAAATAAAGAGGAAGATGCACAAATAAATTATTTAGAAGCGGACGCTGCAAAAAGTAGATATGGCTACGTCTGTTAAATCAAACAAATTAGGTTCACATATTTATTGCCGCAGGACCTAGTGACGATGGAGGAACCAAATTATGACGTAATAAATAGTTTTTTGAATAAATCTAATCGGAAGAATCGACTCAATTAGCTTAGAAGTTAGCTAAGTTCGTGAACTAGACGTCTTTGATTTAATATTATACAAATAATGAATGTTTATGAGTGCAATGGTAAGAATATTTTCATGAGGTGAAAGATTTATTGTTGCAGCGTCCGCTTCTAAATAATTTATTTGTGCATCTTCCTCTTTAGAGGAAGTATTGTTTTTCAAAACCAACTTATTTGACATTTAAAACAACACGCATTTGAGTCGTATTTTAGTATTTGGATTATTTCGCATTCGTCTCAAGACCGAAACAAGCCTAAACTACAAAGACCGTACGAAGAGCTTTTTGGCGGATGGGAATTGCGAGAGTGCAATGGAAAAAACTATTGTACTCCTGGAAGTTCAATGGAACGTTTTCTATTGCACTCTTGGAAAATGGAACTTTTGATTTAATATCACGTGGCAATAATCAACCAATTAAACGGCCAGAATTTAATGAGGTATTATATAAAGAAAAATTACCAGCGAGTCAACTGACTCATGGAGTAAAAGCGTATGTGCCTCCATACGGGAGGCTATTCCAGGCTTTTCCCTGTTGCTCTACCTTTTAATTGCACTGCTTCAAAACGTTGCAATCAAGTGAAATATTACAACATGAGAATCGGCTGATGATTACGACTTGATTTTAACCAACGAAACAACTGGAAAATTCTAATTTCTGCATGCTAAAATAATGTTAATTACCTTTTTGTATGCTTTGATAGATATGGCAAAGTTTGTATGTCAACATTGTTGCAGTTTAAACAGTTCTTCCATTGAACAAGCCATTGACCACGTCTATTCTCACCGACTTCCAACGAAACCATGTGTTGTTCCTGGATGTACATATCGGGGAAGAAACTTCAAAAGACACGTCAAAAGCAGGCATCCAGAGCTATGCAAATTTTCTTGCCACCGCTGTATTCAAAAATTCGTCTGGAGCCATTCTTTGCAAAGCCATATGCGAAACACAACTAGACATAGAAATTTAGGTAAGAAAATTAAGGTGGCTTATTAGAAAACACTGCAAGCGGATGCAATATTATTCGTTGACACAAATAACTCTTATAGTGAATGCTTGAGCTTCATTTTGGGTGATTGCACAGCTCTATAGCACTATCTCTGTATTTCAAGAGTTTCCTCTAAGTTTGCCTGAACATCATATTCATGAGAACGATGTTTCTGCACACACGAACGGTACGAGAGTACATACCAGGTGGCGGAAGATGTGTATTATTGGGGTGAGGGAGGGCTTAACTTAGGTATAAGCTTGGGGGTTGTAAGTTATTTTTACCCGACAATGGGGAAAGTAAGATTTCAGGGCAGTGGCGAAGCCAGCCCGACATTTGGTCGTGCAAATGCAAATTTTTCAGTGTTCACAGACCGTATAAGGAATCAATTTCTAAAGAAATGAATAATGATAATGATTTAAATTTGCATAGCCTGACCAAATTGTCGGGCTGGCTTCGCTACTGTTTTAGGGTGAGTGACCTAGGTTTCTACGTGAATAACATAAAAAAGTCATGTTTGCCAGCATGGTTTGCGCCGAGCGAGAAAATTTTTGCCTTAGCAGGAAATGACATTTTCAAGGTCGTTTTAGCTCTTATGACTTCGGTTCGACACGATTATGATCAAGACACTTTTTTGCCTACCAGTTATCACGATTTGCTCGACAAAATCGTCATTTTTAATTAAAACCCTAATGGCTTAACAATTGTAGTTACGCCCGTGGGGACTTGCCATAAGTACATGATGTAGAATTCCCACTAATAAATTGGTGTGTTTCACGATTGAACAGCAGTCGGCAGCTTCTGTTCATTTATTGAAGTACTTTAATTTCATCAAACGAAAGCATAAGTATGGTGACAATAATTTTGAAACTTGTTTTTTAGTAATTTCGCAAACTTCCACGTTTAATGATTACTGTCTAAGGTTCATGATTATGACATTAAAGCTTGTTTTAAATATATTTAACAATTAATTAATTCGAAGATGGACAGGATCACAGGGGGGGGGGGGCTTAGATCCCATTTCACTTGTTTTTGAATTTTTTTTTTGGGGGGGGAGCTTCAGCTCCCCTATCGAATTTCGCTTTCGGAGTTGTTACGTTTTCGACCGTCCACGCGTACCCGAAATTCGATGCTAGAAAGCTAGAGCGCTTGTTGAGTATGTGAATAAATTGGGACAACTGCCATACCAAAGCTTCGCGTTGGTAGGCGACTTACGCCAACATGCGTGTACAGATTCGTTGCATTTGAAAAGTTTCCACTCCGGAGACCGTTTATGGTTAAAGTGTGCGTGTTTACCGGATACGTGTAGACGCAAGGGATGACTGCAACAAAATGTTTGCGGATACAAACGATTCCGGATACGTGTGTGTTATGAATGCGATTTTGTATAAGTTTTATGTGTTTTATTTCATAGTCTAACTATATTCCCCACGTATATAAAACGTATACTACCATTACACCCGCTTCGCGAACCACGGATTTCTGTCCGTGCGGGGGCATGAGTTCTAGTGATCTAGCGATCACTACATCACTCCTCTTTTTTTTTTAACAAAACTGGAATATAACCTAAACTGATTTTAATGTACACTAAAACCAGAATAAATATAAATGTTACATTATTATGCTATGTAGTGTTAAATTCAGTGTCACTGTCCCTGTTAGCACTTCTAATTAATCACGTGAGAGGTAATTGGGTGCCCAAAGAATTCGGTTTGCGTTCAATTTCTTGTTGATCGTCTCGTCGGCGCTGCCTCGTTTTGCTGTTCTAATGAACGTCTAGGCGGCATTACTTCATCTTGCTGTTCTGGCATTCCAGTCCGATCTTCCCGGCGACCTATTCTGGTTTCTCTTCTGAGAGGTTGTGAAATGACCGATTCTTCTTCTTCTTCACTTCCTATATCACTGGGAATCTTCCTGAAAAACGAGCTATTTCTAGTGATTTTGTGATCTTTATTTCCAGCCACTATGGTGGATCCGTTGATGGATATAACTGTGTATGGTGTTGATGCAAAGTTTGCTGACAGTTTATTTTTCTTTTGCTGTTTAACGATAACGGTATCTCCTACTTTAATATTGCTTGACTTCGTAGCTCTACGTTGATCTGCATATTCTTTACCTTTATCCTTAGCTTTGATTTGATTTTCTTTGGCTTCACGGTGACGATTGACAACCTTGTGGTTTCTCGGTAACGACGGAAGTTTTCCCCTTATTTCACGATTGTAAAGCAATTGAGCAGGGGGAACTTTTGTGGTTGAGTGTGGTGTTGAAAGGTAAGTGAGTAGAAAGCGCGATAGCTCCTGCTGCCATGGTCGACGTTCAAGATGTGCTGTTTTGATGGCTTTGCCCAATGGCTTCATAAACGCCTCTACTTCAGCGTTCCCTTGAGGCCAGAGGGGTGTCGATGTCGTGTGTGTAATTCCCATCGCTGTCATGTACCGTCCGAATTCGTGACTCTGAAAAGGTGGACCGTTATCAGATGTTAAGTGTGAGAGAATACCATGACGGGCGAAAATACTATCTAGTTTAGGGATGACTTTTTGAGCTGATATGGTGGTCAATATCTCAATCTCGGGAAATCGTGAATAACAATCAATTACCACCAAGATATACTGTCCAGTTGGTAGTGGACCATAAAAGTCTATTTTAACTTTATCCCACGGGCTATTAGGCATTGGCGCTGTTTTGATCGGTTCCGGGTGATTAGGTTGTGCCGTGGCTTGACAAGCTAAACAATGTTCTAACTCAGTCCGAACCTGTTTATCCATGCCAGGGAACCACACCGTTTCTCTTAGGAGGGCTTTTGTTCTTGCTTGACCTTGATGGCCTTCGTGGGCGATCTGTATGGTGCGTTTTTGTAATGATGCTGGTATGATAATACGAGTACCACGCAGGAGTATCTTGTTATTGTGGTCGATGGTAATCTCATCCTTTAACATTCTATAAGGTTTTACTTTAGGGTTGTCCCACGAGCCTGACATGACAGCATTCTTTAGGGCAATCAGAGCTTCATCCTTCTCTGTGGCTTGAATAATTTCCTCAACGTTCATTTTGTGTGGTACTGCTGCAGTTGTTACGAAATTTATGTATTCTTCTGCGATGTTATGTTTTGATTTCCTACCCTCTGTGGGGTGCCGTGACAAGAAGTCAGCAGGGTTTTTGTTGCCAGCGGTGAACAGTACGTTAAAATCGCATTCTTGTAGTCTGAGTAACCACCGTTCAATTCTAGCCGGTGGTTTAGACAAGGGGTTTGCAAATATCAGTTCGAGTGCTTTATGGTCAGTGTATAGGGTAAATGGTGCTCCGTACAGGTATAAGTGGAAGTGTTCAATCCCCCAAACAATTGCTAGGGCCTCTTTTTCTGTTTGACAGTATCTTTGTTCAGTCTGTGTCAATGCACGACTTGCATAGGCGATGATTTTTGATGGAGCATTTTCTCCTGGGGGTTTTTGCGTCAAGATGGCGGACAATCCTACGGGGCTCGCGTCCACAATTAATTCTGATTCGTTTTTTGTGTCGAAATAGCCCATGACCGGGCTATTGACTAAGGCTGTTTTTAGCTTCTGGTAGGCATCTTCCTGTTCTTTGCCCCAAATAAATTTTGCTTCTTTGTGGGTCAGCCGCCGTAAAGGCTCCGTAATCGTGGCAAAGTTAGAGATAAAGTGTGAGCTATAATTTGCCATACCTAGAAGGCTTCTTACTTCACCAACTGTAGTTGGGGTGGTGGTGTTATTGAATGCAGAGATTTTCTTGGGGTCTGGACGTACGCCGTCGTGCGAGAATAACAGGCCAAAAAATTCCAAGTGGTTTTTGAGGAATCTACACTTGTCTAAGTTTAAAGTCAATCCATGAAGCTCTAATCTTTGAAGACATTCTTTGAGGGCCTTGTTTTGCTCTTCATATGTTGCCCCATATATCAGAATGTCATCGGCAATATTACGGACGCCATTGATGCCGTGTAAAACTTGCTGCAAGGTATTTTGAAAAATTTCGGCAGCCGAATTTGTGCCATAGTTGAGGCGCTTGAATCGGTATAAGCCTGCATGTGTGATGAAGGTTGTAATGTTCCGTGATGATGGTGCGAGCTCAAGCTGATGGTACGCCTGTGACATGTCTAGCTTTGAGAAGAATTTAGCCCCATTGAGATCCATCGAAATGTCACGTACTGTGGGGATTGGGTGGCAAACTCGTTTTATAGCTTTGTTTGCTGCTCTCATATCCACACATAAACGAATTTTGTCTTCCTTTTTTGGTACTATAACTACTGGTGATATCCAAGGTGTTTCCTCAGTGTCTGGTATTTTCTCGATTATATCTTCTGCTTCCAAGCGATTTAACTCACCATCGACTTTGGCTCGTAAATGGAAGGGGATTCTTCGTTGTCGCTGTACGACTGGTTTGACACTTCTGTCCACAATAAGTTCAACTTGCCTGTTTTGGAGTTTCCCAGTTCCTTCAAATACTCGCTTGTGCGTAGTTAGCAATTTCTGTACAGTTTTATCTTTGACAGGGTGAGTGTTGGTTGTGTTGTTTTGTTTGCGGAAGTTTGTTGGCGTGCCAATCTTGTTTAAATGCAAGCTTATGAGTCCTAATTCTTGTGCTGTGTTGTGACCAAGTAAGCAGCCACCATCTTGTTCTGTGACATATATCGTAGCAACTGTAATGCGCTTGCGAGATTCAACCAATGTTTGGAACTTCCCTTTCATTTTTACTGACTCGGTTGAGTTAAAGGGATATGCTTTAATATTTGTTTTTTTCAAATTTATGTCTCCCAGTGTTTTAAAGGTATTTTCATCAATGATATTAATGGTTGAACCAGTGTCTACGGTAAATGTCACTTTCTGATTGTTAACTTTTAATTTGGTGATAGGTGACTTACTTTGTTTTGCATTTACCGCATAACAATATTCAGAGTCGCTTGATTCACTACTGGTTTCTTTGAGATTTGAAGTGTTAACAGGTCGAATATTGTTGTCCCGACTTTGGCTTTGCTTGGCTGTACTTTGACCTGGGGATTCCACGATTCCCGACCGACAAACCCTGGCGAAATGGTTGAGTTTCTTGCATTTCCGACATTCTTTATTCTTTGCAGGGAATGGGTTGTTTGTGTGAGGCCATTCACCTCCACAATTTCGACACATATTCGCTACAGTACGTGTACGACGACGGTCGTTAAGAGCTTGTATTACCGGAGAATCTTGTTCAACTATATGCACTTTCTCTTCAATATGTCGCGCTTGTATGTGGCTTCGCTCGAGCTGACGGCCAGTTATAAGGAGTGTTTCTAGTGTTACTTTCGGGTCACGCAAAGCCTGTTTTCTTAGTCGGCTGGAGGTTCCATATAGAACAATTTGAACCATAATTTCGAAATCGGGGTCGTGGAAATCACAATTTTGAGATAAACTTCTTAACCGCGTGTAGTATTGATCGAGTGTTTCCATTTCACCTTGCTTTGTCTGTCTGAACTGGTACACATCATACAAACGATGCTTCTGTGGCTCGAAATAAGCATTTAATTTGTTTACTGCCGTATCGAAATCATCGTCGTCTCCGTGATCGGGAATCTGGCGAAAAATTTCACGTACCCGCGGCCCAGCCTGGTAAAGTAATAGCGCTCTTTTCTTCTTGTTATCTGTGACCCCGCTTGCCACAAGATACATTTCAAAATCTTGCAGCCATATTTTCCATTTGGGAGCTAAATTCACTCCAATATCCGCGTCAGGGTCGAACGGTGGCATTGGATTAACTAGAGTAGTAGCCATCCTCGTCGCCAATGTTATGAATGCGATTTTGTATAAGTTTTATGTGTTTTATTTCATAGTCTAACTATATTCCCCACGTATATAAAACGTATACTACCATTACACCCGCTTCGCGAACCCCCGATTTCTGTCCGTGCGGGGGCATGACTTCTAGTGATCTAGCGATCACTACAGTGTGGTACAAGACTTTATTTGGATACACGGCCCTGTTCTCCGTACAACGCCTTAATTGGAATCAAAAATAAAATACAGTCAGATCAACGCCATATATATTGATCAGGCTTTGTGCACAATTGAACTTTTGTAGCAAAATATCAAAACACTTCTACTGATGGAAGCTGACGTGTTATTTCAGTTGCTAACGCGATCAGCACACTTGGAATATGCCTTGATTATAAACGAACCTCGATCCAAAGCAAAGTTTTAATGTACGCAGCGAAACTTAAGCCCTACTGGGATCGCCAAAACTAAAAATTTTGAGAAAGCAAAATGGCTTTTAGTCGCTTTCCATCGTTTGGATTTCAACATTTCGGCAAGAGAAACATAGTGGAAGAACAAAGAACAACAAAACACCCAGCCGGCACACGACGTCGTTTCGACGTCGGAATTTCGTCGAAATGATGTGGAGACGTCGTTGGACGAAATTTCGACGTCGTTTCGGCGTACGTGACTTTCATGACGCGTAATAGACACCCTATAATCAACGTTGTTTCGACGTCATTCTGATAATGAGTTATCGACGTTGCAAAAAGCGACGTTGTTTCGACGTCATTATGATAACGAGTTATCGACGTTCCAAAACTGACGTTGTTTCGACGTCATTATGATAACGAGTTATCGACGTTGCAAAAAGCGACGTTGTTTCAACGTCGTTATGATAACGAGTTATCGACGTTGCAAAACTGACGTTGTTTCGACGTCATTATGATAACGAGTTATCGACGTTGCAAAAAGCGACGTTGTTTCGACGTCATTCTGATAACATTTTATCGACGTTGCAAAACTAACGTTGTTTCGACGTCATTATGATGACGAGTTATCGACGTTGCAAAACTGACGCTGTTTCGACGTCATTCTGATAACGAGTTATCGACGTTGCAAAAAGCGACGTTGTTTCGACGACATTCCGATAACGACTTATCGACGTTGCAAAACCGACGTTGTTTCGACGTCATTCTGATAACGAGTTATATGACGTGGACAGTATTTTAACGAGACTTTATCATCGAACGACAAACATAATTAATTTAAGTTTCTGAAAACGTTCTCTGATCGTAAAACTTATTTTAACCCGAGCTTTCGACTGCCAGTCTGCAGTCTTTGAGAGATAAAGTAATGCATTACTTTAGTCGAAGACTGCAGACTGCAGTCGAAAGCTCGTGTAAAATTTTACGATCAGAAAACGTTTTCAGAAACTTATGAATCCTGGTCGCGCATCTAGAATTTTTAATATCATTAATTTATTATGAGGATCACGCTTGTTTGGTCCTTCTGTCTTCCAAGTGGTCCGCCAAATGTGACAACCAATTGGAAGTCAAGACAGATGAATTAATTTTAATAAAACCTTGTTATGCTGATGAAGTAACAGATACTGTATAGTGAGGACGACTATTATGACATCTTTAATAAAATTCTTAGCCTGTTTTGATATTGCGAAGAATTTAAATTGAAGATGACGACATCTACATAAAACGGTATGTTTTGTATGATTGTTTTGGTGTTAGTATTTTAATAGCAGACAACAGCAGCGTGCATGATATATTTTGACATGTTTCCATTTCCCCTATTTGGCTGTCCACGATTCACGAACGTACGTACTTGGACTTGGTACTATTTCGCGATATTTATAATCATTCGGGATAATGATATTTCAAATTGTTGAAAACCCCGAATTGCCTTCCAATGTGGGTACTTGTATAGAAACAACGAAACGCTTTTACTCGAAACAATAACATTATTTAGAAATGCCGCTGCTGCCTGCTGTAATTGCTGTTTGTTATCATAGCTTTATTAATATTAGCGATGACGCTACCCTGGCTCAGTGTTTGAAGATGACATGAAAGAACATTTTAAAAGGACTGACCGAGCTTTAATTAGCTTAATATGTATTTTCTTAGAGAGTGTGCTAAAGAATTTCAAAACCACCGAAAGTGAAATTGCTGATTGCATTAAGAGATTTTTAAAGTATGCACTGGATCGAAAAGGTGGCGAAAGAAAACATGCAAAACCCAAAACGGATTAGCCAGATATATGTAAATATATATTGTGTTTGTATATATATATATATATATATATATATATATATATATATATATATATATATATATATATATATATATATATATATATATATATATATATATATATATATATAATATAATTAAAGATAAAAAGTTAAAAACAGTTTACTCGAGTTTCACGCCTAAAGCGATCATCAAACTATCGTTCCTTAATGTTTACACATCATTTATACCTAACTATCGAATACCTTTCGTATCTTTGGAAATTGAAAGAGGCTGGGATAAAGCATTCAATCAAATGGTCAATTATGCAGTGAGCCCGTGCTTACCGCGGTGGTTCAAGGCAATGTAACCTCTGCTTAGCAGAAAAACTTTGCATTTTAAATGCGGACAAGCGTTTCTTATTAAACAAAAAGTCAGAACTAATTTCAGTATGTAGACACAAAAACAAATTCTTATGCTAATTCTTATATTCTAATTTTTATGTATACAACAATGGCTTATGTAAATATTTTTAAAGTTTTTCTTCGATAGTTAGGTATAAATGCTGTGTAAACATTAAGGAACGATAGTTTGATGATCGCTTTAGGCGTGAAACTCGAGTAACCGAGCGAACTGTTTTTAACTTTTTATCTTTAATTATATTATATTTTTGCTCTGCCTTCGGCATTGAGCTCTGTCGACCATTCATTTTTATTGTGTGCATATGTGAATAAATGTTTTTGAAAAACCTGGTCTAGCTGGTGTTCATTTTCTAGGTGAGAAAATTCACGTTTACTTAACGTAATGTTCGGCGTCGAATTAAGGTAGAAACATGCATGCATGTTGAAGCGACGTCGACGTTTCAACGTCGATTCAATTTGCAATTTTCACCTGCTCTTCGACGTTGATACGATGTCGAAAATGTAACGCCGAAGCGACGTCAACAATCCGACGTCGATTTCTAAACGTTGAAACGACGTCGAATTCTTAACGTCGATTCCGTTTGCGTTTTCAACTCTTTTTCGACGTTGATACGACGTCGAAAATGTAACGCTGAAGCGACGTTGACAATCCGACTTCGATTTCTAAACGTTGAAGCGACGTCGAATTCTTAACGTCGATTCCGTTTGCGTTTTCAACTCTTTTTCGACGTCGTTGATACGACGTCGAAAATGTAACGCCGAAGCGACGTTGACAATCCGACGTCGATTTCTAAACGTTGAAGCGACGTCGAATTCTCAACGTCGATTCCGTTTGCGTTTTCAACTCTTTTTCGACGTTGATACGACGTCGAAAATGTGACGCCGAAGCGACGTCGACAATATGACGTCGATTTCTAAACGTTGAAACGACGTCGAATTCTCAACGTCGATTCCGTTTGCGTTTTCAACTCTTTTTCGACGTCGATTCAACGACATGCTCTGACGTTGTTTCGACGTCGTTTCAACGTCGCTTTGCCGGCTGGGCAGTTCAAAAGCGGTGTTGTATTAAAAGTCAACATGTGAACTCGTTTGTGATATTCGCAATAACTGTTTCACTTGTATTGATTTTTGCTTGTTATTTTTGAATACATAAAAAAATTATTGGTTTCGATTTTCGCATGACATACAGAAATAAAAAGACCTCAGTTTGTGTTATGCACCTCAGCCTTCGGCAGAATGAAATGGCTGGTATGTCATGGCTGCATTGCTTTTTTCTTATTATTCGATGGCAACATTGCAGTAAATTTCAAGATTGCCTGTGAAATAACACGGTCAATTACTGCAGAATTTTTCAGACTATAGCGGGATGTAATCAGTTTTCTTTCATGAAAGTATTCATTTTTTAGCGCCTATCTTCTGCAGAGAAGTTACCATCACAGATCTCAACACCTATATCGCTGATGAACTGCAACCGAAAGAAGAGTTCAACGACCAAATAGACAAAATATGCAGGTTTCTCACGAGCAACATGTCAGCACGTGAAATTATTAAGGTATGTCATTGGTGTACATGGATAATTATTTATTGACAACCTATGTTCATCAAATTTCACAAGATAATTAATTAGTATACAACTATATATAAATTATTTAGAATATTATTCATAGAATATATTTCGACATTCTTAATATTGATTTTATAAAGATAATGCCGTTAAATTCATATTAATATACAGGGTGTCTCAAAAAAAAGGCTACTCTTTGATGTCAAGCGTTAGCGCCGCATGTTCGAATTTGAATGTTTTGATTCCCCAAGCGGGCCATTTTGTGTTATTTTGGCAGAACAATTCAATTAATTTGCAACGTAAGCATAAAAAATCTCTGTGTAGCAGAGAATTACACATTTTTGGGCTCACTATGGAGTTAAAACAATCAAATTCGAACGCTCGACACTGTTGCTTGATACTTTTTTCTGGGACACAGTATAGTTACATTAACTGCGACAAGAAAAAGAATGTACTTCTAAGATAAGAAAAGGTGTATATATCTTTTTTATAACCGTGATCATTAGAGTCGAGACAGGGTGATGAGTTCTTGTCGGAGCATTTTTCTTGCTTGTGGATTTGGAAAATAGCCATTGGGTCGGCTGGCACGTTTTGAGTTCTGATTGCTTACTTGAGGTTATTAATTTATGACGCTATTTGGCTTGACAAGTACGATGGTTGAAACACCTTTAGCGTTCAAAACTACTAATTGGTTTTCAATTATAGAGTTAGGTGGACAAACAACTAGCACAATATTCTTAGCTCTTTTGGTAGGTACAAAGTATGACAAGAGATGAAAAATAAGTGACTTTCAAATCCTGTGGGTAAAACTCCGATCACGTCATAAACATTTATTAATAAAATGCACTCAAAGTACTTTGCCTCAAGTGGCTTTGCCTCAAGTGACAGGACCTGTCTAATAGATTGGCTCGACATTCCTCCGTATAAGACCACGTTAATATAATTCTTTGATGTCTAAACGTTTGTGTACAACATTTTAGGGAGGTTCATTGGGCAAAGGAACGGCCATTAAAAGAAAGTCTGATATTGATCTTGTTCTCGTTCTAAACGAAGTAGAAAGCGCTGAAGATCTTAAAGAAAAACTGCCCGGTATTACACAAGAAATCAGTGACATGTTACAAGAAAATGCAGAAAGTTTGGCCATTCTACGGAATACCATATTGAAAAAAAAATTCCACGTAAAGTTCACTGTAATAGGCACGAATGAAAATGTAGATGTTGATCTTCTTCCAAGCTTTCATTTTGACGGTATGTACATGAAGTATCTTCATGTTGGTCTACACAAGTGCGCTTAATACTGTACAATAAGTACTTTTTGAAAAGAATTATTTAAACTGAGTCACAAAAAGGCAGAGCTGTGGGTTATTTATTTTATAAAAAAAAGGTAAAAACTACCCGTAATGTTGTTTCGATCAAAATTTGATAGAGATTGGTGCAGTGATTACCGGTAATGTGGACATATCTTACATAACTTGTGGTGATGGCATTGCACCAAGTAATTATTTCTTGCTGTTTAATTATATAATGTACACTGCAAAAAATGAACGATCTGTTCAGAGCTGATGAAAAAAGCCTTGAACGATGTTTTGTTGTCAACATTGTTCATTGTTGTCAGCAATATTGTTCAGCATTGTTACGCCTGATTGCGAGCTAATACAGGCTCAACAATGCTGAACAATACTTTTGACAACGTGGAACAATGTTGGCAGCAAAGCATTGTTCAATGCTGTTTTTTTATCAACCCTTGACAGGTGGCTCATTTTTCGCTGTGCCTGGTGTAGTGATGTACATTCCTGTTATGTGATTACGACGTTAATTATGATTGATTCCGCATGATCAAATTTGTTATTACAGATCTTCATAACCACCACGAGAAAATGATCAATGATAGAAGCCACGAAGAATATTATAGTGCATCGCTGGTAAAGCAGCAGGTATAAAATGGTCGAAGGGTGTAGATTATAGCAAACGGATTATGGAAAACATGAAAATCAATAGGTGGTGATTGTTGTCCCGGCTAAGGCTACGATAAACGAATAGAAACACCAACAACTGATATATCTAGAACCAACTGTCAACTATGCACCAACAAGTAGAATGTTATAAAATGCACCTACAAGTAGAGTGTTATAAAATGCACCTTCAAGTAGAATGTTATAAAATGCACCTACAAGTAGAATGCAACTATGTTAACTATGCACCTACAAGTAGAATGTTAATTGACAATGCGAATACATTAAATAGGAAAATGATCAAAGCTAACACCTCATGGATATAAACCTCATAACGTTCTAAGAATATTCTGTTTAGATAGTGAAAACTATCCGTAAGTTACAAAAGACTGCGCATATTGCAGATATTCGGGCAATCATCGTTTCCCTTTTTAAGTCGTTCTCCCTGCAATCAGTTTCGGCCAAGCCAATGTGTAAAACCTTTAAAATTAAGTTGTCTGTCATTCTTGATAGGTTGATTTCGTATCCGCATGCCCAGCCAATCTTAAAGATTTGATTCGGTTGGTAAAACACTGGAAAGCGGAAATGGTTGTCCCATCCAGGGCATATCGACGAATCCCAAACTCCTATCTAATGGAATTGATCACAATTCATCTTTGGGAGCAGCATGGACGTAATGGAACGTTTAATAAATTGAAGGCGTTTCGTGGCGTTATTGAAGCTTTACAAGGCTACGAATCTTTAAATGCTGTCTGGGAGAAATATTATAGCGAGGCTATGATACCAGAAGATGTGAAAAGGTATAGACCGTGATGAAAATATTTAAACCGCGGCTGTAATTTTTCTTGCAAAAGCTGAATTAGTGCTTAATAGCGCCTAAAAGCTCCTCGCTGATCAACGCTCTTTAATATTTAAAAATCAAGTTGCTTGAAAAACGTTTTACGTCTAATCGCGCGAGATCTATCGTTTGATCAACGATTTGTTGCAGTTATACATTTTCCTAACGCAATTGATATGCTGAACCTTCGCGGTAAAGGCAAAGCAAAATAATCAGGCCAATAAAGAATGAAAACACTCAATCATCGAATCAGGAACCTATATCAGGCTGTTGCCTGATATAGGTTACTGATCCCCCCCCCCCCGTTCCCTGCGAACATTAGTAAAAAATTGAGCCAATAAGAATTGGTTTTTTAATAAACGAGTCAGAAACCTCAAAATTGACGCAAATAAATTAGACGCCCTGGAAAGAATAGTAAGGGAACTTCTAAGCTACAATCTGACGGATCCACTGATCTGCCGCATGAAGTGTAGGAATGGTCTATTTTGCTTCCTATCATGCATTTGCATTCATACCAAAACATGAAATTGTACTTATACCCCGTGTTTGAAATTTTGAAACCGCCTCTGAATAAACTAGATTCAAGCGTATAATAGTGTCAGTATGTCAGTTCTTACAATTCTGCAGCATTTTTTTAACAGTTAAGCTTTCACTTCATTAATTTAGTTAGTTAATATTCAGTAATCGAAACGGCGAGTAACTATTCGCATCCTCCATCATTTCCAATTTTTAGCATTGCACTCAACCTCGTTTCCAGGGCGATTTAATTCCTTTTCTGCATTGCAATAATTAACTACATAATCTCAACGTGATATTATACATTATTTGTCTGCGATTTCTACCAATTGGTTGATTCAAATCTCCAAGACCATCTATGGTTATAACGCGCAAGACAATATAACGCGCAAGGGATGACGAGTTATTGCTTATTTTCACCTCTTACTTCTTTGTAAGAGCATCGAGGGCACATAAGCAACTTACGAGGCCCCCAATATCATGCAAGGCCTAAATAAACAATAATCCATCATCCCTTGTGCGTAGTACACAGTTTACGTTTTTAGAAAGGCAATCGTAATTGAAATAGCTGAATTTTAATTGTTGTTTTGATCAATGGTAAAGGCAGGTTTGCCAGTATTCCTGAATAACTAAGTCAAACCGTCGTTATTACTATTGAGAAAACAGAGGCAACCTTGGGTTAATATGCTGCTACACAATCATCCAGATAAGCTAGATTTCAACAACAATTTTTCGACTCTTTTAAATCAACTTTTCCTCTTGAAATAAATTCAATAGGCACAAAAAGGTTTGGATATCACAAAGAACCAAATGTTTGCATTTACAAAATTATACACATATTGTAACAATAGTGCAATGTTTTCTAATTCTAGACCACCGTTGGTAATGGATCCTGCAAATCCATTGAACAACTTATGCAGAAGTTTTGAATGGGAAGAAATTGTGAAGGCGGCAAAAGAAGTGCTGGATAGTCCCATGTTGCGTGGAGTGAAATCAGATACCTGGGATTAATTACTCTAAATTTTAAGCATTAAAATATTTAGACAAATGATCACGCACAATGCAATGCGTACATTTGCAGTTTATTTCACATTACCTGTGAAAAAAGCCATTAAAACGGCTGCCTTCAGTCACACCGTAAAACAGGGTTGGTAGACTACAAACTACAGTTTGGCTTATTTCGTCAAATATCCGTCAAGAAAACAAAGATATATGTTCAGGTAATCTACAAACGTAAACAAATTAACCATTGATGTGGTAGATCATGCATTTTTAATATTTTCTGTGCACGTTTTAAACTTTTAAATATTTTTCTCACAAGTAAGTTACACGAAAGGGCATGGCCATAATTTGCGCTTAAACACAGCACGGACATATACAGATGGATTTTTAGCCTGATTGTAGTTTACATAGACACCATTATTGCATGTGAACATATATATATCAATATAAACAATGTAATTTAACTAAGGAGTGGAATAATCTACTTTTACAGGTTTCGTTGACTTTTGGCTTGTTTTATACTGAACATTAAGTTTGCATAATTGCATTGTAAACGCGGTTGTACATATTAATCAAAATTTTACAATAGGCTGCTGCGCATCCATTGCAACTCCTAACTTTCTGTAACGCTATATACTAAATAAATGTTTTAAAATCTGTATTCACTTGTTTGAGCATTCAACGTTTAAAAGATTTCGCTTGGTTTTCGAGGCTCTCGTGGAAAGTAGAGCTGATCCTCCCCCCAAAAGGCCTCGAGATCTTCAACAATTAACATATATAAGGTGTTTCAAAAGTGCTCTTGCGCCCCCAGTATTGATACCTAGTCATAGAAATCTTCTTTTGCAGTTGAAAAGACCAGGATTATAGCTTAAAAATTTGTTGAAATTTGCTCAACAGCCGGCAAATTTGGGTAGGATTTTCACAGAAATGACTTTTATAGTATACATTACAACATGTTTTCAACCGAAACGTCTATAAAAAGGCATTCGATAAAGCGTGGAAGTGGAACAAACGCTGGACACAAAGTTCACGAATGTGATGTTCGTAAGAAGGCATTTACGCATGCATCTGACTTCATCAGGCTTAAAAGGACATACACTGATTATTTATTTTTCTTTAAGACACTGTCAACAGTTAAAAATGCCAGATTGGCATTTAGTGCAGGTACCAATTGGTTTGGTCTGTTCCTAGTAGCGCAATTGTGATTGTGGTTTCAGTAATATGTAGACATCAGTGCCAATTGTGATTGTGGTTTCAGTAATATGTAGAGACTGATCTCTACATATTACTGAAACCACAATCACAATTGGGCTACCTAGTCTGTCTTAATTCTTAATTCGTAAACTAAAGTAAATAAGGGAAAAACAAGCACGGATATGGTCATTACATTAAATGCTCTGGATTTCAGAATGAATTTTCAAGTCTTTATAAGGCTTCAAAAATCAGTAAATTGTAATCAAGGAAGAGAAAGTGTATTAATAATATGTAGTGAGTTTACTGGCTTGACATTGCAGCTGTCATTACTATAAATTGTATTTACATTTGCAGTGCTAATTACAAAATGTGTATCACCCTCAATAATGGGCAAATAATCAACACATTCGTCATTGCCACTAATGAGTGGGCATTTCCTCACTACTTCCTGCACTCAAAACATACCATACTCAGGTCTACATATGTTGTCATTTTTCTTAATGATTTACTAAACACCTGTGTACCAACAAGGCAGAAAAGAAGGAAGTCACACCAACACACCAACCATTGGTTAACTACAGGCTGTATTTCTCGAAAAAATACTACGTACATAAAATCAACCCTGAGGATGCAAATAAATTGTAATAGAATTTAGTCTGCTTAGTCACTGCAGCTATGTCATTTTTTCAGGTCTTAATATTATTTGGTTTTTGTACGTAAATTCTGATGGGGCCAAGGTGTATAATTATGTTAATTACCATTTGAGGATGTTAGGGTTGCATAAAAAAAAATGACCCTGGAGAGGAACAGGAAGAAAAGAGAATAAAGTAGAAAAGGCAAGTAGGAGAGGAAAGGAAATTTGGAAAAAGTAAGGGTCTTCTGTTCCATCATTAAGTATATTTTTATAGTTTGAAATGCTCCAGGATTGGTCTTTTTTCAAAAATTTCAGAAGGGGAAGTACCATCAGTAGCATAATCAGCCCAAATATTTAGTCCTGCACTCATGCTATGCAAATATTTTGATGTTCAGTGACTGTGAAATCAATTTCTAAAGAAATGAGTTATTATAATAACTTGAAATTTGCATAGCAGGACTTAAAATTGTCGGTTGTCAATGTCGGCTGGCGAACTCAATTTTGGATAACGAGGTATGTTTATACGTGGAAATAGGAAAAACGTCTGCCGAGATGATTTTATCTTCAAGCCGTGGAAATTTTACTGAGGAGCAAAATGAGCCGAGAAAAAAACATTGTTTTCGTCACGAAAATTCATACTTCGAAACCGTTCGACAATGCAAAAAAAATGGCTCATTTTAACCAATTACCTAATATTATTCAAAATAATAAAGCATTACCTGTACAACATTATAACAGTTTTCGTAGTGCTGCCATTCTTTTAAACAAAAACGCGCTGTTTTCTTTCAAACATGCAGAAAATGGTTTGCAGATACCACCAGAAACGTCGCCATTTTAGAAAAACAAAGTTATTGGCGGGAAAAGATCACGTGATCGTTATCTTCACTTGTGGGGGTGGGGGGGGGGAGGCCAGGGTATTTTCGTGAACGGTGATTAGCGCATCCCATATGGGCGTATCTTCTAAAAGGTTCAACTGCCTTTCGTGAATCGTGAAGACCTAAAAAGCTGTCTTGACCTTCTTAATTTGACCTTTAATTACCATTATTTATACATTGTTTGGTTCAACACTCGGCTCCTATTCAAATAAAGACTCCGTTTCATTTGAATCATTTCCCAATCTTTTCTAACATACACTTGTCTGGAAATCGTGGAAATAACATTACCGCTAATCGTAAAATCTCAAATCTGAAAAGGACCTTCGTAATTCCGTGACAAGACCCCCCTCCCACTTGCCCCCCCCCCCCCCCCCCCCCCACTGGTAGAGCTCAGATATGAACCATGAAGGTCAAGATATGGAAATTGAATATAATCACTGCTCACAAGGATTTTTCATGTTCAAGCATTCATACATATGAAATTTTGTTATGTTTACAAAGCGAAAGGAAATTACCTAACAAGGATTCTGTTCAGTAATCACAAATGTAATTAGAACAGCTCAACTTACGAACATTGGCCCTTTGAGTTGTAATGGCGAATTACAGAGAAGGCCTTGACGCACGCAGAGTTTGAGTGCAAAATCTAGTTAACATTGTCCAACGAAGTGTAATTATATTAAATTGCACACATTGCTCACATCCTGTAGCAAGTCTGCCTACAAGTCTTAAACAAGCTGTGTTCACACTGTCTGTTCTAAGTTGCCAACAAACTGGAACAATTAGTCGAAAACGTGTAACAATGAGCATGACGGGAATAGTAGACATGTTACAAAGTTGCATAACAACTCTGATACACGCCTTCTACAACAAGATTGTCGCATAGTTGACAACACAAGGTTGTAACAATATTGTTATATCATGACTGTAACAGTCTAGTTGAAACAACCTTGTAAAAAATCTGATGGTTCCATCAAGCGTGTTACAAGTTGTTTACATGCGGCTTCTTTTAAAACGTCTTCCAACAATTTGAAACGAGCAGTATGAACACAATTTGGAAACAGCTTGTGAACAAAGTCTGACAACTGACGTGTTTTTAGAAGGCTGTTCGCTATAACTTGACACCGACACGGCTGAACCCTTGCATGTTCCAGACCTAGACAAAAGACTGCCTCTTTCATCTGGAACGACGACGGTAGCTATTACGAGACTGCGTGATTTAAAGAGTCTAACAGGTTTGTTTTGTGATCTGCGGGATTGGCTCTGGCTTCGTAATTACATATAGTCACCTCGTGTCGATGAGCCTAGGAAATTGTAGGAAAATATTTTTAGGATATTCTTTACTTTTAGATATTCCTGTTTCGGCTTAGGAAGTGCTAGGCCTGTTGCTGCGTCTTGTTGTAGCAAGTTTTTGCAAGATGCGAAGACTTGTGCAAGTCAGTTGTGCGTTTTCGGCTATTTACTTCTCTATTCAAGAGAAGTACCGGTGCAGTGCGAACTTTAAGTATTTTATACACCAGCCTGAGCATCAAGCTCATTTTATAAATAGAGCCTGACACACCCATTTATCTAGTTACTTTCCACGCACAGCATAGTTTATATTCTGTGAATCTCACATTACTGACAATAGCAATGTAATTATAGTTCAAAATTCTAGTTAAAACACCATAATCTAATTAGAACTAGCCAATCAAAAAACATGTTAAAACATATCATTGCTCATTACAGACTGTGTACTAAAGAAAACGGAGAAATATCGGCCGTTCTGTCTGGCCGTAAGTTTCCGTACGGTCTGGTACTCAGGCAACTCATACACTAACACTGACTTGGACATAAGACTGTCCATTTTCAGGTACACCAAAGGCGATTGGGAAGATCAACTGATGAAATATCATAATTTCGCACCAGTTAAGACTTCTGTTGCAATTCTTAAACGTATAATTTATATACAATAAATGTGGAACAAACCTCTTGGAATTCTCCCTTTAGTCCGATGTATGAAATCTTGGTTGTCTCAGCACCAAAGTTACTTGGAAAGTATATTGATAAACATTGCACACTGGAAAATCTTGGTACTCTGGAAAAAACCAGCGTTTTGGAATAATATTAAACTAATACATGCAGCTCAAGTGCTAATGCAAGTCATTGACTTGCATAAGGTTATCTAAAGACGACCGAATCTCATCGTTGATTGGTTAAACTAAGTTCAACCAATGGGAATCACAAGACGCAAAGCAGTGGCCGGTCAACGCACAATGTTCGGCTGAAATACAAAGTTTTTAGGCAATTTCTTGCCTCACTGGTCACTGACCCTTTTAAGTTAATGATCAAAATAAAATAAGTTGTAATATAACAGTATGAATGGAATATATGATGGCGTACGAATAGAATCATTTCCAGGGACGTAGCCAGGGGAAAGACCTCCTCCATCTCTTTTTTGTTGAAAGAGAAGTTCAACAAAGACGATGCGATACCAAAGACGAAGACGTTGAAATGGCTTGTCTCGAGTGGCCACATCCGTAGATGGACGTTCATGCTATTTTTATCTCGTCATTCACACCTATATGGCTACACCGCGACGGCAAACTGGGACTTCTTGGGTATCATAATTATTAGTTTCCACAGAGCTAGGGAGCCCTTTTACGTCCCTTACCTCACCTCCAATGGCTACGAAAACGCGAACACGAGTTACGCGACTGCAAGATTTTGCTGTTCAATGTCAGCCCTTGTAAAATCGACAATGAAGTAAAAAAACATAATCCGAAAAAAGAAAACATCTTGAAAACCCGAGGATATGGATTAATAAACAAGACTATCGTGTTTTTAAACAATATTTGCAAAAATTATGCAAACACGAAATGATGTCGCCAAAATACCAGCTGTGTCAGCATGACCTTACTTGGTAGGATATTCAGCGGTCCCATTTATATCTTGAACGAGTTCAAACATTTGTTCTGGCTCAACACTCGTCTCATCAAACGTCATATGTGACTTGTTCTTGAAACTGAAACATGCAAAAAGAAACGGGAAATTCAATTTGGAAAAGCAAGCACGGGGTGATTTATAAAGATACTGGTGATATTTAGAAATGTTTGCAGTAGTTTTTTCAGGCTTTTTCGATTTTTCATTTCTTCTTAGTTGTTTTTTAGACCAGAATTGCTCGAGTTTTTATTAGTTTGACTATGTTAATATTACAGCAAGTTTCTCTTTTTCATACACACTTCTTTATAATATCTTTCGTTTCTATGCCCTAAAATGTATCTATTGATAAAGAATGCTAGCATTACTAAAGTAGTTGACATTGATTGCGATTTAGTTATTGTGCTATGGCGGCAAAAGTCTGGGGTACCTTTCTGATAAACCTTGTTGACTGATCACGCATCCATTGAAGCATATTTAAGCCACAGGAAATTACAAATTTGCACTACCATGATGGCGTGACCATCAGAATTTCCATCGGCATCTCCAAAACGTAAAGAAATTTCCTTATTTTAAAAAAATCTACGGAAAGCAAGAACTCCACAACTTAAGGATTCGTTTATACTATGACGTAACGCCGACGCAATCGAGTGTTAGGCTGGGCATTATAGCGTAAACGGGATCGATTACTGCGGAAATAATAAGTTAGTTATCAGCAATACAAACTAATCTAGCGCTAAATTTTGGCGCGGGGTCTTACTAAACAAAGACCGGGAGAGACTGGAACTTTCTGTGTGAGCATATTAATGTCTACATGCAGTTGTAATTACCGCTGAAAACTTTGCAATGACTAATTGACTTTATACGTCTACCATCTTAACGTTAGCGATTTTGCTCGACATTTAAAAATTGGCCAGCAGTACATGTATTACCGTTACTGCGTTAGTCATCTTTGAAATACATATCACACTTTCGTACCGTGTGTGTGTAGGGGGGGGGGGGGGAGAAAATGAACTAGCGTACTAAGATATTAATTGCCCTAAATATTAATTACGGCTAAAATATTAGTTATTGGGGGGGGGGGCGAGAGAAGAGGCCAGCCGGAAATTATACGTGCAACGTACGAAGCATGTTTGTGTGCAAACAGATCTCTCTATATTAATGAAACTAGGATGAAACTACGCTTTACACCAATTTGCGTCTAATCACTAATCGCAAACATTTTCGTGGGGGGTTTTTACGTTTGTAACGTGACGTTTGGCCGTTTGAAACGGAACCATTTAGATGCAAAACCCGACGGTTTTGTAACTGCAACTCAACTGTCATGTTATGTCATGTTTTGATGCACGTTCTATCAATTTTTATTATAAAGCATGCCAATTTCGTGGACTAGAAGCTTGTTTAGGATTTCAAATGATACAAAAGCGATAAAACTTGCAAATAATCGTTTCTTAGACGTAAAAGAGACTCAGTTTTGATCATTTTAAACAGTAACAATTATAACGGCAAACGATGCGTTTCAAACGTAAAAGAAACTCGCAAAAATGTTTGCGCTTAGTGGTTGGATGCAAATTGCTGTATTAAGTTGTATTTTGAGTTTATTCACAAACACTCACAGTTTCATAACTCTTGGATGCTGTTCACCTTCACCGCCAATAACGATAACTCCCTTTAGTTTTACATTCCCAGCAAACCTTCAAGGAAATTTGGCAATTATCATTATTTATTGCATGGGCAATAACGTTTACTGGAAATAAACGCTCACATTTTCCGTATTTCACTAGTGACATTTAAATGTTAAAAAATGTAACACCTCCTCGTGGCCAGAGTTTCAAAAAAAGCTACGGGCATTGCCTGAAGGAAGGTTAAACTCTTTCTTCAACTCTACTCGTGGGACCGTCGCGAATTGTTTTCCCGCCTTGTGTTGTTTTTATCAACTACATTGCTCCCCGAGTTTTTGACGTTTGTGACATTGTGTTAATATGATTTTGCAAAGAAAACAAGAACGAAAATAGTAGAAAAATTTTTCAGTAATATTTAGACACAGTAAATGAGCCTCGCGGGAGATTGATATATTTAGCCGTTTAATACAATTTAAAAATTTCGTCATGAAGTTTGTATTAGTTATTTATTTAATACTTAGTATAGTATTTAATACTTACTAATAATTAGTTATTTACCGGTCTGTGGCAAATGTTTAATGCACCCATTGTTCGTTTTGTACCTATTTTGTTCAACTCCAGCCACTGTAGTCCATATAGTTAACAGTCAATAGTCAAAAAGGTATCCACCGAATAGGATAGAAATTCAGACATAAAAACGACGTCTAAGATGAAAAAAGTAGTGTAATACACAACTTCATGTCGCCAACTGATGTCAGTGGCGCCACAAAGAATTACAAATTGCTGCTTCAATATCGACATTTTATGCATTAAATAACGTACGTATTTCGCTTAAATCGATATGGGTGTAACTTTGAAGATCTTTTCCCCCGATAAGCTTAATAAACCATGTATTAATTGTGGTAGAGTCGAAAAATATTGTTATAAATAGGCACAAGTGTTACACGTTCACTTTGTCGTTCATGTTTCTTTGTCGATTTCAGAATTCGTAAAATTGACCAATCACAACGAAGCACAAAAGTTCTAAATATTTGCCACAGACCAGTATTTATGTAGAATACGAAAGGTTATCGATATAGGAGGAATAATTTAAAGCAAGTATAGGAGGTTTTCAATTTTGCCTCTTTTGAAGCTGTTTTGGCTGCGTCCACTAGTAAAATATCATTCTTGCCACTCGAACATGAAATCAGTACTCTACACAACCGTGAAATATCCGATATTTATTATACAGCAGTGAGATACTGTTTCCATCAATGATATGGATCACGTGAACATTTCCCGCCACTAACATTTTTGTGTTTTTAAAATAGCGGAGTAATTTTCAGATTTTTCAAAGACAACACACGTACGTTTTTTGTTGGAAAATGAAGCACACAAAAAAAAACAACAAAACATGAACATGTATTCCCCATGTTTAATGTCACTTGAAGGTGATATTCATATATTTGCACCGCCGTCTTATATTTTCTACGTTATTTTTTCCATAAGCCTAGTTTGCATTTGAATGTCGTGAATATATCAAAGTCACTGATGTGATAGAGTACACATATGTATGCCAATCTACACTTATGACTAAAAAAATTAAATACAGCTCACAAGTGAAAAGACAGATCTACAGACTATATCACATCGTCAAAAATGACTTTGCCATGACAGTTAGGACCAAGTGGAAACTAGACTTAATCGATAAAGATATTGATAAAGGCTTATGTGAGGAAATTATATTTTTTTACATGACTGGTGTAAAGATTTCAATGGCATTACCACAGACAGAAAAAAACACAGAAAACCCCACAAGTATTTTCATTTTCTCAATGTAATAAGATATGAAAACACTGAATTTATTTTAATTATTTATAAACATGTTTGAATTTTAATATTAGTATTTCAATTAAAACTTGTATGGCATACATATCTATTGCAAATAAGCAACTGGTACATTCTTTATAAAAACTAGCATAATAAATTTGAGCAAAAAATCAAATATTGATAAAGAAAAACAAATTAGAGCTGTACACTTACGGTATATTGAACAACAACTCCTCATCTACATCACTTTCAACAAACTACAGCAAAAGTATAATGAATAAGGTACTGTAGAGTCTTGAAAGTAGGCACCCTGCTTACTTTCAAAATTAGTGGCCTTAAGGGACACTTAGTTGCCTTTCTGAGGGCCTATTTTTGAACAGTTTATATTTCTAGCATCAGTAAAGTTCATATCTATGCTGGAGTACATAGACATATATTATTTAGAAAGTTTCTTTGCCATTACATTGCATACAGGGGGGGGGGGCTCTTACATTCAAGAGAGAGCATACATACCAAGTCTCACATCCACAGCGTGTTATACATGCCTCAGCACTTGACCTCACACTCACACCCCCAACATTTCTCATGTGTCTTTTTAAAGTCTGATTTCAAGATTTAGTATCGTAGTAACACACACCAGATCGCATCATGTGTATATTAATATACTCATGCATACATGCAAGCTCTAGAATTATCTGCAGACTGTTTTGAAACATTATTGTAATTAGTAAGGATGATTTTGCTAAACATTTTAGAAAGTCATAATGGAAGTATTCCTGTAGCAGGAATGGACCATTCAAAAGCTAGTGAAGTTATTGTGAAAAAATTATTCAATTCACAGAGATAAATTTAATTACAGTTGCATCAGACATGTTCAAGCATTTATCAACACAAAGCATCGGCAATCTCATGCACAGTTCTTCGACCACCATGGAAGCTATGAAGGAGCTTACTTTCAGGAAGGTGCTTACTTTCCAGATTGTCTAGGAAGTGTTGAAACACACTCAAGGGGTACTTACTTTCAAGGGGATGCTTACGTTCTAGACTTCAATGAAAATTAGTTACAGAAGTCAAAAGAAACACAGGCCGGCATATGTACAGCATGTCCCAGATGTGTATGCTGCCTGCCGTGTTTCAATAAAGTTGGGCAATGCAAAAGACTTCTAAAATACTAACAAAAAGCATGGGCCAGTTGCTGAAGTCTTGAAGGATAGGTTAGCATTAACCCATAGGTTAAAGTCAGTTCTTTTTTAAGAAGTTGCTTTGAGAGATATCTACCCCTCAGTTAAGCAATGCAATTCTATGCCAATAACATTTTTACTATACTTTGAGAACAAAGAATGGGTGAGTCACCCCCCTACCAGTGACATCACCAGGGGAGAACACCCCTGTTCTTTGTTTGTAAACTATTGTAAAAATATCATTCGTGCTTAAAATATGATTACATATTTTCAATCACAATGCAGTCAAAACTTCTGAAGAAATATTTCTTAGTTTATAAACAAGCTGCTGTAAAATTTCCTTTCAAGTTTATGTTAACTCATGCAGGATTATGAAGATAACTGGTTGTTGACAGGCCCTAATGACTACCAACCCCCCCCCCCCCCCCCCCGTGGAAGCCAGATGCTGCATCCATGCTCTACCCTGAACATTCAATATAACCCTTTTATGTAGCGCTAGAAGTCTTTCTTCCCACGACTTAAAGACAGCTTTTCCAGAGCCTTCCTCCGATTCGTTTAATACTTCAAGATGTATAAAATCTATTTTCTTGTACAAGGAATACTTAAACCCTTTCTCCTCGCTGATATGATTATGACCATGTTCGCAATGACCATCACAGCCGGCCATCTTGGAAGGTCTTCGATGTACTTCATATAACTCAACCCCTGGCCTCCAATTTAAAAATGTCTTTAGTTTCGCGCCAAAAAAACTCGCTAGTGGAAAATTGGTGGAAAATCGGCTTTAAAATCAGGTCAGGAACGTACCGACGGCTATTCCCGTCGGTAATAGATTTCCGGTTTACAAGCCAGCCCAAACTTGAGTATTGTCAATTGCACAAATTTTTATTTAGGCTACTGGTTGTCTTGCTCAAATTTTAATCCCATATTCCCATTCCATTTTTTTAATTTGTTTTTTTGTCAACAAAGCCCCAACCCCAGTGCAACAACGTTATAAATATAGCAGCTGGGAAATTTGTCTGAGCATGCGCTCAGACAATTGAAAAATATTTTTACCATTTGTACGAAAAAATTTATACGGTATCAAAGACATTATTGCACCGACAGCCCACGTGATTGTGGATGTTTTATCACTTTCACGACCATTTCAAAAACAACCGTAATTTAAAGTACTTTTCCGGGAGCGAGTTTCACAACAAACTATTGGCCATGAGCGGAATTTATAAAACAAAAAATTGGTTTTGAAAGGAACATTAACGTATTAGAAGTAACAGGAAACAAATATCTTTTTGGAGCAAAAGCTAAATTTTTCAGTATTAAGTCAAACGTAAATTCAACATCGCGCTTAATTCTTGGCAACCCACTCACATGTCAAAGTTTGGGGATTTGCTTCAACAGACGATGTCATCACTTCAAAATATGATTAATTGACAGCTATATCAGTCCTTTACTGAAATCAATGAAAAATTATGAGCAAAATTACAACTGGCTCCTTAAAGAAACTAAATTCCGAGCACCTCTGAAACCAACCTGTATTTCGCAAACGATATGCTAATTACATTTTACGTTCAGCCGCCAACAATATTTTTGCACAGCGGTGGCAAATTTCCCACCTGCTATTTCCAAATACAAGAGCGCGTTCAATACCACAAGTGAGCCAATAATTTGGAGTAGCTGAATTTTTTGCGAATATAACTACCAGACGCTATCTGAGTAATCTTGTCTTTCTGCCAATGTGAGATTTGTACACACATTACCGGTTGAAATTAAAGAATATTTCATACATAAGTTGTTTTTGTGAACATACCCCAAAGTTGTTAATTTTTTCTGTATATTCTTGGGTTTCACTTAACCATTATGCCGTGAATCTGGGGGTGGGGTCAACCTCAATTTTACTGGTCATTATGCTGAACTGAAGCGATCAAATGATATGCAATTGCACATTTTTGCTAGCAAACTAGCAAAGGCTAAAACACAAATTTTGAGGCTAACACAAATTTTGAACATTGAGTTCGCTCTGATGACTGTGGCTTTATTTTAGACTTGACCCCACTGAAACATGACGTTACATAAAACCCAAGCATATAATGTAGCCAGCCTGACTGACAGCAGTGTACATACCTGTTGTGTGATTATGACGTTTATTACATTCATTTTGAAATCAATGGTATTTCCAGCATTCTGATTGGTCAAAAATAGTGCAATTAATCCCCAAATCGCATCATTTTGGGTGCGATTAAAGAATTGCTCATTAATCGCATCTTTTGAGATCCCAATTGCATATGGCTGCTGAGTCTAGCCAACTGCATGCATTCAATTTACCAAATTATCACAGATTTCGCATGATCAAATCTGTTAATATAGATCTTCCTTGTCTCTACGAGGAAATGAGACAAGCTGATAAAAAGAAAAGAGAGTATTACAGTGCATCGCTAGCAAAGCAGCAGGTATAAAATGGTCGAATGGGTGTAAATTAGAGCAAACAGATTATGGAAAATATGAAATTAGTAGGTGGTGATTGTTGTCCTTAGCTTGTCACGGTTACGATAAGCGTGTGAAAAAAACCCACCATACTTAAGCTCCTTATATAGATGGAACCAACAGTTTACTAATGTCATAATTCAATATTATATTAAATTTTTTTCACATTGCGAATATAAATGGAAATAATTAAAGCTAAAACCTCATGGATGTAGATGAATAAAATAGTCTGTCATTTCTAATAGGTTGATTTCGTTTCGGGATATCCAGCCAACGTCAAAAATTTGATTCGCTTGGTGAAATACTGGAAGAAAGAAAAGGTCCCATCCGGGGCAAGCCGACGAGTCCCAACTTCCTACGTAATGGAATTGATCACAATTCATCTTTGGGAGAACAATCAAACCGGATCTGGAAGGTTTGATACATTGAAGGCGTTTCACGGCGTTATGGAAGCTTTACAAGACTACAGATCTTTAAATGCTGTCTGGGAAACAAATTATAGCCAGACTATGATACCTACCGACGTTAAAGTGGGAAGGTACAGACAATATCAAAATATCTGAAGCTACGCTGACATCAGTATTGCTTAGGAAAAGTTGAATTAATGCTGTTAATAGCGCCCAAAAGCTCCTCTCCGGCTCTCAGCAGCCACTTGACCCAGAGTTGCAAAAAGCGTTCAAACTTCCTCCGGGCAAAATTTTCTAAGGTTGCAAACCTTCCTCAAAATGTTGTAGAGTTGGGCTTTACAAACTGAAGATCAGAATTAGTCTTGCAAATGAATCACTATTTTTTTTGGAAAGAAGGCATGTTTTCTGGAATGGATCATCATCTATTATTTTTTTGTTAGTTTAGTGTTTAGGATACATTATGTAGTGTGTTGACATGAAACCTTCCTCACTGACTGCCCATTTTGCAAACCTTCCTCACGGGTAATACCCGCATACCCGTGGCTTTTTTGCAACTCTGACTTGACCAGTGTCACCAGAGTCTTTTCCTTTAGCGAGCACCGTAGAGAAGAGAGCCGCTCTCTTCTCTACGCTGTTCGCTAAAGGAAAAGACCCTGGTGACACTGGTCAAGTGGTTGCCACCAGATTCACCACTGTTCATGTTTTATTAAATTCGGTTTAGTACGACTAATTATCGCGTACGTTCCAACAGTTGTATTGTGACGGTTTTAGGAAATTTAAGAAAACATCATGTTCTGGCTAAGTCACTATATTCGTTGAATTTCGTGTCTTCACGATATCAAGGCTAAAATTAAAGTGAAATATGAATATTATCAGTCTATGTAAACGAAGAAGGCACTCTTGTGATGATTTATGATATTTTTAATGCAGGAATTTTGAAAGCGTGTGTAAACTCGCGAGGAACGTTGCCGTATTAAACGGTTAAATTTGTACAACAACATCTACACAGCCAGAAACGCGCAAGTTGCAGCAAGTCTGCTGCAGACTTGCTGCAAGTTGCGATCATCAAGCCGATATCAGGATGCGTTCGCATCACATGCTCCGGCTTGATGACAACAAGTCTGCTGCAAGTTGTCAACAGGCTTGCTGCAAGTCGCGATCTGCAGACTTGCTGCAAGATGCGAACTGCAGGCTTACTGCAAGTTGCGAACTGTAGACTTGCTGCAAATTGCGATCGGCAGACTTGCTGCAAGTTGTCGAAATCAGGCTTGCATATCATACTGACAAAACCATAAAAAAACACAGGAAATAAATGAACTGCTTTGTTTTATCCGTCTATCAGTATATACTCGTATACATTTGTCATTTATTACGTTAACATTAACATTATGTAAAAACAGCATCACGCATTAGCATAAAAACTACGATCTATTAAAACATTAACATTAAAAACCGTTAAGAACCATTTTATTCTCAGCAGGCTAGCTAAAACATTGTCATCTGTTAGAACAGTTATTCAACGCTATCGATTTTTTAGTATGTTCCTGCATATAATGTCAATATTTCACTTGCGTAGGATGGTCAAGTCCAAGAAAGTGTCTCTAAAAGTCGAGGGTCGAGAGTCCAGAGTAAATGACGAGAGTCGAGAGTAAAAAGTCGAGAGTCGAGAGGAAATGTCGAGAGTCGAGAATAAATGTCGAGAGTCGAGAGTAAAAAGTCGAGAGTAAAAAATCGAGAGTAATCGTCGAGAGTGGACAAATGTCTCAGGAGCAACAAAGTAGATATATTTTTAACAAAATATGCAGAAGAGTCCGCTTTTTACTGTGCTCGTATATATAAACTCAGAATTGTACGGTTCGTTAGATTGTGCTCAACGTACAAAACTGCATGATTGAACTCTCGTTTAAAATAGACGTATTACGCCATGCCCTAAGAACACGAATTAACTAAACTTGCCTAGATAGAAAAATCATTATGCGACTTTTGCCACGTATGCGTTAATCATTCGCAAACAGTCTGTCCGAATTCGCTGTAATCAAAGGTGAAAGCAGGATTGCCAGCATTTCTGAATAATTAAACCATGCCCTTATTAGCACAATTACATTAGTAAGTATACAAAGGTAATAAGATATTATGGAAAGCCTAGTTGAAAAACCACTATGATGAATAAGTCGTATAATATCAAACTAAACGAACAGGGAGTTTCAAATCTCAATACCTTGTCTCGTTTTCCAGATATTCGCTGTTTTAAAACATGCAAATAGCTCGTGATGTCATCTTTTCACCGATAATAAATTCCAGATAGATCATAGAAAACCAGAAATATATTACATAAAAACCAAAAACAGAAGTTATTTGAAATTTAAAAAAGTATAGGAATGTTGTAAGTGTATAAATGTGCAAACATTGCGTAAGTTCTGCCAGCTTTTGAGAAGTATTCTTTGTTTCATTCGTGTTATTCGTTTTTGCTTTCGAATGCACGAGAAGATGATATCACAAATAAGTTTTAATTAGCTGCCGTAAAAAGATGAATATCTAGAGAACAAGACAAGATATTAAGAAACTGAAAGCATCTTAAAGGTGTATATTCAAATGATGTTTGATTGAAACTAAAAGCAGACAAACTATTTTTTCATCATATTTCAACACAATCATCCCAGATTTGAAAAAGAATTTTTCGACTCTTAAATCAACTTTACATCTTCAATTAAACGGACACGAACCGTTTTGGATATCACAGTGAGATTAATGTTTACATCTATAAAATATACGGTTATACGGTCAAGGGTTAAAAGGTGGTGCGAATATAATAAGGGGAATTACCATGACGTAATACTAACAAACTGAATATATTGATATACGAATTATAGAACAGATTCAACGTCTGTTTCGGCTACCGTATTTTGTTTTCATAAGGTAAGTTCGTAAATGTCTCACTAACTTACTTCAACTTAAGTTGGTATAATTTTATACGTTTTGACTAACGGTCAAGCTTACATATTTGCATCGATAATCTGTTTATACTGCATGACCGACAAACATCAATTTATAATATAAACTACATTAACAAATTCGACTCAATCTTAACGCACTCTGCGTTTCGCTTAACACAGTAATGGAACGATATTTCAAGCGAATTGCGTTCTATGACATTGTCATCGTAGCATGTTTAACAAGACTTTTCACAAATGAGGGGAGAGATTTAAAATCAATGAATGAAAAGCGCAAAGCGAAATACAATAAAAGAGAGGTCGATAAGTCTCCTTAGGGATGATGTAAATAGATGAAAATTCCATTTTTTTGAGCAAGAAAATAAGTTTACCTATTGATATGATTATTCGTGGTTGTACATTCCTGTACAATACAATATATCTCTCGAATATATTATATATACATTATAATGAGTAAATGTTTCTAAACTTTGACTTTGTATTTACCGTAGTCAGGTCGCCATCTTTGCTTACCTGCCTCGTGGTCCATAATTTATGTCATAATTAATTAACATAAATTATGCTAAATACTATATACATGACAATAATCGCATCTGAACGAGTATAATACCAGTTAATTTATTTTTTTTACATTTGCAAGATTAGAATAATTTGTTGGCAAGATTTCAATAATTTGGCTTCATTCGTTTGGAAATAAGAAGTCGAAGACAATGGCACATTCAGGTAAGAAATTTTTCCTAAAATCATTGAATACTGACAAAATTAATCATAGCGTATTTCCTTTCCTCCTCCTAATTTTTTTAACATTTGACATGACTTCACTATTTCTCAGGAGAGAGGTGGTGTTTCCATAGACATCATTTTGCAGAGTTCGCACTATGCCAGCAATGCGTATTGCAGCAGAAATCCAACAAATACCTTTTTTCTTCTAACGAAATACAGTTAATTTCCGCCGTCCAGTTACGCCCACAGAGCTTAACAGGTTTATTGATGATGACCTGGAACCGACCGACGGATTCAATCGAGAAATGAATAGATCCGTTGACAGGATATGCAGTTTCCTCAGGGGATACTTGCGGCCAGTTGAAATCGTTAAGGTATAATCTATTATTTATGGATGTTCAAACTTTTTACTGTCCAGTGAGAAACAAGAAACGTGCTCTGCAGCGTATGTGAATATCCTAATGTGCATCAGATGATTTACAGCTCGAGCACTAGGCAAACCGAGGCTGCTTTTGCATATTTTACATTACAAAAGTCAAAAAAACACTTTGAAGTATATATTCATCAGTATTTATAATTTTAGGTCTTTGGTTCAGTACATAACCAGATGAAGTTTATGAGTCAGAATAACCCGCTGGTGATTGGTTCGGTCTAATTCAAAAACATTAAAAATATGCAAAACCGATCAGTCGGTTTGTAATGAAGAGCACGCACAAACACATGTAACAGTTGCACTAAGAGAAACTGATTGTTTCGCAGATCTTGTGGCACATCACATTGCTATACATAGCATTGAGTTATAAACAGCGCTAGCAAAGTTATAACTGTTTGAACCAGGTACATGACTGTGTACAACATTTTAGGGAGGTTCAATGGGCAAAGGAACAGCCATTAAAGGAAAATCTGATATTGATCTTGTTCTTGTCCTAAACGAAGTAAGAAGCGCTCAAGACCTTAAAAGACAGCTTCCATATATTAAGCTGAAAATTCTCAACATGTTAAGAGGAAATGCAGGGAGTTTGACGATTTTGCCACATTCCATATCGACAACACAATTCTCAGTGAAGTTCAGCGTGCAAGGCACGCATGAAAATATAGATGTTGATCTTCTACCAACCTTTCATTTCAATGGTATGTACATGAAGTATATCTCAACGTAAGTACAATACTCATTGACATTTCTAAACACAAGGAAGCGCTCAATACACGCGTAAAAATTACAAGTTGTTGGAGGTTGTTGAAAACAGGATTGAACAATGTTGTGCTGCCCGTATTGTTCAATGTTTTCAACAATACTGAAGAAATTGTTGAGCCTGAACCAGCCTGCAATCAGGTGTAACAATGCTGAACAATATTGTTGACAACATTAAATAATACGGGCAGCACAACATTGTTCAATCCTGTTTTCAACAACTCGTAATTTTTTGCCGTGTACCACAAGTGAGTCGAGAATTTACAGCATCCGCATTTTTTGCGAACCTAAGATACAAACTACCAGAACTCTGTCTGGTAATGTTGTCTTTCTGCCAATTTGAGATTTGTACACTCATTACCCATTACATTATCATACATAACTTGTTTCTGTGAACATACCACAAAGTTGTTAATTCTTTTTGTATATTTTTGGGTTTCACTTAACCATTATGCCGTAAATCTGCGTGGGGGTAAACCTCAATTGTACTGGTGGTTATGCTGTACCAAAGCGATCAAATGATATGCAATTGCAGATTTTTGCTAGCAGACAAGAGGCTAACACAAATTTTGAACTTTGAGTTCGCTCTGATGACTGTGGCTTTATTTTAGACTTGACCCCACTGAAACATATGTCTTCGTAATCTAATATAGGTCTTCGTAATCTCTACGAGAGAATGATAACTGATCAATATCACAAAGAACATTATAATGCCTCGGTAGTAAAGCAGCAGGTATGAAATGGTCGCAAGGTGTAAATTATAGCAGATTATGAAAAATATGAATATCAATAGGTGGTTATTGTTCTCCTTGACAAGGTTGAAACCAGGTTGAACCAACTGTTATAAGAACTAACTGTTTACCAATGTTATCATATAATATTACATTCTTGCTCACATTACGAAAGGAAAAATAATTAAAGCTAAAACCTCATGGATATTGACCTTGACGTCAAGATATTTTCTACATGTTAAGAAAACCTTAATTGAAATAGCTGTACACTGCAGATATTTGACGACAGTAAAATCATTTGTTTCATCGTTTCTCTCTTGTTTTAAAATCCCCCCCCCCCTCCACAACAGTTTTGCCCAATCCAATGTTAAAACTTAATAAAATTGTCCGTTATTTCTGATAGATTGAGTTCGTTTCGGGATATCCAGCCGATGTCAAAAATTTGATTCGCTTGGTGAAATACTGGAAGAAAGAAATGGTCCTATCCGCGGCAGGCCGACGAGTCCCAACCTCGTACGTAATGGAATTGATCACAATTCATCTTTGGGAGAAAAATCGAACCACGACTGGAAGGTTTAATACACTGAAGGCGTTTCACGGAGTTATGAAAGCTTTACAAGACTACAGATCTTTAAATGCTTTTTGGAGTAAAAATTATATCCAATCTATTATACCAAACCACGTTAAAATGGAAAGGTACTGACCATATTGAAATATTTCAATTTACGCTGCCATATTGCCTGCAAGAGTTGAATTGGTGCTGTTAATAGCGCCTAAAAGCTTCTAACCTCCTTTCAGACTCTCTTGTTTACGCTCCTCGCTGGAGGAAGAGACCGTGGTGAACGCTGGTCACGTGGCTTCCAGATTTTGTAAGCTATATTTGAGTGGCTCCCAAAATCTGGGCGCCACGTGACGCATTCACCACTACAGCAAATTAAATTCGAGAAGACTGTCTAATACGAATAATTATCGCGTATATTGCATCAGTTGTATAATGACGTTTCTAGGCAAGTCAATTGACGTTTGTACAGTGTTGCTTATATGTTCTTTAAAGAAAACATGTTCTAGCTGAAGCAAATGTTAGTTGAATTTCGTGTCTTCGCGATGTCACGCGTAAAATTAAAGTGAAATACAAATATTATCAGTCTAAGTAAACGAAGACGACATCCTTGTCATATTCGAATCCGCGCGCGCGCCACTGTGGCGGTTAGCCGCAAACTTTGGGGATACAAATATTGTGTTGTGCACTATTTGACATAAAATTGAAGAAAACGACAAGAGTTACCAACTGGCAAGAACTGTACGTATCCTCGGACTTTCTAAAAGTGAAAATCTTTACGAAGCGTCAACGAAAATTCAAACAGCGACCGTTAGCGAATTCAACAAAACTAATTCTTAGACTTCGACTCTTGCTTTACGCTTTGTGTTCAGTGTTTCTTATCAAACTATCGGAAGATGTTGAAATTAATCCTGGACCCCAAAGTAACACAAGCCAGAATTCACGGAGAAAAAAGACCGTAAAATGTGCATCCATCAATGTGAGAAGCTTGACAAGCACAGTAAAATAAACGAACGGAGAAATTTCTAGTAATCTTCAACGTTTCCAGAACTTTGTTTATACAGAAACATTAACATTGTTTTCGCGAAGGAGACGTGGCTTTCAAACAGTGTTGATAATGTTGAAATACTACATTCAGAATATGGGATATTCAGAAATGATTGTGAAGACCGTGGTGGGGGTGTAATGTTGGGTACTAGAACGGGTATATTTAAATCTGTTCGTGAAATTGAACATAGCTATGATTTAGAAGTTATTCTGGTGCAATTAGCAATGGTGTCAAACGGGGAATTACTTATTTGTTCCTGCTATCGTCCGCCAAACGCGGGAAAAATTTGGATGGAAACTTTTGAAAGTTTTTTGAATGATGTTTGCTCACGTCATTCGAAAATTGCCTCGCAGGCGACTTCAACTTACCACGCGCGTGCTGGAAGTCGCACGAAAACTCCACAGGCGCAAACGAAAGAACATTTATTAGAGTACTGGACGACTATTTCTTGGATCAACTGAACAACTATGCTACTCGGGGTGACAATATCCTTGATCTCGTTATCACCAGCATCCCAAACAAAGTAAATGTTTGCGAAATTCTAAAACCATCGGAATCAGAAATCTCAGCGGATCATAATGCAGTCATCTTTGATTTAAAGACAGAAAGTATTCCATTATTATCAAGAGTTACGAGAACTGTTTTCGATTACGGTCGGGCTGATTTTGAAAGATTACATGCACGCCCACAAACTGTCAAGATAAAGCAAAAAATCACCGATGACAGCGATATTAACAACGATTGGTCAGAATGGAAAAATGCATTCCTTGAGGTGGTACATGACTTTGTGCCCACGAAACGTGTGAAAGGACAAAAATCACTTCCTTGGGTTACCAATACAATCCTCTATTTAATCAAGAAGAAAAATACCTTAAGAAAGAGAATTAAGAAATCCACATTTCAAAGTGAACATTTAATTACCAAATTCAAAGATCTACGTTCTAGAATCAAACGTATGTTACGTGACAATCGCCTTGAGTACATGAACAGAATATGTGCGTCTCATGAAAACAACCCAAAGCGCTTTTGATCCTACTTTAAATTAAAATCTAAAGCCTCAAATGTTCCAGGTAAAGTTTCAATAAAGATTGACGAGACTGAAAGAACTTATTTCGATGGCAAACTGACATAGTGAATGCATGCGTTTAATAAGTATTTTGCGCCCCTTCACAAAGGGCTAGGACAGTAGTATTGAAATGGTTTGGTGCAAGACGATGTTTGTGTAATTGACAATGTAACTTTATTGGAGGAAGAAATCGTAGCTGTAATAAACAATCTAGACAGCAACAAAGCACAAGGACCTGACGGCATTCCAGTCCGCTTACTGAAAGAAACAGCTATGCATGTCGCACCATCACTTCCAGTTCTTTTCAACAAATCTTTAAATATTGGAGTGCTACCTGACGAATGGAAACTTGCAAACGTCGTTCCTGTACACAAACATGGTGAAAAATCCTACGTTGAACACTACCGACCCATCTCCTTGTTATCAATCATTTCTAAAGCTCTCGTACTTCAAACATTGCCACCTTTGCTGATGATACAAAAATCTTTAAAACAACCAACTCATATTCTGATGCACTTGCTTTACAAACAGATCTCACCAACTTCAAAGAAAGATCCAAAAATGTCAAGCTGAGATTAAACGCGAGTAAGTGTAACGTGTTGAGAGTCGCCCGTAAGCACAACCACAACAAAGTCATCTATCCGTACAAACTCAGTTGCGAAACCATCCTGACAAGCACAGACTGTGAGCCAGATCTTGGCGTCCTTACTTCACCTGATCTAACTTGGTCCAAGCACATTGACCATCAGTGCCACAAAGCTAACAAGATCCTGGGATACGTACGACGATCGACACTCGACATAAAAATCGTCACATCCGTCGGACACTTTACTTGTCCCTGGTTCGCGCGCAGTTGTGTTATGGCTCCCAAATCTGGGCAGCACAAACCATCACCACAATTCAACAGACAGAACGACTTCAACGACGGGCAACTAAGTTTATACTAAATCTACCTTTTCGCTGTAACACGATCTACAAGGAGAGACTTTTACAACTCAACCTAATCCCGCTAACTTACTGGCATGAATATTTAGATATGACATTCTTCTATTAACTAATCCACGGAATCATCTCAATTGACAGTATTTTACTACCATCACCAGTCAACAACAGGAGAGCCAGACATCTAATCCAACTTTTTTATCCTTCCTAACAACACTATGCAAGACTACCACCTATCAAAAGTCGTTTCTGAACAGATCAACAAGATTATGGAACTCGCTAACAAAAGATCTGACCGCCAATAACGTCAGCCTAAATGGGTTTAAATGCGCACTTGCTAGATACTATAGATCAGCATTGAGTAATGTGTATGAGGTGAATGATCCACGACACGTGGAAGTCTGTATGTTTGTCCTGTAACATGTCTCGTAACCTGTTATGTAAAATTACGTGTTGTTATAAGTTTGTCGCTTTCAGTGTATATCTACTGTAACTGGCGAAAGCTGTTGCGTGCACCTTGCCATGTATTTTCTGTTATTGATTGTATTTGTGGTGTTTAGTACAGTGTGTTCAGATGGCAAAGAAATATATAGAATATTAATCCAGTATTGAACCATGGTGCGCGTGCATCCAAAGAACTAACAATTTTCCGATAGTTTAGTTAAATTATATACTTTAGTTTAAATGACGTTATCAAACTTTGAACAGGTAAGCATCTAGCTTATAAATAGTTGGCTTTTTTGAAATACGTGGCAAGATGACTTAAATTGTCATAACTGATGATTGTTTCAAAAGAGGAATTTTGAAAGCGCGTTAACATTTGCAAGGTAAAGTGGGAATTTGTACAATAACATCTAAGCCATGCCCTAGCAACACGAATTAACTTGCCCAAAAAAATCATAATGCAACTGTCGCAACGTATATGCGTTAACTATTCTCATTAAAAAGTCTTTCCGATTTCGCTGTAATCGATGGTGAAAGCAGGGTTTCCGGTAATTTTGAATAATAAGCCAAGCCGTCATTAGTACTATTATTAAAGAGCAAAGAAAACAAAAAGCAAGTATACAAAGGCAATAAGATAGAAGATATATTGCAACACAATCATCCAGATAAGCTAGACTTAAAAAATAATTTCTCTACTCTTAAATCAACTTTACATCTTTAATTAAACTTTGGACACGAACCATTTTGGATACCGCAGTTGAGATTAATGTTTACATCTACAAAATATACATATGGTAACAATGGTGAAATGTTTTCTAATTCTAGGCCGTTAGTAATGGATCCTGCAAATCCACTGAACAACGTATGTAGCAGATTTAACTGGGAGGATATTCGAAGGGCGGCAACAGAAGTGCTGCATAGCCCCATGTTGCGCGGAGTCACATCATCTAGCTGGAACTAATTATTCCAAACTTAAACACTAAAACATTTAGAGGCATGATCACCCACAATGCAATCCGCACGTTTGTTTTGCAGTTTCTTTAACACTAGCTTTTAATGAGGCCATTAAAACGACTGCCTCTGGCTCATACAGTAAAACAGGGTTGGTAGATTATTTGAAGAAATAGACCAAACCGTCATTATTGCCGTTAATAAAACAAAGATATTGAGGTAATTTAGCAACGTAAACATGCAAATGCACCCATTATATTGTGGTTGATGATACATTTTTAACATTTTCTGCGCACGTTTTAAACTTTTAAAGTTTTTTCTCACAATTTAGTTACAAAAAAGACATAAAACTAAATTTTCGTTCAAACGCAGCACGCACATATGTAGATAACTTTTTAGCGTGATTGTAGTTCACAGTCACCATTATTGTGAACATATATATCAATATAACCAATGTAACTGAACATTAGGTTACGATACATGTATTTGTATCTCAATAGTGTTATAAGTGTTAAGATTGATGTATGAATTAAAATAACTGTGAAGCGTTCTGCGTATCGCTACAGTAGATGTAACACGCGTTTGGCCAGAGAAAAATTCCGCTGCCTTTCTCATTGTGTCAACAAGTCAACCGACAGTTGCAAGAAAAAAACTTACTGAAGCTCTCAGCAATGGTTTTATTATCAGTAGCCATGTTTCCTTCAATTGTAAAATTTGACGAAACAATTTGATTCACCCGGGCATAATTTTCTTGATAGTTTTCAAAAACGTTTCCGCCGAATTATCTCCAGATTCCGTAACAATTTTTATCTTGATTTCAGTACTCTATTCCGATGCGATATATAAATTAGCCAATCTTCTGTCATATTCGAGCGTTTTGCTTTACGCAACAGATAATTGCGATGTCGGGTGTCTCTCTTTATTTCGCCTGCATGTTAACCAAGGACATGCTTTCCCTCGAACATGTTTTTCCATGAGTGGTGCATGCAAATCAGCGACAGCTACAAATTTATCTTTGAAATTTGACCAATTGATGGTTTGCATTTAACGTCACGGCGGCTATGTTGGAGGTATAACACAAAAGAATATGTTATTTGCTCCATTGTTGGATCCAGCCGGCGTGGGTGGTTGACATTGTCTGCCGCATCCCGAGAGATTGATTGCAAACTAAGAATTGTTCATTAAGAAATAATTGTCCAGTAGGATTGCATAATTGTTCCCAATCAACTTTACCTAAATCTGAACAAAAGGCTTCCTTGTTATGCTTAGCATAATTCCTAAATAATTTTGTTTGTGCTTGGAACTTCTTGCAATTTATTTTCCTTACACAGTGTGGTATCTTTTTATATTAAGTTGAATTTATTAATCGATATAGATCGAAGACTAACTAACTCTTGACTAACTTTTAACTAACTAACAAAGATCAAGATGGCGGTGCTATTTAACCACATGGCATGCAAATTACTGTCCATATATGGTAATACACAGGGTTACCATGACACACAGTATACCAACTCGTGATCACTAAGACCAGAGCTAATAACTTCGGTGCAGCTGAGATTTTTCGGGGTATTTGTGACAACAATATCTAAAAGAGGAGCTGATCGCTGGACAATACGAGTAGCATCGACAATACACTGTTTAAAATTCAGCAATTTTAAAAGCAGTTTCAATTGTTTAAATGAACATGTATCCGACCAAGATGTAGACCGTAAAAAACCATAGCTAAATCACCAAGCAATCTTATTTCTTTCCCATCAGCGGTAGCGGTATCCAACATAGTTTCGAATTTCGAGATAAATTCTTAAAACGCGACAAGTTGGGAGGTCTATAGAACGTCCCGATTAGGATTGCACGCGACTTGGGGAGAAGCAATTCCTACCACAGACCCTCAACACCGTCTGTTTAAAGATCATCTCTCCTCACTAAAGAGTTCCTCGCATATACGGCTGCTCCACTGCCTCTATCCGCTCTGTCCAATCTAAAAATCTTATAGCCCTCGATGGAAATTTTCAGGGTCCGAAATTTGCTCGTTTAACCATGTTTTACTTAAGTTTAGAAGACGATATATTCCGGCTTGAACAGAACCACAGAAGAACAATTAAGTCAGCCGTAACTCGTCAATTTTCTTAGTTAAGCTTTGTATATTTTGGTGCACGATCTTAAGGTCGCGGTTTGTAACTAAATTCGCTAAGTCAGGCAGTAACGGAAGATTACTACAAGCAGAATTGTTCGAGGACAGTACAAGATCAGAGCACAAAGAACAATATTTAGACGTTGTTCAAACTCAGAGCCAAGTCAACTTAAATGGCTATACAAATCACATACCGAGCGTTGTGCATTCACCTGGAACCTTCTGCTAGACTTATCACAAATAAGACAGATCAAACCACGACTATTTAGCTCAGGATTTAACGATAGTCGTTACACTGTAATAAGATATTAACTACAGGACTATCCGTAACTAACTTGATAAGCTTTAATCCTTGTAGATGTGTCAATCGGAGTTTTCCAACAGTCAAACTTCGTTCACGACCATCCCACGAGCTGCAAATATGTGGCCACTTCCTCGAGGACAAGTATAACTCTGTACAAGAGATATAAGTAAGAGTTAATTACCAAAAACTGAGGCATTTAACCAATTACACGATTGACAAGGTTCGAACAATGAACAAAGGGAAATTCAATTTACAGAAAAATTTGCATTCTAAGGATTTAATTTTACTCCAGAGACAACAAATGAGCAAGCAATGTAAATAACAGTCAGCTAGGTTATGGCCAATGATTTCTTTTGAAAGTATGAAAAACAAAGTTTTAAACTGACGGTAAATGGACTATATATAATGTTTTGTACATGCTGATATCGTAATGTTGAATGTCGTTATATGAATACACAGCAACGTTTGCTAGTTGCGGTTTGTTAGCAAGAACATGGCGTTGAGTAGTGACCATGATCTAAGCGGATTGACTCAGAGCACGTTTAGAGCAAATGATGAGTTTGGTCAATCAGAATATGACGTTTTAGTGTTATCACAAGGTCATTACATGAAAGTTGAAAGGCGAAGAAAAACAAAAGAAATTTAAGAAAATGGTTTACTGAGCTTCTAAGTCAATATCTGTATATTGTCCTGGAGTTGGAAGACAATATCCATATATTGTCGTGCAAGTTTTTGTATTCAGTCGTGCAAGTTTTGTATACAGTCGATGAATATGTAATTGGAATTTAATTCAATTCATCAGCTCCGCTCTTTCCTGCTGATATCAAATCCCTCCCCGTGCTTTTAGACAGAGAATGAAAATAGCAAGCAATTATGCTAAATAAAGGCCTATGCTTAACAAAAGAACTGCATCAATCGTTAAATAAATGTTGATAAATCCCTAGGGAAAACAGGAAAATTGCTCCAAACGTTATATGTTTTCTATCAATTATTTTCCCCGTTAGTCCACCTTAAGCATTCCCAGAAAGCAAAAATGTTTCAGAAACATTCCGAAATTCAGGATTCAAAAAGCTTTTGTAGCTACAAAGACATTGTTTCCCAATGTTTCAAACACGGGACAGCTCCATGTTTGCATTTAGCGTTTTGACACGAACATGCACATGTGTGTAATATGATCGAAACACGTGATTGCATGGGCTTGCTCCCAAGTAACATTCATTGCCAGAAACAGTCACATACGTCAAACACGCGCGCTTTCTAGAACCATAGCATACCAAGACATCGTTATCTATTGCAATGTTGTATGCTTGGGCATTAACGCACCAGTCAAATCTCAATGGAATTGTTATATTACAGAAACGAATAGACAGGATGAACAGCAAAGTTATATACAATTATGTTTGATTGTCCCACACATAATCTATTTAGGAAATTTAACGTTTTTAAATTTCATGACATTTGCAAGTAACAGATAGCTAAGTTTATATTTTCTTGCAAAAAAAACTACCATGTATTTTTAAAAATTAAAATATGTTAACCTGCTCAAATGCTTGGCCTCAAAAGAAATGCTAAGAATTTTCGATCAACAAAACTGAGACAATTTACGTTAGGCGGTTTCAAGCTCGAAAATCTTTTAATTCTTTACCCCATGAAGTTATTTCTGATCCAGTAATGAGTAGTTTTAAGTTCAAAGAAAAAGTCGTTTCTTTGTTCTAGTAACGATTGCGTGTCCGGATCCCCATGCCTGTATTATGTGTATCATTTCGTTCTCTTAAAAAAGCGTGGTAAATCAGAACTGTATATCTTAACACAAAATCACATTGATATAAGTTATTTTCAACCGTATTATCATTTTTCATTTCTTCAGAGATTTATTGTTTTCACAATCAATGGACATGAAAATATTTGCATAAGGAGACTAAATCGTCGTGCTGACTACGCTACTGATTGATATTAATGACCCTTTTCAGCGAAAGTTCCCGAGGAGGGGTGGGGTCCCTTGCATCCTTGTTCAAGGATTATCATCAACCATCATTGGATGTTAGAATAAAGGTGTGCACACGTTATTATGGGGTGTTACGTGTGTCATTTCGTTCTTTTAAAAAAGCGTGGTAAATTGGGGCTATATGTCTTAAATTTGAGCCATTTTAAACTTTTTGTTCATTCGCCATACACACAGTGGTTAACTTGACGATCCAAGGTTTCGACACTCCAGTTTAGCGTTTTCATCAGGGTGATTTGATAGTGAAACTCGTGACATTATACTGCCAAAAGGACGTCATCTGCCAAAAAGATGTAAATACTGATCTTATGGCGAGTAGCTGCCGCCATCACTTTCTAGGGCACACGATTTTGCGTTGATATGCGTTCAGTCATAGCGATTGCTATTTATCTGTTAGTGGTACTGTTTTTGGAATCATCCCACGCAATGTTATGGCCCTTTGATGTTCTTTCAGACGTTTGCAAAACTGACATTTTTTACCTAGATATATACTTTCCCGCATGGTATAGAGCGTACAGCATGCAATCTATGACAAACAAATAATTTGCCTACTAGTGTAGATGACGTAAACATAAGTTCAAGTAACATATCAATATCAGCACAAATTAGAACACGATCATGTACTCAACCACGAAGGCAAACCAACAACCCATCCTACCGAAAATTGAGGGGTTTTAAAATTGGCCACTTAAATATAGGAAGTCTTTTTAAACATATTGAAGAATTAAGAATTTTCATGCAAAACCAAACATTTGACACACTAAGTATTAACGAAACAAGGTTAGACAATACTATATCAAACGACGAAGTTAAGATCACTGGTTATGATCTTATAAGGAAAGACAGAAACCGAAACAGGGGTGGCGTCGCAATATATGTTAGAAGAACTATTCCATACACAGACCGCAATGACCTATTGACGAATAATGCTGAAGCAATTTGCCTTGAAATTAACAAACCAAAAAGTAAAGCTTTGATAATTTCTGCATGGTATCGCCCACCAAGCGCTAATATAGAACTACTAGACTACTTTAACAACTTTTTACAAAAAGTAGACGATGAAGACAAGGATATTATCATAACAGGTGATTTTAACTTTAACTTTCTACCTTCAGATTACAATGAACACACTAACAAACTAAATGACTTAATTAATGAACATCAACTGCAACAAATCATTAAGAACCCAACATGGATAACCCCAACAACTAAGACTCTACTTGATATCATAATCACAAAAATAGATGACACAAAAATAACAGATTAGGGGGTCATCCACTTGGGTATTAGTGATCACAGTCTTGTATACGTTTGTAGAAAGGTCAGCATTCCGAGGGAAAAACCTAAAATAGTAGAAACTAGACAATTTAAAAACTTGAACACGGGCAATTTCCGGCAGGATCTCAGATAGGCGTTTGGCTCTGTGCATTTGTATAATTGTACGGATCCAGATGCTGCTTGGCATGCTTGGAAGATGCTCTTCCTGGGAGTTGCTGACCATCACGCAACATTAAAAACAAGAAAAGTTAAAAGTGAATATAATCCTTGGATGACAAATGAAATTAAGAGCCTCAGTTATCATAGAGACTTCTTGAAAAAGAAAGCAATAAAACATAACTCTACGAGATACCATGAATTATACAAAGACTGTCGTAACAATCTAAACCAACTTATTAAAAATACTAAGGCTGAATACTTTAAGCATAAGTTAGAGAACTCAAAAAATTGCAAAGACGGATGGAAAACAATTAACGAACTTCTTAATAAGAAATCAAAATCTACGATAATCAACAAAATAGAAACCGAGAACGTAGAAGTAACTGGAGACAAAAACATCGCAGACGAATTCAACAGATACTTCTCAACAATAGGTCCCAAACGAGGAGATAATTTCCCTAGCTCAGAAATCAATCGAATGAGTTACGTTACGCCCAGTTCACAAGTGTTTAACTTCAGAAACATTACTTTTGAGAATATCAAAAACGAGATAAGCAAAATAAAAAATGAAAAATCCGCAGGTCTTGACAAAATTTCTAACAAACTTTTATTACCTGCTGGTGAAACCATCGTAAAACCACTAACATACATTTTCAATTTAGCCATTAATTCTGGAATTTTTCCAGATGATATGAAACTAGCCAAAGTAACTCCTATTTATAAATCAGGAGACAAGCCAGAGTGTGGAAACTACAGGCCTATCTCAGTAATATTAGCGGTTGCGAAAGTTTTTGAGAAACTTGTCTACCGACAATTAAGTGAGTTTCTTGACAACTACAAGCTATTATCAACTAATCAGTCAGGTTTTCGAACCCATCATTCAACAGAGACAACACTCTTATGTTCCTCGAACCAATACCTTGTAAACATGGACAGAGGACTAATTAACGGTGCGCTGTTTCTCGACTTAAAAAAGGCCTTTGACACAGCTGACCACAAAATACTTATAGCCAAGCTAAAAACTTATGGCGTACAAGGGCACGCATTACAATGGTTTATATCTTATCTCTTGGGTAGAAAGCAAGTTTGTAAAATTAATAATGAAATATCAAATACTGCCAACATTACTTGCGGAGTGCCGCAAGGGTCAAATCTTGGGCCATTACTCTTCTTAGTTTATATAAACGACTTACCAAACTGTTTGACATCTACAAAAGCTTCGATGTTTGCGGATGACACAAATATCTCCTGTTGTGGAGGCTCATCCGTGGAAATCGAGCAGAAACTCAACACAGACCTTGAGAACGTTCACAAATGGTTGATATCAAACAAACTAACACTAAATGTTGAGAAAACTGAGTATATGATTATAGGATCCAGGAATAGGTTAAACCAAATACACTCAAACCCAGAAATTGTCATAGGTAAACAAACGATAGAGAGAGTAGCGCGCAAAGAACTCCTAGGCGTAATTGTAGACGAAAAGCTCAATTGGCATGAACAAGTCGATACACAATGCAAAAAAATTTCCAAAAACATTGCTTTACTAAGAAGAGCAAAAAACTATATCACAACAGACGCATTAGTTACTATGTACAATGCCTTTGTATTGCCACATTTCACTTACTGCTCAACAGTATGGCAGCAAGGAAACGTTACTCACATGGATAAGCTTTACAAATTACAAAAAAGGACAGCATGAATTATTACTGGCTCAAGCTGCGAAGTTAGAAGTACTGACATCTTCAAAACCCTGCATTGGGAACCAATTGAAAATATTTTTAACAGACGCCAACAATTAATGACATTTATGGCAATACGAGAAATGACACCAAAATACCTAACTGAATTATTTAGTACCTGTCAGAATGATATGTATGGTCTGAGAAGCAATAATCGAAAACTACATTTACCAAAATCTAAAACAAATTTTCTAAAAAAGAGCTTCTCTTACCGAGGCGCACTTGCATGGAATAAATTATCTGATAAAGTCGTGGAAAAATACCAATTTCTTTCGAAAGACTAAACGGCTAATACAAACCCTATAATTCTTGATAGTAGAGCATGACATTACTCATCACAGTGTGAAATTTAAACATTGTTGTAAATATTTGTGTACATAGGTATGCATGTAGTCTAATTAAGTAAATTTTAAATCTTGTAGATTAGTAATCAATAGTTTTTGTTCATATATATTGTAATTTATGTAAAGCACGGCCCTTTGAAAATCAGGAAACTGAAAGGCTACCGTGTATAAATATGTTTAAATAATAATAATAATAATAATAATAATAATAATAATAATAATAATAATAATAATAATAATAATAATGATAATAATAATAATAATAATAATAATAATAATAATAATAATAATAATAATAATAATAATAATAATAATAATAATAATAATAATAATAATAATAATAATAATAATAATAATAATAATAATAATAATAATAATAATAATAATCCATGCGTGGCGATCGCATTCGTTAAATAATACCAATGTGGCAGTGCACTACGCAAATTTATTACCGCAAAGCTTTTGATCCCTAAAAACTTTGTAAAGATTCCGGGCTACGGACAAAAGCTTTGCTAATTGCTATATTACTAAATTTACGTTGTGTTTCCATAAAATTATAGTGATCAAAACTTATAATTATATTATATACATGGGTGCGCGGAAATACCAGATTTATTTCGACGGACGAGAAATAAATCTGATATTTCCAAGCACCCATGTATTTTTCTGTTTATTATATAAACTACAGGTTTTCCACCAATATAAAATGTCCAGAAGCCCATCTCTTTAAGCGTAAATAATCACTGCACTAATCGTTCCTTCCGCATTATGGTCAAAATTACCATTTTTTTTAAACTTTACGATTATATATGTGATATAATATTTGAGCAACATTAAGTTATGGAAATATACTAAATTAATAAAAGTACGACAGTTTGGGCAGCGACGAGGACTAAGAATTGTAATCATTAATATGTCCATTTGCTTAAAAAAAATACAAACTAGGCTTCGAGGTTTAGTAAAGTTTATATATCCCAGCGATGTTACATGCGTCTACTGCCACTAATTGGAAAGTATATTCAATGAAAGTCGATTACATTATAGAAACTTTGAATGCAGATATTTTGAGTGAATTACATAGCGCGAGATAAGGCTATTAGCCAAAGCGGGTACTGCAGCTTGTTCAATTTTATCAAGGATGACATATTTTTAATAGAAACTCAGGCGAAATTTCCACATATTTACATGTTTTATAAACAAGAACGACAACGTCTACGTACGCAACTATCGACTATTCAAATTTAAACGGGGAAAAATACGGCCGCGAACACCACTGAATATTTTAGTAAATATTTGTTACAAACGTGCGATGGCGATGTGAGGCCCCAGTACAGGCGATAGTGAGGCCCCAGTACAGGCGATAGTGAGGCCCGTTTTGTTGAACTGCATTCCACGCGACCAAAATTCGACGTACCTGTATTGTCTTTTTGCTTACATCACAGAAAACAGAGCTCATTGGTACTGCAAAAAACGTAGCTATATATTTCAGCATTAGAAGGGAAGCGATAAAGGGGCTATTTGCACGGCAAATAGTAGTTTTATTGCAGCCCGGAATATAATTAGTTTTATTATTTATTGAAAATATTTTAGGAGTTTTGATTGGTTAAGAGCTGACGGTGAAATCGTCATATCCGAAATCGTCATAAAACAGGATATGACGTCACGCTATAATTTATGCGGCTTTTGACTTACTTTGTAATCAACAATCATTTTAAGAACATTTTTTTCATAATCTGCATATCTGCCTCAACCGAAAACCTCTCCCTTAATAATTCCTCATATCCTGTTCGAACAATTTCACACTGTTCCATTTTTAGCAGCTTGTGTCTTCTTACTTTATACAAAGTAAGCGTTTAAACTGAATTAAAAACATTTTCAAAAAATAATAAAACAATTATGGAATTCGGTTCTCGCAGGATATGAGGAATTATTAAGGTCTCGGTTTGTGTTATCTGCCTCAACCGAAAACCTCTCCCTTAATAATTCCTCATATCCTGTTCGACCTCATTCAATAATTGTTTAGTAATATGGGGTAGAATATGTGACGTAGTATAGCGCACGCGGCGAAATTTAACGGGGACAAGTTGTTACATTTGGGTATTTTACTCTATGTCATGCTCACATGGTACCTAGCCCTCATGTATGAACAAAGGAGAGCACAGTTAAAAAGCTACAACACGAGTCAGCGTCAAAACTACCAAAAGCGGCGTATCACTCGGTTCATGAAGAAAAAGGCGGTATCATGAATGCTGTGTCAATGAGCGATTTACCAAGAAATAAAGACCAAGCAAAATACACTAGACGCGAGCACAAAGTAAAAAACTTCAATAAAACGGATTCTTTGGCGGTTCTTTGGAGCAGTGTAAACGCCAGCAAATGAACTGCAACGAACAGCCATTTATTAGAGAAGTTACTGGAGCACCAGAGTTGCGTTGTGTGCTATGTTTTGATTGGCAGCTGGAGGAGTTGGCAACGTTTTTGCACCGAACCCGAAGATATGTCTGTTTTCGGCGATCCCACGTTTAACCTTGGCAGATTTAATATGACAGTAACGTCGTATAGAAATTTGAAAGTAGTAGACGCAGTCAAAGGTCATCACCCGGCAATGATTGGTCCAATGTTGATAAGTCAAACTAAATCGTTTGACGCATACAACCATTTCTTTAGTAAGATCGTAAGTCTGAATAAGGAAACACGTGGAATTTTAACCTTCGATACAGACGGAGAAGAAAAGCTATTCAGAGCAATGAAATTCAGTTTTCCTTACGCGGTGCACCTTAGGTGTTTCAACCATTTCCGAGAAAACTGCAAGGATCAACTGAAGACATCTAACGTGCCAGAAAAAATTCAGAAAGAATTCCTATACGACATATTTGGACTTCGCGTAGGAGAAACCTGGGAGAAAGGTTTGTCACTCTTTTGATTGTTGCATCAAGCCTTTCTTGTATAAAGTGGCTTATTCCATGCACTCACCTTTGAACTGAGAAAAGAGCACTTGAGTTAAGATTAAAAACGATTAAACGACTTTCTATGGCACAACTTCTAGGTTATTTGCTGACGATACCAACTTAACGGCAGTTGGTGAAACAGTGGATGAGGTGGAAGGGAGGGCGGATATTGATATGGGGAATGTCCGGAAATGGCTGTGTGCAAATAAGCTTAGTTTAAATATTGGGAAAACCGAGTATATTTTAATTGGATCAAGGCATAAAACAAATAGTATAGATACCGAACGAGGGATTAAAATAGAAAACCAAGTGATTAAGAAAGTGAGAAACACCAAAGTACTTGGAGTTAAACTAGATGAAATTAAAGTTGGGAAAAGCATATTGACCATATCAGCAGTAAAATAACATCAGGTATAGGGGCAATTATGAGGATAAAGGATTATGCTGAGCAAAGCACTCTGGTAACAGTTTATAATGCCTTAATTCAACCTTATTTCGATTATTGCTGCGAAATATGGGGTACATGTAATAAAGGACTAAGTGAACGTCTACAAAAACTCCAAAATAGAGCGGCCAGAGTGATCATGAACCTGAATAATGAGCATGGTCAGTCTATCTTGGCTCGAAAGTCCTTAGGTTGGGTAACTCTTGAAGAGCTCAACTAAAAGCAAGGTTAATGTACAAAATAGTAAATGGTTTAGCCCCACAACGACTATGTGAGGCTTTTCGTAAAGTAAATGAAATTCATGAATATGAATTAAGAGGCTCATCGACAAAGCTTCATATTCCAAGACCGAAAACGGAGTTTCTAAAAAACAGTTTTCAATATAGTGGTGCTAAGCTTTGGAATAAAATACCTGAAGAGATACGAAATTCGACATCCTATAACATCTTTATTAACAAACTTTCCTCCTCGACCTCAACCATAATTTAATTGTTTCCTAAGTTGTAATAATAATTTAGTTATGTAGAGATATGTCTACACGTACGTACAACAGAATCAGTTAATGTTGAGAAGATTAATGTGTTTAAATAAAGGTTTATCTATCTGCCTGCCTGCCTGCCTGCCTGCCTGCCTGCCTGCCTGCCTGCCTGCCTGCCTGCCTGCCTGCCTGCCTGCCTGCCTGCCTGCCTGCCTGCCTGCCTGCCTGCCTGCCTGCCTGCCTGCCTGCCTGCCTGCCTGCCTGCCTGCCTGCCTGCCTGCCTGCCTGCCTGCCTGCCTGCCTGCCTGCCTGCCTGCCTGCCTGCCTGCCTGCCTGCCTGCCTGCCTGCCTGCCTGCCTGCCTGCCTGCCTGCCTGCCTGCCTGCCTGCCTGCCTGCCTGCCTGCCTGCCTGCCTGCCTGCCTGCCTGCCTGCCTGCCTGCCTGCCTGCCTGCCTGCCTGCCTGCCTGCCTGCCTGCCTGCCTGCCTGCCTGCCTGCCTGCCTGCCTGCCTGCCTGCCTGCCTGCCTGCCTACCTACCTACCTATCTATCTATCTATCTATCTATCTATCTATCTATCTATCTATCTATCTATCTATCTATCTATCTATCTATCTATCTATCTATCTATCTATCTATCTATCTATCTATCTATCTATCTATCTATCTATCTATCTATCTATCTATCTATCTATGTTTTAAATAACTACAAATATTTAGACATACTTACGGAGGTCTGCAATGATTAAGTCATTGGAATTTTATATAGCATGTTTTCAACGTCAACTTGATGAACTACAGCCCAAAACGACCAAGTTATATTTCGCACATCGTCCCAAATGTATAGCTTTCTTATGACACGATGTCTGAATTTCTATGGAATTATTAATTGCAGTAGGGGGATACTCTTCCACATTGAAAAAATATAAAAGTTTATTCTTTTTATATAGGACTCGTGGATGCTGATGATGAGGATGATTTCATCTCAAAACTGGCCTCATTGAAAGACATTTGGAATTCAAAGGAACCGGAATTTCTTGCGATTGAAGGCGCTCCAAAATTTTACAAATACATTATGGAAAGGGTGAGTATAACGTTAGCACGAAACGTTAATCAAAATTGTCTTAATTCTCGTGGGACTCTATTAGCGAAATTTTATAAGCGAGTGGGCCTATCATGGAAAACGTCAATTTGTGACCTAAAAAATTGTCTAAATTGCATGAAATACGCTGTGTGCATAATAATTAAGATGGTTGAGGTTGGATCACCTTTTTTTATACACCCTGTATAACCTTGACAAAATTACGTTTTGCCTGGAATATCGATCAATATATGCAATTCTCAATCAAAACGTTCATAACAATGGCAACAAACTCACGCCATTGATACAAAATAAATTGTTTGTCATTGGTTTTAATCTCTTCAGAAAGAAGTGATAGTTCAGTCCATGCTCAAAGCAGCTCGTGATCACGCAGACCTTGGAAGACTCCCCAACGCATACTATAACAACATCCCCGAGTGTATAAATGCTGTTATTAAACGTGGCGTTCAGTTCAAGGAGAGCGAGATGAGCAAGTTCTGTCAAGAAATAAATGCTTTGCTAATGCGCCAGAAGGAAGATCTTGAGTCTGTCATTATGAATCATGGTCCGTACCGTTTAGCGCCGACGTTTTTATATTTAGAAGTGTCTCAAGATGACTGGTTTTGAAAAAATGCGACTCAGAAGGAAGCCTGCGTGAAAAAATTTCGAAGTGCAAGATTCTCGAACAGTCACAATTCCAACACCGCATCGACCTCGAGCACAGCTACTACAACGCAGAATGCGTGTCAAAAATCGTTTGGTTTACTGGATGCAGGCATAACATCCGTTGATCCGACCATATTGCAACACATGTCATGCAAGAAAATGCAATTGTGCAAGCCCCTGGTTCAGTAGACAACTCCGCCTTCATGGTCGAAAGCGATACCTCAATTAGACCACATTATGTCACCATTGCGAAAAATGGAAAAGTGTGTTGTAGTGACTGCCCGACCTGGAAAGCACGAAACCTCAAGACAAAGGCCCTGAAGCAAATAAACTCAACCGCTTTGGTAACTTGCGATAGTGCTAAAGGTGTTGGCAAAAAAGGGAAAAAGGCCACTGCTGTACGCAATGGAGGAAGAAATGCTGGAAAAACCCCGCCGACAATAATGGTAGATCGGATCAGCTTCAGAGCAGAACCTCATCCACAGAATGCTTTCCCTTCTCCGTCAATGCCAGCGATGTTCGAAGCTTAACATTCTAGCAACCAAGTACATGTGCCAACGTATCAGTGCCAGTTACCCAATTCGGCACAGCCACGTTTATCGCATCCTTCGCAAATTTCGACCAACCCACCACTTCCACCTGCAACCGAGTTTTATGCGACGCCACCACCAGGAGCGATCGGCGACCTACCAGGAAGAATTCCTTTTTATCAACCACCTGTTTCCATCAACCCTGCATCATCAGATCCAGAAGGTTTCACCATCAGTCTCCTACAGTTCTGCCACTCGTCAGTTCGTGTGTGCTTTGGTTGTTCCCAGTCGTTAAAACCAGGCGGTAACATATACCCAATCCCTCGCACGACCTTACGATTACGTCAAAAATGGAGAGAACCTTTTGCGATCCCTCAACAGGAGAGGTTAGGAGCAGAGGAGGAAACGTGTAATTTCATTTAAATTTGGATTGTGTCAGGAGGAAACAGCCTTATTTTATAGCACAAATGGCAAAAGTACCAAGCAATGTTTTTCAACACCTTAGGCCAGAGCACTTGCACCTTCTTCGAAGTTTGGGACAGTTTTGGGAAGTTTGCGAAGATTGCACATAGACATAATTATACATGAACTTTTATGCGTCATGATATGCTGTTAGTACAAGCTAGCTTGTGCCAACGCATTAATAATATCAAACCTTTTAATACTTAAGACTTTTTTAGTGTAAACCATATCGTTATTTGTAAAGTGGGAAAGTACAAAAGAATATTTTGATGCACTCGGAAAACTCTATCTATTGGAATATAACCTTATGTAATTGTCGCTTTAATTTTGAAATGTGCGAAGCAACTTTGCTATAGAATTGCAAACCAATCAAAAGAAAATATTCTAAATGTTCACGCCTGTTTTATACCGGTATTTTGAGGAGAGCTAAGCATTACATCTCACAACAATCTCTTGTGACACTTTATAAATCATTAGTTCAACCACATTTTGATTATTGCTCGTTAGTTTGGGGCAATTGTAACCAAACATGCAAAGATAAGTTGCAAAAGCTGAATAATAGAGCAGCAAGAGTAATAACGGGAGACACATATGAGGTACGTTCAAGTGAAATATTGTCAAAGTTAAAATGGGAAACATTAGATAAAAGAAGAGAAGAACAAATGATATGTTTGGTTAATAAGGCTTTAAATCATATGTGCCCTCCTGCTATTGCATCAATGTTTCAAATTACGAATAACGAGAACTATAATCTGAGAAGCAACAACAAAATGTTAATGTTGTCAAAACCTAAAACTAACGCCATGAAAAGAAGCTTTAGTTATGCGGCAGCTAAGGTCTGGAACAGCCGAGTCAGAGATACAGTTATATCACAAAGTTGAAATTGTCAGTTGATTGTAAATATTTTGCACTGTTGCTTTGGGGATGTTTTTTTATACTTTTTATATCTAATATCTTAATATCGTAATATTATAGCACTCCCAAAGTAGCGGTGTGTGTCAAATTTTGACAGCACGGCCTAATGGAAAGCAGCCAATTTGTTTGCTTTATTAATTATTTTTCTTGTATATTTCTAGTATAGTATAAAAAGTAGTTTAAATAGAGTGGAAGTGGTAATTTAACATATAGGTTGATTAGTTACCGTGTGTAAATAAGTTTAAATAATAATAATAATAATAATAAAGGTACGTCGAATTTCGGTCGCGTCGAATGCAGTTCAACAGAACGGGCCTCACTATCGCCTGTACTGGGGCCTCACATCATCATCGCACGTTTGTAAAAAATATTCACCAAAATATTCAATGGTATTCTCGGCCGTATTTTCCCCCGTTTAAATTTGAATAGTCGATAGTTGCGTCCGTAGACATTGTCGTTCTTGTTTATAAAACATGTAAATATGTGGAAATTTCGCCTGAGTTTTTATTAAAAATATGTCACCCTTGATAAAATTGAACATGCTGCAGTACCCGCTTTGGCTAATAGCTAACCTGACAGAGTCAGGCCCTTTCCTTCATTCGCCAGGATTTGATTGGTAGTGGGTGCGAATGATTTGATTGGTAGTGGGCGCCAATCAGAATCGAGCTTTACGTTTTCAGACGAGAAAGCCAGAATCTGGCTTTTTACATGTGGCCAGGTAAAGAATTGTATCAGGCCCTCCTTCATTCGCGCCCACTACCAATCAAATCCTGGCGAATGAAGGAGGGCCTGATACAATTCTTTACCTGGCCGCATGTAAAAAGCCAGATTCTGGCTTTCTCGTCTGATTGGCTGATTAAACAAAGAAAACGTAAAGCTCGATTCTGATTGGTTCGTGTACAAGCCGAGCAGGCGAATATGTTTACCATTTACGTAATGACGACCCTTGTAGATTATCGTCAGCTCATAGATTTCTCTTTTAAAAAACGTTTAAATCACTTCAAAGTGAGACATCAGCTGAAGACGTATGAGTGATCATCATGTATGTAGTTTCAACCTGATAAAATATTCACAACTTGATATTTAGAACGACATTTTCGAATATATTTTTATACTCAGTCAGCACGCCATATTTTATGCATACTCTACGCTATAGGTTCGTTGAAGGCAACGAAGCTTATACTTTTTGTATTTTCGTATGAAACTTGGCAAAAATGTAGGGAAAACTACTGCGATTTGTTTGATGTACTGGTATTTCAAAGAATATACGTCTTGATGGAGAAAATGTCGCCGAACATATTGTTACCTAAGTATATATAGAATGATTTGCACTGTGCTTAATTACCTATACAATTTCTTAAAATTTGCTTCTTTACAAGGAAGTAAACAACTTTTTCATATAATTATTGTTAACAAATCAGTAATATAATATTACAATACAGCTTTTTGTCTAAATTCCTTGTAACATTCGTCAAATTAAAGGTTATTATTTTCTGTAAATTAGCACTTCCAGGTAATTACTAAGTGGGCGGCATACAGCCATGTCAACAATTGTGTCAGGCTTTATTTTTGTCGTCTTCTCGCCCGCCACCTCCGCCCGCAACTTGCCAAGTGTAGCGAAAGACGAGAAAAATAAAGACTGACACTCAGGTTTATAGCTAATAGCCTTATCTCGCGCTATATGATTCACTCAAAATATCTGCATTCAAAGTTTCTAGTAATCGACTTTCAATATACTTTCCAATTACTGGCAGTAGACGCATGTAACATCGCTGGCATGTACAAACTTTACTAAACCTCGAAGCCTAGTTTGTATTTTTTTAAGCAGATGGACATATTAATGATTACAATTCTTATTCCTCGTCGCTGCCCAAACTGTCGTACTTAACTATCAACGATTTTATCAATAGCAGCTCAGTCTTCGAGTAGTAAAGTAGAATGGTAAAGTTTTCTCGTCCATATTTCCTTCAATTTCGCGTTTTATCCCAAGTTCCGCGTTTTACCCCCAGTTCCGGATTCCGGATTACGCATTCCGGATTCCGCATTCTGGATTCTGCAATTCCTGTTCCACCTTTTACCCTAACCCAATTTGAAACCACAACTTTTGTCCAATGTTTGCTCTCTGTTATGAAAACGAGCTCGTTTCGATTCTTCGATTGATTTTTACCGCTCAAATTCGCAGTCTAGTCAGCGGTGGATTGTGCTCTGAGGCAATACTTTATGTATTAATCTATAATTAGGGTAATACCGCAGAGTAGAATCGCCAGAAGTGCCAGTCGGCAGCTGAACGCGTCCCCCTCTTTTTATACGATTTACTGTGATTTCTTTCCTTGGTTTTCTATTTCTACCTATGTTGAGATGCTAATATTTCGTGCAAAATGATTTATTTGCTTGTGGGATCTCATATAATTATAAAAGGTAAAAGACATTTTACATTCCAATTCCAGAAATACATATGCTAGTCTAAAGTTCCCAACAAATTATATCGTGGAGACTTCAGGCAGTGTGCTACAGAATAAGATTTAAATGATGCTATCAGGTTAATATATTGATGTATTGTATAAACTTTTAGTAAAATTTTCTTCACTTGCAAAATAAAACAGCTATATGTTGGTGGTATTATGACTATAAAAGATATTAAAGAATCTTGTTTAACATATGTACTATGAAAGTCTTTAATTCAAATTAAATTCTAAAAAATGCAATCCTACTAGGGGACAGAGTGCCTGGCAAGTCACTCAGACACTGATTTTTGGTTATCCTAGTGATTACATAAGATGTGCTAGCAATGTCTTAGTGGTAAATGCCTTGGAAGGTTATACCCTAATAATAATTGATTTAAAAAGGAATTAGTTGGGCAGAACAGAAATAAGTGAATATACCCCACCCCCAATGAACTCTCTAGTTACAACCCTGCCTGGCCTTGTGCCCATTTTCGTTTCGGCAGGCGGAGTAAACGCCTTAGCAGGCGTCTTGTTTTATAATTAGGTCTATTGCAATGACGTCACAACTTGGGTAGACTGTATAAAACTTGTTGTGATTTAGTTAAATGTCAGTGAAATTTTCTTCAACATTTCGCTATTTAGGTAAGAAGCATATAGCTACAAACAAATTCAGTTGGATTTCACCATTCAATTGTTAATTACTTCTTTAAGATAAAAAAAACAATTACCCAGATTGTGACGCCATGAGGTTTATGAATATCCAAGATGGTCGATGAGTAGAGGTGTCTTTGTCTTTTTTGTCCTTCAATATTTCAGAAATTAAGCATGTTATAAAAAAATAGACAACACATGTTACAATTACTTTCTTATCAATAAGCCTAGTATAAAAGTATATATTGCTGTTTCCCTTTACAGTCATTTTCAAAAGCTATAATTACATACCGACCTTCCAAATTTGGTAGCCAATTAGCGAACGAACTTGCGAACTTCGATTTGAAGTTCGCAACTTCGCCCGCCCAAAAGTACGGGACATAAAATACATAAACTCAACAACCGAAACTATAAACAAATTGTGCTATATAAATGACGTCTAATCCATTCACTACGCCAGGCGTACCAATACCCAGCAAAGTTCGTGAATGTTGGACTGGAAAGGATCAATCAACACAATAAAATTTGCATAAACATAAAGAACAGTACTTTAATGCATACTTTGCTCGAAATATTGCAAGTAGCAAAAACATATGGAAAGGCATATAAGACAAATTACTAATATTAAACAGCATCCAGTACAGAAATCTACAACATTATTGACAGATAATCAAGTGATAACTGATCGCAAATTGGTTGCAGACACTTTTAATCAGTATTTTGCTAATATCAGTAATAATCTGGCTGAAAATATACCAAATGTATCTAATTCTCCATTGGATTACCTTGGGGGTTTCCCTGTGGATAGTAGCTTTGTTTTTTATCCAATTACACAACGAGAAATCGAAAATGAGATTTCTTTGCTAAAAGTAAGCAAAGTCACTGGACCACATAGCATCGCCAAGGATGTTATGTAGATTTTAAAATCTGTCATTTCAAAACCATTGGAGATTATATTTAATTTGTCTCTAGTTAATGGCTGTGTTCCGAATCAGTTTAAGTTTGAATCAGTTCTAAAATTTCTTGAATGGAAAAGCGTATTATTTGACAAACAATTTGGATTTAGACAAGGCTACTGAACTCAGTATGCAACACTTTCTATAATTGATAAAATACAGTCTGCCATTGATCATCGTTCTATACCCTGCGGAATATTTCTAGATTTTTCTAAAGCTTTTGATACTGTTGATCATGATATTCTTCTTAAAAAGCTCGAATATTATGGTGTTCGTGGAATTGTTAATGGTTGGTTTGTTTCATATTTAAATAATAGAAAGCAAGTTGTCACAATTAATAATGTCACATCTTGTGAGTGCGCAGTAGCTTGTGGTGTACCACAGGGGTCAGTTCTAGGACCTTTATTGTTTCTTATATATGTAAATGATTTTCATTTATGTTCTGACTTCTTTGAATTTAATTTATTTGCTGATGATGCAAGTTTGTTTTGTGAAGATACAAGACCTTCTTCACTAAGAACAGCCATTAATTCAGAACTTAATAAAGTTTATCATTGGCTTTGTGCTAATAAGCTTTCCCTAAATGTAGATAAATCTAACTATGTTATATTTCAACCATATCAAAGACGAACCACACCACAACTTGACTTAACAATTGCTCAAACTAGTTTAAAACGTAGCCCTTGCATTAAATATTTAGGTTTATATATTGATTCCAACCTTAGTTGGAAAGATCATATTGACTATATTTGCAAAAAGGTTAAAAGAAGTATAGGTGTTTTATCCAAGTTTCAGCACTTTGTCACTACCACTGTCCTCAAAACTTTGTATTACATTTTAGTCTATCCATTCTTGATTAATGGAATAACTGTCTGGGGTGATACTTATCAAACAACCTTTAATCCATTGTTTGTGCTGCAAAAAAAAGTTGTACGAATTATAGCTTTTGAAAAATTTGATGATCCTTCCAGTCCGATATTCAAGTGCTTAAGTATATTGACATGCTTAAGTATAGTTGCCTTGTTACATTATACGTGTCGATTTTTATGCACAAATTTCACCAAAACCTCCTCCCATCTGTCTTTGACAATTTTTTTGTTGATGTTATAGATTTACATACTTATAATACAAGATTTGCTGCAAAGCATTCTTGTTATTTTCCTAAAGAAAGAACTAATTTTGGTAAATTTAGTATTAGGTATCAGAGCCCAAATGTTTGGAATTCGCTTGAAAAAAATATTAAGTCTTACTCAGTGAGTTTGTTTAAGAAAAAGATGAAACAGAATATCTTGGATTGTCATTAAATATAACTAAGATTTCTTATTGATTTCTTAAATTTTGTGCATTTTAGTTTAATGTTAGTGTATCATCTAATTTAGTGTGTTTTTTTCCATTGCATGTCTGCATGTCCACCTATTTTGTAACTTTAATTATGTCTTTTCTGGCCTGTAGGTAACTTTTAAATCTTTACGATTATTTCTGCAGGCTAGTATCCCTGTAAGTAATGTATACTTGTCTATATATGTTTATATACAGTAAGTATTTTTTTTGTAAAGGGTAAATAAATTATTGTTGTTGTTGTTGCTGTTGTTGCTGTTGTTGTTGTTGTTGTTGTTGTTGTTGTTGTTGTTGTTGTTGTTGTTGTTGTTGTTGTTGTTGTTGTTGTTGTTGTTGTTGTTGTTGTTGTTGTTGTTGTTGTTGTTGTTGTTGTTGTTGTTGTTGTTGTTGTTGTTGTTGTTGTTGTTGTTGTTGTTGTTGTTGTTGTTGTTGTTGTTGTTGTTGTTGTTGTTGTTGTTGTTGTTGTTGTTGTTGTTGTTGTTGTTGTTGTTGTTGTTGTTGTTGTTGTTGTTGTTGTTGTTGTTGTTGTTGTTGTTGTTGTTGTTGTTGTTGTTGTTGTTGTTGTTGTTGTTGTTGTTGTTGTTGTTGTTGTTGTTGTTGTTGTTGTTGTTGTTGTTGTTGTTGTTGTTGTTGTTGTTGTTGTTGTTGTTGTTGTTGTTGTTGTTGTTGTTGTTGTTGTTGTTGTTGTTGTTGTTGTTGTTGTTGTTGTTGTTGTTGTTGTTGTTGTTGTTGTTGTTGTTGTTGTTGTTGTTGTTGTTGTTGTTGTTGTTGTTGTTGTTGTTGTTGTTGTTGTTGTTGTTGTTGTTGTTGTTGTTGTTGTTGTTGTTGTTGTTGTTGTTGTTGTTGTTGTTGTTGTTGTTGTTGTTGTTGTTGTTGTTGTTGTTGTTGTTGTTGTTGTTGTTGTTGTTGTTGTTGTTGTTGTTGTTGTTGTTGTTGTTGTTGTTGTTGTTGTTGTTGTTGTTGTTGTTGTTGTTGTTGTTGTTGTTGTTGTTGTTGTTGTTGTTGTTGTTGTTGTTGTTGTTGTTGTTGTTGTTGTTGTTGTTGTTGTTGTTGTTGTTGTTGTTGTTGTTGTTGTTGTTGTTGTTGTTGTTGTTGTTGTTGTTGTTGTTGTTGTTGTTGTTGTTGTTGTTGTTGTTGTTGTTGTTGTTGTTGTTGTTGTTGTTGTTGTTGTTGTTGTTGTTGTTGTTGTTGTTGTTGTTGTTGTTGTTGTTGTTGTTGTTGTTGTTGTTGTTGTTGTTGTTGTTGTTGTTGTTGTTGTTGTTGTTGTTGTTGTTGTTGTTGTTGTTGTTGTTGTTGTTGTTGTTGTTGTTGTTGTTGTTGTTGTTGTTGTTGTTGTTGTTGTTGTTGTTGTTGTTGTTGTTGTTGTTGTTGTTGTTGTTGTTGTTGTTGTTGTTGTTGTTGTTGTTGTTGTTGTTGTTGTTGTTGTTGTTGTTGTTGTTGTTGTTGTTGTTGTTGTTGTTGTTGTTGTTGTTGTTGTTGTTGTTGTTGTTGTTGTTGTTGTTGTTGTTGTTGTTGTTGTTGTTGTTGTTGTTGTTGTTGTTGTTGTTGTTGTTGTTGTTGTTGTTGTTGTTGTTGTTGTTGTTGTTGTTGTTGTTGTTGTTGTTGTTGTTGTTGTTGTTGTTGTTGTTGTTGTTGTTGTTGTTGTTGTTGTTGTTGTTGTTGTTGTTGTTGTTGTTGTTGTTGTTGTTGTTGTTGTTGTTGTTGTTGTTGTTGTTGTTGTTGTTGTTGTTGTTGTTGTTGTTGTTGTTGTTGTTGTTGTTGTTGTTGTTGTTGTTGTTGTTGTTGTGAGTGGTTGGAGGGATTTTTGCCGTATCAAATTGCCAGAACGCCTAACCTGCAGAGAAAAATAACGTTTCCGAATATTATTGATCGATTTTTACACACAGGTGATATTCGCCCTGGAATTGGTGGAAATAGAACTTGCACTGCCAGAACATGCAGATGATGTTGTTTTGTTAAGCAGAACAGACCAAGTACAAGTGAAGAAGAAATATGAAAACAATTGTCCGAAAATAACGTCGTGTTGCGAATAAACATGCAATAAAAAGCTTCAATAAGTCCTACACTCCTATACTAACAACGGACTTAGGATACAGTTACAAGAAGCTAACTATAATTCCCAAAGAGAGCCTAACTGACGACGCTCAAGAAAAACTGGAAAACTACTTAGAGATTTGCACTACGTACAGCCCACAGAATATGCACTTTTTCGATGAAAGTTCTGTCGTCAAAACATCAGGAACGAAACAGTATGGTCATGCTCCGGTAGGTCAAATTGCTGTTGAAATTCAAAGATATGCGCCCAACGCGACATACACTGTAAACTTACTGCATAGCACAGTTGGAGTCAGTAATCAATGTAATACAAGGCCCTTCCAACGGTTTGGAATTGTTAAACTTTTTCGCTGAGGCTTTAGACGAGACGGACATGCTTGGGAATCCTATATTGAAAGAAGGTGACATTGTAATCATGGACAACTGTGGGTTCCACCACGCCCGACATGTCGGGCCTGTGCTTCGAAGTATGCCAGAATTAAATACGACCCTGTATATAACACCTGTGAATATTGTTTTAGGTTTTTAAAAAGCTGGCTGCGTAAAAATTCAGAACTTGCTGAACACTACACTGTAAATTTCTTTCGTCATTGCGGTTATACCGATTGATATTGTACACTATAATCATTTACTGTACACGCAATTGCTTGTGCATTAAATACTATTTAGAGTAACCTGTATATAATAGCTTTTTTGTATTTTTTCATTGCAACTGGAATATCTTATAGGAAATTCGTAAGATGCGATTTAGAATTAATGTCTCTACTTGCTATAAATGAAAACAAACCTTTTGCTTTGCTACTCGTTTGTCGTTATCTTCCTCGAATTTCGTTATATTGTACTTGTAGAACAGGGTACGTAATGCGAAATCTCAAGAAGTGCGATCACAATATAGACTTCATGTACGGCGGAGCATTTCTCTGGAATCCCATTCCAAGGGAAATTAAAGAAAGCAAATCCCTTTCTTCCTTTCGAACGAAAATCGCTACCCACATTGATAGTCAAAATCAAGTACTGTATACGTATATACTATGCCTGTAAATAGACTGTCTCCTTACGTACTATTATTATATTACTTCCAAACAAGTTCCTCGTCAAACATTTTACCTATACCTTACTTTACCTATATATTATTATTGTAAATAGTTTTAGTAAATTTTGTTATGATATTGTACATGCACATATACACGCCCCTCGTGGAAATCAGCTTCGGTTGACGAGGTCAGCGTGTTTAAATATTACTTCTAAACCTCATTAATAATTCATGAGAAAAACACAAAGGAAATCATAGTCGTGACTACGACATAAAACACATGTCGATTTTCACAAATCTTTTACTTCGATTTTCTCGGCTTATAGCTACAACATCTATATTGAAAATTCTTTTATATACAAACAGACAAGATGGGTATAAAATGAATCGATTTAGAAGTCATTTAAAACACTCGCAATTCGCGCTTTATCAGATATACAACGCTCGGCTTTGCCTCGCGTTGTATATCTGATAAAGCACTCCTGCGCGTGTTTTAAATATTATTTATCTATCTAATAGTGCAAAATTAGAAACTTTGCAATAGAAACAGCATAAAAATTAAACTAATATTTTTATTTAAATTTTGAATAATCGAATGAGAAGCCGTTCGAAAACATTGAACAATTTTTTTTCCATTGAACGCAAGCCCAGTACAGTATAAGGATATTATAGCGGTAACAAAGGTATTAGTATTCTTAAAGTCATGACCTGTTATTTATAGGCTAGCTATAAAATATTAACATTACTGTCAAACCACAACGCAAAAGTACTATTTACATTTTGCATACCTATACTCTATTTAGTAGAATCATACTAGTATTCTATTGCAAATGCTGTAATTTGATTGGTTACTCTACTCGCTATCTATTCCTCGATAGATAGCGAGTAGCGAAACAATTATCTTTCTATAGAGATTTCTTTTAAAAAAATTGCTTGAAAATCAAATTTTTTGTTGAATATTCCATGTTTGATCTCTGATTCTACTAAAATAATTAGATTACTCGCTCTCGATTTCCATGCTGTGATAGTTGATTCGGGCTTCGCCCTCATCAACTATTACCGCATAGAAATCTCGAGCTCGTAATCTAATTGTTAAATATAGTCTATGCATGTGTAGTTATTTTATCGGGGGAATTGTTTGCTGCCGTAACATTGTCTGTTGCTGCTGTAGCCAAGGTGTCCAAATTTTGCCAAAATTCTCCTTGAACTCGTGGAAATTGACTGCTCTGGGTGTAATTCCAAACGTTTACATTACTTGGCAGTGGCACTTTTTGCATGCCACTCGTTGCATTACTACCCGAACTAGAATTTATGACATGAACTCCGCTTGCTGTAGGATACGGCGGATAAGTTGATGGCTGATAAATTATGGGATTATACCCGCGTAATTGAAATCCCCCGCCGTGATGAAAGAAATATGGAAAAGCATCGACGCCAGCATAGTTTGTATTTCTATCTTGAAATAGATTAACTTGCCTTGTTTGGTCTTCGAAACTGGAACTGGAACTAGGGCTTGTACGTTCTCGGCTTCATTTTTTAGCCTTTTTTGTTTCTTATGCTTTTTCCTTTTCTTAGATTTACGATCTTTCCAGCTGTCCCGACAGGATGCTTCATTTTCGCTGATAATCAAGACGCTTTTCTCGATATTTGATTTTATCTCAGGCTTCGGTTTAATACGTGACTCTTTCTCAGTGTTTAATTCGATCGTGTTTGTATCTGAGATTCCCACTTGCTTTTTGCTTTAATTTACCAATTAAAATCTTCAACTGTTCGGCGTCATTTGCTGTAGAAACAGGTATTTTACCATCACAGAGAGTCCTACGTAATCGTACATCACGCATAAGCTTTGCCTTGTTAGTTTTGTAGGACGCATCTGCTGCGAACATTCTAGGCGTTAGATTTTTGACAAATTGAAACTCGCTGCCACTAGAAAAGGTTTGCATAGACTTAATTTGCGATTCTCATTCATTCATCACTGTTTTTTCTTCTTTAATTCAACCTTTAAACTATTTAGCTTGCTAAAGTACTCCTGGTGTTTGTCTTTTTGGCAATACGTATATTCAGTGCATTTTTTAAATTCACAGGGTTTGTTTGTGCTATTTCTGTACCCGCGATGATGGCAATGATAGGCCGTAGGATGAGCATTTAAAAAATGCAATTCCGTTGCACCCATCGTGGAACTACATAATTTTCACATAAATATATAGATTAGAACTTACTGTATCAGAATCCGTTTGTCCCCAAGCGATACAGATGCACAAATTGAAATGAAACACCTCCGAAGTTTGCACCATTCGTATATTCAAATCTACGATTCTCCATTGTTTTTGTTGCAAGTGCGCAGGCGCAGTTAAGAAACACTGGTCTCAATGCGTGACTGGACTCGAACAGGAGATACCTAAAAATTAACGTTATCCCTAAAATAACCCTGCTATTTACGGAAAAATAAACAGCTATGCCATATCAAAATTTGTAGATGTCCCAATAAAACCTCAAAACGTCCAAAAATTCTATGCCCCCCCCCCTCAATCCGAATGCACGTCACTTTGACAGTTGACACTTCACAGCACTTCTGAACGCAAGAAAAATTCATCATCGTTTTTCTGAAAACAAAATCTCAAAAGTTTCCCGGTGATCCCTTGATAACACTCTGCGACAGAATTTTATATTTTTAGGCAAGGCCTGATGTACAAACCTACGAATCAACATAACACTAGCCAAACATATCATCAGCTTCAACGTCATCGTCAAATTCATCATTTTCCTCATCACCTGTCATCGAGCTATCTTCGCTGTCGAAGTTCACATAACCATTAAAGCCACAAAGACCAGTGCATTTTAGTTCTGCTTCCACACAAGCACATCACCTTGTCGAGCAACCAGACTTGCACCCACATTTCACATTTTCAAGGATACCATCTAGAGCTACAAGCATAGTCATTCACTTAACCAACACCTGGCCATCCTTGATCTCCCAGAAAAAGAGGAGAAGGTCTTGCACTGCATTGTACAAGCAAAGGGAAAAAAGCTGGTGTGGAAGGTAGAACGGCTCACTTTTTTGTGTCCATCGCCTATAATAAAGGGGTAATAGCATGCGACCAATACTTTCAGCGTATGAACGGAGAGTCCTTTTCCGTATACGTTCGGTTGAACTTTCCAAATATTTGCCAAAAGTGCTAATTCCAAAGTAATGCGCTTCCTTCAGGATGGTGACCCTGTACAAAACAGCGCCCTCGCTAAGCGAGCATTCAAAGACGTTGGAGCATTGGTGTTCTCCATACCACCTCGTAGCCCAGACCTTAACCCGATTGAAAATCTGTTTCACTTAGTGTCAAAACAGCTTGAGAAGGATACGCTCGAAATGGAAATAAGTTATGAGGACTTTGGTCAGTTCTCAAAGAGAGTTAAAGATACGAGTATGAACTTTCCTAAAAATACTATAGACAAAATCATTGAATCGATGAACAAACGCGTCGTAACAATCATCGAAAACCGAGGACAAAGGTTGAAGTATTGGTTCAGTAAATAAAACACTTGCTCCCAAACGTTGTCTTACCAATGTAACCAGATCAATAACCAGTAACTGCTGAAGCATTCCATTGTGCAATATCTTTACAATATTATGTGTTATAAAACACCATATATTAATATATATTTTAACCATAACTCAACGTTCGTGTCTCTTTATTTCTCTTGCATGTTTATGTCAGTTTCTCTTTTCTTCAATTGACGATCCAACACGTTACACCACACGTTACACCACAGGTTACACCTAATATTATAAGAATTAGATAGTAAATTGCACACGTTACACACGTTACACTCAATGTTTTTAAAAGAAAATTAAAATATACTTTTTAATAAAAATGAAGTGTAACGTGTGTGACGTGTGATATTTCGTATATATTTCTTAATATTTCTCTACAAATTTACTGTAACGTGTAGTGTAACGTGTGGTGTTACGTGTTGTAACGTGTGCGTAATGTATGCATGATGAACACACTGTACACATGGATCACTGCACGGACAAACATGTCGCTTTAAAGCATTTAAAAAAGTAGGCAGGCAGTTAAGAATCTTCATCTAGAAGATCCAATTCTGCAAAACAGCGTGGGCGTGACGAAATATCTTTTTGCTCTTCTTCTGGTATTTTTTTATTCAGCTCAAATACTCTCCATCTCACAGCCATCATCTTTGTTTCGCGTTTGTCAATTCGACCGTTCCTGCCGTGATAGACAATGGGCTCTTTGGATGTTGCAACAATTGGGATGTCGGTATCAATGCATACATCGTTTGAACATTGGTTTTTGGGAGCTAGCAAGTGTACGATGTGGCCCTCGAGAAGCAAAAGCAAATCTTTCCAGGCAATGAGAGCGGGGCTCCATCGGAAATCGTTGAGGTAGATGATTTCATGCTCCTCTGCTCCGACCCAGGCATACCTGTCAACAGCTGGATTTACAAAGGTCTTGAACAATGCACAAAGAGGATCTAACAGAATCGCTTTCCCTTTGCAGGCACAGCCAACCAATAGCACGTTTCTGAATTTCTCCCTCCCTTTCGTGAAAAGCTCTTTAAGGGCAGAGGAAAACACAACAGGGTGGATACTGTTGTTCTTCAACACTTCATGGGCGCAATCTATCCATTGCCTGTTGCAGCCTTTGACACACTGACCGTTGCGGGCGTTTCTGACCAACTGCATTCGCGACATTCTCTTCCTGTCGATATTTGTTTGTGCTTTTTTCATGCGCCAAGTGGTCTCAATGAGCTCTTCGACTGCCTTGGTGGTTCTGCACAAGATAAAATTTGCCAAATCTTTTTCCCTTCCATTTTCTGAGCTTCGGCGAGAGCGAGTAACTTGGTGTACCCTTTTACATTATTTTCGGTGATGAATTCTAAAACTTCCAGATTATTCAGGCGTCGGACTTTTTCGGGCTTTTCCTTCTCTGCGTTTTTCTTTTGTGCATCAACGGATAAGGAGCGCTTTTTACGGGCAGATCGGTAAGCGCGAATGCAATTCTTCGTTTTAGGCGAACCAATTTCGTTAAGATTAGGGTGGCCAACAGAGTGGTAGACCTCTGCGTCTTGCTTGGTCACATATCGGTATGCGGTGTAGTGTTATCGCGATCATCCGAAAAGTTGACAACAACGCCGTGGTTGTCCTTTAGTTTTTCCTTCACCCATTTCCACCGTTTTGGCCTGCTTAATTTTAATGATGGTTGATAATGTACGCCGGCCGTGGTATCGTGCGATTCCTGACAACATGCCCAGTGTTCAACTTCGACTTTTCCCGAACCAGCATTGAAATACGCGACAACTTGCTCCCCAAAACTTTGTCTTGTCGGAAATTTGCTTAAATCTGCTTGACTGTAGGTGACAAGATATGTTCTTCTTGCCTGACTGGTCTTAAGCTCAATCTTAAAGTCGTCTTCTTCAGACTGATTCATTTTCTCAGCGAAAGAGACGCAATTCGCGTTATTCCAAGTTATTTGATTTATAACAGTTAAATAACCCATACTTTAATCTTAGCCTTAGGTTTTTATTTTGTTCTCATAGATTGAAATTTCAATGTAACGTTAATAAAATTGTAGATATAATGGCATTAATTCTATAAACAAATGTGAAATTAAATGTTAAACAATAGATTAAAATTGTTTGGACTAACCTTTCGAACCCTTTTCTTGTTATATTCTACTATTAAAACGCTATCAAAAGAAATTGTTCCACTCGCTTCTGTATTTTGTACTTCATACAGCAATACATAAACACATTACGTAATGAAATTCGAATTTCCCGCCATTTATACTAGAACCCAGGTTACTAGAATTTATCCGCGCTCGTCCTTGTTTAGTTTCTATCCATAGAAGATATTTCATCGATCGTAAAAAATAATTTCCTGAAAACACAAAAAAATACTTTATTCTTATGTAAAGTTTGTAGCTGTAATTTGAAAAAAATTCAAATTTGGGACGCACTATGTGAAATGATTAACCAGACAATCAAGAGCAAAAATTTTGAGACTTCTCACATTTTACTTGTTATTTTAAAACAAATCACCCCCTTCCCCCCTGGGCGATGTTGGAGGAAATTTTTAATTGTTTTTCGCCTTCGTACGGTAACAGCAACATTGAAATAGGTGGGAGGGGGGAAATTATATTGTTGTCACAACAATTTTTGCACTTGATTGTAGGTATTAGACTGTTGCTTACGTTGTATGGCGTGGATTGCGCTTACTAAGAACATGGCGGAAATCTTTCGTCAGCTCGCGTAAGCATGTCAAAAACTTGTAACAGATATTTGGTGGAGATAGACATCTGGTACAATAGTAATCTGTGGCGGGATTGTTGGCATGTCCGGCGAGGAAATTGAAATCCTGATTATTGTGACGTCACATACATAAAAGTGAATGCATTTTTCTCGTGTTTCCTTCAGTAATTTTTTTTAAAACTTCACACACTTTCTTGTAATCTCGAAGTGCGAAACATGAGTAAGTTTTAAAAAATCGTACGAGCAGATTTTTTTCTATTCCCAAAACAGATCTTTTTGGCGATTAGAAAAGAAATGCTCGTACGATTTTTTTTTAAAATACTATAATTTGAATGAATTGATTATAAAATTAATGTGTGTAAAAGATTAGAAATTTTTACCGAAGAAAAGTTCGAAAATGTATTAAAATATGTAAGAAAAAGACCATTTTTAAAATCACTTTGCTACCATGGCAACAGAGATATTTAACGATATATTTTATTTTTAGTAAATCGCGATATTTCAGCAGTTATGTGGCCGAGTTTTGTGATCGCACTTTGCAAGATGAGAAAATAATGAACTTTTGAACATGATTGTGTTCTAAACAATCAAAACCATAGGGAGCCACCTTAAAACAACAATTTCAATCGCTAAACCAGGGCAGGAATTCCGTGTCGCCCGCAAGTAAACGAGCCCTGGTCAGTGGTAAGCCGCATTAACGGCGTACCCCAGTCATAGATATAGTAGGTCTAGATTGCTGACTCATAGTCGTAGGAGACCTAGATTGCTGACGTATACCTAGCGCGCGTGACCCCCAATAGAAGAATCCAAGATGGCGTCGCAACCGGGCAAAAAAAATAGGAATAGTATTACGAAAAACAGGTTTTTGGGCTTTTTTGATCGTTTAACTGCTGCGAATCACGTTCAACTGGACTTTTTTGAAAACAAATCACTATTGCGGAGGTTTTGAACCTGAAATGAGACGAGTGGGCTAGATTCTTACAGAATTATCGTTCGCTGAAGATTCCAAGGAGTGGACGTTTTGACCGGTTCCGTTAGTTTGCGTGGATTATTGGACTTTTAACACTTCGAATCACGATCGATCGCTTATATTTAGGAAACGATGTTTATTATCGATGTTTTAATTGTGAAAAGGAAAGCGTTCGCCGACTTTTATGAAAAATATCGTGGGTTAATTTCCTCAGTATCAGCAGCTATACACCGGCTATTATGACTGCACATCCACCTATACCCTAGCTGGAAGGTAGAATTTAGTTTGTTTGTTTGTTCATTATGGTTTTTATGAATTTATGGGAAATGATTGTTTGTGTAGAATCTGCTGACAAAGTAGCACAAATGTAACAACAAATGATTTAAATAAGTATGAAAGAAACCCATGTTTCCAATTGGTTTCTATTGATTCATGATTATTAATATAAATACATATAGTTTGTGTAAATCTGAGAAGCTAAGCATAGTTTTAGAGACTCATAATAATATTAAAGTGTAAGTGAACATGCATGGGGCTTGATAACATGCATGAATCAAATTAAAATCTAATATACTTGAAGTAAAGATCTGTTAAAATGTTAAATGACCAGGTTTTGTGTCGTCATCAAAACTCAGAAGGTGTCTGGTATTATAAATTATAGATGTACAGCTTAATAAAGTTCAAAATACATATTGCTGGTTGCCAATGTGATTCTGATTTTGCTCAAAATCAATCACAATATTGAAATCTGCACATGAAAATCTCACCATTTGTCAACAAGCTGTGCCTGTGACAAATGTGTTGCAAAGATGAAAACAAGTTGTGAAATGCTGTAATTTTATAAAGCTCCTGCAAGCTTGTTAACAAGACATTTATAAATGCTTGTAAATGTGTGGGAATGTAAACACAGTTTTTGCAAGACAGTTTATTATAAAATCAGATATTCTTTAGGATTGCTACAGAGATAATTAAGCAATATAACTTGCTACAGAGATAATTAAGTAATATTGATTTCTGCCTATAGGTATCAATTTTCATTTGTAATAAATATGACATCTCTGCAAGCCCAAAGCAGAACTCTGCATGTCCATTATTAGCTTATCCCACCTTAAAGTCAATCATGCTGCCTCCTGCAAAACTTGTAGTGTACCAGTACTGAAGGACTTTACGCAGATGTTCAATTTCACATTTAATACTAAGCAAAAATCAAAATAACACTCAAAATCAAAATCACTAGAAGTAATAATTTGCAAAAAAGTTAGATTTACTACAAGAACATGCTAAACAACCAGTTTTCTACTCCAGAAGTCTTTAACGAACGATATTTGATATATGATAAACATCGTTTTCTAAATATATGCGATCGATCGTGATTCGAAGTGCTAAAAGTCAAATAATCCACGCAAACTAACGAAACCGGTCAAAACGTCCACTCCTTGAAATCTTTATCGAACGATAATTTTGTAAGAATATTGCCCACTCTTCTCATTTTGCGTTCAAAACCTCCGCAATAGTGATCTATTTTCAAAAAAGTCCAGTTGAAGGTGATTTGCAGCAGTTAAACCATAAAAAAGCTCAAAAACCTGTTTTTTGTAATACAATTCCTAATGTTTTTGCCCTGTTGCGACGCCATCTTGGATTCTTCTATTGGGGGTCACGCGCGCTAGGTATACGTCAGCAATCTAGGTCTACTATATCTATGGATATAGGAGACCTAGATTGCTGACGTATACCTAGCGCGCGTGACCCCCAATAGAAGAATCCAAGATGGCGTCGCAACCGGGCAAAAAAACTAGGAATAGTATTACGGAAAACAGGTTTTTGGGCTTTTTTGATCGTTTAACTGCTGCGGATCACGTTCAACTGGACTTTTTTGAAAATAAATCACTATTGCGGAGGTTTTGAACCTAAAATGAGACGAGTGGGCTAGATTCTTACAAAATTGTCGTTCGCTGAAGATTCCAAGGAGTGGACGTTTTGACCGGTTCCGTTAGTTTGCGTGGATTATTGCACTTTTAGCACTTCGAATCACGATCGGTCGCGTTTATTTAGGAAACGATGTTTATTATCTATGTTTTAATTGTGAAAAGGAAAGCGTTTGCCGAATTTTATGAAAAAATATCGTGGGTTAATTTCCTCAGTATCAGCAGCTATACGCCGGCTATTATGACTGCACATCCACCTCCACGGAAGGTAGAAGTTTGTTTGTTTGTTCATTATGGTTTTTATGAGTTTATGGGAAATGATTGTTTGTGTAGAATCTGCTGACAAAGTAGCACAAATGTAAAAAAAATTATTTAAATAAGTATGAAAGAAACCCATGTTTCCAATTGGTTTCTATTGATTTATGATTATTGATATCAATACATATAATTTGTGTAAATCTGAGAAGCTAAGCATAGTTTTAGAGACTCATGATATTATTAAAGTGTACGTGAACAAACATGGGGCTTGATAACATGCATGAATCAAATTAGCATTTAATATACTTGAAGCAAAGATCTGTTAAAATGTTAAATGACCAGGTTTTGTGTCGTCATCAAAACTCAGAAAGTGTCTGGTATTATAAATTATAGATGTACAGCTTAATAAAGTTCAAAATACGTATTGCTGGTTGCCAATGTAATTCTGATTTTGCTCAAAATCAATTACAATATTGAAATCTGCACATGAAAATCTCACCATTTGTCAACAAGCTGTGCCTGTGACAAATGTGTTGCAAAGATGAAAACAAGTTGTGAAATGCTGTAATTTTATAAAGCTCCTGCAAGCTTGTTAACAAGACATTTATAAATGCTTGTAAATGTGTGGGAATGTAAACACAGTTTTTGCAAGACAGTTTATTATAAAATCAGATATTCTTTAGGATTGCTACAGAGATAATTAAGCAATATAACTTGCTACAGAGATAATTAAGCAATATAACTTGCTACAGAGATAATTAAGTAATATTGACTTCTGCCTATAGGTATCAATTTTCATTTGTAATAAATATGACACCTCTGTAAGCCCAAAGCAGAACTCTGCATGTCCATTATTAGCTTATCCCAACTTAAAGTCAATCATGCTGCCTCCTGCAAAACTTGTAGTGTACCTGTACTGAAGGAGTTTACGCAGATGTTCAATTTCACATTTAATACTAAGCAAAAATCAAAATAACACTCAAAATCAAAATCACTAGAAGTAATAATTTGCAAAAAAGTTAGATTTACTACAAGAACATACTAAACAACCAGTTGTCTACTCCAGAAATCTTTAACGAACGATATTTGATATATGATAAACATCTTTTTCTAAATATATGCGATCGGTCGTGATTCGAAGTGTTAAAAGTCCAATAATCCACGCAAACTAACAAAACCGGTCAAAACGTCCACTCCTTGAAATCTTTATCGAACGATAATTTTGTAAGAATCTAGCCCACTCTTCTCATTTTGCGTTCAAAACCTCTGCAATAGTGATCTATTTTCAAAAAAGTCCAGTTGAAGGTGATTTGCAGCAGTTAAACCATCAAAAAAGCTCAAAAACCTGTTTTTTGTAATACAATTCCTAATGTTTTTGCCCTGTTGCGACGCCATCTTGGATTCTTCTATTGGGGGTCACGCGCGCTAGGTATACGTCAGCAATCTAGGTCTACTATATCTATGCCTATATCTATGTTTATAGTATAATTACTGTTGCGTAGGCGTGACCTATATCATAAATCCAAGATGGCGCGGGAACCGGGCAAAAAAGTATAAGACTCTACAGGGAAATCCATGTTTTTCGCGATTTAAAACGTCTCGTTGCTTGGAATCGCTTCGAATCAACATTTTTTCCCAAGAACTAGTTATTGCAGAAGTTTTGAGCACAATTTGTATAATTTCTGTTGAATTCCCCGTAAAAATCTCGCTCGTGAAATGTGCTGTGAATTGGTCACTTGGTCAGTTCGAGACATTTGTTGTCCAAAATATGTATTCTTAACCGGCTTTGGCCTCTTGGGTGTTATTGTGACCTACAACTATCCTAAATCAAACATTTACAAAACCATGGAGGAAGATGTTCGCGTACAAATCGATTATTCGCTTGATTTGTGTGGTGTGTGATTTTCATTTACAATCATGTATACTGTAATGCAGTGTCACAGTGTGTCGATGAATCTATGAAGCAAGATGATACATTTTTTGACGTTGCCAATTTGAAAATTATTCTAACGGTATTTGTGTTCACTTTATACAATGTCTTTCACGCTTAATTAGGCTTAATTAGTTTAAATTTGTGTTTAGTGCGTGCAAACTACCCAGACTAAAAAGTTTTATTTTGCGCATAAAAGATCCTTTTCACCAGAGAATTTTGCGCAGAAATGTAGAAAACTTCTAGAGTCTAATCAGATGGTCTGGGTTCAGTTTAGTTGATGACCCTCAGACTCAGTAAATAAATTTATCATCATCAATTTATCATTATCAATATTGAGCACAGTTGGCAGGTTAGCCTAGAATTTCTGATGATTTGTGCAGATTTCTTCATGAATTAATGATTTTATAATCACGGCTAATTGTTCATTGGAATATAGTAAATGGGCATTAGAATATTGCTTTAACATACTCACATGTTTGCAGACTTTGCTCCAATGTTGCACAAGCTAGCAAGCAGGTGCATGTTGCATTCTATGTACAGTGTATGCAAAAGTATGCCAAAGTTTACCATTATGTTAATTTTAAAGTAAACATATAGTTTAAATTCAAATAAAAAAATTTCGGTCATTAAACTGTGGACTGTTCAGTTAATTCTACCCACATTTCACACACGATTCACACGAACCAAACTAGCAGCTGTAGCACCAGTTTTCGATTATATTTTGTTAATGCATATTACATAATTCAGACAACATTTACTTGATAACCTATCCGTCTTTGAAGTTCGAAAACAGTACGTTGGCTTGAAGTCGTATCTATGTAGTAAATATTACTAACGTATCAGGTATCACACACCACACAAATCAAGCGAACAATGGATTTGTACGCGAAGATCTTGCTCCATCGTTTTGTAAATGTTTAATTTAGGATAGTTGTAGGTCACAATAACACCCAAGAGGCCAAAGCCGGTCAAAAATACATATTTTGGACAACAAATGTCTCGAACTGACCAAGTGACCAATTCACAACACATTTCACGAGCGAGATTTTCACGAGGAATTCAGCAGAAATTACACAAATAGTGCTCAAAACTTCCGCAATAATTAGTTGTTTCCAAAAAATGTTGGTTCGAAGCGATTCCAAGCAACGAGACGTTTTAAATCGCGAAAAACATGGATTTCCCTGTAGAGTCTTATCAGTGGCGGATCCAGGGTAAGTCAAAATAAATTATAGCAGCTCAATTTTAAATTCAAAATAACTTTATAACAATGTGATAGGTGATGAATTTCAAAAGAATAAAATCTAACCAATGAAGTTGCTTTGAAGGTATTTTAAAATGTAAATATATCCAAGAATGAGCTGTGGTAATATATTTTGACTTACGCTAGATCCGCCACTGGACAGTCTTATAGTTTTTTGCCCGGTTCCCGCGCCATCTTGGATTTATCATACAGGTCACGCCTTCGATTCTATGAGTCAGCAATCTAGACCTACTATATCTATGACCCCAGCTGTACCCCAGTGACGTCAAATCCGCCATGTTTTCGGGGACACTTTGAAGTCGAGAGCTCGATCTCCAGATATATAGTATAGCTCAGTGATTGGTACCCTCCGTAATCATGCCATATTTGGCTTGATCATGATACATGCATCCGGCCTATTGTATTTCAAAGAATGTATTCAGAGGAATACACGGCAGTGAGCGTACCTTTTCGCAGCCACAGCTAACATTGCACGAAACAAAGAAATCAAAGAAAGCCTATATAAAGTGTAAAGGTAAGATCTACGGAATACTACATTTATTATGTATACATAACTGCCCTTTTCCACACAATAAAGCAGCTGATATCACTGAACCTGTTTTGTCTGATATTATTTATATGTTACGGTAGCACAGGACCCAGCGGACAAAATTAAGTTGGTTTAACCGACGTTGGACGCAAATCACCTTCAAGACAGCGAATCAGTTAGATTAATGTCACTTTCTTGACCTGAAAACAGCGTTTAAGTTGGGGGTTTTTAGTCAGAACACGCACAGTAAATGGACTTTCGATATCGACGTCTGTTTGCTAATGTTGAACGTTTGTGAAACGACGTGAGAAACTCAGAATTTACTTCGCCACGTCACGTTGTCAACGTATTAAACTATTTTAAACTAAATTTCAACGATGTAACACCGACAGAACCTCCTGAACCTTGGGAATCTTCAACCATTGCTTGCGCGCCGTCTAGTTTCCGAGAAAAGCCTTTCCGCTGATTTCACATGCACTTACCGATTAAGGGCATCAGTATTTTGAACTAATTAGATCGAACATGACTACATGAGTTTGCCCCAAGGTTTTACGCAACGCAGAAGACCGCAAATTACTACCACTTGAATAAACGTAAAACCTAGTTTATCTGTTTATTCAAGTTTTTGTGACCCAAAATTGCACAAAGGATGTCCCCACACGTTCAACCACACCGACAATTGAATCTACGGATTACATTACTTCATATAGCATGCATTCACGTGATTATGAGTATTGCATACAAGTGCAAAGTTTGGTTTATATAAGTAATGTGTAAATGCACGTCTATTTGACGTATTCAAATAAAATTTTAGTATAAACGCATTCCAATACTAGCTTTGTAATAATGCATGAACTGACATCAGTTATATGATGTCTACATTACAATGAGGATACGTTTTCAATCAAACGTTCGATATACTTGTAGTGTTTGATAATTAACTAAATAAAATGTCAAAAAACTATTGCAGTTCCCAGCTGCAGTTAAGCGAGTCGTTACATACTCTAGAAATGCATGTATAGGTCGCTGGTGCATTAACTTGTGTGAGATATTTATAAATCAAGTAAGTTGTTCTAGTAGTATACTATGGCAGCATAATACGCTGTCATCTGACGGCTAATCCACTCGCTATCCTGCATTTTTTTCAAGACAATGCGTAATAGTTTTTAAGAAAAATATTTATCTTTTTTATCCCTGATTCTACTAAAACGACTAGACTACTCAATAAGACTAAACAATTAGACTAGCCGATCATTTTTACGATGACTTTCCGACAGTGAACTCTAAAATAGACTGGAACGATAACTTGGCCGCCATTTTTGAAGCCAAATTGGTTATCAGTAGGTTATCAAGTTCAGTCCTTTTCTATTCTTTCACTCGGCGCGGTTGACACCATTCTTCTGGCAATGTACCGATATTTGATGCTTTTATTTTGATTTAAGAGGTAATTTTATGTTTTATGAACTTATAACCCAGTTTGCGATACAGTCTTTTTTAAAAATAGCAAATACCTCGGGAAAATAGTACTAAGACTGTTTACGACATTTGTAGTTGTTGCCGCCATCTTGGCTTCACCCAAACGTAGGGTTTTTATCTGGAGTTATCGTTCCAGTATTTATAGAGTTCACTACTTTCCGATGATGACGTTTGTCGAGTATTTTGGACCCTGCCTGTGCACAATAAAATTTTCATCAAAAGTCTTTTTTTGTGTACTTTGTGGAATTTGCTTTCAAATGGTGCATTTTATATAATACGCAATTTTGGGGTTCGCGACGCCATCTTGAATCAATTGTTTCGATTTAGTAAATATCACAAATCAAAGTTACCTTCTTACAGCCCTTCTGGTTGTAAATAGGAGTTCACAGTATATTTAGAGATGTTATGTTTGTATTGTATTTAGTGTATTATGCTGTCTGTTGTATTCTTGAGCCGTGATCCTGTGGCCTTTCCTCATTTTAAGTTCAAGGCCCCAAGGATCAGATCTACGTTCAACCTAACTGTCGGTGACGCAAAATCAACACCAATATGATTAGAGAAGGAGTAAATCTACCATATTGATCTACCATTTTCTTCTTGATTCTGGCATGGAAGCGAATTGGCCGACAACCAAATATTAATACTGGGGTCTGATGTCAATGGGTTGCAAATGGGTTTCTTCCCCCAGTCACACATCTGTAGGTTGCTTGCACGTACATTGTCCTTTTAGTGTCTTTTATAGTAATCTGGGTGTATATTCATATATTCATGTCCCGCTCCACTAATTTCTTTTGAAGTCAGCTCTAATAACAACTGATCGTCGGGCAAAACCTGAAAATCCACCAGATTGTAGATAGAAACAGAAAAATTAGAATCACAAAACAGAATAATAAAACAGAATACTATCCAGGGACGTCGCGAAGGCATGAATATTGGGGGGGGGGGGGGGGGGTGTCCTGATACTTTGACCAAATTTTGGGGAGTATTTTGACCAACTTTCAACTGTTTCAAGTTTTTAGTTTGGACAACGTCACTTATGTGAAAGAGAAGCTGAACGCTTAAAGAGGGGAGGGGTTGTGCTTGGCAATTCAAGTTCCAGTAAAACTGTAAACAGCATTTCTATAATAATGATATTTCAACGATTTAACAATTGTTGATTGCCAAACCGGATTGTCAATTCACAGTTAATTTGCTCCGTGTTGGTCAATAAGTTACAGGCATTTTGGTTTTTTACTATATTCTTTCGCAGTTTTAGCTTAAAAGTGACCAATTATTTTGACTAGATTTTTTTTCCTGTTTGATCAACTTTTCCAGCTTAAAATTATTGGAGGGGGGGGTATAGCGACGTCCCTGATAATATCACATTTTATTGTATACACAAGCATTAATCGGGCTATGATATCAACTATTCTGCAATCTAAATGATTCCTCTACTGCAATCTTGAACAAAATTGTTGAGACACATGAGCGATCATATGTCATATTCGTAGTGTTTGTATAATTCTATTTCCCCCCCCCCCCACCCCACCCCCAATTCAATAATGTTGCTGGGATGATGCGGCTGTCGAATTATGTCAACATTGAACAGGGGGAGGGGGGGGGGGGGGGCTTAGAATAAAAATTGTGAGCATTTAAATCAGTCGAGAAGGGCACGCGTATCTTGTCTTCAAAATTTCAATGTGTCTCAACAAGTTTTGTCCAAGATTGTAGCAGGAAATTGTTTTTTAATATTTTTTTAGCTATACTATTTTGTGCTAAGTTTTCTTTTATAAAACTGCATATTAATACGGGAAAAGTATATTATGTTTCTTAAATGACCTGCTCAATTCTGGGTACACATGTTCACAATTGTTTTATCGCAAACAAAGGGTCTGAGGTCAGCCATATGCCGTACACGTCAAAGTGATCTCGGATCTCTAATTTGAAAAAAACAACTGCAGTAAATTCATGTGCAAAACATTCCCTATATTGCAGTTTAGTTGCTTTGCGCCATCATACATACCTAGCTCATGTAACAACATTAACTGTGGCCACGTGTGCTCCATGTGCTTTAAGACCCCTATCGAGCACGTGGACACAATGGAAATTGTGTTGCACTTCCCTAAACAAGAATCTGAGTGTGCAGTGCACTTAATTTAGTGCTCACAGTCTTTCACGACTTATTTCTCGTGTATTAAATGTTTTCTATACAGCAGTTGAGAACGCTCTTGCGATATATACGTGGCGATATATACTGTGGCCGTATGAACGACCTGCTTCGTTTCAATGTTTATTTACAATCACAATAAAAAAGTATATGAAAACACGCATTTAGTCAATCAAGGTCGAGTACGTAATAAGTAGGCGCGATATTATGTTCCTTAGTAGATTTTATTACATTACAAGTGATAGTTGGGTGCGAATATAAATGGATGTGGTAATATACAAATTATTTGTACTGCTGTTTATGGATTGTTGCTAAATTTGACTTGACTCGTGGATCTTCTGTTGTTGGGTGCTAAAGCCAAGGCAACACACAGTGACACTTACTGTTGCCTTGGGACAAATTTTATAAGGTCTGGTACGCAATATTAAACACTTCAAATACACGGCGTCGCTTGATTGTGAAGCATTTCATAATATATGAAAGACATCGATTTTGCAATGGCTTTCCCGGACGTTTTGGGAAACTTTCGGAACTATTCGCACTCGTTTTACGTCGTTTTCGCTTCAGTCACGGTCCTCGCTGATTTTCTAATCGTGTTCCTATTGGCTGCTAAAAAAATTCCGCGCAATGGACTGAAATTAAACCAGGTAATGCTATTGAGTTTGGCGCTGGGCGATATAGCTTACGAAATCGTAACGACGGTAGTCATGCTGTCGCCGTCGAGTTTCTGCGATGCTGCCGAGAATTGCAAGCCGTTGTCATTCATCTATTTTGCTTTGAATCTCAGCACCGTTTTCAGCATCGTCGTGGCAGCCGTCAAAACAAGTCTGCTTGACTTTGGACAACATTCACACGCAAACTTCAGCTCTCGTGTGTGTTGGTGCCTCTCGTCGTGGGTGGCTGCGTTCATCATTGCTTATATTGATTTCAAGAACGGTGGATTAATGGACGGAAACGCGATGGCTTTCCTTGGCCGTTTCAAGGCATTTGGCTACATACTATTTGCCGTCATATTCATCTCTGGGGTTTTGGTCCATCTCTTAACCATTGCCTCCGTGATACTGCATACCACGACAATGCATTCGTGCGAGAAGTTGCCCGATACAATGCGGCGAGAACTGGGCTTTGTCGTCTCTTCTGCCACTCCGCAGCGTGATCACGATGATCTCGTTTTTTCATGCTCTTTCATCGCGATTTTCGTCGGGTGGTGTGCATGGGTGGTACTTGGGGTCGACAGTAGGATAATGAAAACAGTCGAGGTTATGAAAAGTTTTGAAGTGACCAGGCTAGCTGTGCGCATTATAAGTCCGCTCACAATATGGCACTCTTTTACGCATGGGAAGACGCAATTTCGTCCACGAGATATGTAACCGAAAAACGGCACTTATAAACTAGATATACCTTATTATAGCTAGGAACTTTATAAACAATACCTTCATTACGTAATGATTATTTTCATGGCCCGTAACGTGATTGCCGGGCTAAAAATCGCACTGAAAAATGAGGATAGACCTGTGGCATAATTATCGACATAATCCAGTTAACCCGGATTGCAGTTAGCAACTCATTATATAATTAACGAGAATCTGATTTTCATAGTTGAAGAACTTATCTTGATTTGTCGGTAGGGAGCGATTTGATGCCAAATAATTAATCTGCTAGCTACCGATAGACCATGATATTTTGCGGGTTCAATCATTGTTCTACATTCTCCTACAAAGTTTCTTGTAAGACTTTCTAACTAGAAATAACCAGCTTTTCAGACAAACTTTCTGAATATTCAGCAAAGTGAGCAGCCATTGTCTATAAAATTGCACGTAATACGCATGCTCTGAGTATTATCTCAAATGCGCACGCTCAAACTATCACTTGCACGCAGTTATTTGTAGGTATATTGCAGTTAAACTAATAATAGGTAAACGATGTACATCTGACGCAGATGAAGAAACTGATTGTAATAATGCAAAAACTTTTTAAAGATTTGGATATGGACGATGAAAAGGTGGTCTAATGTTTTTGAAGTCTTTAATTAACGATAAAAATCACATACATGACATTTACAACTACTTTTCGAATTCTCAGTAAAGGTCGTTATACATATTTTTCACATCTTGCTTCATTCTTGAGATACTTTGACTTTTTTATCTAGTTTAGCTGAAATAAACTACTAAAGTTGTCAGGTTAGGCAAATGGTCCTATACATAAATCTCTATATTGAACTGGTAAAATATTTGGCCGTACGTTCATGCAAATACAGTCCTAAAATTAGTAGTCTACGTGAGTTTGCTTGGAGACTGCATGTCTCCAGACGCCGGTACAGTGGTAGTCAATTCTTGGTTGGAACTAGGTTTTGAAAAAGGTTTTCCTGTGGTTTTTGTCGTTCATATTAATTCAGCACTGAACAATAATACTATGTTCTGCAGTGATATATGATATTTTGGTGCTGTTCACTTGGTAATAATGTTATGAAAAAGTGCTCGCAAGTGAATGCGTCTCAACCGGGAAAGTGAAAAATACTTTAACCGCGGTGAGAATCGAACTCACGACCTTGATGTTGCTAGCGTCACGCTCTACCACCTGAGCTACGCGGTCTGAGTACGAGTATCGCATGTTATTTATGATATTTAAGTGCTGAATGTCGTAAACATAACTCGTTCATATTAATTCAGCACTGAACAAAACTATGTTACATACATAGTATGTCAACAGTCGAGGGTCCACAAAACATCCTGCTTTCCCGAGGTCTCAGTCAATAAGTATTTTGTTATACAGTATATGAGTTAAAGTGTAAATAATACACTAAAATTTCAAAAACAGCAAACTCTGAATGAACTTTGGACCTTTACGGTTGACGCGTATGCGCTCTTCACTCATTTTAATGTTGACCGGTCAAAAAATGTTTTAATGTTGACCGGTTGCCCTGTCGCCATAGCAATTGATTAAACATGACGTTTTGCGGACCGGCACGTGATGCGCTTTTGTCCAATCAGGGGACAGAAAAATTGAACTTTTACACTAGCTATATAACCAATATATATATATATATATATATATATATATATATATATATATATATATATATATATATATATATATATATATATATATATATATATATATATATATATAAAAGAGACAACGAGTTGGCTGCGATAGAAGATTTATTGTAAATAAACTTAACTAATTATTAATTATTTACAATAAATCTTCTATCGCAGCCAACTCGTTGTCTCTTTTATATTATGTGATGTTGGCTATTATGTGATGTTGACTATATATATATATATATATATATATATATATATACACATATATATAACTAGATGAAACAAGATTGGTTACTTCATAGATTTATTCGCTACAAATTTGTTTCGTATGGCAATCAAGTTTAGGTCCGGTTGCCGAACGACCGTTTCGCTCTCTGCGTTTAGCCGTAACGGACCGAAGTTTAAAGCAAGTCGATGAAATTTATCAGTTTGCATTCTATTTGCATTTTCAAACCAAAGGATAGGTCTAACGATGCCATGATTGATTTCATAGATAGATAGATAGATAGAATTTTATTTCAACAGGGTATAGCTCCTTCGGTGTAGCAACACTGGTATCAATGGGATTACATTTTACATAAATACCAGAAATACATGCATGCATGCAAAACCCCTTGCCTCAATATACATCAAAGATGCCTCTATATTTTTGGAACATGAAGTATTCTCACAGTTGTTGTCATAGCAACACGCCGGCACGGCAGTTTTTAATAATGCGTTCTAAACAGTGTTGCCAAGTCCGGGATTTCATCCCGAGATCTCGGGATTTTTAAATCAGTTGGGATGTTTTTGGGATTTTTATTTTAAAAACTCAATCTCGGGATTTTTTTGGGATTTTTCAGAACTCCAAGTTCTAACTTTAGTAATCAAGTTTTTGGTAAAATTAGGTAGTTAATAAACGATTTTGTTAAAATGGATAGTTCATGCGCTTGTGTTTAAGCCCTATTTACCTGGGGCTGATTGTTCGAAGCCAGTTTAGCTTAAAGGGTGGTTAAGCTCAAAATGGAAACCAAGTTTATAGATTCATTCAACAACCAAACTAAAAGTTTTGAACCTTAATAGAATGATTATGCTTACAACTACATATTTACTGCAAAATATTTAAGTTAATTGTTGAACGAGTGATGTAAGAGTTTTATTTAATTTTGACTTATCCACCGTTTACGCTAAACGGGCTTCGAACAACCGCCCCCTGCCTATTTAACAAAATTTCGTTTTGGAAGGCTCTCAAAAGCAAAAGCAGGAGGCAAAGAACACACAATAAGAGGCCTGCGGCCTAAATTGCGCAGAGACTGGGAACATAAGAATGAATGAAAGTAAGAATTTCGGGATTTTCAAGGAAATCTCGGGATTTTTAGGGAGCTTACTTGGGATTTGTACAAAATTATTTTTGGCAACGCGGTTCTATATTTTTTAAATAACTGTGAAAATAATGAAAGAATTACCAGTTTTAATGACAAAATACTTAATTTTTTAAATGTCTGTGGTCCGTATGTCATCATGCGTAGTGTGAACTTTGGTACGGTATGAAACACAATTTATTACGCTACATTATTAAAACGTTTCTATGACTATTTATAAACTATTAAATCTTTGTTTTGCAATAAAAACCATTTCAAGCCATGCATTTTTGATTAAGATAGCTACGGTCGTATTTTTTACCTGTAAATTATTTTCGCACTTATAATAAAACTAAAGTCTTGCTTTTACAAAACAAAGAAACGTAAACTTCGAAAGTAAAATGTGGAATCATTACAGCTACTGAATCGTTTGAATATGGATACCTTTAATGTACGTTTCCGTTCTTGTTTCCTTCTGTTGGCCCGTTTTTTCGTCGTCTTTTCCTTATTTTTGATTTATTTTTATTGTTTTTTTAATGATTTCGATTTGGTTCCCTACTGATTTCTTGACATTTATTTTAAAAACACTCGGAATTCAATGAGGTGAAGAAAAAGGTCGAGCGTCCAAACCAAACCAAACTAACACATAATGGTGGATGACTTTGGCATCTCAGAATTAGTAACCCTCGCCCCGGGCTTCGCCCGGGCAGCGCTTCGCGTTGCGGCTCGGCGACAAACATCACAGTTAACAAAATATTATTTACAGTCTAAAGTTCTGTGAAATATGTCCATACTGTCCGACAAGAATTTTTAAATGAGTCAATAGCTTTATTTTCTTGAGGCCGTCTATTATACTCCGACGCTCCCGTATAGAAAAATGACCGTTTAGCTGACTCTAATCTAATCCTAGGTAGAGAAATGGCCATATAAAATACAAAAGAATAGTAACTCCGAACAACTTTGTTCGGAGTTACTATTCTTTTGTATTTTATTAAAATACTGGGTGGCTCTCGTAACTAAATGGCCATATAGTTCCTGATTGTATGACGACTATGCGACTGATTTATCTTGAAATAATTTAACCGATATGGTGGAACGATACCTAGCAGATATTCTTTACAAGTAATATAACTGTATGAGATATTTTGAGAGCATTCTTTCGGATTGAGGCAGATCCAGTTGACTGACCGTATCGCTCTCTGCGTTTCGCTTAAAGCCGTAACGGAACGACATTTCAAGCGAATTGCGTTCTATGATATCGTAACATGTTTAACGAGACTATTCACAAATGAGGAGAGAGATTTAAAATCAATGACTGAAAAGCGCGAAGCAAAATACTAAAAGAGGTTGATAAGTCTTATTATTCGTGGTTGTACATTCCTGGGGCCGGTTGTATAAAAAAAGTGATTAAAGGTAACTATGATTAGTAGAAACGTCAACCAATCAGAACAACCTATTTTGTACTTAATCACAATTTAACTACGAAGCAGTGATTAAAAAAGTGATTAAGAGTTTCATACAACCGGCCCCTGTACATTACAATACATCTCGCGAATATATACATGATAGTAATCACATCTGAACGAGTATAATACCAGTTAATTTAATTTTCTTTTATATTTGCAAGATTTGAATAATTTGGCTTCAATCATTTGGAAATAAGAACTCAAAGACAATGGCACATACAGGTAAGAGATTCTTCGTAAAAATAATTGAATATTGACATAATGAATCATAGTATCCCTAAATGTACCGCCTAGTTTTTGTTAACATTTGACATGATTTCACCATTTCACAAGAGAGAGGTGGTGTTTCCATACAGATTCTTTTGCAGAGTTCGCATTATTCCATCAATGTGTATTGCAGCAGAAATTCAACAAATTCCTTTTTTTTCTTTTAACGCCAACAAATACAGTGAATTTCCGCCGTCCCGTTACGACTACAGATCTCAACAGGTTTATCAATGATAACCTGCAGCCGACTGACGAATTCAATCGAGAAATGAGTAGATCCATTGACAGGATATGCAGTTTCCTCAGAGAACACTTGTCGCCATTTGAAATCGTTAAGGTATGCTCTATGATACATGGATGTTCAATTTTTTTACTGTCCAGTGAGAAACATGAAACGTGCTTTGCAGCTTTCGAATGAGTATATAATATCGTATGTGAAATATCACAATATGCATCAGATGATTTACAGCTCAACTCTTGGCAAACCGAGGGGGCTTTTGCATATTTTACATTAGAAAAACACAATCTGTATTCATCAGTATTTAATTTTGGGTCTTTGGTTCAGTATTTAATTTTGGGTCTTTGGTTCATAACCGGAAGAAGTTTATGAGTCAGAATAACCCGCTGGTATAACCCACCCGACCTCGGTTTGCCTGTTCGAGCTGTAATGAAGAGCACATGCAAACATGTGTAACAACTGTACCAACTGAAACTGATTGTTTCGCTGAGATCTTGTGGCACACCACATTCCTATATATAGCATTGACTTATAAACAGTGCTGTCATAGCTTTAAGTATACAACATTGTTTATTATGATTACAACTCACTTACACAACTATACACAAATAAGGTAAGTTTTGATGCATCTACATGGACGCTACAAATACTAGGAGCATAAGATTCATACTATAATAACTATTTATCTGCAATACTTAAATGATAGAAAATAATCAAAAATTACAAATTGGCAAAATTGTCAAGGAAATGCATCTTTTCGTAATTAAACTACGAGACAATTAAGGCCTGCCGCAACTTCCTAGAGGATTTTTATTGCGTTAAAAAAGAGAGATTATGCCATAATTAATATTCTTCATGTAAAGACTATCAATAAAGACTAGCATATGTATGTATTCAAGTCACTGTATGCTCACTATTCACTGTATGCTACAAAATAGGGAGTTAGGCTGCGTTCGCACACTAGATAATTCCATGTTGTTTAAAACAACTACATGACTGTGTATAACATTTTAGGGAGGTTCAATGGGCAAAGGAACGGCCATTAAAGGAAACGCAGATATTGACCTTGTTCTTATTCTAAACGAAGTAAAAAGCGCTGAAGATCTTAAAACAAAACTGCCTAGTATTCAGGGAATAATTATCCACCTGCTGAAAGAAAATTCACGACGTTTGGCCATTTTACCGGAGACCATAAAGCCAACGTCATTCCACGTGAAGTTCAGTGTAAACGGCACCTATGAAAATATAGATGTTGATCTTCTTCCAAGCTTCCATTTTGGCGGTACGTACAAGTATCTCAATGTTGTTAGAATATCAATCACATTTCCAAAAACAAATACAGATATATTGCTATCGACTCGTTCACTCATTTCCGTTCACTCATTTCCATTCACTCATTTCCGTTCACTTACTTCTGTTCACTTTATCACAAAATTATCGTTCGCTGAAGATTTCAAGGAGTGAAGTTTTGATCAATTCAGTCAGTTTGCAGATTATTAGACTTTTGGGACTTCGAATCACGGTCGATCGCATATATTTAGGAAAGGATGTTTACTATGGATGTTTTAGACATGAATTGGAATGCGGTCACCGAAGTTTTAAAAAAATATTATCTTTTAAGTTACTCATTGTCATCACAATGTAAAATTGATTGTTTGTTGAATATGTTTTTTATGATTTAAGAAACAAACAACAAATGATTTTAATTTGTACCAATATAATTATAATTGATATCAATATATTAGCTAAGTTGAGTTTTGAGGGCCGATTACATGGAGAGTTTCCAGCCCGGGCTGACTTTCAGCCATAGACGTAGAGTGTTGGTTTTGTCTGGGGGGGCTCAATGGCTCATCTTAATGACTCCCAGGACTAGGAGGGTCTGGGGGCATTCCTCGCAGAATTTTTTTAAAATTAGGGGCTCTGAAATCGCTCTTGTAAGTCATCACATAATTTCATCTTAAATCCATTTATCCATCCCAGTGAGAGTCTTGCACAATAATATATTTTTGCTACAAAATGGTGTTTCTTTTACAAGTTACACAAAGGTAAGTGTACTGTGTGCCATCACGGTATAACTACTGCTAGTACTATAACCTTACGCTTATTTCGACATTGGAAGTCTATTCAAATAACATGAAAGTGTTCTTTCGTACACTTGACTTAGAAATAAAATTGTCAACAAGATTATCAATACCCAAACAGCTCAAAATATCCTTTTGTGTATTCATCAATGCAGTTGGGTTTAAACGTTCTTGTGTCATTCTGGATCGTAGATAAGTTTTCAAGCGTCTAAGTACCGAGAATGACCTCTCCGCAGAGCAGCTTGACACAGGTAGTGTAAGTATAATTCTGACGAGGGAACTAACTTCTGTAATAATATTTCTGAATGTGGCATTTTTAGACAGAAAAGCAACAATGGACTGGAAACCTTCAAGGACTTCGTTATCTGCAGCAGCTTTGTCAAGAAGCATGTCCCTATGCAATTTAAGCCTTGGACCATTTATATCCTCCTGATAGTGCTGTACGATATAATTGAATTCTACTTCTTTTCCAAGTAGAAAGTGTTCAACTCGAGTAAGTGGTCGGGATGTGTCATCCGGCTCAAATCTTTCAGTCAATCCCACCAGTACACTATCCAATATAGTAAAGTATTTAATCCTGTAAAACTCTTGAGGTGTTGAAGCGACAAAAGGAACACCAGCTCCATCGTCTAACATTCTTGGAATTCTTTGTTGCTTAGGTAACTTAGGCTTTCCTTGCAAATCAGAACTTCCACCTTCTACAATGGTGAAGACCATCCTAAGAACTTCAATCAGGAAAAAAGTGTTAAAGCTTGACAGAGACTTTAAAAAGCCACCTGCTTTGACACCAGAGTCATTCTTTTCTGTTGCGCCTACATCTTTTAACCAATTAAGAATAGCTATGTAGTTACTGCAGATTGCTTCAAGAGAAACCAATCTCATTGTCCAGCGAGTTGGGCAAAATGGTCTAAGTGACTTTCTGACACCATTGAATCCATCACTTTCGTTGAATTGACTAAACCAAGCCAAACGTTTGGGAGAACCACGAATGAATGCAATTAATTCTCTAATCAGGTCGAGCATATCTCTAATTTCTTTGTTGTTTTCAATTGCATCTTGGACTGCCAGGTTGAGATTATGTGCACGACAGTGGACATATGTTGCACGACTTTCGTCTTTAAGAATCTTTGTCCGCAAACCACTGATATGACCAGAACATTTGCTGCACCATCGTAACACTGTCGTCTGCACTTATTAATGGAAAACTGGAATCGTAAAAGAACATCTTTGACAATGGCACATATCACATCACTAGAAGTAATCGAAGTTTGATAAAATCAAAAAAATAGCTCTTCAATCAAAAAGTTTTCCTGGACAACTCGAAAGCAAATGCTTATCTGTTCCTTATTGGCTACATCAGAAGTTTCATCAAGGATAATACCATAATATCCAGCATTTAATTGTCATCACTTCATCTTTTAATTGTTGCAAAATTGCATAGCTAAAAGTTTTCAAGATCTCATTGGTAACTTCTGGTGATAACCATTTAAATTTCTCCTTTCTCTTTAACCATTTTTGAAGTTCTACAACATCATCAGCCCTTTCTTTAAGAAAGTCATTAAGTTAGATTGTCCTTCAACCTTACCTCTCACTGGTAGTCCTTGACGACCAAGGTATCGAAGACTTGTGAATATTTTAACCAACGCAACCCTGTTCTCTTTCATTTGTTTTGCATGATCATTGCTAATCAACTGTGAAACGGATTGTTTTCCTTTTGAAGATGTGAATAAAACTGCAGCTCGATGAAAATCCGATTTTTCGTGAGACTGAAATTTTTCTAACGCCTTTTTCCAGTTTCCAAAACCATCCTCAACAAAACACTTGGCTGAAGACATCTGTTTCGATGAAGTAGGTGATGGCATCATTGGCATGTTGTCGTCCCTCGCGGCTTTGCATATGCTACAAAACGCTCTATGTTTTTCATTCTCGTAGAATAACCAGTTAAACTTTTGTTTCCAGCTTTCTTGAAAAGTTCTTCCACATTTCCTCTTGGCAGTGTTTTCATGTTGTACAGTTGTTTGGCTACTGCCAGAACCAAAGTCTTTCTCAGGCTTAGATACTTCAACCGACAATAAACCCGCGTCATAATCTGCATCTGAACTTATCAGTAAATCACTGTCTTCGGATTCATTGTTAGATGGTTCATCTTCATCTATAGGATTGGTTGGTTTTCGTTTTCTGATAACAAATTTGTCCATACTGAAATGTTTATTTATGAAGTTTCATGACGCCAAACGGCGAACGGCACGGCACTAAAACCAAAGCGGTATCTTCGCAGTGGTGGTATACACACCAAAAAACGCACAACCTGTTCTGGCCTGATGAAAACAGCATTGAACAATGTTTTGCTGCCCACATTGTTCAAGGTTGTCAACAATATTGTCCAACATTGTTACACCTGATTGCAGGCTAATTCAGGCTCATCAACTTGTTCAGTATTGTTGACAACCTTGAACAATGTGGGCAGCAAAACATTGTTCAATGCTGTTTTCATCAGGCCAGAAAAGGTTGCGCGTTTTTTGCCGTGTACTTCATTTAAGCGAATTAAGCCTGTTCGAAAACCAACCTGCCGTGAAGGGTGCGGAAAGCGGTTGCAAGAATTGCGAATTCTTGAATATATTTGAATCATATATTCATATATCTGCTATATATTCCTTATGATCAGCGAAAAAGGTCAATTAAGATCAATAAAATTTCCGCAGGGACTGAGCTTCCCTTGTAAAATCTCTGGGGGGGGGGGTGGCTCCAGCCCCTCAGCCCCCCATACGCTACGCCTATGCTTTCAGTCCACTTAACCGAGCTGAAATTGTTCACAATTACATGGCAGCATTCAGCCCGGGCTGATTTAAAATTCCAGTTCAAGTCCGGGCAGAGATTTCTGCCCGGGCTAAAACAATGAAGTCTGGAAATGGAGCTATTTTGCCTTATTTCGCCCCTTAAATTTTGCCCAGGTCTTTATTACACTTGTGTGAGACTGACTGTTGTGTTTTGAAAACGAACTGAAAGAAATAAAACACGAAAACAAATTTAAACCATGTGTTAGCAATAATTTCAGCCCGGACTGAAGCGATTACATGAAGAGCTCAGCCCAGGCTGTAATTTCAGCCCGGATAGCAAGCGAATGATATTGTCATTTGTGGTTTATCAAAAATAAAGTAATGTATTCAGATTTTTCAATTATGCCATATTAATATAGGCGACGAAACAAAAATCTACGCCCACAATTGAAAGGAGCGCAGCAAAATTAGTATAACTGCAAAGCTTCATGAAAAAAATCATATATAATATCATGATATTATGGCCATGCCAAGTTTGTAGATTTCATATACAGCGGAAGTGGGTGTTCAATTACTTCCGCCGCGGCTACATAAATTGTAAAAACTTACATGGTCATAATATTTGTATTTTATAGTATTTCTCCATAAAATTTTGTAACTATACTAATTTTGATGCCCTATTTCTAACAGTGGTAATAGGTTTCCTGTTTCCATACTTAGATCAAAATTTTGAGATCACTAAATTAAATTTGTTGATTATATAAAGTACAGTGCTTTATAAGGATTTCGGGCACTGATAAAACTGATAATCTCACATGTGAGATTATTTATGATAATTTCACTTGTGAAAATTATCGCTTTTCAAACAATCACCAATCATAGCTTCTGGACATTTTATATTGGTGGAAAACCTGTAGTTTATATAATAAACAGAAAAATACATGAGTGCTTGGAAATACCAGATTCATTTCTCGTGTTGAACATGATATTTCTCACTCGTTTGCTGCGCTCACTCGTTAGATATCATGTTCAACACTCGAAATAAATCTGGTATTTCCGCGCACCCATGTATTATTCTCTATTTATTGAAAAGCGCAGATACATTATAGATATTTTAGATATTTTAAACTGCGCCACCAAAAGGCAGAACTGTGGGTTTTATCTTTATGAAAACAAGATAAAAACTACCCGAAATTTGAGTAATGTTGTTTCTAACAAAATTTGATAGAGATTTGTGCGGTGATTACCGGTAATGTTGATATATCTTACATAACTTGTAGTCATGACACAGCACCAAGTTATTAATTTTTTGCTGTCTATGCAATGTGCACTGCAAAAAATGAACAACCTGTTCAGAGCTGATAAAAACAGGCTTGAAGGATTTTTGTTGTCAACATTGTTCAATGTTGTCAACAATATTGTTCAGCATTGTTACACCTGATTTCGGCTAATACAGGCTCAAATATTGTTGGCAACATGGAACAATGTTGGCAGCAAAACATTATCCAATACACCGTTTTCATCAACTCTTGACAGTTGTGCCTGTGATGTACATACCTGTTGTGTCATGATGTTAATTATCACAGTTTCCACATGAACAAGTTTGTTAATATAGGTCTTCGTAATGTCTACGACAGAATGATCACTGATCAATATCACAAAGAATATTATAGTGCATCACTAGTAAAGCAGCAGGTATGAAATGGTCGAAAGGTGTAAATTATATGAAAATAATGAAAATCAATAAGTGGTGATTGTTGTCCATGTCAAGGTTACGATAAGCGTGTGAAACCATTATACTTAAGCTCCTTATATAGATAGAACCAACTGTTATAAGAACTAACTGTTTATCAATATTATAATTCAATATTATATTTACTTTTTCACATTACGAATATAAATAGAAAAAAATTAAAGCTAATACCTCGTCACAGATATCAGAACTTGATGTCAAGATATTTTCTACCATGTTACGGTTTTAATAATGAAAGACAAACTTAATTGAAATAGCTGTAAATTGCAGATATTTCACTACAGTAAATCATTTGTTTAATCGTTTCTCTCTTGTTTTTAAATCATCCCTCCCCCATCAGTTTCGCCCAAGTTAACCTTAAAATTCAACAAAATTGTCTGTCATTTCTGATAGGTTGAGTTTGTTTCGCGATATCCAGCCAACGTCAAAAATTTGATTCGCTTGGTGAAATACTGGAAGAAACAAATGGTGCCATCCTGGGCAGGTCAACGAGTCCCAACCTCCTACGTAATGGAATTGATCACAATTCATCTTTGGGAAAACAATCGAACCAGAAATGGAAGGTTTGATACACTGAAGGCGTTTCGTGGCGTTATGGAAGCTTTAAAAGGCTACAGATCTTTAAATGCTGTCTGGGAAACAAATTATAGCCAGGCTATGATACCAAACCAGGTTAAAAGGGATAGGTACAGACCTTATAAAAATATTTCAATCTACGCTGCCATGTTGCTTGCAAGAGTTGAATTGATGCTGTTAATAGCGCCTAAAAGCTCACTACCTCCGTCCATGCAGGCTCTCTTCTCCCCGCCCCTCGCTGGTGGAAGAGACCGTGGTGAACGCTGGTCACGTGGTTCCCGCATTTTGGAAGTCATATTTGAGTGGCTTTCGAAATCTGGGCGCCACGTGACCAGCATTCACCACTGCTCATTTTTTACAAAGAATTAAATTCAAGAAGACTGTTTAATACGAATAATTATGGCGTTTGTTGCATCAGTTGTATAATGACGTTTTTAGGCAAGTCAATTGACGTTTGTAGAGATCGGTTTATATGTTTTTTTTTGAAGAAAACATCATGTTCTGGCTTAAGCAACTATTAATTGAATCTCGTGTCTACGCGATGTCACGCGTAAAATTAAAGTGAAATGCAAATATTATCAGGGTAATATTCATCATCAGGGACGTCCTTATCATGACTGATGATAATTTATAACAGGAAATTTAATAGCGCGTGTAAATTTGCGAGGTAAACTACGAATTTGTACAATAACATCTAAGCCATGCCCTAGCAACACCAATTAACTTGCCCATAGAAAAATCATAATGCAACTGTCGCAACGTATATGCGTTGATTATTCTCATTAAACAGTCTTTCCGAATTCGCTGTAATCAATGGTACAAGCAGGGTTGCCAGTAATTCTAAATAATAAGCCAAGCAGTCATTAGTACTATTGCCTGATTCCACGACAGCGAAATTCTTCGCAAGAAGCTGTTTATGTGAAATTGTTTGCACATGAATAATTCCATTGAATTCTCTTTTCGCGGGAAAAACTTTCGCTTCGCCAGTGAGTAGGAATCAGTCCAACTCACTGCAAAAGCGAAAAAAGTGAGAGAATTTAATAGAATTATTTATGTGCATCCATCCGTATTTCGCATAAACAGTTTCTCGTGAAGAATTTCGCTGTCGTGGAATCAGGCCTTTAAAGAACAAAGAAAACAAAAAGCAAGTATACAAAGGCAATAAGACAGAACTATTTAAGGTAATCTGGCAACGCTGGTGAAGAGATATATTCCAACACAATCATCCAGATAAGCTAGATTTGAAAAATAATTTTTTGACTCTTAAATCAACTTTACATCTTCAATTAAACTTTGGGCAAGAAAAGTTTTGGATATCACAGTGAGGTTAATATTTGCATCTACAAAATATACATATGGTAATAACGGTAAAATGTTTTCTAATTCTAGGCCGTTGGTAATGGATCCTGCAAATCCACTGAACAACGTATGCAGCAGATTTGAGTGGGAGGAAATTGGAAGGGCGGCAAGAGAAGTACTGGAGAGCCCCATGTTGCGCGGAGTCGCGTCATGTAGCTGGGACTAATTATTCCAAACTCAAACAATAAAATATTTAGAAGCATGATCACCCACAATGCAATCCGTACGTTTGTTTTGTTTTGTAAAGTAAAACAGAAAATAAAGATATTCAGGTAATCTAGCGCAACGTAAACAAATGCACCTGTTACATTGTGGTTGATCATACATTTTTAATATTTTCTGCGCTCGTCTTTTGAAGATTTTTTCACAAAGTTTGTTACAAGGTTACACAAAAAAACTTGGCACTAAATTTTTCGTTCAAACTCAGCATGCAGCATATACACTATATAGATGGATTTTTAGCCTAATTGCAATTTATTTCGTCATCGCTATTGTGAACATATTAATATAGCCAATGCATGGATAATTGAACGTTATGTTACGACACATGTACTTGTACCTCTATATTGTTACCCCTATCCTAATTTTTTAGAAGAGATTTAATTCATGCAATGTCCAAATACCGTCTAATTCCACATTTAAAATAATAACTGAAAAACTAGTATTATCCGAAGACTAAAAAAGTTTAAAAATCTTACAAAGAGTTTTGTATTAGCTTTTTGATGGTGCAAGTCATTTTTTGTAGCGATCGATTGAATCGGGTTGTTTGAATGCTCGGAATTGGGCAGGTATTTCGCTTGGGAACTTTTTCTTGGTGACTAAGCAAAATCCCATGTAATGTGTTTCCCAGATAGGGGTCCCAAGCCTTAGCTTGAACATGAATATAACCCCCCCCCCCCCCCTCAATTAACGTTTTAGCTACGATCTTGTGTGGGCCAGGAGACGAAACGACGACGCATGCATTTTCGACAGAAGAATCATTGAAGCACCGAAAAATGATTCTCAATCATATCATAATTGTTCAGGAATGTTGTTCAAAACAACTTTATTTTCAAGCACTTCACCATAGAAGTAGGGCAAACCGTGAAGTCAAAGGCTAAAATATTTAACAATAGGTGTGTGCGACGCGGGATCGTTTATCCTATGCGTGTCAATGGCCTCGAACAAATTTGCCTACTTCTGTAGAGCGCCAACTTGCGATGGACTCTTTGTTTTGGGGCTCAAATCCACCCAGAAGCAGTGTGACCAGATCTGGTATTTTTTTTTCAGATCCAGTTGGATGGGCTTAGACACCCACCCCCCTGCTCTAAAGATTTGTAACATTTAGAATAGGAGCGGAGGTCCTGGCAAATCTTAGCAACTTTGGTAAAACAATTTACGTATATGGTCACACTGCCCAGAAGTACGTAAAATTTTTCAACCCGCTTTCAATGAGCGACCACCAGTACGTTTAGGTGCGATACCGCTGAATTAGGAAAAGTTTTCATTCGCAGTTGGTACCATCCATTGTACGCGGCAATCTAACTTTAACTAATCCAACTTTTCACAAGCCACTATGTACAATAATTTTAATTAATAATAATAAGACCCGTTGGCTTTGGCTGTAGCATACACTCTGCCTTGTCTGATACTGTATGTGGTATATTCTTGTGTGTATTGTTTTATCAGTTATTTGTGTTTATTATGTAAAATTGGCAAAGCATAGTAGATAAATAAAAAAAAGTTTCAGCCTTTAAATCCACAAATTTTGAGCGGCAAAATCGATTTTTTGGACGATTATTTTTAGCAAAAATTCTGCTAATGAACAATAAACAATAACCATAATGATGTCATTAATAGTTAAGGGAGTAAAACTATTCGAATATAGTAAGGCAATATTCTTTAATGGTCAAAATAACAAAAAGTTATTTTTGTAATACATGTTAAATTATATTTGTTTCATTTAATGCTCTGGCCAAATAAGAACCAAAAACATTTAACAAGATAGCAATTTTCAAAAAGTTTTACTTGCTTAACTACTAAATGATGCCATTATGGACAACGTCTATTGTTCGACACTCAGTTCATTCACGATTGTTAAAAGTTCCAATTATAAATGCTCTTTTCATTTCGCATTTTCTTGGCGAAGCTTCAAAATTTGGTGCCTTATCCCATATGTGTCATGAAAGCGGGCTTCTGATTGGTTCTCAGCAGGTAAGTTTTTTCCGAACTAACCTGCTTTTTCCGAACTTACCCGCTTTTCTCTTTATCGATAAAACCGGCTTTCTGATTGGTTACAAAAACCCGAACTTACCTGCCTGCTGCTTACGCTGCCGTCCGCCTCAAACTGCTCAACAACAATGGCGAACAAAATTTAGCTGATGATTAAACCTACACTTTAAAGAACATTTTTGGGCTAAAGACGTCACAGAAACCAAGCAAAAAGATACGGAAAATTGTAAACTAAAGACAATAGAGAGCCTGATAAAGAAATATTAAGAGACCAATAAGTTTAAGAAGAGAAAATGTTGACAAAATACATCGGCGACTCAGCGAGAATCGGAAAACAACACAAGAAGATAAGTCTAGTATGGGATAAAAACCCAACTTACTTGCAGGTTTGGTTGGTTCGGGATTAACGCACCTCGGGGTCTGACAGCTGTCCGAACCTACCTCGCTTCGCTCGGTAGGTTCGAACAGCTGTCAGACCCCTCGGTGCGTTAATCCCGAACCAACCTCCCTGCAAGTAAGTTTGTTATATAATTTACCGAGTTTGCAAACAGTAATTTGGGCATTAACACAAAATAAAATTTACCTGATAGAATTTTCTTAGAAAGACGTCAAAATGGATGTTACGTGATATTTGATTGGTACAACATTTTTCCTCACCCAATCAAATTGCGTGTAACATTTCGAATCCGCATTTGACGTCAGATAGATATGCAGCCGGGGGTACCGCGGACAAGAAACATCAAGTACGGCTGATTGCCCAAAAATGTTTTCGTGTTCGCATTCCGATAACTGTTTTCAGTCATGCATTATACAACGGTTTTTATTTTAAAATTTATAACAGCTGCCTGTAATGTATCTTTCTAAGCATGATACCCGCATGTAGTGGGTAATTGGACCCCCTCCCCTTCCTTCACATTTTTTAGGGCTAGCTACGCCCCTGGCGGAATAATGAGGGTTGAGGCAAGTGTTATGCACCGTCGGTGTAGCCGCAGATTAGGGTAAATACATCCTCTGTTATTCTTTGTTAATGTATTAGTATACTACAAAATTTATATGTTTGCATACAAGTTGAAAATATTATATAATCACCATAAATTTGTGGAAACACAAAAACTGGAATTTATGACCATGTTGCAACCAGGTATATGATCCAACATATTAACTGCAACACTGGTTTATTTAACGAATGCAATCGCCATGAACACAATCATTGCAATATTAACGACCCAATGTTTCGACACTCCAGTCAATGGCGAAGCCAGCCCGATAATTTGGTCATGCCATGCAAATTTAAATCATTATCGTTATTCATTTTTTTTTAGAAATTGATTCCTTATACGGTCTATAAACACAGAAAAATTTAAATTTGCTCGACCAAATGTCGCGCTGGCTTCGCCACTGACTCCAGTCTAGTGTCTACTGTCAGCAAGATATAAATTAATATTCTTGTGGCAAATAGCTGAGTTAGTTGTTGATATGTCAGGCTTCCAAACAGAGCCGTTGACCATAGTGATTGTTAGTGGTAATGATTTTGAAATCATCCGACGCATTGTTTGAGACACGTGTTCAGCCAAAGCTGATTTGGAACTGTTTGAAATGGAAACAGCCCTTTAATGTTCTTTCAGAGTTCAGACTAGTGCGACTGACGTTTTGTTCGACCCAGATATACTTTCTTGCAATCACTGCATGGTATAAAGTGTGCAACATACAATGTACGCGTGGCGATTGCACTCGTTAAAAGTTAATATTTTACACTACGCAAATTTATTACCGAAGTCGAAGAAAAGCGTTCGATCGGTAGTAAAGAACGTCATGAAGATTCCACTATTCCAGGCTACGGATTGAACGCTTTGCTATTTATGTGGTGTTTGCATAAAATTATGATGATTAAAACTTATATATACATAAGAGAATTTTTTGTAGCATACACAAATATCAAATAAGGAATGAGGAAGGATATATTTACACTAGTGAGTAGTGTGCAGTGTGCGTGAATTCTCTTTTTACACGGAGCGTGGTATACACTTCAACTAAAAACATAGTGTAGCATGAAAATTTTTTTGTTTTATATGTTTGTTTTACATTTTCCCTTGTTTTTTCTTGTAATTAAAAATGCCGCTTGTCATATAATTTGTTCATCACAGACTCCATGTAACGCAATGTTCTGAGAGTTAATATGAAAATCGCGTCCATTATCATATCACATATGGTTTCTGTAAACAATTAACCTTTGAAAACGCCCGTTTCTGCATGATGAATACCAAGTCACAGATGTCGCCATCATGAACGCTGATAACCTTGGCTTTCACAGCTCCAGACAACGGAGGAGAACTTAACGAACGAGCGACATGACTATTTGTAACGTTTTGTAATTGTTGAAGACTCATTACTTTCGAAATTTTGGAGATTGGAATTTTTTTGGAGTGCTTTTAACGACGACTTAGGACAGCTTGTATTCCAAGTTCCTTTTAAGTCAAATACAGTGGCGTGATTTATTATTGTCATTTCAGCAACTTGCACTTTCGTTTTCGATGTTTTAACGACGAAAGGGAATTTCCCGAATATATATATGCGTCCGATTTTCCTTGCACTTTGGAGAATTTCTTCTTTCAATCAAATTAAAGTCACAAAAGGAGGTAAGAACAAAATAACTAACTCTCGTTCATTTTTAGTACACATAGTAAGACTTAATAGGCACATACTTCAAAATTAATGAGGTCATCAATGGGAAAACCCCTTTGCCTACCGAACGGGAAATTCCCAACATGTGGTTCGAGTCTAATACAGGGGATTACCATGATGTAATACTGACAAACCGAGTATATATATACTTGATTATGAATGCAGTGCAGATTCAACGTCTGTTTCGACTGAAGTTCTTTTGTGCTCCTAAGGTAAGTTATATTAATTTACTTCAATTTTAAGTTGAACTGCCAGCAAACGTTGGTATAATTTACGTTTTGACGGACTGTCAAGCTCACATATTTGTCCGGATAGTCTGTTAATACTATCCGCACATACTGGTGCGATAGTCTGTTAATACTGCTCGAAACATTGGCAAATTCAAATCAACAATCCTAATTTATGACTGAATACTTTGAAAAAGTTCTTTCGAATGCAAAATTTAGGTCCGGTTGGCGACCGTCCGTCTCGCTCTCAGTTTAAAGCAAATCGATGAAATTTGCCAGTTTGTATTTTATTTGCATTTTCAAACCAAAGGATATATTATAATAAAATGGTGAAACATTTCTATTTTAGGATACGTATATCTTATATTAATATATGATCTTCGTTCACTGTTGAAAATCCGCGCACGCGATTGGTCAAAATCGATCACGTGTGTTTTGGTTACCTGGCAACGAGTCGTTTGAGTGCGTTATCACAATAACGCACGAAAAGTGTGCAGTAACAGATAAGATATATATCTTATCTGTGGTGCAGTATTGAAAATGGCCAGGAGTAAAACGTCAAGAAAACTGTATTTACAAGTGGATAAAGCTAACAAGTTGATGAAAATATCGATGAATTCTACTATAAAGACCAAAAAGGAAAACAATCTTGAGAATTTCTATCGTCAGAGGTAATTAAACTTAGTAAACACCAATTATTCTCATTTTTTCGTCTGTGAACTCTCGCATGAATGCTCATTTAACAGGCTATTTTTTTGACGTATCGTTGTGCTTATTTGCTTGACAAAGGTTGTTCGCTACAATTCTTCAAATTTGTTGTACTTTTTCACGTATAATGTTTTTAAAATCGGATTTGTTTTATTTTGTTTTGGTAGCGAAAGCGTACGGCTTTTGCTTGAACTCAGATCAGTGAACTCAGATCATATATTAAATGTGTTAGAGACTGTTAAGTTCGTGTTTTGTTTACAAATACACGCACTTGCTGAATGTACAACGAACTCAAAATTTTGTGTACTGCACTCGGCCCCGGCGGCCTTATGCAGTATACAAAATTTTTTGTTGATTGTACATTCAGCTCGTGCATGTATTTGTAAACAAAACACTCGCAACAGTCTCTAACCCTTAATTAAAAACATTGTACTCTTATCATTTATAGACCCTCCGCTCGGGGGATTCGGTGAAATATTTCCTTCAGTGATGATATTTCCCTCGGGCTAAAGCCCTCGGGAAATATCATCACTTCAGGAAATATTTCACCGAATCCCCCGAGCGGAGGGTCTATAAATGATATATTCCCCCGAGCGGAGGGTCTATAAATGATATATTGTACCGAAAATTAAAAACTTCCGTAAGAATAAACTTTTAAGTTCTTCAAGTTGAACATACCTTCCTGAATATGATGCTCTAAAACACAAAATAGCCAGTTCTTTGTTTATTTTTATAACGAGAAGTACAGAAAATTCCTTTTAATTTTTTAAATATTTGTGTTTTCAACGCCCTTGCCCTTCAAAATACTTTATAATTCTTCGTGAAGTTCATTAAACTTTTCGTACATTCCGCCATTTTTGTTTACGAAAACTTGCCAATCTGTGCTTGCGTGTACAAGCGTTGCCATGACAGCGTGAGATATTTACTGTATCTCACTTTAAAAGTGAGATACAGTGGTATCTCACTTTAACTCGAAATTTTCACTCGAAATTGTGTATTTTCACTCGAAATTGTGTGAAAACACTCCGCCCTGCGGGCGTCGTGTTTCCACACAATTTCTCGTTTTTCCAATTTCCACTCGTGTTGATATAACTGTATATCAACACGGAAAATGTTTTATATTTCTTAAGTATTAACTGGTTGGATAATTATATAGGGCAGTATACATATAGACTAAGTTAATACTGTTGTTAGTGCACAAATTTTTATGTGTGTGCAGTTACGATTGAGGCAAGTAGAATTTTTTTTGAAAAATCAATAATTATATTACAAGAAAAACATATTGTATGACAAACTAAAATCATTATTACATCAAATTTAATTTCAGTACTTAACGTTCGTTCACAACTATCGATAGTAAAATAGTAAATTTGTATTATGAATTATGGAGTTTTAAATGTTTTAAATGTTCTGAATGAATGAGTTCCATTCAGATAGTTCAGTGTCACTCGTTAATGGGGGTGTTGTCGTCAAGCTGCGACTAGCTGCCTCGGTGCAGAGTACTTGAGCTCGGATGAGAGCAAAGGATAGTTTTCTTCTAAGCCAACTCAACACGATAAGCAACTCAAAATTCTTCTTCGTAGCAGGCTTTACTGTCCATGTTTTTTTTGTACTGCCGTTTTTCTCCCGCTCATTGGCGTTGAAGGAATTGTTCAGGGTTTGCCGTCGATGTGTTGCGTTAGGGGTAAAAAAACACGGACATTAAAAATGACTTTTGGCATGCCTGCCTAAAGCCCCCAGCAGCTACATCAACTCTGGCCTCATCACTAGAATTCGCACTGCGAGGAAAGTCTTCACCAGTTTAAAAGGAAAATGGCGGGTTCCGTTGACACATCATAGGCGACCTGTTAATTGCAACTGCAAGTAAATGCCGGATTTGATCATATCGCTGATGAACTAAACCTCCCTTTGGGCTGGAGACTTTTGGAGTGCTACGGAGTTTTATGCGGTACTATAGAAATCTATGTAGTGCTATGCAAGGCCATGGAGACCTGTGGAGTGGGCTATGGAGGTCCATGGGGTGATATGGAGGTCTATAGAGTGCTATGCAGGGTTATAGAGACCTAATATGTAGTGCTGTGCCGAGCAATGGACATCAATGGAGAACTGTACAGAGCTCTATAAAGACGTATGGAGTGCTATGCAGTGCTATGGAGACCTATGCCGTGCTATGCAGGGCTATGGAGTTTTATACAAGGCTATGGAGCCTGGAGGCCAATGGAGGGCCATGGGTACCTATGAAGGTCTATGGAGTGCTATGGCGTCTATGGAGGTCTATGTAGGGAGGTCTAACAAGACCTATGGAGACATGCGGTGACCTTTGGTTATAAAACATCAATAAATGATATTTTAATCAGGATTACACCAAGTCTATACCAATTAACAATTTAGAACTACGATTCCGCTAATTCGCCAGAAGCGCGTGTGCACGCAAGGGCGTTTTCCCCTTCGGTAAATGACCTTATATTATGATTACCGTTACGTTCAAAAACTTTATATTACTGCTACTTCACGTGTTTCTCAACAAAAGGGAGAATGAGATGAAGGTGAGTTCGCGGTTTTCTACCCATAAGTAAAACTTCTTCACCTGTTGTAGTGTGTGGGGTATTCCGGTATATTAACAGGCTCCTGGTGACAACAACATTCACATCTTGTTTAGTGACTCGAGCTTGTGCTATCGCAGACTTCAGAATTTGAACCACTCGTTCAGATTAACCATTCGTTGAAGGTTTGTGATCAGTGGAGGTCCGGTGCATTAATCCATTGTTACGGCAAAACTGCTGAAACTCACTCGCAATGAAGTGTGGTCCATTATCAGAAACCATTATTTCAGGAAGGCCATAACGACTAAATAGATCTCATAGAGCATTGATGGTAGCTGTAGCTTTCGTGGTAGTCTACTGCCACCAACTATATAGTACCAGAAATAGGTTTGAAGGAAATGCCTAAGGGTGTACAGAAGCTTTCATTGCTCAAAACGGATCTTTTTGCACACAAGACAAGCAGATACCGTTTCTTTTCAATATCAGTATATTGGGCCACCAAACGTACGATCTGGAAAGACAATTCATCAGTCTTGTTATTTCTGGACAGGTTTCATGTAATTCCCCCAATACTGCATTCCGACGGGACGCAAAGGTACAACTCTAGCACCCCAAAGAAAACGTCCTTGATAGATGGTCAATTCATCCTGTTTATTTTTGTAAGGCACTACACGGGCATCAAGTCCAAATATGATACTGAATGCTTTTTTTCTCGAGCTGTAAACTATTTCTTTGCGTTTCCTTTAATGTGCACGATGCAAAAGCTATTGGTTAGTGTTTTTCATTGATTACATGCGAAACAACCGCTCCCGCTCCATACGAAGAAGCATCACTGGATAGGACTAAAGGCAAAGTTTCATCGTAATGTACTAATGTTTTGGAATTTAATAGAAGGTTCTTAGCTGCTATTAAAGCAGTTTGTTCAGTTTTTGTTCATCTCCATGGTTCATTTTTCCTAAGGAGGCATAAAACGCAATTAGAACATAATCAGTCTCAGAAATTACTTTAAAGCGACAGCATCTTTTGGAGGAGGTGCATCCCAGACAGCTTCCAATTTATCCATAGTTGGGTGGAGTCCGGCACTGTCGATTAAATGGCCTAAGTATACAACCGAGGATTGAAGAAATTTGCATTTAGTCCTGTTCAACTTGAAACCATATTTAAGTAATCGTTCTGGAAGTTGTGACAAAGTGTTGAATGTCATCCAATCGACTAACAGCTTTTGGAATATCAGTCTATAACCCTTCCATAGTTCTTTGAAATATAGCTGGACCTGAATGAATGCCATTAGGTAATCTTTTAAAAGCAAACAAGCCCATATGGGTGTTGATAAAAAAGACACTTTTAAGAATCCTTTGAGACAGGAATTTTATGATAGGCTTGCTTCAGATCTAATACACTGAATACTGTACAACCTCGTAATGCAGAACGCATGTCTTCTATTTCAGGCATTGGATAGCTTTCAACATTCGCACAAGCATTTTATGTCACACTGAAATCACTATAAACACGAACCTCACTCCGTTATTCTTGCACACAGTTACAATACGAGCTGCACTGGTTGCAGAAGAAACTCTTTCAATGACACCATCCTTTTTCATTTTCTGAAATTTCGTTTTTCATTTTTATTTTCTATTCTTTTTTGTAAGGCATAGGGAACTGGTCTAGCTTTATAGAATTTGACACCTTTTCTTAAAAGAACTACAGGCTCATCTGTGTAACAACCCAGTTGAGGCTCAAACTGTTCATCATGCTGAGAAAAAATTGACTCCAAAGTTTGTTATTATCTGAATATCTTGTACTACAACAGGGACAGGGCAATTGTGATTCAGCTCCAGACAATTTGTTCCAATCTAGCTTAATTTGCCCTAACCAGTTTCTTCCAAATAGAGCTCCACACCCTTGCACACCATGGAGGGTTTAAACGCTACAAGAGTGATTTGGTAATTTAAAATTACAAATTAATGTTAGTCCGTACCTGCGCGAATGGTAGGGACACGTAAGCTTTCTATTCGAGTTTTAATTAACGCAATCTCAAAAATGCCGTTGCTTCACAAAATCATAAGTAAATGTATAGTTCACAATACACCAAAAAATCAACACCAAGTTTGGCGAGGATGGGAGAATATCACAGAAAAAAATCCTATATCCACGCTTGCACGTAATACAAAAATGCCTAAAAAAGCATACGAGGCCCTCAATTCATGCTCTAATTTCGGGCATGTTCACTTTTGGGAAGTCCTACTACAAAAATAAAGAGGAATTTAAGATGCACAAATAAATTATTTAGAAGCGGACGCTGAAAAAAGTATATATGGCTACGTCTGTTAAATCAAACAAATTAGGTTCACATATTTATTGCCGCTGGACCTAGCGACGATTGAGGAACAAAATTATGAAGTAATAAATATAGTTTTGTGAATAAATCTAATCGGAAGAATCGACTCAATTAGCTTAGAAGTTAGCTAAGTTTGTGAACTAGACATCTTTGATTTAATATTATACAAATAATGAATGTTTATGAGTGCAATGGTAAGAATATTTTCATGAGGTGAAAGATTTATTGTTTGAACAATTAATCTTTCACCGAATGAAAATATTCTATTGTACAAATAAAAACATTCATCATTTGTTTTATGTAATACAAGACTATTTTTTTAAACCAATTTATCTGGCATTTAAAACAACACGCATTCGAGTCTTATTTTAGTATTTGGATTATTTCGCATTCATCTCAAGACCGAAACAAGCCTAAAGTAAACTACGAAGACCGTACGAAGAGCTTTTGGACGGATGGGAATTGTGAGAGTGCAATGGAAAAAACTGCACTCCTGGGAGTTCAATGGAACGTTTTCCATTGCACTCTTGGAAAATGGAACTTTTTATTTAATATCACGTGGCCTTAATCAACCAATTAAACGGCCAGAATTTAACGAGGTATTATACAAAGAAAAATCACCAGCGAGTCAACTGACTCATGGAGTAAAAGCGTATGTGCCTTCAAACGCACAGATGCGGATTTCTGTTTCCCGGCTTTCCCTGTTGCTCTACCTTTTAATTGCACTGCTTCAAAACGTTGCAACCATGCAAGTAAAATATTACAATGTGAGAATCGGCTGTTGATTATGACTTGATTTTAACCAACAAAACAAACTAATTTCTGCATATTAAAAGAATGTTAATTACCTTTTTGTATGCTTTGATAGATATGGCAAAGTTTGTATGTCAACAATGTGGCGGTTTAAACAGTTCTTCCATTGAACAAGCCATTGACCACGTCTATTCTCACCGACTTCCAACGAAACCATGTGTTGTTGCCGGATGTGCATATCGGGGAAGAAAGTTAACAAGACACGTCAAAAGCTCTCATCGAGAGCTATGCAACTTTCCTTGCCAACTCTGTAGTAAAAAGTTCGTCTGGAGCCATTCTTTGCGGAGCCATATGCGAAACACAACTAGACATGGAAATTCATGTAAGAAAATTAAGGCGGCTTATTAGAAAACACTGCAAGCGGAGGCAATATTATTCGTTGACACAAATAACTCTTACAGTGAATGCTTGAGCTTCATTTTGAGTGATTGCACAGCTCTATAGCACTATCTCTTTATTTCAAAAGAGTTTCTTAAACATAAGAAAGTCTGCCTATCGAGATGCCACCATGGTTGGCGCCGAGCGAGAAAACTTTTGCCTTAGATAGCCGGAAGTGACATTTTAAGGGTCGTTTTAACTTTTATGACTTCGGTTTCCTGAAACTTTTTGCCCTACCAGTTATCACGATTTGCTCGAGAAAATCGTCATTTTGAATTAAACCCCCAATGGCCTAACAATTGTAGTTACGCCCGTGAAGGCTTGCCATGATAAGTACATAATGCAGAATGAATTGGTGTGTTTCTCGATTGAGCAGCAGTTTTTGTTCATTTATTGAATATACTTCAACTTCATCAAACGAAAGCATAAGTATGGTGACAATAGTTTCAAAAACTTGTTTTATAGTAATTTCGCAAACTTCGACGTTCAACGATTACTGTCTAAGACTGATTGTCATTAATGCTCTCAGAAGGTTCATAATTATGACAATAAAGCTTGTTTTAAATAATTAATTCGAAGATGGACAGGATCACAGGGGGGGGGGGGCTATGCAATGAACTAAACTAAGCTTTATACGTGCACCATAAAAGATTCTATGGCGATGTGCTATTACTTAGACCATCCAGCCATCTTAAAGAAGTACAAATTAATAGACAGCAAAACTGTGGTTTGTGCCATCCGCTACACACCTCAACCTTCGGTAAATAAACACAAACCTCCTCGGATTGGCACTAATTGTAAATTTGCACAATAAAAGCGATGAAATCAGGCAATGTCTATTAAAAGATATCTGCACACTAATGCGTTGATATTTCACTACACTTAACACAATCATACTCTCTAATAATGACATCACATAAAATTTTTGTCAAATAGAGAATATATGTTTTTTAATCTTTTCTAAACAATTTATCCAAAATGTACCGGAGCCATTTTTGTGCGCTTTCCGTCGTAAACAGTTGTTCATCATGGTTACTTGTCGTCTTTACAAACTAAATCTTTCCATATATATGTATATAATCCAGACAGTCTTTCTGTTGTTTTAGTGTCAGCTAAAGTCAGCAGCACTAGTTCAACAAGCATGGGAAACTTCATGTCATTCCACCACGCAATGCCAATGTGGCAAAGTAGTCAACCCTCCGTGTCAACTGCAGGTAAGATATTTTACGGCTGTAAATTTACTTAAATTACTATATTAATTTACATAATTTATTTATAAAATTAATAACAAAGATAATATGGTATTTCGTGAATTTTGGCCCAGTTTACACGCCTCCGGATTCGTTGGTATCCGCAAACATTTTTGCTGCGTTTACAAAATTAACCCGTTCACTCGCATTTGGAGTTGTTGCGTTTTCGATCGTCCACGCGTACCCGAAATTCGATGCTAGAATGCTAGAGTCGCTTGTTGAGTATACGCAGAGCTGTAGCTAGAACGTTAATAGGGGGGGGGGGGGGGGGGGTGTTTATTCATATATTCATGTTCTGCCCGACTAGTTTCTTTTCAAATTGAGAAATTTGAATTTGATTTCAAGAGAAACTAGTCGGGCAGAACATGAATATATGAATAAACACCCCCCTATTAACGTTCTAGCTACGGCTGTGAGTATGTGAATAAATTGGGACAACTGCTATAGCAAGGCTGCGCGTTGGTAGGTGACTTACGCCAACATGTGTGTACAGATTTGTTGCATTTGAAAAGTTTCCACTCTGGGGACCGTTTATGGTTAAAGTGTGTGTGTTTACCGGATACGTGTAGACGCAAGAGGTGACTGCAACAAAATGTTTGCGGATACAAACGATTCCGGATACGTCTGGTACAAGACCTAATTTGGATACAGGGCCCAGCCCTCCGTACAACGGAAAATATCGAAACACTTCTACTAATGGAAGCTGACGCGTTATTTCAGTTGCTAACGTGATCAGCACACGTGGAAACTTCGACCTTGAATGATTACTCTCTAAGACTGACTGTTCATTAATGCTCTCAGAAGGTTCATAATTATGATATTAAATCTATTTTTTAGTATATTTAATAATTAATTAAATTCAAGGATAGACAGGATCACAGGGGGTGGGGTTAGTTCCCCTCCCCATTTCACTGGTTTTTTATTATTTTTTTGGAGGGGCTTCAGCCCCCCTAGCCCCCTCCCCCAGTTCCGCCGCCTATGGAAGAGTAAAACTTTTCCAATTATGAAGAAAACCAGTAGAGCTATGCAATGAACTAAACTAAGCTTTACAAGTGCACCATAAAAGATTCTATGGCGATGTGCTATTATTTAGACTATCGAGCCATCTTAAAGAAATATAAATTAATAGACAGCAAAACTGTGGTTTGTGTCATCCGCTATACACCTCAGCCTTCGGTAAATAAACACAAACCTCCTCGGATTGGCACTAAATTTGCACCCGGGTGTCAAATGTTGTATTAAAAGCGATGAAATCAGGTAATGTCTATTAAATGATATCTGCAGACTAACGCGTTGATATTTCACTACACTTGACACAATCATACTCTTTAATAATGACATCACATAAAATTTTTGTCAAATAGAGAATATATGTTTTTTAATCTTTGCTAAACAATTTATCCAAAATGTACCGGTGCCATTTTTGTGCGCTTTCCGTCGTAAACAGTTTTCATCTTGGTTACTTGTCGTCTTTACAAACTAAATATTTCCATATATATGTATATAATCAAGCTTTGTTGGGGTTTTTTGTGTCAGCTAAAGTCAGCAGCACTAGTTCAACAAGCGTCGGAAACTTCATGTCATCCCACCACGCAATGCCAATGTGCACAAGGAGTCAACCCTCCGTGTCAAATGCAGGTAAGATATTTTAAAGCTGTAAATTTATTTAAATTATTATATCAATTTATATAATTTATTTTTAAAATTAATAACAAAGATAATATGGTATTTCGTAAATTTAGGCCCTGTTCACACGTATCCGGATTCGTTGGTATCCACCCACATTTGGCGTTGTTGCGTTTTCGACCGTCAACGCGTACCCGAAATTCGACGCTAGAACGCTAGAGTCGCTTGTTGAGTATGTGAATAAATTGGGACAACTGCTATAGCAAGGCTGCACGTTGGTAGGCGACTTACGCCAACATGTGTTTTGATACAGATTCGTTGCATTTGAAAAGTTTCCACTCTGGAGACCGTTTATGACCGTTTAAAGTGCGTGTGTTTACCGGATACGTGTGGTACAAGACTAAGGGGTGACTGCAACAAAATGTTTGCGAATACAAACGATTCCGGATACGTGTGGTACTAGTTAACCTGCACCGAAGCACGAGAACCAACGAATAGCCTCATTAACTGAAAGACTTTACCGGTCACATTCGTACGATTGAACGGTTTCTATTGGCTTAGGGCATTTTAATTATCATATTCGTTCTTTAGTTGAGGCATTGTAGTGTTATATTTCTGTGTGATTAGCTTTGAACTCCCGCGCCGGGTATAAATTACTTCAGCGTCTCATGTACGTGCAGGAAACAGTGGTGTACAGCTACTACCAGCTTAAAATAATGAAATTTAATATAATATGAAATTAATCAGAATAATATGAACATCACTAACCATAGCCTAACTCTACTGCCACGCATCGCATAACTGCTTGAGCAGCATTTTTTCACTTTTCAAAAGAACAAAGCCGGTATTTGCGATTAATAGCCCAGTGGGGGCTATCCAAAAATATTCCTATTCTTAATTACATTTTCGTATGCAGCTTGAAGAAATCTCTCATGCCTCACGATATCGTTCGCAATAATTAATGTCCCAGATGGGACCGTTCTCCATATACCGCTCATAAATAACGCCTCTTTCTACCACGCCTATGCACCTTAATTACTTGTCTTGGAAGCATTGTTCAAGTTACGATATACAGGGTCCAGCCCTGGCGGATCAAGCGTAGGTCAAAATAAATTATAGCAGCCCAATTTGAAATTCAAAATAACTTTATAACAATGTAATTGGTTATGAATTTCCAAAGAATAAAATCTTACCAATGAAATTGCTTTGAAGGTGTTTTAAAAGGTAAATATATCCAAGAATGAGCTGTAGTAATTTATTTTGACCTACGCTACATCCGCCCGGTCAGGGTGTCCCAAAAAACCCCAAAAACTATTGAAAATCACCTATTGTTAACATTTGAATGCCCTAGCGCTTGTTAAAAAATTAAAATATCTTTGTAAAGTACGTTTGTTTTGCTCATGGGAATTTACATTTGTAAGTTGTGTCGGAGACTGACAGAACAGATGAGTACATTACCAAATATAGTTACAAATATATAATACATATAGCTAGCATGACGTAAGAAATAGGGAGAGTTTCAGTACTTAAGCGAGGGCGTGATGAAAATTAGGCAGAGTGAGTTGTGAGTGATGGTGATCGCGAGACGTAATCAAACTGTGAACGGGGAGTTTTGTATACTTTTATTTTTTATTAAACTTTATAACTTGTGATTTGTCGAGGACTACTGTTTGGAGGCAACATTCTCGACAGTTGTTTTCTCTAAATCAAATAACCATGCATAAAATTTGATTGCATTTTTAATATGCACTCGTAGGTTTAGTTTTTTTGTCTGGCATAGAAATGGTTAACACTGAGTATTACTATTAATTATGACGGTTACGTCAATACTTTATCCACTCGTGGGTTCAATTTAGTGCTAGGCATTGAAATTCTAACAATAGATCATTTTCAATAGTTTTTGGGACACCCTGTACAAGTGACTTGCTTGCACAACGCCAAGTTAAGTAAATGCTATTGAAAAAGTGAAGAATATGCAAAGTTCAATCTCGTTCCCCGAGCCTGCGATCCCTTGGGAAGGAAACGGAGGCTCTGGGATAATCCGTGATCGACATACAAAAAACTGTATGTCGCCCGTACTGCGAATGCGTTGGAAATAAATAGTTCAATAAGACGAAGGGAAGAAGCTGGTATATAAGTGAGTTCCCAAAACAAGAAGGCAAGATACAAATCGTGTCTTTCCGGTCGACAACAACAGCCTTTACCGCTTCGTATTGACACTCCTTCAATTTGAGATTCTTCTTACCCAGTCGCTCTAACGCTTCGTCCAACACAGAATTAAATAAACTAATATTTTCCACTGACATTAGAAACAAAATAGTAAAAGTACTGTTCCAACGGGTTCCAAAAAGCTTTAGAAAAAGGCTATTACGGCTTATTGAATCGCATGCGCAGTACGGGCGACATACAGTTTTTTGTATGTCGATCACGGATTATCCCAGAGCCTCCGTTTCCTTCCCAAGGGATCGCAGGCTCGGGGAACGAGATTGATGCAAAGTTCTAAAGCCAAGCACTGAATACGAATTCTATGCAGTCTAGGCAATCCACAATGTGTGTTTTGTTTCAGCTAGCGTATACTGTATGTTCTCCTTGCTCAAGAGAGTCCCTGCTCAAAACTTGTTTCGCATATTAAAATGACCAAAGGCGGCAGAATGTGTGAATATTTGGCACGCACATACCTGCGCGGAATCATATCAATTATTTGAATTCATGCATTTGAATGCGAACATTGTTAAGCATGTATAATTGCTGGCTGTTTATGTGACCAACAACATAATATTATTACATACAGTACTGTGAATCTCATAGAAGTTAGCCTAAAAATTTGAGTTTGAACAAAGCGTATAACAACACACACCCGGCATTTTGTGGTAGGTTGGAACGAATGCTATACCATATTTTTAAAATCAACTCGTCATTCGATGCTTGGATTCCTTATCGGATGATCGCATTCGTTCTCTCGTTCGTTCACTTTGGTCGACTCGTACATGTTTACATATGCAAACCAATCAGATTTCCTGATTTCAGTTAAACAATTTGCATACTTGCATATTCGTTCGTTCTCGTGCTTCGGTGCAGGTTAACTACTAGACTTTATTTGCGTACACGGCCCAGCTCTCCGTACAATGTCTTGGAATTAAAAAAAATACAGTCGGATCAACACAATATTGATCAGACTTTGTGCACAATTGAAATTATGTAGGAAAATATCAAAACACTTCTACTAATGGAAGCTGACGCGTTATTTCAGTTGCCGCGTGATCATGCAGCACACGTGGAATATCCTTGACTATAAACGAACCTCGATCCAGAGCAAAGTATTAATGTACGCAGCAAAACTGACCCAATGGGATGGGCAGGTTGCTAAATATTCCGCCAAAACTAAAAATGTTGAGAAAACAAAATGACTTTTAGTCGCTTTCCATCGTTTGGATTTCAACGTTTCGCCTAGAGAATAAGAGAAACATAGAGGAAAAACAAAGAACGACAAAACAGTTTAAAAGCGGTGTTGTATTAAAAGTCGACATGTGAACTCGTTTGTGATATTCGCAATAATTGTTTCACTTGTGTTGATTTTTGCTTGTTGTTTTTGAATAGATATAAAACAATTATTGGTTTCGATTTTCGCATGACATGGCTGCCATGGCTGTATGCCATGGCTGCATTGTTTTTTTCTTATTCAATGGCAACATCGCAGTAATTTTCATGATTGCTTGTGAAATAACACGGTCAATTACTGCAGAATTTTTCAGACCATAGCGAGATGTAATCAGTTTTCTTTCATTAAAGTATTCATTTTTTAGCGCCAACTATTAGTGTGAATTTCCGCAGTCAAGTAACCAACACAGATCTCAACACGTTTATCGCTGATAAACTGCAACCGAATGAACAATTCAACGACGAAATGAAAAATTCTGTAGACAAAATATGCAGCTTTCTCAGGAGCAAAATGTCACCACGTGAAATTATTAAGGTATGTTATTGGTGTACATGGATAATTATTTATTGACAACCTATGTTCATCAAATTGCACAAGATAATTAGCATACAACGTATATAGACTATAAGGGATATTATTTATAGAGTATTATTTACAGAATATATTTCGACATTCTTAATATTGATTTTATAAAGATAATGCCGTCAAATTCATATTAATATACAGTGTGTCCCAGAAAAAAGGCTACCATTTGATGTCAAGCGTTAGCGCCGCACGTTCGAATTTGAATGTTCTAATTCCCTAAGCGGGCCTAAGGAGCCTATTTTGTGTTATTTTGGCAGAACAATTCAATTAATTTGCAACGTAAGCATAAAAAATCTCTGTGTAGCAGAGAATTACGCATTTTTGGGCTCACTTGGGAGTTAAAACAATCAAATTCGAACACTCGACTGTTGCTTGATTTCAAAGGGTAGCCTTTCTTCTGGGACACACTGTAGTTACATTAACTGTGACAAGAAAAAGAATGTACTTCTAAGATATGAAAAGGTGTATATATCTTTTTTATAACCGTGATCATTAGAGTGAGAAGGGGTGATAAGTTGTTGTCGGAGCATTTTTCTTGCTTGCGGATTTGGAAAATAGCCATTGGGTCGGCCGGCACGTTTTGAGTTCTGAGTACTTGAGGTTATTAATTTATGACGCTATTTGGCTTGACAAGTACGATGGTTGAAACACCTTTACCGTTCAAAACTATTAATTGGTTTTCAATTATAGAGTTAGGTGGACAAACAACTAGCACAATATTCTTAGCTCTCTTGGTAGGTACAACGTATGAAAAGAGATGAAAAAAAAAGTAACTTCCCAAATTCTGTGGGTAAAACTCCGATCACGTCTTAAACATTTATTAATAAAATGCACTCTAAGTACTTTGCCTCAAGTGGCTTTAAATTTCACCGTATTTAATGCAACCTTTATTTTGCCGTATGTCGTTACGACATTTAACTTATTCACTAAACATAAAGCCGACATTTTCAAAAGTATTTGAGCCATTTGAAATATCAACGAAATATGGGAATTATTGGAATTGGTTCGACAGCCCGCCCGTACAAGACCACGTTAGTATAATTCTTTGATGCTTAAACCTTTGTGTACAACATTTTAGGGAGGTTCAATGGGCAAAGGAACGGCTATTAAAAGAAAGTCTGATATTGATCTTATTCTCGTTCTAAACGAAGTAGAAAGCGCTGAAGATCTTAAAGAAAAACTGCCCAGTATTACACAAGAAATCAGTGATATGTTAAAAGAAAATGCAGAAAGTTTGACCATTCTACGGAATACCATATTGGAAAAAAAATTCCTCGTGAAGTTCACTGTAAAAGGCACGAATGAAAATATAGATGTTGATCTTCTTCCAAGCTTTCATTTTGACGGTATGTACCTGAAGTATCTTTATGTTGGTAAACACAAGTGCGCTCAATACTGTACAATAAGTACTTTTTGAAAAGAATTATTTAAACTGAGTCACAAAAAGGCAGAGCCGTGGGTTTTATTTTATAAATAAAAGATAAAAACTACCCGTAATATTGTTTCGACCAAAATTTGATAGAGATTGGTGCAGTGATTACCGGTAATGTGGACATATCATACATAAATTGTGGTCATGGCATTGCACCAAGTAATTATTTTTTGCTGTTTGTACAATGTACACGGCAAAAAATAAGCGATCTGTTCAGAGCTGATGAAAAAAGCCTTGAATGATGTTTTGTTGTCAACATCGTTCATTGTTGTCAGCAATATTGTTCAGCATTGTTACGCCTGATTGCGGGCTAATTCAGGCTCAACAATGCTGAACAATACTTTTGACAACGTGGAACAATGTTGGCAGCAAAACATTGTTCAATGCTGTTTTTTATCAACCCTTGACAGGTGGCTCATGACTGAATCCACATGATAAAATTTGTCATTATAGATCTTCATAATCTCTACGAGAAAATGATCAATGATGAAAAGCACGAGGATTATTACAGTGCATCGCTGGTAAAGCAGCAGGTATAAAATGGTCGAAGGTGTAGATAATAGCAAACGAATTATGGAAAACATGAAAATCAATAGGTGGTGATTGTTGTCCCGGTAAAGGCTACGATAAACTAACTGGAAACTAAATGGAAACACTAACAACTGATATATCTAGAACCAACTGTCAACTACGCACCAACAAGCGCAGAATGTTATAAAATGCACCTACAAGTAGAAAACGAATACATTAAATAGGAAAATTATCAAAGCTAACACTTTATGGATATAAACCTCATAAAGTTCTAAGAATATTCTGTAGGGATTGTGAAAACTATCCGTAAGTTACAAAAGACTGCGCATGTTGCGGATATTTGGGCTGCCGTAAATCATGTGTTTCATCGTTTCCCTTGTTTTAAGTCGTTCTCCCCGCAATCAGTTTCGGCCAAGCCAATGTGTAAAACCTTATTAAGTTGTCTGTCATTCTTGATAGGTTGAGTTCGTGTCCAAATACCCAGCCAATGTCAAAAACTTGATTCGCTTGGTGAAATACTGGAAGAAAGAAATGGTCCCATCCAGGGAAGATCGACAAATCCCAAACTCCTATCTAATGGAATTGATCACAATTCATCTTTGGGAGAACAATCAAACCGAAACTGGAAGGTTTGATACACTGAAGGCGTTTCACCGCGTCATGAAAGCTTTACAAGACTACAAATCTTTAAATGCTCTTTGGAGCACAAATTATAGTCAGGCTATGATACCAAACAAGGTTAAGAAAAGGTACAGATCATATCAAAATATTCAAATCTACGCTGCCACATTGCCTGCAAGAGTTGAATTGATGCTGTTAATAGCGCCTAAAACCCCCCAACCTCCTCCCAGGCTCTCTTCTCTACGCTCCTCGCTGGAGGAAGAGACCGCTGTGAACGCTAGTCACGTGGCTTAAAGATTTTTGAAGCCATATTTAAGTGGCTCCCAAAATCTGGGCGCCATTTGACCAGCATATTTTACATTCGAGTTAAATTCGAGCAATTGTTTAATAATACGAATAATTATCGCATATATTGCATCAGTAACTTGTATAATGACGTTTTTAGGCAAGTCAGTTGACGTTTGTAGAGTGCGGTTTATGTGAAAACATGTTCTGTTAAAGCAAATGTTAGTTGAATTTCGTGTCTTCGCGATGTCACGCTTAAAATTAAAGTGAAATACAGATATTATCAGTCTAAGCAAACGAAGACGACATCCTTGTCATGACTGTTGATAGTTTTGAAAGAGGAATTTTAAAAGCGCGTGTACATTTGCGACTTAAGTTGCAAATTTGTACAATAACATCGAAGCCATGCCCTAGCAACACCAATTAACTCGCCTAGAAAAATCATAATGCAACTGTCGCAAGGTATATAGTTAATTACTCTCTTTAAACAGTCTTTTCAATTTCGTTGTAATCAATGGTGAAAGCAGGCTTCCCAGTAATTCGGAATAATAAGCCAAGCCGTCATTAGTACTATTATTAAACAGCAAAGAAAACAAAAAGCAAGTATACAAAGGCAATAAGACAGAAGATATATTGCAACACAATCATCCAAATAAACTAGATTTGAAAAAGAAGCTCTCAACTCTTTAATCAACTTTATATCTTCAATTGAACTTTGGACACGAAGCGTTTTGGATACCGCAGTGAGGTTAATGTTTGCATCTACAAAATATACATATGGTAACAATATATATACAACAATACATATGGTATGTTTTCTAGGCCGTTGGTAATGGATCCTGCAAATCCTCTGAACAACGTATGCAGCGAATTTGACTGGGAGGAAATTGGAAGGGCGGCAAAACAAGTGCTGGATAGCTCCATGTTGCGCGGAGTCACATCATCTACCTGGAACTAATTATTCAAAACTCAAACAATAAAACAAAACATTTTGAGGCATGATCACCCACAATGCAATGCATAATAAGCATATATATCAATATAACCAATGTAATTGGTGATTTTAGGCATTTTATTAAACGAAAGCGCAGTGATTGAATTAACGACCCATGCAAGGTTTCGACACTCCAGTTTAGTGTTTTCATCACGGGTGATCTGATGGTGAAAAAAACTCCTGACATTATTCTGCCAAAAGGACGTCATCTGCCAAAAAGATGTAAATACACTTATGGCAAGTAGCTGCCGTCATCACTGTGCTGGGTACACGATTTGATATGCGTTCAGCCATAGCGATTGTTATTTATTTGTTAGTGGTAATGGTTTTGGAATCATCCCACGCAATGTTATGGCCCTTTAATGTTCTTTCAGACGTGCGCAAAACTGACATCTTTTACCCAGATATACTTTCCCCCATGGTATAGAGCGTACAGCATGCAATCTATACGTAGCGAACGCATTCGTTAAATAAAACCAGTACGGCAGTTAATATGTTACCCTACACAAATTTATCACCGCAAAGCTTTCGATCCATAAAAAACTTCATGAAGATCCCAGGCTACGGATCAAAAGCTTTGCTATATTACTAAATTTACGCTGTGTTTCCATAAAATTATAGTGATTAAAACTTATATATATATATATATATACATGAGAGAATTTTTTATGGTAAACGAAAATATCAATAGAGGTATGATGGAGGATATATTTCCACTTATTACACCGAGCGTGTTATACACTTTAGCTATAAACATAGTGTTGCATAATTAAAATTTTTATGTATATTCGTTTTACATTTTTTTATATATTCGTTTTACAGTTATCAGAAAATCACGTGATTATCATATGGTTATCTGAAGCAATTAACCAACCAAAATTCACGTAGCAGCTTTCACAGTGTATCATAACATCAATAAAGTTGCATGTCACATACGCAATTATTTTACACAAACTAAGATATTTATACATGTGGCTATTATTGTTACATGTGCTACCATTGCTGTATATTATCTTGACATTCTTGTGGCTCAAATAATAATCATTCCATGAACGGCCGAAGCATAATATGAAAGTATATCAGTATACACTGGCATACCCATACTGGATAAGTAGGTTATTGAACGAATTCCCAAGTTGGTTTTTCAAAAGAACCAAAGGTCTTCCGTGTCCGCCAGTGCCTTTAAATTCTACATCGACCAACACTTTGTTCCCGTCCAAGCTATTCTGAATTTGATATTCCGTGAACGGCTGGCTGCTCTGCGGAAAGCTGGCTGGGTTTTTACCAAGGCTTAACCAAACTAGAAAATCCCGCGCCTTCTTTGCCCTCAAACCCGTGCCCAGTTCTGGAGTGTTTATGCCAACCAAACGACATTTGAACCGCTCAAAACGCCCATTTCGATGAATACCAAGTCGCAGGTGCAATGTCGCCATCATGAACGCTGATAACCTTGGCTTTCACAGCTCCAGACGACGGAGCAGATATTTGAAATATCTTTCTCACAGGATATCAACATTAACGATTCCAGTCGTTGTTCCGTCATTGTCGTTCTCAGGCGTGTCTTGATTAGCTTGAGTCTGCTAAACGTTCGCTCATCTTTAGCCACTGTTACAGGCGCCGTCACGAGACGTCTGTACGCTTTGTTGGTAAGCGGAAATGCTGACTAAAAAACTTCACAGAGTTTGCTCACTTTAGCGACGGTGTCCAGCTTCTCATTTATCTCACGTTCGTGCGTCAGTGCATGACAAACAAAGTTGTCAAATTCTGCATGCAAAACAAAAGGATCTACTGGCATGTTTGAGGGAAAGAGACTAACAAGTTCTTGGACATCCTGAAACTTGGGATTCTTCAGTGGTGGTTGCAACACAGTTGCAAGTGGTTTAAAGGCTTCAAAGCACTGGATCAGATTGTCACCCAACTGAACAATTTGTATATCGAGCACGGTTTTGAATTCTCGCCGGTAAAACTGCATCATTGTTAGCGTCACTTGCGAATCGGGATTGTCATCGATCCTACTTGGTGGTCTTCTCACGCGATATTTGCGATTAAATTCAGCTTCAGGATCACCGCCTAACTTACGTGCATACGCAATACCGGCATGAATTTCGGCATCCATGGCATGAGAGTCTTCGTTGATTCTCCTGAGGCTATCAACCGTCGCTTTGGTAATGGTCATAGCATCTACTATGTTCAATTCTTCTGCTTGTAGCGCTTCCGTCATCTGCTTGGTTTTGGGCATGATATTCTTCATAAACATCATCGACAAAACGAAATCTATTCACATCATTTTATCACAAAGGCTTCTCGCAGTAACCTTTGTGCTGGTGTCAAAGTCCCCAGAATTCTGAATGGCGGAAAAAGTGTTCATTATTACCTCGTAGCTTGTCCAAACTGCATGTATAGATTCTGCTCGATTTGTCCACCTTATTTTTGACAGATTTCTCAGCTTTAGGGCGTTCTCCACTTTTTTAATGTTCTCCTCCAATTGTCCATGCCTAAAATTAGAATTTGAATTAAATAAAAGCAAAATTACTTCGCAGACTTCTTAAGAGGCATCTTTAGAAAATACTTTCATTTATTTTTTATTCGCAACACTAAGCATCAATTGCAGAAGTAAAGAATTACAAACAAGGATTATTTCATTTACCTACCGTTTAGTACTGCTCGAAAAAAATACATATAAACTTTCGAGGATATTGAACATTTCTTTTACGATAACACTTGCGTCGCAACTGTGCTCCACCACTGTATTAGTTCTGTGACCTTGACAAGGAACGTATGGAATGTTTTTATTCAATTTTTCCTGGAGCTTTTGTTGAGCGCCTTTAAATTGACCAGACATCGAGGTAGTAAAGTCATATGACTGAAAACAAAGCTCGTTTGTGTCCAGTGTTTGACTGTTTAATGTTGTGATAATCTCATCTGCAGTTCCTGCCCCCGTCTTCGATGTGGTGCTCTTCATGCACAGAAGTCGTTCGTTTGCGTCACCGTTTTCGTTTACGTATCTGCATACGACCGCCAGCTGATCTTTTCTAGACAAATCAGGAGTGGTATCTGCAGAAACGCTAAACATGTTCGCATCCTTTTTCTCCTTCACTACTTGACGTCGGACATCTTCTGCTAGTAAATGAATCATTTCATTCTGGGATTCTGGAGACATGTACGTTACATGATATTTGCGCGATCGCTCGGTTTTTATCCACCTTTCAAGCAAAGGGCAGTGTCTCGAAACCAGTCTAACAATCTGACAAAAGTTCCCGTCGTTTTACTTTCCATCACCTCGAAATGCCATGTTTTGACGAGCCAGTGTATTGACAATATCCAGCAAGATTTTTATAATTTCTTTATTTTCCAGTTTGTCCTTTGCTTCTTGAATCTTGGAATTTCGTAAAGCTTTGTCAAGCATAGCATCTACGTGGCTTAAAGGCTTACAAAAGCTCACATATGCACTTAAAGCCTGTTTGTGACTTTCCGAACTAAAATGCTCCGCAAGTTTGCCCTTTTTGTCTGCCCCTCTGCTCCTCATCTTCTCCCATGCTGAAACACCCGTTTCACACCAAGCAGGGTCCTGGCCTTCTTTGTGGAACAAGGAGCAGATGAAACAAAACGCTGCATCTTTGGCTACGCTATATTCGAGGTGCGGATATTCATTATACCAACTCGCACTAAACTGTCTTTGTTTGGAAGTAGAGATGCTTTGTTTCTGCGGAAACTTTGAAAGTTTTGGTTGTTGTGGGCCTTGTGCAATTAGGTACTTTTTCTGATTAGCACTCAGATTATGACATCTTAGCCAGGGGTCGCTACTTGGTAAAGATGTACATTGTTGGGTTTCAGTCACGTTACCAGCCTGCTCTTCATGCCGTTGCAAAGCATTTTCTGATACTTTTAAAAGCATGGTGACATTTGCTTGAATTTTTGTGGCTATAGTAACACTTTGTGCCAGGAATTCTTTGATGTTGAGGCAGGTTGATACTTTGCATTTCAAGGATAATGCATTTGCTTCTTCTAAATCACTAACAAGATACGCTAGTGCGTCTGCACAGGTCAGCCAGGTGTCTGAGTCCTCTGATTTTTCGTCCTTATAACAATGTGAAATATATTAGGTATTAAATAAGTCAAGATGCAAAACGAACATGCCAGTTTTTCATTAACAACTGTTTACCTCATCCTCACATGCTCCTCCCAAAACAACTGGCTCATGGAGTTGTTGAGATGCCAATTCAAATTCTATGAACGAGGGTAAAGGTACTGATTCTCTTGGTTCCTTCTCTTTCTCTAACTGGTTAACTATATTTTCTTCTTCCTTTGAGAGCAAAGAACAATGGCTACGGTCAATACATTTCTAGCGTTCTCTTATTGATTCCATCCATACACAGCAAAAAATGAACAACCTGTTCTGGCCTGATGAAAACAGCTATGAACAATGTCTTGCTGCCCACATTGTTCAATGTTGTCAACAATATTGATTCCATCCATACACAGCAAAAAATGAACAACCTGTTCTGGCCTGATGAAAACAGCTATGAACAATGTCTTGCTGCCCACATTGTTCAATGTTGTCAACAATATTGTTCAACATTGTTACACCTGATTGAAGGCTAATTCAGGCTCAACAATATTGAACAATATTGTTGACAACATTGAACAATGTGGGCAGCAAAACATTGTTCATTGCAGTTTTCATCAGCCCAGAACAGGTTGTTCATTTTTTGCCGTGTATCACACATGAAAGTATTATGTTAGAAATGTACGAGTGTATTCTCGTTATTGCCTGCCTTACCTCTAGCCGTTTTTCAAAATTCTCGAAATTCTCATTATCTTCACTCAGCACATTTCCTTCTCTGCTCCCTGTAACTTTTGAAGATTTAGCAGGTAAATCCTCTACTTGGAGTTGAAGATTCAGATGTCCTACGTCTTGGCGGAGGTCTGGAACAGTCTAGTAACATAGTTATATAATCATCTCAAAATGCCACATTTGGATGATTTAATTATAATAAATTTACGAATGAAAAAACAAGATATATGAAACACTACATTAGCACATTTGTCATTAAATTTACCACCTGTCCTGACGCAGAACTGGTTTCCTTTCGTTGTACCTGCACGCTTTGTTTCCTTTTGGCTGCTTGGAATGGGTTTTTTGCCGCCCCAAGTACTTAGTATGGGACGTGTTTATTTTCCTTTAGATACAGTGGATGGTATTTTCGATTGTGTTCCAATCTGTAGTCGTCGTCGAAAGTTCTGTTACATACTGAACATTTAATTTTGTACCTTTTCCTTTTTCTTGAAGTTGAAATGCTACTCATTTTAGATTTTTAGTGCTTTCAAAAAAAGATTTACGCGTTGTTGACTACATGAATTTTTGCGCGTGTATGCAAATCAAAATATTTAAAATAGGGTGGTCAGCGAACGTCAACAAGACAGTTACTTTATGTAAGCTTTATAATTCATAACATAAGTCTGAATTTTAAATTTAATAGGTGTTAGCAATTTTTTTATCGTCCATTATTCTTCATTTGCCGACAGGCTTGTGATTTGCCGACAAAGTTTTTTAGGGGGGGTGTCACACCCCCCACACCCCCCAGTCGCTACGGCCCTGTCAGGTTCATAAGTATGTATGAAGTGATTCACATCGGTAGTTACTGCTCCTGCCCTGGATTTGAAGAGTAAACAAAGATCGGAAATATGTCTCTTCTGAACTCGAGTGGCAGAATGTTGAGCTTTTTAACCTGTCTGCATACTTTAGATTTTGTGGATAGCTTAGAATGTATTTTGTAGCTCTCCGCTGGACATTTTCAATTAGTTGCCGATGTTTAACAGTGTAAGACGACCAAAGGTTACTCGCATATTCTAGTATAGGCCTCACAAGTGCGCAAAATAGAATTTTTTTAACCTTAGGATCATTAGATTTTTTAAGCATTCGCTTGATGAGCCCTAGAGTCTTGTTAGCTTTCGCCACGATCACTTCAATATGTTTCGACCATGACAGATCACACGACACTATTAGCCCAAGATCCTTCACACATGACACGCATTCCAATTGATGATCATCCAGTTCATATTCAGCTGACGTTTTGAATTTCTTTCGTGATACATGCAGTACTTGACATTTTGACTTATTGAATTTTATCCCCTTGTCGAGACTCCATTTTTGTAAGCTGTTGAAGTCGGCTTGGAGATCGTTTTTTGCACCAGGCAGGTCAATGGGTTTGAACAGTTTTGTGGCATCAGCAAGTAGAGCAACTGAAGATTGGGAGTGGACGTAGCTTGGGATATCGTTCACGTAAACCCGGAACAAGGGCGGACCAAGTATCGAACCCTGAGAAATTTTACTTTCGAAATTTTGGAGATTGGAATTTTTTTGAGTATTTTTAACGACGACGTCAGACAACTTGTATGCGAAGTTCCTTTTAAGTGTAATACAGTGGCGTGATCAGCAACTTGCACTTTCGTTTTCGATTGGACAAAAGGGAATTTCCCGGATATATATATATGCGTCTGAATTTCCTTGCACTTAGCAGAATTTCTTCTTTCAATCAAATTTAAGTCACAAAAGAAGATAAGAACAAAATTAACTTATTTTCATTCATTTTAGCACACATAGTAAGACTTCATAGTAAGAAACTCCCAACAGATGGTGCGAATATAACACGGGGAATTACCATGACGTAATACTAACCAACTGAATATATTGTATATACGAATTATAGAGCAGATTCAACGTCTGTTTCGGCTGCGCTATTTTGTGCTTCTCAGGTAAGTTCGTAAATGTCTCACTAACTTACTTCAACTTAAGTTGGTATAATTTTATATGTTTTGATTGACTTTCAAGCTTACCTATTTGCGCGGATAATCTGTTTATACTGCATGACCGACAAACATCAATTTATCATAATATAAACTACATTAACAAATTCGACTCAATCTTAACGCACTCTGCGTTTCGCTTAACACCGTTACGGAACGATATTTCAAACGAATTGCGTTCTATGACATCGTCCTCGTAGCATGTTTAACAAGACTTTTCAGAAATGAGGGAGAGATTTAAAATCAATGAATGAAAAGCGCGAAGCAAAATACAATAAAAGAGAGGTCGATAATTCTCATTGGGGGTGATGTAAAACTAAATAGATGAAAATTCCATTTTTTTGAAGAAAATGTGTTTACCTATTGAGTTATGATTATTCGTGGTTGTACATTCCTGTACAATACAATACATCTCTCGAATATATTATATATACATTATAACGTTTCTAAACCTTGACTTTGTATTGACAGTAGTCAGGTCGCCATCTTTGCTTACCTGCCTCGTGGTCCATAATTTATGTCATAACTAATTAATAATAAATTATGCTAAACACTATATCCCTCCTCTTCTCAGAGTTTTTCTAAAGTTGTGTTATTTGTTAGTTAATTACTATGATTATTAATTCTAGTTAGTAAATAATGAAATATAATATTAACGTTCGGACAATTTGTATTGTCTCACAAGTTAGAGAACTGTCAATGTCAGTTGTGAATTGAAATAACGTTTTAAAATTTCAACTTTCATACCAGTTTGGTAATCTTCTGGCTCTTCTTGGATATCGTGGTTCCACTCTCTGTTCTTGATATCTGTTGTGATGGTTATCTTCATTGACGTCATTGTTATCTTGCTCTTCATGTTGATCCCTACACACGTAAAAACGCACAAGTTGCTACAGACCTGTAAACAAGTTGTAACAAGTCTGTTCACAAGTTGTTGACAAAATGTATTCGCACTGCTTGTTCCGAATTTGTTGGAACAAGTTTGGAACAAGCTGTTGACAAATTGTAACAAGCTTGTTGGGACTATCAGACCTGTTACAAGATTGTTCCAACAAGACTGATGCAGCATGATATAACAATATTGTTACAGCCTTGTGTTATCAATCTTGTAACAAACTTGCTACAACAGGATTGTATCAGAGTTGTTAGAACAACCTTGTAACAAGTCTGATATTTTCGTCAAGCTTGTTACAAGTTGTCAACAAGTTTGGAACAACTTGTTGACAACTTTGGAACAAGCAGTGCGAACACATCTTGTTGACGGCTTGTCTGCAGACTTGGTACAAGTTGTGAGATTTTTACGTGTGTACATCCTATCTCGTCATCTTCGGACTGAACTTTCTTTGTTTTAATAGGCTTGAAAAATGATTGGTTTCTGGTAATCGTGAATCCTGGTCTTTCTGCGGTAATCATTGTCCCTTTTATTTTCGTGATCCGTAACGATTTTGGATCAAAGTTGGGTGTGAACTTATTGTGTGTTTTGTTGTTGGATTAGCACATAGTCACCTATGTTCATGGTTGTTTGTTTACTTTGTCTGCGTTGATCTGCATATTCTTTCATACGTTGTCGTTGTTGTTTATCGCGATATTCGACGGATTTGTCAAGAGCGTTTTTATTGATCTTAGTATCGACCTGCGGTAATTTCGTGCGAGTGTTTCTACCAAACATAAGTGTGGCTGGCGCAACATTAGTTGTGGTATGAGGAGTAGCTCTGTAATCTAACAAAAAGTCGTGCATTGTACGACGCCAATTTTGCTTTTGTGGATGAGCAGTACGGATAGCCTTCATCAATGGTTTCATGAACGTCTCACTTTCATTTGCTTGTGGCCATAGTGGGGTGATTGTTCTGTGTCGAATGCCGTTTGCATCCATGAATTTCTTTATTTCTCTACTTTTAAATGGTGGGCCGTTATCAGAAATCACTTCTTTTGGTAATCCAAAGGTGGCAAAAATCTCGTCTAAACACGAAATTAGATTAGTTTTCTTCATAATTTTTGTGACTGGGTACCGAGAACGTCCGTCAATCAGCACAAAAAGTGTTTCTTTGAGTATTTCACGCAGTTGCAGATCTGTGGTGCTTTTGGACGTCCTGTGGCTTGGCATAATATGCAAGCATCAATTTCAGCTTTGACAAGTGAGTCAATCAAAGGGAACCAAATTTTTTCTTGCATTAAGCTTTTTGTTTGCCCTATTCCTTGATGGCCAACATGAGCCAAACGTATGGCATTAGCGCGTAAGGTTTTAGGAACGACAATGCGTGTGCCACGTGTAGAATGAGATTTTTGTCATATATGAGAAACAGTAGGTTCATCTTTGACATTACGGAGTAACATTAGTTCGCGAAGATCAACGTGAGTTTGGTGCCCAAAATTTTCGGTATCTAGCATGTGCCATAAGTTTTGTTTTATCACGTGTGCAGCTTGTTGTAAAGCTGGATCATTTTGTGTTGCATTTTTGACTTGTTGAAGGGTGATAGCCTTTGGAGTTGCTGATTCAGCAATAAACTGAATACACTATTCTGAGTTCTCACTGTCGTGGGATTTCGTACGTGGCATGTGCACGGTTTATGGGATGTCTAGACATATAATCGGACGGGTTATCGTGTCCAGGGCGATAGCGAATTTGGAAATCATGACTGTAGGCGTAAACGCCAGCGTTCTAAACGTGCAGGGCAATTTGAGTTGGGATTCTCGAAAATTGATACTAATGGTTTGTGGTCTGAGTATATCGTAAAGTGAATTCCATATAAAAATAATCGAAAATGTTCACATACGAAAACAACAGCTATGCCTCACGCTCTGTCTGGCTGTATCTTCTCTCTACCTCAGTGAGTGAACGACTGCCATATGCAACAACAGTTTCGTCATTTTTGTTGAGGGTGTGTTGTATTAGTATTACTCCTAAGCCAGTGGGGGATTTTAAAGATTTTATTGCTTCAATCTTTTTTGGACAAGGAGATATGGACAGATATACCATTTCTTGAGAACACATGACCATAAAATGCTCACCATTTCTCACATTTTTCACCATTGAATCTCAATTTTTTATCTGCACGCTTTAAAACAGACTCCAATGTCGAGTCATGTTCATGTTGCGTTTTTGCAAAAACTAGTATATCATCACTAATGTTCAAACAACCTTTCATATCTTGAATCCTGGTCTAAATTACATTTTGGAAAATCTCAGCAGCACTATTCGTACCAAAATTTAACGCTTATATCTTTTAAGACCTTCATGGATTGCAAATGTTATGTTACGTGAGTCTTCGTCTAACTCAAGTTGGTGGTAACCGGAGCTTAAATCCAATTTTGAGAAATATGCAGCACCATTTAGTTTTTCAATTAAATCTTCAGTGGTGGGAGAAGGATGCCGTTCACGTAAAATGGCTTCAATGGGTATACACGCATATCAATACAAAGGCCTGGTCTGGATTGTTAGGTTTTGGGAAACACACAATAGGAGATACCCAGGAGGTACAGTAGGGCCTCTTACACTTTCAATGATATCTAATGATTCGAGACGCCGCAGTTCTTTAGATAGTTTGTCTCTCATAGTAAACGGAATTCTGCGAGCTTTTTGAATGGTGGGTTGGACAGCTTTATCAACATGAAAATAAACTTTGTAATCAGGGATTCTGCGAATTCCTTGGAACAAATGATCATACTTTGAAAATAGAGATCTCAATCTTTTAGGTCGTGATTTGGTGTCAGGAGAAGTATTTCGGGGAATCTCTGGAGTTTTAGGTTGAAAAGTGACATTTGATACCCTATTTAACTTTAATATACCCAGATCAATGACAGTGTCTCCACTTAATAGACAATCAGCATCACTGTTTAGGATATAAAACCGTGCTAATGTAATTTTATTGCCGGATTCAACTGCAGCTTCGAAATAACCTGTGATATTTAGAGCTGTTTTGGTGACATAAGCAAAAAGTTTTATTTTGCTTCTCATCAATTTGATATTATACTCCGGCGTGTCACTTTGGCAAATGTATTATTGTCAATAATGTTTACACTAGCACCAGAGTCAATGTTTGTACGAATAGTTACGTCATTGATTTTGACATGGGTATAAAATTTGCCTTTGCGAGATACATTGTTAACATCATGAACAAGTTCTTGTGTTGGGGAAGTGACAATGGTGGTTAGAGTGACTTTGGGATAACGGGTATCTTTGTTAATAGTATAAACGTATTCATCAGAACTTGAACTGTCACCTTGTTCGTCGACTTGTTTCACCTGTGCCGTGGTCTTCGCTTATTGAATTTTGGTGGAGAGTCGCGTTCGTGCTGCGCATTCTTTGCAGACGACCGCGATTTACAGCATCGTGCGAAGTGGTTTTGTTTGTGACAGTGGTTAGCTACATGTTTTTTTTTTCTTTTGCAGGGGAGTCATTTACGTGTGGCCAGCTTAATCCAGAATAAAAACATGTTTTCTTAGGCGTTGTGATACCCGAATTTCGTCGTAAGACGTTGATATCTTCCGATGATCTTTCATTTATATGTTTCTCAATTCCGCTTGTGTCTTCTTTAACAGCTTCAAGTGTGCGTCCATAGTCTAACAGTTCAGCTTATGTCAGTTTCGGATGTTGAAAGGCATATCTTCGCAGTTGTTTAGAACTTGTTCCTAGTTCAATCTGAGCTTTAATTTCACCGTTGTTGTTCGACATTTTCACGATTCTCAGCGTCAACAGGGGCGAACTCAGGTAAACTAGTTGCCATTTTGCTGTAATCATCTGGAGTTTAAAAAGATCCTCGTCGCCAATATGATCATGTTTCTAAACTTTGACTTTGTACTTACAGTAGTCAGGTCGCCATCTTTGCTTACCTGCCTTGTGGTCCATAATTTATGTCATGACCAACTAATATAAATTATGCTAAATACTATATACATGACAATAATCGCATCTGAACGAGTATAATAAACAATTATTGAATGAGGTCGAGCAGGATATCAGGAATTATTATTAGGCAGAGGTTTGTGCTATCTGCAGAAGCCGAAGGCTGAGGCAGATAACACAAACGGAGACCTTAATAATTCTTCATATCCTGCGAGAACCGAATTCAATAATTGTTTTATTATTTTTTGAAAATATTTTAAACTCAGTTTCAATGCTTGTTTTGTAAGTAAGAAGACACAAGCTGCTAATAATGGAGCAGCATGAAATTGTTCGGAAATTTTAATAGGCCAATCAGACTACAAAAAAAAAATTCTAAAAAAAATTGTCAGTCAAGGTCAGTTACAAGGTCAGTCAATATACGACGAAATTTATTTTATTTTACAAGTTTTTTTTAATGTCGTATATTTATTTTCAACCCCTAATTTGGGCAACTACCAAGCGGATTTGACGATTTCACTTTAAGCTCTTAACCAATCAAAACTATACCAGTTAATTTATTTTTTTACAATTGCAAGATTTGAATAATTTGTTTGCAAGATTTCAATAATTTGGCTTCATTCGTTTGGAAATAAGAAACCAAAGACAATGGCACATTCAGGTAAGAGATTCTTCCTAAAATCATTGAATATTGACAAAATGAATCATAGTATTTCCTTTCCTCCGCCTAATTTTTTTATCATATGACATGATTTCACTATTTCTCAGGAGAGGGGTGGCGTTTCCATACACATCATTTTGCAGAGTTCGCACTATGCCAGCAATGCGTATTGCAGCAGAAATTTAACAAATACCTTTTTTTCTTCTAACGCCAGCAAAAACAGTGAATTTCCGCCGTCCAGTTACGACCACAGAGCTCAACAGGTTTATTAATAATAACCTGCAACCGACAGACGAATTCAATCGAGAAATGAATAGATCCGTTGACAGGATATGCAGTTTTCTCAGGGAACACTTGTGGCCAGTTGAAATCGTTAAGGTATAATCTATTATATATGGATGTTCAAATTTTTTACGGTCCAATGAGAAACAAGAAATGTGCTCTGCAGCGTATGTGAATATCCTTATATGCATCAGATGATTTACAGCTCGAACACTAGGCAAACCGAGGCCGCTTGTGCATATTTTACATCAGCAAAAGTCAAAAACACACTCTGAAGTATATATTCATCAGTATTTAATTTTGGGTCTTTGGTTCAGTATATAACCGGATGAAGTTTATGAATCAGAATAACCCGCAGGTGATTGGTTCGGTTTAATTCAAAAACATCAAAAATATGCAAAAGCGATCAGTCGGTTTGTAATGAAGAGCACGTACAAACACATGTAACAGCTGCACTAACAGAAACTGATTGTTTCGCAGATCTTGTGGCACATCACATTGCTATACATAGCATTGAGTTATAAACAGCGGTGACATAGTTATAAGTGTTTGAGCCAGGTACATGACTGTGTATAACATTTTAGGGAGGTTCAATGCGAAAAGGAACGGCCATTAAAGGAAAATCCGATATTGATCTTGTTCTTGTCCTAAACGAAGTAAGAAGCGCTCAAGATCTTAAAAGACAACTTCCATATATTAAACTGAAAATTCTCAACATGTTAAGAGGAAATGCAGGGAGTTTGACGATTTTGCCACATTCCATATCGACAACACAATTCTCAGTGAAGTTCAGCGTGCAAGGCACGCGTGAAAAAATAGATGTTGATCCTCTACCAACCTTTTATATCAATGGTATGTACATGAAGTATCTCAACGTGAGTATAACTTTGATATTTTATACTCAATGACATTTCCAAACACAAGGGAGCGCTCAATACCACAAGTGAGCGAGAATTTAGAACAGCTGCATTTTTTGCGAAACTTGGATACAAACTACCAGAACTTTGTCTGCTAATGTTGTCTTACTCTTTCTACTAATTTGAGATTTGTATACTCATTGCCGGTAATATGGAGCAAATTGAAGAGTATATCATACATAGCTAACTTGTTTTTGTGAACATACCACAAAGTTGTTAATTTTTTCTGAATATTCTTGGGTTTTACTTAACCATTATGCCGTGAATCTGCGACGGGGTAAACTTCATTTGTACTGGTGGTTATGCTGTACTGAAGTGATCAATGCAATTGCACATTTTTGCTAGCAAACACGAGGCTAACACAAATTTTGAACTTTGAGTTCGCTCTGATGACTGTGGCTTTATTTTAGACTTGACCCCAATGAAACATATGTCTTCGTAATCTAATATAGGTCTTCGTAATCTTTACGAGAGAATGATAACTGATCAATATCACAAAGAATATTATAATGCCTCGGTAGTAAAGCAGCAGGTATGAAATGGTCGAAAGATGTAAATTATAGCAGATTATGGAAAATATGAATATCAATAGGTGGTTATTGTTCTCCTTCACAAGGTTGAACCAACTGTCATAAGAACTGACTGTTTATGTAAATGGCAAAATAGTTAAACCTAAAACCTCATGGATATTGACCTTGACGTCAAGATATTTTCTACAATGTTACGTTTTATGAAATACAATCTTAATAAGAAGTAGCTGTACAAATATTTGACTACAGTAAATAATCTGTTTCATCGTTTCTCTCTTGTTTTTAAACTAACCCCCCCCCCACACACACACACACACATCAGTTTCGCCTAAGCAAATGTTAAACAAAACAGTCTGTCATTTCTGATAGGTTGATTTCGTCTCGCGATATCCAGCCAACGTCAAGAATTTGATTCGCTTGGTGAAATACTGGAAGAAAGAAATGGTCCCATCCAGGGCAGGCCGACGAGTCCCCACCTCCTACGTAATGGAATTGATCACAATTCATCTTTGGGAGAACAATCAAACCGGATCTGGAAGGTTTGATACACTGAAGGCGTTTCACGGCGTCATGAAAGCTTTACAAGACTACAGATTTTTACATGCGGCTTGGAGGACAAATTACAACGATGCTATAATACCAAACCACGTTAAAATGGAAAGGTACAGACCATATCGAACTATTTTTATCTACGCTACCATATTGCCTGCAAGAGTTGAATTGATGCTGTTAATAGCGGCTAAAAGCTCCTAGCCTCCTCCCAGGCTCTCTTCTCTTCGCTCCTCGCTGGAGGAAGAGACCGTAGTGAACGCTGGTCACGTGGTTCTTAGATTTTTGAAGCCATATTTGAGTGGCTCCCAAAATCTGGGCTCCACGTGACGCATTCATGTTTTACAGCAAATTAAATTCGAGAAGACTGTTTAATGCGAAAAATTATCGCGTATGTTTCATCAGTTGTATAATGACGTTTTTAGGCAAGTCAATTGACGTTTGTAGAGCGTGGCTTATATGTTTTTTAGAAAAAACATGTTCTGGCTAAAGCAACAGTTAGTTGAATTTCTTGTCGTCGCGATGTCACGCGTAAAATTAAAGTGAAATATAAATATTATCAGTCTCAGTAAACGAAAACGACATCCTTGTCATAACTGATGATAGTTTTGAAAGAGGAATTTTGAAAGCGCGTGTACATTTGCGAGGTAAAGTGGGAATTTGTACAATAACATCTAAGCCATGCCCTAGCAACACCAATTAACTTGCCTAGAAAAATCATAATGCAACTGTCGCAACCTATATGCGTTAAAATTAAAGTGAAATTATTCTCATTAAAAAGTCTTTCCGATTTCGCTGTAATCGATTGTAAAAGCAGGGTTCCTAGTAATTCTGAATAATAAGCCAAGCCGTCATTATATAGTATTATTATTAAAGAAAGCAAAAGCAGGATTATTTAGCATACAAAAGCAATATAGGATAGAATTATTTAAGGTAATCTGGCAACTCTTGTTAAAAGATATATTGCAACACAATCATCCAGATAAGCTAGACTTGAAAAATAATTTCTCGACTCTTAAATCAACTTCGCATCTTCAATTAAACTTTGGACACGAACCGTTTTGGATACCGCAGTGAGGTTAATGTTTTCATCCACAAAATAATACATATGGTAACAATATATATACAACAATACATATGGTATGTTTTCTAGGCCGTTGGTAATGGATCCTGCAAATCCACTGAACAACGTATGCAGCAGATTTGATTGGGAGGAAATTGGAAGAGCGGCAAGAGAAGTCCTGCATAGCCCCATGTTGCGCGGAGTCACATCATCTACCTGGGACTAATTATTCCAAACTCAAGCAATAAAACATTTACAGGCATGATCACTCACAATGCAATCCGTACGTTTGTTTTGCAATTTCTTTAACACTAGCTTTCAACGAGGCCATTAAAACGACTATTTGAAGATTAGTTGAAGAAATAAGCAAAACCGTCATTAGCGCCGTCAAGCAAACAAAGATATTGAGGTTAATTTAGCAACATAAACATGCAAATGCACCCATTGCATTGTGGTTGATGATACATTTTTAACATTTTCTGCGCACGTTTTAAACTGTAGGGCACCTATTGATAACAGTATTATTGTAATGCTGAAAGGTTTTACCCTACTAAAATAAAGTTTTCAATTCAATTCAACTTTTATAGTTTTTTTTTGTCACAATTTAGTTACAAAAAAGACAAAAAAATAAATTTTCGTTCGAACCCAGCACGTATACATATATCGATAATATATCGATTGTAGTTTATAGTCTCACTGTCACCATTGTGAACATATATGTTAATATAACCAATAAAATTGCACATTAGGTTACGATACACGCATTTGTACCTCAATATTGTTATATACGAGTTAAGATTGATGTATGAAAATAACTGTGAAGTAGCAATTCGTTTGAGTGAGTACCACTCTAAATAAATGTTTTAAAATCTGTATTCACTCTTCAGAGCATTCAACGTATAAAAGATTTTACTAAGTAATATCAAAGTAAACGAATAAGGCGTTTTCAGTTTTTCAATAACTTTTCTCGTTTCCCAGATCACGGTATTAAAACATGCAAATAGCTTGTGATGTCATCTTCTCACGCATAACAAAGTTCCAAATAGATCGCGGGAAATAGCTTCAATTTGATATACGGTCTGATCTTTGGCGTTAAGTATTTCGTCTCAAAACTCAGAAAAACTAACTTGGCTTCAGCCATTAATTGAACTTTTGTATTGAGTTAGCGTTTCCAGTTGTATTACAGTAGACTGCTCCATCCCCATCAACCAAAGAAAAATTTTATTTATATTTTTTATAATTATTTCATTTTACTCATCTATTTATATTACAATTAACCACATTAACTATCCCATAATACCTCATATATATATAAATGTATATCATATTACAGCACGCACTAGCAATATAATTCATATTCAACACGCAGTAATTCATCACAACTTAAACTGAAAGTGCACAAGAAATACAATGGTTTTAACCTTTCCAATGAATTAAAAACTAAGAAACCAACAGGTATTACATACATGGGTTGTGTTTGCAATGAAGAGTTTGAAATTGCAAGAGAACTTGAGAGTTATATGGCTGATCATTAAAATGTAATGTTGCCCAAGAAGAACCTGACCATGGTCTTTAAGACAGTGTCACCTGTCAAGGGTTAAAAGATGCCAGATTGACATTTAGTGCGGACAGCGATTGGCTAGGTCAGTCTTAATTCGTATTCCTCAATCTTGTAAACAAAGTAAATAAGGAAAAAACAAATAACAATATGGTCAGCTTCAAAGTCTCTGAAGTATGCCTGTGGGTTTCAATGTGAAAGTAACTAATTTAATAGTATGTATAATTCTATGTATGTATGTATGTATGTATATTTATATAACGTTAACGGATCGCAGTAATTGGCGCAAGCTGTTGCGATTGCCCAGCCAGTTTTAGTGTTAACGTGTTTGAATCTGGCAAAGTTAATAAATCAAATTGAATCATTACATTAAATGCTCTGAATTTCAGAATGAATTTTCAAGTCTCCACGGCTTTAAAATTCAGTTGTAATCAGGGAAGAGAAAGTGTATTAATATGTAGTTCACGAGTTTACTGGCTTGACATTGCAGCTATCAGTACTATAAATTGTATTTATATTTGCAGTGCTAATTACAAAATGTGTATCACCCTCAATAATGGGCAAATAATCAAAAAATTTGTCATTGCCACTAATGAGTGGGCATTTCCTCACTACTTCCTGCACTCAAAACATGTGTGTACCAACAAGGCAGAAAAGAAGGAAGTTACACCAACACACCAACCATTAGTTAACTACAGGCTGTCTTTCTCCAAAAATTACTATGTACACAAAATCAACCCTGAGGATGCAAATAAATTGTAACAGAATTTAGTCTGTTTAGCCACTGTAGCTATGTCATTTTTTCAGGTCTTAATATTATTTGGTTTTTGTATGTAAATTCTGATTGAGCCAAGGTGTATAATTATGTTAATTACCATTTGAGGATGTTAGGGTTGCATCGAAGAAAATGACTCTGGAGAGGAAGAGGAAGAAAAGAGAATAAAGTAGAAAAGGCAAGTAGGAGAGGAAAGAAAATTTGAAAAAAGTAGGGGAGGAAAAAAAAGGAAAAAAGTAGTAAATGAAGAGGAATATAAGGAAAAGAAAAGACAACCTTCAACACCAGTGTATTAACTACTTCTGTTCCATCATTAAGTATTTTCATAGTTTGAAATGCTCCAGGATTGTACTTTCAAAAATTTCAGGAGGGGAAGTACCATCAGTAGCATAATCAGCCCGAAGATTTAGTCCTGCACTCCTGCTATGCAAATATTTTGATGTTCAGTGACTGTGAAATCAATTTCTAAAGAAATGAGTTATGATAATAACTTGAAATTTTCATAGCAGGACTTAAAATTGTCGGTTGTCAATGTCGGCTGGCAAACTCAATTTTGGATAACGAGGTATGTTTATACGTGGAAATAGGAAAAACGTCTGCCGAGATGATTTTATCTTCAAGCCGTGGAAATTTTACTAAGGAGCAAAATGAGCCGAGAAAAAAACATTGTTTTCGTCACGAAAATTCATGCTTCGAAACCGTTCGACAATGCAAAAAAAAATAGCTCATTTTAACCAATTACCTAATATTATTCAAAATAATAAAGCATTACCTGTACAACATTATAACAGTTTTCGTAGTGCTGCCATTCTTTTAAACAAAAACGCGCTGTTTTCTTTCAAACATGCAGAAAATGGTTTGCAGATACCACCAGAAACGTCGCCATTTTAGAAAAACAAAGTTATTGGCGGGAAAAGATCACGTGATCGTTATCTTCACTTGTGGGGGTGGGGGGGGGGGGGGGGGGGGAAGGCCAGGGTATTTTCGTGAACGGTGATTAGCGCATCCCATATGGGCGTATCTTCTAGAAGGTTCAACTGCCTTTCGTGAATCGTGAAGACCTAAAAAGCTGTCTTGACCTTCTTAATTTGACCTTTAATTACCATTATTTATACATTGTTTGGTTCAACACTCGGCTCCTATTAAAATAAAGACTCCGTTTCATTTGAATCATTTCCCAATCTTTTCTAACATACACTTGTCTGGAAACCGTGGGAATAACATTACCGCTAATCGTAAAATCTCAAATCTGAAAAGGACCTTCGTAATTCCGTGACAAGACCCCCCTCCCACTTGCCCCCCACTGGTAGAGCTCAGATATGAACCATGAAGGTCAAGATATGGAAATTGAATATAATCACTGCTCAGGAAAAGGAAATTACCTAACAAGGATTCTGTTCAGTAATCACAAATGTAATTAGAACAGCTCAACTTACGAACATTGGCCCTTTGAGTTGTAATGGCGAATTACAGTTTGGAGAAGGCTTTGACGCACGCAGAGTTTGTGTGCAAAATCTAGTTAACATTGTCCAACGAAGTGTAATTATATTAAATTGCACACATTGCTCACATCCTGTAGCAAGTCTGCCTACAAGTCTTAAACAAGCTGTGTTCACACTGTCTGTTCTAAGTTGCCAACAAACTGGAACAATTAGTCGAAAACGTGTAACAATGAGCATGACGGGAATAGTAGACATGTTACAAAGTTGCATAACAACTCTGATACACGCCTTCTGCAACAAGATTGTCGCATAGTTGACAACACAAGGTTGTAACAATATTGTTATATCATGACTGTAACAGTCTAGTTGAAACAACCTTGTAAAAAATCTGATGGTTCCATCAAGCGTGTTACAAGTTCTTTACATGCGGCTTCTTCAAAACGTCTTCCAACAATTTGAAACGAGCAGTATGAACACAATTTGGAAACAGCTTGTGAACAAAGTCTGACAACTGACGTGTTTTTAGAAGGCTGTTCGCTATAACTTGACACCGACACGGCTGAACCCTTGCATGTTCCAGACCTAGACAAAAGACTGCCTCTTTCATCTGGAACGACGACGGTAGCTATTACGAGACTGCGTGATTTAAAGAGTCTAACAGGTTTGTTTTGTGATCTGCGGGATTGGCTCTGGCTTCGTAATTACATATAGTCACCTCGTGTCGATGAGCCTAGGAAATTGTAGGAAAATATTTTTAGGATATTCTTTACTTTTAGATATTCCTGTTTCGGCTTAGGAAGTGCAAGGCCTGTTGCTGCGTCTTGTTGTAGCAAGTTTTTGCAAGATGCGAAGACTTGTGCAAGTCAGTTGTGCGTTTTCGGCTATTTACTTCTCTATTCAAGAGAAGTACCGGTGCAGTGCGAACTTTAAGTATTTTATACACCAGCCTGAGCATCAAGCTCATTTTATAAATAGAGCCTGACACACCCATTTATCTAGTTACTTTCCACGCACAGCATAGTTTATATTCTGTGAATCTCACATTACTGACAATAGCAATGTAATTATAGTTCAAAATTCTAGTTAAAACACCATAATCTAATTAGAACTAGCCAATCAAAAAACATGTTAAAACATATCATTGCTCATTACAGACTGTGTACTAAAGAAAACGGAGAAATATCGGCCGTTCTGTCAGGCCGTAAGTTTCCGTACGGTCTGGTACTCAGGCAACTCATACACTAACACTGACTTGGACATAAGACTGTCCATTTTCAGGTACACCAAAGGCGATTGGGAAGATCAACTGATGAAACATCATAATTTCGCACCAGTTAAGACTTCTGTTGCAATTCTTAAACGTATAATTTATATACGATAAATGTGGACCAAACCTCTTGGAATTCTCCCTTTAGTCCGATGTATGAAATCTTGGTTGTCTCAGCACCAAAGTTACTTGGAAAGTATATTGATAAACATTGCACACTGGAAAATCTTGGTACTCTGGAAAAAACCAGCGTTTTGGAATAATATTAAACTAATACATGCAGCTCAAGTGCTAATGCAAGTCATTGACTTGCATAAGGTTATCTAAAGACAACCGAATCTCATCGTTGATTGGTTAAACTAAGTTCAACCAATGGGAATCACCAGACGCAAAGCAGTGGCCGGTCAACGCACAATGTTCGGCTGAAATACAAAGTTTTTAGGCAATTTCTTGCCTCACTGGTCATTGACCCTTTTAAGTTAATGATCAAAATAAAATAAGTTGTAATATAACAGCATGAATGGAATATATGATGGCGTACGAATAGAATCATTTCCAGGGACGTAGCCAGGGGAAAGACCTCCTCCATCTCTTTTTTGTTGAAAGAGAAGTTCAACAAAGACGATGCGTTGAAATGGCTTGTCTCGAGTGGCCACATCCGTAGATGGACGTTCATGCTATTTTTATCTCGTCATTCACACCTATATGGCTACACCGCGACGGCAAACTGGGACTTCTTGGGCATCATAATTATTAGTTTCCACAGAGCTAGGGAGCCCTTTTACGTCCCTTACCTCACCTCCAATGGCTACGAAAACGCGAACACGAGTTACGCGACTGCAAGATTTTGCTGTTCAAAGTCAGCCCTTGTAAAATCGACAATGAAGTAAAAAAAAACATAATCCGAAAAAAGAAAACATCTTGAAAACCCGAGGATATGGATTAATAAACAAGACTATCGTGTTTTTAAACAATATTTGCAAAAATTATGCAAACACGAAATGATGTCGCCAAAATACCAGCTGTGTCAGCATGACCTTACTTGGTAGGATATTCAGCGGTCCCATTTATATCTTGAACGAGTTCAAACATTTGTTCTGGCTCAACACTCGTCTCATCAAACGTCATATGTGACTTGTTCTTGAAACTGAAACATGCAAAAAGAAACGGGAAATTCAATTTGGAAAAGCAAGCACGGGGTGATTTATAAAGATACTGGTGATATTTAGAAATGTTTGCAGTAGTTTTTTCAGGCTTTTTCGATTTTTCATTTCTTCTTAGTTGTTTTTTAGACCAGAATTGCTCGAGTTTTTATTGATTTGACTATGTTAATATTACAGCAAGTTTCTCTTTTTCATACACACTTCTTTATAATATCTTTCGTTTCTATGCCCTCAAATATATCTATTGATAAAGAATGCTAGCATTACTAAAGTAGTTGACATTGATTGCGATTTAGTTATTGTGCTATGGCGGCAAAAGTCTGGGGTACCTTTCTGATAAACCTTGTTGACTGATCACGCATCCATTGAAGCATATTTAAGCCACAGGAAATTACAAATTTGCACTACCATGATGGCGTGACAATCAGAATTTCCATCGGCATCTCCAAAACGTAAAAAAATTTCCTTATTTTAAAAAAATCTACGGAAAGCAAGAACTCCACAACTTAAGGATTCGTTTATACTATGACGTAACGCCGACGCAATCGAGTGTTAGGCTGGGCATTATAGCGTAAACGGAATCGATTACTGCGGCAATAATAAGTTAGTTATCAGCAATACAAACTAATCTAGCGCCAAATTTTGGCGCGGGGTCTTACTAAACAAAGACCGGGAGAGACTGGAACTTTCTGTGTGAGCATATTAATGTCTACATGCAGTTGTAATTACCGCTGAAAACTTTGCAATGACTAATTGACTTTATACGTCTACCATCTTAACGTTAGCAATTTTGCTGGACATTTAAAAATTGGCCAGCAGTACATGTATTACCGTTACTGCGTTAGTCATCTTTGAAATACATATCACACTTTCGTACCGTGTGTGTGTAGGGGGGGGGGGGGGGGGAGAAAATGAACTAGCGTACTAAGATATTAATTGCCCTAAATATTAATTACGGCTAAAATATTAGTTATTGGGGGGGGGGGGGGGGGGCGAGAGAAGAGGCCAGCCAGAAATTATACGTGCAACGTACGAAGCATGTTTGTGTGCAAACAGATCTCTCTATATTAATGAAACTAGGATGAAACTACGCTTTACACCAATTTGCGTCTAATCACTAATCGCAAACATTTTCGTGGGGGTTTTTTACGTTTGTAACGTGACGTTTGGCCGTTTGAAACGGAACCATTTAGATGCAAAACCCGACGGTTTTGTAACTGCAACTCAACTGTCATGTTATGTCATGTTTTGATGCACGTTCTATCAATTTTTATTATAAAGCATGCCAATTTCGTGGACTAGAAGCATGTTTAGGATTTCAAATGATGCAAAAGCGATAAAACTTGCAAATAATCGTTTCTTAGACGTAAAAGAGACTCAGTTTTGATCATTTTAAACAGTAACAATTATAACGGCAAACGATGCGTTTCAAACGTAAAAGAAACTCGCAAAAATGTTTGCGCTTAGTGGTTGGATGCAAATTGCTGTATTAAGTTGTATTTTGAGTTTATTCACAAACACTCACAGTTTCATAACTCTTGGATGCTGTTCACCTTCACCACCAATAACGATAACTCCCTTTAGTTTTACATTCCCAGCAAACCTTCAAGGAAATTTGGCAATTATCATTATTTATTGCATGGGCAATAACGTTTACTGGAAATAAACGCTCACATTTTCCGTATTTCACTAGTGACATTTAAATATTAAAAAATGTAACACCTCCTCGTGGCCAGAGTTTCAAAAAAAGCCACGGGCATTGCCTGAAGGAAGGTTAAACTCTTTCTTCAACTCTACTCGTGGGACCGTCGCGAATTGTTTTCCCGCCTTGTGTTGTTTTTATCAACTACATTGCTCCCCGAGTTTTTGACGTTTGTGACATTGTGTTAATATGATTTTGCAAAGAAAACAAGAACGAAAATAGTAGAAAAATTTTTCAGTAATATTTAGACACAGTAAATGAGCCTCGCGGGAGATTGATATATTTAGCCGTTTAATACAATTTAAAAATTTCGTCATGAAGTTTGTATTAGTTATTTATTTAATACTTAGTATAGTATTTAATACTTACTAATGATTAGTTATTTATGTAGAATACGAAAGGTTATCGATATAGGAGGAATAATTTAAAGCAAGTATAGGAGGTTTTCAATTTTGCCTCTTTTGAAGCTGTTTTGGCTGCGTCCACTAGTAAAATATCATTCTTGCCACTCGAACATGAAATCAGTACTCTACACAACCGTGAAATATCCGATATTTATTATACAGCAGTGAGATACTGTTTCCATCAATGATATGGATCACGTGATCATTTCCCGCCACTAACATTTTTGTGTTTTTAAAATAGCGGAGTAATTTTCAGATTTTTCAAAGACAACACACGTACGTTTTTTGTTGGAAAATGAAGCACACAAAAAAAAACAACAAAACATGCACATGTATTCCCCATGTTTAATGTCACTTGAAGGCGAAATTCATATATTTGCACCGCCGTCTTATATTTTCTACGTTATTTTTTTCCATAAGCCTAGTTTGCATTTGAATGTCGTGAATATATCAAAGTCACCGATGTGATAGAGTACACATATGTATGCCAATCTACACTTATGACTAAAAAATTTAAATACAGCTCACAAGTGAAAAGACAGATCTACAGACTATATCACATCGTCGAAAATGACTTTGCCATGACAGTTAGGACCAAATGGAAACTAGACTTAATCGATAAAGATATTGATAAAGGCTTATGTGAGGAAATTATATTTTTTTACATGACTGGTGTAAAGATTTCAATGGCATTACCACAGACAGAAAAAAACACAGAAAACCCCACAAGTATTTTCATTTTCTCAATGTAATAAGATATGAAAACACTGAATTTATTTTAATTATTTATAAACATGTTTGAATTTTAATATTAGTATTTCAATTAAAACTTGTATGGCATACATATCTATTGCAAATAAGCAACTGGTACATTCTTTATAAAAACTAGCATAATAAATTTGAGCAAAAAATCAAATATTGATAAAGAAAAACAAATTAGAGCTGTATACTCACGGTATATTGAACAACAACTCCTCATCTACATCACTTTCAACAAACTACAGCAAAAGTATAATGAATAAGGTACTGTAGAGTCTTGAAAGTAGGCACCCTGCTTACTTTCAAAATTAGTGGCCTTAAGGGACACTTAGTTGCCTTTCTGGGGGCCTATTTTTGAACAGTTTATATTTCTAGCATCAGTAAAGTTTATATCAATGCTGGAGTATATAGACATATATTATTTAGAAAGTTTCTTTGCCGTTACATTGCATACGGGGGGGGGGGGGCTCTTACATTCAAGAGAGAGCATACATACCAAGTCTCACATCCACAGCGTGTTATACATGCCTCAGCACTTGACCTCACACTCACACCCCCAACATTTCTCATGTGTCTTTTTAAAGTCTGATTTCGAGATTTAGTATCGTAGTAACACACACCAGATCGCATCATGTGTATATTAATATACTCATGCACACATGCAAGCTCTAGAATTATCTGCAGACTGTTTTGAAACATTATTGTAATTAGTAAGGATGATTTTGCTAAACATTTTAGAAAGTCATAATGGAAGTATTCCTGTAGCAGGAATGGACCATTCAAAAGCTAGTGAAGTTATTGTGAAAAAATTATTCAATTCACAGAGATAAATTTAATTACAGTTGCATCAGACATGTTCAAGCATTTATCAACACAAAGCATCGGCAATCTCATGCACAGTTCCTCGACCACCATGGAAGCTATGAAGGAGCTTACTTTCAGGAAGGTGCTTACTTTCCAGATTGTCTAGGAAGTGTTGAAACACACTCAAGGGGTACTTACTTTCAAGGGGATGCTTACGTTCTAGACTTCAATGAAAATTAGTTACAGAAGTCAAAAGAAACACAGGCCGGCATATGTACAGCATGTCCCAGATGTGTATGCTGCCTGCCGTGTTTCAATAAAGTTGGGCAATGCAAAAGACTTCTAAAATATCAACAAAAAGCATGGGCCAGTTGCTGAAGTCTTGAAGGATAGGTTAGCATTAACCCATAGGTTAAAGTCAGTTCTTTTTTAAGAAGTTGCTTTGAGAGATATCAACCCCTCAGTTAAGCAATGCAATTCTATGCCAATAACATTTTTACTATACTTTGAGAACAAAGAATGGGTGAGTCACCCCCATACCAGTGACATCACCAGGGGGGAACACCCCTGTTCTTTGTTTGTAAACTATTGTAAAAATATCATTCGTGCTTAAAACATGATTACATATTTTCAATCACAATGCAGTCAAAACTTCTGAAGAAATATTTCCTAGTTTATAAACAAGCTGCTGTAAAATTTCCTTTCAAGTTTATGTTAACTCATGCAGGATTATGAAGATAACTGGTTGTTGACAGGCCCTAACGACTACCAACCGCCCCCCCCCCCCGGTGCCAGCCAGATGCTGCATCCATGCTCTACCCTGAACATTCAATATAACCCTTTTATGTAGCGCTAGAAGTCAACCTTATAAGTTCTAAGTCTAATATGCTATATATAACCTTATTTGTGTCCAGTCTTTCTTCCCACGACTTAAAGACAGCTTTTCCAGAGCCTTCCTCCGATTCGTTTAATACTTCAAGATGTATAAAATCTATTTTCTTGTACAAGGAATACTCAAACCCTTTCTCCTCGCTGATATGATTATGACCATGTTCGCAATGACCATCACAGCCGGCCATCTTGGAAGGTCTTTAAAGTACTTCATATAACTCAACCCCTGGCCTCCAATTTAAAAATGTCTTTAATTTCGCGCCAAAAAAACTCGCTAGTGGAAAATTGGTGGAAAATCGGCTTTAAAATCAGGTCAGGAACGTACCGACGGCTATTCCCGTCGGTAATAGATTTCCGGTTTACAAGCCAGCCCAAATCTTGAGTATTGTCAATTGCACAAATTTTTATTTAGGCTACTGGTTGTCTTGCTCAAATTTTAATCCCATATTCCCATTCCATTTTTTTAATTTGTTTTTTTGTCAACAAAGCCCCAACCCCAGTGCAACAACGTTATAAATATAGCAGCTGGGAAATTTGTCTGAGCATGCGCCAGATACGCCTGCGTGAACGCGTGGAGATTGCGTGATTTACGCGTGATATTTAAAAATCATATAACAAACATGGATCACAAGCATTTTTAGTGGACTAAACGACCTTTTAGCTTATTTTTTAGAGCACGCTAACAAATCAGGTGAGTAGATATAAACATGAAGGCCAAGTTCCAGCTAAAATCATGTTGGAGCAAAAGGCTGATTTTTTAAAATTCGGCTTAAACTAGTCAACGCTCGTACTCGAACAACAATACAAAAATGTCACTGAAATCGATCGACTAAACGCATTAGTCAATTGAAAAATATTTTTACTATTTGTACGAAAACATTTATACAGTATCAAAGACATCATTGCACTGACGGCTCAAGTGATTGTGGATGTTTTATCACTTTCACGACCATTTCAACAATAACCGTAATTTAAAGTACTTTTCCGGTAGTGAGTTTCACAACAAACTATTGGCCATGAGCGGAATTTATAAAACAGAAAAATTGGTTTCGAAAGGAACATAAACATATTGCAAGTAACAGGAAACAAGTATCTTTTTGGAGCAAAAGCTAAATTTTTCAGTATTAAGTCAAACGTAAATTCAACATCGCGCTTAATTCTTGGCAACCCACTCACATGTCAAAGTTTGGAAATTTGCTTCAGCAGACGATGTCATCACTTCAAAATATGATTAACTGACAGCTATATCAGTCCTTCACTAAAACCAATGAAAAATTGTGAACAAAATTATAACTGGCTCGTCAAAGAAACTAAATTCCGAGCACCTCTGAAACCAATCTGTATTTCGCAAATAATATGCTAATTACATTTTGTGTTCAGCTGCCAACAATATTTTTGCACAGCGGTGGCAAATTTCCCAGCTGCTTATAAATATATTGTAATAAAGAGATAGACATTAACAGTCAAACTATGCACCTTGAAATAACAATATATTTTTGTTTAAATGAATCTATAATATACCCTCTGCCTATATTTCGATACCAATTTTTTGCATCTTGCTGCCATTTATAACCATTAATATCAAAATTAATACAAAGTTCTATAAGACACGATGCCTACAACACACTTCTAACCAAATACCCGACCAAATTTTCACAAAAATATATCAAAAACTTTGGTTCTTCAGAAAAATATCGATCTTAAATTTTGAGCGCTGCAATGCAGTGGACGATTTGCACTTACTTATAATAATAAGTGTAGGTAATTGGAGCGCAATTAATAATGATTAACATGTACTAGATTGATTTTTGAAAAATACGCGGTTTGGAATATTGTTCCTGTTGAAATTAGCAAGTTTGTTGCCAAACTTGTTCAGCAGTTGCAACAACTGGTAAAATTGGCAACTTGCAACAAGTCGTTAACAAACATAGCTGTAAAAGTTCGGGAAAGCGAAGAATTCTTTATTTCAAACGTTTCAAAAGACATAAATAAGATACTTTACAAAGATTACGGAGTTCTGAGAGAATCACAAACAATGTTAATCTTTAATTGCACGACATTCCCGTTAGATTATTTATTTATTTTCGACGTGGCAATTGGGGAAACATTAAGGCCAATGTATAAATGAAAGACTGTGTCTACATTAGTTGTTGTTTTGTTTGGTTTCCTTTGGTTGCTAACGTTTTCTTTCACTAATTGCTCATGTTTATTAAGTACGTGTCGTATAGGCATGTTTTTTATTTACAATTCAGTAATCCGTCATGTCGCTTTTCTGTCGAGAGTGCAGCTAACAAAACAATTGCACTCCTTTTGACCAATCAGATTCCATGTAGCCATGTGTATTAATAGTTAGCAATCAGTATGTCAAATTTGCTATCTAATGTGTCAATTGTATGTCCTAGCATTATAACAAAGCAATTTTTTCTTGTTAAGGGCTGAAAATAACCAAATGTACCATCACTACTTGCGTGCTCAATATTGAAGATTTATAATTTTAAGAAAACAACCTGTTATTAATACATATATTATATTAATATTGACCATACGTATATTTGCTACACGATATATTGACGCATGCGTATATGTACATGCTATGTATATGGGATATCATTTGCTATCATTTTACTTTTGAACGTTCCTCGCTCGGATTATTTCTTCTTCCGATAGACACGGTAAGACCAGCAACAATTCGTCTACACCTTCTTCAATGCTGATCTCGGATTGATAACCCAGACGCCTTATCTTCTCATAGGACACCTCATAGTTCCGCTTATCTTTATCCTCTCCGTTCGACGACTTTGTGATCTTGCAGCTCTTCACTCGCGACTGTATCACATGCGCCACGTCAATTTTCGACATGTTCATGCACTCGTCACCGACATTGAACACGTCCTTTTTCATTCGCTTGAAGTTCTTCAGGGCGAAAAGAAAGGCCCGCGCGGCATCTTTAACGTGTAGAAACGTACGCCGGAAGTGGCCTTCGTAAATATCCAAACACTTCATGGTCAAGGCCTTGTTGGTTAGATCGTTAACAAGCAGGTCAAGGCGTAGTCGGGGTGCAACGCCGAAGACGGTTGCAAGACGAAGGCAAACCGCTCCGGCCATCAAGGCGGTTTTCTCTCCATTAGCTTTAGTGCTTCCATATAGAGTAAGAGGACTTATTGGCGTTTTTTCAGTACAAAGCCCGTCGACAACAGCGCCGTAACAAGACCCGGTGGAAGCGTAAACCAACTTTTGTGATGGCATCATTAATTCCACCACGTTCCTCGTTCCCTGTTCGTTCACGGAGCTCGCTAGCTCGGGAGATTGCTCGCAAGCCGGATAGCCGACGATAGCAGCTAGATGAATGACAGCATCGCATCTCTGGATGCATTTCTTCAGGTGAGCTCTGTCCAAGACATCTCCACGAACCATGCGAAGATTAGGATGGTTTGCTAAATGCAGCAACGAGTTGGCTCCCCAAAGGAACGCGTCGTAGACCGTAACGAGATAACCGTTGTTGAGCAACATTGGAACCAATGTGCTGCCAAGGTAACCAGCGCCGCCCGTGACCAAAACGTGTTCTGCTGACGTTATCGTTTCCGTCGTGTCGTTGTCCATACAGTGGTGGCCGTTCGTTCCATTCGTGGAGTTACCGTTCGTGTGCCTGCCTTCCATCTTCCTCTACAACGAAATGTAGCAAATTTAGATTCTTGCAAAGTAGAAGTTATTTGCAGCTCTTTGCACAACTACTCTGCGATCACAAAGTAGTAGTAATAAGGCGGTTGCCTATGCCAACGAGCCTTTACAGGGTCTGGGCCTGGTTGCGAAGGCCTCCCAAAGTGACCAATTAGGTTGCATTTATAAAGTCAGAATTTGGCTGAGAAGGTCACCGGTTATGCCATCTCACTGCATGAACTATAAGTAAACTGGAATAAGTCAGGGAGGGGGGGATTGAAGTCAATTTGATTCAGTTTTTTTTCGAGTTTAGAGTTAAAATACTTAACGGCAAAAATTCGGCCTAATATCAAACACAAGCTAATTAAAAACTTGTATTTGATGCACGACTTTAGGTAAAAAATACCACTTAAACTTCAACAATAAATTTGCCGTTGTTTTGCTATTTTTAGGCATTTCTTTTTTGTCTAAAGCACATTGAATATAACCTTTTAATATATTCAATTTGTATCCTTGTATTATTTGTAATTATAGCGTTCCAAGTGTATTATTTGAATTATTTGATCAATGTGTCAACTTAACGAAGTGGATTTGGCAGCCAATGCCACCGAAGGTCAGTGATTACATCGCCTTAGCAGGATTTACCCGAAGATTAAGGAAAATTAGCACATCCCAGTTACTAACGTACGTGGGTGCATGCAAAACTAAATACTAACTTAAAATTCTCTAAAATATCTGTCTCACTGGGAAATGCCTCCACAGACACGTCTCTAAAGTCTAAAAATCTATGATAGATTATTACTATCGCATGCTCAGAAATAATAACATAGAACGTAAAAAACAGAGAAAGTGCATGAACAAACTGGGTCAATGAAGGTGACATTTTGCGTAAACAGACATTCTGTAAGCTGATGTGCCGATGATTTTATATGCACATTTATCCTGCGCTGTGGGCATTTTAACACTAACGTATAAGTGATGTTAATAAAATTTTAATGTGTCCAGGTAACTCAATGTCAGCTTCAGTCTCTTCACTCTCTTCACATTCTCTTCAAATCCGCACCCAAAAACCCCTAGGTGAACATGTATAATTTTATATAATAATAATAATTTCAGCCCTTCTTACTTTGGTAAAGCTATTTTCGCCATTACTAAAACGATCATTTTTGCTTCGCATGCTGAAGATCATTTTGAGTAAAGAATCGTTAAGATCCCAATCAATATGGGGACAAAATGACACTTTGATTAAAAGACTTTCTGAGATCTTTCTGGAAGAGTCCAACAAGTCTGGAAAAGAGCCACTGTACACGTTGCTTAAAGTTAATAAGCTCTCAAGTCAAAGTAAGTCGACTCTTTTTTTGATTTAAACAAAATAAACTGTTTTGGTGAAGAAAATGACCCTTTTATGGCCATCGATTAGTTGACTCGTTTAACGGAATCCAATCTATCCTTCCAGACTTACCAAACTTGATTGTACAGTTGAGCTAAATAAAGTCAGACTAACTAACTCTCAAAAGTGCCCCAATAGCTCGATCATTAATAGAGTCAGCCAAGAAAGAGTAAAAAAAAAAACCATTTAGATGTTTAACTTGTCTTGGGAGATTAAAAAAACGAGACAAATATTTTTGAATTTACAGTGCACACTTTAAATGCGGCCTAATTTAGAAAAATTCTACAGCAAACAGCATCACTCAAAATTCAAAAATTCACTAGCTGTATATAGAGGTGCCTAACCAACAGGGCAACAGACAATTCAAATGACTACTAAATTTGTCTTCTATAAGATGTCGGTTATTGGCCAAATTGGTGAACGATTTATAATCACGAGTGATGCACTATAGTAAATGCCATTGTGTAAGTACACAGTATCTTTATATTCGTGAATTTAGCCTGGTTACATGTAATACGAATACGCTTTACATAATATTTACCGAGTAAAAAAATTACTGTACAAAACCAATGATTATACTAAAAAACACGACATTATCAATACTTGCACAATAACATAATAGATATATAGAAAATTGTACAATTATTTGAAATATTTTTCTCCTGTTAGTTTTGTTGCTTAGGAACGATTGGCTTAGTTTTAATCTGCACGATTTTAAGTGACACTGCAACAAAGCTTTCTTATAAACAGTCATAAAAAAAGAAAGACATGTTCGTACTCTAAGTTACTAACAAACGAGTAGCCGAATGATCAAATCTAGCTAGATAGATTAGTTGTATAATTATTACCGACCTTCTTTTAGCTAAAAGCATTAAATAAAATAACAGTTTTTTTTGCTTTAAAGTTACTACAAACTTGTGCTTTTAAAAATGCACTTGTTGAAACAAAGAAACATAGATATTGAAGGATTTTTAAATCGATTGCATGGATCTACGCTAATAGTGGAATAATAAAATGTCTGCCGCCGGCTAAATGCATCTGCTTGCGTTCAAAAAGCAAATTTTCGGTTACTTTTTCATGTCACAAAGCGATAAAATAGTCGTGAAATACGACAAGAGCAAGAAATTTTATTGGCTTTTTCATTTCCTGACTATATTGTTCTTCATGTGCAGTTCCTTTTGACAGCAAACACCGCACAAGAAATACGAAGCGAAACTTTTAATATTTATAATAAGTCCGCGAGGAATTTGGGCCCACTTTCACTCTCCTCCGCAGAGCCTTTGTATTATGGAAGTTAATGAGATATTTTCAAAATATTTCGCAAATTATTATAAAATTACACAATAGTTTGAAGATCCCATGGCATGTACGCAATATATTGAACTTACATGAAGCCCACCATGGCCTAGTTTCTCGACCTTTTCGCTTCCGCCTTACTATTTTAGGGTGTCATTTTGACAAGGCTTGCAGGTTGACTGATTTGACGCACGCTGCGGGAAGCGAGAAGGCCCAGCGCAATTCGCAAATTCGCCCTTCTTGGCACTGTTTTTGCCCTTTCTGTATCGTTGTATTATTTATCAAATTTACATCTATGCTTTTGTATGACTTATGAAGTACATGTACTTGGAAGTTCAGGCGAGGGTTACTTTATGTGATTCCTTTCATGCCTTGATGCGTAACTAATCACAAAATAAAACTAAGTCGGTGAGTTTTTCTCCGTTGGTTCAAACCGATCTAGTGACCACGCGAGAAGGCCCGATACTGGGCTAGGCCCACTGTATTAACTATTAGGGAAAAAATCCAGCGAAAATGACTAGTGTGAAAGTGATGAAAATTTAATGCGCGTCGCAATTGTGTTGCATGTAAAATAGCGAGTTTTGACAGCTTCGCCATCGTTAAGGGTCATGGCCATAGTCATGGCAAAAGGGTATCGGCGAGAGGTAGGTTTTCAAGACGTTCGGGGGCCTTTTTTCCAGATTCTTAAAACGCGAACGAATGAACAACTAGACAGTTAAAACATTCCTAAACCTCACCCTAGCCCTTACCCTGAACTTAACCTCAATTTAGGAATGTTATAAATGTCTGCTTGTTGGTTCGTTTTCGTTTTACAATCTGGAAAAACAGCCGCCAACATGAAAACATGTCGTTAATCCCCTTTAGCCATCGTTAATCGTTAGGGTTTGTGACATTTTCTGTACCAATATTTCTTGTTTAACTTGTAAGAAACGATTATTTACTAGTTTCGTCGCTCTTGCATCATGAGAAAACCTATGCAAGCTTCTACTCTACGAATTTAATATGTTTTACCCAACCCGCGAACAGGCATTGCTCTGGGTACGAGATTGCTACGTGCACCAAAACATGATATAATATGACAGTTGCAATTACAGAACCGTCCGGTTTTGCATTCTAATTAGCTAGCATACCATATTATCGCACCTGAATGGCTTTCGTTTCGAACGGTAAACGTCACGTTACAAACGTAAAAAAACTTTACAAACGCGCAAAAATGTTTCCGCTTAAGTTCAACTACGTTTACACAACTCCGGAGCGAAATAATGCCGATAAAATTTACGTGCGTTTGCGCCACGCCGTTACAGTTTTTTAATTTGTTTACAAGCACTCGCATGAAACGAAAATATTTCGAACAGAGCAGAGAAATTTAAACGAAAAGCATTCGAGTTTGCTGTTTTGAGACCTGAGATGTTTCATTTACAAGCGGCAGCAAAAAATAAGGCCATTCCAAATTAGATTTTAGTTTCCCGTACTGATATTTTTTGAATTACATGCGGGCGGACGGTCCATTTCCATTATCCATTATCAGTTTTTGAAGGATTTTCTATAACCCATTTTCACATTCATAATTTGCGCGCGCCTTTGCACAATTTTCAGAGCTCAACGGTTTCCGTGAAAATAAACAAAATACTGCAAATTACAAGTCAAACATTGAAATTCATTATGTATCTATCTTAATATAAAGTTTTGACGATTTTATTTTGATTTAAGCGATAGATATTACCTTCTAAGCAAATAATGGAGCCAAAATAGCAATAGTGGACAAATTATGCGCTAGTTTCAGAAGAAGCGAGCGGAGAACGGGAAACTAAAGTCTAATTTGGAGTGGCCTAACGGCGTTTGTGTTTACACAAGGCGGCGAAGCGCTTCGTTTTCGTTCGACCACGTTTAGAAAGCGCGGTCGTGTCGCTACGGTGAAACTGACGTTTTTTTGGCAGAACCCTTCATTGATTCTGCCACCCTTGTTCATCAACATTCACACTGTAAGGCCTAAGGGCTTGTATATTCTCCTATATTCTTCACATTTTATTCCCTATTTACAATGCATTAATATGATTATGACGTACGATCGTCTCATGACACAATTACAAATGAATCATAATATTAATTCAACTATTTTACATGAACTACTAAATGCTGTTAACTTGCGCTACGTGCACTGGCGGTCTGCGCTGGGGACTTACAACAGTTTTCGAACAAACCCCTCGGTGCGGTGTGAACGCAACCCGGCCCATATTGTTAATTTTTTGTGCCCTTTTAAACCGATAACAGATAGACCTACTCCGAAGTAGTGTAAACGTTGTCTTAATGGTTGAACGCAAATTGCTGTATGACCAAGTCTTTGGTGACAAAGCCTTTTTAAAAAAATGAAATATTTTAGGAATAATGGTATTCAAATTATAAGGACGATTTCGTGTCGCTGTGCAAATATTTTCCTGTTCATTGACTGTGAAACAATACATTTATATTATCGAAATGACAATTGATATTTGTATAGAGGAATAAAATTAATTGTCGGGCTGGCTACATCAATGCAATTGCAATTCCAAAATTGAAAGCATTACAAGACAAGTAACTGTGCAAACTACAGTAGTAGCGGGTGGAATTTGTAGAATGCAACATTAAAACCAGTTAACCAGCCAGTGTTTTCTGTTCACGCGTATCACGACTATCTTTAAGGCTGCATGGTGCATACTTTTCGTAAGAATTGGGGTGTCGAGAATTGACATTAACTTTATAATAACTTAGTAGGGTTTAGCACAGCACCATAGGAACTAAAGATGATTAGCACATTGCACTTGATTGGACATCATATTAACAGATCATTTGCAATTGACAACTGCATGCTGTATATGTAATTTAACACTAATAATTCTCTCAATCTGTCTTACAAGACATTTATTACCTTACTCTGTCTCAGACATATTTGTTTTATGATTATATTAATCAGAATGTTATAAACTTATGTGTTGGTGTAAATCATTCATGACGAACCTACGCTAAAGTTCTCTGCTATCGTCGTAGTATTCTATTACACAACGCAATCATTCAAACGAAACCCGCAATTTTATCAGTTAACGAGACGATCGAGACATGGGGATTTTCTTTTTCTCACATATGAGAATGAATATGTGAATAAACTATGCATGCATTGCCACTGGCTAGGTGGCTATACTGGCTACCTGGCTACTGGCCAATTTGCTAACCATAACCCTAACCATAACCCTGCATCACGGTAAATATTTAATTCGGTAAATCGACTCTATTTAATATTAAAATGTATTTTTAAATTAAGTTAAAATTGCAACTGGGTATTTACAAATAAAAATTTTTATTTATAAATACCCAGTAGCAATTTTGACTTCATTTGAAAATACATTTTAATATTACATAATGCTACTGAAGGACAACTTTATTCGATTGACTCTATATAAACGCAGAACGATCTCTTAATGGAGGCCCAACGTGTGTAGCTAAGCTTGCAGCCTGTAGACACTGCAAATAATGTGAACTTAAATTTGTCGCCAGGACGGGCGGGTATTCTAAAGTTACACCGCATCCTCCCAATTGACGCTCTAGTTACGCCCGTGTTGCCATATTATAGCGCGGCAGCGTACTTTCTTGACTTTTGCGTATCTTCTATTAGCACACATGATGACGCCAGTAACCTCTATACAAGTGTACCTTGGCTAAAGAATCAGGTGTGGTATATACTGTAAAACTGATATAGCATCTTATAAACGCCAGACGCAGTGTGGATCAGCACTGTCATAAATTGTCTACGACTTGTTACACTTATACATGACATAAATTTGCATGGATCAGTAGAACACATTCTTACGATTACATAACACATTTCCGATTCCCCACATACAAGCCGGCTAACACAATCGAGGCAGAATCATAAATAAGGTTCAGATGGAAAATTAACGGGCAGTCTACAACAGGCAGTTTTTGGGAAATTTTTTCCTCTTTCATACAACATGTATGTTAGTACTAAAGTATTAATAACAAATATAGCGTTCGCCATTGCACAATTAGATACATCGGCGGTAGAAAAATTGAGTTATAGTGGTCGTCGATGTCCATATGTAAGATACGTGCTTTTGATTTAGTGTTTTAAGTAACCGATGTATTTAAGCGTATATGCACAGCCACTCGATATACTTGTAGTTATGTAATTATAATACGATGAAGCCAAAGATCATAAATATCACAAAATGCTATGTAACGTACCTTGTTTTAAAATTAGCTCCTACAATGAGATGTCAGTCAATGTGACTAACTGTGTTCAGTTCTGGCTCGCTAGTGGCTGGATTACTTGATGCCCTCGAACTTTAAAACATCCAACCTCGCATGACCCGACATACATTGCAACGTGATTGCTGCTCGTGAGAGTTTATAAACAGCATTAATTAATTATTCATTCCATACGAAAAGAAAGGCATTTGCAATATGTGGGTGGCTTAATTTATTTATGCAAATGACGCCTCGAGCAAATTTAGTTCCAATCGCCGACGCACTTTTAGAAAGCCTGCTCTGGTCTCGATTAGATGAGGTTTTATTGCAAATAGAAGTTGTTTTGATAACTTTCAGCAAGCTCGTTGTTAGCTCAGTCCCCTAGGCGTGGAATTTCTATAACAACAGGCAGGAGTTCGGATCCCCGCTGCGACCTGCGTGTATGGAATCTAAATTTGCATTTCCGCCCAGCTGCCGACCTTAAGGTGCATAAAAATGAAACACAGCAAGACGTCGACTAAGGCGTGCCGAAAGAAAATGAGCACTAGGTGCATTGTGATCTTTTCCTCTAACAGTCACTCGTGACTGCACAGCTGCTCTCCACTAGATGGAATTTTACGCGCGTATTTTTTTTTCTGTTCGTGAGGCAGAAAAAGACCATGGAAAATTCCGTTCCGCGCGTTCCGTGGCGTTTTGGTCTAGAAAATGGGTTTGATCCATGCGCAGAAATTTAAGTGGAAACACAGGAGGAAATGGCGGAAACGGTACTCTCTGAAAACTTCACCGCGATTCGTCATCCTTGCTAAATTTTCGCTGTGAAATTTGTCGTTATTGTTTAACTGTCTTTGCACGTAGAACCTTTTTGCGGTTGAGATGCCGTAGTATACATACTTTCGACACCGAAAAAAAAATAAAATTTGAGCGAGGCGAATTTAGAACTCCGCCACGCCCTATGAGCAGTAATTACGTTTTGTTTATGACTGTTCCATCTGAACTTTGCACCCAAAGAAGGAATTCCGTCACGGCGGATGTGTTCAAGAGCACTTGTCAGATACCAGTCAAAGTTAAAAATTTTCGTTACTCAAGTGCACAAATCTCATAAAGCCTTAGTGGCTGTCTTGCTCAGTTCTTAGTGGGAAATGGTCCCATTTTCTACGTGTCTTTTTGGTCAAGGAATCCCAGTCCCGGTGGAGGGAATCCCAATTTCCCAGTGGAAAACAAGCAATCCCCAGCTCCAATTTTATTCCATTCAGGACCTTCAACATGCAGTCGGAATAATTTGATGTATTCTAAGCTACCATGGACGGATTTTCTACATACTGTTTGATAACCCTCACAACAAAATATTCACTCTTCCAAAAATTTTTTATTCCCCTAATTTTCAGCATAGTAAATGGTCCACTATCTAAGTATCTATTTATTTATCCATGTTTATTTAGCTTTGATCTTGACCATATTATGTGGTTCCCATTTGTTTGCAAGGAAGTTTTGCAACTTTCTAGTGCTGGTTTAGCTTCCTTGTTGCGTTAATGTCCGATCCAAATTACTTTGTGATACAGTATATAATCTTGAAGATAATCTTGAAATTACGTTAGGCGAACACAACATTAAGCGTGTGACCAGTAAAAAGTCACTTGGAGTCATTCTTGACAGCCAGTTAAACTGGAAAATACACATAGACGCGCAAAGTAAAAAAATCTCAAAAAGTATTGCAATATTAGGAAGAGCTAAACCATTTGTTCTCCAGCATATTCTTGTTAAGATGTATGTATATAATACGTTAGTTAGTATTACCTTACTTTACATGCATATTGCTCAACAGTGTGGAATGATTGTTCTGGTGTCATCCTTAGTAAACTCTCAAAATTGCAAAGGAGAGCAGCAGGTGTAAATTACTGGTCAAATGTATGATGTTCGCTCCAACTAAATACTATTGAAGACACTTTAAAAAGAAGGGAGATTATTATGTCATTTAAAGCTCTAACAGATAGGATTCCTACTTATCTTCAAGAATTATTTATTAAATGCAATAATGATAATTATTACCTCAGGAGTAATAATTCTAAATTAGCTCTGCCAAAACCAAAAACCAACTTTCTAAAAAGAAACTTTTCGTATAGGGCAGCACAAGGGTGGAACGAATTACCAAATAGCATAACTGAGAACTTTGACGATCTCTCCTTATCTGCGTTCAAGCGACGAATCAAATACCTAGTACTTCCATTATTATTGTATTTTGTATTTTTATTATAGTATAGTTACACGGCCCTTTGAAAATCAGATTGTAAATATTTTACTGAATAGGCGACCGTGTTTAAATAATTGTATTAAACATTAAACATGTACTTTCATTGAATGAAGCCTTGGCTTGAGGTCGTCATGCATCTACAGTCAACGGCATTATCATTTCCTGTTGACGTCCACGTTGACAAAATTAAGCTCTCTACATTATTAGATAATATACTATATTCCGAGCCAAGTTTCGCGCTCGGAATCATGCTGCCATTCTGGTCTGTAAAAATATTTTAATTATTCACTTTTTTTCTGCTCACAGTGAACAAACAATAAGAGCCTCGGTTAGTCGCCGAGTGCGCCGTCTTGAATGCCGCACGTTCGTAAGTTTTAATAACTACAAACAAAGCAAGGTTAACAAATAGTTATAGACCAAATTACTCATACAACTTGCACACACGCATGAGCTGTCGGTCTTTTAAACGCGTGCTACACCGTGGTTTTGGAGGTAAACCACTTTCAACAAACTTAATTAGCACTTCCTAAGACATAAGCACGTGTTTTTACCCATCTACAACATACAGCTAATTCAAATAAGGTTGACATCAACAATAGTCAAATGGCAAATGTGCAATATGCATGAGCATAAAAAGTGATGGTAATAATATAGTTTTAAATAAGATCAATACATCAGCAGCCTTGCTGGATTATAAATACAGTATCTATATGATGATATCTTTTACATTCGCATGTAAAGAATCATCATTCTTTTGGTACTCGATCGATCATAATGCACATTTGACTATTGTCAATGTCAACCTTGATTGAATTAGCTGTATTATGTAACAATGTTTTGGAAGTTATGTATTCATTGCCCCTGATAATGTCATCTTGACCAACTCACATGTGTAAGTGTGTTATGTAATAAAGCTGCTGACATAACTTGAATTATAGCACATGTGACAACGAGAGGACCTACAAGTTTTGGTACACAAACATGTGATCTTACCTAAAACGACATAAACATGCAAAAATCCCTCCAGTGCGACGACCTAAAAATGGTCGGGTGGCAGAGTTGCAAAAAGCTACGTGCATGTATGCGGGCATTGCCCGCGAGGAAGGTTCACAAAATGTGCAGTCATTGAGGAAGGTTTCATGTCAACATGCTACAAAACTTATTGTACCAAGTACAGCACAAAGACTCACTGATTCGTGGGAAAGTTAACCAGGACTAACTTCCCCACAAATCAATGAGCTTTTGCTCGAAATATCGTTTCGGGTGTACTGACTGCAATATCGACATAATAGCAATGTTAGTTCGAGATAAGTTACGAAAAATCTTTATAACACTCTGGTATAAATTGCTTACAAAACTGCTTAAAATTGTTTAAAATCAACAATCTTTTTATTGCGTTACCGTTACCCCAAAGTTCGTTCTGACTCATAGTTACGCAATGAAACGAGGTATGGTTGCAATTACTGCCGACGGATTAATTGGGTGATTGATCACTGTCTGCGACTATCGTTCTTGAATATGGAGGGTAATTACCGCCAAAATTAATAACCGAATTTTGTTGTTCAATATGCTCATTTTGCTATTTAGTGGTCAATATGCAGTTTTAAATTTTGATGTACAAGAATTGAATTCAGATGTTCCACTTTTAATCAACTGCAGTAGTGTCTCGCGTACATTACATGTTTTGCAAAAAAGTTATGTAATCACTGTCATTGATAATGCTACCTTAACGGACTGACATGTTTATAATTTAGTTGGTGTTATGTAACAGTCGGCAGAGCCAAATTAATATGAAATACTTTATGTACTGTTGACTCCCACTATTAGTAACTAACTTAATGGACCATTCCCCTATTAGACAAACTTTTGAATTCGGAAAATCAATTAGCACAGCTGGAAAGAGCATTCAAAATTTCATACAATTGTCAAGTTTGGTTGCAAAATATTGTAAAATGTGGAAAATATAGCCCTGTAAAGTTTGCTATTGTATACTTTTGTATTACGCACGGAAAAGCGTTACCACTATGTGGTAATGTGGTAACGCTTTTTCCCGCGTAATACAAAAGTATATAAAATTCGCAAACTTTACATTACTATATTTTCGACATTTTTCAGTATTTCAAAACCAAACTTCACAATTTCACCAAATTTAGAGAGCTCTTTCCAACTGTGCTAAAATTGTTTTCAAATTTAAAAGTTTGTCGAATTGGGCAATGGTCCATTTATGCCATTTAGGTCTTCAACAAATTTTGTTGGTCTTCTCTGTTTTAGAAGAAGATTTCATTATTTTTGACTAAATTAACAGCCGATCATAATATCATGCGGTGTAAATCCTCTTGTATACGTAAGCCACCGAAATTTTGACACTAGGTTGTTAAATTTCTAGTATGTAAATCTGGGACAAAGTTTCAATAGCATTTAAGTAAAGAGAACAGTGCTACTAAGTATCGCATGAATGAAACTTAATTTTCGTGTGCAATGCGGCGATAAAAACAGAATGTGCAGTGAAAAGGAGAGTCGACGAGGCCTTTTAAGCTGTGCAGTAAAGCTTAAATCTAGGCAAGGCTTTTGTCCAAAAGTTCTTTGCGCACTGAAACGGAAACCGTATAACATGCTCAAGCTATGAAGATACATAGATACTGGTCTCTATCAATAATACTGAAAAGTAGAAATATTCGTATAATACATATAGTAGAATAATGTATAATAGAATAATATAAAGTAGAAATAGTAGAAAAGTAAAATACACAGACAAGTAGAAACATTCTTGGAGAGGTGAACATGTTGTTTTGTGGCAGAGGTGTAACTGATGTTTGGGGGATAGAACTCTCTTCCCCTTACACCGTCACAAAATCCGTCTTTGATTTAGAATGCTAAATTTTCCATTTATTAACATGATAAGGAATTTTTAACGTCAACTTTTACACAGTGTGAGTTGTCGCGTGTGTTTACCATCATACTTGCAATGCAATTGAAAATTTCGGAAGTTATGTAAGTTATGTTATCATTGCGTTATGTCACCTTCACCGACTGAATGACATGCGACCTTTAAATGTCGGTTGGCAACGGATGTGTGTCAAAAAGGCCGGTGACACTGTCTTTTAGAACGGGAAAACAAATCACATCAGACAAGACGCTCAGAAAGGCTGCAAGAGGGCATACTGCATAACCCGGACTCGGACCCGGACTCGGACTCGGACCCGGACTCGGACCCGGACCCGGACTCGGACCCGGACTCGGACTCGGACCCGGACTCGTGAAAAAATTCGTTACAAAAAGAATTTGTAGTTGCAGGGAAATATTTTTTAAGAATTATTATGGTGTTACAAACACAGTTTTCCAGCCAATTTGCAACCAATTTGTAAAAATCTATAATCTATAATCTTATATGTTCCTGATTGTTTTAGGCTCAACATGAAGCTTGGATCTGACTATATAGCATTAAAGCCTTTCATACAAGATCTTCCATTAAAAATTAACAAAATGTCTACCAGGATAAACGAACGTGCCAGTGCAAAGAAAGTATTATTTACAATATAGAATACGCTACGTTTCGCTACGATACGGCTGAAGTGGAAAAGGGGCTTAAATCTATAGTACTTTGCCGGAATATGAAAGCTAATTATGCTGAATAGGAGAATTTCGGTTAGAATATCGCTTCATCAGCGTTGTTATGGTATTAAAATATAAAAAGTGATGCTCTGCATATATTACAAAAGGGAACTATTTATAAAAGTTACGATTTCCTTTTGAAAGTTTCTAATAGACCTTAGCATAAATTGTGATCCAGAGCGCATTTTCACGGTCAAGCTTCATATAGAATGACTGGTAGCAATGCGAAAAATTCCTGTATCGAAGGATACACGTTACAGATCAAGATTAATTATCTGTAAGCGGTTTATCACTAGAAGTTAAATACATTCATAAATGTATGTTTTTATGCCTTAAAAGACTACACACAGACTTTATACTCGGCATTTTATAGTTGAACTTGAAACGCTAATGATAAAATTTTAACATAGAATGTGAAATCACCAACAGCCCTAGTCCAGGCCAAAGTTTATGCGTTATCGACGATTATGAAATCAGTTTCAATGTTTTTATGCTAGAAAACACAAATTAAGCGTGTAATTTTATCGCCTATCGCTAGGGGTGAATATTAAAGCTACATACCTGAACATGCCTTTAGATGAAAACACGGAATAAAGATTGTGTCAACCTCATTTACGTTGCACAATAAACATTTTTTCTCCACGGGATATTTTACTCTTGCGACAACCTTTTCCTAGAGAAAACAAATTTTGAATCATATCATCGCAGGTTACGATTTTTACGATTGCCGAACAATTAAAAAAATACAAAGCAAAGTAGCGCACTAACCTGGCAAGTAGGGCAGCTGCCCAGTTTATTGCTGCATCCATAGCAAACAATGTTGTGTTTACATGGGTAAAATAGCGCATTTGCGCGTTCTTTTTTACAAGTGAGGCAGTGAGCCATACAAACACGAAATACTTTTATAGATTTTGTAACAAACGCATCGCTTGAAAGCTTGTATAATCTTCTGTGGATGATCGCACGTATTGCAATAAATCCTTTGGACTTTGGAGTCTTGCAATACATAAAAGCGCCGCCTAAAGCTTGTCAAGGTGTTGTGTTTCAACATATGGTCGGTTAAAGTTTTTGTATCGCTAATATATTTCCTGTGCGAAAATTGGGCGAAATTCGGAACCTTATATATAATGCGTAATCATCAGATTCCAGATAATGACAAAATAAGGTCGAAACGTTGAATCAATAAAAATGTTGTCGTTTTTCGTACTTACAGTAGTTGTGTATAATGCGTACGCTTGTCAAAGTATTGTGGTCCAAGAAAATAGCGCATGATGCCGGCAAAATGATATAATGCGAAAATTATGCGTAAGTGCAGAACTTGCCTTCAACTAGCTTAAGAAGAAGATCTTGTATGAAAGGCTTTAATATTTACATGCTATATAGTCAGATCCAAGCTTAATGTTGAGTCTAAAACAATCAGGAACATATAAGCCATATAGATTTTTAAAAATTGGTTGCAAATTGGCTGGAAAACTGTGTCACAAACACCATAATAATTCTTAAAAAATATTTCCTTGCAACTACAAATTCTTTTTGTAACGAATTTTTTCACGAGTCCGAGTCCGGGTCCGAGTCCGAGTCCGAGTCCGGGTCCGAGTCCGAGTCCGGGTCCGAGTCCGGGTCCGAGTCCGAGTCCGGGTTATGCAGTATGCCCTGCAAGAGCTTAATTATTCCTTCCTTAATCTGAGTCTAAGAGACAAATTAATAACCCATGGCTTAGCGTGCCATATGACAGCTCTGATAAACAATTTAATACGCACTAGGTAAATTTATGTCAACCGAGGTCAATGTTACGTCGAGCATCAATACATTAACCACTACGGGCTTATTGCAACACACCTGTAAGCCTATTCCGCGCATAATACAAAAGTATGCAAAATTGGCAAATTTCACTGGACTATATTTTCAAAATTTTATAATACTTTGAAGTCAATACTTTTAATCAAATCAACGCATAGAAATTGAGAGTGAGTAATCAAATTGTTTTGGTAAAATCTGAGATGAATAATTGATTTTGCTAAAAAAACTATTACAAATTATCTTTGAATTGAAAAAATACACCACAAGAATTATTGTTTTGCTACTTGCTATTTGTGGCAAATTAGATAGGGGGAGTAGAGTCGCCATTCAAAGTGCAGCATTTCCGTTAGTATGCTAGCATGATTGTACTAATTTAGATTAGTTACAGACTCTATAAATGTCATATAATAAGCCATTCCGTATTATCCACATCACCCCTGTGCAAACATGAAAAAGTTCCTCACAATTTTTGTTTTTTACTTTCCCCATTATTCTGATAAACACGAAAATGCTCAGAAACCATTTCACACTGACCAAATCACATGTTTAGGAGGTGTCATGTGCCTATAATTAAATGAATTGGTCAAGGTGTCATGAATTCTGCCTCTATTCTAACAAAATCACTTCTAAGTTTAGAAAAGAAAATGTATTTGAATAACGATTAAAAAATTATCACTTCCTTTGTCACACTCACTCACATGCTGCATTCCAGAGTAACTCTCCTACTTCTGGTGTCCAGGCATGGTTGTTAAATGTTATGCTCCCATCAACTTTTCCCACCCAATGCTGCAGGCAAATATATCTAGAAACCACCACCTGGCCAGGGTGACGGAGCTTTTTCCCACACACTCCAGTAAATCATACATTTACATCCCTCAGTTATTCCAATTTTCAGCAACGTTGTATTAAATTTGCATTCGCCAAAACTTCAATTATAGCATCACTTTTCAGTTGCACTATAGAATCATTTCATGGCCCATTGGCACCCTCTACATATTAGCTGCTAATCTCTCTTAAGCATATGGAAGGCAGGGGTCTGGGAATTAGGCAAAAGCAATTCCTATCAGTAGGTGAAAAATTTACACTGTAAAAGGTAAAAATCCCCCAGGAATGTCAATTAATAAATAAAAGGAAAAATCATTTTTCATTTAAACACATTATAATTTCAAGTCTACGTATACCAAGCATTGTAATTTAACATCTATATCTATATGTTTTGCAATGTTGATACATAAAGTCACATACACAATGACATGCAACATCGCAATGTGTAATTTTGGCCAATCTCTAATCCTAATATGCATGAAAGATGATGTGTCTTGTTAGCACATAAAGGGTTTACATGAAGTATGTCACGCATGGCAACATGTCAGACACCTGGTGCACTATTTCATATCATGTAAGTCATTTCATTAGCAAGATACCTAGAGATGGCATTGCATGGTAAGCAAATACCTTGCACATTGATTGCAAATGTTGTGAAAGGGTCTTCATTTGACACATATATTGCACATTTTAGAATGATTCTGAACTGCAAGACTCCAAATATCATTGCATGGTTTGCAAATATGTGCATGAGATCTTTATTTCAGCATTCACAAGTTAGTTTGTAAATGGAGCATTGGTTGGCTTTGTTAAGTTCGGGGGCTTGTCATAGTCTTTATTGCATACTATTGCATGAAATTTGCCACAAATTTCGTACAATAACTTTGTACAATAACACCACAACCTGCACCAACTACTGTGATTTACACACTGTTGTTTATTGTATAACATTCGACCCGGGTTTGTAAAGCTCCTCGATTAAAGTAAGTACTAAATTTCCGGATTTTGCCTTCAGAAAATAAGCATACATGATACCTCAACCCATGCAATCACCCTAAGCACTACCTCACGCTGTCAACCGCTTAACACTAACAATGAATGGCGATTCAAAGCGGACATCTGGCACAAACAGTTGTCAGCTCTAACCCCTTGTTTTACTCGATTATAGTAAGTATTTTATAGTCCTAACATGATAATTGCGAAATACTTTCAACTTTACCTTATAAAATCCAGTTTAATTGATTGAGTATTGACTTTTAACCACTAAACCAAGATTTTTTCCACTATTTATGCTCACTGGATTATAGAAATAAGCTTTAATGATGATTTCGTAGCCTTCCTTTGGTATAAACTTCCCGTTAAATCGCGCAACAATCAACATCAAGGACCTTCCACTGCCTTCCACACGTGTTCGCAGGCTAGTTCAAAACGTGTTCCATACCGTAATGACTCAACGGTTTTTGATGATGTAACGTTTTAGTACGCGAGCGCTGATTGGCCAGAAGCGTGTATGGAAATGTTACTGTATACACGGATTTAGGATACGCGGAGAAGTGGAGAAGACGACAAATTGAATACAAGTTGAACCACAAATTGCACTGTTGATAGCCATAACTCTCTCAATTTAATATTAAATGAATGAATTAATGAATTACATTCAATTAATGACCATGAAAAGTTCGTTCTGTAAATATTTTCTGCTCTTAACAAAAATAACTAAATTAAAATATAATTTTGTGGAAACGCCACGTAAATTTATCCGTGCGCTCGGATCTTGATCATCTTCCCACAAAATTATATTTTTATCTAATATTCACCATGCAAACATACAAGGAACTTGAAAACAATTGAATAGTTGAATTAAATTACAAAACAAACAGCTGCTACTTTAAGGTAGCCACTAGCTAAAATTGAACGACAATTAATTATTTACGATAAATTAGTACGAAAGTCTATTATTAACAAAGTTTTCTATTGTATTTTTTGTACCTAGGTTGAAAAGGATATTTTGTAAAACACCTGGCCGCAGCCAGGTCACATCCACACAAGTCCCTCCCACAGCGCGTCCCTCTTGTTCCTGGAAACAAAAACATCAAAGAAATTAAAGCATATGTCACCAACCCATGATCCGCGTTCCATTGTCCGTGATTAAGTCGAGGAAATTTTCACCAAATATTCTACTGAGTTATCACGGAGAATGGTAGTCGCCGATCGATGTCGCTGACATATGAGAACCAGGCTATATGCTAGCATGTGTGGTGTTCTGTTCAACACTTTTCTCTTTTGAGCTGGGAGGACTGGTTTCAAGCCTTACTTGAACCTTCACTCAAGACCTTGAAATAATTGAAGAGACCTCGAATAAGGACGTTAAACTGAGGAATTAATTTACATGTAAGCTTAGGAGGTCTGTGGCCAAGGACTTTAACGCTCGCTTGCAGCCGTTATGTCCTGGTAGCTGTAATGATTTGAGCTCTCATCCCCCTCTAGGGGTCAAAACATTGTCAGTCAACGTCAAACTAAGCAATATCACCTCCCCAGATCACTGCTTAGGCGCGACTTCGCAGCAGCAACGAAACGTGGATCTGGGGTGCGAACTAGCAAAGCTCAAACAGACGTGCTTATTTCTGGCTTATTTAACTCTCCCCACTCTCTCATACGGTCCGCGGGCGCTGTCAGTTGGTTGGTTTGAATAACTGCTTTTTCTAATTATAAGCCACACACGCACAAAAATAATCGATTTAAGCAAATTCCGATCTCGTACCCAGAGCATTGCTTTGCGCAGTTGGCTGTGGGGGAAATAGGTTAATTTGTGACAGTTTAAACGTTAATTAATCTTCAGGACAGTATGGCGAACAAACAGTAGGGCCGCTCAACAGTGCTGGACATGCCCCACCCTCATTTTTATGCAATTGACTGGCCAGAATAATGACGAACAGGAAGTTCCGCAATCCTATTGGCTAGAAAAGGCAAATGATTGGCCACAACCTGCACAATGAACAGGGCAATGCAGCTCGAGTGACTCTTACTCGGGTGGCCTCTCTGTTTATCTGTTGTTGTTTTTTTACGAAATGACAGGTCATATAAAACTTACTGAGAAATGAGTTTTAAATGGAAAATGCATGTCAGATACTGTTGGAATACAAATTTGCCTAGATGTGCAAAACCATACCTTTTGTAAAACAATTTCGGTCCATTCTAGATAAGTGATTTTAAAGCCATTCCAAATTAGACTCTAGTTTCCCGTTTGGACATTTTTTGGAATTACACGCGGGTGGGCGGTTCATTTCCATGATCCATTGACCATTATCAGTTTTTGATGTTATATGTAAACAACGAGTTTGAGTGTTTCATCAGGGGATCCAAACACGAGAAAACGGTATGAAACACGAGCGCCAAGCGCGAGTGGTTCATTGTTTTCGAGTGTTTGGTTCCCCTGATGGAACACGAGAAACGAGTTGTTTACATAACATCTCAAACGAAAACATTTCATTGGCTGTTCAATTTATTAAGCGGATTTCTGTTATTAGATGAAAACCGTTTTTGAAGTGACAACAGTGATGGCATATGATTTTTAGCGTGTTTCCTTGTCAGGTATCCAACGTCAATCATGTGACGAATTAGGGCGAGTTCATTCGCTAATTTGCTCATGAATTATTAATGAGTTCATAATTTTAACATAAATGTACGTCTTTGCGCTATTCTTAGAGCTCAACAGTTTCCGTAAAAAAATACCTCAAATTACAAGTCAAACATTGAAATTCATTATATATTAATTATATTTATATTAATATAAAGTTTTACTTTGATTTAAGCGATACATATATTACCTTCTAAACAATATAGATATCCTAAAATTGTGGATTTTTGTGATTATTTGTACAAAAAAGTCAAATAATAGAAAAAGATAGCAATAATGGACAAATCATGTGGCCAGTTTCAGTAGACGCGGGCGGAGGACCGGAAACTAAAGTCTAATTTCAATGGAGTGGCCCAAACATTTAATAAACGGGAAGTCCGATGCCTATATATGCAGTGTTAGAAAATCTTGACTGAATAGTATATTGCGATGGAGTGATCGCTTTCCTATCTCCCCACATACAATGCCAGCCTCAACCTGAGAACAACTATTGCTCTGGGTACAAGAATGGGCCAATTCTGGCGTGAAGAACCTACCACATGCGAGAGGTGACTCCACTGTTTTATACGAACTTATGTAAATTCCCAATCGTCCACATATTTTTCTATCTTGCAGGCTCCCGTAACATTGGTCATGTCTTTGGCAACACCTGGTCAATGCAGAAAGCGCTCGTTTCAAATGACGAACAACAACAATATTTGATATAAAATTTATGAAGGATAATCGACAACATTCCCCGGGGAGGAAACCGGAGCGCCCGCGGGAAACCCACGACTTTCATCAGAACGTCGAGAAGTGTTTAAGAAGTTATGTACCATTTAAAACATGAGCGCTCGTGTTGTATCAGCATATACAAATATACATTGTATATCTGATACAATACGGACGCGAATGTTGTAAATGGCTTGATTGACCAAATTTATACCTCTATATTTGCGAAATAAGTAATTTTGAAATACATCTGATATATCAGTGATGGATCCAGCGTAGGTCAAAATAAATTATAGCTGCCCAATTTTAAATTCAAAATAACTTTATAAGAATGTCATTGGTTATGAATTTCCAAAGCATAAAATCTTACCAATGAAATTGCTTTGAAGGTGTTTTAAAATGTAAATATATCCAAGAATGAGCTGTAGCAATTTATTTTGACCTACGCTAAATCCGCCACTGTGATATAAGGCGAGAAAGTCAACTGATATCTGTATCGGGGGATACACACTCCTTCACGCTTATTATTTCTTTTGCGGTTTCTTCATGAAAACAGCGAAAACATACGGTTTCTTGCCGGCGCTTTATTTTTCGCCCCTCCCCCTTTTCTCGCGTTCGCGTTTCCTCGCGCGTGTTCCCATTCTACCTTATCCCGGTCACAATCCTCCCCCTAACGCGCTGGCTACGCAGGGTAGTACAGGCCTCGCCCTACGGGCTCGGTTTGTACAAAAAAAGACCTCACATTTTAAAAAAGACCTTCGATTCATTTTTTTGTACAGACCTCGCGCTCGGGAAATTGAGTTAAATTGTCAGCCATTTTACATGTACCTATTAAGAAAGTCCACAGGTTTTCCATGTCCATCAATGCCGCAGTAACAACCATATCCGTTGAAATCAAGCGGGTCCTTACCGGTCACTTTGCGAATCAAGTTATTGAAGTTGAGCAGGCTTCTTAGAAGTCTACCTATATTTTTGCAAGACTTATTTTATCCTCAGTACACGAAGAGAAAGATTCTTTCACAAATCAAAACGGTAAAGCAGAATTCGACGTTTCGTGCGAATGCCTTTCGTCGGAGTAAAACTATAATCAAATTCTGTTTCATCGCTTCAGGAGGTATCGTAGTGAAATAATTATCATCATCGTGTATTTTGACAGCACTATGTCAATATACATTGGCAACGTTTGTCTCAGACATTGGTGTAATGTTGGGTCATTTGGGCGCCCACCGGTTGTAATTGGGAAAACGGTTCAGAAATTTGTGAATGCTCTCTGGTACGAGTGCCACTAAAGCGCGAGTCAGTCGCCATTAGCAAGAGGTGCGGCAGCCCATGGCCGAGTGTAGAGAAGTTTTGAGTACATAGTGTCTGAAATGCCCCAACCTGGCCTGTGGAGAACAACTTTACGCCATTAAGGTTTTCAAAAAACGACATTATAACATTTTCCTTCCTCCGAAGCCTCGCCGTGGATTCGCTTCCACCTTATAGCCTGAGCAATGACGGTGCTCTATCTAGTTAGGGGCTTCTGGGTCCGCGCCTGGTCTTTATGACCCCATAGTAGTTACGTCACTGGTTTCGTGCACTTTATCCCTAGCGGGATACTTAGTTCAGATATTTGTTTTGTTTTATAAAAATGGCCAAATTCTCAGTGACAAAAGATATTCTTTCACGGAAATTATGCAAATTTGGTAAAAACACCAAAGACTGCACAAAAAACTCTCAGCTCAATTTTAAGATTTAAATTTACCATGGACGGAACTATAATATAAAGTTATTTTCTTGCCGCACTATACTGTATTTAGTTACGGCGTAGTGTTCAACAATATATCGGTATCAGTGGTATTTTCAAAATTTTATTTCAAAACAAATGTTGTTCAGAAGTGATTATTTGACGCATTATTAAAAATTGCTCATGCATGGACAAAATTCATTTTTCCTTGACGTGAAATGAATCCAAGTATAATAATCTCGTACTTCGGCTCATTGCCGTGCTCCCCGTGAAATTTAAAGCTCTCTATGTTTTTCACCGCAGAACAGGTAAATTATGAATATTTGCATTAATGGTTTTCCACGATGAAAACTTGTCATATAGGCTCAGTAGTACTGGATAAGTGATTCGCTCTTGTGTACAATGGTGCAGTAGGAACATATATACTGTTAAGGCCTGTTCATAGGGGAAACGTAATCTCGATTGATGAGAAAACATTTCGACAAGTCAAATGAGTTTGTTTGATTCATATGGAGAAATGTTATCCCGCTTACCGGGCACAAAGTTTCATGACGCAGATTTTGAAAAATGTAAATTGAAAAAAGTTTCTGAAATGAAAGAAAGTTTTCCGTAAAACTGTGTTCATATATACGAAACAAACATTTTGTCTTCCAAATTTTTCCTCTCATATGAACGCCACGCAACTCTCGTGTTGTTTTCATAACAAGGCGAGATCTCAATTGTAAACGTGACGAACTATTTTCTCGCTATATAACCGAGATACCTTTTCACCGTGTGAACAGGCCCCTTAGCATACATACATGCATTCATACAGTGTCAGTAGGCAAAAAATAACGACATATGTTTGCATAACTACATGCGAACTAACAACACTGATAACTGGCGTATATGTTGATAACAATACATCAGTCACCACATTCTACCTGCTTCGCCATGTAAACTTCGCTGTACGATAATAAAGACGATGAAAAGGCAAGCGGGTTTCATAATGATTTGATCAGCTAAAAAGAGTTAAAAAACACATTGAATATAGCTATATACTACTCCTTCACGAGCACATTAGACGGTGAATGACTCTTAAGAGACTTACCGTTTACGATTTACAACTTCAATTCGGTTTCGGTTGTTTTATTATGCTTTGTGGCACAAGTGGCACATATGCATACAAAACAGTTTCTCGGGTATCAATAATTAACCATGCGCGAATCAGACGTTGCCCGTCATGAATCATATACACTTTTTACTGAACATATGCCCTTCGAAATCCGCTTATATATTGAATTTGAGCAGACGTGCAGCAAGCTCTTGGCTGCGTGAAAATCCTTGCCACAGGAAACTGGAACAAGCCAAATTTTCACTGAGCAAATATGGAACGCATTCCATGTCTATTTTGCTATGCGATGAACAAAAACGCGAAATAAAAACTACCAACACTGGTATCGTTTTCGCCAACATTTGTTGACATTTGTGCGCATGAAAGTGATCACCAATTTCGATTCATTTCCTGCATCTCATTGTGTTTATTACTAATCATACGATATACATGGTCAATTCCAGCCTCACCTATTCATTTTAACAGAAACGCTTTAACTTATTGTAATTCTTGTATTTTTCGTTTTATTTTTTTCCTAGGAAGCACAAAGCGGAATCTCTGTCACATTCACACAGCCTCTTAGCACAAACAGGATTGCTGCTGTCTTCAAGAAAAATTTCGAACTGAATCAATCTGATCAAAAGTATAAAGTTTTTACTTGCATAGAGGTTAACTAAAGATATATTCTAAATAGCTGTTACAACTACTGTAATTAACTTGCATCTGGAATTTAGTTAAGAAAGGTTTATCACAAAAAAGATGCGAAGACGCTTTGTAGGGCAGGAGATAGAGTTGGAAAGAATGGCATATTTTTCTCTTCCTTAAATTACAGTAGCAATTGTCGTTATGCTGACAACACCTGTATAACCAGAACAAGTAGATTTATTGGCTAAGTAGACTGGACTAGACCCTATAAACTGAACTTTGGATACATCCTTTAATGCATCCCTTTTTTTAATATTCACAATAAAGTCAGCTAAAAATGTTATTCTAAGTAAATTTACAAATAAAATACTTTTTATTAGATAGCCCTAAGGTTGACTTTTAGTGCATGTTCACAAGGCAGGCCCATCAAAATTGTCATAGAGTTGACAACGCAAGGAAAGTAACATTAATGTCACATAATTACTGTATCAGTCAAATGACTGTAACAATTCTGATAACAATTCTGATATTGCCATCAAACCTGTTACAGGTCAGTGTTAACAGCGAATACAACTTGACATCAGCTTGTGAACAGGCAATAATTAAACAATCACTTGGCTGTCAAGATCATCGACAGGCTTCCCACGACCATGTACACTTATCCCACAATAACAATCCTATCCCAAGCAATCCAACGAATTCCTTCCAGTCGCATAGATATCCATCTTAGCGAAATCTTGAAGGCTTCTCCTGGTTCGTGTGGCTTCTACAGAAACAATCATATAGCATTTAATATTTCGTCAAAAATTTTCGTTTCATAAAATTTTCATTTTTAAAGCAAGGAAATTAGAAAATCTTGCTAAAATAGTATGAGCGCCAGAGCCACCTAGAAACACTTAAGAGTTCACGGCAAAATTGAATTTTGAACCCTCATGTTTTCATCTTCTTCTAGTTGTATTCTGTGTGTCTCTCGTAAAAAATGGAACACATATTTATGCATGCATTTTAAATTAGTTTGATGCGTAAACTATATTTCACTAGTGCAGGTACATTACGCAGCAAGAAAAAGCTGGGAAAGCGTTCAGAAACTTTTGTCTTCAAACACAGGTTGTTGTAAGAAGAGTAGTTAAAATATAACAATGAATTTCGGTCATATTTTCCATGGCGAATAATTGAATTTCGCGTAACTACATCTTGTTATAGGCTTCTAATAATATACGTAAACGTTAGAAAGTTTCATCCATGAAAACACAAAATATAAACTATCCAATTTTCCTATGCTTGAGCCAACCGATAAGAATAATAGTAAAAAGAACAATGGGAAATCCTCATTATTATAACGACTGCAATTAAAAATAATATAGTTAGACATTTCGCGAAAGTTTCAAGTTGATTAGCTGTTTTATACATGCAGGAGACGCTTTTCACCTTACGTTTTAATAAAACTTATCTTCCACAGAATTTTGTTACCTATAATGCTGAAAAATTCAACACAACTAAATTGATTTAATGTTGATGTGAGCACAGTTGACAAGACAATATTTCGTTGTAGTTTCAACTCTTCCTTCAAAACGTTTATACATACAAGAACATCGTTATCATAAGCGTTAATTGCACAATTATTCAACGTGGGTTCAGCTATTTCAACAAAATTATGCTCATAATAATCATAAATAATGTCCTTTCTCCACAAGACAACTCTGCATTTAATGAAATGCATTTTTTCAATGTTGAGCGTTACTCAGCTGACAAGCGTGATCCTACTCAAGAACCCATATGCTCATGGGGTAAATACCTACCTAGAATGATTGGGCTATGTGATTGGCCTTTTGAAACAAACGCTGTCGTTGTTTATGATTCCTCGTTCCTCTTGCCACGTACAAAAGTCTGTTAGTATGGGTTGGTGCAGGCCAAGGCATGTGCCGAAAGGGGCAGCTTGAGTTCCGTGTCGACGTTTAGGTGAGAGGGGGGGGGGGGGGTAGGTTATTGCTCAATTGAGATATAAAATTCAGCCATGCAAATATGATCCAAGATTTGTACTTTCACAGCCATGTTGTCGCTTATCACTTAGAATATCGGAGACAGTCATTCCGCTACGATTTGCAGAATAGGGTACAAAATTAATATAATTAAGCTGACAATACAGTAGAAAGGAAAACGTACGTAAAACGTGAAACACAATCACATGTTTTATATAGTTGCAAGTGTTCACTGTGTTTTACCGCCGTTATATACACTGTTTTACATATTTTGTCCACTTTGCTTTACCATATAAACCACGAAAAAGTCCGTTGTAAGTGCATGTGTTTTTGTCTATTTTTTTCGAGTGTTGGAGTGTTGGGATGCCCAGTTGGACACGAGTTCGAGTGGTTTACAGGACTTGTGAAGTTATGTTTGAATATATGTTTGAATGCACTTAATAATGCATGACTTGATGATACAGCGGCATTCTTTGATAACAATACAGTACATATGTAATTAAGAATTATTGTGAATACATCACTTATGGTGGTTTCCATCATCAAGTATCTAAATCACGCATGCAGCAAAAACATATTGCTTTGCTCTGTCATCCAAAGGGCTTCTTGTGACCAACTGCATAAACCTTTGTTACTGGCTAATATTGTTTTGTCAGTGTTAGATTTGTCACGAAAGCAATTATTATCCCAGTTTTCAGTTCCGTTGACCAAATGTGCTTCGTGCATTTTCCGTGCGTAGAAAAAGATCGGCATCAATTTCTGTTTATAATTTATACGTTTTTATTGATGATAAATTTTTTTCCAATCTTATCTATCTAAGTTGAAAGAAACACTTTTCTAACTTATTATAGTTCTTGTACTTTTTGTTGAATTTCTTTTCTCGGAAGCACAAAGCGGCATCTCTGTCACATTCACACAGTCCCATGGCACAACGAGAATTGCTGTTGTCTACAAATACAAAAAAACCGAAACTGAATCAATGCAATGTGATATGAATTGTACAGTAAAGTCGATAAGGAAAAACGTTGCTAAAAAACGCTGCTCGGATTTCTTTTTCTCGGCTGAAGAAAATAATTAATGGGGTCCTTAAGAGATCAACTTACAAACTCCTTTCACCCGACCAAATATTCCTTAATGCTTTTTCACCATGAAAACTGATTTTAGGAATTTTTTATACTAAATTTGTCGAAGATTCCTTATTTACATTTGACTCATGAAACTTTTCAAAGAAGATTTGGTTGTGTAAAAGGGGCTTTATTTCGCGAAAGCTTAACCCATGCAGCGTTAGCGCTGACTGCTTTGAGCAAGCGCATGTCACATTATTGCGAAGACAAAATCACATCCCTCAGGACATAACAGGTCCCTCTAAAACCTACGGTTACAACAACAACCGGCTGCAGGGGCTGGCTGTTCATAACTGCCAGTTAACGTAACCCTGGGTTAGTGTGAAAATCAATTCTTGGTTTGCAATCAATCTCTCAGGATGTGGCAGCAATGTCAGCCCCCCACGCGGACTGGATCCGAGAATGGAACTAATAACATATCCTTTTGTGTTATACCTTCAACATGGTCGCCGCGACGTTAATCGCAAATCCTCCATATACTACCATTTTTTTAGCAGGTTGTTTAAAATCTTTGAACTATTCCTACAGAGATCGTGCCTGGGTAAACAGTAGTTTTTGTTCCTGAGGTTTTGAAGCAAACTGACGTGTGGAAAAATAATGACAGGGGCTATATTTTCGTGTGCTTTTGGCTGCACGCTACGCATTCAACACGGTATGTATAAAGGTCTTGTTCATGGCCCTGTCGTAAGTGTCACAAAAAAACAGTCCGCTTGGTTCACATAAAAAAAGACTCAGTTACCACAAACGAGTGGTGAAGACGTTTTGTATGGCAGGAGATAAACTTGGAAAGGATTGCATATCTTTCTCTTCTTTAAGTCGGCATAGCAACTGTCGTGAACCTCACAACACCTGTATATATAGAAGAAAAATATACAGATAATTTGTATAGAATCATGCAGTGGCTAGAAATGCTACGAATAGTTGGATGTAGAATGCGACTTACAGGCTGAAAGAGCCTACAGGGACATATATAGTAATGAAAAAGCAAAACTAGCGCAAACTTCCTTGGTACAAAATTAAAGTAATTCCGATTATCGGGTTCATAACGAAATTTTGCACAGTTGTATTTCGAATCAATCGATTAAGCTACGGCAGCAATTTATGAGTCGATCGATTCGAAATATACAGTATTCAATTGTGTAAAGTTTCATTATGAACACAATATTTGGAATTACTTTAATTTTATACATGCCAAAACTATCAACCGGTAAAGGTTTCCTGGGAACCAATCTGCAAATACATACAAGGCATTTCCTTTGAGAGATGATGCAGGCATTTTGTATATTTTCTTGCTCCTATTCAGTGAACTTAAATTTCCTAGCCTGCGCCCTTCCCCGTATAGCTTGTGTGCAGGCTATCCCCCGTAGACTAAAAGTTTTCTGACACTTTGCGTTTCCCTCCAATCAATACATAACTATCTTCCAGTTCACAGTTGGGAAATGCCTAGAACTGGCTAAAGACAATTAAATAATCACGTGCCTATCAAGATCATCCACAGGTTTCCCGCGGCCACCTATGCCACAATGACAACCATATCCATTGTAATCAAATGGATTCCTTCCAGTGGCATGGATTATCATCTTGGCAAAATCCAAAAGGCTTCTCCGGTGTCGTGTGGCGCCTACAGAAACAATAAACTTTTTTTAATTTTTAACCCTCGGAAAACATAAAATACATGTTTTGCTTTCAGCTTTTTGCCAACTGGTGTATTTCATTCAAAAAGTTTAAAAAAATCCGTTGGTAACAACTACGAATCGATCTGTCATTAGAAATTTAAAAGTTGTCATTTCTCAGTTTTAAAATGAGCTAGGTTTTAATTTCACTTATATTTTGAAAGCATGCACACGTAAAATTAAACCTTATTTTTACCAGAATGAAATGCAACTATATACCTGTACAAATAATGATAACAGTTTTGATTTCGAAATTTATTATCGATGAAAACATAAAACATCAACCTCGGAATCAATACCTGCACGACTTCCAACACTAGGCCCAACTGATAAGATAAACACCAGACACAATAATGCAAACGTCCTCATGATTGTTACGACTGTAATTTAAAAAGTAGTTAGTCATTTAGCCAAAGATACAAGTTAAAGAGTTATTTTTTAGGAAAAAGATTCTTACCTCAGGTTTTGGTTGAACGTTTTTTCACAACAATTTTGTCAACATTCGACAAAAAAAATTATTTAGTTGTATAGTTTCACGTCTTGTTTTTAAACCTCTACATGAACAAACGTTGTTACCATTTATATAGGCTAATATTGGACAATTATTTAACTAGGTTCCAGCTATCTCAACAAAATTATGCCTAGAATAATCCTAAAATCACCTCTTTAATTTGAGCATAAGACTGATTTGCATAGTGAAATTCATTTTTTATTGTTAAGGTGTACTCAGCTGACAAGCGTGGTCTTGATCAATAATAGTAGAGAAGGCAACTGCATGACTCACTATTTATATTTATGGAGTTCTTTGCTCTTCAGTGAATAAATATTCCTAAGAGCTAATTGGCCTATCGACGGCAATTTAATGACATTTTCCGAGAAGACAAGAAAAACTTATAATTTACTAATGCAAGCACAAAATAATTATTTTGAAGTAATTTTAAAAAACTTGTAAAACATGTTTTATTTACTGTGCCTACTCGTGTAAAGTTAACACCGAAATTCATTTAAAATCGAGATATCCAGCGAATTTATCTCCACATCAGTGGTAAAACCACGATTTTACCGCGAGAACATCAGACCATGCATGCCTACATTTTAATGATTGTATTGGTCTTCTGTCATCTTAGCGATCTTACGATTTATGGGCCGGGCGGCAACGGCGAGAAAACAGTTTATGATATATGCTAGTAAAGCATGTAAGTTGTTTGATAATAATCGTATAAGTTGAGTTTAACACATTTTACAACACTTCGAACAAAGACATGAGCTGTATGCTTGGGAATTTCTACTAAACCGAATTTCAAACTCCACCGGCTGTATGCACCCATGTGTTGTGTACAATACGTTAAATATGTGATTGGTCGTCGTAAACAATACGAGAGTCACGTGTCAAATATTCAAATGCATTGTTCACAACTATAATTATTCACTTCTTTTCAATTTACTGTTTGTCTTAAGACGTCGCCGTCGCGTTGCCGTTCTGTACATCGTAAGGTCCCTGTTATCACATGTGAAATACCTTGCCTCCCAAAAACACCTATTGCGGAAAACGCTAATTTTCCACTTTCAAGATACGCCACAAAAAACTCTTCAAGATATTTTAAATAGTATTAGCCTTTCTCTAAATATTTATTATCGATAAATTAATATCGATAAAAATTCATTAAAATGATGAAAATGGTTTTAAAAAAATGATAAAAAAATGATAAAACTGACACATTATAGGGTTTCAATCGTTTCTTGTTTTTTTAACTCGAGTGTTGAATTTAAAGCATTTTTTTCAGAATATGTTTCATTTTCTGCTTTATTAAATGGTCGTCTTGACAAAGGTTTACATGCCTACTATAATGTACAGCACATTCTTCGCGCTTAAAAGAATGTAGAATTAAATAAAAGAATGTAGCTTTTTCTGTTATTGACGGGCGCTAATATTGCAGCTTTCATGCATTGTCGTCTGTGTGTGGGTGAATTTAATTTAGTGAGAACAATGTATCACACAAGATGAAAGACGTTTTTGTGGTGACTTACATCGTAACGGTAGTGATTAATACAGTGCCGACCGCATTAAAAAAATGATTCAGACATTGTTGGAACAGAAGGGTTCGCATATGGTTGCGAGGGGTGTTGAGGGGTGTGCGTTTTCAGGTGATCATATTATAAAGATCGAGACATAAATATTAAAAAGATTACATATCAAAAACATCTCCACATGCACTGAAAAGGTGCACGTATCAAATGTATCAGAGGTTTACATATCAGAGAGATTTATAGAGAGGTGTGTATACAGAAAGCTGTTCATATTAGGGTGGTGTTCTGCACTAAAGAAGGGCTATACAGTTTGTTTGGCGTTGCAACCTATCTTCAAATAGCTAGGCTGGTTGATCAGGCACTCAAAGGACGACATACAACAAACTTAAAAACGTTTTTTCTTCTTTATCTACTGCATATTTAGCACCACTTTATACCCATACTAAAATTGTATGTTAATGGCAATCCAATTTTTCCACAACTTAAATTGTTGATATATATAATTAGTAGGAAAATTGATGGTGTTCACTTCTCTAACACATTTTGCTCCTGACAACATTTTTCATCTTAGGATTGTACTTGCTTCGTTCAAAGCAGCGCGCGGCTTTGCGATCACAGCGACACAGCTCTTTGGAACAGCCCTTATTTTTCTTGGCTAGAAAGCAAAGTGAAAAGAATAATATTGACAATTGAATAAAAAAATTGTTACACGAGATAGGTCAGTTGTACAATCTACAGAAATCATTCTTTCACAGTCCACTATATAGATAGATATAAGCCTATATAGATTTTTTTATTATATATCTATCTGTTGAAGACATTAGGTAAAACAAAAAAACCTTACAAAACTTTGACGAAAACTTCGCCGTGTCTTATTTGTCTTGAAGTTTTTATTCTGAATACAATTTCTTAATAGCTTTAATAACATGAGGTTTTCAACTATATCAGAATCCTATAATCAAAGAAACACTTCGACCTCGAGTCCAACTCGACGTTGCAACCTCCCTTGGCAATGTATGTGGGAAAGACTAAAAGTTTAATCATTCATACTGTACATATATTTTTGCATAATTATGTCCATTGTTTTTCATTATGTCAAAATAATTCTAGGAACATAGGATATAGTATGTAAAAACAGTCATACAGATCACCTTCCTTAAGGGTACCTCAATGGCTGAAAAACTTACCACATGTCGAACAGGTGTGATCGTAGGAAGTAAAGTAAAGTTGAAATCTGGAACAAATTTTTTTCTTTCGAAGCTGACGGTAGCAGTCATCGTGGTCATGGCAACATCTAAAATATTGCGTATAAAAGGGGTTTTGAACGGGTAACATGTTGTAAGCAACATGACAATAGACAACTTGTCCTCTGGAGCCAGTTGTTTAAATCTTGGTTAACGCTAACTCTAGGTTAAAGTTCAATCCACTGTTTTAATTCCTGTATTTCTACACGTCTGTTTATTTCCAAACTAAAGCTACTCGATCTATTGATCCATTTCTAATAGAAACAAAGAATTTTTACTTTGCTTTGGATTACTGCTGTTTTCAAGACATATTGTGTCAAAAAAATTTAGTCAAGTTTCAAAAAGCTGATTTTTCAACGACAAAATCTTGTAGATGCACTCGTTTTTGTAGTAATAGTCAAATCTAGAGAGGTGAAAAATTGACTTTACGAATAAGATATAAAATTCGATTGGTCAATAAACAAGAAGTTGTGAACCTTTTAACCACTTTTCTAAATTTTGAAAAATTGATCAAAGGCGTTGCTCAACTTTAGGAAATGAACTGGTCAATTTTTTTTCGCGACTGTGACATATATATGATGCTCCTTGCAGGAGCACCGTTTGTGCGAGTACATTAATTAGGCTTGATTGATTAATTGATTGACTCCTTGTGGGTGTCAGAGTCCTGATATTTGCTTAATATAATCTGTTTAAGCATCAAGCATACCTGTCAACATCATCAAGTACTTTCCCTTTGCCTCCCAGACCGCAGTAACAACCATAGTCGAGATAATCGAATGGATTGCGGCCTGTTGTACATCTGACCATGCTGCCGAAATCTATGAAACTTCTTCGATTTCGGCTGTAAATATGTTCTACTACATGAAGCATAGAAATAGGTGAATGACAGATGCACGATCATAGTTACCTGAAACATCTTAATTTCACGTGTAAAGCACACAAGTTGCAATGAACATGAAGCACTATTGTACAAGCAAGTACACTTCACAAGCAGTTGTGTTTGCACTGCTTGTTCCAAGTTCTTGGAGCAAGTTGTTAATTTAACATTTTCTAACAACTTTGGGGGCTATTACAAGGTTTCTCCAACTTCTCGACTGTATAGTCATAATATAACAATATTGTAGTGAAAGCATTGATAATTAATGAGATTTATACCCAAGTATTCAAGATTACATCACATGATGCATACCCCTGTAAACTCCATACAAATTTGTGTAAATCAGTTGCAAACACTTATGGCTAATTCAGTGTAAGGCAAGAAAATACAACTATACGAGTCTTTGTAACTTACTTGTAAAACTCAGCTAAGGGCAAATGCGTATTTTCTGGAACGTTTCAAAAAGCTTTGAGCACGAATCCCGCATCATCCCGTGCAATTTGTTTTCTTGACTGATTGATCAACATCCCGTTGGTGTCAGGGTCAGGTTCGAAAAAACAAATTTCGGAGTTTGACCCTGACACCCATGGGATGTTGATCAAAAAAGATATGTGAAGATATATGAAGCTAGTACTAGTATACTAGGTATTGATGTTTATTGTCACTGACAAGACACAGATGTTTATTGTCAATGACGCTCGTCGCTCGTAAGCTCCGAGCACGAATCCTGCATCATCCCATGCAAATTGTTTTCTTGAATGATTAATCAACATCCCGTTGGTGTCAGGGTCAAATTCGGAAAAACAAATTTCCGCGTTTGACACTGACACCCACGGGATGTTGATCAAAAAAGATATACGAAAACATAGGGTATGGTATGGTATGGTATGGAACACTTTATTTAACCACGCTGACCTCTACAGTTAAAACTGATTTCCAAGAGGGGCGTGGAAAAAAAAATAGAATACATAAATATACAATATACCTAAATTACAATATTACAATACGAGAGAGATTTGAAAGACTACTATATAAGACTATAACAGGCTAGTTGCATGTATGAGAGAGTTAAAATGTGCTAGGCTCTCAGCATTTTTATTCTCACTAGGGAGTTCATTCCATAGTTTAGCTCCATTGTAGCCAATACATTTTTTTAGATAATCAGTCTTTGGAAACGGAATATATAAATTCATATTGGAATTTCGTAAATTGTGATCATGAGGTCTGATCACTGATGAGGTTGAAAATAATTCTATAAGCATATGAAGCTAGTAGGTATATTTGGTATTGATAGTTTGTATGGGTATTATTGGTACTAAGTATTGGTAAAGTTGCCTACCTTGGCATATTATACAGTAACTATACCAGACACAGATGTTTACTGTCAATGACGTATGTCGCTCGTAACAGACAAGCGATTTCGGTGTAACGAAGTGAATTAATCATATTGGGCTGTCCATGGTTTGAACTAACAACACTCAACAGTCCCCAGAAGTTATCGGAGTTGTTGGGAAAACCTTGTCAGAAAGGCATGTTTCCTATATCAGGATAATTTTCCTCGGACAGGGAGTTTTCTTTTGTACTAATTATAAGGCCTGTTTCAGATGCTGAAATTGTCATGTGCCGAACCTAATGTAAATGAGCTAAAACAAAGAGTTTAGTTCATGAAAAGTTCGAAGTCTGAAACAGGCCTAAATTAACCAGAGCGAGACCAATGAATGTCACGATATGACAATGCAAAGTGAACTTACCTATAATTCCTATCTGCATGTAGGAAAATTATAATGAGTGGAAACCGGCCTTAAGTCTGATATTCCCGCCAAGCTTCAACAAATTGCACCAACTTGTGTTCACACTTTTTAACACAATGTACATGCACTTGATGTATATACAAGTAAAAATATAGTGTCTGGAGAGAAAATTTTTCACTCATACTCTAAAAATACCAAGCAAATGCGGTATCTAATACGTAAACTCTGCGTCCATCATGACGAGATTCTAAAAGTTACCTAGAGTTTTCCACGAACCGTCACGATATTACAAGTAATGCGAATCAGACGAACAACACAAAATGTCACGAATTAACCGACTACACGGGAGTATTAAGGTCCGATCGATGGTTGTTATTTTTTTACTTTGATCGATTCACGATAAAATACTCGTTGAACCCGAATGGTCCTTGGCTTTGCAAAAGACGTAAATATAAACGTATAGTCGTATCGTTCACACGAAAATCACGGTGATATATTACAAAAAATATTGCTGTGCACTTACCGCTTTCAGTGCTGACAAATATCATTGCCGACAGGAAAATCAAAACATACATCTGGCAGCACGTAGAATAGCGCATTCCTTCAGCTTTTGGTATTTCACCTGTTTACAAAAACTGTCAACAAAAAATAGCAATGTTCGTGTTTAAAGAATAAAGATCTCGTAATAATGCAAGACTGTAACCTATATAACTCGTAAGTATCTAATTGTGATCTTCCTGCTATGGATGAAAAAGATTACCTCAAGTGGCGGCATCATGCCATCAGTCCATAACTAAGAACTTATTATCAGTAAATTATTCAGTTTCAGCTCACCGGAAGACGCGCGAGTGTCTAAACACAACAAAAGAAAAAAAGGTAAATTAAAACTATTTAGGCTTTTTCAAACTGCACATTAATTACGAATGTTATCTTTCGCAAGTGCACAATGTAAAACATCGATAAGTTGTAACAACTGTAAGATTTCAACGTCATAGGCTAATTATAGGCTTACACTCGAAACATGCATCCCTTACAGACAGTGACAAAGTGTGTAAATATTGTGAATAAATGAGATTGGGAATGAACATTATCTAATGTCATACATGTAGAAATGCAGTCATTACGACATTAAGAAATAACTTTATAGGTATTTATATAAAATTAACAAATTTGATGTTATTCAACCATGCAACAAGACCTTTTTCACGTTATTCCTATCAATGCCATGAAAGACAAAAATATTTTGAGAATTTCTTCAAAAGACAAAATATTGTTTTGAAATATTAGCAGCTTTTTCCCTGCTGCAATAGAAAGATAATTTACAATGTTTTTTAAAACATGCACTCATGCATGTATGTTTTAATGTAAGTTATGTAATGTTAGTTTAAGTTGTATCCGTTTTCTACTCACATCGTTCGGTACTTTGTTGGGAATAATAATAAATGTAAATGTATATACCGCACGTCAACGTTGCTACTGGAGAAAAAAGTTTAGCCTGTTTTTTAAATCACTGAAGTCAACCAAACTATTCGCTGTTTGCATATCGTCGTACGAAAAAATCTTTCACTACCTCAAACGATATGATATAAGCATGCAGAATTGAAAGTCGAGCGCTGAGGCCGTTGGTCGTTGAAAGTAGTCACTACTAAACTTCGCAACCAAGGACCTTCGCTTCTAGTCCTCAGTCTTTTACTTTACTAGCTCATTCCCTGTCCCAAAAAAATAGGCTGTGCATGCGACTGACGAGGAGAACAAAAGGAAAGAGATATCATTATGATTGGTAATTCAGTACATTTGAAATGCACAATTTTTCTATGACTCCCGGTAGACATAACATAAAAATAATAAAATATATTTCGTTAAGTTCTATACATAAGAGTTAATATGACTTATATGTCAATTTTCCATAGTAATTAATATAAAGTATTCACTCGTATTTATTACCATGACTAAATAAATTTTGCATTACCAGTATGAATATTTTATATAATGTTAATTTGTCATTGTATAGAGCCTTTTTATTTTGCTAATAATCATTATTATCATTAATACAATATTCCTCTTTATTATAATATGCAAATAATTAGAATGTTTATTCGTGCAATGTGGGTAAGAATATATTTTCATGGGGTGAAAAATGGAATGTTCCATTCAACGAAGCAATGGCCGAGTTAAATGGAACATTCCATCTTTCCACTCATGAAAGTATTTCTACATTTGCACGAATAAAAACAGGCATTATTTGTTTTATATCATACCAAAATAGGCTTTTGCTTTTCACGAACAATAGATTAACAGTTTGTTTAGTGTTTTGACGGATGGGATTTATAACATAAAGGCTGCTATAACAGAAATGCTATTGCACTTCATAGACTACTGCCCACTTGGCAAATGGGAATTTCTTTTCAATGTCACATGATCATAATCAACCAATTAATAATCCAGCATATATGAGCTATTCTGCAATTTGATATGATTGGTTGAAATGCTCGCTGTATATCTGCAGCTCATGTAATAATACACGCGACGAGTAGCAGAAACAAGATGGCGCCACAAAAACTAAAAAAGTTTTTTCAACAAGAAAAAACGAATTTTTGCTTGCAAAAAGATGAAATACAACAACAAATACCTCCCAACATCTTCAACAGGTTGGAAAATACATATTAAAGATGAGACATAGTTTAACATAAGAAGATATAGAGCCGAAATGGCAGCGAAAAAGATATAGTTTTTTAACTTTTTTCAATGATATCTGATAATTTTTTATAATCAGTATTGTTTAGTTAAGTTTTATTCCTAAAATTTCTAAACAAAAATCGTCAAAAAACAAATTTTCGAGGCATGTTTGTACACGCATGGTGTTTTTAAAACGCCAGAGTACTTCAGAATTATATGCTGTAGGACTATAATAAACACATATTACGAGACTCTGTGCCAAATATATAGAAATCCAGTATTAGTGAAAATTTACTTACCTCTTTCCCAGGCATGTGTAATCTCATATTTCAGACTGAGGAGAATAACAACATTGGACCTGACCGAGTTAAATAAGACAGCTAGCCTGGCTATATATCTCTTGTGGTTTATACATCACCTTACATTACAGGTCAGACCTTTTGCTGTTTTGATATGGCATGATATTTGTTTAAAAAAACTTCCTGCTGGCCAACTTAGTAGCCCACAAGCTTTCTTACTACTCGTAGCCTGCTAGGTGTAGGCTACTAACTTAGAGTTGAAATTAATTTGTTTATCTTAGTGTTTATATGGAGATTTTTAAAAATTTTTGGTCTCTTGTGAAATCTCAAAAAAGTGCAGCCGAGCACCTAATTTCTCCTTACAAACATATAGACTATTTTAATGTAAAGTAATCACACAGTGAACTATCATGTCCACTATCTAACTTTCATATCAACACCCTGTCTTATGAAGTTTAGTGACATCACTGATCGCCTCTTCATTGTACAAATCTGTCAAATTACGTGTAGAATACATGATTTTCGCAGCTGGATAAAAGTGGAGTTGTTCTGCCTAAAACTGAAAATTAAAATTTTCATCTCCAAATTATCACAATTAAACTTACAAACTCCCAGAGAATGTGACGAGATAATAATTTTCCATAAAATTTCAGAAACAGACTAAAGTGTCACAATCTGGCCTTTAAAGGAGGATTATATGGCAACCGGCAAGAGACGCTTGCGTCCACTAGTAGTTAATATATACATGTTGCTAGTCATTTGTATTGTGGGAAATAAGGCTGTATTGTTTCACAAAGAAAGCATAAAAATGCAAGTATTTGACTCAGTGTAAACATATAGTCTGAGTTCTTAATCTAAATTATAACCTTCATGAATTATTCCATGTAAACATTCAACCCACAGATACACCAATAATGTACTCACCATAAACACATAAACATTGTGATGCATTTATTTCAAAATGTTGAAAATTTCAGTCTTTATATCTCATATGGGTACTGCCATTTGCAATCTAATGTGAACTGTAACCAATCAAACACTTTGTTTTACATTTATTTTTATTGATGCTTACATGTGTAAATGTCATGTTTTGTAATAACAATTGTTGACATTTGCTTGCCCAAATAGTTGAAGTTTGCACCAGTTAGGATATTGAGATTTGGAAAATAATTCAATTTAGCAAGACAGGTGTATTATAAAAACTTATCACAATGAGTTATTGAAAATTTTTTTACAACTCATTTAAAATGACATAAAGAGTTAGGGTTAGGGCAAGCAAGCAAGCAAACGTTTAATTGTTGTGTGCATAAACACAAATGTCACGTAAATAAACATAAAACAAAATGTTTAACTGGTTACGATTCACGGTAGATTGCAAATGGTGGTAAAGCTTTTACAATCATTGCAATAGAAATGTTTGGAAAATATTTGACCAATTCATGTGCTCAAGTTTAGCAGTTCCTCTGATCAATTCCTTAAAATTTGGAAGAAGTTCCTCATTCACAACTTCCTGTCAATTGACCTTATTCATGAGCATTCTGATTGGTCAATAGCATCATTAAACAGAAAGTTGTAAACAAACTTTTCAAAATTTGAGAAATCACAGTAGGAAATGATTGCAGGAACTACTAATTAAAACTTGTGCAAATGAATTAGTCAAATATTTTCAGAATGCTTCTATTGCAATTGTTCATAGTTTTGATGCAATTGCAAAGCAAATGAGGTCTCTAATCACTCTAGATAATGGTGCCTGCTAAAGGCAGTCTAGTCCATGTTCCCCCATAACCCCACCTACCATGGTTGTCGGATTTCACAGGTGGTACATCCTTATCAGGGTGAAGCAGAAAGTATCCTAACCCACTTGCCAAACACACTGCTATGAACAGCCACCCATTGTAAGTCATCACAGCCAGCATAATGAAGTAATTCGCAGCCAAAAGAAATGGAAGCGCCACGCTGCTCAAAATATACCGTTGTCTAAACGCAATTTTAACACGCGTGTGAAGTGGAATGGTGCGATTTCTGTTGCTTTCACTGTATGGTGCTGTTACAGACGTTCCATGGTGACTGCCAAAAGTACCATATTGAAACGGTTCTTCGTTTTCGCTGGTTTCAGCATAGGCGTTTTCATGCTCTTCGCTGGATATAACTCTGCCAGACGGCCCAGGTCTTCTGTCAGCGTTACGTGATTGGTAAAAGCTTGCAATTTCGTAGAGAAATGTAAACACAAATACGCCAATGAAAGCACCAACTAAAACACCCACGCTGTCCACTTGCCATTCTTTAAACAACAGTAGAACGTGTGAAGAAAAATAGAAATTATGTTGCATTTTATTACAAACTTTGCGTTGTTTCCGGACTTTCTAATGTTAACGTTTTGACAGTTTTGACATTTTGTCTCGTGACTACAGCGTGTTTAATGGGCGGGAAAAAGTTACCCGGATATTATACCCCGTAGTATCTAAACACCGAGGGCACTGAGACCCGCCAACAGCAACAAGAAAACATGGCGGACGACACAAGGAGTGGAAAAAGTTTTATTCCAAATCTTTCGACGGTGAAATTGCTTGTTATTGGTATTGTAGTGATAGTAGTTGCGAAGCAGTTTTTGACTACAAGACGCCGTCGTCATAAGAAAAAAATGAGCGGCAAAGTAGTCATAGTTACCGGAGCAAATAGTGGAATTGGCTTGGCGACTGCAGTGGATTTTGCCAAAAGAAATGCGAAGGTCATATTGGCATGCAGGAATAAAATGAAAGGACAGAAAGCTGCGGTTAAAATACAAAAGATATCCAAGAATACGAATGTAGTGTTTAGGCAGTTGGATCTGGCTTCCTTGGGCTCGGTAAGGGAATTTTGTCGAGCAATTTTAACCAGTGAGACGAGGTTGGATGTGTTAATTAATAATGCAGGTGTAATGGCTTGTGCTTTGGAGAGGACTTGCGATGGCTTTGAAATGCAATTTGGTGCGAACTATTTGGGCCATTTTCTTCTTACTAATCTCCTGATAAACCTCATGAAAAAATCTAAGGGGAGAATAATCAATGTAACATCGTACATGCACAAATTAGGTCAGATTAACTTCAATGATTTGAACAGTATGAAAAGTTATAGCCCATGGAAAGCTTACTATCAAAGCAAGTTAGCAATTGTCTTATTCACCTTGGAACTAAGCAGACGACTGGTTGAGTCAAAAGTGGTTGCAAATGCTGTGCATCCAGGTATGGTTGCAACAAACCTATATCGACATACCATTTTCAAGGTGCCCGGTTTGTGGTATATTTTATCTCCGGTCACATGGGTTATGTGGAAGTCTGCAGAAGATGCTGCCTCATCTATTGTTTACCTTGCCGTGTCAGACAGTGTTGAAAATGTGAGCGGTGAATATTTTTCAAATTATCAGGTACAGGAGCTTGAATCAAAAGCACTCGACGAGGGTGTGGCAAAAAAGTTGTGGGATATGAGTGCAGATTTAGTTGATCTTAAAAACCCTAACATTTGATTGTGTGTGGATTTATTTATTAGTATTAGCTATAGCTTTTTATTTAGAATACTGTAATTTATTTATGTCAGTTGAAGAAAATTGTAGGAGGAGGGGGGAATATGTGTTTGGTTTTAAAAAATTCATTTTTGGACACTTGGAGGCTTTGTTGTTGAAATTTGATATGTTCTGCTTTGTGCCAATTTGTAATTTGAATTCCATGTGAAATTGCAGCTTTTTCTACATGGCAAAAATTGGGGAGGGAAGGGGGGATTCCATATCCTTTACAATGTAAAACCAAAAAAAAATTGATGTTTTTTACACATATAATCAATGACTACCTGCATTTTCAACATACATTTCAAAACATGCAAATTGGTATGAAAGCTATCTGACTTGCACTATTTACAAATATAATAAATCATTGCTGAATCGGTTCCTTCTTTCTGCAGTTCAGTGTTAATATTTATTCATTTGAATTGCACTATTTGCAAATATATTAAATCATTGCTCATATCAGTTAATTGCTTTTGCAGTTCAGTGCTAATACATTCATTCTGCTGTTCATTGCTAATACATTCATTCTGCAGTTCAGTGTTAACTCATCCAGCTGAATCACACTATTTCCAAATCAGTTCATTGTTTCCACAGTTCAGTACTTCAGTGTTAATAGATCACGGCAGTTAAATACTTTCGTGGACTTGTCATTGGTGCAAGTTCTCTCCACACATTGGTATTCAAATCCAAGCACTCCACTGAACGAAGGGGTGATTTGGTTTCATAAACCACACCACCTGCAACAACAATGATGTTACCCATGATAACTGCTGCACATCCTGATCTTTTGTGATTAAGACAAGGTAACATTTTAATGTTTCCTGTTTTAATGTTGTACATTACTACTGTGTTTAATGTCTCGCGTTTCTCATTGACACCTCCGATTAAAATTACATTGCTTTTGTAACTGACAGTAGCCATGCCACTGACAGGAAAAGGCAGTGGTGGCAGGGTTTTGCACTTGTTAGTGGTAATGTCGTATGTGTAAACAGTGTTTTGACAGTCCTCTTCGGCAGTTGATATCCTTCCTCCAACAACCACGAATTGGTTGTCAATAATATTACAACCATGGTAACATCTTGCTTGAGGCATCTGGGTCAATAATCTTGAAGAACGTGGATGGTTTAGCTTAATTTCATAAATTCCATCTGAAACACAGCTACCAGTACGTCCGCCGGTTAAAATGACGCTATTCTCGTGGCAAACCATCTTGTGTCCACTGCCCTTGAAGGGCATGTCGATATCAAACCCAATCCATTCTTTGTGTTCTCCGTCGACAAAATTCAGGCTTTCAATGCTGTCAGTGAACTCGTTCCCAGTCCATCCGCCGCTGACATATATTTGCCCTTCGTGGACAAATGCGGAAGGTGTCGATCGCGACCATTTCATTGATGGCTCCTTTGTCCAGGTATTCCCAGGCCAGCTGTATGATTCCGTAGTATCGCTAGGCTTAAGCGTATATGCCTCGGATCTCCCACCGAGGACGAAAATTTTCTTCATACCTGACAAAAAATCGCATCTTTCGGTTTGTTCCTTTGCCGTGCTTTCCATCCTGCGGCAAACATCATTTTGTATAGCGACTTGAGCCATAAGATTCCGAAGAAATTCATCTTGATTCGACTTTATTTGCTGCAATTCATCCCTGATTTCTTTCATATCGTTTGTGAACTCGTCCATTTCTCTCCTCATGAAGCAGGGATGAAAACGGCGCGACTTTCGTAACACTCCTTCCTTGCAATCGTCACAAACAAGCATACCAAAGCCACAAAGTTGATTCTCGTGTCGTTCTTTCTCGTGTCGGTTGATAGTTTCAGTGCAGCCCGGGTTTGTGCAACGTGTTGGTGAATAGCCACAGCTCTTGACATGCTGATGTAGAAATTCAAGCTGGACTAGCTCTCGACAGCCGCGCTCGTAATGATCACAGCGAATCTTAAGACGGCTTATCATATTCGTCAATACTCTCGGTGGCTTGCTTAACGTTTCTTCCGTCAGATGGACGTGACACATCGGACATGTTTTGGACCTTTCGCGCAAATACTTTTCAATACACGAACGACAGAAGTGGTGCTCGTTTGGACACTGGACTGGATCTTTCAAGACGTTCGTACAAATAGGACACAGCAAGTCGTCGTCTACTTTGTATTCGAATCTTTCCTCTTCATAACCGCCGAATGAAGGTCTGCTCGCCATTTTATTTCGAAAGAAACTCTGGGCATAACACACCCAAGAGAACGTGCGCTGTTTCAACTACGCCATTAATCGTGATCGTTGTTTAACAGGAACAGATTTTCCAAGTTTCGCCTTACACAGAAACTGCAGAACTTCCTCGAATTCCTTGTTCACTTAGAAGAATTTCTCCGCCCACGTGCTACAGTAATGGCTTGTACTAAACTCCGAAAGGCTAAAACGAAGCCGTCGAAACGAAACCACCGAAACCAGTGACAAAATCAAACTACAGAAACAAGTGACAAAAACATCTCGAGAACAAGTAATGTATGCCATACATCGCTCTTCGGCCCAACGTTTCAAGTTCACATTTCGTTACGATATGTTTCTTGGTTACGTTTCTGCCCTTTCGTTTCGATGGTTGCGTTAGTACAGGCCACTGACAGCAACAGGAAAAGTAGTCACATGATTATCAAGTTTGACGCCCACACGGGCAGTGAAACAAAGCTAACTTTTCCTAAGACTCAGAGGTTTACGAAGACAAAGTAGAAACAATTTTCTTGTGAATTTTCTGTGAATTTTCCTTTGTTCTACTATAGGCTATTCCGCGATGCGAAAGTATTTCACAAAAAGAAACTTTGGCGGAGATAATACCCTACAATCTCGTGCAAAAAATTCGTCAACATTATGAATGGGACCGGGGGGATATAGACTTGTGAAAATGAAAAAGACATAGCTATAAAGCTAGTAAAGTCTCGTCAATTTCTGTTGTGCTTGTAGCCCCGAGGATGCCTATGTATACGTTGTTGCAATCATGCATGTTAATTAATTCACCTAGCTATAGGTACTAGATCAGTAAACAAACTATTAAAAAAACATACATTGCTTCTCTTCTGGCGGCGAGGAATGTTCTGTTAAAGTTGTCGAGAAAGCTATCTATATTGAGTAGTTTGACCACTTACACTGTAACGTACTAAAAACACCGTAAAAAGAGCAAAGAAGGAAAGCACACGATTGCCCAAAATGACCGCAGCAATCCCTTCCTTGTAGGATTATTAGGACGGTGTCCGAAACGTGTCCTGATATGCTGGCCAGTAACATGACAAAATTTTCACCAGAGTGGGAGGAAAAAGGGCCTGAGTACGAGACTGAGGCGAATGCGCTTTTGTGCGCTTTTATCATGGCAGCAACTGGTCTATCAGTTCGAAGTTATCTTCAGATTCAGCCCTGATCGTGTACTAAATCTTGTTAGCTTTTCCAAGATCGAAACGAATCGTTTATGGCCACGCAATTATGCTGAACAACGACTTGTTGATTTTTGCCGAGAACGTGGTGTTCCCTAAAGGCGAAGTCAAAAGAGGACCATTCTATGTGACGGTTAAACAAGGCACTGTGGCAAAGATTTCCAAGGTAGAATCGACGCTCAGTTGTGCGGTGCAGTGTGCTTACTTGTCATCTTCTTACTCCTGGCTTTGTTGATATTCATAACCACGGTTTAGGTATGTGTCTTTGCTACGCGGTATTCCATACAACCTGAAACGCCACCAATTTAATGCAAGTTGTGGATGTTACCGGCTTGGTGCAAGTTTGTCATCAAGTTGCATCAAGCGTGTTGCCTTCATCAAGTTGCATCAAGTGTATGAAAATCATTCTTGATGGCACTTTGTATTTGCGGCTAGACTTGCCAGTCGATACCTTGAAACAACTTGCATCAAGCTTGGAGATGAAAAGGCTGGAAATTGGACTTGCACGATTGCATCAAGACAATTTGCAGCAGACTTGTTGTTATGATGTTATCAACCCAGAACAAGCGATGTGAACGCATTCTGATACTGGCTTGATGGCTGCAAGACAACAGCTAAGCCTGCAGAAGACTTGCTACAATTTGGGCGTTTCTTTCTGTGTAGAGTAAATTCAAGTACTTTTTCTGTGTGTGACCTATATGAAAGACATGATTTTAGGCATTTAAAGTAGTTCATGTTTAAACTGCTGGTAGATACTGTGTAGCTGAATGAAATCAGGGAAATCCGATATGTTTTGAATTATGTTGTCCTTGCGCAATAGTAATTTGATCGTAGTAAACAAACTAGGATGACATTGTGTAAGCGTTGTGATGTGAAGTTTTGCGTGTGACGCTGATACGTTTGTGATACGATGCGTGCTTGCGACTGCAAAAATGATTTAAAAATTTGTCTGCATATAACTTCATGAAACGGCAGGAACCACCTGTCCCCCTGCGTTTTTCCCTCCCCCTGAGAGAAAATCCTGGCAACGTCTGTATTAGTCTTTTTTAAGTCCTAATAAGTTTTTTTACGCCACTATCTTCAATATTTACTAGGTGGTGCTGAGGATGTACTGGAATACTGGAACAATCCGGGTAAGATGACTGGAAAGCCTTTCAATCGTAGACGAACCGGAATCTCCCTCCCCCCTGCATTCAATTTTGACGAAAATGGTAGGGCAATATGTAGGACAAGGTACACAGTAACTTCCAATTTGCAGACTTGCTCCGAGTTGTTGAACTGAACTTACATCAGAAGTGTGGGTAAAACATCTTTACAATCATCTTGCATTAGAGTTGTTATCATCAAACCGGAGCTAGCGATGCAAACGCATTCAGATATGGGCTTGATGCGGACTATAAGACAACAAGGCTGCAGATGACTTGCTGCAATCTGTGTGGTTCTAATTGTGTGTAGAAATTTACGTGGCTCAAAATCTAGAATGTCGCCCCGGTGCTAAATGTTTAAAAATTGGAACGTCTGTGAAACGTGAGCAAATTTATGGTTATCTGAAGTGTTAGTGTGCAAAATGCTCCCCCCCCCACCCCTACCCCTATGCCTATGGTCCAAAGTAGACTCCTTCAGCATTGTGAGTGGGAAGCAAGGATGATTAATTAGTAACCCCGACCCCACTTAGTACATCATCAGTATTTTTCAAAATTTTCCAGACTACACTCGTGCTAAAGCTGTTACCAGCGGCACGACATCGTTACTAGCCACTGTTGTCTTCCCGGAGGGAAAGAATGAAGAAATATTGTCGTTGTTGAAAACTCTTGAAAAACGAATAGGGTTAAAAGGCAATGGAGCTGTCTTGGAAGGTATCTATGCCGAGGTAAAGCTATATTATTGTACAATTATCTAACCCCCGACTAGTCACTTTCCTCGAATTCCAAATGTCCGAACCATTGTAAAACTAAATCCTGCCGTACACTATCGAAAAAGAAAAGCTTGAAACTCAACGCTCTTGTGTGAAAAGGTTATAACTCAACGCTCTGTCGAAAGTCGAGGGTTTTTCCGGGTACTCTGGCTTTCTCTCGCAGAGAAGTTGACAGGGTGGGATAGGCGATATGGGTCCACAGCGATTGACTCACGCTGTTGAGGTGACCCTGCCCTAGTGGCGAAGTTAATAAAAGAAGATTTTGCCAGAGCACCCGATGCCCCCCCCCCCTTCTCATCAGTTTAATTGCTATAACGCACAAAAGTGTTTTCCTTGAAAGGTCCGATTATATGCGATTTTGGAGGATTACCTAGAAACTCCAGGGAACTGAGCACGACAGAATTTGAAGACCTACTGGATGCAATGCTAGGATTAAAAATGACTATTATAGTCCTCGTGCCGCATCCAAGCTGGACTACGAAGCAATTAAAATGTTACATGAAAGGTATACGTTTGCGTGGAAATCAGAAACTATTCTCTCGTTCATACAGTATAGCTACTAGGGAGGGGGCTCAAAATTTATTTATATCAAATCTAAATATATTTATGTTAGTGAGAAAGATCTTTTGCTTATTGGACGTTTATGTCCTGCTGAATTTTACACTCAGAACATCTGTATTAACCCACTCGTTAAAATCTGACGCTGAGGAAGACGAAGAAACGTGATAGAGTTTGCAATAAAATAAGCATTTAAGGTGCTTATGTCACGCCAGAGTCAAACAATAAATTGCAATGCAATCTGGAAAGTATGTGGAACATACAGTGACTAATCCGGATTTTAATTAAATCTGTGCGATGTAAGCGCAGTTAATTCGACTCCGTAGACGGTCGCACAACTCCGAGATGGTTGGACAACTCATTGATTTAAGTAATTCAGTCTCAGATTTGAATTTATTGTAAATATTTTAATGAACGAGCATCAGAATGTTGCAGAATGGAGAAAATCTCAGAGAAAAGTTTGAGAAATGAAAACGTTGAAAAAAAATGTGAAAAAATACGAACCCGGAAACGCCTGTATAACGAACGTAAGATCGCATCACTACACTGTCGAAGATCGCTGGAAATTTGCCGTTTAAAAATGTGATTAACGTAGTAAAGCAGAAGTAATATTAGTTCTTAATAGGTGACATCGACCACCTATGACTTGTTCGACCGTCTAATGTTTCGAAATTAGCGTACGGAGGTCTATTTGCTAGTATGTAGTAATCTGTTTTTGTCAATTGCATCATTTATGCAAAATTGCAAGTGACTACATTTACTGATTCAGCTAGCATAGCGATATTCTGCAGTTTTACTTTTTTTACCATTCTATTTCAGAGATGTCGTTCCATACTAGGCCATGATCGTCAAGCAGACGAGCAAGACATCTTAGATGCATTATCTGTCAGTAAAACACAACCATGTCACGTCACGCATTTGTACAACGTATGGAAATTTCACCACAGGTAAAACAAGGGTGTATATAATGTGCTATTGGCTATCAGCAAAGAACATCTTGGGTATCAAACTGTGTGGGGTGCGGCTGTGGGCTCTTTGGAAAGGTTAAAAAATTAGTGGAGCTTTAATTGGGGGAGGGGTTAATATTGATACATTAATGTTGTGTCCGACTAATTTCTTTTAAAATGAGGTTTATTTCAAAAGAATTTAGTCGGGCACAACACAAATGTACGAATATTCACCCGTCCCCTCTAGCCTCGCCCTTAGATTCAAGATTCCTCTAACTGAAGGACCGCTAAGCTGGGGTGTGACATCCACCACTTGACTATCGCACACCTCATTTGCCCGCGTTTTTTTTCAAATCTTGAACATATTTAAACTGTGGTGTGCTAAATGCAAGACAAATATTTCGACGAGACCAATGGCCACTAAACTATGTCTGGTCAAATTAGTGGTTCATTGTGTCGTATTTCTCAGTTCAGAATTTGCCTCACAATTAGACTGGATATTGGAGGTGTGTATTTGTATTTGGGGGGTTTTTTTGGAGGGGGAGGGGTCAAAAACTCCGACAAGGGACAATGACTACAACCCGTTTTTTTACACATTACCGCATTAAAGGTACTAGGTTGCATTAGAATGTTATAGAAAAAGTTACTAAGAATATTTAGTTGCTCTCGCGGTATCTCCCAAGAAAATCCCTGGAATAAGATTTTTTCTTGACATGAGAAATTGATTTTTTTACATTGTGACCACGGATGTATTATTTTATTGATTTTTTCAACAAAAATACGTTTTAGGAATCCTGGTTTGGTGAACTTTGGCTTGCTAGACAGCTATCCGTCGCTTTCGAAATACGATGGCGTTGTTGCCCCCACTGTGAAACTAATTGGAGATATGATTCATGTGTAAGTACGTATCACAGAATAGGAAGTAAACAGCTTGTGTTTGAAGCTTGTGTCCCCACGCATGTCGTAAATATGCTGTGTGAAGATAATGATATAGCTATACGCTTCTGTTTTAATACTTAGTCATCCACTGGCAGTGCAGCTTGTTCTCAGCAGTCGAAGTTGGGATCAGATAGCGTTCGTAACTGATTGCGTTGCCCATCGTTCCCAGGCAGATAGGTCAATCACATATGACGGTCGGAAAAGTAAGTTTGTGGAAATATGGCGATAAAATTTCAGTTTGTCTTATTTGAATGAAAGAACTTTTATTGGAATTAGGCGAAGAGATCTATTTTACACCTTGTTCAAAAGTTGGTTGGTTCTGCCTGCCATCTTGAATTATTGTCAGTATGCTGGCTGCTGAATTCCATTTTCCCTTTGTTTTTGAGCTTTCAGCTTAGACCAAGCCGAATTAATCAACATTCATGCAAAAATATAGTCCTTCATCTTCGCGTGTGTATTTTGTTTTAGCCAAATCCACCAATAGCTGAGTTTCAGTCACGTGATACATTTAGCGCTTGGTGGTCAACCCAAATGGAAACGCAGTTATCAGATCGAGTTTATTATTTATTGTAGGTATTGAGCTTGTGTTTGGAATCTCACTTCCACTTCGCTTGCACAGGGCAGAAAAGGGCAATATGTGTGAAGTTGACCACCAAGCGTTTTCCTATGTAAAAGTAGTATCAAGTGAAACCCACCTATAGCAATCCTTGAATTGTCCAGTTGTTCATGTCACGGATGGCAACCATCCTAAAATGTTATTATTGGTTAATTAATTAAGCAAGAGTAAAACACGCACGTGATGATGAGGAGCCCCAAAACATAGATAATGACTTGTATTGTAATGCTAATGGCTTCTATTGTAATTCTATGATTTCGTACTGTTTTGCATTTAATACGCGAGCTCTGAATTAAGCTGCACTTTGACATACCTTTATCTTGGAGGGTAAACTGTTCCAAAGTTTTGCAGAACAAATACAACAAAATTAAAAACTGAACTATAAACTTGTCAACTTCATATTTTAGTTCAGGTAGACGAAGAAGAAAATATCGTAAAGAGCAGTGAGGACAACCCATTGGTTGGGAGATGCTGCACGATGTTGGATATCTTCAAATCTCTTATCGATGTTTTGAACGTGCCAGTAGGGAAAGCAGTTATGATGCTATCTGAAAATCCTGCCAAGTAAGGTGCATGTACTGCGCGGTAGAGAGATAATGTCAGGATTATTGTCAGTGTCTAAAACTCGAGAGCAAATCGTACATGTAACAAAATGAATGGTTGTTCAAAAACCAGCTAGCTTAATTAACCTTGTGTTAACATAAAATTTCATTCAAACTTTCCATTAGCTTGTTTGCAAGCTTAGAGATATTTCTTCAGAAAACTTGACAAAATGTCTAGATCGGTAGTAGTTTAGGTTTTTGAAGTTTTTAAACAAACAGACGACAGTCGTGTAGAAATACAGAAACTAAAACAGGGGCTAAACTTTAATCCAGGGTTAGAGTTAATCCAACTTTGAACAACCGACCCCTGGTGTGGTGAGAGACAGACTCCCGAGAATACCTAGACTTTTTGGAATGCAATAATTTTCTCGTACGTAGTTTTGCTTAATTTCTCAATATCGTCTCATTTTGTAGATTTGCGAGATTGAATAGCATTGGAACATTTGAAGTTGGAAAAGATGCCAACCTCCTAATGTTTGAACAAGGAGGCAGAGGGTGCAAGAACAACATGTTATAGAAGGAAGGGGCCAATAAAATGCCTGTTTCAAAAATTTTCGCACGTGTTTGTAGGGACCAGTAATTAAGATCAGGTGGAGGGCGGGCGGTGAGTGATAAAAACCAAATATTGAAATGCCCCCACCATTATTCTAGGAAATTATTTTCTTCTTCAACATTAAAAATTTGTATTAAAGGTTGTTTTTACAGCAAATCAACTGATTTGCAGTTCTAGTGGTGAAGTATTGAGAAAGAAGTAATACTATTTTCTTTTTTTCGATAAAACACATGTTCGTATTACTTAATAAATTGACGACATTAAATATTAGGGCCGCCCCTTGTCGCGTCTCTCAGTTCGAGGTCGCCCCGATTAGGTGAAAAGTATAATTGCAATTTAAAAGGCAATTACAATGCAAAAGGCTTTTTTGACATTATTGTTCCATATTATAATTTAACAATTAGATTACAAAGCCGAGCTATAAATCTGCATTGAAATCGTAGTCGGATTGTTTAGCAAAATCAAATAAAGTATTATTTTCAAGTCATTTTGTTAAAAAGTTAGAATAGCCAATGAAATGAAAGAATTTGCAATGATATCCTAGCATAATTATTCCAAATTTTAATTATTTGATATAGATTTATATTTGTAATAAAATTTTTCGCTTTTTATAACATTGATCTGTTTTCTGTTTGATCACAACACATGACAATTGCTAACATCCAAAATTAATCTTCACACCCAAACTTCATCTATGTATCTGTTCTCGTTTATGACGAAGTTACCCATCCGCGACATGAAAAATTGGGCAATTTAAGAATTGGGCAACAATTGTAGGACTATATTTATGCATACAGGTTGACCAACATAGATAATGAGTTTTACTCTTGTTCTAATGGGTTACCAATCCATCACTTTATTAACTATGATAATACAGTATGAAACCACTGGCAAAAAATGGTACAGTAGCATTTTTTTAATCGTAAATTATTTAGGCTCACAAAATACGTAACTTTGAACCCCTGTGCTTTTACAATTATTTTTCTGTGATACCAATGGCATATTTCAAAGTATATCTAGTATTTCATTTAAACAAAAAGGTCCGTTCGACCGATCTATAGCCAACAATATTATGTACACTGATTATTAGGGGCCAGCTGTTCAAAGTTGGTTTAGCTTTAATTCCGGGTTAAAATTCAACACACGGTTTTAATTTGTGGACTTCAATAAATCCGTTTTTAAAAGAACGTGACACAAGAAAACATCAATCGATCTAGGCAAGATTTATAAAAAAATATTTCTAAGTTTACAAATAAGCTCTTGGAAAATTTGCGTTAAAGTTGACCCAGGGTTAAGCCAACCTACTTTTGAACGACTGCCCCCGGTATCATATGTTTGTGACGTTCGGCCTCAAAAAAAGACAACGCGCAATAATGCATTATCTAGCAGAAGTGAAACGAGATTCAGGTACACTGCGAAGAACGCCACAGACTTGTTACAAGTTGTCAATTTACCGTCTTTGTTCTTGTTGCAACTTGTCAACAACAAACTTTTGCAACAAACTTTTCATTAGCAGACTCGTTACAACTTGTGCAAACAACTAGCAGCAAGCCTGTGGATAACAAGTTTTGACAATCAACTTGCAACAAGCCTGTTGACAACTTGCAACAAACTTGTTGTCGACAAGCTATCGCAAGCCATGCGAACGCATCCTGATATTCGCTTGTTGTACTGTAGCAAGTTGTTGCAAATGTCAACAGGCTTGTTGCAACTTCGCGTTTTTGGCTGTGTATGTAGTATGCCATTGTCAAAATCAACTTCTAGCTATTTCTACTGACTCTCTGTTGAACTTGGCCATCGCTATCAGGAGTACTGTCATCGCCATCGCCAGCAGATCCTACGACCAATCTTTGAATACTTGTCAGATCAAATGTCGAACTTGCATCATCAGCTGTTCTGGTGTTGGTCGTATCACTTGCAACAGGCGCTACCAGACTTGGTCTCTGACTACCAACCCTAAGCCCAGCCACCCCTTTCTTCTCCGCATCCACGAAATCCCGTTTTATCCTTCGTCTCCGACCCGGTTCAGTTTTACGAAATTGCACCATGTTTTCAAAATCGACAAAGTACATGAAACCGGCAATAAGTAGTTCGCACGATCTTTTGCCGTCTTTATGGGCTTTCTCCAGTTCTACCGACGAGGATTCTTCGTACTGCCACCACCCGTTGCGACCCTCGTAGTACCACTGGTAACTATCTGTATCCTCTGATAATTCCTCCTGTCCCTCGTCGCACTTCTTCGTTTCAAAATGGAGAACTTCGGGATTGTCAAAATATTTTAAATCCACATCGTGTCTGCACAGCGCGCATCTTCGACTTCGAAAAGCTACACCTTTGATGCACAGAAAACAAAATACATGTCCACACGTCAGTTTTACCGGTAGTGTGCACGACTGGAGGCACACTGGACAGTCAGGTATGTTGTTCTGTTTTCTTTCATCATTTTCACCTGTCTCTGCAGAAAAAGATATTAAATATGGCATTTAGAATCCTTCGAGCTATTTATCTTTTGGTATCTATTTGTGTGCAGAAAAAAGACTGGTGGCATCTAATCCGTTTGTTTGGCACAAAAAATTAGTACTTGACTATTCGACTCTTTTAGTGTTAAAAACTTTTATATTATTCGGACATCGGTGTTTTAAGGGGAAACAAAGGCTGTCGTTTCCGAGCGTTTTCATTTCGAATTATGTCAAAAACCTCCCGACTTGTTGATATAACTTAATGAACACCACTTAATGAAAACTAAAACCTTCGTGCGTTGAGAATTTTTATAGTTCATATCGTTTTCATTTTGACTGTTTTAAAAACGCTCGGAAACGACCTCGTGTGCAGATAACGCCTTCTCGCGGGAGCGTCGCGAATCGTTTTCCCGCCTTGATTTGTTTTTCTCAACAATATGGCCACTTCCCAAGTTTTTACGCGTTTTTTCAAATTTTACAAAAGAACTAGAGACAACGCTTAACAATTGGTCAACATTTTAGAAATATTCAGGCTCGATAAATGAACCTCGGGAGATTGATATCTTGTCGTTTGGAGAGTTTCATATTGAAATATCCTCATGAAGTTTGTGTCAGCTGCAAAAAAGGAAAATAAAGAGGAATACGAAGCCATCGATGCAAGTGGTACAGTTTAAAGCTTGTAGGAGGTTTTCAATTTGTTTTTTTTTAACTTTTACCGTTTTCTCACAAGTTTCATCCGCTTGCTTGAAATTCTTTTGTTTTTGCTGACTTTTTTTTAAGTTTTTGTCCATAGGATAAACTGGGATAAACAGAACATCACATTGTGGTGCTCACACTTGAGATATCGTTTTTGCAACGCGAACATAAAATCCATATCTCCGTACCAAATCAAGGGTGGGGCATTTGATGGCAAGCCTGCAGAACCTGGGGCATTTGATCATGGACCACAATAGCACATAAATGGTTTTTGTTCATTTCTTGCAGGTATTACGTAAAGGTAGTTATATATAATATATTTTACAATCTTTAACAATGGAGGTACATTGAGGAACAAATTCTCTGATATGTTATGAAAATATCTTGTTGATTATGTGACTTTGGCCTAACAAATTCAAACTGATTAGATTTACAGGCAAAATTACCTGGAGACAGGGTATTTGACCTACAATTTTCCCGACACATGGGGGTATTTGGACTGAATTTTTAGCCCTGAAGTGGAGACTTTTATTGCAAAATAACATGAAATTAGTTGGCATATGAGTGTTAGAAAATGAGCCATAGTTGCCAAGTTTTTAAAAAAGCTAGGTGTGAGATGTTGTAAAACCTCTGTTCATGAGGTTGACCCAAAAGCCAACTCCCTGGGTGGCAAGACCCTTGGTTTAAACATGCAAATACATATACTTTGCAATTAAAAGCCTTTATCATTCTCTTTATATGCATTAATTTACCTGCAAATAGCTGCATACAAATAACACTCTGAGCATGCGCATATGGCTGAGCCACAAATAACACTCTGAGCATGTGGATTGCTTCCAATTTAGTAAACAATGGCTGCTCACTTTGCTGAACATTCAAAAGGTTTTTGTGAAAAGCTGGTTGTTTCTAGTTATAAAGTTTTATAAGAAACTATGTAAGAAAGCGATAAAACAATTATTGAACACGTCAAATCACGATATTTCACTCTACCTTGTCCAATAATTGATAAATACATAGCACCCAAATAAAAGCAGTTTCACGTTTGTGCCCAATGCTCTGGTATCTATGCATTTATGTATGTATTCCATCAGTTACAAGGAAGTTGTGAATGCTTTAAGGAATGTTTAGGTAAGTATGTTTGGATTCCAGAATAATTGTACCCTTGGAACGTGTATTTAGCGAGGCAGGCATTATTGTAAATGCTTTTCGTAGCATGCTGAAACTACAAATAATCTAGTTTTTCTTCCACAAAACATAGAATAAAGTTGAACTGAAGACACTGCACAGACAATTCACAGTTATGAAGAAAAAAAAACATTAGACTAGAAAAAGCCATCACATTTTTGTTGACTTGTCTTTAATAATATTGTATACAAGCTTACCACACTTTGATATAGATTGCACTTGAAAAATATGATGATAGTTTTTATTTGATTTATCATAATATTGTGGATTATCACGATATTTTCCTTGTCAATAATCATGAAATGATTTTTTCAACATCATCCAACAGTACACTCTATACATGGGGCATGGCACCTGTGTGGGACTGAGTGGTGAGACACACGATGTCAGCTGAGCTTATGGTACTGCCATATCAGTACCATGCTACATTGAAAAAGCCATATCAATATTAGCAAATATCAAACTTAATACAGATAATTTTGGCATATCAGAATACCGAACATCACTATGTGTCTGTTTGTGGATCACAGTTACAAGTTGCGTGTAAGATGGCTCATGACTGAATGTTCGATGTGCGATACCCAACACATTCATAGGCAATGTATAGTTCTATACTTAAATCCTACATAATACACTATTCACTTTTCGTCAATCAAAATCTAAATCGAGAATTAAAACACTACCAGACTCTTCCTTTTTGACTTCTTTTGCCTCCTTGCAATCTTGATTTCCTCTTTCCTTCGATAGCTTTTCAGCCATCAATAAAAAAGGTTTAATATTTCAAAAAATAAACTTCGAATCGATTCATTCCCAAGTACCGTTGAAAATTATATCAATTATGTACCAGTAAAAAGAGACGCGCGACAAAAGATACGCGAACTTTTTTGGTGATCCTTCCCAAATCCCCCTGAAGCTGGCAAACTGCAAAAAATGATATCAGTTGGACTGTTTGCAGTCATAGTACAAAAAATACAGCGTTATCTTGTCATTATTTTTCTTTATACATGCAGTTTCATCATCCTTTAAGATTTGAAATTGCTAACAACAGCAGGGGCTTACCAAGGTGTGCAATACCCCCTCCCAGGTTTGGAAGATTCGTTAGGACTTAGGAGATTCGTCGGTAGAACCTGATTAAAAAAGGAAGGGAAAACAGGTTCGGTCTATTCGGTATGTGAATTTATTAAAAAGGTTATTGAAAAATCGTCGGTAAAATGTGGAGTCTACATGTTACCCCCCCCCCCCCCCTACCCTTGGCATTTAAGGACTTTTTATTTTTACGGATATCAGTCGCGACAATTTATAGTTCCAGATAATTATTTCGCTTTGTCAGACAATCAGAAAACAAAACAACAGATGTCTTCGGAACATTGATCGGCGTTTGTCTCGTATATCAAAGGTACAGAATGCCCTTGGCGAAAGATTCGAGCAGCAAATGAACCCAAAGCAAAGTATATTACATGTGAAAAAAGACATACGGACTTCGTGGGCCAAAAGAAATGTATTGTCTACAATGGTTGTTACCGCTGTTGTTGATTCCCAAACCAGCAAACCCGTTTTTGCTACAAAACCATTCGATGTTTATGACTTTGTATCTGGCTAGTTTCTTCCTCGAAAGAAGGCCTTGTACGATCTGTACCATTGTATTTGTCGCTGCCATTGCACTGATGTGTTACAGTGGGCTAGGAAATTGCTTTTTCTTTCTTGAATGCGATGAAAATACGTGATAATGTAACACGTTATTAACGATTGATTTAAATTTATGCACACAAAACTTATAAATTCTAACAGTTGAAAACACCGCGTTTCGGGGGTAAATTCGATGGAGTGGATTAGTCAGTGGACAGAAATGGGCAGCGCCGGGTAGCAAAGAAGAATGGAGTTATTCATTTTGTACTGGATTTTACGTGTGATTCACTGCAGTAGATATTGATGGTTTCATATGACGTACATCGCAAGCAGGAGCCAATAGGAAACCAAATTAAGTAGACAATAATTAATTGTGTCACAGTTTTCATGTTACAATTGCTGATGGCTATACCTACTTTTTCACTATGATGTTTTATGATCATTAATTGCTAGAAACAATATAAGCAGAATTCAAGTTTTGAGTTGGCTCTTCTCTCAAAGTTGGTAGAGTATAACTAATAGCAATACTATATTTCTGACAAAGAGTGTTTGATCACAACCGAAATAAAAAAAATACAATCAAATCTGAGACATCATTTATCTCAACTCTAAAAGGCTAAGTTCGCCAAAGATAAAGTCATACAACAAAACAATGAACATAGGAATGTCAGTTATTGTCTTTCCATTCACCACTTGATGCAATCTTACTTGTTATTCCTTTTCACATGCATCCTGCATCACTTGACCCTAAAGCCTTGCACACCACCTTTATGAAGCTCTTGATACACAGTAGAGCATTCCTGTTTCTTGGCGCTAGACCTGTGCCTGATTTGGTTTGAATAAAATGCAACGAAATCTAATCTGAATCTCTCAAATCAAGTCCAAATGACCCAAATTTGATTAGATTCAGTTCGGATCCAATTCCCACACCTGACAATTTTGTTGCCTGAGACCATTTCTCACTTGCCTACATTAAATTAGGATGTTACAACCATAACAGTTACAAAACATAACAACAAAACCAGTATTTGGTGATCAAAACACAAAAATGTGGTTGGGACTTGGGACATTAGTCAAGATATTTTAGTTGCCTGACACAATCTTTTAGTTGCCCAGGACATCTTGCAGGCAATGCAGCCCCTGGAAATTCTGTTTATATAGTTTCAATTAATGTAAGAAACTAAGATGCTATATTTTTGTGTGCTTTTGAATTTTGCATTTTCTTTATTCAACAATTATTGAATGAGGGTGAAGTGATTACTAGAATCCTTAAAAATTTGTTTTTTTCCAATTCCCTGATGTTGACAAATGGAAGCCATTATGTGTATTAGTAGAATCATACTAGTCTAGTATATGTACTGTTGAAAATGCTGTTATCTGATTGGCTACTCTACTTGCTATCTACACCCACATTTGTTTCCCACACTTTTATATATAACACAAATAAATTTCATTTTGTTCTCCTGCTCTGTAATAGAGCACAGAAGATGTCATTGCCTACAAAGAACAAAAACTCATGGCACTCGACTTAGTCTTGTGCCATACATTTTTGTCTTCTGCACACTATGATGTCATCTGGGATGTGCTACAGTATAGTTACATCAAAAAATAAAATCTGTTGTATAGATAACAAGTAGCAGACTAATAATTTTCCTAGTGTATTTCTTTTTTAATTTAAAGACAATATGCCCATCACTATTAACCAGTTACAATTTCTGAGTTTACATGCTGGCTATTGCAGTAATTTTGATTCATGCAAATAACACAAGAATCAAATTGATTATATAAAAAACAACTGAAAATTATTTAAGCTTAAATTTCCAAAAGAAAATCATTGTATTGCCATGAGAATGCTGTTCATAAATACTTTGCTCAGGGCAGCTGTAATGACATACTTGCAGGGCATACATTATGTATATATCCCAAATCATGCACACAATTTAAGAGCTGCAATATGATTGGTTGAAGTATTCGCCGTATATCTGGAGAGTAGCAAAAACAAGGTTGTGGCACAAAAAAATTTTGGCTAGTAAAACGGAAATTTTAGCATTTGAAAAGGATTAAAAGGAATTAAAAATAATTCCAAACAGGTAAACATCATTGCATGGTAGCAAAATAGAAACTAGTTTGAAATAAACTATTTTGAAGGAGGAATTAATGCCGAAGTGGTAGCGAAAAAATGCTTTGGTTTCAATTATCAAATAATCGTATCGAAAAACAGGGAAATTCATTCACGAAGGTTTAAAAAAAGTTTACATATATAGTATCTAATATCTTTTCGCAAACACCACTGTTCATAAACTTATTAATATTATTTTTTAACTTTCAAACATAAAACAGTACAAAAACACAACAAACAGTATTTGTGACAGGTTTTAAGACGTGTTATTTTAGTAAGTAAATGCTAATTTTGCGATAGCAGTGCAGAATTACCTGCTATAGGATATGACCGTATTGTAAAACAATTATTATACCTCGTCGGCTATCACCTATGTATACGACTCAGGCTCATGGTGTAATTATTAAATATACGTCGTGCTTGCAGTGGGGTGCATGTTATCACAGGAGCAAGGTTGATCATTGCATGTGCACAAGTGCTACAACATTTTGACGGTAATGCAATTGTTGATTTTTATTGAAAATCAAGTTAAAATCATTTTCAGTTGTTTGTAACAAACTTGTAACAAGCTTAATGGGAATACTAGACTTACACCCGTACATGTTGCAAGAAGATTGACACCAAATGACTGTTTCATGCATTCTTGTTAGAAAAAACTTCTAAAAAGTCTGATAATCCCATCAACGTTGCTGTAAGTTATTCTAGACTTCTTCCAACAGGCAACAACTTGGAACGCCGTCAGCTTGTTGTGTCAAAGTTTGTGAACAGAAAAAATTAGTACAGTAGCTAAATATAAAGGTTTAAAAACATTTGTGGCAACCAAAAATGAATGGAATTCTTGTCAAGTATTGGAAAAATGCGATGCAATGTCTGGCATTTTATATTTTGTAATGTTACACGTAAATACGTGCATAACATACGCGATTATATCATTCTTAGCCAGAGCCTAGTCCCAAGCTGGAGTCAACGAGCAATATTTTCGATCCCTCCAATTTCTGCTATATTTAAATTTTTCAAAAGTCTCTGCAAACTGGAGAATAGTCAAAATCAAAAACACCATTGTTAGTTTCTCAAAAGTAAAGCTAGTCTTTACAATTAAAAATTTCGAAGCAATAACGTTCTGTGTAAATAAGATCGTCCAGCTGCCGGTCCGTTAGTCAGCGTTGGTAATAGCAACTATAAAATATTAGATATTGGGTAAAATTACTTAAAAGCTCCTCCTCAGTCGGAGAGTGAAGGATTCTTATTGTTCATTGGCCAGACGGAATTCAAATGAGCCAATGATTTAACAGCATGTAGTCTGCAGAGAAAGACGAAGTAAAAATGTAAATCAATATAAAATAGCAGCCTAAATTCTGGGTTCTAATCAGTTGGAAAAGTTGTTTCAAAACCGCGACCTCAGATGATAGGCAAATCGTCCAACCGCACCAAAGGCCTAGTGCCATCATAGTATCGATATAATATTTTTATACAGGAATTATTTTTTTTTAATAAAATCGCTAATTCGATTCAAATACTGAAGTTGAATGGCTATAGCCCAGTCCCTTCACTCATTGACAAATAATGTCGCAAATTTGTATGTAATCCCGCTTGAAACTACGAATTTTTCGTTGTTCCCTGCTTAGTATATCATAATAATATACATTTAGCATTATAATTATTCAACAATTCACAATACCTGTATTATTTGTGCACGACAATATAACTAAGCCAATATTTTTACCGGTGGCTACATTTTTTATAATACACAGTTTCCGCCTCCCACGAGTATTACGAAACAACGAATCTTGAAATTTGAGCTCGAGTCACAATTACAAACCTAAACATATGGCTAGAAGTCAGGAGACAGTATTGCGCGTCATCCACAGGTGTTTTATTGGCGTTATCGCAGACATCGATATCTACAATACAGTGGTGCTGGTATACCACTTAGCCATTGGCTAAGGAGTGGTCGAACTTTTTTAGTGTCTGAGCAATCTAGAAAATTTTATTTCGGGGTGGAAAATCTGCGGCCGGAAGTTGAAAAATTGGCGCAAACGCATAAACCCACATGATCTCATACAGCTCACATCCTGCTGCGGATAAAAAATTTACTTAAGATCATTGTTCGCGAAGCAACACCGCCTTTCGTTTTTCAACCCCATCGCATTTTATTCAAATATCGCTTGGGAACTCCGCCATCGAAAATATGCAGCAGGTTAAAGAACGCATCAGACGACTGAAGGATTCGATCGAAAATGCCCAGGAACGAGAAACCGACGCGAAGAATCAAATACGGGAGTTGGACGCGAAAGTTGAGAAGTTCGACGGTGATATCACGACATTACAAAGCAGAATCAACGTCGTGCGTTCGGAATACGATAAAATCTCTGAGCGGCTTAACGAAAGCGAGGACAAGTTAGAGTCGGCCGTTGCGAGAACCGAAGAATCCGAAGTACACCGAAAACAACTGGCCGAGACTGAAGTCGATGACTTCGAGAGGTACGAGGAGATCGAGAATGCATCGAAAGCAGCGGTAGTGGCCAAAGAGAATGCCGATCATTTAGTGGTTGAATCCGAACGTAAAGTTATCGTGCTGGAACGTGATCTTAAGCGCGTTCAAGAAAAGTGTGATAAGTTCTTGGAGCGCGGCGACGAATTGAAGGAGCGCCTGGATAGGGACGCCGAGGAGGTTCGCGATTTGGAGGAAAAAGACCACGATGCCTCGGAACGTGAAAACGCCAGCGAGGAAAAAATGAAATTTCTAGAGACGCAACTCCGTGACATTCTGGGTACGGCGGAAACGCACGAGAGAAACCAAGGCAAACTAGAGCGTTCGCGTGATAAGCTCAAGGAGGAAATAAACGGCTGGAATGATAAACGCGATGAGATCCGTCGCGAAATGGAAGAAGCCATGGGCGCACTTCTAGATGAAGATTAGTGATGATTTGGCGTTGAAAACTTGAAATGTACGTATCGCTGTCGTGATAAAGTATTGCGAAGAATTTGAAAAATTTAGATATTGATATTAATTCACACTCGACTCTCATGTTGTGTTCTCGGCGTTGTTTGATAATAGGATTTACGTCAAGACACGGTATTTAATAGTTAGCAAATCAAGATATTGTATGCGTCTGGGATATTCTAGTCAAAATAGGAATGTTTAAAGTTTAAACATTTTTCAAATTAAAAAGTTCAACTATATCGTACGTGTGCTGAGAGCTGTTATGGATATTCTCGTATCTGAAATTTCGTATCTGAAGGTGATATTTAATAGCTATAATATGTATGTGTACTGTACGATCTTGGTAAGGCAAAATCGAAATGAATTCATCCACAAATGTTTTCTTATGTCTGCAGAATGTTTGTTTTATAAACTTTGATGTAGGATAGTGCTCACAAAGATACGAAAGCGCTCATAATAATATGACACCGTGCAATGTTGGATGTGTCTGTGTGTTTGTCAATATAAACTGTGCATAAAAAAAGTGATGGAACTTTAGACTGCACTAGCGCGCTCAAATTTAATCTATAAAAGAAATGGTTTCTTCTTAGTGTAAAAGGTCAGGCTTTTATCGTTCGAAAACAACCGCTTTTGTAAAATTTGAAGAAGAAATTGAGAATATACGAAGTTAACTTGCTGTTCATATCATATTTCGACCTCGGCGTTATCATGGATACAATTGTTAAGGAAGCAAGTAATCAGGGAAAATTTCATTAATCACTAGCCTGTCTTGAGACAAAAAATCTTATTAATAAGATTCATAGCTGTTAGCACCTAATTTGAAATTGTCAATTTTGATTCAAAAATTGTAGCGAATTTCAAAAGTTTTTAATCAATTGCAAACAAACGCCTTGAAGTATGCGAATTCCACTGGCAACTTTTATGTGATTCGTATTTACTGAATTTTTCATAGAATCTTTCATAAATGCGATGATACTTTTTTGCTAAAAGTTTGGTCTTTCGGACTGTGAAATAATTATTTTTGAAAATTAAATATTGAGACCGCCAATGCACATCAGGGTTGAATTCGATTGCCTATTTTTTATCCACAATCTAGTAGCTCATATTGACAGAAGGAATTTGTGAGGAACATGATACTATTTGGGTAAAATTCGATCTTGTGTTTATATTTATGCGACTTAAGGTCAACTAGCGCTAAGAGAATACACTGTATTGACTAAATATTGACTTAGAGCAAGTAAATCGCCGCTAAATTCGGCAGTTTAATTTTCTTTCATTGCGTTTGTTTATTCAAGCTGTGTCAACCGAGTATGGGTTGTTTTGAAAAGAATTCCAAACAACGTAAATGTTACAGAGATCTGTCGGGGGGGGGGGGGAGGGGTGCGGTTTTCGGTGCAAGATTTATGTTTGGGTGACGAGAACGTCCGACGACCTCCGAAAGGCCTCTGTCACAGTTTATGAGACTCACATCTATTATTCGTTTTTATAGAAAATAGCACATCACAAAATCACATTTCACAACGCCAACATAAAGTAATACACGCGAACAGATGTTAACCAATCACGGCTCACGAAAATACCGTTTGTTTAAGTCCACACTATTTCTGTAAAAATGAAACCTAATCTTTTAAAAAGCCAGGAAAGCTTTTCGGAAGAGAAAGGTTCACCTACTTGAACTCTGATCCTCTTGGGTAAATATCAATCTTAAATGATCAGACTTAAAACAAAAGGTAGTGAGTGAAGGTTTGTGATTCGATCTTTAAAAGACCAATAATTTACTGTCTGATTGTTACAACCAACCACTTGCAGTGCCCTTTTAGCATAGGTTGGTGGCGATCACCTCTCTTCTATAAACACCTGAACGATAGACCACAATTACATTACTGTGAATTGAACAAATAAAATCTCAAAATGAAAACGAAGTCAAAACAAAAAAAATTCCGAACTGAACAAATTGAATCTTGGTATGCTACAGGCAAAATGGTGTTAACCACAGCGACCAAAAATAGTGATCTTTATAGGATACCCCAAATAAAGGTCGAAATATCGAGAGAGCACTGGAACCCTAACCCAGTGCTCTCTCGACATTTTGACCTTTAAGGTATCCTAAAAAGATCTCTGAAAGGAATGGGCACTCAAATGCCAATCTAGCTTCAAAGATGGCGGTGAAGTTGTCAATCCAGTCTACTCTAATATACAGTTCAGTCGGACACACGGCCAAAAACCGGCAAGTTTCAACATGTCTTTTAACCTTTTTCAACAACTTGATCAACAACGTTCGCATGGCTTGCGACAATTTGTTGACGACTGTTCTGTTACAAGTTGTCAACAGACTTGTTGCAAGTTGATTGTCAAAACTTGTTATCCACAGGCTTGCTGCAAGTTGTTTCAACAAGTTGTAACAAGTCTGCAGATGACAAGTTGCAACAGACTGACTTTGCCTGGTTTGCTGCAAGTTGACGAAATTGATAAGTTCCAAGTATCCCAAGTATCCCTGCGCCCCCGCTATTTTATTGACTGATCTCTCTATATGTAACTGAGGCTGCCGACCAGACATAATTTAGTGGTCATCACTTAAGTCTCGTCGTCATAGATATTTGCCTTGCTTGTAGCCACGACAGTGGCTTGAGAAAATTACCAGCAAAAAAATCACCCGGCTCTATAAACATCTTAATGAATCAATGCTCATACGTCTCTTCATGGGAACGAAGTCTTCCTGGAAACATCCCACGCACAATTTCAGACTTCCACCTTGTCTCTTTGTATGTGGCAAACACTGCAGTTATGAGGTGATGCATGACTGATTTCTGTGCCAGCAGTAAGCTACAACAACATTAACAAGAGGAAATTATGTATTCATGAAATGATGTTTCTTAATCAAACGTATACCACGGTATTAGGCATTTGATTGCTTTCGCTTGCGTCGACATCACATTCCCAAGACTCCCAGTAAGAATGGTGTTGAGGATTGTCGGAAAATAATGTGATAGACGTACTGACGATTTCGCTCCGTCACATATTATGGGAGAATTAAATCATAATAGCGGTGGCAAACGGATTTCCTTAAGTCTACGGATTCTATGCTATTTGGCCGTGCTGTATAACATTGTAAGTATAGTATACTTAACATAGCTGGCATAAGCGTCAACTGGAAGTCTATGTAATCAATTTAATGTCAGCTGTCACTAAAGTGAGGTTTGAGTCGGATTGACAATTGTCGATAAATTAATCACCGCTGCATCGTTTCTCATAAGCAAAGATATTTTGGGGTCACAAATTTCACGTTGCAAATTGTCGGCAACCGTACAAAATGGTATTGGATTATGCCAGTGAATGGTGATGCCCAAGCGCCAACTCGGTGGGAACTTGTCGATGGTCGCTGGTATTTTTGGTCCGGTGTGATTTATGAATTTCAAACATATCCGGAATATGCTGCATGAGTATAAATTAACCAGGAATTGTACCAAAGCTCATCGAGTTGGTGTTTGGAATCTTTAAAATGTTTCTGAAGACCACTGGAGTTGGAAGTTTATGATTTTACTGTTGTTATCTTAAAATAATATCTTAACATTTGGTCGCTATATTCGCTTGGCTATTTTTTTCAACAATACCACCGCTCGCATACATATATTGTACACATTCATCTATATAAAAGTCAAAACTCCTGGTCAACTCCAGAAATATCTTTCCAATTCCAAAAACTAGCAGAACTTCATCTTAGAATAATCATTTAAACCAACCGTCTGGATCTGATCAGTCCGATTACAAAAATCTCAATATATGATTTAACTAGGATTTTCTCTCAGCAAAGGACCTATCTTATATTTCCCGGGCAAAAATACAGAAGCTGGGTTGAACCTGCTATAGACTATAGCAGTTCTCCTTAACAGTCTCTTGTTATTAAAGTTTACTTGCCAGTGTGTATGCTCTACTTATTTTCAGACAAGTTTTGTTTGCCAAGCCTTATTTGATCGTGTACGGTTATAAAATTGACAATTTTTTATTCATGTTTAGGCAAAAACAGCACAGACTTTTCGCGAGCTTGTTACAATAAGTAGCAACAAACTTGTCAATTTCACCAAGTTGCAACAAGCCTTATTAAAACAGAATCAGGCTTGTTGCAACTTGTGATTTACAGACTTGTTACAACTGGTTGAAACAACAGCAGTCATGCATGCAACAAATATGTTGACAAATTGCAACAAACTTGTCGTCAAGAAGCTGTCGTAAGCCATGCGAGCTGATATCGGCTTGTTGTAAGCAGTTTTTGCAAGGTCAACTGCATGACAATGAAAGCAGGAAGACCGTACACCTGCACGAACAATTTTTCATATCGAAGAAATGGCATGAACAGCTTTCGCAGAAGACTCTTTTTCAACTGTCGTTTTTTTCTGGGATTAAGCCGGCCGTGCACTAATGTTAGTTTGTTCCAAGGCTGCATGTTCACAAACTGTGAATGAGAATTGCATGAACAAGTTGTTACAGTTGTATTGGTGATGTAGGTTGATTTTTTTACAACCTGGGGCCGATTTTATAAAACTCTTTATCACTTTTTTAATCACTGTTCTGTAGTTAAATAGTGATTAAGTACTGATATATTGTTCTGATTGGTTGATGTTGCCAGTAATCACAGTTAACTATAATCACCTTTTTATAGAAACGGCCCCTGGAAGTACCTTAGACACACTCCTTCATGTCGAGCAATTACAAAACGTCTTAGACCACGTCAGCTTGACATCTCTATTTTACACAAACTGTCACTTTAATAGGCAATTGCAGCATTAGGAATGTTATTTTAAACACCAAAAGCTTGGATTCATTTCCAATTCACATGGGCAGTAAAATCTTTGCGGGCTTTTTTTGCTAAATGATAAACACTGGAATCAGACTTCAAACAATAAATGATAACAATTTTGGCACTGAATAAATTAAACGTTTTGTACATGATCATTGCATTGTGTCTTTATTGACGGAAGCCAATCGGGCAGTGCAAACAATTCTGGGCATTATTTGTTTGACAGACATCAAACTGTGCAAACATACAAAGTTGGAGACGTCATGACTAGTGAACTCACTTAACTGTATATTAGACTGCAATGATATTTTAGCCGCCACCTTTGAAGGCAAAATTGACGTTCAAGTGCTATTGTTTTTGTCGTGGACGCGGAACGTTGACGCGCTTTAGCCAGGAATGTATCGAGATTGATTTTATTTACAGTGTTTTAAAAATTAATGTTATGATTTACGAAAGGAGCGAGCTGAGTAGCTGGGGGGGGGGGGAGTGAAAACCATTAGAAAAATGAGAGTTTGGGGATGAAAACCATTAGAAAAGTTGTGACAGGTTATAAAATGCGGTTGCAGTTATAAAATAAAAAGTTAAAGAGCAATCCTTAAGAACACGTCGGGATGCAATTTGCAGAATCTTCGACGCAGCCTTTTAAAACTCTGGGAATGAGCTTGTCATTTCAATCTAGCTGTGTGTAAATTGTACATGTAATGCTCCGTATTTTATGTAAGAAATAAAATTCGTATTTCACTACATGCTATATTTCTCACATGTGAAAAAAATCGTATGAGTGTTTTGATTGGCTGACATTTTCTTACCTAAAGATGCAACGCTTGTTCGCAGGTTAATGTAAATGTGCGTGACTGATTTTTCAACTCACTGAAGAAAGAGATTTTTCTCAATTAAACAATCTCGTTCGACACTTAGAAAACTTCATTTACTTAAATAAACTTTTATAAAGATAAATTAAATGAATGTATTGCGACAAGTAATAGGTAATTGTTTCTTTCAGGCAGTGTTTACAACTAATGTTATATTCTATATCAAAGATACATCCTCGTGGCAAAATGATTCAAATACAGGTAGTATTGTACTGTGCACTGAGAGTAGTACGCTTGCCACAAGTCGCTCACTTACTGGACGTGGGTAAAAAGGCGCGCTTCAGATTAAGGAATGAGAGAGTGGACAACATGAGTCATTTGCAAGCGCGCCAAATCCAAGATGCTTTGTTGACGTTATTTTGAGCTAATTATTATTCTGGGGTTGATCGTACGAATTGTGGATAGCGCCATCCACCGGAAGCCATAAAACAACTGCCTTGTCCCCAGGCGCTTCCTGATAGAAGGGCGCATTATATAAACAGTTTGCATGCGTGTGCGCTTACGTCGCAACGTAGTACTTTATATAAACTGTTTATATAATGCGTCGTTCTATCAGCAAGGGCTTGGGGACGAGGCAGTAAAACAATGTTACTAGGGATATTGAACTCGAAAGAAAAGTTACTTTGAGTCTTTGACCGGAAAATGTAAAACTTTAATTAATATGGGTTTTTACCAGTTACTAAACGTGTTTAGAAAGTTTGCAAATATCACTATCTCCTGTGGATAACGCTATTCGGACTACTCGCCTTTCGTAGAACCTACCCCTGTATTATAACTACTAGAATCTCTATAGTTACAGGACTACCAATTGTTTTTTTCAACAATAACGACGCTATCCTGATATGTAAACGCGCTGTGGTCTATGTTATAAAGAAAAGACACGGGAGAGAACCGTATTATTTTTAAATTGTAAATAACAGTCATATGCTCGGGATCGATTACTAATAATGCAAGTAAGCCCTAGGAGAATAAATCAATCTGATAAAATGTATCATTGGAAATTTATTACGCCAAACATGCATAATTATGAAAGAAAATGCTTACATAATTGATTGGCATACCCGCGGTAACATAGAAAACGTTCATCGTCATATTTTTCCGACGATAGCCGGTTTTAAATGGGTAGACCACAATATGCATCGGTATTGATAAAGAGGTATAGCACACTGACGAGGTGTTTATGTTTCAAACAGATTGGGTTCGCTGGCAATGGGTGGATCTTGCGATCTCTGCTTTATCCATTGTGGTTGCAATACTACTCTGCGCGGCACTTCATACGGTAGGTGTGGAGTGGGCGGTTATACAGAGAATAATATACATGGTGCGTGGAAACACCAGATTTATTTCGAGTGCACGTGTTGAACATGATATCTCATGAATAAGCGCAGCGAGAGATTGAGAAATATCATGTTCAACACGAGATGCGCCAAAGCAGCCAAGTATTTGTCTATTTATTAGATAAACTACAGTCTTCTAGTAACATAAAATATCCATAAGCTATGATGGATAATCATTTCTCAAACTCATTCAAGCAAAGCAAAGCATAATGAACGAGGTTTGGATATCCCGGTCTTAAAGTGCTTATGAAACGAAATTTTCTCCCACAATTTTCTTATTGCATTGGAAAGATCAGTTAAAATCACTGTATAACTTCTTTGATAGAATTTTTGTAAGTGCCTTACTTTTCGAAATATTCAATTTTATTTGATTTGAAAATTACCTAACCAGTGACGTCATACTGCATAATGAGCGACTGTTAGATTGCTTATTTTGTAGCATATAATAGTGAAAAATAACTAAAACTACACTAACATGTGTGTAGGCTATGTTTAACATCCAGACCTGGGTATTTAGGTGTTGTATCTTGAGTACTTTTTAAATTAATTCAGCTTTTTTGAAAAGTGATTATGCAGTATGACGTCACTAGTTAGGTAATTTTCAAATCAAATAAAATTGAATATCTCGAAAAGTAAGGCATTTACAAAAATTCTATCAAAGAAGTTATACAGTGATTTTAACTGATCTTTCCAATGCAATACGAAAATTGTTGGAGAAAATTTCGTTTCATAAGCACTTTAATTAGTATAGTTTTTTACGATTTTATTTCACTGTTTACTCCGTAGCTTCTGCTTCGTTTGAGAAGATATATCAAACACTTGAGACAGAGTTTCACGGGCTATCCAAGCACCTCGAATTTCGTCAAAAATACTCCGCTGCGCGTCGTATTTTCAACTCTCTTTTGGGTGTTTGGATATCCTGATGAAACACTTTCGCTCGTGTTTGATAGTACTTCTCACATGTGAAATTCTTATAAATAACTTTACAGGTGAGATTATCAGTTTTAACAGTGCCCGAAATCCCTCACTATACTTTATGCGCTAAAACCAATGAAGTACAGTTAGTTTAAAGGGAAATGGCAACAAAAAATTTAATTGTCACATTTGAAAGAGACTCTAAAACAATGTATACAGTAGAAGTCTATTGCAAAATTTTTACATCTGTTTTACTTCAGGAGATATTCTCACCTAAATCAACGAACTGTCCGCCATCTTGGATTAATTTTTAACCTCCTTAGCAATGTTTTGGTGACGTCGAAGCTGCTCCTAAATGCCTACCAACAATCAAATATTGTTTGAAATCTTCTTAGTCCGTGCTGAAATCCGAGACACTTACAGTACATGCGGTTATAAGAGCCTATTAATCTTTGTGTGTTAAGAAAAAAAAATCGCGTGACCCCTGTTGTGACGTATCGTGCATATCCACATATATTCAAGATGGCGGACAACTTAACATTTCAAATGAAAATATTTCACGAGATAAGGCAGATACAAAAATTCTTTAATAGACTTCTATATATTGTTTTAGAGTCTCTTTAAAATGAGACGATAAAAAATTTTTGTTGTCAATTTGTTGCCATTTCCCTTTAAAATGTTAAAAACCCGGAGGTCTCTAAGTGCGAAAAGTACTATCGAATTACATGGTGTTACGTTCACGTCCTCAGCAGCAATTTCGTTTTGGGAGAGCCGTTTGTAGGCTGTGCTGGTTGACAAGCGTGAAATCTGATATTCCTGAACGAAAAGCCTGCGGAGGAGGTAAGTGTTACGCTGAGTCTATGTCCGCGCCGGAAAAGCTGGAAAATATATGCCTGGCTACAGTCGGAATTCATGCTACCACTTTAGGAATACTAGCCCAATGTTCTACCAATGCTGATCTACGCGATCAGTTCGTCTCGAATGGTCATAGTTGATAGGTCCCATTCCCACTCAGGCGTATTTTGAGCTTGCTCGGTGTACATATAGACTCTGAGTAACACCACAAACATAATTTTAACCTGACTACATAACACATTTGAGCGGACACGTCATGCAAATTTGTTGGTCTATATACGGCGACTATTTGCGTTTACCGGCCCAACGAACACAACTTTGAGTTGTCACTGCGAAACTGTCCAAACACGAATAAATTTTTCGCCAAAATTCAATCGAAGACAAATCATTTGCAACGCTAATGCAACACCATACAACATTATGCAACACCATACAACATTATGCAACACCATACAACATTATGCAACAAGGTGGTCAAACGGTCACAACACGTCGAGAGAAATATACTTGTAGATTATGTCAAATTTGTAAAGGTTTGAGTTAATTAGATGCCTGTAAGCAATTGTGTTTCTCTATTTCATGGTAGTATGTGTTGTTTTTTGTAGAATAACCGTAGGATTGTAAAAGTGTTTCTCATTTGGACTGTTTTATGTATTGTTGTGAGTGCTTTGGTGTTAGGATTCGGTTTTTGCCAGGTAATTAGTATACCTAACCGAGTACGCATTCCACATTTATTATTTTTATGGCTCGCATTTAAAGTAGCTACTACCTTTTTAAGTGTAAAATGAACCCCTCTTGACCTCCCCTCCTATTATGCTTGTCCTCTTCACAGCATGGTAGAATATTTACTACTGGCAACGAATTTCATTCAAGTCATGACAATATATTTAGCCAGAAAAAAATACATACCAAATAGTATAAATAGCAAACGCAACTTAAAGCGGGTTATCCTGGGAAGGTAGCCTAAAAAAACCTTAAATAAAAGGATTATAAATTTTGGGCCACCCTTTCCAACCTTTTCAACAGACAAAATTTTCAAATCATTTAACACTCAGATATATACACACAATTGTTTAATTAGTTTATTTGTCTTCGCCACAAGGTAGGGTCCCCAATCACCACAACGACATGTGCCATATGCTATGTGCTCGTACTATAACCTAGCCTACCTTTTGAAGCTCAGTTCCTCGTGTGAGGAAACATGGTTGCTACACATTTGTATTAAAAATGCAAAAGAGTTCACTACATTGTTGAGTAGCTTTGTGGGAAAAAGGGAATTGTGATGGAGGGCCGGGAGTTGTCAAGGAATGTCGAGCCTTCTTGTTACAGTTCCCTTTCTGTTGGTACGTGGAGGGCAAAGCCAACCAAAGAATTTTTCTATGAAGATCAAATTAATCTGGAGTAGTGGTTTTCACTATTATTTTGACCCTTCTTGTTAATAGTTGCAGACATACATTCTACACAAATTAGATTTTTGCATTCCTATTTTGATTGATTTCTAGTTTAAACGTGAGCAAATTTTGGCAAGATGTGTCGGAATTGTGGCATCGGTAATTTGTTTGTTGTCATTTGATTTTCGGTAGATGTTTAACTTTAGAAACCAGCAAGTTAAATTCTTTTCTGTAGGCATTTTTTTGGGATGCGGTATTTTCTTTCTACTTGAAATTAAAAGAATCTGGACAAGAAGCGTCAAAGAAAAACCGGGACGTACAGGTAAAAAATCTGGTATTAGTGTCGATCTTTTACATCATTTGCCGCTGTTATCTTGGTTCTTCAGATCTGGTATTTGTTGCTTCTGCGCATAAGCGCGTTAAAGCTGGCTAAGGCATCTTAATTTGACCAATATTTTGCTATTATAAGTAAGTTGCTTGTCTCAATACCCAGCTCAAATCAAAATAGATATCAAAATATAAAAGCATTTGCTTTCCGTTTTATTTGAATCTTTTCCTACGCTTTCTTAACATGAACTTGTCATTATGTCTGGAGTGTGAAAACGAAATCATCTTCTTCATGATCCGTGAAATCTTAAAAGGACCTTCGTGACATGCCCCTTCTCCTTTACCCTCTCTCCTGTCTACAGGTGGGCATTAGCCCCTGCGCTTTTTTGTTGAGAAAGGGCTGAATATATAGACATTGCTATTCAATAAGAGCATAAAATCTTTTTTATATAGTTTAATACATAATTTTCTTCTCCCTATCAGTGACCAGTGTCTTCTCGCGCTAGTATTACATGTCAAATGAATTGAAGTACTGTTGACTAACACGCGACGGAAATAATTTTTCGATATTTTTTGTTATAAAAATATTGAAAGAAAAAACAATAGATTGTTTCCAATCATTGTTTACTTTTTTGTAGTCATACACACTAGAGTCCATTCCACCTGACCAGACTGTTCAACCAAATATGAACAACGGTGGCTTTTTTATCGAAGATGAAATTGAACCGGAGAACAATAATGTTAGAAAGGTCCGTTTGTGGTACGAAGATACTAAGTTTTGAAAGTAGAGAAGAAAAGAACATTATGAAAAGAACATAATTCAGGGCTGTCTAATTAATAAGGTCAATTTCTACTTTGAGCAATAATATATATATATATATATATATATATAAACTTATAATATAGCATTTGTGAATCCTGAACGCTGATTGGTTAAGAGCCGTGTTTACATAACTCAATGTACACACGGAAAATTTCCCGCCACTTGTAAACACGAAAATTTTTCGTATTCTTCGGGCTTTTGACATTGCTATATTATAAAAAAAATTATAAAACATTTTTCCTTGTTGATTACAGTTGTATCAACACTCGTGAAAACTGGAAAAACTCGAAATTGTGTGAATTATATATATATGCAAAATCCTGAGTAAACTAGGTTGTTACGGAAACATTATGCTTCTTATGATGTTAACCAGCAAAAAAGTTTCCACACAAATTCGGTAGCACTTTTGTTTCAGAAACAATGTTACTTAGCTTGCCCACATATTCCCAATGTTTCCAGCACTAGACAGATTTATTTCCCAATTAAGCATGCACAAAACTACAAGTCTGCAACAAACAAAACGTGCGAGCCAATGTTTCTCACAAAAATGTTCCCTAGTTTACCGACAATGGGAAACACGGCGGAAAATTGGAAGGAGACAATGTTTCCGCAACAATGTTTCCTAGTTTGCCCAGAGCTTTAAACCCTGGGCGCTTGGTGGCCAAGAAAATAGCCGACTGTTCAAAAATTAAGGGTATCTAAACTCAAAATTTTCTGGCCCATATTTATCTTAACCATATTAAAAAACAACTGTGTTTCTTCTTTTAAACGAAAATGAGCGATGTAAATGTTAAAAAATTCCACATTAATCATCGCTTCGACAGCATTTCGCATGGAGCTTGTATTGTATAATACGCGGGTGTGCCATTACTTCGTTTAGATTGAGGTTTAACAAATTAACACAAAAGTTTTTCAAATAGGTACAGACTAAAGCATAATACGAATTTCAATAAGAATGTTAATAGAAGTATTTGTATCAACAGTTTTTAGCTGAAGATAATTCGGATCAAGATGATCTGATAGTTAAATTATATATAATAAATATATATAATAATTATATATAAATTATCGTCCCTTAGACGGATGTAAAAAAAGCCCACTGAAAGTGAAAGTTATTCGATAGAGAAAATTAATAATTGTTATTGTCCATCGAGATAAAATATGAATAGAGGAATGTAATTACTAGTTTAATTTATGTTAGCTAAATTTTATGAAGCATTGAAAGCACAGAAATATTAGATATGTAATGTGTGCTCCTGAAGTGACGCTACATTAAAATTCAAAATGGCCGATTTATAAGAGCAAAATTAAACTCGCCCCATTCTATTTTACAAAGACCGCTACAAATCCTGGGACAAATGCAATATGGCGGATTTATAAGGGCAATTTTTTTTCAATTTGGGCACCGTCTTGGTTACCAAGCACACATTCTGTATCTATTATTTCTAGGATTTAACAACGGGGGTTTTATGCGAAACGTTTCAAATGTCAACCTCGTTCCAAGGCTCTTTCCTCTTCAAAGTTTTCCTGGGAACGAGGTTGTTCAAATGGAAGTATATATTCATGAGATACAACCGAATGTAAAAATAAACATAAATGTAAAACACAAACGGGTAAAGTACTTGTGATAATCATGCTGCAAAATAGAAACTGGAGCAAATCAAAATTCATCCTCCCCCTCCCCTCCCTCCGCAGCTCCGTCCCTTCGCAGCTCCGTCCCTGGTAGTATGATCTATCTCTTCCAGAGCTGAAACGTGTGCGCCATTTTGACTCTGCAACCGCTTGCCTTTCCTTCTCGCCTTGTGCGCAATAATAACGTTGAAATTAGATTGTAAATATACATACCATTTAAAAGGTACAAAAATGTTAACTCGCACATGTGATAAACTTTTTTTCCACCATTAAAATGTATTAAGACTCGATAGTGCATCGTAATAAGAGTCAAAATAAAAATTTAAACCGGAAATATTGTCATTTTTTCAGACCGACGGCCATGTTGCATTAAATGCCCTCACTCAAGGAGTGAATTGATGTAGTTTTTGTAAATAAACTGATTTTTAGAGAGCCTTTGCTTAGAACTAGAACGTTTGTTTTAAAATGAAAACTATGCCTTCTGTAAAGCGAGTCTATAGCATTCCATATAGCATTCGATGCTCATATGGGGTTCGACGGGCTTCCAAGCCAAACAATAGAAGTGCTATCCAGCTATATAATACAGAACAATGGTTGCCACACTCTCTGGTTCGCAGAGTTTTAACCGAATCAAGTGTTAAGGAAGTCGCTTAACAACTAGTTGATAGCAAAAAAGCTCCGAGCAATTTTATATACTTATATCTGCCTATGAGCAAACATCCTGTTCAATTTAAGATTGTGAAAAGGATTTCTATTACCACGAGCTGCAAGTCGGGAACGTAGCCAAAAATTTCAAAAGGGGTGGGGAAGCTCTGAGCAAATTAATAATTATGATAGACGAGGAGTCGGAATCGAGCATTGCCGCATATAGCCATATCGGTGTCAATGACGAGTTAAAAATGACTTAAATGTCCGTCTATGGAGGCTGCCCACGACATTTCCGCGTCGTTCTACATCGTCATGAGCTGAAATTACTGAGAAAATGGTAACTTTCCCCGTAAAATTCATATAATTTATAATAAATAAAATTTTCCGTATTTTACAATATTTCGCCACCAAACTTCGCATTTGTGCTAATTGTAGGATCCTCTTTCTAGCTGTAGTAAAAGATTTTGCTCTTCTTGCCTAGATCTAAGGTAAGTCTATCATGCAAATTGTCCATTGATTTAGCGCGTAGAGCAAACACTCAGTAGGACGGTGAGCCAATGCACAAAAACACGTCAATGGAGCAAGAGCCTTTTCTCCATGTAAAAGGTTCAGACGACTCTTTCAGGCAAATCTTCACTTCTTTACGAGGGAACATTTTGGTAAATAAAGAAACGTTTCATTAAGGCTAGACGAAAAGAATAAATAATTTATGGTAAATAAATCTAATTATAGTATGTCGCGTCTTTGTAGAATACCGAAAGCTTGTTCATATGTGGGAAGAAAAGTATTTTTCTTTGATAATTCAACATTAGCCTGTCATGATCTCTATTATAAACTGTCAAAATTTCTTGATGCGGCACATCAAAAACATACGAAAATTAAAAAAAAACAAAGAAAAAATATAGTGCTCTAATAATTCCTTTGTACGTAGTTTTGCATGGTGAACACAAACATGCATGATGAACAATTATATTGCAGCAGTAAAATTCCATGTTGTTTCTATAATCAATACAATATCTTTACAAACTAGTTCTTGGTTTCTGTGTCTATCCTTCCATCTTACATGTAGTGAGGGCCAATCTATGCTTTGTAGCTTTCACTATACTAGGGTGTATGTATCAAGCGATGAAAGATGCTAAAATGTCGAGGAATTTGTTCAGGCGGGGTTGAAGAGTCTATTTCCTGGCTGAAATGAGATAATGGTATTCATCACAAAAACAGTTCTTAGCAAAGTGAAGTACACGAATTTAGTGCAATCTAGTCTTTTCTTTTAACAGCCTGTTTTTATGAACATGTTCAGATATATGAAACAGTGAGATGCCAGGTTGTATTTTCTTCCGAGGTAGGTAAGCGTGGGATTGGGCCTCGATATACGTATAATCGTGTTGTAGCAAAGTCAACATCCTTGATCATGTATACACTCTGACTAGATTTATTTCCTCTATTGAATTTTTTTTATTTATTCAAATCAGTCATTATTGTGTGCAGATCCGATTAATTGTGTTTTACATCAGTACAGTAGATACACAACTACTTCCATTGAAGTTGTCCTTTGATAAAGCTAACTGAAGATACTAAAGCCAAGCTCGAAAAGCACGATGGGTTATGGTCGACAAGGGGGTCTCTAAAGGCCCTGTCACACGGTGCAATTTTTCTTGCAACGCAATTTTACTCCTAAGAGATGTAAATTTGTGACAAATGTTTTGTATGTTGAAAATATTGTGGCAAACTGTGATGGAAACATGTATTTGCCAATTTTACATCTCCCAAGAGTAGAATTGCATTGCAAGTTGCATGAAAAATTGCACCGTGTGACAGGGCCTTGAAATTCATTTCAGCGTATTATCGTACAAATCACACGCATTAGCTTCATTGACCAAATCTAGTCACGATTTTCCACATGATGAATATGCGACTTGACTATTACTACCATTGTACTTTTGACGCTTGGCCTCTACCTAAATTTAGCTTCATCATAGGACAACCTTAAGAATATATATAATGAGATGATGCACTAAAACCAATTAAAATTATTTCTGTAAAATAAAAATTCGCGACGTGTAAAAACTGGCCAAATCACCAAGCAAATGTCTTTTGCATATTAACTGCTAAGACGTACCTTGCCACAACCTTCCTAATTGTTTCGTTTTGAGAAGGTTTTAAACACTTGATAATGAACTCATGCCGGCCATCTTGGATTATCCTTATCACAGGCAAATTTCAAAGGAAACAGAGATTGTTTGTGAAGAATTTTATTCACACAACGTTTATCTATTCCCACCGTTAACCTAAAACTCTAAAAACCTGTTCTACTTTTCACCACCTTGTGTTCTTACCCAACCAATGTACAGTGTTTCCCAAAAAAAGGCCACCCTTTGAAGTCAAGCGTTAGCACCGCACGTTCGAATTTGAATGCCTTAATTCCCTAAAAAGCCCATTCGGTGTTATTTTGGCAGAACAAATTCAATTAATTTTCAACATAAGCATAAAAAATCTGTGTATAGCTGAGAATCGCGCGCATTCTTGTGTTCATTCGGCACTGCCGCTCGACTTCAAAGGCTAGCCTTTTTTGGGGTAGATCTGTCAAATTACTACAATCAGTTGGTTAATTTGAATTTGAAAGGGTTCAGGTTTTTTATGCACACTTCATACCAGTTGACTTCAAGTTTTGGCTTTATATTACAACAACTTATTAAATGAAACACCCCAACAAAAGCTGATGAAGTATTGTTGATGCTAAATAATAGTTTACACTATTGTTTCCCGGTTTCTTGAAATACAAGTGCGTTCTTGGACAAGTTTCTTTGTTCCTTCAGTATGAAAGCGTTGGATAAGTCTTGCACGAGTGGACAACGACATTTGCCCCTTGTGTCAAGTACAGGTTACTGACTTTTGTTAATATAAGGTAACTTTTGACATGTATGTTTACTGAGCAAGATACTCGTGCATAGGATAAAGACATTGAAGAACACAATTATAAGACATTGAATCATATGAATTATGGACTAATATGGCAAAATCATTATGTGAATCTATATAATATTGTCGTATAAGCTCGCACGTTGTTTAGTCCTGTTTTATATTTTGATCCTATTGAGTATTGCTATGCATATGCAAGGCCTGTTTCAGGCGTCGAACTTTCATGTGCCGAATTTAATGCAAATGAACTTAACTCTTTGTTTTACCTCATTTACATTAGGTTCAACAGATGAAAAGTTTGACGTCTGAAACAGACCTAAGGTTCTTTATGCATACTGTGCTGAATATATGTCACTGCAAAATATTTTAGTGGCCTATAAAAAGTGCTTTATTTAAACCCTGACCATGATTATCCCAATAATTTATTGGATGCAATAATCTTACTGGGTTACAACGTTCGGATGAAATGTCCATTTCCACATTCGAAAGAATGATTTCAATGTGAAATCAACTTGCGCACATGAACAACTAGTTTCGCATGTAAATAGTTTTCATATTATTTACCTTTGAGCTTATTAACAAAGTATATGAACTCAAAATAACTTAATTATAAATTATTACTAAAATATTGGCAATAATTTTCAAGAAATGCAAAATATATCTGATAATAAAGTTACGTGGTGTTTTACCAAACCATGCAAAACTACACAAAGAAATTCAAAATTAATAAGTTTCTTGTACGTTTGCATGGTGAATACAATATACTTGTTAAGCTTTGTGGAAACACCACGTAAATTTATTATTATTGCAATAATAAATTTACGTGGTGTTTCCACAAACTTAACAAGTAAATTGTTTTGCCCCTAATATTAACACAGTTAAGTAATTCTTTCGTAGTCGGAAACCCGACCAGGTTTTCAACTTAATAGTACAGGCTGTTCTTAGAGAATTTGAAGGAACATTGAGCACATAATGATATTAATACGAATCCAATGAAAATTTTTGGTCTTGTTCAAAAGCTACCACAGAATAAAAAAAACAGATTTGCCCTAAATTTGGCAAATTTTTCAAGCAATTTATCAAGTAATTTCAGTTGTTATCACTATGGCATTTGCATTTTGGCAGTGGGTTAATGTGGATTGCTGGTGCCTTGTCATGCAAAACGTGACGATAGTTAGTACGTAAAACGAACAGTTTTCCTTGTTAACAATCTGGCATGCGGACAACCTTTGGGCATGGTTTCTTGCGTGCGTTGGTGCACGTTAATTTTTTGTTTGACGTGTCAGCAAAGTCGCTTTCCAACGAAACTATATGCACCGTCACGTTCAATTCTGTTTATTGTTTCGTGTAATTTAAAATCCTATGTTTTTGTGCGCTTTTTGACTGCAGTTCCAACAGCATTAGTACTTTATCTTGTGCTCTGTTTTAACCTAACACAGCCTAATTGTGATCCCATTTTAATTGAACCGAAATGACGTTTGCCCTCTAATTGATCACGGTTCTCGACTAATGAAAAGCTATAATACATGATAGTTGTTGTTATAAAATAAACGTCACATTTTAAGGCAATAAGAGTTCGACAAAAACCAGTTTTTTTTTATTATAGTAATTTTTTATATAATAATCAAAGTTCATTCTGGCTTTGTTATTGATCGAGAACCGTTACCTGTTAGAGGACAGTTAGCGGTTCTCGGTAGACACTATGGACACTATAGTGATCCGACATCTTGGATGTTAAAAAAATCCATATTTTCTTCCAGAAGCAATCAACAAACACATTTAATTTTAAGACTCGACGCCACTAAAAACGTGACACCCGCGTATATATATATACGGTGGACGTCATAATGTGGTAAGAACATCATTGGCCTACCCGCCTTTGCGGCTGGTGGAACGTGGGACACTTTTTTGTTCTTACCACGTTATTACGTCATAGTGTGTATCTAGCTAAACAGACAACGGCAAAATGTTGTCTATTTGTTAAATAGACATCTGTAGCATTCGCTCTTCAAGCGGAGCCATCCAACATGTCCGCAGATCGAAAAATATGTTTTGCACGCACGTCAAACAAAAAATTAACATGTATACAAGAGGTTTGTTCAAAAGCTTGTCTGTGTGCCAGCTTTTTAATAACGAAAATTGTTCGGTTTTACGTGCGGACGTCACGTTTTTAGTGGTGTCGAGTCTTAAAATTAAAGGCCTTTTGTTAATTGCTGCTTGAAGAAAATATGGATTTTTTTAATATCCAAGATGGCGGATGACTATAGTGTCTTAATATGTTCTTTCTTGTCCTTCAGTACTTCAGAAACTAAGCAAGTTATTAAAATTTAGCAACGGATATCTTAAATTGCCATACCTCTTGGGAGTGTAATATATCAGTGTATAAAATATGAAATAAACAAGTCTGCTCATGCAATTACTATATCTTCGTGAAATTTACATATAATTTCACATGTGAAGTGATCAACTGATCCAAACGTTGTAACGAGATAAAATTGCTGGTTACAAAGTTTGATGATTCCAATACGTGTTGGAAGTATTATTTCATGCATATTAAATGAACCCAAATCCAAACCCTAACCGTGATAATCCCAACTGTAATTTATTGGATACAATCATCTGATAATAATCTTACTGGGTTACAACGTTCCGATCGGATGTCCAATTCCACATTCGAAAGAATTATTTTGATGTGAAATCAACACTCACATATAAATTGTGTGAAATTTTGCGTGTGAATGTATAGTTCTACACATATAAAATTTGTGAATTTGGCACAAGAAATGGGCTAATCCGCATAAAATTTTAAATGTGAAATTATATGTGAGGTGAATGAAGGATCATTGGAGCTGCATGTTGTCACTTTTTGGAATCTCAAAAAAGTTTTGCAGTAAGGACTTTTGAAAAACTAGATCATATTAATCTGTTTGACTGAACGAAAAGATAAGACTCGATGCTAATGTTGCTTGAGTCTACGTATGCCGTTGATAATACAAAAAAGCATAGGTAAGAAGACCTTTATCGGTAAGTTGGGGCCTTCGCTCAAAACGTAGACTTTTATTTCATCGTTTCAGGTATATAAGACTCGCTACCAATCCCAGTTGGTTCGATGGCTCAATTAGTAGAGCGGCGAATCTCGCTCGAGACAACCAATTTTTCGTTGTTCTCTGCAGATGAGTTAAATATATTATAATATGAATTAAGTTTGTTTTTCATATCTCAGAGGGCAGTTTAAAAATTAGGAGTTTCAATTTATGCAATCACTTTACTGTTAACTTGACATGCATGAACGACCGTGTTGTAAGCAAAATACGATCAGTTCTCGTGTTTCAAAATATTTCAGTTTGCAGGCATGCCACAAAGCATGTAAATCCATTCGAAATTGTTTACCAAAAATTCGAACCGCAATTACTTTTACGATGTTTAATAAGAAATCAATTTCCAGCAAGCCGACACTTTGAAAAAAAACATCTATAAACATGCCTTCAGTAAGCAAGGATAGACAGATACTCCCACATGCTATACGTGGGAACCAGTTCCTTTGACTGAGCCGCTGAGTCTCGCTGTAAAGACCTTCTTGTGTTCCGTTTCAGGTTCAATCGAACATCACGACCTGTTGCAGGGGGTAGATAGCGTGTCTATATGCTTTAAAAGGCGTGCAACGGAAGTATGGCGCTTTTCTACAAAGGATTCTGAGTGCATAGTGAACTAACTAATTATAGTAATTAAAACTTAAGTGGTTTGCTATATAGCGTCCAAACACGGCATCGACAGCAGTCGCACAAACATTGCAGACTGTTAAAGACCTCGCGGAATCGTTACAGAAGAGTTTTACTGGGGGCTGATCTCACCACCGAAAAATGTCTGGAAAATTTTTACAAATTTGGCCACTGAGAAATGTAACAAGAACAATTGCTGTTCTTGTCATGGTAAGTATAATTGTTGTTCAGTGATCAATTTACTTGGTAAAACAGACCATAATTAAGCTTTTGCAAAGATTTTTAAACATTGGGCTAGATTTGTTCAAATATAACTTACATAAATGCTGTTACTATAAACAGGACGTTTAATGGAATGATACATTAAGATACTGCAGCTAAGTACCTATATATTGTTCCCATGTTTCTCTAAACAGAAAGATTGTTTTCGATACAATATCCTCCTTCAAAAACAGACTAAAGTTTGTGATTCGATATTGGCTGCATAAATTCATAGTTTTCTAAATATAGCCATGCATCTTCAATGTAAAATCCGGCAGAGAAAGACAGCATAAGGAAACGGGCTTTAAATATTACGGCGGAATTGATTGTCGATGTGGGAACATATATTGAACGGGCGTTATTGATGACGAACGCCTAGAAAAAAATGTTGAAAATAGGTAAAAACATCCTGTCTATACAGCCTAAAACGAACAACCTATATATTCAAGAATAAGAAGAATAACATTGAAGAATGTTTTGCTGCCCACACTGTTCAATGTTATCAACACCCAATCCGAACGCTGTAAGACAGCAAAATATTTGTAACCAGTAAACTTTTGGGATTGTCAGTGTTGGGGTGATTTTTTACCATTGTATCCAGGAAATATTATGATATTACGACAAAATCAATCAGAGCTTACGGGGAAATATTCGAAGAAAATACAAACAATAGTATAAATAGGATGTGATATTCTTGAAGTTTTTATCAGGCACAATGACTGCAAGCGGTAGCTTTTTTGCCCCAAGAAAAATTCAGGAAACATTGCCCAATCATGCAGCAAGGAACACGTCGATGGACGCCAGGTCGTTACGTAATTTTCATTGCAACAATCTTAATGACTATAGCTTAAAATCTTTAGCAAGAATTTGGCACAGAGTTAATAAAATTAACTCGATAACATCATGCACATCTTTTGCCACGCAGAAAACTTAACTTAATATAAGAGGGAGATTTTGAAGACCTGACAATGCGAGAAATACATGTCCACGTGAACTGCACTAGCTGTCCACGTGCAGTTGGAATGGCAGATCATGATGACTTTAATGAAGTGCAATCGTGAACAAACAAAGAGTTTTTCATGCTGTTGGCAAGTCTAATAGACTAACGCGGGTAAGGGTAAAACGCGGAAACGGAAAAACGGAAACAGAAAAGCGGAAAAAAGGGTAAAAGGCGGAAAAGCGGAAAAAAGGGTAAAAGGCGGAAAAGCGGAAAAAAGGGTAAAAGGCGGAAAAGCGGAAAAAAGGGTAAAAGGCGGAAAAGCGGAAAAAAGGGTAAAAGGCGGAAAAGCGGAAAAAAGGGTAAAAGGCGAAAAAAAGAGTAAAAGGCGAAAAAATATATTATTCAAACTTTACGATTAGCACAACTACAACCGTGCATTTTAACTGATAACGCGTTTTTTTTTCTTACCCGTATAAAGTATCTAAAAAATACCTAGAACTGTAACACAACTTTTTAAACTCTTATGTACTATTTACAATACACGTATTGCATATTCTGGCTATGCATTGGGAAAAAAATCTCTTGAAGAAAAGGGCAGTTTTGACTGAATATTTGATACATGTGAATCAACGTTTTGTGTTTTTCTGACACTGAAGCAATTATATGTAAGATAGCTGTATATTTGAAGACTTTAACAATTTAAGGGAGAATTCCCATTATGAGCTAAATTTGATCAGTTTAAGAACGAAATCTATTGCCACAGACAGAAAATTATCTTACCAAATATTTCTACTACACTTGGAAAAGCGTACCACATTCTCTCGCTAATCTCAGTTCAAATGTGGCGGGCTTTCGGAACGTAATAGAAAAAATACCAAATTTTCAAAGGGCTTGATTTTAAGATGTTCATTTTACCGGCGGTGGTAAATGTTCGTTCTTCCTGCCCAGATGAGCAGATTGAAATTATGTTCATCACAGAAATTGTCCGATTTTGAATTAACTTTTGTTTAGCTACTCGTTTTTCTTCTCAAGTCAAAATGAATCATTTGAGTCTGCAGCCGTATTATAGCACTTCTCACGCCGCCATTTTTGGGGTACTGTCTTTCCTGCATCTCGGATTGTTAACGGCAAATATGGGACTTTGTACAATATTATTATGAAATAATTCACAGTTAAATATTTCGAAAAAGGTTTTTAAATAAATTACTTTTTCTGTATGTCGTTTGCCAAAAAATATGCACTCCAAAAATTGCGAATTTGGCCCGTGAGAAAGACTGATTTCGCGATACTTATATAATGCTGTTTATGGAGTAATATGAAGACAATTATGTGTACAGATATCTGTCAAATTAGCAGTTTCAATCCAACGGAGTCCACTTGTACTTCGAGTCTCTAAAACCACATAGGTTATAATGACATACCAAAGTCTCTTAAAAAATGGTAATGCACAGGTGTTAAATGCGCTGCAACTGGTTTACGGTCGACAACTGTTGTAGGCGGTGCATTATTAGCACTTCGATGAAAAGTCAGCCTTGTTATTACGCTCTGAAAAGCGTAATAGAAATATTTGGTAAGATAATTTTCTATCTGTGCATGGCGATAGATTCCGTTCTTAAACTGATCAAATTTAGCTCATAATGGGAATTCGTCCTTAAATTGTTAAAGTGTTCAAATATACAGCTATCTTACATATAATTGCTTCAATGTCAGAAAAACACAAAACGTTGATTCACATGTATCAAATATTCAGTCAAAACTGCCCTTTTCTTCAAGAGATTTTTTTCCCAATGCATAGCCAGAATATGCAATACGTGTATTGTAAATAGTAAAATTTTCCGCCTTTCACCCTTTTTTCCGCTTTTCCGCCTTTTACTCTTTTTTACGCCTTTTATCCTTTTTTCCGCCTTTTACCCTTTTTTCCGCTTTTCCGTCTTTTACCCTTTTTTCCGCTTTTCCGCCTTTTACCCTTTTTTCCACTTTTCCGCCTTTTGCCCTTTTTTCCACTTTTCCGTTTTCGTTTTTCCGTTTCCGCGTTTTACCCCTACCCAGACTAACGCCCCCTAACGATGTTACATGATTTTTTATGCGTTGTGATGAGAAACTAGGGAGTTTGCAGCTTGTTATAATATAGGCCTGTGCAGAGTTTTTTCTTATTACAATATACGACCCATTGTAATGTTACTAGATTTTTCAGTATCAGAGAGAATATCGGTATTCTCTTACGTAGGCCTGCTAAGTCATTGCAAATTTTTTTAAAATGTTACAACTATAGGTTAACCACTTCCTTGCGACGGACATTTGCGTGGGAGATGTCATTTTATGCGTATTATTGGTTTGAAAAACGTCCAAATTGAACTTATTGCAAAGTACAAGAAATTCGTCATATGCATGACGTGTCATATCCGGGAGTTAGTAACGTCCGCTTGAAAACTCTCTTTCAACGAAAACATGATTCTTCATCATCATCCCAAACTCGCATGCACACATTTACGATAACAATCATAATTCCTAACGAGGTTGTAAAAATAGCCGTAACGCAAAACTTAAGCATCCTTAATGATGCAGCAACTTCCTTGCGTGAGATGCCGTTGTAAAAATTCAATTCCTTTCCTTCCATTATTCAAATTAAAAAATCGTATCAAAGGAATAAATAGAGTACAGGCTGTACACCTGGGCAACAATATTAAAATAAGCTGAATACTTTTTTGTATGTTTAAACTTGTTTGAGGTAGATGATGATAAAATATGCATGTTCAAGCATGTGCTAGATCCAAAAAAGCATCTAAACGCCCTCGCTTTGAAGGGATGAAGATAGTTACGACGTGAATTCCCGCCACGCCTTAACTAATAAATGTTCGTGTATGATGAAAAATTAGTACGCCTACATGTGGCACCAATTGGCGTTGAAGCAAGTCATGCATGCCAAGAAATCTGCATGTTCACAAGTTGTATTCTTACAAAACGTTATGGTTAAGGTTGGAGTGTGTGTTACGGGGTTTGGTAGTGATACAACCCATACCATATCCCCACCATTCCAACCCAAACACATACACATACACACACACACACACCAGGCAGCACAGCCCAGCTTGTAACAAGCTATGCGGTGGTATTATTAGACTTCTTACAAGGTTTTCCAACAAGTCAGATACGGACATGCATAATTTGCGGCAAGAATGTGTCATTGTTAAGAGACGAATTGTGTTTGTTTGCTAATTTAGTAAAATTCAATAATTTCATAAAAATTCATAATTTATATTTCTACATCAAACTTTCTGGACTATAGCCACTAAATGTAATAACGATCTGAAACGGAACGTGTTTGGATTTTTATCAATGTCTTGTCATCTGCATGTATGGATGCATGTATCGACAAATGTCACAATGCTCCCGCATTTTTTATTAAATTGTGAAAATCAGTTTAGATCTTTATGGAATTCCGATTGATCACTGTGTACATGGTACAGGTAAACTCTCTTGCCTAGATTACGTAAAAAAATTAAGTACTCGTCAGAATGCGAGTAACTAATCTTTTTGGGTATTTCAAAGGGCAAGTGTGTAGTGCAATATTTTTCAAGTGATATTAATGTTTTTTCCTCTTTCTAGATTGCGATTGCTGTGGCAATATATGCTACAAGGAAAATGCCGGACAATTTTGAAGATGATGAAGGTATTTTTGGATTAGAAACTACTGTCAGGCCACTTTTCAAGGCTTTATATAAAAAGAAAATTTAACGTACACACGAGATGCATACCTACCTCTGTACAAACAGGCTTTGTGAATGGTAACAAACGGCAAAAACAACTAACCACGCGACAGGATGACAACACAATAAGTTTTAGACAAAACATAGAGCAACATTAATGAATTCCTTTGGCAAAACGCCCAAACAGCCGGCAAACTGACAAACACTTACGCCATTTCCGGAACAGTTAAACTGTGGAGGACAAGTTCAGAGGACTTCTCGTCTTCCAACAAAAAGTCTGCGGGAAATTCACTTCGTCAGATCTATCCATTGTCTACGACAGTGCAAATACGTTCTGTCGAACATAACTTACCCGCCCAGAATAAAGCCCAAAGCGTTAGGAATTTTTTTCCAACAAAACCCAAAATAAAACTCAAAGTGCTAATATATATCTTCCTTTGTTTCATATATAGAATGGGAATTTTGGAGAAATTTTGACTTTGGTGTGTGTGTTATATCGCTTGCATTTGCAAGCACATTGCTTTATGGTTCGATTGTGGTAAGAATTTAAAATCTTCCTGACTGTGTTGTGATTGACTGTGTTGTAATTGACAGTGCACAAACATTTAACAGTTATTCGCCAAAGTCAAGTCTAAAAGGCAACAATGCAAGGATAGTAACCGGAATGTTAATGTTTTAAAATATAGGCCTAGTTCAACTCGACAAAACTGAAGGACCATACCAAAGTGGCAAAAATGGTCAAAAAAGTTCCAAAAACAAAGCCAAACAATATTTACAACCTTTTAGTACTTTTATTGACTAGAAATGATAAAAAATAATGCAAACATAGGTCATTTGCTCGTTTAATATTGTTGGTAGATAATCGAAAAATTCGCAGTATATAATTTTTTGTCCGCCATTTTGTTTTTATCGGGAGATCAATAGCAACCAATCAAATTACATCAAAAGCAATACCACCTCATCAGTGTATGCTAGTAAATGACAAAAATATACCTTGCACTACCTCCACTAAAAAGCGATATATAAAGAATAAGCAGGCTTAGTAATGATTCCCACCTTCGCTCGAACATATCTTTTCAGGCATTTAAGAAGCCACATTACGTTTTGTGTCTTTTTAAATGCACCACCGACAATGGAAAAGTTATTTCGACAATGAATAGTCTTCTATCTCTGGTGCGAGAACACTATTGCTGTAGTTTAAATTTAGAGAACTCTTTTGTTAGGAATTCAGACTGTTCGTGTTGCTCTGGATAATTTGGGACGTCCTATTCGCAGCATTTTGGATTACATTTCTCGCTAGAAAATACGACGAGGTGAGATGCCAGTTTGATGTATATTTTTTCTATTACAAACAGTAACAGGCTATTTTTGTCATTATGTAAACAATTTTTACTAATCTCGAACTTTCGAGCGAATCATAAAATCATTAAGCATTCTAACTGTGTCTTAAGTATCATTAAGTATCAATTTAACAAGTTATTTCACTCAAATGATAATAATTATGAGCTAAAGTGTACTGAATGCTCACGATAGGCGTAGTCGTTTAAATTATCATTAACACTTCCTTCAGTATTGACCTTACGTATATCCAGTGTGGTTCAGTTATTTATAAAAAAGCATTAAATGTTTAATGGTTAAATTATTATATCGATCTTGATTTATTACGCCCACCAGTCATGCGCCCTTCACGTGCTGAAGTGAAGGTTTACATACAATACATGCAAAACACTCAAACACACTCGTGGTTGATAGGAAAGTTTTCAAGTAGAATGAAAAACAAAGCAAGCAGTGCCCTTAATTGTCGCGCGACATACACTAATTGATCCCAGGTACATGTTATAAAACATATAGCTACCATATATGGACGCAAAGCAATAAAAGCTCAGAGAAATAAACATTTTGAATTTAAGTCTAGCTTGCACTGTAGTTTTGTCACAATAATAATAATTATAATGAAGTAATACTATAGAGCAATATATAGGAAAAAAGTTCTTAAAATATATAGTTGAAAGCTATTATTAAATTTATGACTAATAATTATTTTCTAATTTACCGTTGTTATTTTTGTCTTGCAAAAAATAAATTGTGATTTAATTGTAGGATCCTGCAATTAAAAATGTAACATAGTAATAATTTGTTTGTTTCCCAGTTTGTTGACATTGTTAATGAACGTGAATGAAATGCAGTCTTGATAGAACAACAATGTTAAACTCCATTTAATTAATTTATTTCCTGATTTAGTTTGCAGAATGGGAGAGAAAATTCCGACTTGCAGTAATCATTTTAATGGTAGGTTTCATGTTGTTTACTTGTCGCCAAATTTTGTGATAAGATTAAGGAATAAGAGCCTGCATATTTTCCACCTGACTGAAAAAAGAGTTTTCAGTGGGACAAATTTGATCCCATCAAGAATCAGTCAAAGATTCTTTAATTAAGTTGACCCCCACTATCAATGGTAAATCGAAAGTGGACATCTCCTGTGTATGTAAGAATGCTTGGAATTTTCCCTTAACCACGTCAACTGAATGCTTGCTTTGAAGGAATATTGCATGATGAATTTTCTTTTTGGCTTACCGATAAGAACCCTTGAAGTATTTGTAATATCCTTTGTTAAATTGTTGGTAACATTCTTTCTTTTAAAATATCAAGAAACAAATAATTTAAGCCATCCGCCATAATCTTTCACAGTATAAAGAATGGACAGTAGAGCGACTCAGCAGTTCAACACGCCACCGAATTATTATGCAGTTAACTAGCTGCGACTAGCCAGAGCAGCCAATAAAAATTGGCTAGGAAATAAAATTTGCAAGTTGGCATAATAAAATGCTTAAGCGATATGCGTGGAAACACAAACTTCGATTGAGAGGCCCCACTGTCCATTCCCTATCCTGTGGTCTTGCTTCATATATTTTAACGACGTCAAAAGCAATTAACGCAGACTGTATAAATGAAATTTGCTAGTTGCTTGTTTAAACTGCTTGCAGTTTCAAAATTGTCCTGCTTGCAATATCCATGATGGCAGATGGCTGGCGTCTTTGTCCATTATTTGACCTTCATTATTACAGAAACTGAGCATGTTAAATACCACAAATCTAACAATGGATATTACAGTTATTTCAAAGGTTTTTACGACCCCTCCAAGAAAATATAAATGTTATACCCTTTAAACCACGTTATTTAGTTCGTAATCATAACCACATGTTCCAACACCTGCCAGCATGTTCTAACATCTTTCAGCATCATCATTCCAACACCATCCAACATTTTCCAGCATCATCCAATACCATTCAACATCATCCAACACCATCCAACATCATCCAGCACCATCCAACACCATCCAACACCATCCAACACCATCCAACATCATCCAACACTGTCCAACATCATCAAACACTATTCAACACTATCCAACACCAACCAACACTATCGAATATCTTCCAACATCACCCAACATCATCCAACGTACACCATCTAACATCTTGCAACAATGTCCAACATCTTCCAACATTATCCAACATCTTCCAACACCATCCAACATCATCCAACACTATATATCCAATATCTTCTAACATCCTCCAAAATCTGGCAACACTATCCAACATGTTCCAACATCATCCAACATGTTCCAACATCATCCAACATCATCCAACATCTTCCAACATCATCCAACTTCTTCCAACATCATGCAACAGTGTTCAAGTCAGCTGTTCAAGTGAACATGTTTTGTCCAGCCATGTTAGAGATGGTGGACCTCATGGGAACAAAAAACAATAAAAATGTTGTTTCTAATAACGAAGTTCCTGAAAAATATTAAATTAGCATCGACTCTTTCTATACACATATCAAAACAATATATCGTCACATAAAAATACAACTTCCAGTTTTATCCATGTTTCACTATGAGACCCGTTACTAGAGTGGTATATAATAATTAATTCATTATTCCTTTACAGCTACTTGCAGAGATTCCAGTGTTCAGCTACTTTCGATATCTGCGAGTAAAAGATAAAGATCCTGAATCCAACTTTTCCTGGATTGATGCTCAATCGGACAAGGTAGGCGCAAAGAAACAACTTTCGTAAAATATAGTTTTCACTAATCGAAAAGTGAATATGTATTTTCGCACCCCCGTGCAATATCCTGTATTGATCCTGAAGTTAACGATGGCTATGTTTTGCTCTGAAGGTGTACAAGAATTTGCATGAGCGACATTCACTCACGTCTATTGACAAGACATTTGGAACGACGTCCGGTATAACAAATGCAGGTTTCGGATCAGGAAGAAACTCCGTGATTTCCGTCGCATCTGAGGAAAACGAAGAACGCACCGAAAATGATGGAAAGAAGATAACAGAAATGGAAAAGGAAAATGAGAAAGTGGAAGAAAGCAAGGAGGAAAATGAGCTAAAACAAGAAGATGGTTCATCTCAATCCAGTTTTGAAACCTCTGTTACGGTTCATACAAAGAAAACTGCTTCAACAGAGTTAGATGAGTCAAGAGAGAATTCTGACGGCGCTGTTACAAGATTATCATCATCATCGACCAACGAAGCTGGTCGGCCAAGGACATCGTCAAGTTACATAAGGACGGAGGAAGATGACACAAAGCAGAGAGGAGAAGTTCACTTCCATATCTCAATAGACAATACTGAAGAAAGGAGAGCAAACCTGATCGCATCAAAAGAAACAGACACTGGTGTAGTAATGGAAGGTGTTGAAAGGACTTTGCCTTCAAACTCTAGCGTGACTGTTGAAATTGATGTGACAGATACAATGCGTGAAGGTGTATATCAAACATCCTTCTGAATTGACTAAAGCCCAGCAAAAATATTTTCGGTTTCGGTTACTTTGGCTAGCTAACCATATTCTTCTCAGCAGATCCTTGTTTTTGACTTGCTTGCAGTGACTATCTGTTCATTTGCCTGCTTTATATCGCATTATGCTGATCTACACTTAATAGGACTAATTTGAATACAACCCACAAACGAAAATGTAGACCGAAGTTGTATTGCATCGTCTAGAATGACGTTTCTACGAGAGTGCAATCAAATGGAAACTAGCCTTAAAAAGGGCATGTTTATGCACTTATTTAAAGATAATTCTTTAGATTGCTTATGATCGCTTTGGTTTGCCAATATTTGGCACCCACCGATCAAAGATACCCTGTCATGTGAAACTGGAATCCTGAAATATTTGTGCTGTGCTTTAGTCAGTGCGCCATGTTTTGTTCCGCATGCCAAACTGCTTTATAAAATGAGATTTTTCTCAAACTACCGTTGCCACTTTCGGTATAAAGTTAAGTTAAAAGCAATCAGGGTTCATTTGTGCAAAAGGTGGATTTTTTAAACTTTTCAAAAAAGTTCAGAGATGCATATCAAAGTTTAACATCCTCGAGTTAAATCCTGGTGTCATTGCTTTTTATGTGTTTCTGTGGCAATTCAAAAAATCACTATCCGATGGATAGCACTATTAACCTTTCGTGCAACTGGTTCCTGAGCCGTAAGATCTTTTGCTACATACACGACACGAACAGCTAGAAGTTCAACGTTTTGAGCGAAGGTCCACCGTCGAAAGTTAGATAACCTCTTCCGCTCAAAACGTCGTAAGTTCGTTTTCTGCGCGCGCATTTATCCCGTTTAATATACAGTATGGTTTAGACAAAGTTAACTATCTTTAATACTTTTCGATTTTCAGTTGTCTTCTAGCAGAGCTAGTTTCTTAATTTATGAATACTTTTCAATAGTATATAATATTAATGCGAATTGTGATAGATAATCTTTCAAGCAATTTTTGCAAACAGTGTTCAACGCGTGGCAGGTCCACAGCGTGGTTATATATTATGCTGTAGCTATAGATGCGAATAAACTTTACAATAGTTTGTAGTATTTATTTAAAAAAACATTAAATAATTATATATAAATATATTTACATTCTTGCAGTGATTCAGTGTGTTGATAATTGTAATGTTTTCAAGATAAAGTATACAGGGTGCATTAAAAAAGTGCAAAATTTCGAAAACTATAAATCTATCAAAATATCTGATAGATTTGTGTTAGTATGAATACTTTAACTACATCTTTGGATAAATTTAACACTAAAAATAGACCGAAAAATTAATCTTGAAAAAAGAGAGAGCGGATTGTGGGAAGCCTCATTTTTATTGCCTTGTGCACTATGCAAACATCCAAAAGGGGCTTAAAATCCAATTTGAATGGCAAAAAGTGTGTTGATGTTTGACCAGATATGAAAAATTCAGAAAATTTGATGAACATGAATTCATAGTTTTCAACATTAATTTTTCGGGGTTTTTTTTTTATTATATCGACCTGAAAATTTGTTTGATTTTAACGTAATCACAACTGCGCCCGTCGGCCCCAAATGAGACAATTACCAATGACGGTTTAAAATCGTGTTGATAGGTTAGAACTTTTACTTAATTGCAATATATTAACGATGGCAACACCGCAGTAGCCATGTAAATTCTACATCAGCGTTGAGTTGAGTCGTGAGTTGAGTTATGAATTCGCAAGTACACGTAATTCGCTCCCACGCCCACGCGAAATTTATGGCTCGTCACGCGCATTGAACTGTAATACAACTGGAATGCTAACTCAGTACATTAAGTATAAAAGTTAAGTTAATAGTAAAGCCAAGTTAGTTTTTTCTGAGTTTTGAGACGAAATACTTAACGTCAAAGATCGGACCGTATATAAGCTATTAAGAATTTACATTTAATATAAAAAATTCAAGATTTTACACAAAAAAAATGCCTAGAAATACGAAAACAAATGCAATTTTTTAAAATGCGACAAATTTCACTTCAAAGTTCAAGGTGTTTGTCATTCACCTAAAGCCTCAAAATTTTTACATCAAATACAGCTTTTTAATAACTTGCATTTGATGTGCGGTCAATTTTGTGACGTGAAGCGTTTCAACTCACAATTCAGGAAAACCCATTTAAATTGACTTCAATCCCCCTCCCCCCTGACTTATTGTTCCAGTTTACTTACAGTTCAATGATCACGCATGATCAGGCATTTCGCAAGCATCATAAATTTCGCTTGACATAGGAAAACTATTTAAAAATGGCCGTCTTATTAAATGTTTTTTAGGTTCTTGCAGTATCTGGCCAGAACATTACAAGTGTAAATGTGATATGGCCAGAACATTACAATTGTAAATGTGATATACTGACACCCCCCCCCCCTCCCCCCTTCTCACAGTCTCACTGAACAGAACATTTGTATCCAGTTAACGCTCCAGTTACATTATATATGGTTCAATGGTGGAAACTGCTAGCGGTCACGTGCACGTGTTGACCAATAAGTGGATGTCTCTTGCGCGAAAGTTTGGCGCTCTGGAAAACTTCCTTCCTTCGAACGACCTCGTGTGCTTGTTATTGTATTTAAACAGCTTCATTTGTACAATTTGTAAAGTACACATGCCCAATTTTTGACCATTTCTTGATAATAACTTCTCTTAACATCACAGAGATCTTCACAACAGGTAAGTGCATTTAGTTTGTTAGGCAAGCGAGTAAATTTTATTTTGGTGACAGGTTTAGTCATGCTGGCTACTGTATAGCGACATAGTTATTACATAATCGAGCTTGATCAGGTTTAATACATGGCTATCCATTGTTAACTTTGTGCTAAGGAAGTGTACTGAAGGTTGATATAGCAACGTTATCGCTTGAGGTTTTCAACAATTTAGCTGGAGCAAGATTCTGGTCTAAATTGCCTTAGGATGAGTTACAGCAGATTCTTCGCAGCATAAGTAAGCACGATTTGTCCTTTCCCATCAGTGATGGTGGGTTTTTTAACATTGTATTATGTGTAAATTTATTTGTGCATTGCCTGTTTTATTATGCCACAAGGCATGCCTTTTATGGATATTTTTGTTCATGGTGTTTAACTACAAATTGTGTCAGACAGATTCTTGTTGGTGGACAAACCCATTTCGAGAAAGGATAATCCATCAATTATTTGCTCTGACAAGCTTCGTTACTTTGAAGTTGTCCAAAATTGTGAAAAATTAACTCCACTTAAAAACCTGGCTCACACGATGAAATAAGCAAAAGCGAGACACAATAGTGGCGTTCACCTATAGATAAGCATAGAATAACCATGAGCATTAGCACAAGAAAAGGGTACTTTCTCTTGCGCTTATGCTGATTTCGTCTTGTGGATCAGGCTATGGCCTGCGTGCCAAAGGTTTAGATATCTGACTAATTTGGACAGGCCAGAAAATTGTTCACAATGTGTTTTCTTCTGTGATAGGCACAATGTGTTTAAAAAATATATTTCATTTTTGCATGTATCCGTACTGTAATACATCACAGGTGACAACATGTCGTGTGAAGAACAAAAAATGAAGATGAAGACGAATGCTGTGATTTTTTGTTGTTCACCAGGCAATGACGTCTTCTGTGATCTACTGTATAAGATGCACATTGATTACATGTGAACATGCACTGTACTCTACTTTCGTGATGGTTTCTAATAGGAATTTAAGTACTCTATGTAGACTGTCATGTTTAGTCTAAAACTAAATGTGGTGAAGATTCTAAAAAGTTATAATTTTCTGGAAAGGGGGTGAAGCTGGGTTTTCTCAGGCTACCATTTAGATTGGAAGTGCAAAACATGCTGCAGTACATATTGAAAATACCGATTACAACAGCTGCGGCCATTTTGAAAATACTGATTACAACAACTGCGGGCATTTTACAAAGATGTTTGACTAACTGAAATGATTAAAGAGAATTTTTGAGTGCAAATTGGTGCTTGCAATGTATGTACCGTACCTTAGTTACTGATAGTATCACTCAATAATTTTTTTCATTATTTCCAGATATTAAAATGGCAGATCACACAGATTCAACAGAAGGGAGTTCACCTCCTAAACGTAAGTGTATTGACGCTATCAGTAGGTTGATCGATGGATGTTTATGACAGGTGTAATTCTATGAGTGAATCCATGACCATTTTTGATGACACATGTACTTCTATGCCTTTTAAATTAGTAAAATTCATGTGTTGACTCTTTGGCAACTAAACTGATCAATGCCTAGAGTAGCTGATCAAGTGACAGTATTTGCAATAGCATACCAGTACTAGTATGATTCTACTAAAAGTCTTTCTTATCCATGTAATTTTGTTTACAGATGACAATATTGTTGCAAATATGATGCAGAATCCTCAGGTTTTGGCTGCCCTACAGGTAATCATCTTTTTGAAATTTGAATAAATATGGTCGTAGTCAATGCATGGAGGTCTTGTTTGGAAACTTGGTGAACTTTTAAAATGTTCATATTTATAAAATGTTTCTATACATGGGATTGTCGACTTCTTGTTTGCACTTAAAAACAGGAGCAGTTAGGAAGAGTTATTGGCACGACATCGGGATACATTGAAAGGTACATACATTATTCATATTGATGTATTCATGCATGTATTTGACCCAAAGAACCCTGTAAATACTGCAATGTTAGCGGAAATTGGTATTCAACCTGAACGATGACCCCTAACCTTCTTAAGGCATGAGGGGAGGGGGGGTGTTACAGTCCTGAATGACTGTAAACAACTTTCATATAAATAAAATATGTTTGACTAAGTAAATATCTGACACTGTTCCGGTTTGCTTTGCTTGTGAATAAATTTATACCAATGTTTTGATTCAAAAACACTTCAAAAGATATGAAATTTGGACAAAGTTTACATCTCTAGGTTTTCTTTGTTATTGTGATGAGTAGAGCCGATGTGAAAAAGGTGCATATATGTAGTAAGCTATTTCTAAGTTGGGATAAACTTTTCTGAACATTCATAACAACTATAGTAATTCAATGTGTGTGAATATTGTGACATTTGAGAGCGTCAATCTGTCAGTCTCTTGTTCAATGAAAAAGTTTGCAAAAGGTTAGTGGATATTTGGGATGCTCAAGTTGGTAACATTGAAATTTGTGTCTGTATGTGTTCCACATATACATATGTTTATTATGCAGGTTCTGTATTGCCTGTCAATCATATTTTCAAGCCAATAAAAATTCTGAATTGGCTTGTTCTGCAATTATTATCCCCAGTCAATTGCAAAATGAGGGTCCATTGCTTTTTCACTCTTGTATATAATGACTCACACAATGAGTCACACGCAGTGTTTGCCAGAAGTGAAATCCACATTTACTAAACTGAGATTGCAAAATTAAGTTTAAGTGTAATAGCTCTATATTTTTCTCCTGGGTCTCGGGGAATGCCCCCTTCTAATTCCTGTACGTGTTTGTGTCGATCTTTAAAATGTTATTCCTCACATTTTGAGAGTAATATTAGCATCACAGCATACCCTGCAGCAGCATCAAAATATTTAGGTCAAGGCATTACTACCAATTTGACATTGTACGAAATACAGTATACAGTATGGTATCATGTGTAATTTAAACCAGTCTGAACGAATATTGAAAATATAATTAATATGTTGCCTGATTCACTGCTCTGAAAAATGCAGTACTGATCTATTCAATTGAATATTTATAATATAACTCATTTTTGGCTCAACCAATTTGGGAATTTTCAGCCTCAAAGCAATTAGGAAAACTGTGTTTAAGACTGTATTTTGACTGCAGCTACTTAGGTTTGTAGATTTGATCTTGAAAATCTGGTTGGTAATTAATCACTATGAATTTTTCCAGCTTACCAAAGGCAGTTCAAAGAAGAATAAAAGCTTTAAAGAATATTCAGGTAATCTACAGCATGAATGTCTTAGTTTGCCTGTACTTGTAATCTTTTGTTGAATTAGGAACGGGCACAATTTTAATTAAGTAAATTATCCCAGTATGAGATGTTTATTGGGGAAACTGGATGACTAGAGTTTCCAGAAGGGAGAGTAGGGATCCTGCCCAAGCGAGATAAATATATTTTACCAAGTACAGTCAACTCCTGCCTTTCAGGGACCTCTTTATTATCGACACCCTCTATTAAGGACATTTTGTAAATTCCTGGCCAAAACTATTGTAAATTGTATTGCAGTAGCTCTCGCTATTACGGACACACTCGCTATTGCGGCATTGCGGATACTTTATGTTGTCCCTAACAGACATTTTCATTGTTCTACTGTCATTACAAAGGACACCTTGGAAGGGGCAGGATTCCAATTCTGGCTGTTCTAAATGTGTTTGTGGATGTGGTCTCATATTTGCGAAGGCATGGTTGGTCAAAAAACATTTGTTTTCGGACGTTGCCGTAAATTTTTGTTGTTACGGAATTACTCTTGAATTCAACCATATTTAGCCATACTACTATTGATAAATTAAACAGCGTATGACCATAAGTCGAAGCATAAGTAAATATTATAAGCTTGTAAGTTGCTATTTTAAAGAAAATTCTCCCTTTGGCCATCCGGGGCCGTCTATGAAAATAAAGCCGTGTAAATTCAGAAGTGGGCGTCCTCAGGACTGTCGGACGGCCAACTGGCTAACCCCCACCTGGAAGTATTTTTTTTTAAATGCAAGCCAACATGACGGAAATTATTTTAGTTCATTAGCAAAAGTACTCATCTCACAAACTGCAACTAAAAACTGGAATAAACTCGATATTTTCATGAAGATGTAACGTACTACTATTTTGCACTGACATTCTACACCCGGAAAGATGGGAGAGTTGACTGTAAACACTTTGTCGGCGAAACTCGCGGATATCACAGCGTGTTGAGCATATGAATGAGTAGGTTTCATAAACAGTATGCTTCTTTGATCCGGCTAGTAAACTGGTTAGCGTGGTAACTCGCTTCTATGTATAAACAGGCTCTTGGATTTAGTTTGCAGATGAAGTTGCCTATATTGTGATTTGGGATGCTGCCTATCTCGAACGTTTACAAAGCGACATACACCGCTTCACATTGTAGCTAGCCAGCCATGTTTTTGGCAGTCGCTTTAAAATGTGGATGAATCTGGTAATCTGAAATCTGAAAATTTGGTCCGCCATCTTGCGTTACTTTGTCTCGACCGTCATCCCATCAATTCATCAAGATTTTTTCCCGACTTATCGAAGGTCTCCTTGCACATTTCATCGATCAACACAACCCAGAAAGCCATAATAGGAACTTGAAAGGTTCACGATGGCGGAATGTTTTCTTGCAGGTGTCTTGTATGAAGCTCGAAGCGGAATTCTACAGAGATGTCCACGCTTTGGAATGTAAATATGCAGAAAAATCTAAAGCACTTTATGAAAAGGTTAGTTAATTTGTATTTCGTACTTTTCCTTATATACATACATCCGTATTGTCTTTCCCCTGTAGGGATGTTCAATGACAATATTTAAAAGACAACTAAGTAAAATGCTCTGGGACTAATGCCATGGTTACAAGTTAATCACATGCATAGGCAGTCGTTGGACAGTTACCTATGATCTGACGCATACTATGCAAATTTAAAGGGTAATGGCAACAAAAGCGCTTGCTTGATTCTTGAGATATTCAGACTCGAGATCATATCACTTGTGACGTAACATGCATATATCCTTGAAGATCCAAGATGGCGGACAGCTGGTGTGTCTCAGCCGAAATATTTCAAGAGTTAAGCAAGATGTGAAAAAGTTGAAACAAGCTTCTTTGTCGAAAAAGCTCTTTCAAACGAGGAAAGAATATTTCTGTTTTTATTAGCTTGTAAACGCGTAAAGTTCGATCCTAACCATACCCTACAATTACAGTTGATACTTTTTCAGAAGGCATAGTTCATTTTCTAGACATTAAAGTATCGGTTGATGGTTCTGATATTTACCGTAAGGACACTAATATCGGTCAATATTCGCACTTTTCAAGTTTTGAGCCTTTCTGTCGTAAATCTGCATGAGTAAAATCCCCTTACCACCGCGCTTTTAAAATTTCCAGTACTAAATCACTTTTAAACAATGAAATTGAAATCATCATGTCTTTCATGTCTTGGAATGGTTATCCCAAAAGCACTCAAAAATTTTTGATGAAGAAACTTAAAACCAAATATTCTGATAGCTCTACTTCTGTCACAGTCAATGAAGACACAGTTGATAATTTGCCCAAAATTTGAATTCGCATTCCTTATCTCGGCAGCCGTGGCGATTTCCTTTTAAAATCATGTGTGAACAAAGTACAAAGATTTCTTTCTAAGCCGGTTAAATTTGTCACTATTTATGACACTAAAAAACTTTCATATTTTGTTTATCTCGCAGTAATGTTGTATTTGAGGTCGCTTGCCCTGGTTGTGGCAAAACATACATCGGCATGACACAAAGATGCCTTTCTGTACGTTTAAAAGAACATGCTGCCAGGCTTTCTTCTAGTGCTGTGAGCGAACATTTTTCTATGCGTGAACATGCACAATACTTGGCTTTTTTAAAAAATCAGTTCACACTACTCAATGATCTTCCCCTACCTTCTGACAACCTTTCTCCTATTGAGATCCTTGTTCTCAACAACTGCAAAATACTCCACTCAACCAAATCTAACAACTACAACATTCTTGCCTTTCTTGAAGCACTACTTATTAAACACAACAAACCCTTCCTCGACACTGGTCTTAAGGCCAGTAAAGAACTACAACTTTTCACGTAAATATTCTAACGTTGTTCTACTTGTAGAGTCTTTCTTTGTAATATAAAACATTGTTGTAAATAATGTATAACTAATCGTTTTGCTTGGATCTGCCTAACTTCCGGACACATGTCAAACGCTTTCTCTCTACGTTGTATATACCTAAGTTGTGAAGTATTGTATTTCATTCTGTCTAATGATGACTTTGAAATAAAGTCGAAAATTTACAGTTTCAACCTGCGTCTTGTTTTGAAGCATATCTTGCATTCTCAAGATGTCTTTTTTGGAATTTGCTTTTTACTTTACGTTATGTAATTGGAAACTTTTCTTCAGCGAGATACTGTGATAAATGGTGAATATGAACCGACGGATGAAGAATGCGAGTGGGAAAGTGATGACGATGACGATGATGAGAAAGATGAAAATTCTGAAGAAAAATTGTCGGTAAGAACATTTAACGCTCACTGCACGAGGCAAAGGGTAACTGTATTTATACCACATTAATACAGGAAAAATCTGAAATGTCTCAAAAGTGACAGAAGGAAAGAGACAGTGAGATTAGAATATATACGCTATTAAACAAATAGTCGAACTGAACTTTGTGATATCGAGTACTTGAATGATGAGGATATGTCATCAAAGAAACTGTAGCTATGATCAAGGAAAAGGTCACTTTAAAGGGAAATGGCAACAAAAAATTTTATTGTCTCTTTTGAAAGAGACTCTAAAACAATAAATAGAAGTCTATTACAATTTTTTTATATCTTAGGAGATATTCTCACCTAGATTAACAAACTGTCCGCCATCTTGGATTAATTTTTAACCTCATTAACAATGTTTTGGTGACGTCACAACAGGGATTAGCCAGTCGAAGCTACTCCTAAATACCTACCAACAATCAAATATTGTTTGAAATCTTCTCAGTCCGTGCTGAAATCCGAAACACGTGCCATACATGCGGTAATGAGAGCATATTAATTATTGTGTCGTATGAAAAAAAATCGCTTGAACCCAGTTGTGACGTATCATGCATATCCACAAATATCCAAAATGGCGGACAACTTAAGATTTCAAATCAAGCTATTTCACGTAATAAGGCAGATATAAAAATTCTGTAATAGACTTCTATATATTGTTTTAGAGTCCTTTCAAATGAGACGATAAAAATTTTTGTTATCATTTCCCTTTAACAGTCAAAACACTAATACCTGCTTTTGTACTTTGTTACCGATTTCTGTATTACTGTTGGGAGTACCAAATTATTGAGAAAATACATGAATTGAAAATTAAATTTTGCTACCGTTGTTTGCGTGCATAAATGAATCGCGTGAATCTAAGTATTGCAATTTGTCGTATAAAGTCAAGTAAAAATAAACTCTACAGCCATATTTCTTCGCCATTTGCCAACCGCTACAATGACACAAAACAAGCTAGTAGACTAGTTGACCACAATGTACAAATTAAGCGAAGTTGTACAGGTTTTTATTGTAATTTGCAAGCAGATATAAAAGCATTTAGCGTAGGACTGGTGTATTTTACATTACACTTTCTTATAAAGTTTTTTTAGTGGCAAAATGAACAGTTTTCGAGCGTTTACTTGCAGAAAATATTTTCATTGACTTCGTGGTCTGAGAAAATAAATATTTATTTTATGTCGTGTATGTTTTCAAATAGTTTTCTCTTCTTTTAAGCAGAATGAACTCAAAGACAAAGCATCGCTTGATGAAAGTAAAGTTGACACAGAAACCTTACCAGGTGTCGTATTCCATCGGTGTAATATGATACAATAGTTTTTCAGTGATATTTCACGCATTTTGTGCGTGTGTGAATTTGTAGGGGGGGGGGGGGGGGGCGGTTTGTTGCCAGGGCCGTACCATTTGATCCACAAACTTCTAGTGTTGTTCACTGCCAAAAATGTCAACAGCATTTCTGTTGGAATTTACCTCTCAGAGACGATTGGTTATAAAATTGTCAACTCTACGTGCAAGGGTGAAAAATGTATCGGACCATTGGTCCCAGAAAATTTTGAGGTTTCCAGAAAATATTTCAAGCCCCCATTTGTTTGTAAGATATTTCAAGTTAATTTGCACATGGGTTTTCTAACAATATTTTAAATGGTACTATGTACACTAGTTTCTACACTTGTTGAAAGCAAAAAGTTTCTGGCAGAGAGTTTCTGCCAATGCATTGTATGTAAGCTGAAAATTTTCTTGATGAAATGTGTATGATGAAAGCAGAAAGATTTTGGGCAACCTAGGCACAAACTCATGAAGGAATGTCAAATTTAGCCGTACTGAGGGAGGAAAGAACACTCAATATCAATAACATGCCCATCAAACAAAATCACCTGAGCGTCTACCATACATTTTGCATAAGACAGGATAAGAGACCGAGAGTTAAACATTACGTTGACAGTAATTTCTGATGAATGCAGTATGCTAAATGGCTTCTGAAAGTAATCGCTGTTTCTTGAGTACATAATCTCATTGTGCAGAAAATTTTTGATTCCGAATCCATGGTCCCTAAAAGAAAAATATGTTTTCCACCCCTGTCTACGTAAACCATACTCACGATTTTTTATTGCTGTATTTCAAACAGCACAAGCTGAGTGCCAATGGGCCATTCCCCAATTAGACAAACTTTTAAATTTGTAAACAATTTTAGCCCAATTGGAAAGAGCTTCCTAAATTTCATACAATTGTCAAGTTTGGTTGCAAAATATTGTAAAATGTGAAAAATATGGCCCCGTAAATTTTGCGAATTTTGTATACTTTTGTATTACGCGGGAAATAGCGTTACCACATTTCCACATAGTGGTAACGCTTTTCCGCGCGTGATACAAAAGTATACAAAATTCGCAAAATTTACGGGGCCATATTTTTCACATTTTACAATATTTTGCAACCAAACTTGACAATTGTATGAAATTTAGGATGCTCTTTCCAGCTGTGCTAATTGATTTTCCCAATTCAAACTTCGTCTAATAGGGGAATGGTCCATTGCATTGATATTTGCGAGACAAGTTGCACAGTGTAACAGCACCTTCAGCCACGACTGTCTGAGCGTAAACCTTTTCAAATGATTTGCCCATTGCAATATATTCATGTTTCAGTATTAATTTTATTCTGTATGTGTTAACTTTAGAAGACGTCCGCGGCATTCCAGAATTTTGGTTAACAGCGTTGAAGAATGTCGACCATATTGCGGATATGATTCAGGTGGGCACGTGTTGTCTTGTACACCAGGTAGGGCCGCTTGTTCATGAGTCAGTTAACCCTGGGTTAACCCGAGGGGGGGGAGTAGAGAATGTCTAGCAACGTAAGAGGGCCCGTTGAGTTTTGGAACTCAGTCTTCTCAAAAAACGTACAGCGCATCTCAAATAAAATTGTTTAAGTTTTTAATAAATTCGCCACGGACAGAAATTAATTTTTCGGATGGGAACCTTTAGAAATACAGACACTAAAACAGCGGGTCAAAATGATCTAGCAATGTATTTCTTTTTTGACTTTAATATCTATAAGAACCTTTAAAGTAATTATAATATATGTTGTTAAAATATTGAAAGAAAAATTATACTATAGCTAGCCGCAATCTTGTTTTATAATTAGGTCTATTTTAATTGCGTCACACGAAGGTAGACTGTGTAAGTCCGAATAAATTCCAAACAGATCATGGAAAACCAAAAATATCTTAGAAACCAAGAAGCAGAAGTTATTCAAACTTTACAAAAGTATGGGAATGTTGTAAGTGCATAAACGTACACAAGTTGCGGAAATTCTGCCAGATTTTGTTGGAAATATTCTTTGTTTACTAAGTCTCATTTCGAATCCGTGAGAAGATGACGTCACAAATTAGCTTTAATTTGCTGCCCGTTAAAAGATGAATATCTCGAGAACAAGACAAAATGTTAAGAAACTGAAAACGTCTTGAAGGTGTATATACAAATGATGTCTGATTGAAGTTAAAAGAAGGCAAACGATTTTTTCATCAAAGTGCCCCTTTAAAAGCTGATATAGATAAGCCAAAATAGAAATATCCTGCTACATCCCATTAAACTTCACCCCATGGTTAGAGCAGCTAACCCATCCTTGAACAAAGTCTCAAATAAGTAACCGTAATTTTGTGACAGACAATCTAACATCTTCGTTTTTTTAGGAACATGATGAGCCCATTTTAAAAACCTTGACTAGTATTGATTTGAAATTTATCGATGAAGAGAAAACGTCGGTGGACGGTAGTGAGGAATCTAAAGAAGGGAATATGGTGCGAATTTTCATTTCTAATGACATTGTCATCGCTAATTTTATTTATAGAACAGGGGGGGGGGCACTTGACAATAAATATCGGCCCTCATTTTGGATGCAAATAGATGTTGGTTTAAGGAAGGAAGGAAGGAAAACCGGAGAGAAGAAAAAGTTTTTAAACAAGAGTGGCAACGTCTATTGTGCTAAAGACTTTCATAACTTGTTTTGGGTGAATGTTCCTACATTTCTTGCAGTAAAAATATCACCATTTCATGTTAATTAAAAAAGTTTTGTCAGAACTTTCATCGGTACTTTTCGGCGGGAAAAATTTGGGTCGGCAGATTTCGGCGGGAAAAATTTGGGTCGGCAGAAAAAAAATTGGTCGGTCGGTTAACAAGAACCACGAGTATTTCTAGGCCCGACTTTAAAAGATGGGAATCTAATTTTGGTGTAATTTGCTAAATCACTTCATTTTCTTTCTTTTAGGGTTTCATTTTAGACTTTCATTTTGCTCCTAACGCGTATTTTAATAATTCAGTAAGTACACCATCCGTCCACTATAGCTTTCGACGTTTCATATTTTTTATGTCTTGATGTGACGTGTCGATTTTCGCTAATTTTCATTAGGTTTTAACGAAGACATATAAATTATCTTGTGAAGTTGACAAAGACGCGCCTTTTGCGTTTGAAGGGCCAGAAATAACCAGTACTACAGGGTAAGGGTTTCAAATTTCAAGGAAATAATGTTGTTCCGCGTGACGTTAGCGAAAATAGGAACAATTTCCGCTCGTAATGCTACAAATTTATACAAAATCTACCTAGCTACTTTGCAAGGTCTTATTTTCAACGCTTTTTTTTACAGAATTTCGCAACCAGAGTTGTTGTAGTTTCACTGTGCTCTTTCTAGCTTTGACGTATTTTTCTTTAGGTAGTTTAAGATTTATTTTAAAATTTTGTCCATTGCAGCTTTTTGGAACAGGGAAACGCGTTTCAACACTAAACAATGATCATTTCAGATGCTGAAATCATTTTAAATAGTATCTACCTTTCCACTAGTTTCGGTCAAACATTCGGAAGACCATTGTTTTATATTTTTATAAAAAATATTCAGTGGTTCCCTCAATTACTAATGCAATGTCTAATGCAATTTTCTTCCAGCTGCACGATAGACTGGAAGAAAGGCAAGAATGTCACAGTTAAAGTTATAAAGAAGAAACAAAAACATAAAGGTAAATTATATAATTGCACGATGAAAACCTTGGAAGATGGATCGATTTACTTGGGGAGGGAGGTGTCGCCCCCCCCCCCTAGCCCTGACAAGATGGCGTGGAGAGGGGGGTTGGTTATTTTTCATAAATTTGAATTGTTACGACGACATGAGACACATCGCTCATGATTTGACTGTGTACAGATGTAATCATAGCGAGACAAGTTCGGATCTAAGTCACAACATAACTGCACCTTAAAGCACCCCGGACATAGCATCTTGTAATCGGTACCGCTTTGGTCGTATCCGTCATTTGAACAATTTAAGATTTCTTCCAAATTGACGTCTACTTTTTAGGTTTGCTCTTAACGTTGTTCTGTTTGATTATATAGGAAAAGGCCAAGCAAAATATGTGAATAAGACTGTCAAAAATGATTCTTTCTTCAATTTTTTTGCGCCTCCAGAGGGTAAGTCACCGCAAGAGCATACACCAATTGTACTGTGGGCTCGTATCACGTGAACCGCGGGCGTTTTAAAACGCTCTGTTGTTTAATTAACCATTTCAGGGAGCGCTTTTTGCTAGCTAATTTTGAGACCGTAGATAGTCGAACATATTATTGATGGTTCATCAAACCTATTAACAGTTATACTTTCATTTGCTTTTACTAGATTAATACAATTTTAAACGGTAATTTTGAGCGATCTTCGATAGTGCATGTGCATGGGGGATCGCTAATGTAATCTAGTCTAACCTTCGCCACCGGCTCGGCGTTATTCTCTGCACATGTGGTATTTGCTATCCCAGTACTTAATAACTTGTCCTCAGTCCTGGTTCTTCTTTGAGCATACGTGATCTTAAATCCTAGATCACGCTCTTTTACTATCGTTTAACCCATGCATACTTGTCAAAATTTAAGCTTGCCACATTTAAGATGAATAAATATTTTTTTGAATTTGCAATCCTAAATATTTCATGTGTTTTTTCCATTTCAGTTCCCGAAGACGGTGATATGGTAGGTATTCCGCCTTTTATATTGATAGATAAAAGTTGCTTCAAACAACTGGGATGGCTTAGGTTCTTTTACTTCCTGAAACGATGAATGAAAATGGACGTTTCCCTTCGAATGGAATTTAGTGCTGAAGAGAATTACACAGAACTCACATCGGAATGTTAGTTCGACAAGTATGGTTGCAGATAGTGAAAGAAGTCAATGAACCTATGGTTGGGAAAACTAAATTTTGAGCGAGTAAAGGCCGTATAACTCCCGGTCGTATTTCGATTCTATTTCGCAAATAATTCTCACACGAGTGACACTACACACGACCAGAAATTAGGAGCCGTTATACTGACAAGACTAGGACGCATATATCTATTGGCAACAATTTATTTCCAAGACTTGACGTCAACTAACAATATAAAAAACAAAGGATTACTTAAAACTAACGAACAAATGACAAATCGAAGACATATTTACATAAATCGTACAAGTGAGTATACTGACCGATATTTGTCCTATTTAGTGTCACTTTAATTGATGTTATCGACGTAATAGATCGGCTAAAATATAGATGAAGGTTCAACTCTAGTAGCTATAACGAAACTCATGCAAATGTGCCAGTTGTCGCTCGCGTCTGCACCAGATAACAACACAAAAAACCCCGAGAAAGTTTATTATCCTAATTTATGCGACCGCACTTACAGGCCGGTTGGGTAAATGAAAAATAAAAGACCTCAAGGGCTGGGCAAACAGAAATTTATTGTTATTGACTTTAACACAAACCTGTTGAGATATCGAAGGAATGTGAATAGTTTATATAAGAGACAAATTAACCTGAGTCTATCAATCAGCGGGGGGTGCTAAATTTTTATGTTTATTTGAGGCTGGGTCAAGTAGAAAATTGACTTCTTGTTAGTTGTGTAGGCAAAGTTTTTATCAACACTAACATTCATAACAGTTTTTCAGTTGGTAGGTTTCGTGTTAACTTTATACACTGAGGTCATTGCAAGATAGAGGTTAACAAAACCATCCAACTAACGTTGCCATTGTAGTGCGGTTTGGGATCGGTCATTATCTATGGCGGAGCCGTCTCCACCATATAGAGAGATGTTTTTATTAATGTTAATGTTGGGTGCCAGAAAATAGCGAGTGGTGAAAACAAGTATTTCAATACGAGAAGATAAAATTCATGTCTCCACACCGTCGTGTAATGTTCTTTTTATTATATGGTCATAAACAATTTAAAGACCCAAGTAGTATTAATTTTCGATCAATAGTACTAAAACTTAGTTTTGTTTCAATTAATTACGCATATTATTAAAATTAAAAGAAATACCTGTACACCATTTTAGTGTTTTCTTGTAGTACTACCATTGTTTTCGACACAAATAGTCGTGTAGTTTTTTTGTCTTTGAAGAAAGGTGAAAACTGGTTTGCTGCTCTCACAAATGTTGCCATTTTGAAAACACAAAATTATTGGCGGGAGATGTGATCACGCGTGATCGATATTTTACCAATGAAAATATCTTGTGTACTTTCAGTATCTTTCTGCAGCATCAAAATTCCTTTCGGTGAGAAGGCACTTCTATTGTTTAGGATGAAGAAACCGAGCAGCTAATGGAAGCAGACTTCGAAATCGGCCATTTTTTCCGAGAAAGATTGATTCCTAAGGTAAAATAAAAAATAAAAAAAGAACATGAATTGGGGAACATCCTTTATTTCTTTTTAATTAGTGAACACTCTAAATAATTTGTGGAAATGTACATTAATCTCACTATCTTATCATTGTATCGTTGCTGTCTAAACACAATTTTCCTTTGTGATTTCAGGCAGTGTTATTTTTCACTGGTGAAGCTATGGACGACGAGGTACTGCGAAAACATAACCGCCAGACTAATTAGGACTCATTGTATATAACCTCATCTAGGCAGGCGATACCTCCATACAAGAGGTCTAAAATTAACAGTGTTGCCTTGGCAACTAAATTTTATTGACAGATGCTATTTAGACAGTCGGTGGAAAAATGCTATTTTGACCGGCATTGTTGGTGTATCTGATTCATATGTGTCTCAATTTTTCTCTACGTTTTGCAAAAATGGCAACTTTTAAAATCTAAAGTCTGGTCTTTTCAACAGCGAAAGAATTGTTTTTGTATATTAAACATCGAGCGCCCAAGAACACTTCAAAGTGCAATTACCTTTTTTTATTTTGATGCGCCCTGTATATGGGAATTTTTGAAACCAGTTGCTTTCAGCGATTATCATCTTTTCTTGCACTGATTATTCTCTTACTGTTTTAGTTTGACGAGGAAGAGGAAGAAGAGGTGAGTGTCTTTATTTTTGTCTAGTGTGGCAAGCATTTGCATAGGAAAATTTTTCAATGTAAAACAAATTTTCAACAACAAGACGCGCTCTGTTGAGTGGTTTCAATAGCCACTGTGGGTAAATAATATTTTTCGTAGTTTAGCACATTTTAAAGTACTATTGGCCATTTGCCATATATTCGATCTCTATGCTCGCCCTCATTTGAGGACGCCATCTTGGGTTTTAAACTTTAAAGCGTTCGCCTAACGCCTTCAAGTTTGTTATGCGCAGAAGCATATGCGGGAAATATGGCGCCGCTCTGACCATGTGATTGTTCTTCCCGATCAGGAAGATAATGACGACGACGATGAACAGGTCGGGGAAGACGGAGAAGATGACGATCCAGATTATAAACCATCCGAGGTCAGAAATACGTTAAACCTAAAGAGTGACTGAAAAGTTGCGGGTTATTTTAAAGGAGGGTTCGCTAGAAACCTGTCGTTAAGAATGATTCCTTAGCCTGCTCTGCAGCCCATTCCTTTACTTGTTTGTTACATAAAGTAGCTCGCTGTACAAAACAAACTGGGGGCAAACAAATGGTTTGTTTTGCTTTTGTTTTTCAGGAAAATCCCCCGGAATGCAAACAGCAATGAAAATTGGTGTAACTTCTGAGCGCCGTTCTTGGAAAATATTAAATCTTGTGTTTTGCGTTGCTAGTATAGATTTAGGTTATATATTATTCAATGATATATTTATATAGTTGACATTCTACAGTCTTCCCAGTTTGACTTGCGAGAAAATGCATTTTCTAAATTGTCATTCGTGCAGTTGCCGAAGTATGAAGCCTATAAATTTTTTTTTTATAAATTTTTGTCTTCATGTCGTTTCTTTACATAATGTTGTCTGACATCGTTTCTTGTACATTTTAGTGTGGATAAGTAAACTCTATAAATACCGGAACGATGACTCCACGTAAAATCTTCGTCTTTGGGTGACGCGCAATACAAAAATGTACGGTGGCCCACAAGGGTCACGGCAAATTCAGCAAGTTTATGGCACAATTGTGCTAATTTACCGCAACACCGTGCTATTTTACAGCCAGTCAACACTAAATCTCACAGCAAGACCACGCTAAATGTCACGGCGGGAGTAAAACTCGTGGCGGAAGTAAAAGTGGTAGGTGTAAGAAAACATGGCGGACGATGAAAAAAGAATAGAATGCTTGTTTTGTAAAATACATACTTTTGAAGTAATTGTTGGTTTGCTGTCAACAAATTTTGAAATTAAAACGAGTCTAAGTACATCAATCCAGGATGTATTGATGGCTTCAGTCCACTATAGATACCCGCAAATCCAGACATATGACTTTATTTTAATATCAAAATTTACAATTTTTCGTGATAAATTCGTGTTCTCAAGTTCCCTCTTTTAATGTACTTAGATTCATTTTAATTCCATAATACACTGACAGCAAACCAACAATTAACAATTCCTTCAAAAGTGTATACTTTACAAAACAAGTATTCTATTTTTCTTCGTCGTCCGCCATGTTTTCTTACACCTACCACTTCCGCCGTGAGATTTACCGTGCTCTTGCCGTGAAATTTAGTGTTGATTGGCTGTGAAATAGCATGGTGTTGCTGTAAAATAGCCCGACTGTGCCTAAAATTAGCACGATTGTGCCTAAAATTAGCGCGATTGTACCAAAAATTTGGTGAATTTGCCGTGACCCCTGTGGGCCACCTTAAAAATGCATGTCGAATTATTTCTATGATTTGCTTTCGTAAGATGGCGCATCAGATCTAGTCGATTCGGTTCACAACTGCTAAAGAGTTGCTCGAAACGTAGACTTTTTGCTGGTTCGTAATTTCTGTCTTCATGTACGTTGAGTTATTAAAGCATGAATTTTAATGTCGCTAATTGCTATAGCGACATATATTTTAAGATCTATTCATATCTTATTGTTCATGGGTTAGTGAAATCCTAAAGTGGTTTTCTTATATATGTAACAGGAGGGAGTCAGTGTGGAATTTTAATTGGTTGATTTGTTGATACCTTTGTCTTCATGAGTTGTAGCTAAACAAGCTATAAAAACTATATATAGCTAGCATATTATATTAACTGTAAAAACAGTAGCGCACGCATATTAGCTAATAATTCAACAATTGATATTGAAACACAAGAATTGTATTAGATGACAACTATGGCATTGTCTTATTATAAGATCCATCAGCATCGTTCTGTTGAGTTATAGCTGGACAGAGAAACAAGGCAGTGTAGGTGTAAATTTGCACTATTTAAAAATAAGAAAGATTTGTTCCTTGTACTGAAGAGTCCGTTAGTAATTTGTGAATTCTTCTCAAAAATTGCCTTAGTGTATGTAGAATGGCAGGGAGCCGATATGGTCTGGTAGTAGCATTAAAGTGCTATATTAACTCTATGAAAACCAGTTTTGAATTTTCCCAATTCTTGACGAAACTACCTTTAGTACTCTTGCCAACCAGTACCATTTTTTTTTCACCAAGTTCGTCTTTTGTTTAGCTGTATACAAAGTATAGGTATGCTAAACGTATACTGTAATATGTATGTATCTGCGCATGACGTCGTTTAAATCGTGAATGATCGAACACAGCAACTGCATGAAATTTTGGGCCAAGGTCGGGTGACAACGCCTAAAGATAAACTTTTAGATGACGAACACTGAAAATTGACATTAATATCGACTTGTAATGTCGTGTGGTAACCCAAAGCCGTAAAAGTAAATTAGCTTTTGCATGATTATACAGTTCACCAATTTTGAAAATTGAAGTAATATCTTCGTGGATTTGTTCAAATGTGAGAATGTTTTATATAAGCAACATAAGACATCTTAAAATATTGTTTTGGCTGCGAAATTAGCAAGAAACATTGACGAAATTTGGCCATTCTACGCAAATTTTAAATCTTTAGAAATTGATTGTTTTCATGCACGGCCTATATATAAAATAGCAAAGCATGACCACATTGTTAGATTACCTTCGTTATACGTACAAACTTAAATAATTGACATGAAAACAGGAATCCGGGTCGTTTCAATGAAAACAACTTGATTATATACCATGACTGACCTTCATTTTTAACTTTTGCAATAATTATCATGAAATATATCAAAAATTCTTCTAAAGAACAAACCTAACCAACCATATGAATCGATAAGAAACCACAAAATTCGTAGTTACAAAAGAATTTTGTCTTCGCACGTGCGTAACATACTCCATGAAAACATACATTTAACATACATTAGTTTAACAAACCTAAATGTATACATACAACATATACATTTAGGTTTTGTGTCAAAGTTTAATTACACTACGCACAGTAAATTTATTATTACATTTCATATTGCTGTTTCAAGAAATAAATTCTCTGATTTTGCCTTGTAAACATGCTGAAACGCGCAATGCATCCTGGCGTTTAAACAATACCGTTATCTGATATCCAGTGGCGCCTTTATTATTCTCACGCGAAACACATCTATATATATATATATGTATGGTAGAACAAGGAAGAAGCACCAAAAATTATAATCAGGATGTTGCTGTAACAATTAACATTTCCTATATTGGTGTCGTTGGTTTTCTTCAAGTAGCTTAATATGCTTGCGTTTCTGACGTTCATCTTTTTCATTTTGTACCACGTACATGAATCACGCGGGACATCTTGCGATGCGATTCAATACACATTTATCAACGATTCTCGCCGGAGCACAGCCATTGAAAGTTCGTCACCATATATTTGCGATCGTGGTTTCATCGAAGATGATAAGTGGTACCGATTTCACAGTGAAGCTGGAAATATGATGCCAACGGAAAATCCCGGAACTCTTCGTTGTGGTACATATGTTCCAATATGGCTAAATGGTGATCACCCAGAAGAAGACAATGTTCTTCGTAACGTAACTGCGTGTGCAGCAATTCCTTTTCTCTTTCCACCAGGATGTGGCGTTTCATACCCGATTCAAGTCATCAAATGCCCTGATGACTTTTACCTTTACAAATTAAAAGAGCCCAGGCAATGTTCTCTGGCTTATTGCGCAGGTAAGAATATAGATAAAGAATGGGCATTGTCTTACATATATTATACAAACGGTCTTAATCTACTTTTATTTCGTCTAGGTTCAAAAAAGCCAGTTGGCTGTTCAGCAACTGGGGAACGTTTACCTGTTTGTTCTGGTAAGTTTATTAAATCTGTTATTCATGTATACTTAGATTAAAGACCATGTAGTATAAAGTCCGTTTTGTGCATAATTCCTGCTCCTGGTGCTTTTATTGCCTTCGACTTCGTGTTTACCAAATCTCTAGAACAATAAACTTGGTAAACATTCTCGTAAATAAATTATTCTCGCGTGCATGTGTGGAGTACACTCGCACTCGTACACACAGCGACGTCAAATCGTTTCTTATTGCAATTGCAGGGCCATCGTAAGCACACAGCTATATATTTCAATTAAGGTTATCTCACAGCAATTCGGAAAAGTCGAATACAAGCGCGAAAGCCTTGCTGGGAATCGCTTGTAAATGGCATTGATTTTTTAGTGATTCCCCACCTTGTACCTAGGTTGAGTGATTCCCAGCAAGCGTTTTGCCTTTGTATTCGACTTCTTCACTTTGTTTTGGGACAACGTTTAACTGAAATAGCTGTATAGCCACAGAGCTATATGGTAAAATCTCGATAGAATTGCTCTTGCACTGCATGCAGGTGCAGCGTGGACGTCGATGCCTAGAGTGCACTAACAAATTTGTTAACCCACACCAATGCGACCTCCGCAGTAATTTCGTTATTTTAACAAATTTGTTATTTAGTAACGATCAGTGCAATTTGGGCGCTTGATTCAACCATTTGAAAAAGTAATTGGTTAAAACCACAGAAAAATAGTTGTTCTTGTCCAATTATTCCAATTATTTTCGATGGTTTTAACGAATAAACTTTACATGGTTGGTTGACTTGTTTCAGTTGCGTCCAAACAACAAGTTTTAGCCATTGTCGTTTGGACGAAAAGTAGAATTGGCTATTTTAACCAACTGAAAAACTGGTCGCTCTGCCATGAGTAACTATATACACATTGGTTATCTCGAGCATGAATTGATTTTGATCCCTTCGTTTTTACGAGTTTCAAGAAAAGTTATCAGAAAGGTTACCACAGGGATAACTGGCTTGTGGCAGCCAAGCGTTCATAGCGACGTTGCTTTTTGATCCTCTTTCTATCATTGCGAAGCAGAATTCACCAGCGTCGGCTTGGTCACCCGCCAATAGGGAACTTGAGCAGGGTTTAGGCCGTCGTGAGACAGGTTAGTTTTCCCCTATTGGACAAACTTTTGAATTCTTGGAATCAATTAGCACAGCTGGAAAGAGCATCCTAAATTTCATACAATTGTCAAGTTTGGTTGCAAAATATTGTAAAATGTGGTAAATATAGTCTGTTAAGTTTGCGAGTTTTGTATACTTTTGTATTACGCAAGAAAAAGCGTTACCACTATGTCGAAATGTGGTAACGCTTTTCCCGCGTAATACAAAAGTATAAAAAATTCGCAAACTTTACATTGCAATATTTTTATACATTTTACAATATTTTACAACCAAATTTCACTAAATTTAGGAAGCTTTTTCCAACTGTGCTCAAATTGTTTTTGAATGAATTTAAACGTAAGTGGGGAATGGTCCATTTAACGCTAATGATATAAAGAGGGAAGTAAAGGGGGGGGGGGGTGGATCACATTTCATGAGAGGAAAAACAGCGATTTCACATTTCACAGATAAAAAATTAGTAATTTCACGAAATTTAATGAACTCGTTTTTAACTTTGTGAATTCAATGCCTTTCTTAACCCGTCAGCCTATTTTTACGTTGTAGAAAGTAAAAAGCACCATTGAAAGCTTAATGCGGACCAATTTTTGTAAGAACAGCCAGTATGTATAGAAAAAAATCAAGAAAATAATGCATTATACTTTGTTCTTTACCACTTATTCCTACTCGTCCAGCTGCCAATCACGGCTCAGGAATAGGCCTGTAAATCACATTTCACGACACAAAAATTCGTCAAATCTCATTTCACAACAACAAATATTGGCAATTCACGGCTCACGAAAAAACCCTTTACCACCCTCTATAAACGATACATTAAGAAGGAAACAGTGAACTCTAACCTCTTTAAGGTCCGTTAATTCTTGCCAGAACCTTAACCCACACCAATGCGACCTCCGCAGTAATTTCGTCATCCCAGTTACGTTTATCTTTACACAATAACTGAAAAATGCCTAATGCCGTAATGGGTCAAAAACAGAGGACGAAATATTAAGTAATTTTCTTTTTGTCCGTTTCATGGCCGCGCATTTTTGAAGTGAGCTAAGCTGCCAAAACAAAAAACAAACCCACTGTAAACCCAGGACGGATTTCTAGGAAGTATCAACACGCACTCGAAATAGGTCATGTCATCTCCTTGAGCAACCGGTGGAGTCTTCTCCCTTTCCTTAGCCTTAGTATAACTACCTAACTCCTGGCGATCATTAGAAACCCATTTTCGCAGATCGAATCCTGCGTCGTTCATAATAGCATTACTTTTAATATACAATATCTTACCTTGGGCTGGTGCACAACCTGACACTAGATCATCTACATATAAGTCATCGCGGAGACGTTCAACTACGTCTTTTTTTTTGGCTTTCCGCATATTTTTCAAGATAATAATGTTTTGTAACATATTTAATAAAAACGGACTACTGGTCACACCAAAGACTACCCTGAGAAACCTATAGATAACGATGGGTTGTTAATGGATTGAGCTCAATGTGGGCGATCAATGTATGTATACGAGGATTCTAATTTCCGAGGTTTCCTAGGACCTAGCCTACGACGTAGAACTCTGAAATAAATCGACCGATTAATAAGACCGATTTATTTCAGAGGCGTAGGCTAAGGTTTCCGTATTCCGAACGTTTACGTCTATGCCCATAAATGGCTTGAACATCAACTTTTAGGCCAATCACTTCCGGTTTCAAATTTCACCGTGTGTTATTAAACGCTGCTGTATCGAAATTTTTATCAAAAATGGACGTTTTGGGCACATCTTTCTTCGGTATCAAGGTAAGATAGCTTAAATTTTTCAATTGCACATTGTCTGAATCTTATTAGTGTAAATACTCGATGATGTATTCAACACTTTCAAAGTAATCTACCTTTGCATACACAGCGATCTCGAATCTTGACAAGCTGATCTTATTTCCTTGGCAAAAATTCTCCTTCGGATAGTTTTTAAGCAACTAGTTCTGGTCAAGAACTCTCAGACTTCCTGTCTACTGTAATAATGTTGTATATATTTTTGCTGATCTTAAAATACCAGAAGATTAGTATTTATTAATTGTCACTCAGTTGCTAGCCTCCAAACAGACTTGATTATTTTAAATATAGACTCCATATGTCAAATAACACAGTCTGTAGGCAGGCTACTCTGCTGCCTACTGTACTTGGGGTAATGCTGTTCAGTATACAGTCAGTTCTTCTCAGTGTGGAGTCCATCACAGTTGTGTGGCTGTCACTATAATATATGTAGCAAACTATTCATGCTGAAAAATTACATGAGATGGAGAACTGGAGGGCTTTCACTATGTATTTTGGCTAAAACTCAAAATATTTATCATTGAGAGAATCATGAAGTATGTGATTATGATTTGCCTCTTGTAATCTATTACATAAATTAACAAATTATAGAAATCTTATTATTTAAGAGATGTGCAATTATTTTCAGGAAAGGTAAATCCCTACAAGTGGAGGTTTACTATAATTTTGTCCCTGTATACTAATTAGTGTGCTAGCATTTGCTATTTTGCAGAATTTAGTCCTTTTTTACCACAAAATTTCACCAACATAATTTTTCAAGTCAAGCGACAAAAAGTCAAAAGATATCCCAACAATGGTACACAATTTAAATAAATGACTCATATTGCTTAGTAATAATGAACAATGTTGTACACTAATTACTTTGCAAAACTGAAGCTTATGTTACTGTCATTGCAATGGAAGTGTTGATAAAATATTGTATCAATTCATTTCTTCAAGTTGATCAATTAATTCATTTGATAGAAAATTGATCAACTTCCTGTTGTCCAGTTCTTGCTAGCCAGTTAGCCAATTAGATTTCACTTCAGAACAAATTGACCAATCACAAACAAATAATAAGGAAGTTGAGCAATTTTGAAGGGAGTTGATCAATTTGCTACCAAATGAATTCATCAACTTGAGAAATGAATTGATACAATATTTTATCAACACTTCCATTGTAACGACAGTAAAGTGAATACGTGTGATAAATTTTTATGTTTCGAATAAAAAGTCTTTCACTTATCCATTCTTTTCATTTTACTTCTAGTTGCTAACATTCACTTCTAGTAGCTCAGACTTCAAATCAAATTCACAGTAGACACATGTACGCTTAAAGTGCTTATGAAACGAAATTTTCTGCGACAATTTTCTTATTGCATCAGAAAGATCAGTTAAAGTCACTGTATAACTTCTTTGATAGAATTTTTGCAACTGCCTTACTTTTCGAGATATTCAATTTTATTTGATTTGAAAAGTACCTAACCAGTGACGTCATACTGCATAATGAGCGACTGTTAGATTGCTTATTTTGTAGCATGTAATAGTGGAAAATAGCTAAAACTACACTTACATGTGTGTAGGCTATGTTTAACATCCAGACCTGGGTATTTAGGTGTTATATCTTGAGTACTTTTTAAATTAATTCAGCTGTTAGATTGCTTATTTTGTAGCATGTAATAGTGGAAAATAGCTAAAACTACACTTACATGTGTGTAGGCTATGTTTAACATCCAGACCTGGGTATTTAGGTGTTATATCTTGAGTACTTTTTAAATTAATTCAGCTGTTAGATTGCTTATTTTGTAGCATGTAATAGTGGAAAATAGCTAAAACTACACTTACATGTGTGTAGGCTATGTTTAACATCCAGACCTGGGTATTTAGGTGTTATATCTTGAGTACTTTTTAAATTAATTCAGCTGTTAGATTGCTTATTTTGTAGCATGTAATAGTGGAAAATAACTAAAACTACACTTACATGTGTGTAGGCTATGTTTAACATCCAGACCTGGGTATTTAGGTGTTATATCTTGAGTACTTTTTAAATTAATTCAGCTTTTTTGAAAAGTGATTATGCAGTATGACGTCACTGGTTAGGTAATTTTCAAATCAAATAAAATTGAATATCTCGAAAAGTAAGGCAGTTACAAAAATTCTATCAAAGAAGTTATACAGTGATTTTAACTGATCTAATTGGTAAGGTTTGGTCTTTAGAAGAATTTTTTATATATTTCACGATAATTATTGCAAAAGTTAAGAATAAAAGGCCAATCATGGGTACTTAATCAAGTTGTTCTCATTGAAACGACGATTCAAATTTCTGTTTTCGTTTTGTCATTTATTTTAGTTTGTACGTGTAACCTGGAGGCCGGAGCGAAGCTAACCTAACAATTTGATCAAGCTGTGCAATTTTATATATAGGCCGCGCATGAAAACAATCAATTTCTAAAGATTTAAAATTTGTGTAGAATGGCCAAATTTCGTCAATGTTTAGCAATGTTTCTTGCAAAATTTCGCAGCCATTTCAGATCCTTCAAGAAGCAAACAAACTTGCATGCGAATTCGTCGACTTATATGTCCTTACGCGACAAAAGACGTCCTGAAAGCGTTTGCCAGTCTCTACAATCTTCTGCAAAAACTGCTGATCTACAGTATTCAAATGAGTCATTGACCTACATGTGCTTAGACGAGATCAGAGCGGCTCCAAATGCTTACCAATCGCTCTAACATACCAAGAAGGATACTGATGTAGCAGTGGAATATGAAATTCCAACATTTACTTAAATTTGTGATAGCGATCATCATAAAAAAATGCAGTTTAACTTGTGGAAATTTTACGTTTAGTACCAATAGTAGGATTCTACCTGGCAAGAATGCTTATGACTACACAGTTTTACGAATATACCCAACTCACCAGAAATATATCTTCAGTCATTTATCATTTTGGTGTAGCTCTAGTTTCGTATCATATAATGAGCTTCAAATCATCAAATTTCGGTCTTGCATTTTCCGCATTCCTTGAATTGCCAGATCTGTAGTCTATACCTATTTGGTCTTGCGAGAAAGAAATTATAAATTAGCTTAGAAATTTGGTTTACAAAATACGAAATCATTGTGCGGCACAGCGGGGTCAAGTTGAACAGCAACTCGATGTAGACAGAGTTAAAAGTCAAAATGCAGGTGAAACTTTGGTTGAAGACGCTTGTTTTTTTGGTCTGCTTGTGGATAAACTCTTCCAAAGCTAAAGAAGAAGGTAATATATATTGTATTTTGCAAACAATGTAGGTATTTAGCAATACGAATTATGGTAGTTCGCTAAATTAGTAATTTGTTTATGCGTGTAAATATTTTGCATCTTTATCAAGATGGACTGTAGTTTCTACTTTCTGTTTTTGTTTTTTGCGGTGTCGTTATTAAAAGCAGTCCAACATGTTAGGTACAATATATGGCTGGGATTTGTTTAAGCAAAATTATTCTGAGAATCTGAGTCGTACGTGTTAGCTAGCGTTGCAAAATGTCAGGTACTCCAATGACGTTTGACTGTTTCAAGTTTGCCTTCAGCATCTTCAGCACTTGTTCAATTGCTCGACTAACCATTTTAGTTCGGTATATCATAGGCGGCCCAATTCAGTGTGTAGTTTCACACAGAGATCAGTGCTTTGCTTCATACATTATTATATAAATATCCTAAGACTGGCAACTCTTTTGCAGTAATAAACTGACACATGTTAGACTTTCGCTTCAAACAAAAAATTCACATAATTTACCACAAAAAATCTAGATACAAATGATCTTGGATATCTCTTCTATATTTCTAGATAGTTTTTAGACAAAAACAAGATTCGAAAATACGTAAATTTGTTCAATAAAAAGTGTTTTTGATCAAAATTTTCCGTGTAGATAGGCGGGATGCAAAGTGCCCTACAAACGTCATCCTCGGAAACGACTTCGGCTAAGCTGCTATTGGCTGATGAGCACTCGGAAACGCCGAAGAAAAGACGAATTCAATAGCAGCCAATAGGAACTTAGATTTGCTTAGCCGAAGTCGTTTCCGAGGATGACGTTTGTAGGGCACTTTGCATCCCGCCTATCCCTAGGTAGCCCAAAAAAATATCAATTCAGTTTTACATTGAGGTCTGTGGCGTAGCGGTAGTTGCGTAATTGTATATATATATATTAAGAGGAGATTTTTTAGAAAATCGCGTATTTCTTGCGAAAACCGCTCAAAACTTAGCGACCAAGCCTTCGCGAAAAAATGCTCTGGCGCCATCTTTTGTTTTGAAAGTTTTCTAAAAATATTTGCGAAGAAAAACAGAATTTTACTGGATTTTTGGTTATGTCATGGGGCAAAACATTGCTAAATATAAAGAAGGATAACGTGGTAAGTGTAATATCGTATTTAATAGACGTTGTTTGAATTATTATTATGTTAATATGCACACGTATCTGACTCAGGAGTGAGCATATTTTAGCGGCAAAATTATCTGCTACTTTAAATTATTAATAAAACTGATTGAAAGCCACTGCTTTCGTCCTCTGGATGATGACCAGCTTGTTCACAACTCGTTAATAACATAAGTACATGGAAAACGTTTAAGGATTTTGCATTTTTAAGGAAAATTTGAGTATTTGTAATTTTAAATCCCTTTACTCCAATTTACTGATTTTACAGGCATTTAGTTTTTTACTCATTTACAGGCATTCAGTATACAACTTCATGCCATACGCTATATAATCTGAAACGCCCTTTTTAGGAATGAAAATAAAATTTTCAGTCATATGTTTACAGTAAAGTTTTGAATTACACCAGCATCATGGATGCAACAATCTGGTAGGAAGGTTGCTGAACCAGGACTGGTCATAAAGCAGGGCCTGACAGTCAACTGAGGCAGCATGCGTTACTAGTAAAGACACCAGACAGGCTCAAGGAGCCAAGCATGTTGACATCAAAACAAAATTGCCTATATGGTCATAAGAAACAAATATTTTTTTTTCTTTGATAATTGCCTGAGGATTAACTCAGACCCCCCCCCCCCCAATAACCTGAAGTAAATCAATTCCTCTAGTAGTTAAACATGAAAGTATTTTTTTATAGATCTCTGTGACATTACTATTACAATCTTGAAGATATGATTACAGTATCTGAAAACATCAACCTCATTCTGTCAGTGCTGGGTGACAAAAACCAGCACATTGTGGAGTATTTTGTCTACAGTATAAAGTTATCAACATTTTCATTATATTCACACAAGAATAGATTGTATCATAAATAATAATCTGTGATTTAATAAATATTCATTTTCATCTTTCATTTTTTGTTTTCTTTAATAGCCTGCAAGAAAAGGTCTTCTTAGAAATTCTGATATTTTTGCACATTTATTATGATACACTGTATATGCATGATTTAAATTATGCCTGGCCTGGCAGAATTCTAATAATTAGGTCCCACCCACCCATGTGTTTATTTTCATGTGTTTAAAATGTGTTTTTATCATTTAAAATACAATGACCAAATTGATTTGAAAGAAACATGAGTCATGATTGTCGGTGTGGACAGTACCTGTTAATGGTAGCACTCAGACATACTATAATTTGGTTGGTTTTAAAAATCATAAAAAACGGCCTTCGACCGCGCACTCAAATTTTGACCAAAACATATTTTTTGTACACTTACATACCCCTGGCTTAATGTGAAAGACAATTTAGCTTGTTCAGGTTTAGTTCTGGGGTTTATTTTAACCTGTGAAATTTAGGTAAAGCAGTATAAGGACAACCCCAATTTGACCAGATACACTAACATGATATAAACATTTAGGATTCCATTAAAAATCTTTCAAAATCAAATATTCATGAGTTTGAACTTGAGAAAAATAGTTGAAAATGTGTTTATATCGTTTAAAATACAATGACTGAATTAATTTGAAAGGAACATGAACCATGAATGTTGGTGTGGACAGTACCTGTTAATGGTAGCACCTGGACATAATTTGGTTGGTTTTAAAAATCATGAAAAAGGCCTTCAACCGCACACTCAGATTTTGACCAAAACATATTTTTTATAGACTTACATTACCCTGGCTTAATGTGAAAGACAATTTAGCTTGTTCAGACAGGGTTATGGGGTAATTTAGAACGTTCAACTTTATTTTAGGACAACATACTATTGTTGTGTATTTGATGATTATGCAAATTTCACAAAAACAGCAAAAAGTAGTTTAAAGGCCATATGATGCGCAAATCTCAATTTTTGAACAATCAGGACATTTCCAAAGTGTTTAGAGATGAAATACTTTTACAGTATTAGCATATGAGCAAAAATCAGATTTTCTGAGATACAAATATTATGGTGGACAATTCTACAACGAAATTTATTAACATGCAAATATTGTTAATCACTTGGCCAATGACGTCCTCCAAACAGTGAATTTATCAGTTTTAATCTTTCAATAATTGTTCTGTATCGTGAAAAAGTATTTTATGAACTTGATATCCAAATGAAATAGGGATATAAATGTAATATTTTACCTTCCACGTTCCATACTACCATAAGTAAATCAAACTCGTATCTTTATGACGGCAACATTCACACCAGTAAGACTTGATTATTATCCATTCATATGAACGAAAAGCCTAATACTTTTTTACCATGGATTGTTAGTCATTTGTTCAAAACACTTCTCATTTTTTCCATCATTTGCCCATGTAAAAAGCACTCAAAAAACCTTCGAAAGGAACACGCCGCCATCTTGTAAATGCGCATACCAATCCGTGCGACCTGATTGGTTTTGAGCAAACAATACGCGATTCTGTAAAAAATCTCCGCTTAATAAGGTTGGCAACTAAATACAAATTATTACAATTTTACGATCTATCAACTCAAGAATATCGACAAAAAACATTGAAAATATACCAGGTAACACAAAACAAACTACATAACTATAAAATTTGATATTTTTACTTGCTTCCTGGTAAGTTTTTTGGTTGCAAACGACTCGAAAAATAATGAAAATTTAGCAAAGTATTGCGTGTTGTTATATTTTTTTTCGCCGTGACGATGCTGGATGCTGTTTACCTGATACTGGTTTTTACTGAAATGATACTGAAATTACTGAATTTGAGTTTATTGGCTGCTGAAATTTCAGTAATTTCAGCAGCCAATGAATTCACTGCTTCGTCATTTGAAGCATTATCCCATATGTGTCATGAAAGCGGGCTTCTGATTGGTTCTCAGCAGGTAAGTTTTTTTCGAACTAACCTGCTTTTTCCGAACTTACCCGCTTTTCTCTTTATCGATAAAACCGGCTTTCTGATTGGTTACAAAAACCCGAACTTACCTGCCTGCTGCTTACGCTGCCGTCCGCCTCAAACTGCTCAACAACAATGGCGAACAAAATTTAGCTGATGATTAAACCTACACTTTAAAGAACATTTTTGGGCTAAAGACGTCACAGAAACCAAGCAAAAAGAAACGGAAAATTGTAAACTAAAGACAATAGAGAGCCTGATAAAGAAATATTAAGAGACCAATAAGTTTAAGAAGAGAAAATGTTGACAAAATACATCGGCGACTCAGCGAGAATCGGAAAACAACACAAGAAGATAAGTCTAGTATGGGATAAAAACCCAACTTACTTGCAGGTTCGGTTGGTTCGGGATTAACGCACCTCGGGGTCTGACAGCTGTCCGAACCTACCTCGCTTCGCTCGGTAGGTTCGAACAGCTGTCAGACCCCTCGGTGCGTTAATCCCGAACCAACCTCCCTGCAAGTAAGTTTGTTATAAAAACCAGTATCAGGTAAACAGCATCCAGCATCGTCACGGCGAAAAAAAATATAACAACACGCAATACTTTGCTAAATTTTCATTATTTTTCGAGTCGTTTGCAACCAAAAAACTTACCAGGAAGCAAGTAAAAATATCAAATTTTATAGTTATGTAGTTTATTTTGTGTTATCTGGTATATTTTCAATGTTTTTTGTCGATATTCTTGAGTTGATAGATCGTAAAATTGTAATAATTTGTATTTAGTTGCCAACCTTATTAATATATATATACAATTACGCAACTACCGCTACGCCACAGACCTCAATGTAAAACTGAATGGATGTTTTTTTGGGCTACCTAGGGCCTATATACACGGAAAATTTTGATCAAGAACACTTTTTATTGAACAAATTTTCGTATTTTCGAATCTTGTTTTTGTCTAAAAACTATCTAGAAATATAGAAGAGATATCCAAGATCATTTGTATCTAGATTTTTTGCGGTAGATTGTGTGAATTTTTTGTTTGAAGCGAAAGTCTAACATGTGTCAGTTTATCACTGCAAAAGAGTTGCCAGCCTTAGGATATTTATATAATAATGTATGAAGCAAAGCACTGATCTCTATATGAAAGTACACACTGATTTGGGCTGCCTATGGGTATATCAGCATATTTTAAAATCGTAAAATCTTATTTCTTGCGAGAAAGAAATTATAAATTAGCTTAGAAAATTGGTTTACAAAATACGAAACCATTGTGCGGCACAGCGGGGTCAAGTTGAACAGCAACTCGATGTGGACAGAGTTAAAAGTTAAAATGCAGGTGAAACTTTGGCTGAAGACGCTTGCTTTTTTGGCCTGCTTGTGGACAAGTTGTTCCAAACCTTAAGAAGGTAATATATATTATGTTTTGGAAACAATGTAGGTATTTAGCAATACGAAAATATGGTAGTTCGCTAAATTGGTAATTTGTTTATGCGTGTAAATATTTTGCACATCTTCATCAAGATGGACTATAGTTTCTACTTTCTGATTTTCTAAATTCAAGAGGCAGACTTGGTGCAAGTCTAGAGGCACATCAACGATTGACGTGTGTTCGTTTTGCTTTTTCGTCTGATTGGCATATATCTTAATTTCTTTTTCGAACTTTGTTTAAAATCCCATACAATATTGTGACATATATCTCATCAACATGTATCTTAAAAAGTACAATGATATGATTACGAAATTGTAAAAGGCCTGAAACTATTGTTAAAATCAAAATTTTCTTTTTAACACACACACTCAAGTAAAATAGTTTCAAATGAGGACGAAGTACCGTTCATAATAATTAACGCTCATATTTTGCAAAAATGCGAAAATAGCCATAATAGAAGAAGGTCAGTGAACGATGGAGGCAGCGAAAACTACGCTTGTGTACTGTACCTTTTTTTTCTTTTGCATTTACAAGCGAGTACAGCCCACGATGCACAGTGCCATCAGAATTATACGACCCTCAACCAGGTTTGGCGCAGTACAGCTTATGAAATTAAAGCTCGAGAGAAACCAAGATGTGATCGAAACTACATTGTTGACGACATATGGTACAGATTCGAGAGTTCGGTTGGCAATAAAATGCCAACAGCAAACCCTGGTTTTAGAAAATGTGGCACATTTATTCCACTTTGGTTGAAAGGAGTTCATCCGACAGCCGATCAAGGGGTGATTGATGCGGTTGCGTGTGCGGTCGTACCGCGTCAAGGTTTTCAGGGATGCGGCGATTCTTATAACATAAAAATTGTTAACTGCAGTGGCTTTTACCTTTATCGTTTAAAACGGCCACAACAGTGCTCTTTGGCCTATTGTGCAGGTAAGCCATCATCGTAGCCAATTGTTCGGTTGCATTTGGAAAAAAGTCTGACGTTAGCAGCTTTCTAAAATTTAATTACACACGCATCGTACAACCATTTATTTTTGTACTACAAGCGGAAAGACAAAACGACTGACTTTCGCAGGTTTCGCAGTTTGTTGTTCCCATCTTAGGCAGAAAATTAGAAAGCATTTGAAATTAAATCACTTTGGAATGTTAAAACAACAGAATGATTCTGGCCATGTTAAATTTAAAGTACTTCATGCTTCATTGGGGTTAATCACACTCTTACAGGGGACGAAGAAGTACATAGTTTTCATTAGGCATGAGTTTACTTTGTCCAAAATTAGTGATTACTAATTCTTCCTGTGTCGCTATTTGCCAGATTAGCAAGCACGAAATGTCAATGTTGAGGACATTGTATGCAAAAAGACCCAACATGACACCAAGCACTTCCTGTGCATGACTTCAAGCACATCTTAAACAGCGATACAGGAATCCTATCAAGTCTTTCACTTACAAAACATTCAAATGACAGAACGTTCGAAACACTTTTGGCTCAAAGCAAAACAGGCTTCATCATGAATTGGTCAACAATTTAAAACTCTATTTCTTACACTACAGGATTTAAAAGAAGTAATTTATGTTTGGAGCGAAAACTTACTGTTTTTGAACAAAAAAATGATTGTTTGCTAACTAAAAGATTAATTAGAAATGGTTTCGGCAGGAAGCTAGATTTTGGTAAGAAACCGAAACAAACTTAACAAGGAAGTGAATACATGCTTACGTCATCATGCCCACGTTTCCGTGAGCATAAAACAGTCTCCATGTTATCGAAATTTGTCTACCACCTGAACTTCCCCTCAAATGAAACTGACTGTAGTGGTGAGATCTATGTATACAAACATTTAAAAATAAACGTGCAAAGGCAGTAGGAACTGCGTTTGGAGGGTTGTGAGTTGTGTCGTGTTTACTATTTGTTTAGCCTTGCTTATCACCGCGCTACTTAGTTTTCAATTATGTTTTTAACTTCACAATTTTTAAATGTAGTACAAATTCCTCAGAAATTAGTTTGCAAGGAGACAATAAGTGCATGGACCATGAGCATCTCGTCCTTATACTGATACAGATCGTCTTGCATGTTTTTCTGTACTTTATTTGGGTTTATAAATGTAGATATATGCAGGGTACCAAAAACCCGGCAAACTTATTTCATGTGTTGTCTTCACATTCAGGTTCAGGAAAGCCAATTGCTTGTTCAACTACTGGAACCAGTCTACCTGTTTGCGGCGGTAAGAGAGTGTTTATATATTTATATGTGCTGGGAATCGCTAATAAATTTGGCAAAAAGAAATAGCTGTATATAGCTAATTCAAAAAGGCTGTCTTTCAAAAATCTAGAATCTTAAAGGAAAATGGCAATATATTCTTTTATCGGATTATTGATAAAACCCTTTGAAGTAGTTGTAACATCTGTTGTCAATTTTTTGGTAACATACTTAGTTTCTAAAATATTGAAAACAAATGATATTAGCCATCCGCCATCTTGTTTTATAATTATGTCTATTTTAATCATTGATGACTATTTTAATCAATGATTTTAATGACGTCACAACCTGGGTAGACAGTATAAAACTTGCTCTCAATTATTTAAATTTCAATAAAATTTTCTTCAACAGATCGCAATTTATGTAAGAAGTATATACATACAAATTCAGTTGGATTTGAACATTCAACATACTTGTTAATTGCTTCTTCAAGAGAAAAAACAATTACCAAGGTTGTGACGTCATGTGGTTCTTCAATATCCAAGATGGCGGATGAGTAGTGTCCAGTGAACTCAAATAAGACTGGAACGATATCTTCAGGTAAATAGCCTGAGCTTTGGGTGAAGCCAAGATGGCGGAAATTGAAGGCCGTCTTGTAGGTATAAAACACGCGTGTTTTCTGCGTGGGCTTCGCGGGAGCTGAAAAATGACGAAAGTTTTCCGATCGATGTTTTTCAATTTTTGCACCTAAATGCTGATTTTAACGGTAAATACCCTACCTAAAAGCTAAAAACCGAACGAAAAGGTAAGATTAATCCAACTGCAATCCATATTATTCTGTGTTTTGTTCAAATCCCTCATAGGTGGTCGAAAAAAACAAAAGTGTGCTTGTGTTTCTCCACGGGTGTTTTCTGAACTTGAATTTCATTCGCCAAATAACTTTGCTTTTTATGATGAACTGCTTCTAAAATATGGTTATTCTGAAAGACCACTTGCTATAATTTCTAGAGCCATGGGAAAGCCGTACTAAAAAAAAATAGTCGGCCGAAAATATGAAATTTTCACATGAGATGAAGCCGATTTTTCATACGGAATTCGGTAATATTTCCGCGCAGGGGCCTGGATCATACCTACAAGACGAGCTTCAATTTCCGCCATCTTGGCTTCAAAATTTCAGCTCCACGTAGCGTTCCAGTCTTATTTGAGTTCACTAGTAGTGTCTTTGTCTTTCTTTGTTCTTCAGTATTTTAGAAACTAAGCATGTTATCAAAAAATTGATCGACAACGCATGTTACGGTTACTTTGGAGGTTCTTATCAATAAGTCAATAAAAAAATATATTGCTGTTTCCCTTTAATTCTAAATTACAAAATTAAAAAAAAATCAATACATGTGCTAGTAATAACACATGATTTAATGACAATGGCAACGCTATAACAACTATGATATTATTCAAAGCTTTGTTCTTCGTAAGACACATAACATATTAACATTAACCTGAAGACATAAAGTAAACCCATGGTGCAGTTTGTGTCGGATTTCGCCCGCCAGCAAATTAGCCAGGCAGAACACGAATCTGTGAAAATTCTGCCTAAATTCTGCCTTTGCAACTTGCAATGCAATTTTACTTTTGGGAGATGTAAAATTGGCAAATACATGTTTCCATCACAGTTTGCCAATATATTTTTAACATACCAAGCATTTGTCACAAATTTACATCGCTTAAAAGTAGAATTGCGTTGCAAGTTGAAAGAAAAATTGCACCGTGTGACAGTCGCTAAAGGCCGGCGCACACTAGAGCTATCTGTTTCGCCAAATGGCACGCGTGCCCAACGCACGAAAGCTATCTGCTTGCGGATTTGTCTGAACAGCGCATGCGTAATAATGGAAGCGTAATAACTTTGCGTAGACTCCTTGACCGTGTCGTGTCATAAGCGGTAGCCATCGCTTTGTCAATGTCTGACGATTCAATGCTTGTAAGCGTCGACGGCGACGACGCAAAAGCAAAACAAATAACAACACTTCTTCGTCTTCAGATTCATCCATTTTGCGCTGCCATCTGGGATGTTTACTTCCATTATCACGTATGCGCTGTTCAGAAAAATCCAGGGGCGTCGCTAGAGAGGGGGTGTGGGGGGGATGGAACACCCCCATCTACCATGGACTCGGCAAATGTTGGTCATACCACGTCAGACTCGGAAAATGTGGGTCTTAAAAAAGTCCAAGAGATCCAAATGTTTATGATTAGTAACTTTAACTTAGAAGTTAGAATAGTCATGCCGGTACAGTTAACATGACGTACAGGAAGTGTGTGTTGATAACCGCTGAGCACACATATTCTATTTCAAAATCAAAATATGTTAATCCTGCTATGAATTATGCATTAAAAGGTGAGTTTTACTTACTTTATTTACTACTGATTTACATACGACGAGGAAAGCCAGAGTCTTAGTCTATTAGGTCTATATTCAAAGATGTATTTAATAGGCATTTTTACTCAGACAAAGCCAGATTGTGGAAGACTGACTTGTCCGTCTTGTCGTGGCAAATTAGGTTATGTCTTGTTGTCGAATTGTCATGTTGGAATCAACTGAAAATCGCACATTTGCACTGTTCATGAGTACATAATATGCAAAGAAAAAGTCTAAAATCTAAATGCACCTGTATGCACATGAAGTTCAAGTGTTCACCTATTTCGCTTAAAATAACAAGTAAATGAAGTAGGCCAAAGCATCCCAATATTTTATATAAGCTACAGGTATTTTAATTTTTTGTGATGTATATTATATCAGTTCACTAGATTTGAAATCGAAACGGATTCAGTTCGAAACGGATAATTTAAATGACTTCTGTAATGAATTGATTCTAATCTAGTACAGACTAGTGACAGTAGTAGTATGGAACTTTACAACGTGAACTTACGACGCGGTCCTATAAGTTCTATTTTAAAACGATGGCAAATAACATTGTAATATATCACAATAAAACAAAAAAACTACTAGTAATAATTTACAGTATAACGGAGGCTAGCAGTATATCACGTTCATAAACATAGTAGGTCTAGATTGCTGACTCATCCATCGGAAGCGTGACCTGTATGATAAATCCAAGATGGCGCGGGAACCGGGCAAAAAACTGTAAGACTCTACAGGGAAATCCATGTTTTTCGCGATTTAAAACGTCTCGTTGCTTGGAATCGCTTCGAATCACCATTTTTTTGTCCAAAATATGTATTTTCGACCGGCTTTGGCCTCTTGGGTGTTATTGTGACCATAGATATAGTAGACCTAGATTGCTGACGTATACCTAGCGCGCGTGACGCCCAATAGAAGAATCCAAGATGGCGTCGCAACCGGGCAAAAACATTGTGAATTGTATTACAAAAAACAGGTTTTTGAGCTATTTTGATGGTTTAACTGCTGCGAATCACCTTCAACTGGACTTTTTTGAAAATAGATCACTATTGCGGAGGTTTTGAGCGCAAAATGAGAAGAGTGGGCTGGATTCTTACAAAATTATCGTTCGATAAAGATTTCAAGGAGTGGACGTTTTGACCGGTTTCGTTAGTTTGCGTGGATTATTGGACTTTTAACACTTCGAATCACGACCGATCGCATATATTTAGAAAACGATGTTTATCATATATCAAATATCGTTCGTTAAAGACTTCTGGAGTAGACAACTGGTTGTTTAGTATGTTCTTGTAGTAAATTTAACTTTTTTGCAAATTACTACTTCTAGTGATTTTGATTTTGAGTGTTATTTTGATTTTTGCTTAGTATTAAATGTGAAATTGAACATCTGCGTAAAGTCCTTCAGTACTGGTACACTACAAGTTTTGCAGGAGGCAGCGTGATTGACTTTAAGTTGGGATAAGGTAATAATGGACATGCAGGGTTCTGCTTTGGGCTTGCAGAGATGTCATATTTATTACAAATGAAAATTGATATCTATAGGCAGAAGTCAATGTTACTTAATTATCTCTGTAGCAAGTTATATTGCTTAATTATCTCTGTAGCAAGTTATATTGCTTAATTATCTCTATAGCAATCCTAAAGAATATCTGATTTTATAATAATGTTTTGCAAAAACTGTGTTTACATTCCCACACATTTACAAGCATTTATAAATGTCTTGTTAACAAGCTTACAGGAGCTTTAAAAAATTACAGCATTTCACAACTTGTTTTCATCTTTGCAACACATTTGTCACAGGCACAGCTTGTTGACAAATGGTGAGATTTTCATGTGCAGATTTCAATATTGTAATTGATTTTGAGCAAAATCAGAAGCACATTGGCAACCAACAATATGTATTTTGAACTTTATTAAGCTGTACATCTATAATTTATAATACCAGACACTTTCTGAGTTTTGATGACACAAACCCTGGTCATTTAACATTTTAATAGATCTTTGCTTCAAGTATATTAAATGTTAATTTGATTCATGCATGTTATCAAGCCCCATGCATGTTCACATACACTTTAATAATATCATGAGTCTCTAAAACTATGCTTAGCTTCTCAGATTTACACAAATTATATGTTATTGATATCAATAATCATAAATCAATAGAAACCAATTGGAAACATGGGTTTCTTTCATACTTATTTAAATCATTTGTTTTTACATTTGTGCTACTTTGTCAGCAGATTCTACCCAAACAATCATTTCCCATAAACTCATAAAAACCATAATGAACAAACAAACAAAATTCTACCTTCCAGGTGGAGGTGGATGTGCAGTCATAATAGCCGGCGTATAGCTGCTGATACTGAGGAAATTAACCCACGATATTTTTTCATAAAATTCGGCAAACGCTTTCCTTTTCACAATTAAAACATAGATAATAAACATCGTTTCCTAAATATACGCGATCGATCGTGATTCGAAGTGTTAAAAGTGCAATAATCCACGCAAACTAACGGAACCGGTCAAAACGTCCACTCCTTGGAATCTTCAGCGAACGATAATTTTGTAAGAATCTAGCCCACTCGTCTCATTTCAGGTTCAAAACCTCCGCAATAGTGACTTATTTTCAAAAAAGTCCAGTTGAACGTGATTCGCAGCAGTTAAACGATCAAAAAAGCCCAAAAACCTGTTTTTCGTAATACTATTCCTAGTTTTTTTGCCCGGTTGCGACGCCATCTTGGATTCTTCTATTGGGGGTCACGCGCGCTAGGTATACGTCAGCAATCTAGGTCTACTATATCTATGATTGTGACCTACAGCTATCCTAAATTAAACATTTACAAAACGATGGAGCAAGATCTTCGCGTACAAATCGATTGTTCGCTTGATTTGTGTGGTGTGTGATACCTGATACGTTTGTAATATTTACTACATGGATACGACGTCAAGCCAACGAACTGTTTTCGAACTTCAAAGACGGATAGGTTATCAAGTAAATATTGTCTGAATTATGTAATATGCATTACCAAAATATAATCGAAAACTGGTGCTACAGCTGCTAGTTTCGTTCGTGTGAATCGTGTGTGAAATGTGGGTAGAATTAACTGAACAATCCACAGTTTAATGACCGAAATTTTTTATTTGAATTTAAACTATATGTTTACTTTAAAATTAACATAATGGTAAACTTTGGCATACTTTTGCCTACACTGTACATAGAATGCAACATGCACCTGCTTGCTAGCTTGTGCAACATTGGAGCAAAGCCTGCAAACATGCGAGTATGGTAAAGCAATTTATTATATGAGTATAGAGATTTACGTGTACTATTCGGCTGAAATAAAATTCGTATTTCACGGCATACTATATTTTTCACATGTGAAAAAAGTCGTATGAGCGTTTTGATTGGTTGTACGATATTTTTTCACATGTGAAAAAGGTCGTATGAGCGTTTTGATTGGCTGCCCAAAAAATTCAACACCTGTTCGCAGGCTAATGAAAACATGGAGTCCGATTTTGTCAACTTACTGAGGAGAGAGATTTATGATATTTTGTCTGCAAAAAATCTCGAAAGATCATGAAGAAATACATTTGTGGTTTCATTAACATGAAATAAACCTCATGGTTGTATTTTCTGCACGAAAACAAATCGTTAAATGGTAAGAAATTTTGTTTTTATATTTCGCTTGCATTTTGTTGTCTGTCAGTATATCAAATATTTGGTATCTCTATACTCATCTTTACACTCATATAATAAACAATTTACTTCATGGTTGGTTCGTTTGTACGATTTTTATTATCCACTCGTTGTGAAGGATCGCTAAACTCACTCGTTCGCTGCGCTCACTCGTCCGTTTAACGATCTTTCACAACTAGTGAATAAAAATCGTATGCACTCACCAACATGAAGTAATCTCTATATTCTAATGCCCATTTGCTATATTCCAATGAACAATTAGTCGTGATTATAAAATCATTGATAATTCATGAAGAAATCTGCACAAATCATCAGAAAATCTAGGCTAACCTGCCAACTGTGCTCAATATTGATAATGATAAATTGATGATGATAAATTTATTTACTGAGTCTGAGGGTCATCAACCAAACTGAACCCAGACCACCTGATTAGACTCTAGAAGTTCTCTACATTTCTGCGCAAAATTCTCTGGTGAAAAGGATCTTTTATGCGCAAAATAAAACTTTTCAGTCTGGGTAGTTTGCACACACTCAACACAAATTTAACCTAATTAAGCCTAATTAAGCGTGAAAGACATTGTATGAAGTGAACACAAATACCGTTAGAATAATTTTCAAATTGGCAACGTCAAAAAATGTATCATCTTGCTCCATAGATTCATCGACACACTGTGACACTGCATTACAGTATACATGATTCATTGTAAATGAAAATCACACATGTTAAACGACCCTTTTATTCTATACACGGGATCGTCGGGCCGTTCTGGGGGAATAGCTTGTTCTTTTTCAACTCACTCAAACGTAAGACTAACCACACTTCAACATGAACATTAGTGCTTTTATTTTACGTTCTCTTCTCAGTTACGGTATTTGTGCAACTCTCTCTATTCTGAGCATTAAGTGCATACTAAGTAATACGATCGTTACAATGATTCTTTGTTAATTGTTCCGTGCAAAACAGTTGTGCATTGTGCTATGTGTGCGCATATCCGGATTATTGTTAATTAATTAGTTTCAGCTGTCATAATGTCAACTCAGCTAATCCCGTATAACATATCTCCCTCTTTTAGTTGAAAACCTCCCGGTTTTCATCCTAGAAATTCATAGAAGTTAATAGAATTTGTTTTGTTTTTCCTTTTTTGTTTGACATGGTCTTCGCCTTTGAATTGTTCTTTCTTAACACGACTTTCTTGTCGAGAGTACAAAAGTCACAGTTTTAAAGTACACATTTCTTTTGGGTAGTTACAACGATCGTTGATGGCCAAAGCACAAGGTCCAATTGTACAGTACTGTACTGGTATATTCATTGACAACAGGTACAGACAAATACTCACCCAAATGTTAAGGCATGTGAAATGTTGACTTGAACCAAAAGAAGGAAAAAACATATGGTTGTGTCAGGGGAAGACAACGACAAAATGTAACAAAACATGACGAAACAACTAAAGCCTATATTACATTCAGAAATCTTTCATCATTCACTGTCAACTTTCTGCATTGTAGAACATTTAATTATACTGCCTTTCATAATTATAACGTAACGATGGTGAAGTCGTATTGTTGCAGCAGTAGAGACCAGCGTGCGAGTCGACCACTTGGATCTTTAAGCGATATCAACCAACGGAGGGCATGGTGATCTGTGTGAAGCACAAACTTCCGATCATAAAGGTAATTGCGAAATTTCTTAATTCCCTCAACGATGGCTAACGCTTCCCGTTCTGTTGTGCTGTAATTACGTTCCGCTGTATTTAAATCACGGCCGCCATATGCAATAGCACGACGTTGGCCATTCTGGGTTTGGCACAGTGCGAAACCAATGCCAGTTGAAGAGGCGTCGGTGTTCAACTCGAATGGTAGAGAGAAATCAGGGTAAGCCAAGATTGGTGCTGACGTAAGACATGATTTTAAGGTGTGAAACGCTTTATCGCAAGAGTCGTCCCAATAAAAACGTGCATTTTTATGCGTAAGCATATGGAGAGGTGATGCTATGGATGCAAAATTATGGATGAACCGGCGGTAATAGTTAGCTAACCCTAAAAAACTTCTGACATCACGAGCGCAGCGTGGGACGGGAAATGTTGCGACTGCCGCAATTTTGCTGGGATCTGGCCGGATACCATCACGAGACACAACGTGTCCAAGGTATTCAACGCTGGAGCGCGCAAATGAGCACTTGCTAGGTTTAAGTTTAACATTCGCAGAGCGGAGTCTACTAAAAACATCATTAAGATCGTTTATATGATCAGCGAAAGAACGCGAATAGACTATGATATCATCCAGATACACTAAGAAAATTTGGTATTGAAGACCACGTAAGACAGCATGCATTAGACGTTGGAATGTCGACGGAGCATTAGCTAACCCAAAGGGCATTCTACGAAATTCATATAACCCGCTATGAGTTGCAAAAGCAGTTTTGGGTTTCGAGTCATCATCGACCTCGACTTGCCAATAGCCTGATCGCAGGTCAAGACACGAAAAATATGAAGTACCATGCAAACAATCAAGAGTGTCTTGGATGTGGGGAATTGGATGGGAATCTCGTTTCGTGACTTTATTTAACTGTCGATAGTCGACACAAAAACGTTCGGTGCCATCCTTCTTTCGGACTAAAACCACTGGGGCTGCCCATGGGCTTACAGAGGGCTGTATAATACCTTGATCCAACATTTGTTGTGCGTGATGATCGATACTATTGCGTACTGCAGGGGACACGCGATATGGTTGTCGATAGATTGGTCGAGAATCACCCGTGTCTATATGATGCTCTACTAGAGAAGTGTGACCCAGTTCATCGTCATTGAGGGCAAATATATCGTGATTATCAAGCAACAGCTGATTTAATTGTGCCTGTTGTTTTTCATCTAGATCTGAATTACTAAGATCCACTGATTCTAAAAGTAAGCTAGCACGGTGGGACTTATCTTCTACGACATTGTGTGTACCGAGAACAGAGACAATGTGGGGTTCTTCATAAGATGAAAACTGGCCTAAGTTCGTGCAGCGGTAAATGGTGACAGGTTGTGTTGTTGGATTTATAATACGGAAGGGGACTGTAGACTGTTTTGTTGCTTTAACAAGAGTCGCTGCACCACAAACCTGATATCGTGTTGCTAATGTGGGATTGGACTCAATTATGCCAACTAACCCATCAGGTGGTATATCAACATTGCATTTTAGTGTCGCTGGTATGATGGATTCAGTGTTTGGTGGCAAAACACATGTTTTATGCGCATGTACTGAACATGAAAGATTTAAGGCTGGATAGGGTGGTGGTTTTTCACTGGGTGGTAATAGTTTTAGTGAATGGTTGTCAAAATCAATCACAGATTGGTAGTGACCAAGAAAATCGGACCCAAGTATTGCGTCGTAAGCTAAATTTTCTATGATGTATGCATAAAATGTGTAGTTGTACTCTCCAATTTGGAAGGGTACTAGTGCCACACCTTTGATTGGCATGTTCTCACCACTAACAGTTCGGATATCTTGCTGAAATGTGTTATTACTGCGCATGTGCATACGGTTGGGAATTTTACTAAAAAGATTTTCACTAATTGTAGTAACGGATGCCCCAGTGTCACATAAAAGTGATGTCGGTATACCACTTATTTGGCCTTGCAGGAATGGACAATTATTGTGGAGTTCAAATGTAATCGAATTTACAGAATGTACAGGGTTTGTTGGAACAGAATATGACAGTCCTTCGAGATCAGGATTCAAAACAACAACACTAGGCTCTTTATTTATTTCTTTATTGACCTCATTCTGCAAATCAACTGAACCAGTACATGACAAATCAACTAAATCATTGCAGACTGGTACATCTATTGTACATGGTAAGGGACATTGTTCTCTAGCACTAGATTCAACTTTCTGTGGTACTTGCACACACGGTGACGCGGTCACCTCTAAACTATCAGTACACATTTCATTTACTGGAATTATATTTGCTGTATCACAATTTCGTTTAGATAGGCCAGAGGGAGTACCCTCCTCATAAAATATATTATCGGTCTTATCTGCAGTCAAACTGAAGTCAATATCGAAAAGATCGGGATGTATACTTGTTTCGCTAGAACATGGGGAACTGTCAAATTTGTATTCATGCTCTTCAACTTCTGTATTAATCAATGTTCCGACTGGTATATCATTAAACTGGTTAGATAGATCATTATCATCGGTGTCATTAGTAAACATTTCGAGACATTTATTTTCATCATATTTCTCTAAAGATTGTGCTTCCCTACCGTCCCATATATGTCCAATACTGGCAATCTGACTCCCATGGACAAATCTACTTTCCGATGGTTCAGATGGATCCATCGGACAAACGTATATTCGGTCGGAGAAGTATTTTTCCGATGGAAAATAAATGACGTCATGACTCATGGCAAGCAGATATCAGTTAAACTCAGATTGTCCGATGGATCCGATGGATCCATCGGACAAGCGAGTTTACTATAGGATGTTTCCGATGGACATTTAAAACTTCATATCATAAATATGAATTAAGACAATTGTTACTTGTATGCGCAGCTATAAAGTGAACCCGTATCTAAGCATATTTTATACAATTATATATGTGGCGATAAACCCGTGTTCTATATAAGTAACTTAATTGAATGTGTATTGATTAAATCTGTTTGACTCGTTCTCTGAAAAATCCTTATCAACAACAAAGTAATATGAATTGTGAGAATTGTTATATTTGTATACACAACTATAAAGTGAACTGTGTATGTAAGTGGCGATAAATCCGTATTCAAAGTACGTTTCAGCACAGCAATATGGCATATATTTACATATTTATAAATATAGCTGTCAAGCCAGGTCGGACAAGCGCGTTTGCTACAGGACAAATAATTATCTGATGCCCCATGGACATTTAATATGGACTTTAACATGGACTTCATATTTTAAGTATAAATTGCGACAATTGTTATTTGTATGCGCAGCCGGTAAACCCGTATCAAAGCATATTTACGTTTATACATTTGGCGATAAGCTCGTATTATAAGTATGTTTATATACACAGCTATAAAGTGAATCTGTATCTGTATGAATTCATTTGTTTGTGTTGGAAAGATATGTTTATAGGACTTTAATAAATTTATTCACGTTTTATTAATGTACGTGGCCATGAACCCGTATCGTATGTATGTTTAGAAACATATATAGCTATATAAATATTACTTGCATGCATGGGTTTTGATATGTGCTTGCTCGTTCTCTGAAAAATGCCATACTGAACGTATATTTACAAACTAGGTTGATAACATACGTTTTAGTTCAATGCTCAATCCTCTGTTCTTTTAAAATATCAATACTTATTAATGTTATAAGCACGTAAGGTATATGTTTAGGTTCACCTCGTTTTTTAAGAACCCTGCATCAAATTATTTTCTCGCAAGTATTACTTGACAATGCTCATTAACTGGGCCTGTGCATGTACGTGGCGAAAAAACCTCCTTATTCCAAGCATGTTTATAGAAATATAGCTATATATAAATGTTATACCATATCTGTTTGGCTCGTTCTCTGAAAAACGCCGTTACCAAAAACAAAGTATAATTTAGTTATAAATTGATTAGGTTTAATAGTGTATTTGGTTCAATGGTGAATGTTTTCTTATTTGAAAATTTAACTTTATATTTATTAATGTTTATGTAAGCATATATCTATGCGTTCACTTCGTTCTTTGCACTGTTAATTTCAGGGAGTTATTTTAACTCCACGTGGGGAGTCAAAACAACTCCTTTTAGGGGAGTAAAAATAGTGGAGTTAAATCTACTCCGAAAATGGAGTTAAAACTACTCCACTTCGGTACAAAATTTAAACTTTACTCCACTCGGAGTCAATTTAACTCCACTAAAGGAGTAAAAATAACTTTACTAAAGGAGTAGAAATATCAGAGTAATTTTTACTCCAAAAATTTTACCCCGGGAGTTATTTTGACTCCCTCATCATCTATAGCGTAATATCAATGGACATTCTATGCAGGAAAAGATGTCACAAACGTATATACATCACATGTGTGATGATATTAAATGCAGCAAGCTAATTAACATGGCACGGTGACTCAAAATATGGGCCAAGATTCGTTTTAGCAAGATTGTGTTATTTGTGTTAACTAAAGCAGCCATAATCCAATCTATTATGAGTTCGCTTTGCATCGAATCTATGTTTTCCGTTCGTGGGTTTGATATTTTATATTCATACCGCTCTAGTTTACTGTAAACATGTAAACTATTTTCGTTCCGCGGACAAGTATATTTGAGTCCAGTTACTTTCACAGATCAGTGGCAGCACCACGCGCGCAAGGCTCACTGGATAACATCACACTTCGACGCCAATATTTTTGCACATGTTTGTATCGTCAATGGTTTGAAACGGTTTATACAGCGAAGAAAGTTATTATTTAAAACTAAGATGGACAATCAAATAACTCCTTATACATCACTAAGGACGGCGTAAACTCAGGTGAGCATATTGTTGTGGTTTTTGTATAGATAAAGCAATTTTAACGTGTAATATGTGCTGCCTTCCATCGTTTATAAATTATAATTGACACAGTTATGCATGTTCCATTTTATAATTTGAATTTCGCGCGATAGTATTTGGAAACAAATACTCTGTGTTTAGTCTACTGGCAAGGTTACTAAACGGTAATTGCCTGATGTAATCATCAATCATGTTGATGTTGCATTGTGAATTGTGATGCAGTCTTTTAGTTATATATATATCTTTATGAAGGCAGAAGGCATGAAGCCAGACTTATAAATGACTTATAAATGAAATTTAACGGTCTTTAATTAACCACTTTTGATTTGTTAAGCTACTAATATTTGTGATTATTGAGATACAGAAATATTATGTCAAACTGCTTCATTGCTCACTATTTCATGCTCAGTGTTCAAACTGATTTATTGTATTAAAATTTGTTGTGCATTGTGCACCAGTTAAGGGACTTGTTAGCTACATCTGGCTTATGTAAATATTCTGGCAAGGGTTTTAAATTTGTCAACTGCAAAATTGAGTCAGCTTTAATGTGCCCAACCATTCCCTAAGCAAAATACTGGAACATTAAACTTGCATCACTTATTGTTATCAACATATTTTCATGCACTAGCAAAAAAGCACTGCCATGTATAAAAGTAATAGGATGCTAATTGGATTTTTAATGTCCAATTTGCCTTACCCCAGACATTTGTACTCATCAATGAAAAAGTTCTACTTTTGACCAAACAATCTGTTGATGTAAATGCACCTTGCTCTTTTATTCTAATGTCATATAATTTTACAATGAAGAGTGCCGGCACTTAATTTATCATTTACATTGTTAAATTGTGGAAGATTTTGAATGGAAGGATGCTTTATGATTATCTTCTGTATTTTTGCATTCAATGCCTAAGTCTCATCTGTTATGTATGATATGTAACCATTGGATTATATTAACATAAATTTATCTTATTGCAGGCTTACATGTAACAATTACATGTAACTTCATGGAAACACCTTTGGTTAAACTTGTTTAAAGGAGTCAAAGCAAATAATGAAAAGACTTGAACAATTCAATGCAAGATATTTTGATATATGAGATGTATTCAGCCTTGGAATATATGTGGTTCCAGTGAGCAGTTTGACAACGGTATTTGAACAGCATTTTTTTAAGGTGTATGAATCAATAGAATATATGGAACTCTACAGTAATTACCTATTTATATTGTGAAATTGCCCATTCACATTTGAACAATTCACACAGTGTATGATGTGACACAACCAGTTTTAGTTGCTTGTTACAATTTGTTGTAGTAGTTGTATGTAATAGTGTGAATATTGCCAAAAAGGTAAAATTTTTTGAATAAATGTTTTAACTAGTAAATGAGTTCTGAATTGATTTAGCTGGTGTAAGTAAGGATATTTACAATAGTTATTTTACTCCACAGGAGAATTAATTTTACTCCAAAAGTGGAGTAAAATAAAAAGGTACAGAACGACTCCTTTTTTGGAGTGAAAATTACTCCAATATTTCAACTCCAGTTTTGGAGTAAATTTTACTCCAAAATTGGAGTAGATTTAACTCCATGAAGAGTTAAATCTACTCCACTTTTGGAGTAAAATTTACTCCAAAACTGGAGTTGAAATATTGGAGTAATTTTTACTCCAAAAAAGGAGTCGTTCTGTACCTTTTTATTTTACTCCACTTTTGGAGTTAAAATGACTCCCCGAAATTAACAGTGTGAATGACCTATATCAAAGTACGCTCACAATTCAAAATAGCTATGACTTGCCAATGGCAATAACGTACATTATAGTTAAAATTTGCCCTACCCCTGGGCCTGTGCATGTATACGTGGTGAAAGAACCTCCTTATTTCAAGCATGTTTATAGAAATATAGCTATATATAAATGTTACATCTGTATGTATTCATATCTGTTTGACTAGTTCTCTTAAAAACGCCGTTATCAAAAACAAAGTATAATTTAGTTATATGAATTCATTAGGCTTAATAGTGTATTTGGTTCAATGGTAAATGTCTCCTGATTTGAAAATTCAACTTTATATTTATTGTTTAGGTAAGCAGATATCTACATGTTCACCTCGTTCTTTGAATAACCTATATCAAAGTTCGCTCACAATTCAAAATATGACTTGCCAATGGCAACATTATACTTAATTCGCCCTCTGTGTGAGGCCTTAGGCTTGAACAAGTGTTATGAAACATGTATTTTATTTCTGTTTTAATATTCATTGTGTCACTCAAATTCATGTGAATGTTAAATGTTTGTACAGCTAACGGAACAGGCGTCTAAATGTCTTATTGTTAGATTAATTAATGTACATTTCACAATGTTCTACGTCATTCAACCTAAATATATCCACCTGTATTAGTGCCTAGTGATCAATCTTGGATAGGGCTTGTATGGAACTCCTACTTTCCCGTACCAACTCATTGTAATGTTAACTATTTGAAATAAAGACTTAAAAGAAAATTGTATTCACTCATTTGAGCATTCACTGATAAGAAGATCTCGCTTGGTTTCGAGGCCCTCGCGCAAAAGCTGAGTTGATCCCCAGAAGGCCTCGTAACACAAGTACTGAAGTTTGTCCAGAAATAAAACTATTTCAATGACTGTGCCTTAATTGCCGCGTACTTATATCTGTTTGTCTCGTTCTCTGAAAAACCCATATCGATTAGGTCTTTTTGAATTAAGCTAATAAATAATGTATTGATTGGTCACAGAAACCTGCATCAAATTTTTTAATTGCAAATATTTCTTGCCAATGCTACCTATATAATTGGCCCAGTGGATATATAGGTTGTGGTAAATTCGTATTCTTAGTATGTTTATAGTAATTTAAGTGTATGTAAATCTTACTTTTATGTGTATTCATATGTCATTAGGGCCATTTATAGGAGGAAAAATAAGTCGCGAATGCTAAGACCCGTCTTATCTAAGGCACAAACACACTCGTATAAAAGGTGGATTTGTTCATTGTCGAATGTTATAGTTGCGGCTAACGTAAGAACAGGTGTTTTTAGTGCCAAAATAAGTCGTAATTTTACAAAAACTGACCATTTATACGAGTGCCGTTCGCCTCTTGGATAAGACGGACTTAATCAAGACGCGACCTTTTTTTTTCGTGTAAATGGCCCTGCTTACTCGTTTTCTGAAAAATTCTTATCAAATACGAAGTATACGAAGTATATTTGCCAAATCAATACTAGACAATAGTATGCATTTTAGGTATGTTTATGTTCACCTCGCTTTTTAAGAACCCTGCATAATTGTTTACTGGCATATTACTTGGACAATGCTAATTAACTGGGCCTGTTTATATAAATATAGCTATATATAAATGTCACTTGGGTATGTGTTCATATCTGTTTGGCTCGTTCTCTGAAAAACCCTTACCAAAAACAAAGTAGTTTTATTTATAAATTAATTAGGCTTAAATAGTGTATTTGGTTCAATGGCAAATGTTTCCTTATTTGAAAATTTAACTTTATATATTTAACTTTATATCTACAGGGTGTCCCCAAAAAAACCAAAAACTATTGAAATCACCTATGTTAACATTTGAATGCCCTAGCACTTGTTAAAGAATTAAAATATCTTTGTAAAGCACGTTTGTTTTGCTCATGGGAATATTGATAAAAACCAAATTGAATAGGCTAAAATAACCCGTGCGTATTACTATTAATTATGAGGGTTATGTCAATAGTTTATCCACTCGTGGGTTCAATTTAGTGCTAGGCATTGAAATTCTAACAATAGATCATTTTCAATAGTTTTTGGTTTTTTTTGGGACACCCTGTATATACGTTCACCTCGTTTTTTAAAAAACCTAGATCAAAGTACACTCAAAATTACAAATCAGGTGACTTGTCAATGCTATTTAATTGGCCCTGTGCATGTATACGTTGCGATAAATCCGTATTCTAAGTACGCTTATAGAAATTTAAGTATACATAAATCTTGCTTTGCTGTGTATTCACATATCTTGTAATTTAAATTGCTGCTGAAGATGAATCGATTCAGTTTATAAATATATTGTTTTCATTGCACATGTAAGCCTCATTATGCAAACTTTATTCGGAATAATTTTAAGTACTTTATAGTTATCAAAATCCTTTTCTTTTGTTAATTGTACTCCTATTGTGTTTTCTTTCTTTGTAAAAATATCTTTGTTCTTACTGTCTTGTATAAGACGCTGGCCTTCAAAGGGTTATAAGTACGTTATAACCTACAAAAGCTTCATATGTTATAGCAATGCCAAACTCGTACTTTATAACATCAATTATTTAATTCACGCGTTTTGAAAATATCCAAAATTTGTTGTTTTAAATCTATTCGTATATGAAATCAACCCATTTTGGAAATTTTTCAAAGAGGATCGGCCGCCTTTTGCAGGTGTTTCTGTGCGGCTTATTCTTCAGGCTTTCATGCTCACTCAGTGTCATGTAGCGTCACACTAGTTGACAGATTTTGAATGTGTTTGTGTCTGCTGGACTTCAATTTAAATTTAACTACCTTCGCTTTAAAAAAGGCCGAAAATGGTCGCTAAATTTACTTTTAAGCCTTTATTATAGAATAAAGAGGACACCAACTTTTGCAGGTGTTGTGAGCGACTTTTTTCTTACGCTTCCATGATCACGCCGAAAATGGTCGCTAAATTTACTTTGAAGCCTTTATTATAGAATAAAGAGGACACCAACTTTTGCAGGTGTTGTGAGCGACTTTTTTCTTACGCTTCCATGATCACGCAGTGCCATGTTGCGGTCATACACACTATTGAGTATTGTTGACAGATTTTGAATGTGTTTGTGTCTGCGGGGCATTATTTCAGTTTATGTTGGTTTAAAAATGCCCATAATCATCGCTCAATTTAATTACTTCGAGCTTTTCATTATAGGATTTCGATGTTTTAATAGCTAGCTACATCTTTAAAACATAATCATTTCTGTTAATATTTTCGGAGGATATTTGATTCGTTCACATATTGATGCTTCTCATTAAAAAAAAAACATGCATACGGATAAAAAATCTATTAAAGAAAGGCCGAAAATGATATTACATGAAAATACGTCTATATATTAAGAACTATTCTTTAATGCAATGCATTGTAATGCATTGTCCTTAAATTCATTGTCACATAGCAATGTAGATTTGTCCTGATTTGTCTTGAATTTTACATTTTGAGCATTTCTTGGTAAACCTGCTTCCAATATGTTCCACGAGTCATGTGGTATATTACAACATCTTTGCCATCGTCGCATACTAAAAGTTTTCGGGCACAACTTCGACTCGATGTTCCGTTGCTTATGAGAACCGCACTAAAACCACAGCCTTTGTTTCGGCAAAAGGCATCAAAAGACTTAAAAGAGTCACGACCAGCAAATGCTTCGGGGTATAAATAAAAAATATTTTCAACAAATTTTTCAACATAGGCAGAGAATTTTGCACATGTTAATGCCTTCGTTTCTGAATTAACATTTACAGCGCCATCCGGTATTGATTCATTCGCGTTTGTTATCGAAGGCCCAGCATCGTCACCGCAAACAAACGTATGAGGGAACGAGCGACCCAAAACGCTCACAACCATGAACAGTCTTGACAAACATGAAGTATTGTCCACAACTTTCGCCATCGATAACAAACTTACAGCATGCAGTTCAGACTTCGACAGAGACAAGTTGCCACAAAATGATTGCTCAATGTCATAGCTAATATCAATTTACCTATACCCACGACTGTTCTTGACGTCATTTTTTCTCTATCGGATAATTTTTTGTCCGACGGAAAACACGCTTGTCCGATGCATCCATCGGACAATCTGACTTTCAGGAGGTCAGGGCAATCACCAGGCAGGCAACATGCGGACATCCCTAATTGAATTAAACCTAGCTTGTAATGACGTCATTTTTTCTCCATCGGATAATTTTTTGTCCGATGGAAAACACGCTTGTCCGATGGATCCGTCAGATCCATCGGACAATCTGACTTTCGTTAGGTTAGAGCAATCACCAGGGAGTCGGCTTGCACAAGTCTCTAATTGAATTAAACCTTGCTTGTTATGACGTCATTTTTTCTCCATCGGATAGTTCTTTGTCCGATGGAAAACACGCTAGTCCGATGGATCCATCGGACAATCTGACTTTCATAAGTTTAGGGCAATCACCAAGCAGGCTGCATGCAGACATCCCTAATTGAATTAAACCTAGCTTGTGATGACGTCATTTTTTCTCTATCGGATAATTTTTTGTCCGATGGAAAACACGCTTATCCGATGGATCCATCGGATCTATCGGATCCATCGGACAATCTGACTTTCACAAGGTCAGGGCAATCACCAGGCAGCCCGCATGCGGATATCCCTAAATGAATGAAACCTACCTTGTGATGACGTTATTTTTTCGCCATCGGATGATTTTTTGTCCAACGGAAAATACGCTTGTCCGATGGATCCATTGAATCCATCGGACAATCTGACTTTCACAAGGTTAGAGTAATCACCAGGCAGGCTGCATGCAGACAGCCCTAATTGAATTAAACCTGGCTTGTGATGACGTCATTTTTTCTCTATCGGATAATTTTTTGTCCGATGGAAAACACGCTTATCCGATGGATCCATCGGATCCATCGGACAATCTGACTTTCACGAGGTCAGGGCAATCACCAGGCAGCCCGCATGCGGATATCCCTAGTTGAATTAAACCTAGCTTGTGATGACGTCATTTTTTGTCCGATGGATCTATCGGACTATCTAAGAGACCTAGAGTTTCTATTTTCTATGCCTAATACATACTTAGATACTTTCAGCAAAGTAAGCGTTTAGCATGTTTACATATATGTTACTAAGCTTACCGAATATTGTGTAGATTACATAGTTGTAATATTTGCATTTATTACGTAATGTATAAGTATGTTTGTCACGTTACTCTGTATTTTAAAAAAAGAACTCCATCGGATCCATCGTAAAACTTGTCTGATGGATTTGTCCATCGGACTCAGATTGCCGGTATTGGACATCAATCTATCGTCCCGGTATAAAGAAGCGGCAGTTAGTTTCGCGACCCTGGGTAGAATGGGTTGTTACTAGTATGCTTATAATAAGGATTGAATGTGGGAGCATCAGGACGAATGTGAGGATTATGCACAGAACGAACATGTGGATTAGACTGATGTGGTGCGTTAGGGCGGTCATGCAAAGGATATGGAGGAACTTGTATAGGCTGACGCTGCATGCTGCCGGCTCGGCAATTACGGGCGATATGGCCAACCTTATCACACTTGTTACATGTAGGCAAACCATCTGTTGTCCCACGATTACGGGTAGAAGGCACACCAGAATTTGATGAGCGGCTTGTGGGTGTTGTTAAGAATTGGGTTCGTCGCCGTACCTCTTCCCAAACTAATTTTTCTATATGGCCTGAGTCATGCCTAAGGCGAGATGGTGAGGGCTGCTGTCGATATTATTGTGTGTGGCTGTTATTGTGTGCTTCATGACTGGAATGCGGTATGGTTGGTTTTGGGTGATGATCATAAGCTGCCAGATTTGGTGCCTCATTGTGATGTGCACTACTTGTAAGTGTCTCCAAACTTTTGATAACAGATTGAAGCTGGGACTCAAGTTTATTCTGAGCCAATCTACGGGTGCTTATTGATACGGCCTCTTTCAGATGAGCCAGATTTTCTGCTTCTGCCAAGGTTTTTGGTTGCCCTAATATCACATGGCTTTTCAAATCTGCATGCAGACCCTGAATGAAATAATGCATGCCTTCGCTATCACTTAGGCCTAAACGTTTACACAGCCGCCTTATGTCTGCTGCATAATTGGCTAAAGATTCGGTCTCCTGTTGTTTCCGGGCTGACAATTGTTGTCGCAAAAGCCACATTGATGCGGGGTTACTAAACTGGTCTTTTAGCGCATTAACTAAATCGTCATACTTTTCAAAACAGGTATTAAGACTAGTATACCAAGAGCTAGCATTACCCTGTAAATAGAGAGGTAAAGCCCGTAGACATTGTTTAGAATCCCACCCACAAAATTTAGAATACCGTTCAAAGTGGCTGAGAAACGCAGTTATATCATCCGTGGGTTTACCTAAAAAGGGCGCGGGGTGAAGAACAGGGGCCACTTGTAAAGAGTTCTGTGTTATTAATGTTGCCAATTGAGTTCGTTGCTGTTCCTGTAACGTCAGGAAGTCAGTTTGTGTGCGTATGCCTTTTTCAGTCCTTTCAGCAAGTTGCTCATGGCTTTGCTGGTTTGTCTTTGTCGATTTCTCTATAGCATTTAACAACTCGGACAGTTTGTTTATAAGCTCTGTCTGCTCAGCCATACCCACGTTAGTTTGGCCTTCAGACCGCCGCAATGAACTATTCGCACGACTGCGACTACGCGTAACTGGGCCGGACACAATGAAATATTTGTATAATTATGGTGCGCAATATAACTAAATGTCTACACTTTACACAAAACGGAACGAGAAACATACAACGAGAAACAACGTATTACATTAACAGCACAACTAACATCTATCAAACTCGCAATAATTCAGTAAGGAAAGGGAAAAAAAAGGGAAGAAAAATATTTGCTTACTGACACAACATGTGGTTCGTAGTCAATTTCAAGCCAAAACAAGTCGGGAGTAAATATCTCGTACCTGAAGTCGGAATACTGTCTTTTACACAATAGTCGCTTCGCGCTGTCGTTCGAATTCCATGTAATCGATTCACGTCGTCTACGTCTGATACGAGTGCCAATCTAGATCAGGTCTTCTGCTTGCGCTTCTTCGTTTACTCTCTTTGTTGTCTTCGCCCGCGCCGTCCACCAATGTTAAACGACCCTTTTATTCTATACACGGGATCGTCGGGCCGTTCTGGGGGAATAGCTTGTTCTTTTTCAACTCACTCAAACGTAAGACTAACCACACTTCAACATGAACATTAGTGCTTTTATTTTACGTTCTCTTCTCAGTTACGGTATTTGTGCAACTCTCTCTATTCTGAGCATTAAGTGCATACTAAGTAATACGATCGTTACAATGATTCTTTGTTAATTGTTCCGTGCAAAACAGTTGTGCATTGTGCTATGTGTGCGCATATCCGCATTATTGTTAATTAATTAGTTTCAGCTGTCATAATGTCAACTCAGCTAATCCCGTATAACACACACCACACACCACACAAATCAAGCGAATAATCGATTTGCACGCGAACATTTTGCTCCATCGTTTTGTAAATGTTTGATTTAGGATAGCTGTAGGTCACAATAACACCCAAGAGGCCAAAGCCGGTCAAAAATACATATTTTGGACAACAAATGTCTCGAACTGACCAAGTGACCAATTCACAACACAATTCACGAGCGAGATTTTCACGAGGAATTCAACAGAAATTGTACAAATTGTGCTCAAAACTTCCGCAATAATTTGTTGTTTCCAAAAAAATGGTGATTCGAAGCGATTCCAAGCAACGAGACGTTTTAAATCGCGAAAAACATGGATTTCCCTGTAGAGTCTTACAGTTTTTTGCCCGGTTCCCGCGCCCTCTTGGATTTATCATACAGGTCACGCCTACGCAATAGTAACTATACTATGAGTCAGCAATCTAGACCTACTATATCTATGATCACGTCGTCTCGGAGGAGAGTTTTAGCGGGAATTTTATAGACTATTGCTACGAATTTGTACTCGTGGCAATAGTCCATAAAGCCTGGTTCTTTTCTGCCAAATGGTCGTAAACATGTCATAACAGTGCAATAAATGTCGCAGAAAGAGACTCTAACCACTCTGACTAGCCTCACACAATCACACTCAGAAAATAGGCTTAAGTAAGCGCGTCTGCGTCGTAATATCACGCTGTAGATCTTAAGTTTTCTCGTACAAACTGGGCGGACTTGAAATCTAGTCAACTCCTCATAGTGGGATTTAAATTATATAGCATATTTTTATGCACTATTTCTTTCTTCGGGTTGTGAAGCCTTGGGGAGCTAACCATGGAAACGTCGGGAAAGGCTGCAAAAAAATACGAAAACGAAAGAGAATAAAGCTGGAATGTTTGATATGCCACCATGAGTTTGATGATGACTACAGCAGCACACACAATAAGACCTTTCATTCAGCCCTTATCAGTCAACACAAAGCGATCCCTTACAAAGTTGTTAATGCTCCTAAGAATCCATTTGAAGCGGCGAAGAAAGCCTATCAGAAATCGGAGGAATCCCACATGTTAATAACCAGCCCATCATCTTCGATCAAGGCAGTTGCTATGGAAGATTCTGTCGAAGCCAATGATGGTAGTCAAGAAGTCAGTGAAAGGTACGAGACCAGTTCACCAACAGTCACCTGTACGATAGATTCAGAGGTGACAGAGCAACCCAAAAGTGACATGCAAGTTCAATTTATTAAAACGACAGCAAGTAATGCAGTTTTGAACACAAATACAGCAGAAAATCTTTGACGCGGAAGTATATCTGGGACCGCAGCTGCTTCAAATTTAGAATGTGAGTTTGGCAACGAATTGATAGAGGAGAATGCAACAGATGAATCACCTAACTGGTTGACATGTGCGGGAGAATTATCATTTCTTGTAGAAAATTTGAAATTGGCATCCAATTTACTTGAAGAAGTAAAGGGAGATAACTGTCCGTTGATAGAAGCTTTCTTAACCAGTGCAGAGGAGATCACCCGAAATATATCACAAACTGCAAATAAAGTGGACAAAACATGTACCGTGTTGTTGAGATAAATAAATGAAAAGAAGAAAGAAATCAGGGAAGAACGTGCATCCGTACCTTCTCACGATCCAAGTGACAAAAAAAAGATTACAACAACCAGCGGTAGAAAGTATATTATGAAACTTGGACCCCATCAGCCTAAATTACCAATTTTTCCACGAAACGTAGATATTCCTGCCAAAAAGCAATGCCGGTTCTCCTCACAATGGTACACTGTTTATCCTCATCTTGAGTACAGCGTATCACAAGATGCTACATTCTGTTTTGTGTGCTCTCTTTTTCCTTCTGGACCTGGCAGAGAAATGGCAGACAATGCGTGGTCTTCAGTTGGCGTTCGAAGTTTGCACAAGATGACCAGTTGTGGGTCAAACAGCAAAAGAAAAACTGGTAAACTTGCTAAACACTTTAGTTCGAAAGCTCACAAATCAGCACTAGCAGATTTTTATGCCTTCAGTCACGATTCGTCAAATGTAGATATGCTACTCAACAAAGAAAAGCGTGTGAATGCCATTCAAGAGAAGGAGGACCATCTGGTAAATGAAGGGGCAGCGTGTATTTTGCTGGACGTTGCTAGAACACTTGCTCGCCAGGGTTTAGCTTTCCGAGGATCATCCACTCATGAACATGGTGAAAGTGATGGCAACTTCCACCAGATTGTTCATCTTGTGTCAAGGCATTGCCCAAGTCTCAAGAAATGGCTGAGTGAGGCTCGATTGCGGCCGTATCACGTTACGTACATGAGTGCAGAATCGCAAAATGAAATGATTGCAATTTTAGGGAGCTGTGTGCGATCTAAAGTTCAACAAGAAGTAAAAGACTCCAAAATGTTTTCTGTTATGGCTGATACGACTCCGGACACATCCAAGAAAGATCGACTCGCAGTTGCAGTGAGGTATGTAAAGGAGGATAGTTCTACATTTGTCGTTAAAGAACGTCTGCTGGAGATTAGAGAAACCACTGAGAAAACTGGTATTGGACAAGCAAATCACATCCTTGAGTCACTGGATGGCAATGGCTTGGCAACTTCCAACTTGGTTTTCCGGTCGTATGATTATGCCTCTAATATGTCTGGTCTTCGCCATGGAGCACAAGCTGAGATAGAAAGGAAATTACAGAGAAAGGTTCCATACATCGCATGTCAAGCTCATAGAACTAACACTGTAGTAGAACACGCTTGTGAAAGCAGCCCAGTGATACAAGAACTTTTTAACGTCTTGCAAGAGCTCTACGTCTTTTTTCCGGCAGTACAAAACGTCACGCCATGTTGTCTGACCACCTTGCGCCCATAGAAAACAGTCTTCAACTCAGAAATCTTTCGAAAACAAGATGGACCGCTCGATCAGAGTCAGTCAGAGCTGTGTGGGCATCGTTAGAAGCTGTTTTGAGAGGTTTAGAAGAAGTAAGTAGCTCTACAGTGGAAACGAAAGTAAAAGCGACGGTGTCCGGCCTCGTGAAGAAAATAAAGTGCTTCGACTTTATAGCTAGTCTGATGTTCATGAAAAATATCATGTTGAAAACGAAGTTTCTCAGTGATGCACTTCAGCGAGAAGAACTGAACATCAGTGAAGCCCTGGAGATGACAAAAGCTACGATAGCCTCCTTGGAAAGAATTAACGAGGATGAGATGGCAATGACTTCCCAGATAACAGCAGCAACAGAATATTCGAAGAAGCTTGACATCGATGTTGAAGCAGATTTTGCAAAACATCACAGACCGCGTCGTCCGCCAAAGCGTTTGGACGAAAATGCTGAAACAACAGCCGTCCTTGATCTGTATCAGTTCTTTCGGAAAGAGTTCAAGTGCGTTCTGGATGTTTTGGTAACTTAGAGAGAAGATGCAGCCAACACTCGACATCATTGCACCATTGTCACGTATATTGAAGTGCCCATTGCACGAAGCATTACCGGCAGATATAAAGGCTGTAGCAGAAATGATGCCAGGCGATGTCGATAGCGAAGTCTTAGCAGCCGAGTTAGAAGTTTTCGCTAACATTTTGTCCAATAGCCAAGAGAGGACAAACTGACGAGTGGAGGCAGAGTTATCATATTCGCCCATGATCAGCGTACCATCCTACCCTTAACATGGAAATTATACAAGCTTATGTTGACAGCGCCTATTTCTGTTGCAAAAGACGAAAGAACATTTAGTCACCTTAAATTTGTGAAGGGTGTTTATCGATCAACAATGGCAGACAAGCGGTTGGATAACTTGATGATTTTAAACTGTGAAAAGGATTTAACAGATTCTTTGGACATGAAAGAAGTATCAAAAATTTGGACATCGAAACCAAGGCGCTAAGTTACTAGATAAAAAATGACTATGTAGTGTCAGACACAAATGCACGAAACAATGAAAACATTATCATAGAATATGCAGTTAGTTAAATAAATGTTGACCTTCCAACAGCTTAAACTGTAAACTATGAGCACCTAAGGGATGACGAGTTATTGCTTATTTTCAGTTCAACCCTAAACTCGGAATTATTTCTTTAAAATAACATCGAAGACAAATACCAAACTTACTGCGAAAAATGTAATTGCTACAAAGGTAATTCCCTGACTACCACGGCCTAAATAAGCCATAACCGATCACCACATGCGCACTCATAGTTTACGCTTTTGGAAAGATAACCTTAATTGAATTAGCTGTATACATTGAAGTTATCACGAGGACTTATCATATTTGCAAATTAAACTGGCTGCCTGGCTAACTAAATATACTTATACTAATACAAATGTTTTTAAATGTTTGAGGATATTACCATATACAGGTTATTTTCTGTCTTGAATTTCGTTGTATTTACCCGAAAATATTGTTGTAAACATGCTATCCAGTAACGTGTATAGAAAGAATGAATTTTAACCGTGTGTGACTGTGCGACTGAGAGACATTTTCATTCAGGAAAAATATATAATGCCAGTTCACGTGGTTTTCATGTTTTAGGTTGTGCGAATCTCGTAACTCGGCAAAAAAGAGCTAAACACTCGGCAAAACGTTATGTTACACCTACCCAATTATAGAGCCCTAGCGACGCCCCTGGACAAATCTGCAAGCATATAGCTTTCGTTCGCCGCACACGGAAAGATTTTGGCACGCGAGGCAGAAATTATTAAACATGTTAGATATTTGGCGTACGTGGCACGAATGACCAAAGTCGTTCGTAAATCGCCCGCACACGAGAGCTATCTGCTTACGCCGTTGGGCACGCGTACCATTTGGCGAAGTAGATATCTCTAGTGTGCGCCGGCCTGTGAACGATCATTATTTGTGCTATGCATGAAACTAGATACGTCACTGCTTGCAAGACGTAACACTCTCGAAACCTTGTGTACCACTGACACTCATACAAGAACAATTTTAACATGCAGGTCGAAATATTGTTCTTGCTGCGGAGCGAGCGAAGCGAGCGAGCGTAGCAGCAGCCTAATTTGTTCAGTTAGCAGTCAAAAATTAAATTTTTAGCGTCGCTTTGGATTCTGGTCGTGCGCGTTTTGTATGCGCACCCGTCGTGCGCGTTTTGATGCGCAGTTAACAAGATTTCCTCACCGCACTACAAGTGTTCTTTCGTTCATATAAACACTACGCTTCCTCGCGAACTCGTTTCAGGGTAGCTGCGCAAGGCATTGCAGCGAATTATTGCCACCGCGCTGAATAAATCGGATGCTTGGAGGTAAAAACATATATTCATCATGTTTGTTTACGTTCTTTCAGATGATCTTAATTTAGCATACGTCGCAGACGCGCTTACGCACCCCATCAATTCATGAATTTACTGTCTATATATATTCGTCCTTGTGTTGTGCTACTTGTCTCGACTTTTCATTAGAGTGACTGGGAAACGAAAAGTCTGTGTCAGTAATCTGCGCTTTAGGATATTTTAAAACGTCAAATTGTTATTGGTGAATTTAGCGGCGCTGCATGCAATATGAGAAAACTGTAGCGTGCACCCCGTCGACATTAGTATAAACGTCACTCATCACATTTTCATGTAATTGCGGCTAAGTTCACTTGTGGTTGCGATCATATTACCTTTGCAATTTATGTACGTTAATCGCGTCAAATTATAATAAAACTATACAAGACTTACATAGTCCCTGCTTTGGTAAAAGAGAATATGTTATAATTTTACAGTTTATGTAACAGGTCGCGAGATTAAAAGACAAAACAATAGAAACTCCGAAAAATGTAAACATATTGATGTTATAGCCTATTTGCTTCTGTTTGCTTTTGATGCCCGCAGCAATCTCCACTTACCCGCTACCCGCTCCAATTAGATACTCCCCAGGGTCTTCACCTCCGCTACCCGCGCTACGGCGAAGACCCTGACACAGGCTGGTCACGTAGCACCCAAATTTTGGGTGCTTGACATTCGTACTTAGCAGGGGTAGGTAAAAACGCGTTATCACAAATTATTGTCAAACAACAAGGGAGACCGACGAAGCGGGAAGTCATCTGACTCTAAAACCGTATCTTTGCTTGCTTTTGTGTTTGCATCACGCTGTTGTATCTTAAAACCTGTAAATCCGAAAAGTGTAGTCGGCTTGTCTGTACAACATTTACTTTGATTTATGACCGTATTATATCCCAAATTCCCCACAATTTCGAACTGTACAAAAAGTTATTAGTGAAATATTGTTTTGTTTTGTTAACCATGAATATCGTCTCAAGCTATATTATCATGCACCAATATTTGCTTGTAAAATGTTCGGATCAGATAAATTAATGATACGCCTTTTAATTTTAGATTTTAAGAATTAACAGTTTTAAGATTACAACAACGTGATGCAAACACAAAAGAAAGCAAAGATACGGTTTTAGAGTCAGATGACTTCCCGCTTCGTCGGTCTCCCTTGTTGTTTGACAATAATTTGTGATAACACGTTTTTACCTACCCCTGCTAAGTACGAATGTCAAGCACCCAAAATTTGGGTGCCACGTGACCAGCCTGTGTGGACAATGATTAAATAGACTAAATTTTGAAACGTTGTCAAATAAACTAAGGTCGTTTGGTGTTGAACTACTTCCACTTTATCCCTGAACTGATCCACTTCAACCCTGGCCAAACACCAGGTACTGCTTTGCAAGCAATTGTGAAATTTTCCCTGTCTCTTAGGCGTCGTTCCTCCGATAAATTCAATCACTGCAAGTGTCTTGGATGAAAACAAAACTGACGTGCGATTGAAATGTTCATGGGAGTACGACGGAAATGCTTCCTTTGTAGAGTTTCACGTCCGTTGGATTGGCGACGAAATGGACCCGAATCGACGAATTGAGCAAATTTTCAATGGAACTGATGAAAAAGTATTTTTATATGAACATGAATATGCAGGAAAAGGCGATGCTGATCGTCCCGATGCGCACGAATATGCCTTCAACAAAGAGGTCTGTTGTATTTTACGTTATTGCGGAAAACACAGCTGAAACGTTAAGTGCTATTTCATACAAGACAACAACGGGTTATAATAGTTTGACATTTTTTATATTTCCATTGCAGGTTTAATAGCAAGGCTAAAATGATTAAGTTACTTTCTTCTGTTTTCCTTGTTGAAAATTGCTTATTCCCATGCGCTAAACCTGCTATCCGTTTTGCATGGATGATATAATTCATACAGGATGTCCTTCAAAACCACAAACCTGTGTACAATCCATTCGATTCAAGTATAATACACTAAATTGATGAAGTTGTTCTTCTTCTTGTTCTACTTCTCTAAGGATCAATTTGGAAAATACTTTAAAAAATTTAAATAGATGAAATATTACCGAAATTAGTAGAGTGTCTTTTCTGGTAGTAAAAGTAAACCAGAAGAACAGTCACGTTATTTGACGTTACAGTATAGGAATGTAGCGGGGCGTGGTCATGTTTCGAATCTGAATGGCTTCCATTTCAACGGCAAACGTCGTGTAAACAAACATGTTAAAATATATTTGCTCTTTGCGCTTGGAATAGCTGTAAAGGATCGTAATTCGTTGTCAAAGACATTTACTAGACAACGGCAGATAGATTTTCATGCTTTTGTTTACGTTGTGGTCGAGACATTTGCGTTGAAATGGAAGCCATTCAGATGCAAAACACGAACATACCACATACATTCGTTTACTGTAACGTTACATAACTTGAACGTTTTTCCGCTTTGCTAACTACCTTTTTTACTTCCGGAAAAGACACTTCTGGTAATATAGACTCGAAATATGTGATTATTTACATAAGTATAATTATGGCTAAAGCCAAAAACTGATTCATTAAAAAACGCGATGGTAATAAAATTTACAAATAATCTTACGAAACGCATCCTGAGGTATCAAGCAGTTATATAGTATATAGAGTTACATATACCAAATGGTTTTTGTTGTGTTCGGGACTGTGAAACGCAAAAACCTATCGTTAGACTATTAATTATGTTTGTTGCCCTTAAGGTGTTCTGTGAGATTCGAGCAAGATATACTGGTGGTGATTGGTCAAAATGGATAAGAAGTCGGAAACTATACACAGGAATAACCGTTAGTAAACGAGAAAATTACGAGTAAAATATAGAAATGAATATATATATATATATATATATATATATATATATATATATATATATATATATATATATATATATATATATATATATATATATATACATATATATATATATACATATACATATACATATACATATACATATACATATACATATACATATACATATACATATACATATACATATACATATACATATACATATACATATACATATACATATACATATACATATACATATACATATACATATACATATACATATACATATACATATACATATACATATACATATACATATACATACACAGTAGGTGCCAAAAGTATGAGTCCAGTTGACACTGAATTGTTATTCCTCATTTTATATAGCTAACATTACTGCTCTGCATCACAACACAAGTATTTTTTTAAATCAAGTAATTTAAACAAGTAACTACATAATTTTAGTACTTGATGTCTGAAATCGTTCCCTTTGAAATATCTTGTTCTGTTGATTTCACAATAGATTTAGTATTGTCAGTGTGAAATATCACTCTAACAAGGAGCAATTACATCCCATGGCTTGTCTTGGCTCCTAGTTACCCACTTGATTTTTTCTTTAAAATGTTGTTAATAGTTTGGAATTTGATAAATTTTAGGAGATTGATGGGCAAATACTGCATGAGCCCTAAATTACCTTGGTTTTCGTATCTTCTTTAAACACATAAATCAGAAAAGTGTAAATCATTTTCTACATAAGCTTTTCTTAAACGATAAAGTAGTACACCTTGTAGAATCTGATGGTATTTATATTTTCTGAGAAATTCAATACTTTTTGTCATACAAATATCCCCAACTTTATTGAAAACCGTAATAAAAATGATAACTCTGTATCAGGGTCAATTGGACCCTTATCCACGATCTCTTAGGACGTCTCCGTCTAACATTTTGTACTTGTTTCCAAAACAATCGATTATATATGATTATTTTTAGGACGCAATAATTGACTATGACTCAACCTTTCAGATCACTCCAGGTATAACCATTTGTCCTGTAACTTGATAAAAATCTTTAGATATCATTTATGTTCATGTATGTATAGGACCAAATTAACTATTGTTGCCAATAAATGTGGTAAAAAATCAAAAGCAAAAATGCTGGAAGCAATCGTAAAACATAATGTACATGCTTGAGTATAACTAATGTAGATAGTTTGAGGACACGAAATGAGCATGTTTGAGACTTAAAAATTTCGGATATAATCTTATCTCTGTTTCTTCACAAAAATTAGACTGGACTCATACTTTTGGCACCTACTGTATATATGTATATGTATATGTACATGTATATGTATATGTATATGTATATGTATATGTATATGTATATGTATATGTATATGTATATGTATATGTATATGTATATGTATATGTATATGTATATGTATATGTATATGTATATGTATGTTATAATTTATTTCTTTCTACGCAAGGTAGGAGATCTTTACAATGTTTTTCTACAGTCTCTATAGCTCATCGTTCTTCTTGCGTCTTTTCTTGTCCTGTGTAGTCTTGTGTTCTGTCTTGAGTATTGTTGATGACTCTTTTAGTGTCTCTGCAACTGCTTACTGTCGACTACTTGCTAGGTCCCCACTTTTATAGTCACGGATAGCTACGCTTGCCATACACGTGGACAGTTGAGTGGGCTGATTCTGACTAACCAATCAGCTTTCGACAGTCGTGTATTGTAGTCTTGATTCCAGCTCTCTACGCTTGTTTGTGTAGGGCGTTTTCACAACTCTCGAGTCAAACTTACACTCGCTATTTTTTTCTATTTATATTGCTTAAACTTAAATTCTACTTAATCATCTTTCAGGAAAAGTCGTAAACTTTACGCACATACATTTTACTTTACGAACTACGACCTTTTTAAACTAAATTTTACAAAATACCTTTTTGATGACGCAACATTTAAATTACCTGACCGCGTGAAATATTTTTATCAATGATTGACAGCAAAGCCTCAAGAATATACACGTGTAAGTACAAAGTTCATGCATTACTACTTTTCTTTTGAAATGCTACAAGATAATCCATAAATACTCAAATATTTAACAAACAACTTTGATTGCTGAGGCAAAAGATAATTTTGGCGCCTTCGGGTATACATAACTTGACAGATGACTGACAACATATTTATTCATCTGCTCTATTCCCACATGCATTTATCTTTTCCTCGGAAACGTGTGTATTGTTTTCTTCACTTTGTCAACTTTTTTATCTATTTTTTCTTCACTCTGTTTGTTTTTCATTTGTTTCCCTTCACAACCTAATTTGTGTATGCACTTTTGTGTGTGTAATGTTCATTCCTTTTGAATACTTATTATAGTTTAAAGTGCCTATCACCCAATTTTTTTTATTTGATTAATGAAAAGTACAGCCTTCAAATAGTAGAGTTGTCTAAACATATATTTGTTTAGTGCTGTCTTTCTTATTTATTTTGCGCCTTGAAAGTGCAAAATCGCACATATTTTGTCAAAAATTCCATATTGGCCGTGAGAATGACTTTCCAGAAGATTGGGTCGAGTGACGTAGCAGGAGTAACTCGCACTTGTAACAATTTGTAAATTCTATATAAATTTATACGGCAATTTTCCGTTGTTGAAATTTTCTTGGCTTTTTCAAGAGAAAATGTGCAATAGTTGTGTAGCAGTTGGTTGTTCAAATGTCTTTAATCCTCCCAAGAATGTTAGCGTTCATAAATATAATGATTCAGAAAAGAAAAGAGGTAGACTTTGGCGTTTAGTGCGTAGAAGACAAGCCAAACGTGGAAACGGTCTCCCACTGATACATCGCCTTTTCCGGCTTTCGTTAGTCTTTCAGTGTAGGAAAGAATGCTGTTCCTATGATATACACACTTACACAGCCAGAAACCGAACCTAGCAATGTTAACAATGATAACAGTGATATTCACGCTCAACATTGCGCTTATATAGACAGCATTGCGCTTTAGTTGAAATATGTACATTATATTATGTTTCATGATTTGTTTGGACTTCAGACTGCTTCAATTGTCATATTTTTGCCTGAAAAATATGCGTACTTGTTTGAATACTCTTTTTTGCTGCAACAGTCTCAGTGTGTTTTGAAGCGAAAGGGGCGCGAGATGGTAATCTGATACTATGTTTATATATTTATATATATGAACTAAATTGTCCTAAAAACTGCTTGAAAATACTAGTATATATTCATGCAATAGCAAGAGCGTATATAGTTTCCGTTATAGGATCACTTTGTGTTAGATATATGATAACTATAAAAATCACAAAAATCGCGTGTATCGAGTTATCTGAAATGGAATCGTAGCATGTGAGAATAGCATGATGTAGTTTGTGTTGTGTGGCATTTTGCAATTGAGTATTCATTCTTTCTCCGCTTGTCAGTGCATTTCTTGTTCCATTACCCATACTTTGTCCGCTATAAGTTCGCGAGAGAGCATGGTTCAACATGGGCAGTTTCAATATCGCATTTGTTTTCATTCCTATCATCTGCGCCATTCTCACTATAATCTCGGACTGGACAGCAAGATAACTGCTTAGACAGAAACTGAGCATTGATCGTAAACACAAAGACTTCAAAAACATATTTAGGTAGTCATAAAATGCAACAAATAACGCAAAAACATGATTAAAATGTGTTCACCTCCACTATAAATATACTGTATTTAACATAAGTATATCACGCAACTTACTCCTGCTACGTCACAGGTACCAGGCCACGACGTGCTCGGTCAAATAATATAAAAGCACAGTTTTGTGCGAAAAAAGTAGGATGAAACGGTTTTTTCAAAAAAAGATATATTGACTATTTATTCAGGGGACTATATATCCTTCATTAATAAAATAAAAAAAATTGGGTGATAGGCACTTTAATATTGTTCCGTAACATGTATATGTATATGTATATGTATATGTATATGTATATGTATATGTATATGTATATGTATATGTATATGTATATGTATATGTATATGTATATGTATATGTATATGTATATGTATATGTATATGTATATGTATACAGCCATTTCAATTAAGGTTGATGCGACAATAGGCAATGGTACAATCTAAGCGCCAGATGCGTGATGGGTGTATGCAAATAAACTTCTCCAATTAGCACAATACTACAACAAGGTCAATTGATTACTCTTGTGGGATATGTAACAGGAGTGTAAATTGTTTTGTCAATTAACTAGAAGATATATCAGATTTTATTTGTCATGACAATAGGCGCTGCTAAAGCATAACACCACAAACGTGTGGACTGCTTTGTGAAGTCTGTATTGTTTTAACTCAACGCATTTTAGAACAATCAGATCGCTCTATTATGACTAATTTGAATTTCAAAGACTAGCGTGTTTTTGGGACACACTGTACAACGTTAGTAAAAATAATTGTGTTCACATTGTTCAGTGGAGATTAGAAATTCTTTTAACCGATTAGGGTTTCAATGAGGCGTACAATCATTTTGAAGTTTTAAATGTAGTATTTACAAAACCAGAAAAATAAATAATAGAAAATAATTTAAATATTGACGAATCTCACGACAATTTCTTGCAGGTATTAGTATTCATTAATCAATATTTAAGGTGCATTTCATATTTATTATGACTTCGTGCGGGGCGTATTGTTCTCGATCGCTTAACAACAACTGTCAATCGAGTAACTGACCACACAAAAAATGCATATATTATTCACTATACCCATCACGCATTTAGCGCTTAGATTATACTATTGCCTATTGACGCATCAACCTTAATTGAAATAGCTGTATGTATATGTATATGTGTATGTGTATGTATATGTATATGTATATGTATATGTATATGTATATGTATATGTATATGTATATGTATATGTATATGTATATGTATATGTATATGTATATGTATATGTATATGTATATGTATATGTATATGTATATGTATATGTATATGTATATGTATATATATATATATATATATATATATATATATATATATATATATATATATATATATATATATATATATATATATATACATATATATATATATGTATATATATAATAACAATAATAATAACTTTTGAAAGTATTCAAGATTGAAGAGTGCTCGATATTAGTTTTAATAGAGCAATTCAAATAGTTTATTTAAAACAATTAGTTACAAATTTCGCTACACAGTGTTTCACGCCAGAAGGCGATCATCAGGCGAATGAATACTCGTATACTATATCGTTAGACGGTTTGTGTGATGACGCTCGTCATATCGCTTGCGCTAACAATTTAAATTTGAATTATGTATTTCCACGAGCGTGCGCGCGCTTGAAGTTCTGTGCGTTGAACTTTTTTCTATGGCGGCACTTCGTGAAAAGCTCTGATCTCTTGTTCAACGTTTTGTCCTTATTCGATTTCAGGATAAAAATCTTTTCTTCTAAACATAGGTCGCATGATCTTCCGCCGGCAGTGTATGCAGGGACAGGACAATTTTGAATCTAACCCCAAATGCCGTACTGATCAACCCATCAAAAAGCGAACTCGGCAAAGTAAGCAAGGTCATTTTAGACGACATCAACAATCGCCTCAGAGAAAAACTCAAAGTCAACCAATGGAAAAACTCAAGCTCTGTAATCAGCTGGTTCAACTCCATCAAAGATAAACCAAGCCATACATTCTTGTCGTTTGACATTGTCGAATTCTATCCGTCTATCACCGAAAAGCTCCTTGATAATGTCATTAAATGGGCGAAAACATTGACCAACATCCCCGACGACTATATAACCATCATCAAGCATGCACGTAAATCGCTACTATTCTACCAAGATAAAACCTGGGTAAAAAAGAGCCATGAATCCCTGTTCGATGTAACTATGGGGAGTTACGACGGTGCAGAGGTATGTGAACTTGTTGGTTTGTTCTTATTAAGCATCTTGACTGAGAGATTTGAAAAAGATAGCGTCGGGCTGTACAGAGACGATGGCTTGCTAATCCTTAAAGGAACAGGGGGACGCCAAGCTGACAAAGCTAGAAAGGACTTACACCGTATATTCAATGAGCTGGAACTGAAAGTAACTGCTGAAATTAATAATCACCTGGTGAACTTTCTTGATGTTACCTTCAACCTTAAGGAAGAGAATTACCATCCCTATCGTAAACCGAACAACAACCCTCTCTACATTGACTCTCGATCAAATCACCCACCAAATATAATCAAGCAACTGCCCAAATCAATCAATAGTCGCTTATCCACATTATCCTCCGATGAGAAATCGTTTAAGACAAGTGCTCCTCTATATGAACAAGCACTCTTACGCAGTAACTACAACACCAAGCTGATATACTCCGCAGAAAAGCCAGAAAGTAGCACCGAAAAGACGAACCAGAAACGACGAAGAAATGTTATCTGGTTTAACCCTCCCTACAGCAAAAACGTCAGAACTAATGTTGCTCATAAGTTTCTAGCACTAATCGATAAGCATTTCCCAAAAACATCCATTCTTCACAAGATTTTTAACAGGAACTCTGTCAAGGTTAGCTACTCCTGTATGCCCAATGCGAAAAGTACCATCTCCAACCACAACCGCCGCGTATTAAATAATAATGTGACCACTATCAACGAGAAAACCTGCAACTGTCGAGCTAAGAGTGGATGTCCCCTTGATGGAAGATGCCTGACTGCTAGCGTTGTTTACAAAGCAGAAATTACACCTACAGACACTCAAGAATCGAAGGTTTACATCGGTATCACGGCAGGCCCATTTAAAGAACGGTATAACAACCACAAAAAATCGTTGACGAACGCAAAGTACGCGAAAGAAACAGAGCTGTCGAAGTACGCCTGGAACTTGAGAGAGAACGGTAGATCATTTAGCATTAAATGGTCTATTATCAAACGTGTCCCTGCATACACTGCCGGCGGAAGATCATGCGACCTATGTTTAGAAGAAAAGATTTTTATCCTGAAATCGAATAAGGACAAAACGTTGAACAAGAGATCAGAGCTTTTCACGAAGTGCCGCTATAGAAAAAAGTTCAACGCACAGAACTTCAAGCGCGCGCACGCTCGTGCAAATACATAATTCAAATTTAAATTGTTAGCGCAAGCGATATGACGAGCGTCATCACACAAACCGTCTAACGATATAGTATACGAGTATTCATTCGCCTGATGATCGCCTTCTGGCGTGAAACACTGTGTAGCGAAATTTGTAACTAATTGTTTTAAATAAACTATATATATATATATATATATTTATATATTTATATATTTATATATTTATATATTTATATATTTATTATAATCTTAAAATATTACAATTGTCACTACTTTAAGTTTCATGCAACCATGCAATCATCAGGCGACTGTTCCGATTAATAAATATTTGCTCTACAAAATCTTTGTGTTGAGCACTCTGATATCTACTACAAACAAAAAAATCAAAATTATTACTATATGTGTATATATATATATATATATATATATATATATATATATATATATATATATATATATATATATATATATATATATATATATATATATATATATATATATATATATATATATATATATATATGTGCGTGCGTGCGTGCGTGCGTGCGTGCGTGCGTGCGTGCGTGCGTGCGTGCGTGTGTGTATATATATATATATATATATATATATATATAAACGGATTTTCATATTTTTGACTAGGGTGGTGCCAGAAATTTCAGGGGGTGAGCAGGTGTTTTGTTTTTTTTTCTGTAGATTTCCCAGTCTCCCTCTTGTGACTCCACCTCTAGATTCTAGTATAAACACTTCACCCGGGTTTGGTGAGATGCTTTGTTTAAACTTCTCAGGAAAAATTTAAAAAATCACGAATTCTAGCTTCCACATGGGTTTGGCATTTCCGGTTGTCTGTTTAATTAAAGTAAAATTAATCTGTATTCGGCAAAAGTGTAAAGTTGCCATTGTATTAAATATTAATTAATGTACTCTTTGAATGCGGGTGTATTTATGATGCCACCTGGATACAACTTGAACAGTTGATCATAAACTACTGGGAACTACAATACTATACATGTACATAGTTCAGAAATCAGAAGAGTTGATATCTATATTGCATAATCAGTCTGATTATAGTCACAGCCAAGTAAAATAGTATATTGTATTTATTACTTTATTAGTGTATTTAGTACTTTGAGAGTTTAGAAAGTGAAGAGTTTAAAATTTAAACGTTAATGCGCCTGTTGGATTTGGACCACAAGTCTGTCAGATTGTCAATGTCCAGTTCCTTGACCAAGTCATTATTTAAGGTAATACAAAGCAGGTCTGCGAGCCTGGAAGCCATGATTCTTGATCTGATCTTGTTGCAGACTCTATTCATTGCTGAAAAAGCTCTCTCAACTGAGGCTGTGGAAGTTGCCATGGTGTTCTTTAGCGCTATCAGTCTCATAAGGTTTTGGCATCGACGCTCAGAAATAGGAAGCCCTAGCTGGAAATCGTTCTTCGCTCTTACCAGCTCCAACTTGAGAACTGACTGGTTAATTTCTAGGCAGTGAAAATGATCAACAAGATACCTGAGAGTTCCCTCGTCTAGATAACATTCCTTAGAGGCGTCCAGGGCTTCAAAGCTCTTCATCACTTCAAAATTCTTTGCATCAAACCGGATGTTGAACTCTTCATCGATCTTTTCTTTCATGTACGAGTTCATCTTGCTGATAGTACTCTCAAGGTTTCTATTTGAGTCTGATTGCTGTTCCGTTGTCGACCTCGTTGCAACAATAGCAAAGGAATCTAAGTTGACATCCATAGGTACACCAGTTGATTCAAAGAACTTTTCTGTATCTTTCAGAAGCTGGTCATCAGTGAGTGCATCCAAGGAAGCACGAGTTCTCGTCAGCTCATACTGGACGTCGGTCCAATTAATAGATTCGCTTTGAAATTCTTTCGAAAGGAAGAAAAGCTTAGCCATATACGCCCTCAGTATGATCAGGCCTATGACAAATTTTGTTGTGATAAATTTGTGGTAAAAACCTGCTGCTTGTTCGACATGCCTTGGATCATGGACATGGACTATATCGGTTGCAGATCGTCGATTCTGTGCTACTCTTGCAAGGGTTTCTAAAAAAACCCCAGGTTTGTCTACCAGAAGGTCCACTGCCTCAAACTTGCACCCCCAGCGAATTTCTATTTGTTGATGCAGATATTTGATCTGGCTTGTAGGGTACAATTCTTGATACACGGTCTCGTAAAGTGATCTGACTTTGGGGATGTTAAAGAACGAGTATAGCGAGTTAATCATTGTCATTACGTCTAGAGCCAATGGAGATCTTTTAATGATGTCATTTACAACAAGATTCAGGCGATGTGCAGTGCAATGGATGTAAACCAGCCATTGAAAATGTTCTGAGCGTAAAAGCTCGGCAACCCCAGCATATTTTCACGACATCACACTTGCACCATCAGCCCCAAGTGAAATTACAGCTGCTCCAGAACTTTCAGTTATCAATCAATGACTTCTTTAGCGAGGGTCATAATAGATCGTGCACCAAAATCTCCTAGCGGTCTCAGGTCATAGAAGCGTTCAACAACCTTTCCAACATAGTAGCGTACAGCTATTGCAAGCTCCTCGCGCTTTGCAGTATCCTTGCTCTCATCAATCAAAACTGAAAAAAGCCCATTTCCACTATTCTTAATCTGGTTGCAGATCGCCGATCTAACACCATCAGCGATGATTTTAATGATTTCGTTTATACTAGTCTTACTAGTATAGTCCATAGCCGTGCGACTACTCATGAACTTTTGGTGGAGCTCCCGAAACGTAGGGTTGGTTTCGAGTTGTAGTTTGATAAAGCTGATCCATTCCCCAGGATTCTTAGATTCGCCAGTTTCATCATCACCTCTCATTGGAACCTCATTGGTTGTAAACCAGATGACGTACTTAAATAAACTGCTGAGATATTCCCGGTTTCGTCTGGCTGCCTCATTGCGGTCAGGGTTTATTCGGCTTCTAATGTCTTTCTGTTTACCTGCCTCTATTTTCCTTAAATCCGACCATTTAGCGTAACAATTCTTGTGCATTTCAGAATGTTCATGTTTGTACAGACCTTTATTTGCATCAAGAGCGTTCGCCCAGTTCTTGTAACCTGTCTCAACAAACGTCAAAGGATTCAAAGCACTTGCAGAGGTATTTTGAGAAAATTTTCGACAAGGGTAACAAAATGCCGCATCTTCCGCAACACTATACTCTAACCAGTCGAACCGGTTGTACCATGATGCCTGAAAAGATTTTGTTTTCTTTGATTTGGGGTCTCGCGCAGGAAACCTGTGTAGCCGTGGCTGTCTTGGACCGCAATCATGAGTTTCTGAAGCGATTTGTTGAGCTAAACCTGCATTATTATTCGCTACTTCTGCACCTTCACTGTCATTAAGAAGATGTGCCTAATGTGGTGCCGCCGGTGGTGTTGATGTGTAGCCTACAGGTTCAGCAAACTCTGACTCTGAAGCTTCTATTTCTGGCATATGTGAATCTCCAGATTTGAGGTCGGGTAAATTTTGTTCAAACTGAGCAGCACCACCGATTGTAAATTCAGCACACTCTTGTGATCCCCTAGCACTCTCTTCAGTCTCTTGACATTTCTCTGGATCTTTTCTCGTTTTTTTAACCAGGAAAGCTTCCATTGATGGCTGCTTTTTCCGATTGTTATCGGCCATTTTTAATTAAAATTTTTATTCCACATGTACTAAAGAAGACCAGTAAAATGTCTCTTGGTTTTAAGCTATTTTGTAATACAACTACTTATGTCGACCTATTTTTAATTAATATTTACACTTTTATTCTAAGCATCTGATTGGCTGCTAATTTCAGGAAGCCAGTAAACTGCACGTTTCTGTCGACAAATATAATAAAGTCACAAACAAAAATAGTCAAAATAGAAAAAGTTAAAATTTTGTTGTCGCAAGTAAAAAATAGTTTGCATGGATTAGTGTTGAAATTGTTTTTTACAAATCACGCCGGTCGATTCTCAAATACTTAGTTTCAGCATCATCATCGATAGAAGCTCTCAAAACATCGGAAAATGAGCTTTTTTCATCGGCTATTAACTTGACGTTGACGTTTTTAGTCGTTCAGAACATCGGTTTGAAATAACGTTTACACGCTTATAGCCGCTAACAGCCGCCTGTATTTTTTCACGTAAAAACCGCAAAGCAAATTTATATACAAATAAAAATATTTATATTATATAAATATAAATATTATATTATGCTCTGGATTTCCACTTTGCCAACGGTATTTCCAACATTTTATGTATTATATATATATATATATATATATATATATATATATATATATATATATATATATATATATATATATATATATATATATATATATATATATATATATATATATATATATATGTATGTAGCCAAATAGAATCTTTACTAATTAGCGGTATTATAACAGAACATTAGATGCAAAGAGATTTGATAAATTTATAAACATTATAAACATAATTTCTTTTTACTTCTCTAGATGTTCCCTACAAGTATAAATTTGCACGAGTGTGGTGCGGATACCGTCAGAAAAGTGTTTATAACCTTAAGACCGTATCTTCCGATTCGAATGAAACCATATAAGCTTCGCATATCTGGAAATCTAGACAATGCGGTGGATAAAGTTTGCATACGGGGCGTTATATCTGACGATCTGTGTGAAATTAAACTAACGGATCAACATAGTTTTACGTCACCTCTTAGGATCATGGTGAAAACGAGTTGCTCGCAATTTGACACTGCAGTGGGTTACAGTTCAGTCGATGTAGACCTGAAAACACTTTACGGGGACAATAACCCATTCTGGCAACATTATCGCTTTCCAAAACTTAAGGTATTTTATAAACAGTGTCCGAGAGAGCCACGCACTTTCTGGGCTTTTTGCCATTCAAAGTACATTTTTGCCAATCACAAAACTATATATATATACACAACGAATATGTCAATGCACTACGAGGGATAGATATACCTTCTTTCTTGTAACACAACCTTCAAGTTAGGATATTTATCTACGAGAGAAGTTCCCCTTGATGGACATGTCCTCGGACTATAATTGAGTGCACCATTGTATTTATAGCTAAAGTAGTTACATACAATGTTTATTTTTGGCTTGTCATTTATTTCGCTAATTTTTTTTATTAGATATTCTTAACAAAAAGCACGAAGAAAGTTTGCATATCGGAGACAGATCCTCATTTTACTACATTTGATGGAAGGTATTTATAGATTGCAGGATATTACTCTTTTTGCCTTGCTCACTGGAATACCCTGTTCTGTCATATGCATAATTCCCTAAAAGGTAATTTGGAATCTATGTTTAACAGTCTGTTTATTGTTATAAGGTAGTTTTTATACTTATCTTATAGATATTACGACTTTTATGGAATTGGCACATATCTTTTATATTACAACAAGCATATTGGGACACGGGTATGTTATACCGGATGGCGCAAAAAATGTTCCCCCTAAGAAGCCATCTTACAATATTTCAATCACGTTTACTACACGCCTACCTTTAAGAGACAGTGTCAGGCTACTTTTTAACAAAAATGTTCTGTATTCAAAAAACTAAAGTGAAATTTATTCCAATTTATTTTACAACACTATATGGGTAACATTAGTCAGATTAAGCTTCAACATACAATTTTAGGCAATATTCTATCAAATTTTAAAAAACTTGAAAAGCTCTTTCCCAACAACTTTTTAAGATGTGAAATAACTACAACCCAACTCAATCCTCGATTAATCATGACCACCCGTACTCCTGTACAAACGTTTTGCATTTGTTATCGATTTATTTTGTGTTTACAGCCCAGCGGCAAATCGACGTCGAATCGACGTCGCGTTTGATGTCGATCTCAGGTCGAAAACGCAAATCGAATCGACGTTGGTTTATCGACGTCGAAGCAGGGTGTTAGCCAGGATTTCAAATCTGGCTGTCCAAAATATGTTTGTGGGTGTGGTCTCGCATTTTTGTGGGCGTGGTCAGACAAAAAAATGTGTTTTGGAATGTTGCCGCAATTTTTTGTTTTTACGGAGATGCACTTTAATTCAGTCATATATGTTTAGGCATACTGTGTTTTCAAAAGGATTAGAGATAAAAATATATATAAGTTATATGAACAGCATATGACTATAAATCGAGGTATTCAACAAATATTACAAGTTGTAATTGCTGTCTTAAAGAAAATAGTCCCTTTGGCCGTCCGTGACCGTCTACTTAAATCTAGCCGTCTAAATTTAGAAGTAAGCGTCCCTAGGACGGTCAGACGGCCGCCTGGCTAACACCCTGCGTCGAAGTGACATCATTAAATCAACGTCGAAACGGTCGAAAACACAAACCGAAATGCCGTTGAATTAGATCGACGTCGAAACTCACCGTTTATTATAGCACGAAAACTTGAATAAAACTGGGGTTGACATTTTTTATTTGTTATTCTTGATTAGGAAATGGTTAAATTAAGATACTTAAGGTGGTACACCACAAGTGAATAACTTTTTTTTAGAATAAGATATTTCATTTTTTTATTTACATAGAACTACTTCTGTCATAAAATAATAAGCAATGACATAGTTTCTACAGTCACCATTGCCATGGTTACCAAAATAATTACCCCCAATGGTGAAAAAACGGTGTCACGCCAAAAAGAATTACAAAAGAACAAAACATGATAAATATCTAAAAGTGGTACAAATAGATACTACAATGTCACGTCTATGCTGTGAACCAGGATCTTTGCAAAATATTTAGTTTTAGTTAGTTTTTTTGAAAGAGATTAATATCGCAAAGATTTTCCTGTCTTTTTCTATAGAAAAATGGCAATTATGTCAAAAGTATATCTCCAATAAAAAAAATCCTGGTTCATAGCATAGATAGTTATCTTAGAAAGCTTCACCAAAAATTTCAAGTCAATTGGTTGAACACATTTTGAGATATCATTTTTGGCGCACTGCTTATTACATTAAAATTTGAAATCGAGTAAATTTGTTCTAAAGTTTTACACATTAGGAATTTAATAAGAAAGTACCTGTAACTTCAATTTTTCGATTTGAACGCTTTGCAATACTTCATCTAAAGCCTTTTGAATGAGAGCGAAAGATACTACGACCAAAAAGAATTATGGGTAATTGTGAAATATTTTGGCGTGACCCACCATGGAGGATTGACTACCTCACGGGCGTTCTTAGTGGGTGACGTCAATATTTTTGGCATGCGGCTGTTCGTACAAATTCGTTATTTCTTCGTAAATAATCGTAGCGTGTTCGTATTGGGATTGCCAAACGGTGTCACAGTGATATGGGTACCCTCGTGTTTTGTGCATCCCATACTCATATCACTAGCAAAGTAGCAAATATGTCACAGTGGACTTAGACGTAAGCGTACTGTTTGCTATATTAAACTTCACTAGCAAAAGGTATTATATGTAAGACTATTCTCACTCACTGGGAGCACTACTAACACTAGAGCGCTACTTCAACACCTCTAACTTACGGATACGAAGCCAGTTTTCATATAATTTCAAACGCTTGTGGACAGATTTAACATCAGCCTCTCAGCACTACCGAGTCGTGTATAAATTCGTAAAATATTAGACGACTTACGTAGAGTTTATATCACACACTTCTTTGTGCAACAGAGATCGGGCTCCTCGGACTTTATGATGTCCTCACCCAACTGATTCTGGAAATCTAGGCAGTAAACACATTACAAGCTTCACGCTTCGAAAAGCTTGTTTTCCTAACCGCCATTTTGTCTCTAGTACCAAAAACAGAAACTAGTTACCAGGAATACACCACGCGGTCAGCTCAAAATTATTTCTAAAAGCCTTTAAAAACATATTAAAAGTTCCCTTTTCGATGCAAAACATTCATAGCATTATTTTTAGTTGCGTAATACTTTATAATAGAGAAAAAAATTTATGACTAAATTTCTAAATTTTTTGTAGAAAATACCCCCTTAAATATAATAAATAAAGCAATTTTTAATATTAAATATATAACTATATAACTATAAGAGTTTTTAGTTTTTTTAACGGCCTTCGCCACCTTTTCTATCAGGGGCATACTTCAGCAGCCGCGAGCAAGTTTGTATTATATCATTCTCCGTGCCTCTATGAGTCTTTAATGCCACTTCTAAAAATTAAAAGAAAAAGGACTTGTTTACCAACAGTTACATAATTACTGTTTACATAATTTATTTACTATTTTGTCTTTAAATCATGGTTGACTCCCTCATGTTGAAGTACTTGGAGTTCATCCAGGAAATCCTCTAAATACTCTTCCAAAGAGTCTGGCTTATGTTTGCCATAAAAAAGACCAATGAGGAAAACATCATGATTATTAAAACTTCCTAATATTGGCCAGAACTGGTCTGATGTTTGCTTACAAAATGCCTATGAGCAATTACAGTTTGTAAATATGCTATCCCAGCTACATTCATATTCACTTATGGGCACTTGTGGCCAAGATCAATAATCATGCAAAATTTATAACGGACTAGAATTTATAAGAACATGAAAAAATGTAGTAGGCAAATAATGTTTCCTGGTGTTCCAGTTGATTTGAATGGTTGAACCTGGTGGATTTGGACCCCCTGGTCCATACCCACTAGTAGATTTGAATGCCTTGGACCCCCTAAGCTTATATCAAATCTGGACCCCTTCAAAAGTTTAAAATATATAGTGTGAATACAATAATTATTTATGCTAGTGATTTAAATGGCTTTAACATTTTGCACTAATCCCACTTATATAGCTTATCAAGTTATTTCATGAGCTGTTTCATACTGGTGACACTGCATAAACCTTATAACATGGTATAAAATACACGACTTAAACTATGTCTTCACCATGCAGTCCACCATTGTATATTGATGTTTCCTGTGCTACTGAATTTTATGCATTGCACAGCCATAGGAGCTACCTTATCAACTATATAATATTCAACTAAGGAAAATGTGACAGGAAAGTGTTTTTTAAAATATATTATAATCTGGCATTGGCAATGCAGAAATTGTTAACATGTTCGTTATGAAGAATTCCAATTTCTCGTCAGAAGCATAATAAACTAACTGTTTTGTCAAATTTTAGTACAGTATTAGCAATAGCATATGCTATAACATAATCTCATGAAACTAACATGCACTGTGCTTGTGTTATTTAGTTAACAAGTAGTTAACAATGTTTGTCTTAACATAGTGTTACTGACAATATTTGTAATTCTTAGAGCAAAATTTGAAGAACCGATGCCTTCGCATCAATCCTGATGATGACTACAATTTAGTCGAAACGTCAATTCACTAAAACAATCAAAATGTTGTTAAAATACTGGGTGGCTCTCGTAACAATTACAGCATTCAAGTGTTCGGTAAAACAAATTGTTCGATAAAACATTTTGAACTGCTGTTTTTGTAAAATATGATTTACTGAAACAAACCATGCATGAACTGCTTGGATAAACAGTGCAATAGAAAACAAAAAGTCATGAGATTTAGTGCAAATAACCTTGGGATAATGAGGAATCTTTCATATTTCTTGCTCTGATTTTTAGTTTTTAATTTTCTGCCACCTTGTGTTGTTCTTACAAACAATCCAACAATGCTTTTAGGCCGTCGTCTAATAACCAAAAAGTGTTAGTTTCGTTGCACACCTCGCTAAACTAAAAAAATACGCGTTTCTATAGATTAAAATACGCTGAATTCAAATCCGAAAAGTTCTCACGGTTTACTCCGGCAGTTTTTTTGTAATTTGAGATCAAAATCGTAAAAATTTACGCGATTTCGCATACAATTTTTAAAAACACATCAGCCACAAGTCGCAATCGGACGACAGCCTTCTCCTAACGCCTAACATTGTCACAGATCAGGTATAGAACCAGATGTCTCCCTAAGCAAAATGTCCGCGATTTTGAGCCTTCGTCAGATTTGCTCGCGTCAGATTTGCTCGCGTCAGATTTGCTCGCGTCAGACTTGCTCGCGTCAGATTTGCTCGCGCCAGATTTGCTCGCGTCAGATTTGCTCGCGTCAGATTTGCTCGTGTCAGATTTGCTCGCGTCAATTTCTCGCGTCACAGATCTGGCGTGACAATTAATGCGCATGCTCGAACCTCTGGAATGCACATTTTTTATTAGAAAAAAGATAAGGAAATGCAGAATTTTGGCAGTTAAACGGCGATTTTAGGCGCAACTACCGATTGATCTTTATTTTCTTGACGAATTTTCCTGATAAATGATACGCTGCTTCTTTTTAGCAAGGAAGAATTCAACGAATACCATATTTAACGGCGAAATTGAGAAAAGACTTCACGAGTGAGAATTTCTGGCAATCTGATGATTTGAACTGAATTCCAGCTGGAATTTGGCACCTTATATGTGAGTTGTTGTTTTTGAACTACCTCATATTTATCAAATTAGCAATATATCTTTGTGTAGTGAATTCTTGTATGAAAGGGTTCTGTGTTCTTCTTAACTTAAACACTTATTTATGAAAATAGAGTGAATATAGCAACTTGAACAAACAGTGTCGTGAAGCAAGGATACTCAAAAATACAAATAGGCCCTTTTTAAATGAGTATTTACAAACTACTTCAGCAATATCTCAATAGCTAAATGCACTGTTGTTGATGTTGTGGTCAGGATTGTTATTGCTGTTGCTATTGTCAATAGCAACAACAATAACAATCCTGAACACAACATCTACAACAGTGCATTTAGCTATTGAGATATTGCTGAAGTAGTTTGTGAATACTCATTTAAATAGGGCCTATTTGTATTTTTGAGTACCCTTGCTTCATGACACTGTTTGTTCAAGTTGCTATATTCACTTTGTTTTCTGCGACATTCTTGATTCATAAATAAAGTGTTTAAGTTAAGAAGAACACAGAACCCTTTCATACAAGACTTCACTACACAAAGATATATTGCTAATTTGATAAATATGAGGTAGTTCAAAAACAACAACTCACATATAAGGTGCCAAATTCCAGCTGGAATTCAGTTCGAATCATCAGATTGCCAGAAATTCTCACTCCTGAAGTCTTTTCTCATTTTCGCCGTTAAATATGGTATTCGTTGAATTCTTTCTTGCTAAAAATAAGCAGCGTATCATTTATCAGTAAAATTCGTCAGGAAAATAAAGATCAATCGGTAGTTGCGCCTAAAATCGCCGTTTAACTGCCAAAATTCTGCATTTCCTTATCTTTTTTCTTCCTTATAAAAGCACAGTCACCCGGAATGCGTACAGTTCTAATATAGCGTTCAGTGGGACAGCATCCGTTACATAATAATGTATATATTAACACAAAGGTTGGCAAGTAAATACAAATTTGAACACTCGTACAAAATTTAAACCACAAAAAAATCTGCAAAAAGACTTCGATATTGTTTTAAAAACATACACATATTGAGAAGACATACCTGAAAAGCATATACGTTGTATTTTTGTGTCGATTCAACATTTTTTACCCGACGAAATTCGCGAAAAGTCATCAAATTTTTAGTTGATTTTCGCTAAAACTATGCGCGATGCCGGCTGCCTGCCTTACGTTACAGGAAAAAGCCCCCTGATTGGTCAGGTGAAAACTCAATTTTTTTACCGCGAAAGCAAAACCGGGGGGAGAAGTGTTAAAATTTTCAAAGAGCTACGCCAACGCTGCGGAGGGAAATTTGAAGTGAAAGCTTTTTTAGAAACAACAACTCAGTAACAACTGCAAACAACTGCGAAAAATTTTAAACTGAAGTGCAAAAGATGTGAAGAGGCGCAAAAGAAGAAGCATTGTATATTCATTGTATATTACGTAGCTCCCCGGTTTTGCTTTCGCGGTAAAAAATTGAGTTTTCACCTGGCCAATCAGGGGGCTTTTTCCTGTGACGTAAGGCAGGCAGCCGGCATCGCGCATAGTTTTAGCGAAAATCAACTAAAAATTTGATGACTTTTCGCGAATTTCGTCGGGTAAAAAATGTTGAATCGACACAAAAATACAACGTATATGCTTTTCAGGTATGTCTTCTCAATATGTGTATGTTTTTAAATGAATATCGAAGTCTTTTTGCAGATTTTTTTGTGGTTTAAATTTTGTACGAGTGTTCAAATTTGTATTTACTTGCCAACCTTTGTGTTAATATATACCACTGAGCTTTACTAATATATCTGGAGGAGCGGCTCGGCATGAAAAAGTGTCGCCAAAAACATGGCGGATTTTGGCCTTTGCTGACGCCATATGGTTCCTCAGCCTACAGGTATTTACCACTGACCAACCGCGATCCCGAGCTTTTAAGAAGACCTTCGCCCCCCTGGTTTTTGCAAAAAACTTTATGGCTTGGTTGTTTTCGGGGAAAAATCAAAGAAAAAATAGGGTTTTTTTTCGCTCGTGGACGCAAGTATTTGTAAAAATAATGTGGTAATGTTTCTTCTAGCAGGTAAGAATCTCGAAACTTTCAATTTTATATCGTTTTACTGGCTAAGTTTGCATTTTGATCCTCAAAGTTTACAGAAATGATGCAAAGTCTGTTTATTTATTGGGTATTTCCGTATAAACAGTTCTGTCTTCAGCATCAGGCTCTGACTTTTACTTTAATAGAGCTGTTTTTGATGTTATTTATATGGACAACAAGTTTTCCTTGATGAATGCCTATAGTCATGTATCCATGATTTAATGTTTGCCCATTTGCAGTTTGATACTGAAGTTAATTATATCACTTGACAGTGTGGAACAATCTCTCTGTGCCTGATAAAAACATCTATGCCTCTGTGACCTCTGTTGGCATAGTAATTGTAGATTGAAGTGCAGAGAAACAGATAATTCAGCTTGTTTTTGAAATGCAATGTAGTGTCAGTGGTGCATAACATAACATTTTAGGTCATGCCTCTAAACCCCATAAAATTTACATTGTGCAGTTTTTTTCCCTTTTTTGAGTAATGCGTTGGGTAAGATGCATTATGGATCTCATTTCTTATTTTGCTGTCTAACACCTGATGGTTATTCATCATGGAGAGTGCTGGACACTCAGTGGTTTTAATTATTAATAGCCTTGCATGTTTCTATACATTAATTGAACACAAACAAGGTAGTAAATTTGTTTTTCATTTTATTGCAGATTTTAATGTGATGTACCAAGAACTAGAGCAAAACACTCCCACTCTAACTTATTATGTATTCTAATATGTAGCTACAGTCAACATGGATATCTGTCATATATGTGTAATATTTTGTGCAGTACAGCTGTTTTCTTCTAATGTTGCACTAATAATCTGTTATCAATACCACATCAAAATTGAGAAGAGATCAGAAAAGCCCATTTGGACAACACAATGATAGTTATGTCATAGTCATAATAGTATACAATGTAGTTTTAGGCATTATGGTAATTTCAGAGAACATCTGCACCACCAATGCAGAGATGGGAGATTCATGTCATCCTCAACCTTCAGATGGTGTAGCATTTTTACCATAGTATCAGCATAATATAATATCCTCATCCCACTCAGGGAGCATACATTGCTCAAGTGGAGTTAGGATTACTCTTGCTAAATGTGGAGTTGGTGTTTTTCTTCAATGACTCATTGTTAGTTTAAAGTACTTAACTTTGAATTTTTTCATTTTAAATAATATAACTAAGAATTGTATCACTGTGGATTGGTTTTGTAGTAAACAAAAATACATTTTTTAAAGAGTTGTTCAAAAAAGCCAAAAGCAGTAGAATAATAAGGGGAAAAGGAGGGGGGTGCACAAGATGGATAATGGAGAGATGAGAGCTTCATTGGGGATTAGGCATCTTAATACTGTACTTTTATTGACAGCAGTCAATTCCCCTAATCCATATCATATTATATTTTTGTGTGGAGTATTTATCTCTGTGGAGTATTGGTAGTGAAAAATTATATCTTACCTATTTAAGTAATTAAACAAATAATATATCTCAGCAGTATTGTTGCGGAATAGTTCTGAGGTGAACAAGTATGGTAGTCAGATTATATACTGGCTATTCAAACAAGCATAAATGTTAAGCTTAAACATAGGGGGAAATGAGAGAGAAAGCTTGTCTCAAGCAAGCATGCTTGAACTATGCTTGAACTTCGTGAGCAAAATTATACACAATATAATTTGCAAAAAATACTTTACGAGACGCAAAAACTTGCATGTAAAATGCAAAACATTTTGTGAAATGCACGACTTTTCTACCATCTATAGTAAACTATAAATGTTTAAGACAGTTAAGAAACAAAAAGCCTTGATTTATATAACGGTCACAAGATGGCATTCAATAAAAACATTAAAGCATGATTGTAAAAAACGGGTAAAAACATAGCCATATAACAAATGCTGATGTACAACAAAGCGGCTTTAAAGACAAAAACTCTCGTTTCAAAAGCTCGTTGTTAAAAATACGTTTTACTCAACAATTTTAGCCGGAAATATTTTGTTTTTTCCTCGTGAATATAAACTGCAAAATTTTTCGGTTTTATACCAATCCAATTGTCCCTTGAAATGTTGTTTTTGCCAATATATTTCGAGGTTTTTTGTCCTTTCCTGGCCGAGATAACTTGTAAAACTTGCAAATATGTTTTTCAAAAGTTCGTGAAGCGTCCAGCAAACGTGAAAAAAGCTTTTAAAACCCCCAAAATTTACAGCGAAAACTAAAAGACAAAACAAAATTTTGCAAAAAAATAAAAGGGGGGGTGTGAAAGATGAGCCTGCTTTACAATTGAGCCCAGTCAGTGGCAAATATCTTTAGGCTGAGGAACCATATGGCGTGGATCTGGCGTCAGCAGAGGCCGAAATCCGCCATGTTTTTGGCGACACTCCGATTACTGAAGCAAGTATAGGAGCCGCTCCTCCAGATATATTAGTAAAGCTCAGTGATATATACATTATGTAACAGATGCTGTCCCACTGAACGCTATATTAGAACTGTACGCATTCCGGGTGACCTGTGATAAAAGATGTGCATTACACTTGCCAGAGGTATTGCGTGTGCAATTCGTGCTCTCACGTAAGCAGTACACGTCAGCGTGAATTGCGTGTGCAATTCGTGCTCTCTGGTTGCGTCATCTCGCGTGTGCCATTCGTGATCAGCCGAAAAATCGCGGACACGAAAACATTAGGAACTATACCTGATCTGTGACATTGTTCAGGAAAATTACACTTCCGGCACACGTTGAGTGTGGGGAATTATACAGAAATAAACATTAAACATCAGCGTATATTGGCAAAGAGGTATAATTGCTGTATTAAAAGCAAGTGTAATCCTGGTAATTTTTTGTTTTAAGTTGGACAAGAAACGTTTACACTGGACCTCCATTCTGTAATATTATTTACAGTATATGCGATTTGAATGCTATTTTAAAACCATATGAAAGTGAAACATCAATGTATAAAGGTAAATCAATAAACTCTATTTAATCAACTGTCTCATTTTCAGTACTCAAGTATTTTAATACACCAGGGGCTGGTTGTTCAAAAGCCGGTTAGCTTAACCCTTGGCTAACCTAATTTAGAAGACTTAACGAAGATTTGAAGTTAACCTAGATTTAGAAATATCCAAATTCAGAAATCTTCTGGATAACTGGATCAACAAGGGTTTTCTTATATGTAATTTTAGACTTCGCATGGTGAATTTTATATTAATTTATAAACAATTTGTGGAAACACCATGTTAATTTTAATTGATTTTATTATGAATCTGAACTTTCGGCACATTTAGGGCTTCGGTGGTGTAGTGGTCAGACCACTCGCTTTTCACCTCTAAGGTTCCGAGTTCGATCCCCAGTAAGGTAGACTCGAACCCAGTACTCATGTGAAAAGAGTATAGTCAACGCTCTGCCGAAAGTCATTTTTTTTTCCGGGTACTCCGGTTTCCTCCCACAGGGAATGTTGACAAGGTGGGATAGGTAATACGGGCCCACAGTAATTGGCTCACGCTGTTGTGGTGACCCTGCCCTCGTGGCGAAGTTAATAAAATAAAATAAAATTAAAATTAACATGGTGTTTCCACAAATTGTTTATAAATTAAGGGTTTTCTTGTATGGAGACAAAATGTAAGGAGCCAAACAGTGAAACAGAGAAAACTCAAATTTTAACCCAGGATTAGTGTTAACCAAGCTGTGAACAACTGGCCCCGGAATGCTATTAATCTAATCCTACTAATAGTCATCATCATCCACTTCACATTCCTCAAGCTCAAACTTGTTTTCCAAAAACTGTGCTTCGAGTTCAATGAGTTCATCAGCTAATATGTCACTGTTTTCACAACTGTTGCACTGACACATTTCAGTGCATTTTAGGTCAGATTTGTAGCAGGAGCATCTTCTTGTTTTGTAGCCTTTTTGACATTTACAGTGAACACATTCAAGGATGCTCTCTGGTGGAGGTTCTTGTGTTCCCCATACAATTTGCAATTGATTATCTTCCAGTTTCCAACCGTATCCCACTGGTGAGGGTGATGCGAAAAAATTGGGGTAGTTGCATGCTTGCGGATATTTTCTTGTTCTAGGCTGCGACTCGACAAGGTCTTTCTTTGGAAGAGGTAAAGTGCGTGCATTCAAAGTAGCAAGAAAAAGTGAGAACTTTGCTGAGGCATTTGCTACTCTCGGAGAAGACCTAAACTTGCCTGATGACATTGCTACACTCTTGGAGCAATATGTTTGCTGTCTTTACGGGCAAGATAAAGTCAATTAATTATGCACGCTATACAATGTTTAAACTTGGTAAGTCTACTGCAGATTCACTCCCACCCAATTTTGACAGCCTCCATCAACACATCCTCCCAGCTAATTTTGAGTCCTATATTTGCAAGCATGCAACTACCCCAATTTAAGCATCACCCTCACCAGTGGGATATGGTTGGAAACTGGAAGATAATCAATTGCAAATTGTATGGGGAACACAAGAACCTGCACCAGAGAGCATCCTTGAATGTGTTCACTGTAAATGTCAAAAAGGCTACAAAACAAGAAGATATTCCAGCTACAAATCTGACCTAAAATGCAGTGAATTGTTTCGGTGCAACAGTTGTGAAAACAGTGACATATTAGCTGATAAACTTAGTGAACTCGAAGCACAGTTTTTGGAAAACGAGTTTAAGCTTGAGGAATGTGATGTAAATGATGATGACTATTAGTTGGATCAGATTAATTGCATTCTGGGGCCAGTTGCTCACAGCTTGGTTAACACTAATCCTGGGTTAAAATTTGAGTTTTCTGTGTTTCACTGTTTGCCTCCATACAAGAAAACCCTTGTTGATCCAGTCATCCAGAAGATTTCTGAAGGATATTTCTAAATCTAGGTTAACTTCAAATCTTCGTTAATTCTTCTAAATTAGGTTAACCCAGGGTTAAGCTAACCGGCTTTTGAACAACCAGCCTCTGGTGTATTAAAATACTCGAGCACTGAAAATGAGACAGTTGATTAAATAGAGTTTATTGATTTACCTTTATACATTGATGTTTCACTTTCATATGGTGTTAAAATAGTATTCAAAGCGCATATACTGTAAATAATATTACAGAATGGAGGTTCAGTGTAAACATTTCTTGTCCAACTTAAAACAAAAAATTACCAGGATTATACTTGCTTTTAATACAGCAATTATACCTCTTTGCCAATATACGCTGATGTTTAATGTTTATTTTTGTATAATTTCCCGTATCTCAAAATGTGCCGGATGTGTAATTTTCCTGAACAATGTTAGGCGTTCGGAGAAGGCTGTCGTTCGATCACGGGCTTTAGGACCAGTTCGGTTCGTCTATTGTGGTGTTTAATTTAGATCTATTTACCTTGTATGTGACCTGAATGCACTGATCAGAATTATTCAATATCTTGCTTGTAAGTACTTCAAAAATACATCCCTCAAAATTGCCTTTATTCGAGAAATATGTAAATTTTTTGGGTGAATTTTGTAAATATCTACTTTTGAAACAGCCATATTACGTCATAACGTTCCTCAAGCTTGTGACGAAACATTTTGCTCACGTGGTACAGAAATTAGACAGCTGATTGGCTCAAGGATCAGGTGATCCTACCCTCTCATTATTCATGATTGTCACCTTATTATTATTCCTTGTGCGCCGTTTGAAAGCTTGGGTTCTAATGCAAATAAACATGACTGTTTCGTAAGTAGATATTTACAAAATTCACCCTAAAAATTTACATATTTCTCGAATAAAGGCAATTTTGAGGGATGTATTTTTGAAGTACTTACAAGCAAGATATTGAATAATTCTGATCAGTGCATTCAGGTCACATACAAGGTAAATAGATCTAAATTAAACACCACAATAAACGAACCGAATTGGTCCTAAAGCCCGTGCCTTTCTTGACCATACGTACAAACACATACACTTAGATAAAGTTTTTGAAGGTTAGTACTTGATTTAAATGTCACCTAAACAAGTATAAAATACAGTTTTTTTGCGAATTAATACTGAACAAGTCCCCCGAATGCTAGAAAAGATTATAATTGTTTTGAATTGCTATAAAAACAAAAACTGTTCTCAATTTTGAGGTCAACAAGCGTTTGTTTTGCCCAAAACATTTATATTTTTTACGAATTTGAAACTTTTGGCAAAATTTGTTTGAAACTGATAATTTTAAATAACGACAATAGTGTTTTATGCGGTATCAGCCCATCTACGCTCATCTACAACTCGAGCAGTGGCGAGCCAGCATCGATAATTGGAGGGGCGAATATTCATATATCTGTGTTCACAGACCGTAACAACATTAGATTTCAAAAGAAATTAATGATGCAAAACACGATATATGAATATTCGCCCCTCCAATTATCGACGCTGGCTACGCTACTGAACTCGAGTTCGTAGAATAACTGTTAAATATGGCTGCCATGGGGGCCATAGAAAATACTTGTTATCATTCCATCAAATAGCTTTGCCATCCTATGCATACTTGTCTTTTTTTTAATGTACTTAGGGTTAATATGAACTGGGGAGAATAATTCACCTTTATTTTTTGTTAATATATATTGTTTGAGCCTCGGTAAGGATTGAACTAAACAATAATGGCAAAACCTATTGACCCCAGAACACGTCTAATACAATGTGAACAATCCAGCTTATATTCCCAGTCAAATAAGCAAAGTTTTATCAAAGGACTAAAAAATGCGGCGACAAATAAGGCATAAATTGTGTTTTGTAAAGCCACTATTAACTATTTTATAGATATTTATATAATCATGTATCAAAACATGAAGAGAAGCGTCACCGGCAAACAAAGAAATATGACGGCAATTGAGGATTTTGCAAGGGCGCGAAGCGCCCGCAGTAAAGTCAAGATTATATGAGAACACAGAAGTGAGATATAACAATGCTTTATTCTTCAAAACAACCGAATACAGCTGATGAAAGGACTAAGTTCTAAAATAAAAACGTCATAATGTTTATCACGTTGTCTAGCAACCTCTTCAGTTCGGAATCAGCAGAAACCGTGATGATAGTTAAAACCATCACATATCTTTATCTGAACAACAATGTACTACAACAAGGAAACAAGCCATACAACAGAACAAGGGGGAATTTCATTTTGAGCCAATCAGCGTGTTTGTTTACATTTTCGCAATAGACCAATCAGAACGCGCGACACGCAAAAACGTAATTAAAAGCAGTGAGAAAATAGCACCTGGTTTAAAGCCTTCGGTGAGCTTCGTTTTTAACTTTTTCATTTTAAAACTTAAAAAATCTAGTTCAGCGACACCTCCTCTTTAAATTCCTCGTGTAATTTGGGGAATTTTGACCTAGAACCGACGATATCGACGTCGAATAGCAGCCTTTTTTGAGCACGCGAAGCAACAATTATTTCACTGTGTGCACAAGAATTAATTTGTGTACCTGCAGAATTTTGTACTTTTATAAAACGGCTCTAAACAATTTTTCATAAACAAGGTATTCTGTGGTAACAGTTAAAGTGAATAGTACGATAGCAAATCAAAATATTCAAAAGAGCGATAATTTTGCCGCCAGATCGAAAATTAGAACTATGCAGTAAATGGTTTTCTAGCGGCAAGCGGCGGGAAAAAAGTATCAAAAAACATCGTGTTTTTTAATCTCTACAACAGCTACTGGAAAACAGCAACGCAAAAATGCCTAGGTTTAGGAGGTCTTGCAATAATCCCTTTCACGAAGAGTGGTCGTCGTCGAAAAATGACGGGGAAACAATCGTGAACCTTACAGGACGAGGTTTGCTAACTTTATCGAAGGTTTTCGGAAGTTTTATTGAGGCAGAATTGGGGAAGAAAGTTCCTCGTGGTGTAAAATTCCTTTGCACTACGTGTCTTCGCGAATGTTTTAAAAAGCGAAAATTCACCAAATTTCTCCCCAAAGATTCTTCACTCGACCTTGAAAGGAAAGTTCAAAGACAGGTATGCAAAGTTGTCATGATCAACTTTGATCAACAGGCAGACAGCTAGGGTAGCTTTTTTTAGGTTCTTAATCTGCAGGAAAAATCATCATTATTTTAAATAAACTACTGTTTTAGTTTCTGATAATTTTATGTTAATCCTTTGTAACAGAAACAAACACAAAGTCAGAGTGGGTTTTACATTGCCATTAGGAAAGCAAAACATGTTCATTTAAAACAAATTTTTGAAGAAAAACAACCCTACATTATGATTTATTTGATAAGTGGTACTCATAGTTATAGCACTTTGGGCTCACTAAGATAGGGAAAGCTATAATATATTAAAACTTTATTTCAAAAAATACAGCATAGGTAAAGTGGTAAACCCCAAATTAAACACTGTAAACAGTCCTAACATGCACATGGGAAAACATGCTCTTTTTATGTAATTACCATTTAGCTTAGTACTTTGGATAACAATACAGAAATACCAGTTCTTATTGAAAATGAGCAATTGAATGCAAATGTTGGTCAGTCTTGCTCTGGCAATCAGCTGGGTGATGTATCAGTTTGTACAGAATATTGCCAAAACCAGCCAAACACCAGTAACCCTGAAGAATCACAAGATCTCGAAGAGCTGCCACAAGATACTGAATACAACAACAGTCAGTTGAGTAACGAAACGACCATAACTGTGGGTTCTCACAGCCACACAACTACTGTCGACAGTCAGGAGTCTGTTCTATTAAAAAAACCCTCAGGAGTTAATGTTGATGCTGAATGCCAAACAACAGATGGCATTTTCTTGTCAGGTGAAGAATATGATAAGCTATTAAAACAAGCATCACTTTGCCATGATTTCAAAAATAATCTCAATAACATCAGATCACTTTTGCAAAATTTGGAAAAGCCTGAGATGAATCCAGATGGATTTCAAAAACTTTGCAGAGATTGTGGTGCTGAGAACCTGTATTTTTGTATCTATGATGCTATATGCACAGAGCAGATGTCGGATGAACGCAAAAATTTGGTTAAAGTACGTACAATGGTGATCATCTATATTATGGTATACTCACAATCGCAAAGATGTAATTCGTTCCAGATAGCTTTATCCAGAACACTCCAGCAGTTTGGAATTAGTGAGAGGGGACTGGAATCTCTTCGCAATCTTGGTATCACTGCACACCCTCGCACAGTGAAAGCCCAGTCAAAATTGATGTCTTCCTCCCATTCTGATACCGTCCAAAGCTTCATTGAATTGGCTATTGAGAATGAGCATCTGCTTTTGTTCTTTATTGATGACTACCATAATATTCACACACAGCATCGACCTGAAGCAAAAACACAAACACAAGCTATTCACATGACAACCCTCCTCTTGAAAGTATTTCCAGAGGTTAAAGCCATCCCCAATAATGTCGATCTTCACCCTAAAAGTCCTGTAACAATTCCTGAACTTAAAATCTTTATGGCAAGAAATATGGACAATCTTTCAAAAACGTATGCAGAAATCATGCCTGATTGGATTGTTGCAAAATACTTTGACCCGGAAGCTGAAAGACAAAGACTGTTAGTTCACGACTATCAGCAAACTGAAAACCAGCAAATGAGATGCATGGATAACACCAAGCTTGTTGACAGTCTTGAACTACCTCTTAAATCATGTGATAATGTTCTCACAGCAGTTAAAAGAATCCTGTCTAGTGGATTAGAAATTTACCTTGATAAATTTGTTGCTCCCTTTGTTGGTGACTGGCCAATGCAGTTCTTTGCTCGACAACTGGTTTACTCCAATTCTCCCTGTTCTGCAGCTCTAAAGAATGTCATCCCTCTAATTGGACCACTCCACATCTCTTTGAATGCCAGAGAATGTATATTGCTGATTTTCCATGAGATCTTTGCAGACCTCTACAAATTCATCTTTGGTAAAAAAGCCAAGCTAGCAAAAAAACCAAAACCCTGGAGGATCTCCCTACTGTTGGAAATCATCTATGGTGGGTGGACACTCATACGAGATATGGTTCTCTCAGTATTTTTCAAGTGTAAAGATATTGAGTATTTGACACTTGTCAATCTTCTTGATACCTATGTTCCACTGGTCTTAACCATCTACTCTATTGCATTTAAGTGCAACAAATACGAAGAATTTTTAGTATCATTGCTAAAATGTTGGGTCATGTGTGTCGTGTTTAGAAGACGCCACTACAATAAGGCATTGTTGGTTACCTTGTCCATATTCCATCATTGGCAAGAAAATTCCCCGACAATGTATGAAACCTTGCGCAACTACTTGGTTACACTGGATGAATACCCAGTTGAGAACTTCCACTCTGTTCTACGAGGAAGAACCAAGGAAACAGATTCTGCAGACCAGATAGCATTTAAAGCCAAGGAAATTGATGCCTGCAAACACACGTTACAGTCATTTCAGTCAGCATTTGTACCACCAAGAAAGTTTACTTTCAGCCGAAAGAAAATAGATGGGCTAAAGGCAAAGGCTGCTGAATTCCTGACCAACAAATTTGAGACCCTCCATGATAACCCAAACATGGCAGCTGAGCTACCAAGAAAACCAAGGCAGCCCAAGTACGTGACAAAGTGGAAGCTTCCAAATTTGTTTGGTGAGAAAGTAGTGACCAACCGAGTGCTCCCTTTAGGATTTACCTCTGTTGAAAATCCTCCCAACCCAGCAAGGTAAATGCTTTACCCAAGTTTGTAATAAACAGTAGAATCATTAATAGGACAACTTTAGAATACCTGATTACTAGGTTTCTTGTTATAGCAGCTTGTGCACAATCCTTATATCATCAGAAATTTAAAGTTATTTGTTTTGATCAACCTTCCAACTCTTTAAACCACATGTTTAGTAGTACATCCTTGTTTGCCCTACCAGCTATATAAAGAGAAACAAAATTCTGATATCAAATCAAGTGCCAAGTGGCTAAGTATGACTAGGTATTCCAAAGTTTTGTTTGCAGCTAGACCAAGTTAGAATATTTTGTTTGTATTTAGGGTCTTATAGGGTAGAAAGCCTACACATATAAAAATGCACAACTTGTAGCAAACCTGCATCAGACTTCTTTCACAACAAGCTTGTTCAGTGTTCATGAGTCAACAACTTGTCAACAAGATGTGACATTTTTGCATATGCAGATTAGAAAATACAATTTCGTTTATACAGAAAATGCGACTTACCTGGCTGCAAGAAGAGTAGCGCTCTATGGACGGTGTTCCGAGGTTGTGCTCATTCATTCCATGTCGAATGTCTTCTACCAGATCTCAGCGTCTGCAAGATTTGTCAAGCGACTTTGTTGTCCAAGATTGAAATTCTTGGCAAAACTGCAAACGATGCCGTCTTTAATATAAACCCCGATTCCACCGACGATGGCGACGAGGACACAAGTGACGACGACGACAGTGGATCAGATGACGAGACAGAATGTCACGAGAACGAACAACCAGAACAACCAGAAAGTGTGCACATTCTGTTGCGAAGAATAAGTCTGTGGCAAAGACCAGAGGTTCCACAACAATAGTGTGTCGATTCCTTTGTGTTTTTAACTCTCCCCAATGTTAAAAACTGTTGCATTGGAGTGTAATTGCCCTTGGCTTGGGGTATAATTCGCTTGCAAGTTGTGAACACAAAAGCAAACAATATAAAGTCTTTACAAAAAAACATTCAACAATGGCCGACTGACGAGACCGGATATTATACAAGATCTTTGCAAGACGTTTACAGGGCGTCACATGATGACAGGTATTAAATATTAACTTTTTTACAGAATTCTGCAGGTCATGCACAGTGAAATAATTGTTGCTTCGCGTGCTCAAAAAAGGCTGCTATTCGACGTCGATATCTTCGGTTCTAGGTCAAAATTCCCCAAATTACACGAGGAATTTAAAGAGGAGGTGTCGCTGAACTAGATTTTTTAAGTTTTAAAATGAAAAAGTTAAAAACGAAGCTCACCGAAGGCTTTAAACCAGGTGCTATTTTCTCACTGCTTTTAATTACGTTTTTGCGTGTCGCGCGTTCTGATTGGTCTATTGCGAAAATGTAAACAAACACGCTGATTGGCTCAAAATGAAATTCCCCCTTGTTATACAACAGGCCAACCAACTTCTTAATTAACATCTTGGAACGATCCACCAGCCAATCTAGTAAAGACAAAAAGAACGATACGTAGTAATATGGGGCAGGATGGGTGGGATTGTTATATCTCACTTCTGTGTTCTCATATAATCTTGACTTTACTTCGGGCGCTTTGCGTCCTTGCAAAATCCTCAATTATATTTCGAACACAGAAGTTCGATATAACAATGCTTGTTTAAAGTAAAAAGGGAAAACACTTAAGGCGGCTAGCCATTAAGAGAGAATAGCACGCGCATAAACATCACTAAAGGATGGACGATAATAAAAACGAATGAAGGAGGACGTTCCGGACCAGTCAGCCATGCGCAAAACCTCCTCCAAAGGTACAACGCCTGCTGTAGCTTTCGAAGTGGATGCTGACCGCGTAGAATGGCTCTTAAAAACATTAGTGTTGATTCCTGCACGCGTTAAAATGGTTTTAATCCAACGAGCAATAGAGCAAGATTTGACTGGTTTGTGCGGTCTGTGATAGCTGACCAAGAGCTGACAAGCAATGTCCGGAGCCAAGGGTTGTCGAAATGTCTTAGTGTGCTCAATGTAAGACTGTAAACAATGCACAACACAAAGCTTCTCGCAATCATCGAACTTAGCAAAAAAGACTGACTTAACGTCCGACGAAGTTTTTGTCAAGCCGGGTAGCTGGAAAGCCACTCCCTCAGGAAGAAAACGCATAAAACGAAGATCCAGCATCTTGAGTTCCTAAGAGCGCTTCGGGGCAGTGAGGGCAAGTAAAAGTGCCAACTTTTGAGACAAAGTACTTAGAGGAAGCGCTTCATTCGTTGGTAGGGAGCGTAAGAAATCTAGTGCCACATTTACATCCCAAGCCTGCTGGTATCTCGGCAAAGCTGGCCGCAAATTCAAAATGCCTTTTAGGAGGCGAACAACTAAAGGGTGCTGACCCACGGGAAAACCTTCAATAGGCGGCAGAACACCCGACAAAGCAGAGCGATAAGTGTTAATTGTTCGATATTCGAGCCCTTTGTCAAAGGAATGGACAAGAAAAGCCGTTATATTTGCCAAAGTGGAACAAAACGAATCAATTTTCCGCTCGTCACACCAGCTATGCCATTTGTTCCAGGCGGAGTTATAAACTGCGTTTGTACCCGGCCGCCAAGCTGCCAAGATGAGCTTGGCAGCGTCTCCTGAAATTCCTCGCGCTTGCAAGGATTGGCGCACACATGCCACGCGGCTAGTTGAAGGGTGTGATTGACAACTAGAGGGTGTGATTGCCCTTGAGGACCGCAAAGAAGTTTGGGCGTCCACGGGAGAAGCACTGGAGGGGCAATTAAGCATACGCAGTATGCTTGGGTACCAGGCCTGAGTTGGCCACACGGAGTCTTAAGACCGCACATTTAAATGCCAGAGGATTGCATTTGAATTCCTCTGGCAGTCTATTACTACAAAACAACTTTAAGCTTGTTATTTCTAATTCATGACAGCCTGAGTGTGTGGGTGCAAATTTGAGTGAACTTATTCCTAATGTAATCCCAAACTCAATTCCCAGTTGTATAAAAACTAGAGGATTTAAAATGGCATTTCTTAATATAGTTAGTCTACCGAAACATGTAGATGAATTGCGCATATCTGAGCTTTTTCTCCATTTTGATTTGCTTGCTTTAAGTGAAACTAGACTGGATTCGTCAATTTCGGATGGTCTAGTCAAAATTCGTGGTTACGATATTGTGCGAAAGGACAGATCGCGTACAGGGGGGGGGGTGTCTGCATCTACCCCCGTAGTACTATTAATTTTAAAATTCGAAATGATCTGGTTTCTGATGATGTTGAAGCAATTTGTATAGAAATTTCAAAGCCAAATTCCCGAAACTTTATTGTTGCATCCGTTTATCGACCACCGAGCTCCGCACGAGAGTTTTTCGTAGCATTTGAAAAAACTATTAAAATGATTGATGACGAAGATAAAGAATTTCACATCCTGGGAGACCTAAATTGTAATATTTTAACTAATACTATAAATCAACCAACTAAAAAACTCAAAGAAATACTTGAAACATATCAGCTATCACAACTTATTACAGAGCCTACGCGAGTTACGGCTAATTCTTGTACTCTCATTGACCACTATATAACATCTACCATCTCACCTGAAAAAATTGTCCGCTCTGGAGTTATACATACAGGAATTAGCGACCATAATATAATCTATGGTGTTAGGAAAGTAAATCCTGTTTTAAATACTCGTAAAAAAGCAAAAAATATTGAAGTTAGAAACATGAAAAGGTTTGACAGAGAGCGCTTTAACGAGGATCTTTTGAACATGCCATGGGAACAGATAGTGTTAAAAACAGATACAAATTCGATGTGTGCTTGTTGGAAGGAGCTATTTTTGGAAGTACTCGATAAACATGCTCCATTTCGACAAATTAGGAAACGGTCGTGTAGTGTCCCGTGGATAACTGCAGATATAAAAAGACTTATATTTGATAGAGATAAAATGAAACGTAAAGCAATGGTGACAAAACAAAGTGTTGATTGGGATGCGTACAAAACATCCAGAAACCGAGTCAACATTGCTTTACGACGTGGTAAATCCGAATATTATCGTAACAAGACAGCCCAACAAAATAAGAGTCCTAAAGAGGCATGGAAAACAATAAACGACTTATTAGGCCGATCTTCTAGTGACACCAACATAAATGAGCTAAGTATCGATGGTTTTAATATTACTTCCACGCAAGAAATGGCTAATGGCTTTAATGAATATTTTACCAATATTGGTCCTAACCTGGCAAGTTCCATCGATGACTCTAACACCTCGTTTAGACTGTTCGTTAAACCTGCCAAATCTAAATTGGATCGTTTTAAGTTGGTTTCCGTGAGCAGAGTAATTGAACTTCTGAATGGGTTATCTAATTGCAAAGCAACTGGTTTAGACAAAATATCTGGTCGAATTCTAAAAGCTGCAGCAAATAGTATTGCTCCATCACTTACGCATATTTTTAATCACGGTTTGATTTCAAACTGTTTTCCAGATGAGTGGAAAATAGCACGGCTTGTACCAATCCACAAGAAAGGGCCTCGGCATTTAATCGAAAATTACAGGCCAGTATCAATCTTGCCCGTTATCAGTAAAATAATGGAAAGAATATTGTACGGACAGATATATCAATATCTTAGTGATAATTCTTTGCTCACTGAATACCAATACGGTTTTCGTAAAATGCACTCAACTGTTTCGGCTCTGCTTGATAGTACAAATAGCTGGTATGTTAATATGGACCGTAAAATGTTCAATTTGGTCGTTTTGTTAGATCTTAAGAAAGCATTTGATACTATTGATCATAGTATATTGTTAAGCAAATTAGAACTTTATGGTATAACGGGAAATGCTTTGTCTATGATACGCTCATACTTATCTGGTCGTAAAATGCCAGCTGGGTGACAAGATGTCAACTGCAAGGCGTATTGAATGTGGTATTCCTCAAGGGTCTATTTTGGGCCCGCTCTTTTTCCTTATATATATTAATGATCTTCCTCAGTGCTTAAATCATGCTACTGCCCGGCTGTTTGCCGATGATACAAATTTAACAGTGGCTGGTATAAGCATTGAATCGAACATGAATACAGATCTTGCATACGTAAATGAGTGGCTTTTGGCAAACAGAGTCTTAATGTTGTTAAAACAGAATTTATACTTATTGGCTCAGCTCAAAAATTAAACAGTATTGTTATACAGCCAAATATTGAAATTAATCAAGTTAAGATAAATCAAGTCGGTAATGCAACTGTACTTGGAGTTGAAATCGATGATAGATTATCGTGGGATAGTCATATTGACAAAGTTGCCAAAAAAGTTACGTCAGGAATAGGAGCTATCAGAAAAATTCGTGACTTTGTTCATCGAGAAACTCTGATAAATGTCTACAATGCCTTAATCAATCCTCATTTTGACTACTGCAATGAGGTATGGGATACCATGGGTGTCGGACTCTCAAACAGGCTTCAGAAACTTCAAAATAGAGCTGCGAGGGTAATTATGAACTTTAGTAATGAAATTCCAGGACCAGAGGCATTAAATGCATTAGGGTGGGAAAATCTTGTTACTCGACGAGCCAAAACAAAAGCAAAAACAATGTACAAAGTTCTAAATAAATTGGCTCCAAGTCCGCTTGAGAAGCTGTTTGAACATAAGAGAAATATTACTCAGTATGACCTCAGGGGATCTTTTACCTCGCTGCAGTTGCCTCAACCCAAAACTGAAAAGTTAAAGAAAAGTTTTTCTTATGATGGAGCAAAAGTTTGGAATTCTTTATCAGCGGATGTGCGTGGTTCAGCTACATTTACAATATTTAAAACTCGTCTTTGCGCTCATAAATAGTAGATTTACTTTTAATATTTATTATCTACGCATGTCTTATCATAATTTGTTTTATTTGTGTTGTTAATATGTTAGTATAGAATGTAATGTAATGTAGATATAACTATATGTATGTGCACACGCCCCTAGTGGAAACCAGCTATAAGTAGTTGACTAGGCTAGCGTGTGATTTTTAAATAAAGTTTTTACTACTACTACTACTACTACTACTACTACTACTACTACTACTACTACTACTACTACTACTACTACTACTACTACTACTACTACTACTACTACTACTACTACTACTACTACTACTACTACTACTACTACTACTACTACTACTACTACTACTACTACTACTACTACTACTACTACTACTACTACTACTACTACTACTACTACTACTACTACTACTACTACTACTACTACTACTACTACTACTACTACTACTACTACTACTACTACTACTACTACTACTACTACTACTACTACTACTACTACTACTACTACTACTACTACTACTACTACTACTACTACTACTACTACTACTACTACTACTACTACTACTACTACTACTACTACTACTACTACTACTACTACTACTACTACTACTACTACTACTACTACTACTACTACTACTACTACTACTACTACTACTACTACTACTACTACTACTACTACTACTACTACTACTACTACTACTACTACTACTACTACTACTACTACTACTACTACTACTACTACTACTACTACTACTACTACTACTACTACTACTACTACTACTACTACTACTACTACTACTACTACTACTACTACTACTACTACTACTACTACTACTACTACTACTACTACTACTACTACTACTACTACTACTACTACTACTACTACTACTACTACTACTACTACTACTACTACTACTACTACTACTACTACTACTACTACTACTACTACTACTACTACTACTACTACTACTACTACTACTACTACTACTACTACTACTACTACTACTACTACTACTACTACTACTACTACTACTACTACTACTACTACTACTACTACTACTACTACTACTACTACTACTACTACTACTACTACTACTACTACTACTACTACTACTACTACTACTACTACTACTACTACTACTACTACTACTACTACTACTACTACTACTACTACTACTACTACTACTACTACTACTACTACTACTACTACTACTACTACTACTACTACTACTACTACTACTACTACTACTACTACTACTACTACTACTACTACTACTACTACTACTACTACTACTACTACTACTACTACTACTACTACTACTACTACTACTACTACTACTACTACTACTACTACTACTACTACTACTACTACTACTACTACTACTACTACTACTACTACTACTACTACTACTACTACTACTACTACTACTACTACTACTACTACTACTACTACTACTACTACTACTACTACTACTACTACTACTACTACTACTACTACTACTACTACTACTACTACTACTACTACTACTACTACTACTACTACTACTACTACTACTACTACTACTACTACTACTACTACTACTACTACTACTACTACTACTACTACTACTACTACTACTACTACTACTACTACTACTACTACTACTACTACTACTACTACTACTACTACTACTACTACTACTACTACTACTACTACTACTACTACTACTACTACTACTACTACTACTACTACTACTACTACTACTACTACTACTACTACTACTACTACTACTACTACTACTACTACTACTACTACTACTACTACTACTACTACTACTACTACTACTACTACTACTACTACTACTACTACTACTACTACTACTACTACTACTACTACTACTACTACTACTACTACTACTACTACTACTACTACTACTACTACTACTACTACTACTACTACTACTACTACTACTACTACTACTACTACTACTACTACTACTACTACTACTACTACTACTACTACTACTACTACTACTACTACTACTACTACTACTACTACTACTACTACTACTACTACTACTACTACTACTACTACTACTACTACTACTACTACTACTACTACTACTACTACTACTACTACTACTACTACTACTACTACTACTACTACTACTACTACTACTACTACTACTACTACTACTACTACTACTACTACTACTACTACTACTACTACTACTACTACTACTACTACTACTACTACTACTACTACTACTACTACTACTACTACTACTACTACTACTACTACTACTACTACTACTACTACTACTACTACTACTACTACTACTACTACTACTACTACTACTACTACTACTACTACTACTACTACTACTACTACTACTACTACTACTACTACTACTACTACTACTACTACTACTACTACTACTACTACTACTACTACTACTACTACTACTACTACTACTACTACTACTACTACTACTACTACTACTACTACTACTACTACTACTACTACTACTACTACTACTACTACTACTACTACTACTACTACTACTACTACTACTACTACTACTACTACTACTACTACTACTACTACTACTACTACTACTACTACTACTACTACTACTACTACTACTACTACTACTACTACTACTACTACTACTACTACTACTACTACTACTACTACTACTACTACTACTACTACTACTACTACTACTACTACTACAAGGATCAACTCGCCCCTTTCCGCTCTCAGCTTCGCAAGGCAGCGCATGATTAGATAGAATGGGGGAAACGCATAATTCCTCCCGGTTGACCAGTTCTGTTGAAACGCATCCGTGGCTAACGCCATTGGGTCCGGTTTCCAACTGCAAAATTGGGGAAGTTGACAGTTCAAGCGATCCGCAAAGAGGTCGATCGTGCAAGGGCCTCCGATTTGCATTAAGGGAACGGAAAATTTCCGGACAAAGTTTCCAATTGCTCGAATCTAGAAAATTGCGCGACTGCCAGTCTGCTGAAACGTTCAGATTGCGTGCTATGTGCTCGGCACTGAGGAAGATATTGCGTGTCAAGGCCCACTCCCACAGAGCAAGAGCCAGATTGGAGAGAACCAACGAACGGGTCCCACCTAAACGGTTGAGATAAACCACCGCAGAAGTATTGTCCATGCGTAGGCGCACATGAACACACAACCGATTTTTCGTAAAGCTTTTGATCGCAAACGATCCCGCCAGGAGCTCCAGACAATTGATATGGAGCTTCTACTCCATCTGAGACCACAAGCCCCCGGTTCGGATGCCTTGGCAAACAGCCCCCCAACCCATCCGAGACGCGTCGGTCTCGATTATTAGATCTGGGGATGGGTGAAGAAGCGCTCGACCGTTCCAAGCATCGAGATGTGCTAGCCACCATCGAAGTTCGTCTATGGCCTCTATTGAGAGTGGTATCCGGGAATCGAAGCTCCTGTCCCGAGAGAGAGCTTGGTGTTTCAACTGTTGTAAATTGCGATAATGCAAAGGCGCGGGAAATACAGCCTGGATAGAGGCGGTCAACTTGCCTATCAACCGAGATAGTTCCTGTACTGAAACATCGCGTTGAGATAGTAGAGTTGAACAGACCCTCTTGATTGAACTCACTTTGCAATCTGGCAGGAGCAGAGTCGTATCCCGAGTGTTCACTAGAAACCCTAGAAATTCTAACTGCTGGGTTGGTTGAAAACAAGATTTCTCGAGGTTGATCACAAAACCGAGGTTCTCTAATAAGTATTGAGCTGTATGCATGTCTTGCTGCAGACCGGTCTCGGACGCATTCATAAGCAGAATGTCGTCCAAATAAATTATCAGTCGAATCCCGGTCCGGCGTAGAAGCGACACTACTGGTTTCATGATCTTCGTAAATACACGGGGGGCTACTGCAAGACCGAACGGAAGACATGCAAATTCGAAAAGAGTTTGCCTCTAAACAAAGCGCAGGTATTTTCTGTGATCTCGCCAAATTGGGATCACAAAATACGCGTCCTTCAGATCGATCTTGCCTAGCCAATCGTTGGGCTGCAGGATATCGCGCAGAAGATGGATGCCCTCCATCTTGAAGTGATCGTACTGAAGAAAGACATTTAGATCTTTTAAATTGATAACAGGACGGGAGTTTCCGTCGCGTTTTGGAACTAAAAATAGACTGCTGTCAAACTGATCGGGAACTGGGCATGCAACGGATAAAACTCCTTTTTCTCGAAGGAGGGCCACCTCGGAGTCGATTTTCTCTGATTCGTGCCAAGAAAAGGTCAAAGCCGTTTTCGCAGAGGCTTGATGCGGAGGCGACGTGAACGGGAGCTTGTACCCCGCAACCGTCATTAGAATATCTGGATCTGAAGTAATTTGCCTCCAGTTTGGAAGGAAGTGAAGCAGTCGTCGTGCGAGATTTGGCTGACGTAAAATATCCTGAAAATCTATTTTTAAACGACTCGAAGGTAGCGAATGCACATTGTCGCCCAGTTTCTGATCTCTTTGCCCGACTGGTACATGAATTAGAGATCGAACTGTTGGCATACCTTTTAGATTTTGCTTTCCTGACGCGGGTATTGCGTTGAGTTGTTTTTCCCCCGATGGTAGGAGAAACGACCCCCACGGTTTTGGTACCTCTGGCTCCATGTCCGGGAGTTGAAGCCCGGGCCTTTCCCGGGCTGAAAACGAAAAGGCTTCTGTTTATTAGGGTTTTCATGGTAACGTTGGCGACCTACTAAAGAATCCAACTCCTTGGAAAGTTTAAGCTCCTTGAGAAACGATTTCTTAAATTTTTTCCCGAATAAATCGGTAGAACCTGGAGAAAATAAGGATGGATCTTCAATAAGATCCAAGGAATCGGACGAAACTTTCGCCGGTAAACCTTTACGGCGGTCAACAAGCGCACAAAAACTCGCGTTCCCGATCAAAGCAATCGCACGTTGAACGAGCTCAATGACCTCGGCAGGATCTAATCCTGATTTTTCTTTGCTAGCAGTGAGAGCATTTTGCCAAAGCTGCGCTAAAGGGCCAAGAGGGTCTAAAATACGCCCTGCAATGTTCATTTGAAGCCGGTCCATGACCGGATTAAAAGCCGTGCCATTACGCTTCAGATATTTTTTTCACAAAGGAATCCACCTTTTTCGGCCGCAAATCAGCGTAGTAGGGCACCGGTGAATCTGTCAACAGACTTTTGCGAGCAGATTTTGACAGGCCCTTAAAAGGCGCGTGAAAGTAACGATGGATTCATCAAACGAAACTTCGGGTTCCTCAAAAGCGCTTTCGTTTTGGCGCGAAGGACTTTTGGCAGACCGCTCAGATGCAGATTCGGAACTGCTTTCAGAGCCCGAAGAGGAGCTGTCACTCGATGTCGACGTAGAATATGTTCGCAAAAATTTGCTACGCTTGGTCTTAGATCGTTTAGATGAGTGTTTGGCCTTTTTGTGAGAGGAAAGTCTCCGTTTTGCAGGGGCCGACAACCGGCTCTCAGATACGATTTTACTCGGCCTAACAGCCGGCGTTTTTTCTCCCGAACACTCTCGCGGAGTAGAATCAACCTGCTGAGGTGTTATGCTCAATGGCCTCCGCCATAACTGCTACGAAAATAGCCCAAACCTAAAAGAAAAAACACTACAAAAGCGAAAAAACCTAAACAAATGCAAAATACAAACTGTGTTCGGTTGAGCTGATGAAGAACTGAAGAGGTTGCTAGGCAACGTGATAAACATTATGACGTTTTTATTTTAGAACTTAGTCCTTTCATCAGCTGTATTCGGTTGTTTTGAAGAATAAAGCATTGTTATATCGAACTTCTGTGTTCGAAATATAATCGACTGCGTGTTGCGCATTTGCTCTTCAATTTTGAACAGACTTATTACTCTAACAATTAAAAAACCACTAACCTTTTGTAACAAAACCGGTAAAAACCAGACGATCTTTCCAGAAAAACAAACAAATCTTTATCACAATGTGTTTTTAAAAGTTCCTTTCAGCAATTTCAAATGCTCACGAGACACGAACGAATGACGAATGCACGATTAGAAATTCAAATCAGCGATCAGACACGGCAGTGGCAGGACGAGCAAACATTGAGAGCAAAGTGCTGGAGACCTCTCTCCTCCGCAGAGGTTATTTACATTTATTTCTGTACTTTTTATCTTATTACTAAATACTTTTTATCTATTTTAATCAAGTATCGAAACCGTACAAAAAAACGCAGGCGCGGGGGAAGACGCGAAGCGGAAAAATAACTCTCATTATCAACTCTTATCATTAACTCTTACTATTAACTCTTGTTATTTTTCCGCTTCGCGTCTTCCCCCGCGCCTGCGTTTTTTTGTACGGTTGGGATACTTGATACAAAAACAGACAAAAAGTATTTATTGAGATACTTGATATAAAATAGATATAAAGTATTCAGTAACAAGACAAAAATACAGAAATAAATGTAAATAACCTCTGCGGAGGAGAGAGGCTGGAGACTGCTTTGTGTAACTCACACTATAGTGAATTGATTTTGTGGGGAGCTAAAATTGTGTGGGGGGGGGGGCTAAAATTTAAATCTCTTGTGTGGCTCAGGAAAGTTAGCATGTGACGTATATATGGAAATAGTGTCAGTATATGACAGTATATATGTCAGGTTATGTCCATATATTAAACAATAATTAAACCAATAAGACTACCCGAACGCCACGCCACATTGACCGACTATCGCGATAAAAAACAATGCCACGAGCCTCAGACAGCTATGAAAGAAACATTATGCATCAAATTGATCCACATTTAAGGTAAAAAACACGGATTTTTGGGTTAATGCGCCATATACCAAGTCATGGGTGACGTCACAGTAACATGATAATAGTAACTAGTGTTCGGTTTTTAGGGTTAGCTTTCATTTACATAAGCAGTGCTTCAAAATCGTTTGCCTTCTGTCACCTCACAAACATAGAATATCTATATTAAAATTGTTTGCTGTATCATCAACCTCGACCCCAGGGCCTTTTCTTAAATTAGGGAAGGGAAAAGGCCCTGGCATCGGCTGGTCACATGACACCCAGAATATCTGGGTGTAAGAATATGTTAATTTCTGTGGTCTCTGTGAGTGTTTGCATGAATAATAAATCAGAGAAGTAATTTTTAACGTTCTATGCAATACAGGTAGCTTTAAGGTAAATAACTTCCTATAAAAGCAACCTTCTACGGACTATAGCTGGCTCTACATCTTCGGCTGTATATATGACACTACAATGCCCAATGAAATACAGTAATATGTTAAACCTGGTAGAGTAAGTGCTTAGTAGGTATAATACAGTTAAAACTTGTTTAGAAGATTGCCGTGTGTGAGCTGATAACATGCATAAGTTATCCCTATACCTTCATCAAATTCCGATAATGAAGCATACGAATATTGTACGTATATGATTTTATACGAAGAGTGTTAAGAGTCAGCCGAATAAGTGATTTAAAGCTACATAAACAAACTAAGCAAAGGGTTTAAATGATTTAAATCTCTCTTCAGTTGTATTTTATGAATATATTATACTCTTAAATGATTTAATTGGCAGTTTGAACGAGCCAATGGGATTACAAGAAAGACCAGCCGATGCCAGGGCCTTTTCCCTTCCCAAATTCAAGAAAAAGCCCTGGGATCGAGGTTGCTGTATCATGTTTTAGTCCATTGCTTTTTTGGATCATTTGCTTTTTTGGATCATTTGCTTTTTTGGATCATTTGCTTTTTGGGTCATTTGTCACTTTAATCATTTGCTTTTATGGATCATTTGGCCTTTTTGGATCATTTGCTTTTTGGATCATTTGGATCATTTGCTTTTTGGATAATTTGGATCATTTGACTTTTTTGGATCATTTGACTTTTTTGGATCATTTGGATCATTTGCTTTTTGGATCATTTGGATCATTTGCGTTTTGAATCATTTGGATCATTTGACTTTTTGGATCATTTGGATCATTTGCGTTTTGGATCATTTGGATCATTTGACTTTTTTGGATCATTTAGATCATTTGCTTTTTGTGGATCATTTGCGTTTATGGGTCACTATCGATGCTGGTAATTTCAATTATTCGGATAAGGGTTTTTCCAACTACTAAGCAATATAGTCACTGCAGTGGTAAAGTAGAAGTAAGAATTTTTCAAGTTGTGAATAAATATACGCTACTTATACTTTAATTTTATGGATTGATGTGGGAATACGACGTCATTATCATATTACTAATTAGAATGAAAGCCATTCGCCAGCCAACAAATACGTGGGAATATACTGCGCAAATAAAGTTATTTGCCGATTGGTATTTGACGATTGCCACTATCCAGGCCGTTGTCAATGAAGTTTACATACAGTAAAAGTTATTTGTATTCCATGAAAACGTTATGTTTAAAAAGTTGTCTTCAGTACGATAAACCAAAATACCAGCTGGCCCTTTCCTACATATTTAAAAACAGATCTAATTACATGTTTTGCGACATTCAACATCACAAACACCTGGCAGAAAAAAAACTAGTATTACCAACAAGAACCGTAAATTATACAGTAAACTAACTTGTCAAACGAAGAGTTGCGTGATCGCGTTAGATTTATACATATGTGTGGCGAAAAAATAGCCGTTTGTTAGAAATCTATTTTTGCTCATTGTGTTAACAAACGCAGTATGCAGTATGTATTTCCGTGAAGTATCCGAGCGAAATTCGGTTTAACAGCGGGTATTATTACATGTTTTCGCCTATGAGATAAGAAATCACCCTACAAGAAAAAAGCCAAACTAGAATAATAATGATATCAATATAGAAAATTAACATGGTTTTTGAATGTTGCCCTAGCTGGTAATTTATTTAAAAATTCAAATAAATTCCATTACATTCCAAGAATTTGCACTCTGAATTTATTTGGTAGCGAATATTCAACTGCTTCACAGTATTGTCCATAATAATTACACTTTTCTCTGCCAACAGCCATTGACATTTTTTCATGACATTAATTTTATTAATTTTTATATAGTAGATTTATAAAGTAAGAGCTTAACTATAAAATAGGTGGTAAACTTACCAGTTCTGAGATTGCTCTCAACCGTTTTAGGAATTCGATCAAAACAATGGCATTGTTCATAATGTCAGCAGAAATTTGAGTTGGAATTGGGTTGGCTTGACCGTTTAACACGTTGGCAATGCGATTGTAAAGCACATGAAGGTTGAGGGCTACTTTAAGGATGTTCCTTTGAGCCTTGTGGTTGCAACCTGCACTGTTCCTGGAATTTGTCTCTTTGCTAGGAATTGCCTGGTCGATGTGCTGTATGTATATATCTTTCGCTTCATGAGATAACGTATATCTGAGTGCTGAACCCGAATTATGCCGCGTGTAAATATCTTCATATACACCGTTAAGATTCTGAAGCGAAGGATACTCTTCCTCAGGTGTCGTAGCTCTTCTCCGACTTTTGTCAGCGTTGCCTTTTGACTCTCAGATCGGTAGTAGAGCAGAATACGATCGGGAAAGCCGTTTTTCGCTGCGATTGCTATTGGTCATATACTGGATAAAAACTCTTTTGCAGTACATAATGCCAGAAATGCACAGCGCGCTTCGGATACGCTTTTCCTCTCTCCCTGCGAACCTTTCAACATGAACCACGAGTCGCCGTCATACAATTTGCGCATTCGGCTCATTTCAAGCAGCCCCTTTCTACCTTTCTGTTTAACTGTTCGTCGGAGAAATTCGGTTGCTTGGTCGATACACCGCATTGGAACAACGTCATCGCTGGTGACAAAAAAATTGAAAAGGCCGTTCTCCGTCGGTTCATCTGTCCGCATGGTCTTGTTTACCTTCGCCTCTAGATGCTCTGTTAATGGTAAACGACAGCCATGGCGTGCAACAGGCGTCTTACCAATTCCAGAAGGGCCGATGACGATCGTATGAAGATTAGCTTTTTCTTCAAAAGGATCATTATCATAAAACTCTAATCGTAGAGTTACTGAGCAGTGAACTTGTCTTTGTCATCATCACCATGAGTAAGACCTCTTTAGCTGTTCGGTGGCATAATTATGGGTAAGGATAAAACGCGGATACGGATGCGGAACGGAGCGAATTGACGGAACGGATATGAGGATAAAACGCGGAGCGGATATGAGGATAAAACGCGGAGCGGATATGAGGATAAAACGCGGAGCGGATATGAGGATAAAACGCGGAGCGGATATGAGGATAAAACGCGGAGCGGATATGAGGATAAAACGCGGAGCGGATATGAGGATAAAACGCGGATGGGTTGTTTTTTTGTGCGAATTAAAGCTTAAATCTTTTTCGAAAACATGTTATGGTGCTTGATAAAACAGAATTCGCTGCCATGTCTCATCTGATTTAAATGGGTTGGGGGATTATGTAGACCTGCTATTTAACAATTAGATAACGAGCTCGAGATTTCTATGCGGTGATAGTTGATGAGGGCGAAGCCCGAATCAACTATCAACGCATAGAAACCGAAAGCGAGTAATCTAATTGTTTTAGTAGAATCAGAGGTCAAATATGGAATATTCAACAAAAAATTTGATTTTTAAGCAATTTTTTTAAAAGAAATCTCTATAGGAAGATGATTGTTTCGCTACTCGCTATCTATCGAGGAATAGACAGCGAGTAGAGTAACCAATCAAGTTACAGCATTTGCAATAGTATACTAGTATGATTCTACTAATTATATTTAGATGATTCTGTCTTTAAAAGGGAAAACATTTCTTTACAAATTAGATGTGCAGTTTCCAAAGATGATACAAATTAAAATAATGCATTCTTAACGGAAATATCGAGAGTATATAAATAAACTTAATTATTGGTATAAAATACGCAAATGTATTATCGTATGTATCGGACGTATGATAATGGACTAAAACCAACCAGTGAATAGGTAAAGTAGAGGGGAACCCGGTCACCAACGTTACTACGGTCACCAACGAGCTGAAATAATGTGGCCTTATTAACAGGATAATATAAAGTTTCAATTATGACGTAAAAGCCATGTTAAAAAATATTTCAAAAGCGCAACGACAACACCATACCACAATACCAATTACTATTACTATATAAAGTCGTGAAAAGTTTTAAGTAGGTTTTAAGTAGTTATCACGATATGTTTTGTTTTTCAGATTGGCATTTTTGGTTTTACTATGAACAATCATTTTCAGTGGCGTAGCCAGCCCGACAGTTTAGTCCCGCTATGCAAATTTCAAGTTATTTTCAAGTTATTATCATTATTTATTTCTTTAGAAATTAATTGTTTTCACAGTCAATGAACGGGAAAATATTTGCATAGCGGGACTAATTCGTCGGGCTGGCTACGCTACTGAGCATTTTACCGTAGCGTTTTCATGTTAACTACGTAAATTACGGGTTGTCCCCCACCATACATATTAGTTAGTACACATTTTAAATTCATAAATACGTTAAGTTTGTCTAACAATTATTTTTTCATAATAATTAATTAATTCATGGGCGTTAAGTTTTCTTTGAGACACTCTGACCAATGCCGTTGTGTTAGTAAATGTTTTATAATGTACTGTAATTATAGAATACTAAACACCAATATTGTTATTTTATTGAACAATTTGAACAATAGCTAGAGTAATCAAACAAACGAACGATTTTTTAATATTTCAATGTTTCAAATATTTCATCGGACACTTTTCATTAAATGCACAAACACTGGTGTTCTGTCGTAACTGTCTAACTGAAAACAGATAATAAAGAATTTTGACAAAGTTAATATAAAATGTAGTGGCACAAAGAAATATTTGGTAAACCTTAATGGTCAGTGTAGGATAATTGTCGCATTTCGGTAGACTACTTCTAACACAGGGGTATTGAGTCAATACTGTCAATATACACAATCTGAAAAAATAGAGATAGCAGGTCTACATAATTCCCCAACCCATTTAAATCAGCTGAAACATGGCAGCGAATTCTGTTTTATCAAGTACCATAACATGTTTTCCAAAAAGATTTAAGCTTAATTCGCACAAAAAGACAACCCATCCGCGTTTTATCCTCATATCCGCTCCGCGTTTTATCCTCATATCCGCTCCGCGTTTTATCCTCATATCCGTTCCGTCAATCCGCTCCGTTCCGCATCCGTATCCGCGTTTTATCCTTACCCCATAATTATGCTGTAACAATCTAACCACTCCACTATTTCTTCCGCGCAAACATCTGACCAAGGAAGTGAGTTATCTCCTTGCTCTTTTTCAAGATCATTTATGTTATTGACGAACGATAACTCTTGATCGCTCTCTGCCATGTCAACTTCTTGAGAGGAACAATAAAAATGCCGGCAGCGTTTTTATCTGAGAGGCGAAAACATGTAATAATACCCGCTGTTAAACCGAATTTCGCTCGGACATTTGACGGAAATACATACTGCACACTGCGTTTGTTAACACAATGAGCAAAAATAGATTTCTAACAAACGGCTATTTTTTCGCCACACATATGTATAAATCTAACGCGATCACGCAACTCTTCGTTCGACAAGTTAGTTTACTGTATAATTTACGGTTCTTGTCGGTAATACTAGTTTTTTTTCTGCCAGGTATTTGTGATGTTGAATGTCGCAAAACATGTAATTAGATCTGTTTTTAAATATGTAAGAAAGGGCCAGCTGGTATTTTGATTTATCGCACTGAAGACCACTTTTTAAACATAACGTTTTCATGGAACACAAATAACTTTTGCTGTAGCTATGTAAACTTTATTGACAACGGCCTGGATAGTGGCAATCGTCAAATACCAATCGACAAATAACTTTATTTGCGCAGTGTATTTCCACGTATTTGTTGGCTGGCGAATGGCTTTCATTCTAATTAGTAATATGATAATGACGTCGTATTCCCACATCAATCCATAAAATTAAAGAATAAGTAGCGTATATTTATTCACAATTTGAAAAATTCTTACTTCTACTTTACCATTGCAGTGACTATATTGCTTAGTAGTTGGAAAAACCCTTATACGAATAATTGAAATTACCAGCATCGATAGTGACCCATAAACGCAAATGATCCACAAAAAGCAAATGATCCAAATGATCCAAAAAAGTCAAATGATCCAAAAAGCAAATGATCCAAATGATCCAAAAAGCAAATGATCCAAATGATCCAAAAAAGTCAAATGATCCAAATGATCCAAAAAAGTCAAATGATCCAAATTATCTATAATCAAATGATATAGTCAAATGATCCAAACTATATGGCGCATTAACCGATTTTTGGGCCGCCTATGGTAAGAAATATTTTCAGTTAATAGACCCATTGCAAAGATAATTTTTAAAGTCCTCCAGATGCACAGTGTGACATCATGTGTAAAGGGTCTGTATGACGTCCTCCCCTCCCCCTTCTTAACAATTCTTGTCCATCATCATAGAACAGTACATACTGCAGTCTCGATTTGAATTAAATTTAAAATTCTATTATATGTGTTCTTGATTTATATTTTCATACGGCAACTATAATGAGTTCTTTAAGTTCCATAAATGATTTACTCTTTTAATGTACACCATGTCAGCAATACACGAATATTGTAAGGGTACCAGGATGGATAGAATGAAGCATACACATCAAATGTTGATAGGTTATTCCTTATTTCCTGAACTTCAACTTCTAGTGATTGAGGTTTATGGTGCCAGGAAACTTTGGATCTAGGAAATAGCAAATATTTTAAAGTTCCTCTGCAATGAAATTTCACCCCGATGTTTTATGGTTTCAGTGTAAAAATAACGTCCTCATAACCTATCAGCTCATAGAAATCTCAAGCTCGTAATCTAATTGTTAAGTAGTGATGTAGTCAAGGCTGAGTTGTTGCATTCTATTTCTGCTGGAAGTTGTGTCTCCTTATGTGCAATTACATCAGAGTTTAACAATATAGGATCAACTTTATTTCATCACAATGTTTTCTTAGAGATCCAGTATTGACCAGGGTGCATTCCATGTAGTAAATCCCGAAGATCTTCGCCGTGAGACTAAGACCCTGTACTTTGTCTAGAGTAAGACCCTGTACTTTGTCTAGAGTAAGACCCTGTACTTTGTGTACGGTACATGTCCATGCAAGTGCGACTGGAAACTGTACCCTCTGACTGGAAACTGTACTCTCTGAGGTTCACTAGGCACAACATGATTTTGTCGAGCACAAGAGTCATTTGGTCATTAATTAGTTGATTTTGGATATTAATATTTGTAGTAAGCATTATTCTTGCGCCTTCTTTAACTTGAGTTTCAAACAGTAAGCATTAATTACTCTTGCGCCTTCTTTAACTTGAATTTCAAAATGTAGGCCGCCAGTTTCTGATCGCGGTGGGCCGCCATGTTGGAAATGAGCCCGCAGTCCAAAATGGAAAGTCCAACTTGTGACCACGAAAAAAAATGAAGACAGAATGGAAAAAGGCCATTTTAAGACACTGGATCTTTCAGGCTGGTGTAATTATCAAAAATCGCAGATCAAATTAGGTTACAACACAGTTCAAAGATCTTCCGTTGGATCGAAAATACGTCCAAAACATGATCGTCGTCGTCAATTTCATGGCGAAAAATTTCGTCCCAGCTAGCGATGTCAAACAACGCTGAAAATACGACGTCGATTCTACGTCGAAAAAATGAGGTTGATACGACGTCGAAATGAAATCGAAAAATACGACGTCGAATCTACGTTGAAAACCGACGTCGATACGACGTCGAAATAAAGTCGAAAATACGACATCGAATCTACGTTGAAAAACGACGTCGATACGACGTCGGAATAAAGTTGAAAATACGACGTCGATTGCAAGTCGAGAAATGACGTCGAAACGACGTCAGGTCGATTTCCGTCGTGACGTTATTTCGACCAATTTTCGACGTCGAAACGACGTCAGATACCCGCTGGGAGTCATTATATTTTAGTTTTATGCAGAATTCGCAGGTGCAAGAATTACTTAAACTAGCCTGACACTGCGCTTTTAAACATTTCTGTAAACATTTGAAGACCAAATGATAAAAGAAACTTTGGTTTGTATGTTTTGTCAACACCTTTCGTACAACTTGCATTAAAGGAGCAGTGTCACCATCTGCGCATCTTGTTCTGCGCATAGTGTAATTTGATAGCGTTGGGCCAACGTTTTCAAGTTCGGAATCCAAGATGGCGTCTTCAAAGGAGGGCGAGCATGGTCTGAAATTCGATATTTCCGGATGATAAAAAAGCAAGAGAATAAGCAAGGTCGAAGGAAATTATGCGAAAATCAACGCAAAAGAATTTATTTGGTGTACAATGTATTTAAAGCATGGGGAATGCAAAAATCGAGGCGGGATGTAACCGTTGGAATTGCAGTGATTTCGCCGCACATCTGTTGTCTCTTGAATACAGAAGAAGGTAAAAATAATGCAATTTATGTGCTTTAATCAAGCTGAATCAACAAGAGATTCGTAAAATAGCAAGAAAATAAAGAAGTAAAATATGCGTGAAACGGTGACACTGCTCCTTTAAATAAAATCGATGAATCACCAATTTTTTGCTATTTTTCTTCCTCGACTTAAACGAAAAAAAGATTACCTCGTGTAAACATTGTGAATTAATTTTCAGATCGAAGCAAGACAAAAATCGTGTGGATCTGTTGCTAGTTGTAATTGTGGTATGGCAATCAAGGAAGGCCCTTTTTATAAAATATTTGACATGTGTCAGGTTCATAACACCAATGATGGAACTCCCTGGTGGCAAAATCCCCAAAATCTTATAATTCGCAAAAGAGGTTTAAAGAATTCACAAACAAATGGTTTTTATACAATTGAGAGGTCGGATGGTTCTGTGACTACCTATGATGTAAGTTACCTTATTCGTTACATTAACAATCACAGCTGCTTGCAGTTAAGTGCCGCGCGTCGTCTAAGTTTATTAATTTGACTGGTCAAAAGCATTGTTAGGGGTAGATCCTCAAAAGCGACGTTCTAATTAGAATTGGCTAAGCCGTCAGGGTACGGGATTTGATTGTACTGTGCGTGTTATAGAAATACAATAGTATATGTGGCTAAAGTTAGCAACAATACACTGTGAATAAATCAAGTCGAGTAACTAACAGTAATATTGTAAGTCAGACAGTGTGAAGGAGTGTTCTGTTGTTCACTGAGTGCATTCCTTGAGGTAAAAGTCTTTAAGATGAAAATCCTATATAGCTTCATTTTCTGCCTCTGTAGGCTTCTTGTTTCATGATTTAGTCACGTGATGTGAAAAAGTACATGCTATTGAACCTGGATTTTCAGGGGTGTGTGAAAAAGTACCATCGAAATGATAAATATCTATATTATTTCGATGGCCAGCGCTCATATCCCCTGAAATGGGTTGTCACGTGCATTCCTTAGGAATTTTTTTTGGTTCTTCTCCATGTTTCGTACGTACGCCTTATTTGCGTCTCATACCTAATAATTATATAGTTTATTCATATGTAATATGGATAATTTGTTTTCAGATATACTTGCCTTCTGGTGTTCAGGTGACAATAAAGCGAATGTACTGGGGTCTCAGTACGTACATCAAAGCCCCAACTCCATATAACGAAAATAACCCTAACAGTGACCATCACAGTGAAGGATTATGTGGAAATTATAATGGAAATGCAAACGACGAATTTTCTACATTTCAGAACCCAGTTCAATTTGCCGAGTTACAAAGGTAAACCATATAAACTTTTAAAATCACATAGGTGGCACTAGATATTTTAGAGGAGGGGTAGATCTCTCTAGATTGGTATAAAATCGTGAAAATAATGGAACATGTATACACAACTGTGGCGTTGTAAGCTTAATCCGTGTGAAGGAGGTTCTCCAACAAGAATCTATCGACTTTAGATATTTTAAGACAGGGTGTCTCGAGATTTCTTCACAAGATTCATCCAATTAGTTATTAAAGTTTACTAATCGACTTCGTATCCGCAGGACTTGGAAGAAAACCTATCTAAACAGCATTAAAACTCAAAGATGTTTACAAAAATGTTTCCAAAAACACACCTGCTTGTAACAGTTTATAACAGCCATGTAAAATGAAAGGATAATGCTCTAAGCAACCATCCGTGTGTACTGGATGGATTGGACCTCCTCCCCCCCTCCCCCCACAACTTGTTTAGGACTTGCTACAGACTTGTTTATACTTTACATTATCATATCAAACAATCCAAACAATCTACAGTAATGAAAAACGTCATACTTTGAAGCGCTTCGTGATGTTGGTAAAAAATTTTGACACACCATGCAGGTATAATTAAGGAGGCTTTTGTGTCCTAATTCTTTCATGCATTTTCTTCCAATTTAGAATTCTTGGAAATAGTTTGTTCGACTATAAAGGGGATAAAGATGCTGAAGATAAAATACTAGATGATTGTATTGATGGAGATTTATGTTACTGTACGAATAATAAAAAAGAATGTGGCGCGTCTGCAATACGAGAATGTTTCCCAGCAGAGCCTGGAAACGAGGATAGAGATGTAACTCAAGGTATAAATGCCCAATGAATGGGCAAGCGGCAATGGATACTATAATAGAGACGCGGTGTTTCATTGAGAAATTAATCGTGTTACTTTTCTTTGCAATTTTTTTTAATGAAATATATAATAATATGTTGGTAGTCCTGGAGTTTTAGGACATCCTGTAGATTGGATTTAAAAATAGCAATGAATTTTCAAGGAAAACGTAATTAATTTCTTAAGGAGTTCTGTTTTATTTTGGAGGGACGTTGTATATTGCTGCAATAGCGTCGCCAGCGCGATAAGTGAGGGGGACATATTCATATATTCGTGTTCTGCACAATTAATTTGTTTTGAAATCGAATCGACTTCAAAAGAAATTAATTGTGCAGAACACGAATATATGAATATGTCCCCCTCACTTATCGCGCTGGCAACGCCACTGATATTGCAGTATGCTCTGTTTTGGTTTGCCGCTTTTTCATCCAATTTTATCTCTAATCAATTTTATGAGCAACCCAATGGCAATGCAGGCACAATTTTAAATCCTAATGTACTGATTGAAAAGCAGATAAAACAGTGCAACTGAAAACGAGTGCAAAACAAGACACATCATGGGAAAAATAAAATTGAGACGTTTTCTACCTCGTTTTTAATTAAATTGGCTTATAGGGAGAAGTTTTAAAAGAAACAGGATTCTGGAAAAAAATGTTATGACATCTACAACAGTCAAATAAATTTTGTTAAGAAAGAGCCCTAGGAAAGCGCCCTCATTATTTTTAGCGGAGGGTACCACCGAAGAGAAAGTGGTTGAGTAAGCCAAATTTTAGGTGAGCAAAAGATTGGGTTAAATAAAAAACGAAATATCTCAAGGGTTAGGTCAGTAAAAAATTATTTACCATTAAGCCATGAACTCATGCAAACCTGTTAAAAATTCAAAGTACTGTAAATAGTAATGTAATGGACAAATTAACCAGGCATGCACACATCAAGAGTCAGTATTCATGCTGTTTTATACTTGCCAACCCTCTTCGACTTTAACATCTGTTAGTATTGCATTTCTAGTCAATGTTTCTAAATTTGTTCTCTCTTTTGGAATTGCCATTTCATTTTGGTATGATTTAGACCAGTGTCACACGTGTCAACCGAATAGTATCATTTAACCAGAACCGTACTTTTACCATACAGGATTATGTGAAAGTGCAAAGAAAAGAGATTTATCATCGCGAGATGATGATATCGATGATCAAGATGATATCCCACCATTCAATCCGCCAAATCAAAATGTTACTCGAATTCCATCATGGCCAACACCAGGAGGACTCACGGAAGTCCAAGTCAGAGAGATTTGCAATGCAAAAATTCGGTTTTCAAAGGCTGGAAAAAGTTGTGGAAACATTACCGGTGTAAATGTAGACACTTTAGTAGATCAATGTATAACAGATATTCAGGTCAGTCTTTTCATTTGTAAATGGCACGAGTGGGCATAGTGTTAAAAATTTTTGACATCAATCTACTAGTTATAGGAACGTAAACAAAATTGACGGCAAAAATGTGCAAGAATTTTTATTTTAGCCATAGATTCAGAATTGAGAAAACTTACAGTTTATCTCGAGCAAATTCCGTTGTATATAGAGCATTATTAGCTATATGGCATTTGTAAATTTTGAACATCACTGGCTGCATTAGAGCCGTCATAACATAACTCTTTGTCAACTCGGAAAACTTTCCGTCGCTCTTATTTTCAAGTAATTTAATATTTTTTGTGCTATATTATAAAAAACGTGTTTTGTGAAACGTATTTTCCGCCCTGTGGGCGTCATGTTTCCACGTAATTTCTCGTTTTCCCAGTTTCCACTCGTGTTGATATAACTGTGTATCAACACAGAAAATGTTTTATATCAGTTCTTAAATTCAGTTAATTATTTTTATTCTTCCCACAGGCAACGGACAATGTAGCCTGGGCAAAGGAGAATTTTGCCGCCATGCAAGAAACATGCAAAAAAAATATTTTTAAAAACAGCTCATTTTATAAAAACAGTACGGACGGAGAGCTAAAACTAAACACCGAATTTATAGCTGCACTTTGCCCCAATGATTGTTCAAATCACGGGAATTGCTCAAATTCAACATGCACATGTGATGAGTTCTACACTGCCGCAGACTGCTCTATATCCTTGAAAGATAGACCTTATATTTCAAGTATCCGGAAGGATGGACTGTGTGACGTGAGAAGACGACCATGTAGAAATGTGGGAATTTATGGATTTCCATTTCTGGACTCAGTCAACCTTACGTGTCATGTCCAAGAACAAGAGGTATGCTTAAACAAACTCATTGATGTCGTATGCAGACAGAATATGTCACTCCGTAAATCATTATGATGATTTGTTGGCAAATCACAAACATGTAAATTGAGCTCCCCATGTCACTATGTAGTGAAAAATCAAGTACAGTAAAAAATCCATGTCTAAAACATACACTACCATAATGTTTCGACTTTTTCAAGATTATTGATTCAGCATGGACCCCGAGTAAAGTAATCACACTTCATCGCGGGCGACAAGTCGACCTCACGCAAGTAAAATGTTCACTCCCTGAATCACCTGTAAACATTGGTGACTATGGAAGTGAAGGAGTAACCGCTGCTGGTTTAAGGATTTCAGTTTCAAACAACGCAATTAATGCATCCGCTACCGCCCTGTTGTTTATCACGTACGACTCGGTCTGCCAAGAGTGTAATACTACAACTGCACATTGCCGACTTAAGGTACAGTACTGTAAAGTACACCAGTTTGAGTTGTCTGTGGTTAAGTGGCCAAGCCGGCAGGAAAGTATTTTGCCTCGGCACTAGTTTTACCCTGGAGTTACTGGCAAGTTAACTAAGTTATCATGGCGATAGAATAAAGAATTGTTTTGTGAATTAAAAATGACGAATTAACAATGGTTTTGCTTTCATTGATTTTAGAATTTGTTGCAAATGAATGAAACATTTTCAGGCTAATTTCCTTTAATTATCTGTATTGTAACTTTGGTAAATCAAAACTATCAATAACGTTTCAGTCTATGGTTTCACTTTTTTCTGAATTTTAAAGTTACATCATTTCCATTTTTTCATGTAGACTAATGCCTGCTTCATTGCTGGTCACTGTTTTGCCGAAAACGAAACACATCCCAGTAACTGGTGTCTGCAGTGCTTGCCAAATTTTTCAACGACATCTTGGACGGAACGGAGAGGTAATTTAAATGTTTGGTCAAATTGACAAACAAAATTAAAAAAAAGAACTACTGTACGGTAGTTGTTACGTCCGCCATCCTGTTATATAATTACATCTATTACTTATTTTAATGACGCACAACAGGGTACTACTATAAAACTCACTGTCAATAGACCTGAGAAGTGCTTACGTCACGCGGTTTTCAATGCATATTAATACAAGGTAAATTTTTTCCACATGTTTCCCACATTACATTGCAATTCATTGTTTAACTCTGGCGTGACGTAAGGACCATTAAAGTTTATTAGTTGAATTGCAATGAATTTTTCTTGAACACTTTAAAATATACGGTATTTAAGAAAGGTACACATAGAAATGCAGATGGTTTTAACATAAATTGCTTTTTGAAGAAAAGAGGTTACCCTGTTGTGCCATCATGGATTTTTTTGAATATGGCAGATGACGACTATAGTATCTTTTTCCTTTTTTCAATATTTCAAAAACTAATCATGTTATTAAAAATTTAACAACGGACATTTACTTCAATGGTTTTTATCGATCAGTCAATAATAAAAATATGCTGCCATATCCTTTTATCGAACATATAGAAGTTGGATTTGAATATGTATTGTGCAATCATATGTGTTGCACACATTTTTAAAGTACTTACGTGGCTGTTGAATATGTTTCAAACCAAAAGATCTATATCACATATTTAGATAATCAGCCTCCATGGTTTACAACTTCCACTGTTCTCTACGCTTTCCGCGGAAAGCCGTTACTGGTGCATCTGCAAGCAGTGGATCCAGAATATCGTGATATTGAATATGATTTTGCGCAAAATGAAACATTTGGAGCTTCGTTGTCGAAAAGTGGAATTTTCACATGGATACAGAATACAAACAATAAAACGCTGTTTAAATTCAGAGTTACAGACGAATGTGGAGCTTATTCTGTTGTAAATACCTCTGTTGTTATAAAAGAATGTCCATGTCAAAATGCCGGAGAATGTTTCCCCGACAAACGTGACCTTGATGGTTTAGGAAACTTCACGTGTTCATGTCCTGCCGAATACACAGGTACTTTGTGTGAAAATGATATCGATGAATGTGAACTCTACAAGCCATGTTCCAATGGAACGTGTATAAATCAACATCCTGGTTATTCTTGTTCCTGTTATGCTGGATATACTGGTCGTCATTGCGAAACCGAGGTAACCAATTTGCAAAAATCTTTATTATGTTTATACATACATAAATACATGTTTGATCAGTGTCTGTATTATACACTGATACAGAATGATCCAGATTTCTAAAACGTTCTTAAAACTATTAGTGAAAACCCAATCATAAACCATTACAAATTCAGGATTTTGATTAGCTTCTCAGCTATGGGTTATTTGCAATGGTCCTTAGTTTCAAAATCGAAACAACAAGATGGTTGGTTTTGCAATAAAAAACCCAGTTGCCTAGAAAACCATACCAATTCATTAATGTATTTGAAGCAATTCAAATTTAATTAGCTGTAACTGTCACAAAACAATGGTAATACCGAATATTGAAATCATTTTTATTTCTCAACGTTTCGACTAGTTTAAAGTCAAAACGTTTAGAAATAAAAATGATTTCAATATCCGGTATTACCATTGTTTTGAATTTTATAAAAATATTCAGTGGTTCCCGCAAGTAATTGTCACGCCTCTTATGAAAACTGGCTAACGCTAATAAAGTACAATGTGTCCCTAAAAAAAGGCTACCCTTTGAAGTCAAGCGCTAGTGCCGAACGCTCGAATTTGAATGTATTTAACTCCTTAATGAGCACAAGAATGCGTAATTCTTGGCTTTACTGATATTTTTGTGCTTAGGTTGCAAATTAAAGACACAGAATGGGCTCATTAGAAAATTAAAACATTCAAATTCAAACGCTAATGCTTGACTTCGAAGGGTAGCTTTTTTTGGGGCACACATTATATGTATATGTATATGTATGTATGTAACTGAAATCACACCTTGTTTGTGTGTATATTGTAGGTCATTGATATAATAGTTCAATAAGCATTACAAAATGCTAAAGAACCAGCGAATAAATGAATATCTTGGTTTCTCTAATGGGGTCTAGTTAAAGAATGAATTTAGTCGTACCTGCATTAATATGACAAAATCAATTTCCCACTGTGCTTAGCAGTTGATTTTAACGAATAGATGACAACTTTAAAGCAAATTTTTGTACACTCTAAGAAGACATTAATTTGGCAAACTTTTCTTCTTTGAGATTGATGAATGTGAATCCAGACCGTGCTTTCCAGGTGTCTTGTGCATAGACATGATCGCTTCGTTCATGTGTGAATCGTGTCCCAGAGGATATACTGGGAATGGGGTAAACTGTTCAAGAATAGATGGACGTGAGTACTACTTAACACAACTAGTTTCTACGTATTTTTTACTCCGCCTGCCGTAGGCGAGGCGGAGTTTTAAATTTCCCCCGTTTCTGGTTTTTTTTTTTGTGTCAGAAGTCGGTGCAGCGCTCATGGGTGATACCGCTGGGCACAAGCCGCGTGAGCCGACCTAAACTGCGTTTAAACTCAATTTCCAGCGGAACATGTCAACAAAACACGCATTTTAACATGTATGCTAGAACATCTAAACCGCAAGAAGGTTTTACGTGCAAAGATTCTCATGCAAAATGTTTTAAAACGACAAATTCCACCGCGAAACTTTACCGAGGAGCGATGTATTGCGGTGAAGTTTTAAGAGCGTGTTTCCGTCATTTTCTGTTGTGTTTCCACTTTATAAGAAATTTACAAATTTCTACACAAGAATCAAACGCAAATTCTACTGAAATATCTTTATACAAAACACAATTTTTAACATGTAATAGTGAACAAAAAAGGAAAGGAAGGTTCTTTATCAAAACATTGCTCCAGAAATGTTTTAAAACGGCAAATTTTGATAGACTCCATCATTCCATGATCAAGGAGTGAGTCTAGGAAATGTGTTCATAATTCTAATCACGAAGTATTCGTTGTGATTTCTTTCCTTGGTTTTCTATACCTATGTTGAGATGCTGATATTTCGTGCAAAATGATTTATTTGCTTGTGAGATCTCATACATTTATAAAAGGTAAGAGACATTTAACATTCCAATTCCGGAAATCATATTTCCCAACAAATTATATCGTGGAGACTTCAGGCAGTGTGCTACAGAATTGATTTAAATGATGCTATCAGGTTAATATATTTATGTATTGTATACACTTTTAGTAAAATTTTCTTTATTTGCAACTACCCAAAAATAAAACAGCTATATGTTGGTTGTATTATGACAAAAGAATCTTGTTTAATATATGTACTATGAAAGTCTTTAATTTAAATCAAATTCTAAAAAACTCAATCTTACTAGGACTCTGGGCAGAGTGCCTGGCAAGTCACTCAGACATTGATTTTTGGTTATTTTAGTGATCACATAAGATGTGCTAGCAATGTCTTAAAATGCCTCGGAAGGTACCCTAATATAATAAATAACTGCATGATTTAAAAAGGAGTTCGTTGGGCAGAACAGAAATAAGTGAATATACCCCACCCCCAATGAACGCTCTAGTTACAGCCTTGTGCCCATTTTCGTTTTGGCAGGCGGAGTGAACGCCTTAGCAGGCGTCTTGTTATCAATGAAATTGAGTGGCGAAGCCAGCCCGACAATTTGGTCATGCTATGCAAATTTAAATCATTATCATTATTCATTTCTTTAGAAATTGATTTCTTATACGGTCTATAAACCCTGAAAAATGTGCATTCGCATAACCAAAAGTCGGACTGCCTTCGTCGCTGATGAAAATACTTCGATATGAGTTATATATGTAATCGACAAAGCATGAGCAACCGATCTGCATCTGATTTACAAACAATCGATGAAGGCGAGCGGTTGTAGATCAGATGCAGAACGGATGCTAATGTTTTATTGTACTTGTAAAATGTTTTGGATCGAAACATTCGTATTCTTTCATAATCTCAACGAAATGAGTGATATTTGGTTAGAAAATCAAACTTACACTTTATGTAAATCAGATCCGATTCACTCACTCGCAGATAGTGATCAAACATGTATATCTTTTTTGGTTTTTTTTGATGAATTATTAATGATTTAACAAGTTAGACTAAAATACCGAGAAGGAGGAATTTATGTCATATGAAGACCCCGAGGACGCGCCGTGTCCGAGGGCTTTATATGACATAAATCCGTTTTGAGGTACAGTCAACTCTCGTTATAGCGGACACCCTGGGGACGGTCATTTAGTGTCCGTAGTAGCGAGAGTCCGCAGTAACGGGGTGCGAACAAAATTTCCAAATTTCAGTGCGTATAGAATGTCAGTAGTAAATAACAGTGTTTTTGGTTTAAAATGCCTAGTTTATTCTAACATATAGTTGAGGTTTACTGTGATAAACGAGTGCAAAGTGCAAGTCAAAATTAAGTAAAAATTGTATGTGTTTAAAGAAAAATACTTCCAACGTGTCCGTTGTAATGAGAATAGAACAATAAAAATGTTTGTTGGGGACCGCATGAAGTGTCCGCAATGCCGTATTAGCGAGAGTCCGCAATAGCGAGAGCTTCTGCAATATAATTTGTAATAGGTTTTGCCGGGGATTTACAAAGTGTCCGTAATAGCAGGGTGTCCGTAATAACGAGGTGTCCGTAAGGCGAGAGTTGACTGTATTGAACTAACTTATTTATTGTTGAGCAGGTTTTCTAACAGTCTTTTGACTTTAAACATCTTAAGTCAAGATTTTTCGAGATTTTTCTACAAATTTGATCTAATTATTTATTCAAGGTATTTACCCGAGATAAATACGAAATACCTCGGAACGTCAAAGAGAACCGACTCAAAATAAATGCTTCCTCTGGATTACCCAGTTAAGCATCCGATATATTTTATTTTTCTTGTTTTATTTCTTTCCCTTGCAAAGATGCACGACTTCGTTTACAGTGCATTGTTTACAGTTTGTTTTTCACATTTGTTATGGATTACATATAGTCTGCTCAGCATGTAGTAAAATTAAATTACCATAGAGATTTACGCGAGGTAAACGTGTGAAATAAAAATCGTATTTTCACTGTGGAGAAGCGAATAAGCGTTTTCATTGGCCGTACGATTTTTTTCGCCAGTGAAAAATTATCGTATCAGCATTTATATTGGCTATATGTTTTTCTCAGTAGTGAAGAAAATCGTATTCTCATTTTGCTCACAACATAGCCGCAGTGTTGGGGAAGGAGCGAAAGGGTATTCGGCTTTTATGTCTAAAGAAGAAGAGTTTCTCCAATAAAAAAACATGAGATGAAAAGAACAGCTTTGACTCACTATTTAGGCCAAATAACGGAGAAACAAATGGTATGAATCTGTTTTGAGAGTTTAATATTTTGTTTCGACATTGCTCGCCTTTGACAGGTTTCCAGCGTCAAAATAATCTCTATATGTTTGACATAAACAAATTACTGCATGGTTGGCTCGTCTGTACGATTTTTATTATGCACTTGTTGTGAACACGTAACTTTTTAAAAGTTTTTAAATCGAATGCAAAAAGTTATCAAAATTACTTTTGTGTTTTCAAATGCATCACACCAAATTACGATACTGCAAAAATTATTTTAACACATTCTTTAGGACACCAGTCATTGCTGATGCGTTGCTGACCTATACTAATAATTTTATTGCCATGTATTTTTATCTAACTTACATATTACATCTTTTCAGATTCAACTGACAAATGTTTAACAGATCCTAACTCGTGTCACAGTAAGGCACAATGTGTTTACAACAATGGTTCCTACGTATGTGAGTGCACAGATGGGTACAGTGGGGATGGTGAAAGCAATTGCACCGGTATGATTAAATCATGACAATATTATTACTATCATCAAATTATTATTTTTAATAATTATTATTTTATTATATTATAACTATTATTGGATTCATTTTTTGTATTTTTTTACAATGTGAGCGGACGTGCTCGTGTTCGGCTCTCGATTATATATTTAATACAACACCAACACCCACGTGCATGAGTGTTGTGAAATTATTTCGTAAAGATTAGTTGCATGTCAATCAGTTACAAAGACTCGTAGTGGTATTTTCTGATACAACCACAAGTGTTTTAACTGATTTACACAAATTTGTATCGGGTTTACAGGGGCAAGCATGTGATAAAATGTGATGAAATTGGGCATAAATCTCAGTCATTAATTATTAATTTTATGCTTCCACAACAGGTTTAACATAGGTTAAGAGTCCAGGACCTTTCTCAAGATTCTTGGTGTCCATAACGTTCCAATTTTGTGAAGATCGCTTGTCATTTCTCTTAGGCAACCTGCATCCGCTATGCATGCGGTCGTTTCCTTCTTATTCAGTAACAATATATGGTTTGTTATACCCCAGCTTTCGCTCGGTCTAGATGATCAAATTTCAAAAAATGTTCAATTTATCATTCTCCAGTACTCTGTTTTCTTTGTCAACGTAGCGGTTGTAACTTTTCAGCATATTCAAAACCATACTTTTTCACAGATCTCTTGTTTGGCAGAAGAAATTTTGTTGTGTATATGTTGCTTAAGCTTCCTCATGTGTTCTAACTTGTTTGTGTTTGTGATGGTCATGTCTTTTTTCCGTTGGGACCTAAAAACCCTGAAAAGTTCTCATGATATCCAAACTTTCCTTTGTTATATCGAGGTAGTTTCTCAGGGCACATTCTCCCACATTCAACAATCTAAATATATGATATATAAAGTTTTTAGTTATTTCATATCGGCCTCATTTTGCCCCATGATGGCGGGGCAAAACGTTTCTATTTCATGAATTTTTTTTCGTGTACTTGCTTTGACCACCGACGTCAAAAAACCCGTTAAATATCTAACGTGGTTGGCTTTTTTTCGTTTACGCTCCTTAAGTATCTCGTTTTCTCCCGCATTACGTTATCAGCATAAAAATGATGTTTTTAATTTTCAATTTTCAAGACGATTCTGGCCTCGAAGACGATGAAGACAACAGCTTCGACAAAAAAATACGCATCGTTATTATCGTTCTGGTTGTTGTGTTTGTAATAATTCTTGTTATTCTTGTTGTCTGCCTGATCCTGAGACGACGAAGAACACGCCGAAAACATAAAGTGGCGGGGAGAAAAGAGGCTGCTCAACGAAAGGGTGGATACCCGAAAGGAACTGCATACCAAAAAATTGATTTGAAAGTATTCGGGGATTGACGAAGACATGAAGGTCGACCCTTGATGTTGCCACCGGGCAATAATTTTTTTTTTGTTATTTGCTAGTTGTCTGCCTGCAGTAACAATATTTTCCCACGTATTTTTTACTCATTTATTGTTCTGCACATAATTAATCAATTTTAACCGTATGCTGCCAGAGGCGGCGGCTATAATAAGCGGCACGTACACTAGTTAATCTAACGTGGTAATTATAATATTACATGCATATACTCGCGCATTTATATATGTCTTAATTGCACGATATTGTTAAAATTCTTTAAAACATATGATACATGATGCTTCATCGTAATTAATACAAAACGTACAGTAATTTTGCATTTTATATAATCATTAAAATTTGGGAAAAAGAACCAAGAAATTATCTTTTGATTTGTTGGGTTAAAAAATAGCTTGGAATACATTTTCGTGGCATCCGCCACGTGATGCGGGGATTGCGTGCATGTTATAACTGGTTTATGACTTGTATCAATACATCACTTTGTCGTTTATTGTCTAGACTGATCGGCTAAATGGCCTGGTTGAGAAAAATTACAGGGCTCCCAAAGTAACAGATACGCCTTTTTGGAAAAGTTCAAATGTTTAAAATTTCTGATTTATGCTTGTCCTATTGGATAGAACTTTGCGAAAAAACCATTTGTGAAACTGATTTAATAATAATTAGTAGAATCATGCTAGTATTCTATTGCAAATGCTGTAATTTGATTGGTTACTCTACTCGCTATCTATTCCTCGATAGATAGCGAGTAGCGAAACAATCATCTTCCTATAGAGATTTCTTTTAAAAAATATGTCTTAAAAATCAAATTTTTTGTTGAATATTCCATGTTTGACCTCTGATTCTACTAAAACAATTAGATTACTCGCTCTCGATTTCTATGCGGTGATAGTTGATTCGGGCTTCGCCCTCATCAACTATCACCGCATAGAAATCTCAAACTCGTAATCTAATTGTTAATTATTGAGGAGGAGTTGAGAACACAATATAGGAGCAGGGTTTGGAGTCTTAATTACGTACTCTTAAATGAAGTGTTCCGTACAAAATCAGAACAAAAACAAGATGGAGGAAAAGAACAAGTCGACTTGGCTTTCGAACTAGGCACATCGATATATATATTTCGCCCTCATCAACTATCACCGCATAGAAATCTCAAACTCGTAATCTAATTGTTAATTATTGAGGAGGAGTTGAGAACACAATATAGGAGCAGGGTTTGGAGTCTTAATTACTTACTCTTAAATGAAGTATTCCGTACAAAATCAGAACAAAAACAAGATGGAGGAAAAGAACAAGTCGACTTGGCTTTCGAACTAGGCACATCGATATATATATTTCTAGAATTTGATTTTTAAAGTGCTAATATATCTTCACTGTACGGAGGAGTGGATGGAAACTCATATCAGCCGATTGAACGTTATCATAAACGACTATTTGGTAAGTATATATCGAAAACGCTGTGCTGATTTTGAAATATGCGCATGTGTAGCGGTGGAGAGACAAATTTAAGTATCTGTAGTACATAGGGGTAGTTTACATAAACTAGATTCAGTTTAATCGCGAATGAATTGAGGGTTAAGACTTTGCGGTCAATAAAAATCTCATTCCGGATTGCAACTTGTTTCAGATTAGTTATAATGTACGGACCCTCTTATTGTTTCAAAGATTGTACCACATGTACAATTTAGTTCTACAATCAAGTTCCCATTCTGCATACAAGTTCAATTTTGGACAAAATAAACGTACATTTCATTCTGTCCCTCATTTCCAGACTGAAATCTTGATCAACATTTACATGATTCCGGATTCCGGAATGATTGTTCGATTCAGAACAGAAAATGGAATGAACTCAATCTGAATGAGTTCCAACTCAATCTGATTCCATGTAAACAAATATCATTCAATCCCCTATGGTTGAGCAAAAATGAAATGAGTTCAATCCTTATTGAAACTCAATTTTAATTCATCTTAATTAACACCCAAGCAGTACATGTTATTTCAGGTGAATATACAGTTCTGATTAAAAAACAGCAAATATTGTAAAAGCAAAGTAGGGATCCTGTTAATGAATATGAGAGCCTAACATGTAGCCTATGATAGAACCATCAAAACAAGGTATAAAGTTTACATTTTGTCTTTAACTTCATTAAGACATGTGCAGTAATATATATAATTTATATAGTTTGAATGCTATTTTATATATTTAGTCTGAATACAGTATGTCCTAAGTTAAATAGTTCATGTAATGATAATAATAATAATAATAACTTTATTTAAGTGTCAATGTGTTTAGCTTGTGCAACTAATTGAGGACACTATGTGTTAACATATTTACAATGATTAGATGTGAACACATTACATTATTACTTTACTTTGAGTATCACATTATAATATTATATACATTACATTCTCTGCTACTCAAAAATAAGTATATGAGTATATAAATATATGAAAAGCTGATCATACATGGACCAGTTATGCGTCATTCAAGTGAAGTATACTGCATGTATCAATAATAGATTTAATGGCATTGGATGTAATACACACAGGCATTTTCTGCAGTGGACCAATCAGGAATTAAGTTTGACTGGTACGTCTGTCCAAACGTGAAATGTTAATCAGAGAAAAGATCATTTGAAAAGAAACCATCAAACCACACTCATGTTGTCAATCTGCTGTTTTGTTGTTAGAAATTAATATCTGGAAAAATGTTTTGTACGAACATATTTATGTACCTATATATTAAGCACTTATTAACTGAGTGCGAGGTCTGTACGGGAAAGTATTGCCTGAGGTTCTTCGTACAGACCGAGCGACGAAGGAGCGAGGTCTGTGCGATAAAAACCAAAGGCAATACTTTCCCGTACAGACAGAGCAAACGAGGTTAATAAGGGATTTATTATATGGCTTTGTGTTCGATCACAATTTGTTGTGACTTCTTAGAAAAGACCAGAAAAAGCTTTCGCTGCTAAACGTTCAGCCATATTTATTTGGATCATTTGTTTGTTCAGGATGGTAAAACTCGCTCCGGGAGTGATTTTCGTCGTCATTATACGGCATAATAAGTTTTAATTTCCTTTAAAAATTTATTTGTGCAATGTTTACACGAGCTGGCAAAATGAATTTCTTGAGAGGGCAACATGACTTTCTTGAGCGGCAAGATGACTTTTTCCAGACCGCTAATCAACCAATCAGCGTGCGTAATTTGTCTAAGCCATATAATAAATATAAATATTTACCACATTACTGTGAAAAATTTCCAACTGTTAGCTTAAAAAATATTTCTCATTTTCCAAAATTTTCTCGTATTTACTAGTCAGGCTAGCCGGAAATAAAAAAATCACTGTTTAACTGAAATTGGAAAATTTAGTCTTAATGTGTATTAGTTCCATACTTATTTCAGGGTCTGGGGCCACACCCCCTTTTGATTCTTTCACATGGTTGTGTCTTTGAAATGCCATCCTCTAAATTTTGATAGCAATATATTGAAAAAACATATGTATATAACCTCCTACCATGAAGCACTGAAAAATTATTTAGGCATTACAACGAATTAGGCATTATACACAAAAATACATTGAAAATTCTAAACAACTCTAAACGAATATTGAAAAAATAGTGTATATATATATATATATTGCCTGATTTTAACCCTTTTCCTATTTCCACTTTAATTTAAAGCGGGGGATACCTGGAAAACGAGACAAATTACGGAAAAACTCAAAATGCCTTGATGAATGGATGGTTTGAGTCCATTTAGTAGAATCATACTAGTCTAGTATACTATTGCAAATGCTGTCATGTGTTTGGCTTGCACTCGCTATCTACAGCCCATTTTCCGCTTCAACCGTATCGTAGCGAAACGTAGCGTATTATCTATTGTGTTCACGTCGTTAGTTCTACTTGAGTGTTAAACAACGCCATGTTTCGTCATGATATACGGTTGAAGTTGAAAACGGGCTTACTCTTCTTAGCAAGGTAGCCAGCACTATGTTCGCAGGAGTAAATTACCTGCTATAGCGAGTAACGAAACAATACTTTTCCTGGTGACAATTTCTCTTTTTTAACAAAATGGCTTTAAAATCAATTTTTTACCTCTGATCCATCTAATTCGCACTTCACCTCAACTATCACAGATTACGGACGCTTTTTAGGTATCACTTTGAATGCTTAACCTTGCTAAAGTAACTTTTCTGTATTTTCTAGAAAATCAATGAGTTCCAGTTAGTTTTTTCCAAGTAAGAAATTGTATTTCTGGTGATAAAATGCAAATTTTTTTTAATGTTGCACTTTTAAAACTGGGTGTGTTATGAAATACGCAAAAGCGTGTTTTGTAACACATTAAATGTGTTTGTGCATAACAGTTTTATTTTACAATTTTCAAGTAATACGTTTTCTGTGTTAATTAACACGACTAAGTGTGTTATATAGTCCCGTTTTCAAAGTCACTCGACCTTTTGCGAAAATAGTCTTCACTCAAATCATCTAAAAATAAACTGCAAAGAAACCTATGTCGCGAATGATTAGCAAACTTGAAAAATATTTCTATTCCATAGTCCATTTATCATCAAAATAAATTCCACATGACCTTACTTGCAACTAGACTATAGCATGATTTCATTTTTGATCTAATATTGTAGAAAATATCGCTGACATTTCTCAAGAATATATTATAAGCAATCGTATAGAAACACACACACAAAGCATACGAATCAACAACACCGCTAGACCTAAAATTTCAAAGGACTTCAACTTCGCGATACTATTTTCTCATTCAGACTATTTTTGGCCCTGTCGTGTTTATAATTTTGAAAACGGTTGTACTATAAATTTTATCAGCAGCGGATTTTTAGCCTATTATATACAGTACTTTCAGGGTAAATCAATTTTAATTCGACTGCAAATCATATACATGTGTGAAAAAATTCTGGGAACAGTTGAGAAAAATCATGGAACTACTGTATATATAATTTATGCCATACATACATGCATACATACATACATGCATACATACATGCATGCATACATACATGCATACATACATGCATACATACATGCATACAACAATACATGCATACATACATGCATACATACATACATGCATGCATACATACATACATACATACATACATGCATGCATACATACATGCATGCATACATACATGCATACATACATACATGCATACATACATGCATACATACATGCATACATACATACATGCATACATACATGCATACATACATACATGCATACATACATGCATACATACATGCATACATACATACATGCATACATACATGCATACATACATACATACATACATACATGCATACATACAGAGATCTACACGAGGTAAACGAGTGAAATAAAAATCGTATTTTTACTGTGGAGAAGCGAGTAAGCGTTTTCATTGGCCGTACGATTTTTTTCACCAGTGAAAATTATCGTATCAGCATTTTGATTGGCTATACGGTTTTTCTCACTAGTGAAGAAAATCGTATTGTTATTTTGCTCACAATTAACATGGCCGCCGCGTTAGGGAAGGAGCGAAAGGGTATTTGGCTTTTATGTCAAAAAGGAGAAGAGCTTCTCCAATAAAAAACATGAAACGGAAAGAAGAACAGCTTTGACTCACTATTTAGGCCAAATAACGGAGAACAGATGGTATGAATCTGTTTTGATAGGTTTCCAGTGTCAAAATAATCTCTGTATGTTTGGCATAAACAAATTACTGCATGGTTGGCTCGTTTGTTTGGTTTTTATTATGCACTTGTTGTGAAAGATTGCTAAACGAACGAGTGAGCACAACAACTCGTGCATAAAAACCGTACGCACTCTCCAACCATGCAGTAATCTCTATTTATGTCCTGTAGCAAGAATAGAGTTTCTACGTCTTTGCAATGTCGGTGCAGTCCTCTGCCTACTGAGTTACAGAGGTAGCTAAGAAGAATCCTTTTCCGGCTGATTATTTCAGCAAATATAAAATGAATGTAATTCCGAATAAGGAGCTAGTGCATATTAATTATACAGAAGTTTGAATTAAACTGTGTATACAGTTTAATTAATTCAAACTTCTGTATAATTAATATGCACTCCTTATTCGAAATTACATTCATTTTATATTAGCTGAGAAGAGAGGTGGTCGATGATGAATTTTTCTCAACTGTTTCTGGTCTTTATGGAACCGCACCTGTATTTTTTTTTATTTTTTAATTTATTTTAATCAATTTATTTATCTTTTTTAGTTTTATCGCTCGTGATCATGTCAAGGAAAGGGAAAAAGAAGAAAAGTTTATTGGATCTTTTAAAGATTTCTGGAAATCTGTTAATAACTTACTGGAATCCGAGAAAAAAGAAGTGGTAATAGAAATACCGATAGTCCTTTTTCATATACTTAAGGACTTCACCCAGTAACGAAGCCAGCCCGACAATTTGGTCATGCTATGCAAATTTAAATCATTATCATTATTCATTTCTTTAGAAATTGATCCTTATACGGTTTATAAACACTTCACCAACACTGTGGGACATTTATAGTATATCTTCGCCGGCTTATTTTCAATGCATGCACATATTCTAATTTTTAGTTTTGATAAGACATTTTAAATTGGCGTATTTTACAAAAACTACATTGTCAATTGTGTTGTCGGTTGAAACCATTCTACTTTGTCTTATAATACAATATTATTATCCATTGAAACTCCTTAAATTGACAACAGTGTATTGTATACAGTACGTTTCCACATGCAATACAGTAACACCAGCTATTCTACTGAAGATGACTTGTATTAAATATAATTTTTTTCATGAGACATAAAACTCAGTAAAATCCACCCGCATACGGTTTGCCATCGTCTTTCACTTTCCTTTTTCGATTTTTCATTTCTCGTGTAGTTCGTGTAGTTTCCGATAAGATTTTTATTCTGCCGCGCAGCTGCGAGACCATCCGTTTCAGGCGTTTCTTCGAAGACATTTTGATTTGATTTGTATAGGTTGCAGCCACAAACATCAAATTGCTTGAAAAGTTTATTGAAAGAATCCAGGAACAACAAAATCCTCAGAAGATTGAAGTGATGTTTGGTTTGATACAAAGAATGATCGATGAAAATATTATCAGGGCAAGGTACGGAAGCATATCCAAAATGTCCCATTATATACTAAAGTTATCTAGCAATATAAGAAAATAAAATATAATGTTATACAAGCATTCCTTTTAAAGCAGAGTTTAGGATACGCTAGCATGAAAACTAACGAGAAAACCTTGATAATAGACGATAAACAAAAACAGATTAACCCTTCAGAACTACCCGGTATCGTGTGAAGTGTTACAAAATTGTTATTGATTTACCTTCTACCTTCTCACAGGTATTACCTCTCCAATACACACAAATCACGCTTGCCTTTGTCAGTTTAATATAGTTTGTTTAGTTTAGTTTAGTTTAATTTGTAACAGGCATTATTCTACTGAAGATGACATGTAATACTTGTCGAAACGTATAGAATAAAATGTTGATAGTTTACGGAGTTTCAATTATTTTGTGTTTTGTCAGTTTAGGCCGGCGCATTTAGCCAGACTTTTTTACCCAACCCAACCCAGAGGTTTTTTACATTTCGTCACGTGTACTCCAGGGTTCTCTCTTTCGCCATAGCTTCATCACCATTAGCCAGAACCGCACAAAAACTCTGGTTTCTTAGTCGTCACGGCAGTGTAACGTGACGACATGGCAAAAGTTCGATTCCTGTCAGGGGACGTGTAGTTGTTGATGAATTTTTCTCAACTTTTCCGGGTTTAATGTTCGACATATGTAGGAGTCGCACCCGAGATGAAGACATCTTGTTATTGCTTGCAAACTCATTTTTATTTGGCAGAATGATATGTGAAGCTGTCCTGAAGTCTGGTAAACCAAATTTCCATAACGAGTCATCGTGGAGTCAAAGGTTTGAATTTGTTTATACATTGTTGCCTTCCATCGATTGAAGGAGACTTGCCATGGAGGCTTCAACTCGTCTACATACGGGTCTTTACTCAGTAGTTAGAGGTGCATCAATAATATTGTCTCCTTACAATTATGATTTTTGCTACAGGTTATTCGTCTCATACTGGACAGAAATGCTTGTCTTCTTCCTGCATATTTTTGTATCAACGAGGTAAGGCAATATACAGTTGGAATAAACTGCCTGTCTCTTATAGACTGAAGTGTACAGGTAATCTCTATTCTTTAATTTAACATATAGAACTTCATGACATAAGAATATGAATTCAGTTTTTCAGTATCCACACAACATATTGTTGGAAAAAGGCAACGTCGATGTAGCTTTTGCAATATTCAGTTAAATACAATTTTTGAATTCGGTTTTTGTGACATGGGAAGTCTCGGCAAGCGTTTCGCCTCGACCTCATCCAGTAATATTAATAATACACACTGCAAGTTTGTAAGTGTATCCCGCATAACAGACGAGTATGTTATAGTCTGCTGACAGTGTCTTGCTGCCACCAAAATCGTGTAAATTCTTGCAATCTTCAGACACCGATTAGGTGTTAATTAACGGTGATTTAGAGTCATGGGTATTAATTCACACCTTTTCAACATTAAATATGTGTAGGTATCACATGTTTAACATTCCTTTTTCATTCAGATTCTGAAAATTTATCCTGTAGGGAAAGTTTCGCCACATTGGGTGAGTTGACTTACTAGACTGGTTTTTACAGTTGTCACCCCTCCCCTCCTTCGTAGAAATATCACGTATATTGTTGGGGAGATTTGGGGTGAATGTTGCATTGTACCACAACACATCGCTTCTTTTGCAAACTTTTTCTGAATTATCATTTGGTTTGTTTCAGGCATTATCAAAGGTCCTCACCGATTTTGTTGATGATTTAGACCGCTGGCCCATTTGGTTACAGTCTCAGGTTTGTAATTTTCTGGAGACACCACTGATTTGAATAAACCTGGATGACGTATCCAGTGAAGCAGATTGATTTACGCCCGCAAAGAACTGACATCTGAACAACGGAAATTTGTATGAAATATATTGGTTACATTTTCCTCATCGTTGTTTGAGGTTGTTTTGCCGGTTTTGTGGAAAAAATAGTACTTTTTCAATTGTTTTTATCATTTTAGACCACCTGGAATGATATGTTCGATATTTTTACGGGGGAAAACAGTTTAAAAAGTAGAAAAATTCATCTAAAACGACCTTTTTTGTCTGGGACATCCTGAATGAGTGAGCATCCGGGACTTGAATTTGCCCCCCCCCCAAACAGCGCGTTCCCCAATTTTACCCTCGATGCCCCCTCTAGTGTTATTTATAATCTCTTTTGTTGTATGTCCATGTCCTAGATACACCAATACATATTATGGATCTAAACTCAGAGTAACAGCAGATAAAGCATCATTTTCATCTGAGTGAATAACATCAATACATAAAACCTATATCACTTCTCCATTGATATCGAGGGAGCTAGATTGACTTCCGAAAGATCACATGCTCGAACCAGACTGACCGCATAGCACACTTGCCAGAGCATTAGGCGAGCATTCCAAAGGTCGTAAGTTTGATTCCCAACGTGGTCAGACATATTTTTCAACTTGCCAGGTGTTGCTTTAGAAGTCAGAGAACGACAAAGGACATTTTCTTCTATCTGCTACTGTTCATTCTTTATAGCACCTTCAAGTTACCATTCCCATTTAGAGACTGTTTGCGTGTCCCCGGTTGGCCGAGACCAGACGTTCCCAGATTTTTGTTAAATAATTCATTTCTTCTTTTCTTCTAGGTCGCCCTCATCTTCATCCAATCATAGGCTCTCTTTGCAGCTCATTACACGCTGTTAATTCTGGCATTTAGCGACTCGATCAGAAACTACTCACTTTTAGTTTTAAAGTACAGCTCCCTTACGATAAAGTGAGTACATTATATGATATCATATATGAAGCCTCGAGGTTTCCGTCGTGCAACGTCCGCTGAACAAAGCCTGAACAATATTGTTTCCCTTGGGCGCAGTCAATAAGTGTTAATTGTTGACAGTGAACAATGATAACAGTTTTTAACAGTTTCATGATGTGATTGTGTACAAATGTAATCATAGCGAGACAAGTTCGGATCTAACGCCTGTATTCAGAAAGCTCACTCACACTCTCACTTGAGTGCAACTCGAATGAGATTTGCTCAAGTAGGGTTGAAGTGAGAGTGGAGTATGAGTGTAAGTGTCCACTCAACAAGGGAACACTCACCCTTGAAAATATTAGCGACGTTTGTATTCAAAGAGCTCACTCGAGTGTGACACTGTGACTTTCTGAAGTTTAGGTTTGATGTTGATGAAAATTAACGGCAGAAGGTATATAAACTAGTGAGACTGTTGTAGACTTGTCGATGCATTCGTACGGCGTAACTGAACAATAATATGGTTGAAGGTAGACAATATTTTTTGCAATTGGAAAAGTCGCTATTCACTGAATTAGTGCGAAAGCATAAAGGTCTTGTATAAAATAAAAAGAATGATTATAAAACCATACAACAGAAAAATTAAGCGAGGGAAGTTTTATCCGAACAATTCAATTCCCAGTCAGGTGCAATGGAACCTTCAAAAAACAGTTATTCTTTTTGTGGCCTTATCTCTACGCCTCATTTTTAGTTTGAACTTGCAAGCACAATCTTCTGTCTTTTAATAGTTGGAGTGTGAGTGTCGCATTATGATAGAGAGGTTTAGCAAACACGACACGACGTCGACCAGGACGTGAAAATGACGTGTACAGACAACAGTCATCTACTTCCGGTTTGATCTAGAACGTCAGATTTGTTTTTTTGCCAGCATTTTTGTGTTTTCATCCTGCCTGCTTATTTCGTTGGATATTTCAATCGGTTGTCAAGAAATGGGCAAGGAAATGCTTTCTAAGGAAGGCCTTCTGTCTCTGAATATTGTATCTGAGCAGTCGACAATTTCTGAAAGAATAAACTGGAAATATTTTTTTTGTTTTGAGGAGACGAAGTTTGTCACAGTTTTCGGAAAAAGTACAAAAGCTCAAGGTCATTTTTGAAGGTAAATACTTACAGTTCTGGGTGATTCCATCAGGTGTATGGGTTTTCAGTATAATATAGCATGTCAGTGATTTTCCTGGTGACATTTAGAAATGTTTTCAATAGTTTTTCCTGGCTGACATCTGTTTTTTAATTCTTGTACTTTTTTGAACTATTGTGACAAAACAGCTAGAATTGCTCGAGTTTTTACTGATTTTACTATGTTAAATCTTGTTTATTTCCTTGTTTCCTTTTTAAAAAATACTTTTTGTTATAGCTTTCGTTTCTATGCCCTCAAATATATCACGCGAGATTTATATAGCAGTACTGAAGCGGTTAACAGAGAGCTTTAGATTTGACAACGAGTACGACTACGACTACGAGTTTGGCCGATGGGGGTCTGGACTCTACACTCACAGAGCGGTAGCATTGATCTGAATAATAGGGAGCTTTAGCAGTGACTACGAGTGTACGAGTACGAGATTTGATGGCGTGTGCAGAAGTCGTAGTTGTTGTCGTTTCTGTTCGAATGTTCCTTTAGCAGTAAAACAAACGACGAGAAATAAAGTTTTTACAAACTACATTTTATGTAACCGAAAACCCTTCACAAAATTAGCTGTTTTTAAGAAAAACAATGTGCGAATTAATTTTAAATAAATTTTGAATAAATCGTGTTAAAAACAATTAAACAAACCAGATAAATTTATAATTTGGTCGCAACTCCATGTATTTAAATGCTGTAGATTTCAGAACTTACCTAGAGTTTTAAATTTTCTAGGATATGTTCTTCATAACATAGTAAATCACAAAGCCATATATCACACAGAAACTACAATTTCGCGATCTAGTTTGCAATGTTTGTTGACATATCATACATCCAGGATAGCTAATTTATTGACAACGTGCAGCTCAAAATTTCCCGTTATAACGTACGCTACCGCTTAAAAAAAGGCGCTGGATAAACGTCTAAGGCTGTGATAAATATTTCCACAAATTACTCTTGAAGATGAGCAACGTAAACTAACTTTCAATGGTATTTAAAAAGTCGTAGTGAGGACTACTAGTTTTCAGCAAAATGTCGTACTCAAATGAGCGACGGCTACGACTTTTTCTCGTCAGTACGAGATGGCGTAAGCATATGACGTGCGCTTGGCGCAAAAATGACGAATCTCGTACTTGCAGTCGTACTCGTAGTCGCTGCTAAAGCTCCCAAATATTGCTTGCGATTTTGTTGTTTTTCTATGGCGGCGAAAGCGTTTGTGAAAACCCGATACGTCCAAAAACTACCGAAATACTAAGAAGCAACCTTGTCGTTTCACAAAACGTTTACCTAGAACTAGCAAACAATATATTTTTTAATAAAAAGAACAAAACTTTGACGTTCTGAAGACGACGTGAAAACAACTCGATTGACGTCCTCTTTAGGACGTGGACGACGTCCTAGACTAAACCGGATGTGAAATTTCGCGGGTCCACGCTATTTTCACGTCCTCGTCGACGTCGCGTCGTGTTTGCTAAACCTCGTCTACTATGTGAGTGTGAGTGGACACTCATTGAGTGGTAAGTTGCACTCATTAAGGATGAGTGTCCACTCATTGAGTGTGAGTGAGTGTGCTTTTAGAATACAGGCGTTAGTCACAACATAAAAGTGCCTCAAAGCACCCTGGACTTAGCATCTTGTAATAGGTACCGCTTTGGTCGTATCCGTCATTTGAACAATCTAAGATTTCGTCCAAATTGACGTCTACTTTTGAAGTTTGCTCATAACGTTGTTCTGTTTGATTTTATAGGAAAAGACCAAGCAAAATATGTGAATAAGACAGTCAAAAATGATTCTTTCTTCAACTTTTTCGCGCCTCCAGAAGGTAGGTCACCGCAAGAGCATACACCAATTGCACTGTGGGCCCGTATCACGTAAACCGGGTTGTTTAAGACGCTGTGTTGTTTAATTAACCGTTTCAGGGAGGGCTTTTTGGCAGCTAATTTTGAAAGCATATACAGTCGAACATATTGATGGTCGACGACACCTAAAAACAGTACTTTAACTTGCTTTCACTAGATTAAATCCATTTTAAGCGGTAATTTTTGAGCGATCTTCGATAGTGTGGGGGATCGCAAATGTAATCTAGTCTAACCTTCGCCAACGGCTCGGCGTTATTCTCTGCACATGTGGTATTTACTGTCCCAGTAGTTAATAACCCGTCCTTAGTCCTGCTTCTTCTTTGAGCACACGTAATTTAAAATCCTAGATCACACTCTTTACCATACATAAACCCATGCATACTTGTCAAAATTTAAGCTTGCCACATTTAAGATGGATAAATATTTTTTTGAATTTGCAATCCTAAATGTTTCATTTTTTCCATTTCTGTTCCGGAAGACGGTGATATGGTAGGTATTCCGCCTTTTAGATTGATAGATAAAGGTTGTTTCAAACAACTGGGATGGCTTAGGTTCTTCTACTTCCTGAAACGATGAATGAAAATGGACGTTTCCCTTCGTAGGGAATTTAGTACTGAAGGAAATTACATAGAACTTACGTCAGAAAGTTAGTTCGACAAGTATCGTTGCAGATAGTGAAAGAAGTCAATGAACCTATGGTTGGGAAAACTAAATTTTGGCCGAGTAAAGGCCGGTTGGGTAAATGAAAAATAAAAGACCTCAAGGGCTGGGCAAACAGAAATTTATTGTCATTGACTTCAACACAAACCTGTTGAGATATCGAAGAAATGTGAATAGTTTATATAATAGACAAATTAACCTGAGTCACTATCATGAAGGAGCTGGTGCTAAATTTTTATGGGTATTTGAGGCTGGGTCAAGTAGAAAATTGACTTCTTGTTAGTTGTGTAAGCAAAGTTTTTATCAACACTAACATTCATAACAGTTTTTCAGTTGGTAGGTTTCGTCTTAACTTTATACACTGCGGTCATTGCAAGATAGAAGGTTAAGAAAACCATCCAACTAACGTTTGGGATCGGTCATTATCTATGGCGGAGCCCTCTCCACCATAGAGAGATGTTTTTATTAATGTTAATGTTGGGTGCCAGAAAATAGCGAGTGGTGAAAACAAGTATTTCAATACGAGAAGATAAAATTCATGTCTCCACACCGTCGTGTAATGTTCTTTTTATTATATAGTCATAAACAATTTAAAGACCCAAGTAGTATTAATTTTCGATCAATAATACTAAAACTTAGCTTTGTTTCAATTAATTACGCATATGATTAAAACTAAAAGGAATAACTGTACACCATTTTAGTGTTTTCTTGAAGTACTACCATTGTTTTCGACACAAATAGTCGTGTAGTTTTTTTTTTCTTTGAAGAAAGGTGAAAACTGGTTTGCTGCTCTTACAAATGTCGCCATTTTGAAAACACAAAATTATCGGCGAGAAATGTGATCACGCGCGATCGATATTTTACTAGTGAAAATATCTTGTGTATTTTCCGTATCTTTCTGCAGCATCAAAATTCCTTTCAGTGAGAAGGCACTTCTATTGTTTAGGATGAAGAAACCGAGCAGCTAATGGAAGCAGACTTCGAAATCAGGCATTTCTTCCGAGAAAGATTGATTCCTAAGGTAAATAAGAAAATAAAAAAAGAACATGAATTGGGGAACGTCTTTTATTTCTTTTTTATTAATGAACATTCTAAATAATTTGTGGAAATATACATTAATTTCACTGTCTTATCATTGTATCGTTGCTGTCTAAACACAATTTTCCTTTGTGATTTCAGGCAGTGTTATTTTTCACTGGTGAAGCTATGGACGACGAGGTACTGCGAAAACATAACCACCAGACTAATTAGGACTCGTTGTATATGACCTCGTCCAGGCAGGCGATACCTTTATACAAGAGGTCTAAAAACAGCAGTGTTGCCTTGGCAACTAAATTTTATTGACAGATGCTATTTAGACAGTCGGTGGAAAAATGCTATTTTGACCGGCATTGTTCGTGTATCTGATTCGTTGTATCTGATATCGTGTATCAATTTTTCTCTACGTTTTGCAAAAACGGCAACTTTTAAAATCTAAAGTCTGGTCTTTTCAACAACGAAAGAATTGTTTTTGTATATTAAATATCGAGCGCCCAAGAACACTTCAAAGTGCAATTACCTTTTTTTATTTTGATGCGCCCTGTATATGGGAATTTTTGAAACCATTTACCTTGAGCGATCATCACCTTTTCTTGCACTGATTATTCTCTTGCTGTTTTAGTTTGACGAGGAAGAGGAAGAAGAGGTGAGTGTCTTTATTTTAGTCTAGTGTGGCAAGCATTTGCATAGGAAAATTTTTCAATGTAAAACAAATTTTGAACAACAAGACGCGCTCTGTTGAGCGGTTTCAATAGCCACTGTGGGTAAATAATATTTTTCGTAGCTTAGCACATTTTAAAGTACTATTGGCCATTTGCCATATATTCGATCTCTATGCTCGCCCTCCTTTGAGGACGCCATCTTGGGTTCTCACGCAGAAGCATATGCGGGAAATATGACGCCGCTCAGACCATGTGATTGTTCTTCCTAATCAGGAAGATAATGACGACGACGATGAACAGGTTGGGGAAGACGGAGAAGATGACGATCCTGATTATAAGCCATCTGAGGTCAGAAATACGTTAAACCTAAAGGGTGACTGAAAAGTTGTGGGTTATTTTAAAGGAGGGTTCGCTAAAAACCTGTCGTTAAGAATGATTCCTTAGCCTGCTCTGCAGCCCATTCCTTTACTTGTTTGTTACATAAAGTGCTCACTGGACAAAACAAATTGGGGGTAAACAAATGGTTTGTTTTGCTTTTGTTTTTCAGGAAAATCCCCCGGAATGCAAACAGCAATGAAAATTGGTGTAACTTCTGAGCCGCCGTTCTTGGAAAATATTAAATCTTGTGTTTTGCGTTGCTAGTATAGATTAGGTTATATATTATTCAATGATATATTTATATAGTTGACATTCTACAGTCTTCCCAGTTGAACTTGTGAGAAAATGCATTTTCTAAATTGTCATTCGTGCATTTGCCGAAGTATGAAGCCTATAAAT